>JAKWBJ010000501.1:0-2471289 GCA_023159175.1 Wohlfahrtia magnifica | reverse complement strand
AAATGAATTCGCTTAAGCAGTTACTGTAAATGGTATTCGCTATCGCAAATGAAACAATTAAATTTTTCTTCGTCATGTCCTCTGCTGGGACTCACACCTGGCTGAACTGCAAAAAATTTGTTGCCAAAAAATCACCCGATATTTAATTAATACTGGCACATACATATAGGTAGGATACATACATATTTCTATGTGGTGGGTCATTTAAAAGTTTCAATTTAAAAATGCAATAAAACAAAAACGTCAAATTTATTTTGTTGTGAAGTACAATTATTCCGGTTAGAAATGAAATATTATTCCATTCATATGCCTGCCGCGGCTGGCCTCATAGTACCAAATTCCATCGGACCAATTTTCGAGAACTTTTTTGAGTGTATGGGGTCATGTCTCGGCAATGGCATCACGAATGTTAGCCTTCAAATGCTCACTTGTCACTGGTTTGTCGGCATAACACTTATCCTTAACGGCGCCCCACAGAAAATAGTATGATAGTGTCAAATCGCAGCTTCTTGGCGGCCAACTGATATCTTCATTTCGGTTAATTAAACGACCATCAAACGTTTGACTCAATAAATCGATTGTGGTAAGTTGCACCATCCTGGTGAAACCAAACATCGTTCACATCAGTATCATAAAGAGTGGGCACAAAAAAACCGGCAATCATGATGCGATAAGTATCTGCATTGACCCTAATGTTTTCGCCGTCCTCATTTTCAAAGAATATGGACAAATGATGTCTCCGCTCCACAAGCCGTACCGAACAGACGCTTGTGATGGGCGCATTGGGTTCTGTAAGACCACGTTTGGGTTTTCTGAGCCCAGAATACGATAATTTTGCTTATTAACGTACCAAGATGGAAATGAGCTTCATTCAAAAAGATGATTTTCGATGATTTTTCCATTTCCGAGCAATTGTCTTTGTTTTAGAAATAAATTTCCTATAAATCCTATCGATCAGTTGAGATAATATACTGAGTTTTGTGACAGAATAGAATGACATAAATATTACCAGATTCGAAATAACCGCTGGTTGAAATTTAAAACGATAGATGGCCCACCCAATATTAAACCTCTCATTCAAGTAAAAATTCGATAATATTAGACCTTTAAAAATTAAATGTTTTCATTTAGAACGCTCAGTTGTAGGTATATTTTAAAACTTTTTTCATTTTAGAGAATACAAGCAACACGAAAATTTCTAAAAAAAAATTTAATTTTCCATTGATTTCAACTTTTGTTTTAGTGCAATTTGTTTGGGTGTGTAAATTTAAGCAAAAATTTGTTTTCAGACTTTAATCCATTTTATATTCTATTGTGTGTCCACGTTGTGGTGTTTCATATTCCACTCATTTGCTTGTTTTTTTATTTAATTTTGACCATTAATACGCTTATCGCAGTAGATACAATTTGCAATTGTTCAGTTTTTGCAATTGACAAAAACCAATTCTTTGAAAATTGTTAGGAAAACTTTTTTTTTACTCCAAATTTTTTTTTTTTTATATTTGCCTCAATGCGCGTTTTTGATCTTGTTTCGGCCGTATTAGTTAACAAAAAAGCTGTAAAACAAAACAAAATGGAGGAAAAAAATATAAAAAAAACAGAAACGGCAAATTTTTGGAAAATTGGTTAGAATACCAAAGACTAGAATATAGATTTTAGCGCCCGCTTATGAATGCTGTGGATATGTGGAGGGTGTCGGGAGGGTATTTCATTGGTTGTAGCATGAATGTTGGATTTCGAATGTTAAAAATTTTTGTCGTGTCGTTAAAAACTGGCGCATATTAGCAATTTCACATATTGAGTTTTTTTGTTCAGTAGCTTTTGTTATTGTTGTTGTTAGATTTAGCATTTTGTGTGTGTGTTTTTTTAAGGTTCTTATCAAACCGTCAACAGGCTTGATTTGTTTCTTTTTTTGCGTTTCTTTTTTCCTTTTTTTGTAGATTGTTATGCGTAAAGTGCGGTCGCATGTGAGAGAACATGTGTACAGGATATATTTTTTGTGTTTTGTCAATGGTTACTACTAGTGGACCTGGAAACAATTGTTATTTTTTCATTTATCCAAATGGCACATGAAATGGGCAAATTGTTTTCATATCGTCATTTATTTATTTAAAAAACGTTTGTTTTTTCTCTTTCGTTTTCATTTTTGTTGCACCAGAGTTTGAGTAGGTTTTTCCCTTGTTTAGTGAAGTTGATTTGGTTGGTTTGCTGGCATAACAGCAGCCTCACCCCTAATGCGGGAAGTTTTAGAGCAACAGTAGATTTCGTGGTATTGAGGTTGCTGCGGTTGGTATTAATGATTTTCCCGTTCTTTTTTTTTTTTTGCTCAAATTGAAAATTTTATTTTTCTATTTGCATTGTTGCTACTGCCACTGCTGTTGTGCTGGCTTCGCAAGCCTAAATAATGGAAATACTCTTTTTTATGTCGGGTTTTAGTTAGTGGGACTGTTTATGTTCTATTTGTTTTATTGTTTCGGATGTGCCTTGCCGATTTATTCAAATGCAAAATCCTGGAAAATCCCTCAAGGGCTAGTGTTAAAATACACGTTGCATATTCACTCCACCAAAAATGTTGTGTAAAGCCGGGTATACAAATGGATGGATAAATGGATGAATTCCCTGATACAATCCGAACCATTGTCTTCAGCCATCGAGCCAGCCTCATCATAATCATCATTAAATATATATTTTATTTGTAATTCTCATTTGTTTGGCGTTGTGTTACTGCTGACGTTGATGGTTTGAAGGCTTTACAACAACATTTACGGTACAATGAGTGCTGGAGTGTTGACGTGTTTAAAAAAAGAAAAGCACACAGCAACAACAACGAAATTATATTAAAAAAAAATAATAAAAACAAATTTAAATTAAAGAAAAATAGTCCCCAAACTCCCACACACAATAATATCAACAATATCAAGCAGCAGCAGCGGCACCAGAAGCATCAGCAGCAACAAATGTTCAAAATATGTTGAAATTGTTAAAACGTTAGCCTTAGCAACGACAGCCAATAGCGGCAACAACTATAGCAGTATTAATAATGTCACACAATCAATAGTTCTCTATGTATGTGCGTGTATTTGTATATTGTTGACAAGCACGCAAATGTGTTGCATACACACAACAAACAGCAGCAATAGTAAAAGTAATAAGCAATAATATTATCCCTGTCCTGTATGCTGCTTGTTGCTGTTAACGTTTTAGCTTAACGTCCGTTTCAACAAAATTGTTTCATTTCAATTTTCTTTTTTTCTTTTTTCTGTTGCTTTTAGCCCATCATCATCACCGTCAACAGGCTATTGTTGCTGTCTCTGCAGCTGGTTATTTCTTTGTCGTTCTCATTTATTTGTTATTGCAATTGCGTAAATTGTTTTTAGAATCATTTTCATTTTTTTATGTATACTTTTTTCCCATTATTATTGCGTTGTGAAGAGGATTTAATAGCTGCGATTCCGCTACTTTGCGATTTTGATGATAACAAATAACGCCATAATAATATTAACGAAACGACAAAACGACGTCCATTGCAAGAGAGAGGGAGGTTGCAAAAAAAAAAAAAAAAAAGACGACTAAAGATTCATTGTTAACAGCTGCATCCATTGCTATTTAGTTGGCTATTGCAATTTCCCAGTGTTTAAATATATCTTGTGCGGATGGTAATACACCGTGAATTTGCTTGGTGTGTGTAACGTTCGCAACAATTATAAAAAAATTGTTCACAATTACAAGAACGTATTGTTTCGTTTACGTATCATAATAAACATTCTTTTTTTAGTTTTATTCACAATTTTTATTACGTTTTTATTAAATATAAAGTAAAGGAAATGATTACTGTTTGACTATAACCCAATAAGCCACATTCTGTCATAGAACTATAGATGTACTTACAAGCTATTTTTTTATAGTTTTATACACAGATGTATGTAGGTTTTAGTTTGGAAATTTTTACCTCCATCTATTATATTAAAACATATACAGTGTCGGACAAAACATATTGAACTAAATAGAAATTGTTGTTAAGCCTTACAAACATGTCAAATTAGATATGATAAGTATGACATTTGAAATTTATTTACAAATATAAGCTTTATCGTAGAAAATAAAATAACAGTTTTATATTTTATTCAAAGTTTTAACATATTTAGAAATAGAAAAATAAAATCTGCCAAAAATTCATGCAACGAAACATATTGGAATCAATATTTTGTGGAAAATTACTTGTTATTAAGCACCGCAGCTCATCTTTTAAGCACAGAAGCAATAAGATTATCTGTAGTCGATTTTTCTATACCAAACCAAGCAACCTTCAGAGCATCAAATATTTTTTTATTTCCTCCTACACCTTCTCTATTGATTCTTTTGTTCCTATTTCCTAAAGGTTCTCCATTGGATTGAGGTCTGGGGAAGGCGTTTGTCACTTTATAACACGAATTCCTGCTCTCTCAAACCAATCTTTTACATGCCTTGAGGTATGTTTTGTATCGTTGTCCTGTTTAAATTGCCAAAGAAGTGGTATATTCCACTCTGCATGAGGAAGCACCATATTTTTAAGGATACCTTGGTACATGAATCTGTCCATATTTCTATCGATTTCGTGTAAGGGCCCTAAACTATTTCCAGAAAAGCAACCCCAGATCATCATATTGGCACCTCTGTGTTTTACAGTACCTTGACAATACTTAGGATCCCATCGTTTATTTTCCTGTCAACATACTCTCCTCATGCCATTAGAGTTTTTTAAGTTAAATTTTGATTTATCTGAAAATAAAACCATTTTTCACTTCTGTATGGACCAGTTTCTGTGCTCCTTAGAAAATTGTATTTGAGCTCTACGGTTCTTCTCTGAAATAAAAGGCTTCTTTGCAGTCCGATAATTATTGAGTCCTGTGTCACATGCTATTTTCTGTACAACTCGACTACTTATTAGTAAATTCAGAGTTTCAACAACTGCAGGAGCTGACCTATCTTTTTTAAACTCTCTTACAATCCTTGAACCGTACTTTTATGTCGTACACCGTGGTCGGCCACCGCTGTGAATATTATAAACTTTTCCTAACGTTATACAATTTTTTATAATAAAGCTGACAGTGGAAATACTTTTTACATATATTTTTTGTGATAGACCGTCTTTAAAATCCATAATTATTGACTTTTTAAGCTGAACGTTGTGTTTGTTGCCAGCCATTTTAGATCTGTCGCTAAAAATGAGAAAAATGTAGTACGAATTTGCTCTCTACTCCTCAGGCACCCGCCTTTTTCTTAAGAAAGTAATTAAATGACTAGAAAATTAATAATTTAACTCCACTTACTTCAATATTAAGTTGTTGTACTAGTATTCTCTTTTAGGATAATAACGTGACATTTACAGCTTTACTATGCTTGCACTGTAAAAAGTCTAATATGTTTTGTCGCAAGCTTATTATACAATTTGAGCACTTTTGTATTAAAAATTTAGAAATGCAATAAAAATTTTATTTTTTCTAAATATTTCTGTTTGTTTACCATATACATATACAATAAATTAAAATCCTTTTTACGGACCCTGTTTGAAAATTTCAAAATAAAATCCACAAAGTACTGAAATTTTATTTCAGTCCAATATGTTTTGTCCGACACTGCATGTAACTATATTATATTTAAATAAAAGAAGGACAAATTCCTTAAACTCTTTACATGTACATTTTATTATTAAATGACATCTGTATATGTTAAAAGTTCCCAAATTTTGGTTTACTGGGATATCAAAAAATATTGTGAACACTTTTTTAAACTGATCCAAATTCTTGAGTATTTACGTAGGCGTTGCAATACAATAACTTTGAAAATACTACGTGTAGTCAATGTAAATTATATCTACAAAATTATCTGCATTCTTTATAATTTTTACAGAAATTTATAAAATTACGAGCTATACGAATATAATAAGTATGTGGACAGAGTAGTAGACAAGCCATTCAGATTATTACTGGACACAAAAGACTATTTTTTTATAAAGGGTTTTACAACCGAACAAAATTTTTTATATATTGCTCAGTTCGATAATAAATTAGAACATTTAGTCCAAGGATCTGTCATTTATCTCACATATGATTTAAATTTAATGCTCTCGTACGTTGACATCAAATATGATTATCTTTGTTTAAAGGTTGAATTGGATTTGCCATAACCAAAAAACAGCTGTTTGAACCAATCATGTGGAAAATAGTGTATTTGTTAATTGGTGACATACCATAACGTCATTGCTATAACTATATGGTTTGAACACATAGGCGACGGCACGCTATCGACTACAAGCTACTAAAAATAAAATACACACGTTTATATGAATACGATTATTTTGATAGCAATAATAGCTACACGGCTACACGACTACTTTTGCCGCTGTAGCCAACTAAGGCTTATTTCTATTTTGCTTGGCTACAAAATTTAAAAATTTATAAAATTAAATTGCTAAAAAAATAATTTATTTTTTCTTGCTTTATAATCTTATATAGGTATAAAAAATAATATGATATGTGTATGTATGTTCGTGTGTTTGTTTCCGTCTTATAGACAGCCAAACAGCTGAGCCGATTTGCTTGATAGTTTTACAGTATCTCTCTGTATTTCCAGAAAGAACTTTTCACCATATAAATTTCAAAAACTTCAACTGGCCGGTTTCACATTCGTACAAAGTTAATATTTTTTGTCTATATCTTCAACAGACGGACTAAAATGGTGTTACAAATTATATTTAAGATAATAGTTTAAAAAAAAATAACAAAGGTAGGGGTGGCGAAGCGCGCCAGGTTTTAGCTAGTAAAAATACAAAAAAAGAATGCAATTTTAAATGGTAACGTTGTTATGAACACAATTTTAACATTTATCAAAACGTAAATTTTATTTTTGGAACAGTTGCTTTTTATGTGTCGTATCCAACATATTTAAGTAGCTAACTACAAGAGTAGAAATGCTACTAACGGCAGTTGTAGTTGTGTAGTCGTATAGCCTGCGGTCGTCTATGTGTACTTTACTGTATTACTGTAGATATCAATTGAATTTTAGTTTTCTGCCATAACCGAAATAGCTATTTTTTAAGCTTATTATAGCTATGCTATATGGAGAAGGATGATTTAAGAATAGTTGGAAAGGTTGCCTCATGTGTATTCTGTAGGCAACTTAATGTCAGCATAACCTACCGGCTTCCGAAACATACGATTGTCTTACAATTGGAAAATTGTTCGTTCCTAATGAATACTAGCAGAACTGAAACCATAATGGAGGATATGTCACGAAGTGAGACCATATATTCACCTAAACATTTTCACCTAAATCTATTAAGAACCCCACATTCACACAATATGTGTTCCGCCCTATGATGCATGTGAGCACAGTCTACTTTTTTAACGGCCATCTCTTCAGATGCGCTCTTTATCTATAATGGCTCGTAAGAATCTCCGTAATTAAAAACTCCATAATTAAAAACTCCTGAGCGACGACCAAATTTCAGACTGATTAACGCCCTAGACTGGCGAAGTCCCATTTGAACATTCGATTGTTCCAAGCATCTGCCAATTTTCCAATCCTTGACTAGATTGAGGATGGTAGTAAATGGTGCTATAAAACAAGTCTCCTAACCGGTATAAAGAATTGTTCCCTGTAGTGTGCACTGAACCTTTGGCATCTTTTCTTCTAAATCACATTCTGACTTTTGAAAGTGATGGTGCAATATTACCTTGATTTCGGTGATAGGTTGTCTTCTTGCTTTTGGCAATGAACAGACCGCAAAACCTTGTTGACCTAGCATTGGCTTCATCTGGAACACCTGCGACCTGGTGTGCAGAAATTGTCGCTTACAACATCGTCAAAAACAGTTCAATGATGAAATGTGTACAGGCATAATAATTAATCGTTAGGAATGAATTCACGATGGCCCACAAAAGGTCACTAGAGGCACTGAGGAGAACATTGAAAAATCTTCTTTCAGTTATTCCTCTTTAGCTTAATTTCATCAAATTTATGTGTGACATGTAAGAACACCACAGTTGACAACAAACATACGAGTCTTTTTAAAACAAGATATAAATTTGAATGTATTTTCGAAGCAATTCATTTCGCAAAAAAGTAAAACATAACACATGGGCTGAAAAGTTCCGGGCCTAACACATAGATGGCGCTAGCTTGATTGCATTCACCTCTTTTTCAGTTTGTGCTAACCTTTTATAGACAGCTGTTTTCGGTAACACCAGAAAACATAAAAAAATCAACAAAATTGCTTTGAATGATCAAAAAGTTAAGTCACGTGAGTTAACTGACATCGTAAAGATATCAAAAGAACGTGTTGACCTTATATTGCATGGTCATTTCACTAAGAGAACGCTCTGTTCAATGTGGATGCCGCCTTTGCTGACTGTTGACTAAAAACAAGAACGTGTTAATGATACTGAAACAGTGGCAAAACTACATGAATTGAACTTCGAATCGCTTCCACATCTACCGTAGTCACCAAATTTGGCTCCTAGTGACTGCTGTTCCCAGACCTCAAAAAAATATTTGCCGGTTAGAAATTTCGGTCGAATGAAGAGGTTATAGCTGAAACTGAGGCCTATTTTGAGGCAAAAGATAAATCGTTCTACAAAAGTAGGATTAAAATGTTAGAGCGGCGCTGTTATGATTGGTTTGCTCTTGATGGAGATTACGTTGATGAATAAAGCTAATATTAAATAAAAATTTTTGTTAGGCCCGGGATTTTGCTGCACATACGTTGGTTTTGTAGCATGACAATTTTAAAACAATCTTTTTAAAATGATTGAGTTCTTTGTAAATGCGTCAAAATAAAATAAACACCACCTTGTTGTTCTTTTACAGTTTCTTATTTCCTCGCTTTATCTCTATACAGTTTATCTTAATACATCAACTTATTTATCTTGCACTTATTCCTTTATACAACATAAAAGTGTTTTATTTACGCCTAAGCACGACTTTACTTTATGACTGCAAAACGATCACTATGTCGACGTAGGCAAAGCAGCCTCCTTATATACCTAACTGCCAGCAGTTTGGAAAGTTCCGGAAATGTCTTAAACGCTCTCTTATCCTCTATTTTATATCCGTTAATTTTAAACATGCAAGATTGTGTTACCTAAAGATGGTTGAATTGTTAATGCCATCAAATTCACAAATCAGTACGGCAAGACCAGGGTAACGCATTATCAACCTTGACACAAACCAATAGACAAATCCCATAATACAGTCCCAAAGGCACTAAAGTGGCATTTTTATTTTCGTAACAATAAATTCAAATCTAGCAGCAACTCAATATAGGCGATTAAAAGTTCTCTGGGTCATCTAGTAAAATCGACAACTTTTGAAAAATAAGCTTACAAAGTTTCCACTTTAAGAAAAAGACTTGTTAATTCTTTTTTAATTTCTCTTTATTTTCTTTTCTTATAGTTTCTTTTTTAGTTTTTTGTTTTCTTTTTTCGTATTCATAATATAACTATTAATTACATATTCTTATTTATCTTTTTGCTTTACTGATGAAACATGAATTAATGAATTAATTATTGTTTTTCTTTTTATTTTATATTAATGTTCTTTCATTAAATTTGTGTAGTTGTGTTTAATAATAAATTAAGCCTATTTTGGGCCTTTGAAGCCCAGTTAATTAAAAGAGATTTAAGCAGAAATAATATAAAATAATCAAAAAACAAATAACAATTTAGATTTAAAGAGTGAAGAGAAGAAAGTAAGTTTATAATAAGAAGTAAAACAGAAAATGATAAAGAAAATCAAAGGAAAAACGAATTAAAAATTTTAAAATTTAAAAGTTTTAAAATATCAGTCTTAAAACGTGTGCCTCCTGGGGTATAAAGAAAAAATTAAAATGAAAAGAAAATAAATTTAAAAAAAAATGATATTCGTTGTGTAAGATTTTTTTCTTTTTAACAGGCTGTTGTTTGTTTTCTTTTAGAATATTTTAGTTACAGTTTTAAGGTAAATGGTAGTGTTTTTTCTCATATCGTTTTTTCTTAGAATTTTTTTTTTTTTTTTGTATTTATTAGGGATGATTGCTTGACTTTTGTTGAAACACACGCAGACATACTTTGTTTTTATAAATTAATATTTTTTGTGAGATTTTTACTTTAACTTTTTTATATTGTTGTTAATAATTATTATATTTATATGCTAATTTGTATTTTAGTTACAAAAGAGTTGCATTTTACCGTTTGTTTTGTATGGCTGATATTTACAAAAATTAAAATTATTTTTTATATTTTTTTTTCTTTTCTTAGTTTTTAAAATTTAATTATGTATAGTTTTTTATTAATAATAAGTTTAATTTTTTATTATTAAATTATTTATTTAATTATTAATATAAACTGCTATAAATTTAATGCTAAACTGTTTTTATTTTTAATTTTATTTCGATATCTCTAGACAGTTGGCTTATTTTACAATATTCTTCAATTTTCTTTTTGACTGGAAGATATTTTTGATTTTTTTCATTTATTTCTTGATCAATTTTATACATTATTTAAATGAAAAATAAAAAATAATAATTTAATTTAATTTTAGCTAATAAAGAGCAAAATTATTATTCAGCAAGCAAAACAAACAAATTATTGTAGAAAATGATATTACACACTGGGGGATGTTGTCTCTAGAGAAAATGAAAAATCCAATAAAAACTACTTTTTTAAGTTTTAGTTTAACAGAAATAAGTAATATTTAAATATTAATTATTAAATTTAACCCCGCTGCTTGGTTTTGGACCATTTAGCTCAGGTGGTATTTTTATATTTTATTGCTTCTGCGAAATTCTTAGTGTTCTATGATATAAAGGAAGATAACAAACTAACATGTTATTATTTTGCTCCATTCATGTTTATCGATTTACTTTTATGAATTAGGTTTACCGAACAAGTGAAAATCAAGTTTTCTCAGTAACAAAGAGCAAATTTATTGTCACTTACTACCGCACCTCGATCTGCAGCAGCTATATGCCCTTGTTTGCTAACAGATGATATTGCACAATGAAACCAATGTAGCAATTTAATTGAAAGCAAATATTGATGTGTATGGAGGAACTTTTTCCAAAAATAACCATATTGAAGGAATAATAATTTTATTTTTTCGAACTGTACCGCTGTCATCTTCTATTCAATAAGCATAATTTTTTATGTGCTATTATGATTTTTCAAGCCTTCAGTGTATCTAAAACAGCCCGCTCCATCTGGTATGGTTGGACTTTCCACACATATCCTAATATGCAATCAACTGTCGGCCAAAATTTTGACCCATACTGCACACGTGTTTTTTATAGATGTTAGAACTTTGCAATGGAATAAAATAAAGAAGAATTTTTTAAATTGACATGAAATTTACTTTACTCGAAAGATAATCTTCTGGCATTATAATTTAAATATGACTTCTGACATATGATCGCCACGGCTGGCTTGGACGTAGTCTAATATTGTATCCAATTTTCGACTACTTTTTCCAACATTTGTTGCCGCATATCGGCTATAACGCCGCGAATGTTGTCCTCCAATTGGTCAATTGTTTCTGACTTATCGGCGTATACTAGCGACTTCACTTATCCACAACGAAAATTGTCTAGCGGCATTAAATTACACGATCTTGGAGGCCAATTCACGAGTCCGAAACGTGAAATTATGCCATTACCAAACGTTTCCTTCAATAAATCAATTGTGGCACGAGCTGTGTGACATGTTGCATCGCCTTTTTGAAACCACAGCTCCTGTACATCATGGTTGTTTAGATGATTAAAAAAAGAGTCAGTAATCATGGCTCTATAGTGGTCACTATTAACTGTAACGTTAAAGAAGTATGGACCAATGATTCCACCAGCCCATAAAACACACCAAATAGTCAGTTTTTCTCGATGCCACGGTGTCTCAACATAAACTTGAAGATTATCATCACTCCAAATACGGCAGTTTTGTTTATTGACGTATCCATTCAAACAAAAGTGAGCGTCATCGCTAAACAAAATTCGCTTATGAAAGTAGTGATCAACGGCAATCTTCTTTTAACCCATTTGGAATCGTTGTTCAGGCGTCAGTCTATTCATGTTCAAATGCTAAACCAAACTAAACATTAATCACTTGACAGTTGACGATATGGCCGCCAGTTGAAAAGTGTTGCCAACTTAAAGTTTTATACCCCTATAAAAAGCACCCGGTACATACATAACGTCTAAAAAAACAACGTTTGAGGCGTTGTCACCAACTATTTATCAATAGTTACATTTTCGTAACAGCAAACTTATTATTGCTTTGTCTTCGCCTTAAGTTGAAGCGAGGAGCACTTGATATCATGCTAAAATTTTCCTTGCTCATTATTTTAAAATAGGGTGACCAAAACATGCACCGAGCAAACTATTTTGCATCTGTAAAAATTAGTATAGAAATCTATGAGCACAAAGTAAGAATTTCTCTCCCAACCACTTGTTTCTATTTTCAATTATTATTTTTTTAATGAGGAAAAAATAACAAAACAGAACGCAATGTATCATGGCATCTAGAAACGGTGAATTGTGTTGATAAAATATTCTCGCCTTCAGTTCTTACGACACAGTGTAAAGGAGATAAACTCCATCGCATTCTATCTTTTACTCCACAGATTACCGATTCTTCTCCATCTTCTTCATTTTATAAAGAATTTTGTTGCATTGGTTTCATGTTCACTATTTTATCTGAAGTCCAAAAAGTACAAGTGATATGATAAACTCGATTAGGAAAATGACAGACATAGAAGTCTAGATAACCCTGCAAACTGGGTGAATTACAAATAATTTATAAAAAGTAAAAAAAAACATTTTTGTACATTCATTACTCTAAACAGTGTGGATTGAAATGGTCCTTTACCTAAGATTCGTAAGTTTTTTTTTATTTAACAGCAGGGCTAAACACATGCACTCTTATCTTACACACAAGCGTTTGTTTAATATTTCTTACACAAAAAAAAAAAAAAACGACTAGACTTCTTACATTCTAGTTGCAACGCCGAGCTCAAATCTCATTCTCTCACACAAAGAAATTTTATATATTTTTAATAATTTTTTTTATATAAATAAATATCATTATTGCATTAAACTGAAGCTGTTTAGTTTTCTTATTTATTTGTTAATATTCTTTTTTAAATGCGATCTGACCTTATTTTTATTTTAAGACTTAACTTTAAATATTTTAGACTTAAAAAATAAATCAACAAAAAGCTTTTCAAGTTTAAGCAAATAAATTAACACTGTCAGGTAAGATCTCGGGTCAAATCGCTTCAGTTAATGTCTCTATACAATATATTATACATACACACTTTAGCATAAAATACTATCATACCTCTTAAGTTTCTACCAACAAATGAGAAAAAAATATTAAGCAAATAAATATATACACTAAGAGAAAAAAGTTACTGATTAATTTTATAAAATATTTTTTAACCTATTTTTTTAAATATTTACACAATCACATACACTCGAAAAAAAGTGATAAAAAAATTGTTTATACCCTATTTATTAGTTATTTACATATACTTTTTTACAATGCGCCCCCCGGATCACTATCAAAATTTACACATGTAAGGTTGCTCTTTGATCATTTAGCGCCGTTTTTGCTGTTAAACTTGACGCTGGACTTAGAGGCAATTGGCTGGGCAGCACTTCGGTTTGTATTAAAACTTGTTTATCGTTGACAGTCGCTACTTGTTTACGTGTGGGACGCATAATAAGGTACAAAACAAGAATACCCAAAAAGAGTACTATTGAACCCACTACAGCAAACACCATTGTTTGGGTAAGAAATGTAGAACTTTCACTAACGGCGGCAGCGGATAAACCAACAAGTTTTGTTCGTGTTACACTTAAACTGGGCACAATTTCATTTTCTGCCGTATTGGGTGTATTTATTTTATTAGCAGGGCTACTACTACTTAAGCTGGAAGAGCTCGTACTTGTTGAGGATATTTTGGTATTTGCATTGGGATTGTAAGGTGTTAAGAAGTCTTTGGAACTATCTTTTAATATACGCATTCTGGAATCAGTTTCATCCGATGATGTGGGTACAGATTCAGAGCCATACATGTGGGCTAGATTTTTAGTGCCAAATGATGCGGCTGAATCCAGAGCAATTGCTTGCATACCTGTAGCTGAACTATCGCCTAATTTATGGGTATCCACTATTAATTTGAATGATCTACGCATGCCGCCAGTTTCCTGAAATGGAAAAGAAAAAGAGAAAAAACATTATGTACAATATTACTCTTTAATAGAAAAAATTTAATTTTAAAAAAGTACTTTCCCTTTAAAATTACTTTAAAATTTTAAATTTAAAAGTACTTTTTAAGTGTAAAAAATATTGCGATAATACTAGAGAAAATATGTGCATATAAGAAAATTTAACCAAACTAGGGGTGAATTTTAAGCCCGTTTTTTTTGTCGTCTCTCCTCTAGGGAGCATAAACTTTCAATTTCATTAAACAATTATTGTTTAAGCTTAGTAGATGAGTAAGTTAGGTTAGGTCACATAAGTTGCCCGTGACTAGCAAGTATACTCATAGCTCATTATACTGCCGTCAAAACAGAACCCTTAAACTCATAAAGAGGTGAAAGAGATCGAGTCAAGCCCTCCCTAAATCTTAGTGTGTAAGTTATGGTCCACCTGACACAACTGACCAGATTCGTCAGTGATATATATCTAAGACAGACCAGAAGTCGTAGAAGAGTTGTGTACTAATTTGCCCTAGTTTAAGCTACAGCAGAGTAGAACAGTCACAAGAAAGGTATTGTACCGATTCCTCTTCCTTATCATAATTTTTTTGAAAAGATATTTTTCTTAAAGAAATCCTTTTCTCGTTTTAAAAATACATAATATTTTCTACGCAATGGAAAAACCACAATGCGATCAACAACATAGCGAAAGAACTTCAAGCAACGGCTGAAACCCATCGTGTGGGGGACATGTATATGCCTGTTAATGAGCTGATAAATAAAAAATTATCGACCGGAAAACCTTTAAAAAATGATGTGGGACAGCTTATAACCTCGAAAACCCAACAGATTACACTATGGGAAAGATTATACTTCGGCATGCGATCAACACCTGCTGCTCTATGTCAACCCATTTGCGGATGTGCTTCACATACACCAAATGCCGACATCTCTATTGATTGCCCATACATAAGTGAAATTAGAAAATCGACAAGATCTCTGAAACCAAACAAATCTCTCGGTTTGGATAATACTTTTCAGAATTGTTTACAGCTGACCGAACAACCAGTGCATGGTTGCTGGAAACTATTATTAGGGTGTTCTGGGACAATGTATCTTTACCTGACGAGCTGTCTGATGGAGTCATTGTAAATCTTCCCTAAAAATGTGACTTGAGCAACAGGAAAAATTGGAGAGGCACAATCTTATAGAGCATGGCAAATAAGGTGATTGCACATATCGCTCATTTATTTCAACAGTGTCATAACTCGAAAAACGTGATTTTTTAGTTAAGTATTCTAAAACATGCGGAACATTGTGATCTATATTGTGTGAAAAACTCTTTGCGATTCGTATAAAATTATGAGCCCAGGAGCAAAATATTTATTCCCATTTCAATGTTAGGTAATGGGACATTGAAATTTAAAAAAGCTCTCCTGAAAAATTTTGTGCTTTGAGTTATGACACTCTTGGAATAAATCAGCGATATTATAAACAATAGACTCTCGACAACAATTTCACCATCACTCAGAAATGAGCAAGCTAGCTTTCGCTCCGGAAAATCTTGTGTTGACCGAGTAAACAGTCTTAGGATTATCGTTGAGCAATCAGTGGAATGAAGATGACCATTATACCTAATTTTTATAGATTTTGAGAAGGTCTTTGATACATAACACATTACGCTTTATGCAACTCACTGATACGCAAAGGTATCCCCGTTAAACTAACACGGCTAATCAAATGCTGTACAAGAATGCCACTTTCCGCAACAGGATCACGGTGAAAACTGGAGTTAGACAAGGTTGTGTGTTATCGCCGCTACTTTTCAACTGCAACCTCGATGCTGTGATGCAGAAGGCAACAGGCTATCGTAAGAGGGGTATTACAAGTACGGTTGGAGGACTCGATCATGCTTATGACATATGTCTATTTATTAAACACTTATTCTCAAAGATAGAGTCGAAATTTTCACCATGATTGTAAAATTGGTTGGGCTGAAAATAAATATACACAAAACAAAATCGCTACGCATCAATAATAACACAGATCGCCATTTATTCGTACATGATCAAGATATTGAAGATGTTAAGTCCTTCTACTACCTGGATAGCATTATCGACACAACTATCACGGTTTGGAAAAATTCTAATTTTCGAAATAATAATTCATTTTGGTATATGGATGCAAAAACTGGAATATGGCACCACGTGAGGTACCATGCCTTCAAGTATTTCTTAACAAATGCCTCCGCAAAATCTTATGGATTTTCTGGTCTGTAACAATACCCAAGAACTATCTCTGGATAGATGCAAACTAGTAGCCTATTAGAACAGAAATAAGTAAGCAGTGATGGAGTCGGATAGGAAATACATATAGGTACGAAAGTACCTTTTGCAAAACAAAATAATGTGCAAAATTACCTTAAATCTTTTATTAAGCTAGGTTCTAAAGGGTCCGCCAAATAAATTTTTTTTTGAAAATGTTATAAAAAAAAACGATGAATATTTTCTCAAATTTCTTTTTTTTCCGGTTAATAATGGAAAATAATTTCATTCAAATGGCTGCCTCGGCTGGCCATGTAGTAGCCTACACGATCGGTTCAGTCTTTAAGCACATTATCGATTGTGTGCAGCTGTATTTCTCCAATGGCCTAACGAATATTGTCCTTCAAATCGTCAATCTGGCCAACAAGCCAGAGTTGGCGTAATACTTATCTTTGACGGCAACCCACAAATAACAGTCCAACAAATCTCAGCTTCGAGGTGGCCCAACGACATCAGCTCTGCGGCTGATAATGCGATCTTCAAAAACAGGGCGCAAAACATCGATTGTAGCTTCGGCTGTGTGGCACGTAGCGCCGTCCTGTTGAAACCAAATGTTGCTAATATCCTCCTCTTCAATTTTTGTGAACAAAAATTCGTTCAACATGGCCCGATAACGATCGCCATTGACTGTAAAGGCCACTCCTTGCTCATTTTTGAATAAAAATGGCCCAATTATGCCTCTGGACCAAAACCCGCACCAAACAGTGACTCGTCTTGGCTGTATCGGCTTTTCAATGTATGCGTGCGGGTTTTCTGTGTCCCAAATGCGACAATTTTGCTTGTTTACATACCCGCCAAGATCAAAATGAGCTTCATCTGAAAAGATGATTTTTTTTGCAAAATCGGCATCTTCTATAAGTCGATCAATCAAAGTAATGTCGCAATATTTCCCAGCGTTGTTCACGCGTATACACAACCATATTCGTTCAGCGGAAGGGTATAACTAATTATCTGTCAAATCAGACGAGCTCAGTGTTACCATTCACGAAATAAGCACTAGTTGAAAAAAAAACGTTAGATGGCAGACCCGTTATATCATTATCTGATAACAAATACTTTATTGATAATTTTTTATGCCTACAGGTCATACCCTTTTAAAGGCTTTCTCAGCTAAACTAACTCATCTAAACTTGAAAATATCTTTTAACGCTATTTATCGTCATCGTTTTAAGTAATTCTGTTTTTTATATAGTCTTCTCTTTCTCATTAACTTTTCCTTTTTTTTTTTTGTTTTCAAGTTATTTGTAACATATCAATTTAAAAATTGACAAGATCAATTGATCATAGCAATAAGACAGAAAAAAAAAGATTGTTCCTTGTTATTATCATCAAATGTCAATACAAGTTTAACAAACCACCTGCAATCTTAATGTTCTTTTTTGCAACAACTTCTGAAATGCCACAACACAACAAAAAAAAAAGCAGCTTAAGCCGAAACAACAAAGATGAAACATCATTAATAACAAGGATTTCAAAAGATTTCCTCCTATTGAATTGAATGTAAAGATATTTAACTGCAATTCTTGGGATGACTCTGACTGGTAAAATTATTTTATAAATTGTTGCGTGTTAATGTCAAAAACGTAGGCTCCACTAATCTTAGACACGCACATAGTATATACAGTATACGTATATGTATAGTAAAATAGAATAGAAATACTTGTATTAATAAGAAGAGACACATACAATAAACAGAGACAGACAGAACGAAGAGTCACATTAAAATTTATTAAAAAAAAAGTTAATTTCTTTGCCATATACGACGAGTTCAATATGATTGCATGCCATCATCATCATCATCATCATCAGCACTGTGGTGAATGCATGACACGCCATAAGAAGGACGTTCGAACATATTATCATGCAATGTTTTGTAGCAAAAGCTTAATTTAAAATTTGTTTTCTCTCTTTTCGTTTGATACTGTGCAAATGTGTTGTTGCTGTGACTGTAGCTGTTTAGCAAAAATTCATGTTTGAAGTTTGTAACACAAAATTGTCAACAGCTAGAAGAACATTAATGTAATTAGCCAATTACTATGGCTTTCACACTCTAACCAGCCATACTATATATACAATATATGTGTGTTGCATAAAAACAAAGCCTCAAGTAAAACAACAACAACAACAACAATTGCACAGAGAATTTTGTTATGGTAAGGGCATACATATGGTCAGCAAAAGACCCAGAGGCACAAAAACACAAATAAAAAGAAGAAGAAAAAATTGTGGCTTAAAAACAAACAATTGGTGGTGGTCTCGTGCAGTGTAAATATTGAAACTTAAAAACCAAACAAAAATTGAATAATGGGAATTGTTTTTAATTTTTTTTTTTCATTTTTTTCATTTTACAGAAATGGCCAACTTAAATATTGCAACATGATCATTACAAACAAATAGCCAAAGAAGAAAATAAAATAAAAAAATTCAAAAAAATCTCTAAACAATTATGATGATCACGATCATCTTTTTTTATGAAGATGAATATGAAATTGTAAAGAAGAAGAAAAAAAAACAAAATTAAGAGAGCTATTGCTGCATACAATAAAATTATTAAGATGGATACCAGATGCTTTTGAGCATTGCTTACATTAAAGCAAAAAATATAGAACATTTGTAGCTAAAAGAAGATGTTTATGGCTGTAATGAAAACGGCATAATCAAAAAACCAACAAAAAAATATCTTTAAGCTGTGGTATAAAAAGACTTGACCAAGGTTAGATGATCATGATGCATAAAAAAACATTGATGGTGGCGCTTATATAAAACAACAGTAGAGTTGAAAAAAGTTTTATAAATTCCTTTTTGTTTATTATAAATATCTTTATGTTTCTATTATTTTAACTTATACTGTTCAGTTATGTTTTTTTTTTCATTTTTTACTTACTTTATGTTTGCACGTAACTTGTACGTGATATACAGTATCTGACCAGAGGGATAATTCAACAGCGGAGCTATCAGTCAATAGGTTACCCATTAGACCGCCTCCAGAGACCTCCCATGTAACCAAACATTGTTTTGAAGCATTCGTAATAGCTTGATCCCAGGCAATGTCTGTTATCACCAACGAACCTTGACGCAAGGCCGAATTGATATTTAATGGAAATGGACCCAATTGTTGATCGCAATTATTCCAACACTAAAAGGTAATAAAAAAATGCAAAAATATATAATTAGTACAAGGAATTAAGAAAATTTCAGAAGTTATTAGAGGTCTTTTAAATACAATAAAAGTTTGAACAAACAACTGCCCAAAAAAATAAAATAAAAATAGAAGTTAAAGAATAAGGAGACTAATACCATGTTCAGACATAGATTTTAATTTAGTCAATTAATTTTTAAATTTAACTATTCCATTTGCTGTTCACATACAGCGCAATTAAGTTGACTTAATTAGCATTTGACAGCTGTAAATGCTAACACAGGTTTGGTTCGCGAAAACTTATTTATGTTTTTAAAACAAAATAATAAAATAAATAAGAAAGTTTTAACTATACAAAATGTGTAAACTTTAAAGAAATGCTCAAATTCATTACACAAAATTCTTGTTTACTTTTTTCATTTTGGCAATATATGTACATATATTTCATATAACATTGTACAGCGTGCGACATCCGCATTCATACGACTCCAAAAATTTATTTGTTTGCATTTTATTATATTTGTAGAAATAATTCAAGTACCGTTCTTAATTTGTTTTAAGTACTGTAGAATAAAATTTTTTAATATTTATTTTATAAAAAATTAACAATTTGAAACATGGCATTTGAAAATTTTTATGAATACGGATTTTCCGTACTGTATAAAGTTGTCAGTTCTCACTGAACACACATAATACGAAGTTGCCACTCCTCAATCTACATACTTTACATTTGGTTGAATGGTAAATTCGTCTCAATAATTAATTACTAATTGAGCAATTTATTAACTGTGCTATTGTATGGTAAATTGAGCTCATTTAAAGCTTTAATTGCCTAATTAAGGCTTATGTGTGAACACGATTTAAAAACAGTTTTTTCTTTAATTTAAAATTTTTTAGATGCGAAATATTGAAACCAATTTTTGTAACGCATAAAACTACTTCATATTTTAATTTGTTAAAACAAATCAATCACATCAGTGTGTTCATCTTCGTTCCACATAAACCCCACTATTAAACAACAGATTATATTTTTAAAGACAATTTAATGTTATTTTGGCACAACTGTATTCTGTATCTACGTAATCTATATATGTATTCGAGAAACAATTCATTTAGTTTAAGGGTTTTTTTCTTCTTCACTCTTTTAGGAAGCATATTGGATTTCCACAAAGTATCCAATTCCTTGTTTCAGTTTCATTAATCATGTTGATTTTCAAGATAAGTAGATAATTAATGTACTACAGCTCGCCTTCCAATGATTGTGTAGAGGTGAATATCCTAGTTAAGTGGTAGTGGTGATCCTTACTTACCATTGCAATTTTTTTCCCAGCAGATGGCGGTTTTTCCTGAACATGATTTATTCGTAAGATGTTTGTCATTATCGCCAGAGGTTTGCTGGAAGGTCAAGTGGGCTTCTTTAAGAAACAGCAATTGAATTTTTTCGTTATATCCTTTGCTGGGATTTTAAACATGGGCTGCTAATGTTGTATGTGTGCGTTCTAACCACTACACTACTTAAGGGATATAAATATTATACTTAAACCAATTAACCGGAACCTAAATAAAGTCATAAAGTTTTTTATGAAAAGGGTTCGCGTTAAAGCTTTTTGTGTCGGCAATTCACCCAGAGATCTCCACAGTTTGCAGTTTGGTCTCTGATGTGTTGTTTCACACGATTGCTTTTGAGATAGTTTGTGTGTAAACGCAGCACCCATATTGTGGAAAGCTAACAGATTGTACAGCATGGATCAAGAAGTCCGTGGCTTTTTTAATGAAACACAGGTCTTAGGATAAGAAATCATTTTAACATTCAACATAGTCTCTTCTGAGCTTTAACTTTGTATTTCTTCCAAAAAATGTGATTTCTTGATATAATCAATAAAGATAGTTGCTTGTCAGATGTTCTCATCGTTGGAGTCAAATCTCTTTCAGCAGAACAATTTATTCAGGTTTGGAATCAACATACCATAAAGTCACTCGGTGCTAAATCCTTAGTATAGGGCGAATAAGGGAGCAATTCGTCGCCTAATTTATGGATATTTGAAATGGAAAGTGCACATGCGTGCCCCCTAGTATTGTTCTGGTGAAAAAAACATTTTTTCTTCGCCATATTCGGTTGTTTTTTTAAATCCTCATTACGTCGACCGATCGATTGTTTTACCCATTTTAAGGTAGTCAATATGGTTTAAACAGCGTGCATTCCAAAAAAAATTTCGCCGTGACTTTATTCGCTGACAAACCTACTTTTGCATTCTTTGGCGTTGATTCATCGAACTAACTGTTTTGACTGCTGTTTGGTCTCATCCATAACACAGTTAAGCAACGTCAAACACTCCTACGAAGTTGTCAATCGATTGCGATCGTGGTTAACTGCAAGGAAACGCAACAATTAACTTTCGTAAGGCTATCTCGTACCCAAGTAATCATTCAATCTCACAATCAAACCCATATTCAATCTCTGAACGACCAACACTATATTGAAAACTTTTCCCCTTGAGATCTTAACTAGGTGTTCAGCATCTTTCGTGCTTGTACGGTTACAACGAAATTCAGTAAACCACTTTTATACCATTGAAATTGATGGTGCAATTGATGGGTGCTATAGCACTCGAACTTCAGTTTTTTCTATTTTCTTTTATTGGCTATTTGTTATCAATGGCTGTCAAACACAAGCTAAATATTTTGCAAGTTCAAATTTTGAAAGGAGTCAACTGACAGATGTCTGTTGATAGGAGTCAACTGACAGATACCCGTTGACAGAAGCAGTATTAAGAAAATATCACGGACTTATTGAGCCGCCATCGTAAACGCTTTAATATTTATGTGATTTTCACAAATATTTTGCGGAATATATCTGCCTAACTTATTAATTTTTTTATTACACGGTGCGACAAAAAAAAAAAGAAAAAAAATACCAGCCAAGTGGTACTATTTTTTTGATAGGCGTTAAAGAGTAGAACAAGGATCTGTTTTTGGAATTTTTAAAACATTTTTTCTCAAGCAAACAAAGTTTTTTTTTAGATGCGTTTTTACGTTCTATTTTACATAAAAACCGTACTATTTATGGGTTAATTAAGGAATTATATTAAGTTATGAATAAACGAAGACTTAAGATTTAAAAATCCGTTGGAAATTAATGGTTTTATGAAGCTTTTTAATAAATCAACTCATACCCGTAACTCGAGATTGTGAAGGTGTTTTTAAAATTCCAGAAATAGATTTGTTCTACTCGATAGCACCATTCACAGAAGTAGTAACACTTCCTAGGTATTTCAACTTCATTCTTTTCTTTCGCACCGTGTTATTTTTAGTCTCTTAAAAAACAAATTACTTTATTAGATCAAGTTAGTACGAGCAATTAATATGTATTCAAAGTATAGTCTAGTTTCTAAATGATATACAATTATATATACTTTGTAGTCAGCCTAGAACCTAGATAAGTCGCTAGGTCAATACTATTTTTCTAGCAACGACTGCTCTAGTTCAAATGTCGATAACTTTTCCTTTATAGGTGCGTAAAGATAAGTTAGAGACAACAGTTTTAGTGTATGTCTGCTGATATTTTCAACGAATGCGTTAATAGTGGTGCTAAAGTCTCCATATGATAGCAAAAGAGCTTCCACATCAAAAATCTACTGGAGGATTTTCAATGACAAGCTTATGTTAACTGTCAATAGATGATTGCACTGGCTGGGGTACACCTGGTCAGTAGAATTACCAACGAAGTACTTTTAATTTACTATTGACATTTTCTGCAGGGTACTAAGTTCTGAATTAAGAACTTGTGCCAAAAGATTTCTCATTTATTTGAGTGGTAAATAAACATTTTTAATTTAGAAAATGTCTGGTCTCAACCATAAGATTTAATATTAAATAAAATAATAAAAAAAAATATGTTTTTTAAGCACATGTCAACTGTCTTCTTTCTACATTAAAAGGCAGGACGAGTACATAGTAGTTTTTTAAAAGTGAAAAGAATATACAAAATTTTTATTTTCCTTTTAAGCATTAAAAATGTTTTAAATTAAGAAAAAAGTTTTTATTTTTTAAAAACATTATGTTTCAAACTTTTTATATTAAATTCTACTTTTATTTCAGTTTTTCTGTAGCTTTGCAGCAAAAAGATAAAATTTTAATGAATTTGTAGAAAAAAATGAGAAATTCTCTTTCAACTTCTTAAATGGCGCCATTTCCTGCAAACAAGTAAGCAGTGTTTTCTCTCTATTTAAAAAAAAAATATTTTCTATAAAAAAATAAATTTTATATATTTTAGTTTTTATTTAGATATAAACTCTTCTATAAAAAACAAAATATCTTTTTATAAAAAGAGAACAAACAAAAAAAGAGAAATAGTAACAAAAGTTGAATATATGTGGCATACAACGGCATTGTTGCATAGCAAGTGTTGTATGCATCTTTTATCCGTCATAGTCGTTACTTTTTATGACACCATTAGGATTGCGATTACATACTTAAAAATTCAATTGTAACCTTTTGATGCATATTTTTGTTTGTTCGTTCTACTAGAATACATTTATGTTGCATATAAAAGCATATACGTTTTATTTATAAATGTTTAGAGAGTCTAAAAAAATGCCAGCACTTTGCGCAACATGAACATCATAACAACCATAAAAATGTTTTATAATATTTATCAAATTCCATAAAAATACTTATTATTTTATAACAGAAATTTTTTTTACTTTTAATGTTATGTCATATAATATTGAGACTGAATAAAACTAAAGACTCACTGGAAAAAATTCAGACAATTAAGACATTAAAGTGAGCAATGATTAGACTATGAACGGTCAGAAAAATAACTTAAAGAAACAACAATAGAAAATTATTTAAAATGTAAAATTCTTCCAGATAATATTTATAATTAAAGAAAGTAATTCATATCACAACTATAACGTCAATAAAAGGCATATAAGCAGTCATTTTGTTTGTAGACAATGTTTCGAGACATTTTTAAACTTACAATTATAATGTTTTAGTTGCAATGTTTACAAACATTTTTAAAATTTACGCTTAAAATGTATTGGTGAAAATGTTTAGATACATTCTAAAAATTTACAATTAAAGCTCAAATTAGACTTGGCATAACGTATAGTTGTAACTCAAGCAACCAACCTTATTAGCGATACTGTGTTCGATTATTGCTGACACGTCATAATGCTGTAAACAATCAATTTAATGTTGGTTGCTACGACTATGGTTGCGGTTGCGAGCATTATTTTAAAGCAGGTCTAATTGTGCTTGTGAAAAATATTGAGCTAAATAGAGCCATTGATGTCGTCCATATAGCGATTATGACTCTTTAGTAGCTTGAAAGTATGCAACATTGTTTAGCGTGAATAAATGAAAGCCATATGTTCCCGCGATTTATAGTGAATCATTGTGACAAACACTGATAATGGTAATTCATCAGTAATGATCAATCTTATCTGGTGTCATATTTTGTCAAATTTTTATAGATACCGATGTTGGTTTTTGTCTTGCAGTAGTCCATTTATTAGTGCGTCTTAACATATAAAATCCTGCATTGTTCAGCATGTAGTCGACTCTTAACAGACAATGTCACTAATTTCCACCATTTACTCGACTTGTAAAAGACAATGTCGGTAAATTTCAGCATTTATTAGTATGGTGGCATTACAATAAAGTTGTCATACATACTTCTCTTAGTATGTGTCACAGACACTAGAAGTCATCATTTAAGATATCATAAAAATTTCGAATTGATACTGATATTGTGACGATGATTTATCGATGAAAATTTCATAGAGGGAGTCGCTCAAGTTCGACACTGGGTTTTCTTATATATATAAGTTTGAAAAATAATTTTATAACAGAAACACACGTGGTTGGAAAAAATGATGCTGAAACTTGTTGTAATTCAAAACTCATGTTGTCAGATACATTTTGTATAATTGTCACAACACGAATAGTGATTTAGCAAATATGTATGTAATTGGACTAGCATTTCCCACTAAACCTTGAAGAGAGTATCAGACTTAAAATAATTTTTTTATTTTTCTAACTTTATCAATAATAACCCAAAATTGTTAGTCTTAAAAATAGCCAAAAACCAATTAATTTTTAAGCAACAAAACAGTAATATTAAAAAGTTAATCAATAAAGCAAAGCGGCAGTTGTTTTTAGAAATGGAAGTATGAATGGGATTTATGATTTTTAATTTTGAAAAAAGTCGTTTTAATTTAATTATTTTTGTTTTTAGAAAATGCAAAAAAAAAGCTTTTTATTTAATTAAAATCTTTTTGTATTAATGGCACACTCACCAGAAAACTGAATGCTTCTGGGATATAACTATTGATATTAGGTGGCGTGATGCACATCTGTAACGTAAAAAAGAAGATGTTGTTTTTGACTTTGAATTTGAACAAAAATGTTTAATTGTTATTAAGTTTGTTTTATTTAGTTAATATATTGTATTTAATTTTTCTTAAACAAAGAAGAAAAATACATGAAATAATGTATGTTAATGTATATAGATTATGATGCATGATTAAAAGCCAGTAAAAAAATAAAAATAAAAATAAAAAAATATAGTAAAAAGACACAATTACTAAGAAAATTTCATTTAAATAAAGATAACAAATAATAAAATTTTGAAACAATTAAAAGTAAAAGGTAAACATTTAAAGTGCAGGTAGTGGACATAAATGGTTATTGCAATTAAATATGTATTTACCATATAGACACAGACTTAAAGGCATGCATTTAAGTGTATACAATACATACGGTGTTTACAAGAGAAGCCTAAACAGATTTACATTAAAGCTAAATTAGGGAGTGTTGTCTAGACTATAAGTTTCATTTGTCATTAACATTTATAATGTGTATTTTAAATAAATAAAAAATAGTTATAAATTTCAAGTGATTTTTTTATGTTTTAGCAGAGCATAAATTAACTTTTAAATGTGGCGTTTTAAATACAAAAAAGAAGAAATTTTGAAAAAAAATAAGCATATATTTTACTGAGTATTTTACAGATTTTAGTTTAACATATATATTGTTCTTTAATATTTTGTAAATTTAAAGCAACATGTTGTTAGTAACCAAATATATTGAGAATTGAAAATAATTATGTCTTACAATTAAAATTAATTATTAAATTTGATATATTAAGAATAATGAAATAAATTTAATACCAATTTAGCGTATACACAGATTTTTATTAGCAACATGTTGTTGTCAACAAACTGCTCAAACTTGTGTAAAATGTTGAAATATTGATTTTTCACATGCAACAAATGAAAGTGCGCATTACTGCTTTAAGATATGTAAACAAAAACCAAATCTTATCTCAATCAACTTTTGAACGCAACGCATAATAATAACACTGGTTTACAGCAAAAAACTCCTTTAAATAAAACTATATGAAATATAATGATTTTGATGCGATGATGGGCTGAAATTTTTTATGGGCGTGGCAAATTTTACGACCAAAATTTGTAAGTTTTGTTATATGTTGAAAACGACTTGACCGATTTGAATGCAATTACCATCAAACGTTTAGGAATAAAATTTGCTATAAATCCAATGCATAATATTTTTTGTGTTTTCAACAGTTTTGGAGTTATTCGTAACTTAGTTGCGAAAAACAAATTTTTTTCGCGCAAAATTAGAGCAATATTTTTTTCAAAAGGTCATAAAAATTTGTCTAGAGTGTTGAGAATAAAATAAGCTATAAATCATGAAAATCGGTTGACTATTGCTGATATTTATTCAAAATTAAATGCAGGTACCTAACTTTAACGAAAATTTTTTTTCACAATTCAGCGCATCAAAATCGTTATATTCCATATTGTTTTATTTAGCGAGTGTGCCAATGTAGTGTATTAGGTAAGACATCCGCCTACCATCTGACAACAACAAAATCATCTCATTACATCCACTAGAAATACACTATGAAAAACTTCTCTAACTAATGCAACTGCCGTTCGGAGCCAGTACTAAACCTAAATCGTGCATCTCATTGTTTGAGAGAATACCCGCTTGTTACATTAGAGAATTTGCGTGTATAATGCTGTTGCTTACAACTTCGGGAGAAAGAAGTGAAGCTTATGCTAGTTTAAAAACTTGTAACAGTTAATAAACAATATTGCCAGATAAATATTATACAAATATTTCTCACAACAAATACAGGATAATGCTTATGTGTTTTGACAAAGTACCAATCAAGGCGTACACAATAAGATACTGTTGCCTGTTCGGCTGATTGCTTTATTATTAAATTGTGCAATAGGATCCGACAAAAGTGTATAAAAGAGTATTACTGAACTATAGTATACCTTATTGCAAGAATAACACCTGTGCTGACAGTCCCAGGCTTAACACATAGATGGCGCTAGTTTTATTGCATTGACCTCTTTTTAGTTAGTGCTAACCATCAAAATTTCATGATTTTGTTATTTTCAGAATACTGGATCAAAAGCCAATTCATGCTTTAATTCTACACTGCTTCTTGATGGGAAAAAATACCGTTCAAGCGAAGCAGTGGCTACACACATTTATTGGGGCTAAATATAGATATAAGCGTAATTTTGAAAAATAGGACAACGGACACACCTACCGCCCACATATAATTAAAACAAAAGAATTATCTTAAGGTATATTTTTAAATTTAAATTTTTCAATAACAAAAATATATTCTTTAGCACAAAGTTCTATAAATTACTGATGTAAATACGTAAATTCCAAATAACAACAAGGTTTTAACGCATACAATTTGGTAGATTTAAAAAAAACTAAAAATATTAATATATTGTATATAAACTGATAGTCCAAATTATTTTTAATTTTTTATTTGCATCAAGCTACTTTAAATTAGTAAAATTTATGAAAAATTCTCGTATTACACATTTTTAAAAATTCAACATTTTTTAAGTTATAGGACAAAGTTGGTTCTAATTTTTTTTTTTTTTTCATGTGATAGCACATATTAAATAAATCCAAAATCCGAAATAAAAAATATCTATTTTTATATATATATTTTTAAATACTCCTTCAAAGTTTTGTACATTTAAATATTTTATGGAAATATGTAAGTGCGTTTACAAAGTAGAACAAAAATAAAACAATAAACAATATTTCAAACTTTTTTTAAATTTATTTATAAAATTGTTAAGTAATTAAAAAACCAAACTTCTAAAAATTAAAAAAAAAATTGTGTTTTTATAGCTATTTTTTTGAAGTACTTAAAATAAGTTTTTTTATTATAAATAATGTCACCTCATTGCTCTCTCTGTAACCTTAATATAACTTTTTAATTATTTGCTTTAAAATCGTCAAGCAAAGAAGTTGCTTAGTCCAGGAATACACGTTGAAAGTTTTCTTGTTAAATGTTGTTTGAAAATCTTAAATTTCAATGAAATAAATATCGTAGTGTAGACGCGAATGCAAGTTTAAAAGAGAAATGAAGAAAATTTCTGCAAGAAAACTTTCATCGTTTGTTCGGTGACTTATTAATTTTTCTCTTTTAATAAAGACTTTGTTCACTTTTATATATTGAATTAAACTGAAAAACGTGTGTCGTTTTCTTTCAGCTGGGATGTGTTCTTAACAAGAAGAACAAAAATGTTCAGTATTTTATCCAACGGCTTTTTACCTTTCAAAATCCGTGATGAGTGATTTTTTGATTTTTGTCTATGGGACAACGCACTGTGTGTCGTATTAAAATAAAATCAAATTAGTTTTATTTTTAATTTAATTTAAAATTTTTGTATATTAATTATTTCTTATAAATCAATTATTTTTTAATTGGAAAACAGCGTTTCTATTTTTTAACCATAACAAATTATCTTGTTCGATGTTTTTTTTTTAAACAAAAATTTCAAAAACATTTCAACTTATAAATTTTTAAAACAAAATAGCCATTTAGTTTTCTAACTAAATGGATAGAGATATGAGACATTTTCGTTAAAATATATATTTTTTATATTAATTTCTTTAAGAAAAAGAAACCCAACATAAATTCCTACGAATATAAGTATAACAAACAAATAAAATACACAATTTTATAGCATGTACAACATGTCAACACGTTTCATTGTAAAAAAAAAAATTTCGTTGTTATTTTTTTTCTTTTCTTTTTTTAAAAACAATTTATGCAAATCAGCTAAACACATCAAACACACACACAAATTACTACTGCTTTTTAAGATAAAAACTTAAATAGAAAATTTCAAATGAAACAAAATTCACTTTGGTGGGGGTTTGACTAACGATGCTTGTGATTAGTTGATTACAAAATATCTGTTAAACACAAAGGAGGAAAGAAAAAGTTTTTTAAAATTTAATTTATAACATTGAGAAAAACATTGAGTTTTTGTTTTTAATTTTTCGGTGTTTTAACATTTTTTGTTTAAATTAGAAAAAAAAAGTTGGTTTTTTGAACATATTTTCGATTATTTGGTTAATAATTTATGCAAATTTGTTAAGGTTGTGATCTCATTTACTAATAATTAACATGGTTGTTTTCATTTAGTTTATTATATAAAATGTTACAACTGTTACATTTGAAATATTAAAGTTTTTTTTTCTATCATGTGTAACAAAAAAATATGTTCAACAGGCCTATTGATTTTGAGAGCGTGTACATATAATTTACATATGGGTTATACATACATTTGTGATGCTTTAACGTATAATTTATTTAAATATTATTTATTACATTATTGTTACGGTTAATTAACAGACTAAATAAGCATAAATTAATATAAATTGTACGTAATGTATAATAATTTTTTTTTCTGTTAAAAAATATTTTTAGAAAGGGATTTACAACAATGAAAATTGAAAGCATTTATAGTGGCATAACAGGTTTAACAGGTTTTTAAGTATACAGAGGGTAAATCAGCGCCAAGGGAGGCCAATGAACGCGGTATTATCCACAACAATCGATTGCCAACATTATGCCAATTTATTGAGCCGATTAATGAGAATTAAAAAAGAACGGCAGCATTTGGGCAAGAAGAATATTTTTTTCCACCAGAATAATGCAAGTGCGCAGACATGTGGCAAAAATCAATGAATTGTGATACAAATTGCTTTCTCATCCACCTTATTCGCCCAACTTAGCCCATTGTTTTCAAACCTGAAGAAATGGCTCTGCGGAAAGAAATCTGACTACAAAGATGAAATCATCTCACAAACATAAATAATAATCTCACAGAATAAAATTGAGGGAATCGTGGAGCCAAGTATATAGAGCCCGAAAAAGACTATGCCTTAATAATTCTAAAGTTAACAGACTTCTGACTCGCACTGCAAAATCTAAAATATAAATAAAAGGAAAACAATAAGAAATTTAGAGATACAGCTTATATTTGTATGTTGTCCATAGCCCTTTATTTTGTAAACCACTTTCTATAGATTCTGACACACTTTCAATCAATTTCTGTATATATTTAATTGAAATACTCTATTATACTCAATGAACATGCTGCAAAAGCTTGCTAGAGTTATCCAAACCGTCTCACCACGAGTGATCATAAATTCGGAATCGGATTGAAGTGGAATTTGTGCTGGCCACTGCATCAATATGAAATTTTTATAGATGACACATTCCTGCGTGCTTTGGATTGCTATCCTGTTAAAATATGACTTCTATTTACAATCAATTCTTAAAATAAGTCTGCAACATCTAAAGATAATTTTCACACTATTCACTCTTCCTTTATTTTTTAACCGATTTTTTGTTACTGTGTAAATCAACCCTAAACAATGACACTTCCGCCACAGTGCTTCATTATTATTGCAACCAGTCTTCAACTCAACTCAGTAGTCTGAAGCTGGTAACTATGCGGCAAATAAAAAAAAATATTTGATACCATCTAATTTTTTGTAACGAAAGTTTCCATGTTTTCTGACAAACTATAGCCAATGCTTAAGATTTTTAAAGACAATGCAGATTATGGTTTTTTTAAGTAAGGCACGAATATGAGATTTATTGTCTTGTTGAAGTGTTTTATTCAGTCCACAACTTAAGATAGTGCAACTGAGTGCGTGTCCACCGGTCGCGTGTGGACAACTTTCGTTGATATGCAGAGCAACTACAAATGTAGCCGCGGACAGCTAGCAATTCAGAGTGGAAAGTAGCAGGGGGTTCAGGTGGAACCAGTTTCCACTATTAGAGGGCACCTAAGAATAGAAGCCTTACTGAAGAAAAAAAGCATTTCAAACTCAGATGATATGGACATGTTGCCAGGACACCAGATTCCAGTATATCAAAAAGAGTTTTTGCGGTTCTTGCCTAAAGAGTCAAGAGGAAAAGATGGAAAACCTCGACTACTAGTATCCTCAAATAAAATGGCTTAGACAGAAGAACAGCAGCAACTAGATAGATTAAATATATGAACAACAGCACTAGATAGATGAAGTCTGTAATAAGTAAGTACTCGTAAGTAAATAACCAACTACTGTCACTATCTGTTCCCCATGTTAGAGGCAGCTAAAGCGTACGTTGATCTTGTAACAAGCGGGACATGCTATATAAGCGTGAAGTTAAGCTTTTAAGTTAGTAGTTCCAACTGATTAACAAAACCTCAATAGTTACTATGCTCCTTATAGGAACAAACGATATTCATATATATACTGCACAGATGTAGATCGAAGTGAAGGGTTCTTCTTGCAGTAGATGAGCTTATTTATGGCTGTAGAAACATCCCTTGCTGTTATTCCTTTTTATCTGTGTTCGTTTTTTCTGGACAGCTATGACCAGTCTTTAACTTATATCAAATTGCTTAGCTATCATTCGTTACGAAAAGCCACTGTTTGTCATGACGAAAATGCTATCTTCAATGTATAGTGATAGTTAATCTACAAAGCTATGAAATTAGCCAAATTATTTCTTTTATTTCGTAGATCTTAACAAATACAATCAGAAGCAATTTTAAATCAAACGAAAAGGTGAGTTTTTAAACTTTTATTGGGCATCTACAATAAAAAGAGATTTTAGTCATGCTTTAGGCTATCAAAAACCAGCTAGGGAGTGCTAAGCTCAATGAACATTTGTACAGGATGGAAATCGTTTCAAGTCAGATATACAGATTCTCTGGGGAGGAAACTGAATCATCAGAGCATATAGAGCACATATGTAGAATTAATGCTTTTTAGAAGGAGACATCTACGCATTTATCAAGTATTAGACAGAGAGTTGTTCTGACTAACACCAACTAACATTACAAGCAAATCCTAGATAGATCGAGAAGGTGATGTACTTCAATACCTTTTGCTGAGGTACAAAATGAACAACATTCTTGTTATTTTTGAGTTGTTTTTGTCTTTTTTCACAGAAATTGTTGTTTTCCATTTCATAAAATTTTTTCATTTCCATAAAATAAAAAACAGTTGTTTTTTTAAATTTGTTTTATTTTATGTATGTCTTCATATACTCCTCACTGTACATACTTTGATATAATCTTTAATCTTGGTTTAACAAAACCTTAAATTTTTCCCCACATTTTAAGGAAAAAAAAACACATAAAATGGCACAGGTTATGGCTTAAGTCAGATTCAGCACTTTGTCAAATTTATGCTCTAAATTTTTAAAGAAAAAACTGAATCGTAAAAATGGTTTAAGTGTTGATTTTATGTTCTACATGACTTAAACAAAACCAATTTGTCATTGTTTGTTTGTTTTTTTTTTTTTTGTTTTCGCTCTCCTTTTTCTTGGATATAATAAAGTGCTTAAAAATGTAGTTCTTTTTGTTCTACTACAGTCTTGAACCATATTTTAAAGATTTTTTTTTTGTTTTCTGAAAAACCATTACAATAACTAAAACATGTAAATTATTTTCTTTTGAACCACATGTTTTTCTTTTTTCTTTGTATAGATACTCATTTTGAAAATTTAGACATTTGATAGACAGCTATGTTTGGGATTGGTTATCTGTTTCATATCACTTACGTCTAAGGTTAATAAGTTCACTTAATTATTGCTTTACACTGACAGACATCTTCATATTAAATAAACAGAAAACACATTAAAGAAACCCCCAAAACAGCATTTAAAAGCTCATTAAGATTAAAAATATTTTTCATTTCTTCTATGTAAACTAATTTAATAATTTAAAGAAAATAAAAAAAACCATTGATAAATAAGTGTAAACGTACATAGACAATACTTAGAATATTACAAAATTGTTTTTTTTTTCTTGAATTCCCCTACTAAAAGGAAAAACGAAACAAATGTTTAAGTAATTTACCCCTTGTCCACAGGATCCATAAATTAAAACCAAAAGCAAAACTCACACTATACAAATTCAAAACTATTACCAACAATTAAATTTAATAGAAAAAAAAACCACAGGGATAATGTTAGTCAACGGGACCCCACCACCATTACATATCTACATATATATAATCAAATATTCTAAGAATACATAAGCATATCCCCCTCTTTCTTCATCTCATTTTTGTTAAAGTGACATTCAAAAAAAAAAAAAAAAATGAATAAAAAATTCCCATATTGTGATTGCTAGACAAACAACATTTTTTCAATCAACACCAAAATATAATTTGAGCTCGAAAGTATTAAAATATTTATGCCACCAATAGTATAAAGTAATTATTTGCTTTCAACTCTTTATTGTTTCTATCATGGGTTTAATTGTTTTTCAAGTGTGAAAATAATTTCAATATATTAAAAAAAAATATTGTATTGATAGATTTAAACGTTTTGATTAATAAAATCATGGAAAAATAGGGCTTGAGAGTAAACAATTTTGTGATGTATCCACCAGCATGCATGTGCAAATATTGACAGGAAGACAATATAACAAAGCTAATGAAATAGTTTTATTTGCTGGCATTACACTGTTCAAGCTAAATATTTATTAAAAATATACTTATTTTTTATTGCTGTCAGAGTGATGTACTTGTAAAGAAAATATTTGTTTTATGCCACACACATGCAGTTTTCAAAAAAAAAAAAATATAGAATAATTGTTTAAATTAAATAAATACTATGTATTAAAAACGTATGATATAAATATTTATAGGAAATGTATTTGGAATGTTGAGAAAGTAATAAATGTCAGAGGGTTAGACAGGATACAGGTTTTTAGGAGTGTGTGTGGTTGGTTAAGAAGAAGTATCTCTACAGAAAAGTGATCAAAATCTTAAAAAACATATAAAAATTTAATTTATGATTAAATTTTACTTAGACTAGAATCAATATACTATTTGCATATAAGGGGTGATTTTTTTTTGGGTGTTTGATTTGTCAAACAAAAAAATAATATACAAGATATGTGGCAATGCCAAAAATGCTAAATAACCGGTAGCGTATTTAAGCGACAATGTCATAATGATATTTTCATTGATGAATCATTGTCAGAATGTTAGTATCAAGTCAAAATTTGTATAAAATTATCGTAAATGAAAAATTTAATTAATAAGTTCTCATGACAATGACACAAACAAAGGGATTTATGTATGACAACTTCATTGTATTGTCACCATACTAAATAGATGTAAAATTTTTCGACATTGTCGGTTATGAGTCGACTAAATGCTGAAAAATGTAGGACTATGTCAGCTCTGCCTTTCCGTTAATGGCTAACGTGCACTGATTTTCGATGATACTATATTGTCTGTTAACAATCAGCAATAAATACATGCCTACCAGACAAAATGAACTTCTGTCATATATGACAATTGGACAAATTACTTTAAAAAATTGTGTATTCATCGTCAGTCATCTATGATTTACCGTTGCGTCTGTGACGATGATTCACTATGATGTTCGTTAACGGGAAGGTCTGCCATTTCACCATATATTGACTAATAAACAAACAAAGCTTGCGAATTATTGAATTTTGTTTATCAAAACTCGTGCCGTGTGAGAAATTTGTCTCGTAAATTATGTCCGTTTTCAATTAACTTCAGCGACAAAACTCATTTTTGACTTAAATCGTACATCAACAAAAGGGATTATCGAATTTGGTCTGAAGAATATCCAGAAGCAGTTCAAGAACTGTCAATGCACACGACACATAAGAGGCGAGTTTGGGAAGCAATTAATCCCACGTTTTAGAGCAGTCCATTGTCCGCCAAGATCACTCGATTTAATCTCAGTAGACTATTTTTTGTCCAGATACGAGAAGTCTCTCGTTTACAGTGACAAACCAGCTACAATTCAAGCGTTTTATCGAAATATTTGCATTTAAAACCTCTAAACAAAAATTTAAGTTAAACTGTTCTTTTTTAATTCTTGTAAAAATCATTTAATAAATACCCTTTATTTCTTTATTAATCTCATCTCCTGTTTAAAAGAAACCCCTTCTGCTTGATTACAAATTCCTAGCATATACTCATTTAAACTCTCATACACAGATGTACAGATGTTTGGAAAAACACAAAGCAACTCTTACTAAATATTCATTATAAACCCCTTTTTTATTTCCTTTCAGTGTTTTGTTTCCCAGTATTAAAACGTTTTTAAATAGTATTTGTTTAAATGAAATAAGTAAAAAGGAAGTTTTATTGGTTAAATTCGAAAATAAATATTTGTTAAATGTGACAAACAGCAGAGTAAATGATATTCTCTTTAAATAAAAAAATTATACAAAAAAAAACAACAGAAAAATTTTATTGAAAAAGTAAGAAAAAAAAATGAAATCTAAATGGAGATAAAGCAGATAAAAAAACAGGAAAAAATATTTGTATTAAAATTAATTTTCTCTAGGAAAAGTCACGCGTCAATATTATTGATAAATTGTATAGATTATAAGAGGGTGTCTTGTTTTTACTTTTTATTTAATAACTATTTTCTATTTTCAGTCACTCAATTGTAATGATCATATTCTGATGATGATGATAAATATCAGATAACAATTTAGATTTATGTTGCCAGTATATCGTAAGGGGAATCTGAATTAAAAGTTTTTTTTATTTTTCAATAATCGAATTGCCAAGAGGAAAATACGAGGCTTGGGAAAGAAATAATTTGACTTTTTAAGTTGCTGCAAACCTCCTGAGCTTAGGTCTACATTTCTAATTCTTCAATATTTTTATATTTGGTTTCTTAATTACAAATTGTTTCTGTTCTAGCAAACAATCGAAAAATGCATACAAGATTGAACACAATGCTTTAAAATACTTGAAATATTTAGCACTGCATGCGTACTGTATGCGAGGAAATATAAATCGAGATGGATTGGGCATACCCTGATGACAAAAAATCGAAGAGAAGCCGAAGAATCGAAAGATCAGCACATACTTGGAGACGATAGATAGAGAATGGAGCTGCTTCCTTTTAGACCATTCGAAATCAGTTAAAAGTATTATTTTTAGAACGGCGCTATGATCACCCATACATCCTTAAAAGAATTAATAACAATATATGGTAAGCGTTTTCTGAAAAAAAACTATTTATAAGTTATACAAGCTTCTCTAAAAACATTAAAAAGATATCTATCCGTTTGAAATTTGCGTAGTTATTAAGCTATATGGTAAAGCGCAACACAAACAAATCATGCGATTATAAGCAAATTTTAAACAAAAAAATTCTTAAAACAACTAAAGTTATGCAACAAAAATAAAAGGTACTGTATATTTAAGATTTCAAGGCTTCTCCCGGATTATTCTAGGTATTTGGGCGTAATTCTGGACTCGAGATTAATGTGGAAGTGCAACATGGGAACATCGGGTTTAGAGATCCATTATTTTACCTGTTGCAAAATGTTCTAAGATTTAGAGATGTATACTCTTTTTAACTCCTTACTTCCTTTCTTCTTTCGTTTTTCTTTTTCGGAGAAAGAACTTTTCTACGATGGGCCTTCGTTGTCTCTGGGTGGGATACTTCGGTAACGCCTTTCCTACTTACCTACCTACGTAGAGTTGTACTCTATAATTTTACCTATACTTACTTACAGTGCGATGATAGCTTGCGTCGGGGATAGCAACGGCCGTTAGGAGGCTGGTAAAGGTGCATAAATCGTTTTGGTGTCACTGAAACGATGCGTATATATCTTCCTGTGGCACTTAATGTGTTATTACTGCCGATTGACTTGTATGTTCGACCTGCGGTCGTCTGTAACCAGGTAAGGTTATCGTCTTCTGGAGTGTAGAAAGCTGGGGAATATGTTAATGCCAGGAACTTCCGGTCGAACAACATTCTTCTTCTGACTACTGCACCACGGAACTCGACTTCGACAGGAAACTCAGGGTGAGAATTCCTTCTCACTCTGAATGAAATCGGACCGATCCACTCATTGGCTTCGACATAAAGGGTTGCACTGATAGCTCAGAGATGTCTTTCGAACGGCTCAAGCATTTTTAAAGGGCCGAGCATCTGAGCTATTTGAAATTGAGAAATGAGTACACCAAGATAGGTCATGATAGCAATAAAAGCCATGGCACCAACCGGCATCTATTGGAACCCCTTCAATATACTGTATGACCTTGACTAAGCTAGTAATATATGTATACTAGCACATAGTTTCCAACCTCAAAGTCGGTTTGCGTACCACTTTCATTAAAATCATGCCTTTCACTCAATGCCAATGCCGTTTTGCTACTATAGGCTATACTATTACTACAAACAGCGGCGCAATATATGATATAGAGGCTCGCATTAACAAGGCCTGTTAGGCAATTTATTTGCTGAGAGAAGTATGAGTGTCTAACGACTTATCTAGGCGTCTCAAAACATAAATTTTCAACAAGTGTGTCAAGCCCATTCTCTTATACGGCTGTGAAACCTGGGGTCTATCCAAAAATAACATGAATCGACTACAAACCTTCACTAACCGTTGTCTACGTTACATAAATCGGTGATTCTGGCCAAACACTATTAGACATATTGAGCTTCTTAGAACTAAAAATCAACAACCAATTAAAGAAAGTTCGGATGAAGCAACAACAAGATCACAATATCTGCACTACAGTACAACCCCAAAGCTTTTGTCGTCGTGAACTTCAAAGAATATCTTGGTGCACTGCAACCAAGCATGAACTCTGTTCGTTGCAGGGCTTGCGCTGAGCAAGGCAATAAGACCAATACCGAAAAGAATCCATTGAAAGTCATTAATTAAGATCGTTTGTTCCCGCGCTGGAGAATAGCGTAACATCATCATCAAAATAAAAAAATTGAGAAGGTGTAAGACTTGTATGTACATGTCCATAGGCTACTAACAACCAATCACACTTTCTACTTTTTTTACATTTAATTTTAATATTTAAGATATATAGTACACTGTACATTTAATGAATTTTTTGGCAAGAATATTTTCAATTTTATATTTTGAAAAATATGTTATAATTTTGCAAACAGTGAACATATTCCTAGATTTCTTTGTAAGCGATAAGAGTCCTTTCGGCGCAGTAACAAACTATGCTCGTTACTGTGTTCAGGCGTTTTTCTTATTGTTTTTTCTTTTTGATATAACCTTGTTTAGTTATGTTGATATTTTTGTTTTTCCTTTTGCCGATTTTATGTGCTCCAGATAGTAAACGGAGCAGAGTGCTCGAAAAAATGCTTGAAAAAATACAGAAAAAAAAAGAGAAAAAAAAATGCAACGAAAACAATGAAAAAAAAGAAAAATAAAATTTTTGTATTTTATAGCTTCCTTTTTATGAGCCAGAGCAAAAGGCCTTCCTGTTATTCTTTTTGTGCAAACTGAAGTCATCTCTGTTTTTTTTTTTTTCTTTTTTTCAAATGGCAGTTTTTTTTGGTTGTTTTGCTTAACTTGCATGTTAAAATTGTAAGGCTGAGAGAGCATAGGTTTGTATAGAGTTCACATTACATTTTTTACTATTTTTTAAGGTTTTATCGATAAATTTTCAATTGACCCAATTCCTTCTTTACATACATAGAAAATATTTTTATTATATTTCTATTTCTACGTACGTATTTTATTGTTTGCTTTCTTAAATATAGTTTTTCAATATTTTTTTTTTTTTTGCTTTTATTGGCAATTTCAATGAGCGGCCTTTTTTTCTTCTTTAAACTATTATAGCATTTCGTGAGATAAATATGGGAATAAAAAGACAATGACTCGTACGTCAAATGCATTTAAAAACCATACATTTAAACCTGTACTGTCTCACTATACTATATATAGATGGCTATATATGGCTGGTAAAGGCAGAAAAAAAAAAAAATAACCGAACTATAGTTTATTATAATGGCTTAGAAATAAAGAAATGAGTGCAGTTGCAAATATATATTTTTTGTATCTTGTCGGTGGTCTTGTTTGATCATTCATAAATGGTTTAATTTTTTCTTTTTTGCTACATTTTTTTTTTTGGTTTTTTTTTTGAGAAAAAGGAAATTGTATTTCAAAGAATTATTTTTTGTTTGTTAGGCATGCAATTGCAATAAAAGGGGGATTTATAAATTTTGTTTTGTGTTTATTTGCAAAAAAAAGAATAAAAAAAATACGGATGTCATTACAAAGTAAAGTGTTGCTAAGGGGAAATAAGGTCAAAAGGTTAAATTGTTTTATAAAAACTAATTTTGCCAAAAAATATTTATTGTTTCTTTCAAACTTAATGATATATTAACATGAAAAAGGAAAATAAATCCTTTTAATATTTAAATAAATTTTTCTAATAAACACTAGTTTATGAGCCAAGATCTTGAGCTATTTGATGAGAATTCAAACATAGCTTTTAAAAATTGTTTTCAATTTAGCGAATGCATAGGTGGTATTTTAGTTTTATTAAAGATTCTTTTTTATAATTTCTCATAAATCGAAATTGGATACAATTGGTGCAGCGGAAAATTTAAGGTTTATTGTTTGATTTTTACATAATAATACAAAAAACTGTATGCCATGCTTACATTTAAAAAGGGGGACATAATATACTTTGAAATACACATACATTTACATACATAGAAAAGAATAATATGTTTATAGGTATTGAAATTAAAAATAAACTTTTCAAATAAATAATTTTATATACATAAAACTTATACTTACATTTTTACAATCCTCAAAGTCCATACAATGATGCCAATCTTGAACAAACTAAAAAAATAGAAAAAAATATTGCAAATTAGTTTAAATGCAAAATTTTTTAAAATTAATTATGATTTAATTAATTTATTAGCTAAAATCCGGCTTGCTTTACTAACCCTATCTTAACACATTATGAGTGGGAGTAATTGCTAGTACCCAGATTGCCACTTATAAGCGGAACTTATACGAAACGTTATTTTTTCCCTTGTGTCACTTAAAATTGATGATTTTAAACGAGTACTAATATATGCTCCACTTTTCAACAGCAATCTGCCTAACGGGTACCAGCACCCGCTCATAATGTGTTACGTATTACCTTAACTGTTATCTAAGTTATTATTTTCACCACTTTTCCTCATTTTGTTAACTTCCGGTTCAAGTCTAAGCATTTAGAATAGCTTACAGTTCCTCCTATAAAGACACAGTAAAAATTTAATTTCAAACGGTTCAGTTTTTTAGCTGTACACAGTCACTATTATATATATAGATTGCTTTTACTTGGCGAAAAATATATTTTTAAACATATACTTTTAGCTATACCAAAAAGCAGATTTTGGAGGATTCTTGAAGGACTAATATCAAATATGTATTTGGCTTAGCTTGTGATATAAAAAAATGAATATGTGTTTGGTTGAAGACAGTATACAGCTCAAAAGCAGATCCTAGTGTCTATCAGGAAGGAAACATAGGCTATTTTATATGTTTGGACTTAAATCGAAAGCGGATAAAATGAGGAAAAAAATAAAAAATTATAACAAAAATAACACTGCACAACAATATGGCAACGTTTGTCTGATTATTGACTTTTATCACGTGTTGTTTACTAATTTAACGTCGCTGATTTCAAATATACCCTCATATTTTTTGTAATAACTCTTGTTTATGAGATATAACTTTCACGAAAAAATTCCTATGTTCGTGTTAACTTGCATGTAATAAAGAAAATTTTAAGTTTTCTTAATATAACTTAATATGGCATCGTCAAGCGAGTTGGCGCCAAGTTGAAAGTGATCTGAAAGTGCCAAGCCTAGTCAATCCAATGATTTAATCGAGATTGTCAGAGATCTGGGACTGTCAAAGGCTGCTTCAGAAATTTTTACTTCTGGGTTAAAAGAAAGAAACTTCTAACATAAACGAAAATTTCTTATTACCGCAGAAGAGAACAAAATCTTCTCAAATATTTTGCTAAAGAAAATTATTTCGTCTTTTGTAAAGCTGTACCACGTTTAATGGTTGCAATATGACTTTCTAGTGAGTGGTGTCTATTCATAGACTCATCAAAACGTAATCTAAAATGCGTTCTCTAACACAATGGGGATTGGGTCGTTACCTATTGCACATTTCACAAAATTAACAAAGGATATAAAAATATTGCTGTGGTTGTATGTGGAACACATATTTCTCTGCTTGTGAGACAGTAGAGCAAACATTTGATTTAAAAAGATTTGCCTCTTTGGGAAGCGCTAACTGCAGGACAACAGAATTTTATAAACCCACCTATAGTATTAAGGGATCGTATAATTTCGACTCCGTTACATATAAAACTAGGACTTATTATAAAACAATTTGTAAAAGGTCTAGCAAAAAAGTTTCCAAAACTGAGTGCAGAAAAGCTAAAAGCGGGAATTTTTGACTCGCCACATATAAGATCATTTATAAAAGACTTAAATTGTACGGACACTATGACAGAGATTGAGAAAAGGAATGAGTTCGTTTGGCTTGTTAAAATTTTTTTGGAAAATAATAAAAGTTTTGAATTTTCAAACCATTTCCCACCAATCTTGGGGTTCTAATTGGAGAACAATGCGAGCGATTCCACCAGGACCTCCCTACCATGGAGAAACGCTGTCAGAGGTACTGAAACGCACACATGTTGGCTGACTATTGGTGGAGCATTCAGAATAGCTCTCAACATTCAGCTTTAGCAAGAAAATCATATAAGAGAGTATTTGTTTCATTATAAAAAATAAATAAATTAGAATTACCTAAAAATTTATAATGTTTTATTATAAAAAACACCCGTGTCATATTTTTCAACTAGAGCTGATACAGAAATTTCAGAATTTCAGTCACGGAATCGAATTCGTCATCAAAAATTGGACTTATGTCATGTAACATAACCCAATCATCAGAAATGCTGTTGTGCAGTGTAATAGTTAAGATTATAATTAAGACAGGGGTAGCGAAGCACAACGTATTTTAGTTAGAATAAAATAAATTAAAAATATCGGTGACTTGGGAAATTCAGGCCTTCGTTAAAGCCCAGCACAAGGTCGCTATGTTTTCATTTTATGTCGGTAGCGGTTTTAGAAGGACGCTTATATTGATTAAAAATATCACGAATTTAACGAAATATAACTTCCCGACTTAATTTTTAGTATTATCATAAGATTTTCGAACATTATAGTACTTGACAAAGCTTCTAATATCGGTATGTTAAAAAGCATAAAGCGCACAAGCACAAGCGACCCATGTTCGAGCCCCAGCAATGGACATGACAGAAAAAAATTAAATTGTGGTTTCGAATGTTTAAAAAGAGGCTTCAATTTCCCTTCAGACAACTCCATCTAAAAAATAATGAGGAAGCCACCCTGACCTCCTCACCGCATACGTTTGGCGATGATGACAAATATCAGACGATATTTGTCTGGGAAAAAATTACAATGCTAAAGTAAAGGTTACCACCAATTAGCAAGGATCTTCACCACTACGCAAAATTCATATTCATTAATTATCTACTTATCTTGAAAGATCAAATTGATTAAAGAAACTGAAAACAAAGCAATGGATGCTTTGTGAAGAGCCAATAAGCTCCATAGAGGAGTGACGGAGAGAAAAAGGGCAATATTGACAAAAAAATCCATATTTTACGAAACTGCACTACATTTCTAAGAATTAAATCTAATCTTGTATGAGTATTCAATTCTATAAAGCGATTAGAGCGAGAGCGGTGTTTTCCACTAGCAATTGTAAAATTTTTGTAATTTACAGTTTTTCTTTTTAGGTCAAAGAGCTGCTATCTATTCTTAGTTTATGATTTAAACAGAATATTTGTTTTTATCACTTCATATGTGTTAATTAAGAAAAATCTTTTTATTAATTTTTATATTTTTATTTATAACATTTTTTATTTTACACCAACATCTTAAAAATCATAAAAAAGCTAATCAGTTATTTTTTATGCTCTTTACTAATGTAATTTTTATTTATAATAATTTCTAAGTGTTTAGAAATGTTTTTAATTAAGACTTCACATATGTATGCATATCCATACAAAACTTTAATGAAATAAAAAATTTTATGGTTTTATTTTCTTGGAATTATTGGCACAATTTGAAAAGGTATTTTTAGTTTAAACGATCTTAACCAAGGAGGCAAGAGCAAGTAAAACTACAGATTTAAATTGGATTCTTTTTTTTGGGAATTTCTTTTGATGTGAAGGAAAAATAAATCCCCCTGAGCTTATTTTCTCCAACTTTTGTTTGCAATAAATAATGTCATCAACTGCTGATATTAAAGGGGATGTTGAATTGATGCCGATAATGATGGCATAGATGTTTTTAGGTCTTAACTAAATGAAGGTGGTATTAACATTTTGTTTTTTTGGTATTTAACACCCATCACTTAAATTCTCTACCAAACATAAATAAAAAGTAAAAAAAGAGCCAAGAAAACAAAAATCAAATTTTTAGAACGGTAGCAGCATGAGTTAAAAACATTAAACACAACGAAGAAAAAATTAGTGGCACTTAAATTATTTAGAGCATGATGCAGTTTTTTTTCCACATTCAGGGTGGCATTATCAACAGCAGCGGCGCATTAACAAACGCTGTGTCATACAAATATAGAGAAAATTTAGGCTTTTGCTCTTAACCAATTAAAAGGCTAAATAATCACCACATTAACTTGAGCCATAAAAAAACATCAAAAAACGACTAAAAAATAAATAATGTGGAGAAATCATATACAACTTTTCTGTACTATATGATGCCTTAAATACAATATATATGTATGTAGTATATATGTATGTAGTAAAAGGGGGAGCAGAAAAAACTTCATGCTGACAATGTTGCAGGCATACGCTATTATTTAAAATCTACACACGACGATGAGTATTTTAAAATGGAACTACCGAAAAACACATATTGCTTTTAATATCACATATATTATCATATTGTTCTAATTTTTCTTCATTCTTTTCGAAAGCTTTACTGCGGAAAAAGAAAGAGAAAAGGAACCACAATCTCTATGAAAATGTTAAATATGTTGTACGTCATTATGATGATGTCTTTATATCTTATTTTGTTTTTAATAAAATGATTTATGTTTTAAATATTTGTTTAGAGGCTTTGCTATGCTAAATTTAAATGCATTATGATGTAGGGGTTAGACAGGGGGTGATAGGAGGTGGTGGTATCTTAAATTGTTGTTTATGACTGTTAGATTTTCTTTCGACAATTTGAAAGTTTTAATTATTATTACTTTTTTTTTTTGTAAAATTTATTTAACATTACTGCCATAAATAAGTCAATACTTAAGCATAATTTAGTATATTCTTGTGATGATTTATGAGTTAGTTGTCTTAGAGGCTATTAACAGGCTTAAGTAGCATAGATAATATCGTTTAAAATAATTAAGATGAGAGATTAAATTAATACAAATTTTTTTTCTCTTGAGTCCAGCACTGAAGCTATGACCACTTTTCATTCAGTAGTTGTTCTTATACTGGAAAAAAAGATTATATGAAGGACGACGGAGGGAGTACTTTTGAATTTATCCATATCATAAATGACCGGAAATCCTTTTGCTGTAAGATTGCTGAATTTACTCCTTAAATCAGACAGGCTGCTATTCTCTTTTGTTTTTACACGTCTGTGCGTAAGCCTATGTAAAAAATAAGCAAAAAACAAACAAAGAAAAGTAAAGAGAAAACAAGTGGAAAAATACAGAGCAAAGTGGCCAGAGTGAGAGACTCTCAAATTACTACCCAATTGTAAAATGCACTCATATTAGTTTTTCTGACGCTGCTGTAAAGGATGTTCTCAATAGAAAAAATGATTATTACGCCAGAATAAGTGATAGCTAGGGATCAGTTATAGAAGAGTGAAATCCACTCAATAATGCAACCAGAAGTCGATATTCATCAATGAGCACCTTTGCTCTTTGCAACAATGGCTCATACGTGAGAAAATGGTCAGATTAAAAGAAGTATTTCTTACACCGAAGCACTTGAATGTTTCTTTCAAAATTCGAAAAACGTGATCCTTAAATCGGACTTGACAATGAAATTTTATGCTAAGAACATTAATAACACTTGCCTCCACAACGTTTGTATTACTTATAGTCACCGATTACTCGACATGATCATTACCTCCCACCTAGATGTCGAAAGACAACATTATACTTAAGCATTTAAATTGGCACTATTCGCACGACCCCACCAGAAGATTACTGTTGAGCCTGTCATTCTTATTTCGCCTTTTCAACATAATCTTCAAAAGTCTCGATCTACAATCAAAAGAATATTGAATTGTAAGTAAGAAGAGAAAGTCCTTGAGAAATTTTAAGAAACACGAAGAGAATTCGTTGTACAGAGCAGTATAGTAACTCTAATCTAATACTAAACTCATCGGAAGAGATAACATCTAAAGGGTATTTTTTTTGCTATTTAGTTTGTCAGTGTATATTTTTCCGATGTAAAAATAAATTCGTGACATATGGCAATGCCAAAAATGCTCAGTAAGTTTTCAATTTACCAAGAATATACTAATGAACGAACAACGCTTGCAAATCATTGAAATATGGTATCAAAGCTCGTGTTGTGTTTCGTAAGAAAAACTATCTTCAGTGATGAAGCTCATTTTTGGCTTAATGGGTACGTCAAGAAACTTAATTGCCAAAATTGGTGTGAAAAGCAGCCAGAGATAGTTCAAGAGCTGCTAATACGCCCTAAAAAATAGACTGTTTGGTGTGGTTTGTCAGTCGACGGCATCATTGGACCATAGTTCTTCAAGAACGAAGAAAATCGCAACGTTACTGTCAAAAGATCAAGATACCGTGCGGTGATTACTAACTTTTATTTGCCCAAAATGGAAGAATTATATAAAGTTGTTATGTGGTTTCAAAAAAGCGGCTCCACATGACATACGACACGCAATACCATGAATCTATTGGAGGACTAGTCTGGTGAGCAATTAATTTCACTTTTCGGAGCTGGCTATTGGCCGCCAAGATCATGGGATTTACATAGTGGTCTTCATTCATATTACCTAGCTAACGAAATTTATTCTCTTCGTGAATATTACAACCAGGCTTGCTAAAATAAAAATGATCTCTAACCAAAAATCTTTTTGAACCAAAACCAACTGTATCGATAATATTTCCTTTAATTTAAATATCGTACTGTATTAACGAATATTGCTTTTATAATTCCCGGAAAACAATTTTTATTATATTATCCTATTAAAATATCAAGAAATCGTAATAAATTAACAGAGCCACGAAGTCTTTTATAAAAATATTCATACGTTTGTTTGTTTGTTTTTGTCGTACAAATGGCAATCATGATTACAATAAAATGTCTGTGTTTGAGACATAAATTTCAGTCAGTAGCTTGTTAGTTTTCAACAGAGTGGGAGTATAGCGGAATTTTGTATGTTTTAAAGAGAGCTGCAATTTTCCTTTGCTACACTCAGTAGTGGGGATATAACAATCTACATGAATATATCGCGCATAAATACCAATTTCTTTGCACCAATTTAATTTTAGCGTATTTTTTCATTTTAAGTGTGGATCTCTTTGTGAGGACCAAGGATTTAACCCCCTTTTTGGAATTGGTATTACATTAACAACCTTTTATCTAGATTAAGTATACAAGCACTGCTTCAGACCCAGTGCAAGTAAGCCATCCGACCCAGAGGGCTTCCTAACGTTGAGATTTTCAAGAACCTTTTAACAAAGCAAAGCCGAAAGAATATATAACATAATCTCAGATTCAAAAACAATTTCTACCCATTAATAGCTATTCTATTCGTATGCCGCTGTGGTGTGGTAGGTAAGACACTCGCCCACTAACCAAGAGGTTCTGGGTTCAATCCCAGGCCAGATCATGTGACAATTTTTAGCAGCGTCATTATCTCGTAACATTAGATGACGACTGGTTATGAGTATTACGGTAAGACAAACTTCTCTAACTAGTGCAACTACCGTTGGGAGCCGGTTTTAAACAGTAGAAACCTTTCGGAAAGTCTTAAAAAAATAAAATTAGGTGCTTCTCATTGAATGAGAGATGTCTCTTCTGTTTCAGTTGGTATGTTGCAGCAATTATGTTTCATGTATGTATTCCGTAAATTATTGAGGTCAAAACGTCATATTTCGCAATGAAAAATAATTTTCTATTTTAAATAATTTTCATGCAGGAAAGTCCAAAAGTCATTTTGTACTGTTACTAAAAAAACCGAACATTTTATGTACATACTCGTATATATTTTTAAACCTTAAAAAGATTTTTAAAAATTTGCATAATTTTTGTTTGTTTGTTATAATAAAAAATAACATATTGCATAAATTAAAAGAAATTACACAGCTGTTAACAGAGAAGGGTTGTTAAAAAAGAAATACCCTTAAAATATTTCCAATTTTATGTGAAATATAAAAAATTCATTTATTTATTTCTAAATCTTCTTAAACTGAATTTCATTAAAAAGAATTAATGCCAAAGATGTGTCATTGTTTTTTAAATGTATAAATGAAAAAAAGTAGACAACAATCTTGGCATTATGTGCGGTAGGTCGTCGTGGCATTTTAGATGACCTTTTTTCACTTACAATTCTTAGGATCTTGTTTTTTCATACAAATTTTTTTTTCTTTTCTATTGTTAATTTATAGTCATGCATTTCCGCAGAGTCATTTCTTGCCTCATAATCAATTGAATTTCTAATAAAGTTTAATAATGCCTGCAAGAAACCTACAGACATATGAGCGTACATACATACATTCTCGAATATAAAGAGATTCAATTACAATGGCTTTTTATGACTGAAGAAAAGTATTGTATATATGACATTTCATATTTTGGTGTATAGAAAAAAAATATATATTTTTGTTTTTAAACAAAAGGATACCCATTGCTTACAATTTTCATACCTAATGTTGCATGCTTTAGCTCAGTAGCTGTTGTCATGCTACCATTTATTGAATGTGTATAGATGTATGAAAAGAAAGTATGAATGAAAAATTTAACACAAAAGAAAAGTGTAAACTATAGGAAGCTGTTTCACTAAACACCTTGTTTCATAGCTTCCTAAATTTTTTAAGATTTCACAATGAATCACTTACTCAAAATTAATTGGTTTTGGTTTCTTTTTTGAATATTTTAAATTAAAATTTTATGCTTAATTAGCTAAATTAAAAATATATACATATTTTTTTATAAAATTAATTGAAATCATGTTTTTAAACGTATAAACTGAGAATTTCACATTTTAGCATGACGAAAATATATATATATACTTCCTATACATAATATATAGGGTTATCCATTTTTCGGCTTAAAATTTCGTTGTCATGCTTGGCACTTCCATTATTTACTAAATAGAATGCACTTAACAATCCTTTTGAGGTATTTCTTGACCAATTTTTCGAACATTCCGGTCGGCTTGTTGGCTTGACGAAGCTTGGTTTTTAAAAGCTGTAACATTAGAGGATTATCTGCGTAGACATTGTCTTTGACGTAGCCGTACAAAAAGTCTAATGGCGTCAAATCGCATCATCATTTGACGTTCCAAGTCGAGAAACTACACGACCAGAAAAATTCTAATGCAACAAAACTAAAATCTATCGTATTGTGTAGCTCGTGGTACCGTCTTGTTGATTTCACATATCGTCCACTTCATAATCTTCTGTTGCAAGCCAAGACAAGTCGTTTAAAATACAGCCATAGCGCTATGAATTGACGGTAACGGTTATACGGCCCAAAGATACCTTTAGACCATAATGCGCACCAAACAGCCAATTTTTTTCCACAGTCACTTCTGGGTTCGCTGAGCTCCATATGCGAAAATTTTACTTGTTGATGTGTTTACCTAGTGAAAAATATCACGGTGGCGTATTTAAGTGATATTGTCACGATAAAATTTTCATCGAAGAATCATTGTCACAAAATAAGTATATTAATCAAAATTTGTTTGAAAATATCAGGTAAATGAAAAAGTTCATTGATTAATCCTAGTGACCTTAATAAAAACAAAGAAAATTTAGCGACATTGTCTATTATGAGTCAACTACATGCTGAACTATGCAGGATTTTCCCTGTTACATCTCTCCATTAACTATTAAAACACTAATGAGTCTCGTTGATACTGTCTGTTAGGACTCCCTAATACACGATGCCAAGAAGACAAAATCTGTCATCTATAATAATTTGAAAAATAATTTTAAAAAATCATGTATGACACTAACAAAAATTCATCGTCAGTGATCGATGATATACCATTGTTAGCGTTTGTCACAATGATTCACTATGACATTCGCCACCGCAAAACTTTATTTCTGAAGAAAATTTTATTCGAAAAATTAAAGTTCCATGCCACGCTTGAATCACCACTTTTGTAACAAGTTTTAACACTCTCTTCGGTTGTTAAACGATCCATATTCGTTATTAGTAAACCTTTCACTAAATAAATGGCACTTCAGATGACAGATATATAATAGATTGCTCTAACAGACTGTCGATTTTGAAGTCACAAAATGGATAACCCGATACATGAATTGTACGACGAAAATACTTTGCAGATAAATATCAATCATTTGTTTTAGTAGAATGAAACAGAAATAAATGTATGTATGCCTCCATAAGTAATGACTTGATGTGCCAATTATTTTCTTTTATGTAGTCCAATTTCTATTCTTTTGTTCTATATTTATTATTATTTATGTTTTTAGTATATTGTTCTTTTTAATAGATATCTAAAACAATAGTCCTAGGCTTAACCAAAAAACAAAAATATGAATTGACAAATAGCCTTCATCAGTTAAAAGACCAAAAAATTTGTGTTTCTTTTAATTTATAACATTTTTCTGTACTAAAATAATATTTTCCTTTTTTCTTTCTTTCTTTCAGAAAATTAATCATATTTTTTGCTGTAAATTATACAAATAAATTTCGGTTTTAAACTCGTTTAAATGTCTTTAAGCCATTTACAGCCTCCTCATCATCATAATCATCATTATAATCATTATGTAAAATGATCTGTACTCTTAAGGGCAAACGACAAAAATGGAGAAAAATTTTTATGACAATTTGTAGTATGTATTTCCATATCTACAGAAGTGGTCAAACATGTTCAAAATATTACAAAAAAGAAATGTACACAATAACGATGACATTACCAATGAGAAAATGTGTAGTGCATATGCACACAACACAAAGTAAAGCAGAATAAGTTGAAAAAGGAGAAAAAAAACTCAAATGCAATTAATTATAAAGGGAGTGCTACACAATTTCATAGTCATCATTCTCATCATTATAACAGACATTACAAGCCTCATTTTTAAATTAAAAAAAAAAAAAATATTTTTGTGCAGATGTACTAGTACAAAAATAACACCAAAAAGACGTATGCATTTGTATGTAAGTGTATAATTTCTCTTTTTTTTCTTTACTTAAATAACAAATTTATTTCCATTGTTAAGACCCCATTTTTTATACATTCATACATATTTTGTTGTCTTGTTGAACTGCCTTAAAAGCGTCTTCAATTAATGTTTCAATTTGTTGTAGCTGTTCAATAAATTAAAAATTATTCCCTTCAATTGTATTGATTTGACCATTTTTATGACATCAATTGATGTTTTCAACTAATAAAATTTCCATAAGAATTTTTTATTTTTTTTGCTTCTTTTTATTTCTATAAAATTTTATTAAAAATCCATAACATTTATTATATTTATTATAAGGGAGTGAAGAAAATAATCTTAAATGATTTTTATTGTTCAATTACATTTGAAATTGGCTACCAATTAACGTTCGGGTAAGTAATGTTATATTTGAATTAAAAAAAAAAATATAATAAAAATTTTGACAATTGATAGTAGCAAAATAAGCTAACTTTCTGATATGATAGAATATTTATAGTATTTAGTACCAATAATACTTGCATCTCTGGTTGCGCTGTCGAGCTTGATAGATAGATGGGCGCTGGAATACAAGTCCAATATTATCACTTGTTGGATATCCATTCTGGCTCTGACCTTTTCTGTCTATGGAGAGGACTACATCTTTTGGAAGGGGTTTAGTCGGGCTTCTCACGGACAAAACTACCGCGCGCCGTGTGCTAGGTCGAATGCCGGAGCACTATAGAAGTTGTCAGGATGAGAAGCAAGAAGAGTCAATACAACACCTCATCTGTAACTGTACCGCTCTATGGGAGCTCAGACTAAGGCACTTGGGTGTATGTCACTTTCATAATTTAAACTATCTCAGGGATGTGAAACTGTTGCGTTTGATAAACTTTGTCTTATGTGAGGGATTCATGAACTAAATTTTTAGGTTTAGGTTGCCATCTGGGAACTCTTCCATGTATATCTCTATTCGGCCTATTTCATCAGTCTGTCCTCCTAACGATAGAAGAATAGGCTTCCATGTGAACTTAACCTTTTCATATAACTTAAAGAAAAAACATATAAAAACTCATGAAAAACTATTCGAATAATCGAACATTTGTACAATATGAGTTGAACGTTCTAGGTATTCTCGCTAAGGCTCTTGGACTAGCAGTACATATCAAGAAACTCTAATGGGATTTTTTTTTTTTGGCTCCGGTTCACCCCGAGGAACTCACTGCTTTTACTGCTGTTTGTTAGCTCGTGTGTTGTGCTGGATCCATGTTTCTTCCATATTTACGAAACGACGCAAAAAATCATCGATTTTGTAGTTGAACAATGCCAAACACTGCTGCGAAGTTTTTACACGATTGCGGAGCACTCGTCTTGCGGAAAGCTTTCTCATACCCAAGTGATGATTCAAAATTTAAACCACTGAGCCATGTGAGATGCCTATGGTCTCCACAATCTCTTGCACTTTCAATAAAGGGCATCATTCGTGCTCTTGTACGGCCACGACGGAATTTAGTAAACTACTTTTTTGCCATTAAAATAAATAGTGTAGAGTTTCTACAATATTTATTAAACTTAAACCTGCTTTGCGCAATGGTTGCTTAATGCACACACCTTTCTTAATTCTTCCGCAAAACACTTCGTATTCTACTAAGAGGCTAAAAATGCAAAAAACGCACTCGTGTTAGGTAAATATACCTTTTGACAACTACACCTTCTAACAACCGAATTTTGCAATTTTCCAGTTTAAATTAGTAATTCCTTTTATTAAAAAGTTTGCCTTTTGCATAGGAGCAAGAATTTTTGAATTTTTTTTTCGAAATTGTAAAATTTAAATATTTGTATTTTTTTATTATTTTAATAAATTTTTTTTTATTATTTAAAAGACTTTCTTTTTTAATTACAACATAACCAAATTTTTATTATCGATTTCTTAACAATAAATCTAAATTTTTAAAGAGTTAAATGTATGAATACATCAGTACTGTGGGTAGGCGTTAATTTAAATTTCTGACACAAAATGCTTACATCAAACAAACAAATTTTTAAAAATAATTTCGTTTAAAAACGAAAACAACAACACTTTTGAAATTTCTATAAATAAATGCATCCATTTACGAAAATAACAAAAAAAAAACAACAACACTTTCTATAATTTTTATTTTTATGATATACACAGCGGGCTTTTCTAGATGCTAACAAGCAGAATACACTCAAAGAAAAAAAATAATAATAATAAAATAATATGAAAAGAAAAAGAAAATTATTTACATAAAATTTATGTTATGTGAAAAATCTCTAAGGTCAGTTCAACCAATATGTTAAGAAATGGCTTTAATGAGCTCTTGATTACAATAAAAAAGTGTAACACAGAGGCTGGCAGGCATATCTCTTTATACGAATAGTCGGTCAAAAGCAGCAATATGAGAAATAATTTATTTTTTATTATACTTAATTTGTTAAAACAAAAATAGAGAAATACAAAGAAAATAAACTGAAAAGAAGAACATTCTTTGTTTATGTTTTCAAATAATCATTTTTTTTAACTTTTTGTTTTTGTGTTTTTTTTTTGCTGCTAATTAGTAATCGTAAATTTTTGCGGTCATAAATTTTATATGACGTTCTGAAAACAAAAACGAATAAAATGTGTTGAATAAATAGATACTCAAGTGTTGAACACAAATAGATTATGAAAAAACGTGAATTCACATGTTGTATGTACATACTATATGAGAGGAGGCATCATCACAACATCATAACCAGTCATCATAAAATATCATCAAAATAATAAACTCAAAGGAATTAACATTGGGCAAATAAATTAAATTGTATGTTTTTATCATAAAAATAAGCTTAAAATCAAATAATAAAATAAAATTAAAAAAAATTCATTTTATTAGAATAACAACCGACTAGCGCTTGCGACCGACTAGCGCACACTGCAATTTCGAGCACACTTTGCCGTAAGGGAAAACCAGAAAAACTCGTGGCTCTTTACGAAAAGATACATTTAGTGGTCCGATAAATGTTAAAGTAGGTGTAAGACAGGGACGCCTCCTATTTCCCGTTCTATGCAAGATAGCCATTGACAGTATAATGACAAAATTTACTTAAAAGTAAACGTACTCTTTTTTACAAAATGTACTCTAAAAATAAGAAAAAGTCCTCAAAAGTACTCTTTTTTACATACACACATACATGTATATATATATATATATATATATATATATATATATATATATATATATAATGCTTAATTTCTTTAACTAGATGTAAAATTAATTTGAAGCTATTTGTTCTAATGAAGTTTTGCTGAATTCTGATATTGCAGAAATTGAAAACACTTAAAAATATACTCCTTTTTAGCATAAGTACACTTTTTTCTCTTGAATGTACTCCTTTTACCTCTCCAGAATTTGGCATCTCTAACTCCTGTGGCTATTATCTAACACTCAAATGGTCGTCTCAAAGACTCAGACTACGCAGACGACAACTGCTTCTTTCGTTTATATTTAATGATCTGCAGTCGAAACTTAAGAAAATCGAAGCCGAAGCTGAAGCGTGCAGTGTCAGAATTAACTTTTCAAAAACGAAGTCTATGAGAATAAACAACACATACACACAACAATTCTCTTTTTGCAACAACAACAAATTGAAGAAGTCTAATCGTGTTGCTATCTGAACAGTATTATCACAATTATTAGGGGCTCGAGCGCGAACATTGTAAACCGCATAAATAAGTTCAAGCAAGCTTATGGACAGCTTAATCATGTCTCGAATTCCTCTCATATCTCCTAGTGCATCAAAATTAAGAACTTCAACAGGTGCGTAAAACCGGTAGCGTTTTATGGGCTAGAGTCGTGGAATTTAAAGCAGTGCGAATCATCAAACGCTGCCTTTACTGACCGAACACCACTCAAACCAGCATTTGCGGGCAGAGTGCGGACTAACCGCTATTGAATCTCAAATAAGAAAACGGAAATGGCGTTGGATTGGACATGCCCTGCGTAGACCTCAAGTCGACATTAGAGAAACGCTATAGTGTGGATACCTCACACCTGGTATCGGCAATTAGACATCGAAACAGCAGATATCAACAAAAAATGCAACGTGCTGAAGTTTATTGCAGCAGATGTACAATAGTGGGAAACTATCGTTGAGACCAATGCTTCTTATACCAACTAGATCAAAAAGTTCCCGGAATAACACCTGTGTGGCGGTCCCATCGTTCTGATTTGAGTTTTTTTTTTTTGGTAGCGTCACAGCTAGACATTTGCTAAAGCTACGTAACGAAGAGTACATCTATCTCTATGTGTGGCGGCGATTTTTTACAATTTTAGAAATTGATTTAAATTTGCAATAACGAACTTGTATTAAATTTTGCATAAAAAACGGATTTAATGAAGCGAAAGTTGGAAATGCTGGAAAAATGTTTCGGCAACTATTCTCTAGAGAAAACGGCCGTTTACCAGTTACACGAGCGGTTCAAAGGTGGTCGTGGTAGGAACATAAGTAAGTACTATTAAGTGTGTATATTCCTTTTTGTAAGTTTATTTTTACATTTACATACATTAAGAAAAAAGAAACTAATCGAAAAATTGAATGTTTTTATGACACATCACAATCATAAAAATAATTTTCCCAAATAAAATTAAGTAAACATGTATTGGCTTTATCTCGGTAGAAACCTTCAATTATCAGTTTGTATTATGTTTTCCTACCTCATCAGTTTATTTTTTAATAATATTTACTTTTATATCGTTCCAATAATAATAATAATCAAAAAACAAAAAAAATATTATTATGTTATTCCAATAATATCGATGTCATTTAAAATATTTCGTAAAATAAATGAAAATAAATACTAGAAATTAATTGGAAAAGGGTTTTATTTGTATACTCCATACATTTCAAATGAATTGCCTATTTTATAAGCAGAGATAGTGACACTACATACTATGTAGTCAACTCAATTCAATCGATATCAATAACATCAACTACTACTAATCAAAAAATAATACCAACAACAAAAGTAATAATCATACTTATTTAAAGTGAAAAATTTTTATTTTATTTATTTTACAAGATATTTTTATTATAGAAATTTAGTTTAGACTGACTGACACAGACTACAATAAATGGTTTAGATAGACAAAATGTACACCTCTTGCTGGTACGTCGTACATTAACATGCATAAATACCATCACCATAATCACATATTGTTCATAATCATAATAATAATTTTTTGTATGGTTTTTAATGGAAAAAATGAAAAACAAATTTTTAAAATAATAATGGTAAGGCATTGTTTTTATCTCTTTTAAGTAGTACGTGCTTAGAATTATAATGCCATGATATACATTATAAACAAATATGAATAGAAATAATTTTTTGTTTTTGTTTTATTATTATTTATTTACATATACATACTTTTTTTAAACTAAAAGATATTGGTTAGGAGAAAAGCCATTGCGCGTCCATATGTTACTAGGGAAGTGCTCAGGAAAAACTCTTTAAATAACGCTAAGGTTTTTCGATGAGAACTTTTGTGTACTAGCTGAGACATTTCGATTTATGTAATTGGGTCCAAATCGTCTTACTCGTGATTGTACAATCTTTCGTATCAAATAATATAAATCTAAATTACAAAATATCAAAACTACAGTTAAAGGTGTTCGGTTAATACAAGACTTCGAATTACTTTGTTCTCTGATTGAGTTATTTATTCAAATTACCCTGTTCACATGATATCTTACTAATTGGTTCTGACAGTTCTTCTTGTTATTTTTTCCATGTTAAATTTTGTCAATTGAATGTTATTAAATGAAGTAGGAATAATTCAAAAATATTTTTTAAGGAAATGTATAAAATAATTATTTGTCTAGCAAACAAACAAGCAAAAAATAGAAAGCAAATAGAGTCAGTGCGGCCTGCTGCCCTTGTGTTGTATGATTTACTTTCCTTTATGTTATTTTTTGCTTGTTTTTTATGCTTGAGAGCTGGTGACAATAAAAACCAATAAAAATCAAATATCACACTGATTTTTTTTTGTAATTCACAGAATAATTTGAACTTAATTATTTCCAATTTGGCTGATTCGTTCTTATGTGTGGGGAACTTATGTAATGAGGCTCATAATTGGGAGTTGAATTACGAATTAGAGTGCGAATTAAACACAGTCGTGTTAACATGACATTACTTAATGCCATATAAGTTTTAGAAATTTTGTTAATTCAATTTCGCTAATAATCGCATTAAAATTCTTAAAATCCTCTATTAAAATAATGGATCTGTAAAAACAAATCGTACCTGTCGCATAATTCATGATATTTTCAGTTAACATGATCGCTCTTGCTCTGAGAATCTGATTGTTAAATTTGACTCGACTGGCTTATAATGAACCAACAATAATGTTTGATTAACTGGTTTGTTCAAGTTAAAATAGCAGCTGTGTGTAGCAGTGTTAATTTGGTTTGTTAATTTATCCTTTTCTTAACGTTCTAAACAATTGGGACCATCAGACCGACTACATAAAGAACTTTGCGTAAGAATTTTATTTTAAAACCAAACGAGGTGCAACTGTTTGTTTACCGTCCAATATAAGTTTTAGGGATGAAGCCCATCTTCATTTATCTCGATAAGTCAACAAACAAAACTGCATTATTTGGGATACTGAAAATCTAAGAGCGATTGTTTAGAATCATATGCATGCTAAACGTGTATACAGAAAAATGTAATCAACTAACTTTAACCTCAGTATTGATTTTGGCGCTACGTGGGCGTGCCAAAAATTCTATGAATTTTTTAATTTTCACGTCTTAACTGAAATGCAATTCTCCGGCCAACAGGCATGGTCACGTGGGTATAAGAAAGCTTACCGCATTTGCTAGCAAGAAGTTCTTTTTCATCAGAACGATAGAAGGATGCCCACTTGTGCAGTTTACATGGCAAAAATCTTTGAATTATGCTACATCTGCCCTATTCTGCAAATTTAGCTCCAAGTGACTATTTGACTATTTTCAACTTGAAGAAATGGTTCGACAGAAAAAAATTTGACTCCATCGTTGAAATCATCTTACAAACAAATGCCTATTCCGTAGACCTCGCGAAATTCTATTTGGAAGGAAAAAAAATGGAGAAACGTTGGACAAGGTGTATGGAGTTATGTTGGAAATAAAAAGATTTTTTATTCAAAACCCTATGTTTCAATCAAAAAGTCACAGACTTATAGATCGGCCTCGTATTTTTCATATTTGATATTATAATAATAATAATTGATAGTATAATAATAATAATATAATAGTATAATAATTGATAGTAACTAAGGCACCCCGATCTCACGACTTAACATCAATGGATTATTTTTTGTTGCGCTATGTTACATATGGAACCTGTGTACGTATATACTAAGCCAATCAAATTAATTATAGCTCTAAAACTCAAAATCATTAACATTAGACAAAAGCGCCTACATCTGTGTGTATGGTCGTAGAGAACATTTGTTCGGTATCATTCATTTACAATTGCTAAGCCGTATACTTTACTCTAACAAAAATTTTAAAGTTTTTGAAATATTTTCTAAATAAGTTATAAAAAAACAAGTCATTTAACAATTTTCTAAAAAATTAAACCTGTTACTAATCATGCCATTTATGTACGGTTTTAAATCTCATTTAAATGGCTCTTCGGTTGGTAGTTGGTTTGCTGGCATTGCTGGCATTGCTTATAATAAATACCTTGTCCAGTATGTGCAATGTTATTCAGACAAAAGGTTGTCGATTTTTAACCTCATTAGTGTAGTCTAAAAATCTGGTGCAGGTTTTAAAACTTTTAGGAGCCTTCGGTACGTTCTTCGACGTTATATTACGAGTTTATCATTTCGTTTACAACTTGGCATCGCTGATATTTACATTTACTTTATTTACTTACATTATTCTAGATGTTATTTACTAAAAATTTTAAGTTCATCATCATAATTTTTCTCCTACCTACTAAACTAGTTCGCTTAATAAACACAATTTGTCAAAATATTTTCAAGTGAAAACTATCAGAACTACAGCATTACTATTAATGCTAAATCTATGAATGTTAACACTCTTTTACATGCTGTAGTTGTAGTTGTAGCAGCACCCTTTTTATAACCTCTTTTCAACATATTTTCCCTAACAAAAGAAAAAAACATTGTGCAAAAAAAATATTAATAATAATAAAAATAAACTGGGTTCTCTAAAAGAGAGCACTACTTGTATTCATAAAAACAGCACGTTCTGTAATGCAGCCCATTATTAGACAGGCGCAACTACGACGAGTATATTATAAAGTAGTAATAATAATTAAGTTTTTTTCTTTCTATTTCTTTTTTATATCAAATTATTATTATTATTTTTAATGTTTAAAAGTTTTGTTGCATTAGAATTTCTCTCATTTCCGTTGTTTGTATACACAAACACAGGAAGTCAAGTACCGCCTGTTAAACAGACTTTCATTATATTTTGTTTTGCAAATAAACGCGAAGCGACTTTGATATCAAAAATCAAATACATATAACAAGAAAAACAACAACAACATAAACAATAATGAATGAATGAAAAGAAAAAAATCGTATATTTCTAACAATAAATAAAAGAAATCCAGTACCAATTGTTTTCGCTCAAAAGTTCAACTTCTAACGCTTAAGAAAAGCAAAAGAAGAGAAGAAAGAAGCGATAGCGTAGAAATCATAATCATAAAAAAGAAACAAATAAGCAGCTTATATGCCGCCGTTAAACTACCACAATTATATATTTTATACAAAAATTTTGGTATTTATCCACCACCCCTTTCCAAAAAAAATAAGAAGAAAAAAAACAAACATCATCATCATCCCTGTTTATGCTGTTTTATTACGAAGGAAGAGACGTGGAAGAAATTGGAAGGAATTTTTTGTTTTGTTTTTAATTTTGAAACTTAAATTAAATGCAAATTCGTTAAACAATTTGTTCAAGAATTTTGTTCTAGTAGAAAAAAGAATAAACGTTTTAATGGAAACGTAAAAATAAAAAGAATGACTCACTGACTGTATGTGTTATTTCTTTATATTTAAAGATTTGCATAACTAATGAAACAATCTTTAATTTCTTTTTGCTTACCCTATTATGAACGCTGTCTTAATAGCGAGAGGTGTATGTAATATGTCTTCCAATAGGAACTCCCAAATTTTGACAATTAATAGCAGCCATATTGTTGAAGTTATATTTGTCGAATCACCACAACACGTACAAATGATAAACTCACGCTTGACCACAAATTCGATCTTAACACCACTTTTGAACTTTTGACAAACATTTCTCTGATATAAGTCTCGGAACACACCATGAAAGTTTGCTTGCAGAAAGTCTGAGTTTGTCGATGAGAGCGGTGAAACGAATGTAATGGCATACACTTTTTCCAGTACTCTGAAATTCTCTTTTGTTATGAAATTCGTAATATTATACACCAACAAAGTTGTTTGAAAATCTTAACTTTCATTGAAATAAATATCATAGTGTAGACGCGAATGCAAGTTTAAAAGAGAGTTGAAGAAAATTTCTACAAGAAAACTTTCAACGTGTGTTCCGTGACAAACATTCGAAAACGATTATTAAAAAAAAGAACTCATAGAGTTCACACTTCGCTCAGTTTGTGGCAGCATATCTTTCGACCTCGAAGGCTTGCATGTGATATCAGCAACGCAACTTTAGCCAAAATCTTAAGCGAATAACTTTGACGACATCACAAAATATTTGCTAGTAGTGTTTTTAGTTATTTCATTTTGATATCGCTAAACAGAATTTTTAACAGTTTGGCAATAGTTCGAAAACTATGGATTTTTTTGGCCTCCCCATGCTAAAAGCAAGAGAAATTTGCTTGTTTCTATGTTCTGTTATAGCCTATTTACACCTACTTACGAGAATTCAACTAGATTTCTCATATACAACAAGATCTACTTCGTCACTAGATTCTATCGAAATCTACTTGATACGTGGTAAATTTGTTGATGAAGCTCTGTTTTTTTTTGTACTAAAAATACTAAAAAATACAACTCTGTTCAAGAAAAAAAGATATTAAAAATATTTTTTTTTTTTTATTACAAAATTCTTTGAAGAGAATATGATTTTTCGGCATAACAATGTACGAATATTATTCACACGATTGGTAGGTTTCAAAGGTAATCAGAAAATTTAATTAGTATCTCTTCTATTTCAGCCATGTGAATGCGAAATCTCAAAAAAATCTAATGTAAACGCTTTAGATTTTGCATAAGATAAATCCAATTGACGAGATTTCGTTCAGGTGTAAATGTCCTATTAAGCATGTTTGTTCGAGAATTCTAAATATTTGGCGATAAGCTAGCGAATAAATTAATTTTAATAAGGCCATCCAAAATTAATTTCAAGACTTCTTCGCTAATAGTTCGCTTTAGCAAATATTTTTGTTCGAAAATTCTTCACTAATAGCGAATCTTCGCTTATTACAAATTTTAGGCCAAGCGGCCTATAGCAGTTCGAAACTGACTACACTTAGACCATTTCTGAAGGAGTGGGAATGATATTTATCAACATGAGATTTAAGAGCGTTCCATCCATTCCGAAAAAGTTACTGCTTAGAAACTATATATCGTCAACCACCATCATTATCAACTTTCTTTTACATGAATTAGATGATATGGACACCAACAATATGTGCATTTAGCAAAATGTCGTTAATTTCTACACAGATCATTCTACACTGAGCGCAGCTGCTATCAAGATGGTGGATTTTAACACGGCTAGATATTTTCTCGTTAGGTTTTCATTAATGGCAAGTCTATGCGATACATTCACAAAAGAAGCCCTTAAAGACAACAAAACCCATGTCATTGGTCAAATTTAGCCTGATTTATGAGCCAGAATATTAAAATTTTAACATTTCGTATCCACGCAACCTAGCATATTCCATACATAATTCAAGGGAATAAAAATTTCGATGATATTTGCAACATTTTTCCTTTTATTTAGTTTTAAAGATATGTAGTTCTTAACGGAAGACTCTTTAGTTAGTAGTTTTAAACATAATATACATATAAAATTTGGGGTGTTTCAAATAATTTCATTTTATGTCTAAAAAGAAAAATCATTTAATTTCTTTGTGTTGTTAAAAAATTTAAATTTAAATTTCGTAAATTATATTCTCAGTTTCTCTCTGCATTTAAGGAGAAAAGCATAACGAATTCAATTGGTTTAGGGTTAATGTCTGCCAGGCAGCACAGACATCATTGCATACACATAACATATGATGTTTTAAATATGAGGCATCTTTTGGATACCACCTTAAAGGAAGGTATCATATACGCTGTAAAAAGCGTAACATGATTTCTTTTAGATCGTCATTTAAAAAATTAAAAAAGAAATAAGAAAACAGGAATTTAAATATTTGACATTAGCGAGCAATTAAACAAAAGGTTTACGGTGAAAAACAATCTTAAGCATGTACAAAAACATGTTTGAAAGTCTTTTATCTCCGTTTTTTGTTTTGTATTTTGTTTTCAAACAGGAACTCTTTAAAAAAAAAATAAAAAAAAACAAAAAAAAAACAATTCATTTAAGCCTTTGATGAAATTTGTAAAGCAAAAATAAAATTCTTAAGAAAAAAGGATAATAAAACTATTTCAATACAAATGGTAATAACAGCCAAAGCTAAATGTTAGTAATTAATAATAGCAATTTATTAGAAATTACCAGATACCCAATTTAAAGCCATGATTTTTTCAAATATTATTTCGAAATAGACTCTGTGTAATAAGGAAATATTTTTAGAATTTTTTTTATGAAAAAAACTTTTGAAACTAAAATCATTTTTAGTTTTTCACAATACAACTTTACTTGTATTCTTTAATATTGTATTTATGTGGTAACATACCGACGGAATAATGTACATAGTAAATGAATTTCTTACATAAAACGATAATTAAATTACTTTGTATTTATTTTAATAAATAAACCAATTTTGATTTGTACAATTTTTCTAAAATTACAAAGTTCTAAAACAGCAATTTTTTTTCGGTGTCTACGATCTAAGAATAAAATTTGCGGCACTGAATCTAAATTTGAGAACAGTTTGCCTTTAGCTTCGGTATACTATTACATCACTTTTGGCATGAGAGTGTTAGAATGTGATTTTTAAGGTCGGGTCGTCTGCTTGACATTCCTTTTTTTTGAAGCCCTTCACATAGATACTAATATAGTAATAAACAGAGAGACAACTTAGCCAGAAGGGAATCTGATTTAAGTATTTCCAATGTAATTTTAGCTGCATATCCGCTGTAGAGTCAAATAGGCATGTGATTTAGTTGTTAGTTTTTTTTCTCTACACCAAATGTCAATGTGACCACGCTCTTACATATAATGTTTTTCTTCCTAAGATTTATAACATGAATTATAGACTTTATATATAACTACAGAAATATATAAACAATGCAAAGCACAATGCCAACGACAAACAACATGTTTATAGTTATCTACACTATTCAACTGCTCAACAGGGTAAGCAATTGTAATAAGATTTCAAGTTGTTGGAGGCACGGTATCGAGGGGTCTATTGTCGGTATAGGGGTCTATTGTTAGAGTATCCAGCGAGAATATCCACAGATTAAACATTCCAGTCAAAGTTATAAGTGAAAACGTATACCTTAATATTAAGTTTACCAATTGCAATTTTATCTGTGGTAACTATGTACGAGTATAACCGTTGCATGAATAAAACTATTTTGTGAACAGTATATTTGGTAAGTTTTTCCTTTATCAAATTACATTTAATTTATCGGTTTGTTAACATACCTTTAATCAAAAATTAATTTTTCCGATGAGTTTCTTAGTTGTGACTTAATTTCGTTCAGTAAACTGTAACATTATGGTTTAGGTCTGCCATTTTAAAAGAAGAGTCAGTAACTTAGTAAAAACCTGTGACAATAACGCAGCTAATATGTATAATAAAATGCTAAAGAAAAATTTTAAGAAATAATGAAATTAGGATTGATTCTGTTCTAACAGAACAACAAATTTGAATACACATTATGCATTATAAGGTAATTTTTTTAAAGTAATAACTCAAATATGATAAAGCTTGTTGGGATGATTAAATTTGAACTCTATTCATAAAATATCATCAGTTTGGGGCATTAAAATATGTTTAAATAGTAAAACTAAAGCCATAAGCTTGTCAGAAACATTGAGCAAGTTGCTCAATAGGATAACGAAACGACTTCGAGGTGTCATTAGAAATAAGAAGGATACATGAAACAAATAATAAGTAGTTATAATTATATGTAGGATATAGGATCTTATTTTATAAATCACTTAGTTGATGCGTTGCGTTATTTCTATATGGTTAGTTTTCGTTATGAAAAGAATTTTTATATTAAAAACGCATTTGCGACGATACACTTAAGTGATTTACAAAATAAACCTCTTAATCTAATTTGTTTGATTTTTATACTTTAAATTGTCGCTTGCGAAATATTAATTTTTTATGGTGTATTTATCCAAATTGATTTTTATTTATCAGATACGTTACTATTTTATATTAAAAATTAATTTCGGAAATATTTTAAGTGATTTTTAATTCTGAGAAAAATAATCGTATGCATTAAAAATTTATACTTAAATTAGTCGCGTAGTGTATATTAACATTTTGTCTGACTTTTGTGACAATAACAGGGTACACTGTAGCTAAAAGAGTTGACGTGATAGACTAAAACTAAGATTAGTTTCTTATTCAGAGGCCATAACTTAATTTGTCAGAAATGAACAATGAAATGGATATTTCCCAATATAATCGAAGGGATATATCGAGGTTTTCTGGTGGTAATAAATAGTCATCAGTTACTAGATATATATGACTATACTAGATATACTGGCTTCTAGTTTAAACGACAAAAATGTGCTAAAACAATAAACCAATATTTTCCCCTTTTTGTCACACTTCTTTTCACAATATGATGATCTTACATTCTTTTACGATATTAGAAGACTCTTAGAAAAAGACTTTTGCTGATTTTTTTTTTTCAGATAATTGGCGGCTATTTATCGACAGCCTTAAACAAAGTTTGAAATGTGACCTTCAACACAATAGGCACAAGTATGGCAAATTGCTTACTCAACAAATATGAAATCATAGCTTTCGTGTGATCCCCAGTTATAACGCCGTAACAAAAATACGCCAATATTTATTGTGTTCTTGTGCGACTATCGAAGTTAACACTACGTACCAATAATTAAATTTTGTAATTTATTTTCGCAGAATAAATGGGTATAATTTAGATATTTTAAGACAATAAAGCACAATAGAAATTGTATCATATTGGCACATTTACGACAATCGTGTGATCCTAGCTTTAGCCTTGGCGATGTTAAAAATGTATCATTAAAATCAACGCCATATTTGGATTTAGAGGTTATCGAAATCACATAAAACTCGCTCTAAATGTAACAGCACTAAAACAGTTGTTACAAACATTTTTTTCTGGGTGTAACTAATATGCAGTACAAGAGATAAAGATTTTATTTATTTTGCTTTAATAAAATCTGTTTAGATTTAAATAAATAAAATAAAAAATATAAATAAATCTTATTTTTACACATACGTTATTGTATAAACAAACTAAACCACATTTAGTTTGTTTTTGCTACTTCTTCAAAAGCTTATGTTTGAAAAAAGGGTAAAATAGCAGCAGATTCTTTTTTTATACACAATGGTACTTATACGGGTAAAAGCTAACAAAATGTAATTCTTCTATTTGCTTATATGGGTGGTTGCGCTATGAAGTAAAGTGCAAAGGTGTTTTATTAGTGTTTCCTAAAGAATACATGATTTAAACAGATTTGTCATGAAATAAGTTCATATGTAAGTTTGTATTGGTGAGTAACAGAAAACACAACTAGAAAAACAAATTAAAGCCAACCTCTTTAAGAGTTCAGTTAATATATTTTAAGGACAAAAAAATGAACAGAATAACTCTTCTTAATTTTTTTCTTTCGTTCTGTTCTTTTTTATGGTTTATAGTTATGGCCAGGCCAAAATAAAATTACCAACCAAGCAACCAACCAGTCAGTCAGTCACACAGTCAACCAACCCAAACAGTCATTTCGTTCCCTCATTCATTCATTCATTTATTCAAGGCATTATATTTATATGCCAAAATACTTTACATTGTTGTAGTTTTTGTTTTTACTTGTGTTACCTTCTACGTACATAAGTATGTATGTTTCTGTTATTATTGTTGTTTTGTATCTTTTTATTTCTGCTTGCTTTTCTTTTTTTTCTTTTTTGTTGCAGTTAAAAGAAAAAAAGCAAATAATATATACAAAAGGAAAAACTTAATAAGATTTTTAAGCATTTTACTTTATTTTATTGTACGGGTAGGATATACCAATGAATACAGTTTCTATAAGGTGCTATATACATATGAACGTGTGGATATATACTAGTAGCAAATTATATATCTGTATAAACTTGTTGTTGTTAGTTCTATATGGTTTTCAAAACCTAGTAGTTGAGGATTTATTTTGTATAAACCCTTATATATAAACATATATATGTACGTACGTATGATGGCATTTGCCTTAGTGGAAAAACTAATTTTCTTTTGTTGGTTGGTTTGTTTTTGCAGAGCTTAAGAAGAGGCTCACGTTTACAAGAAAACATACATTTAAACAACAACTGCATACAAAATATTATTAAAATGCATATAAAACATAAAGCGAATAAAATTAAAAATAGCTGCTAAAATAAATTATTTCAAAGGAAATATATATGTAAGTAGTTTGTTCCATGTGGCAAATATGTAGGTTACCTTAAACAAAACAATAAAATTCATTAAAGAACATTATTTGCTACTCTACTGGTTAAAGTGGTATTTAAATAAAACAGCGTAAATTAATTAAGAAAATAAAAACGAACTTATTTTGTTAGAGTACATACATATCTTAAAATATATTTTTGTGTCTTTTCATATAAATTCGATATATATTCTAATATATTGACTTACTAGACGACAATTTAATGGGTGATAAACAGTTAAAAACAATTTAAAAATTAATTTTAATTTAATTTTTAAACATTTTAATTTAATTTCAACTTTTTTATTCCTTTTCCATTGATCTTACATTTAAAGTACAGGAAATAATTCATAATAAAATTAACAATAAAGCCTAAAAGTGACAAATATAAAATGTATAATTAATTAAAATACACGGTGCGACAAAAAAAATACCTGGTAAGTGATACTATTTTTCAATTTCCAACGGATTTTTAAGCAATAAATCTCATTTTGTTCACAACTTAATACAATTCCTTAATTAATTCTTCAATAGTAGGGTTCCTATACAAAAGAGTGCGCAGAACGCATTATATTATTTAAACTGCCTGTTTTTCTTCTTTGCAAATCCGAAAAAAAACTTCAAATTGTTTTGTACCCGTAATTTCAGATTTTCGGGGTGTTTTGAAAATTCCAACAGGCAGCGCCTATCAGAAAAGTAATATCATTTCCCAGGTATTTTAACTTCGTTCTTTTTTGTCGCAACGTGTAATAAAAAAAATGTAATATGGACTAAAGTTAAAAAGTACGAATTGAGTGTCAAATCAATCAAATAAAATCAAGAAAAATTATCGAAGAAAAGCCTTATAAAACTAGTAACGATAACATGAAATGACAATATTACTACCTTTAAGAGATCTGGCAAAACTTATGCTGTCATACAGATACGAGAAGTTCGAGTGGAAATTATTTTAAGCTGGGATCATACTTTATTGTCGTAGAATAATAAAATTGCTGCTATTTATTCTACGAAAATAAGATACAATATTCGCACGAGCATACAATTAATAATGACGCATTTTTGCCACATGACTGCCAATCGATATGTCACACGATTGCCGTAGCAATAATTAATGCATTACGACAATCGTGTATGATTTCAGCTTTATACATTAACAAAAGTATCCGAATCTTGAGCAAGTTTCCGATAGAAACGCCGTAGTATTGAAGAAATTTGTTACAAATGATCGAATTGTCTCAAACCATGCACATATCGCAAAACATTCAACTTCACTTTCACAGGCGAAAATGGACAAGCTTTAGTGAGAACAAATAAGAGAAATGAAACTTATACACGTTTTAAACAGCCATGTATTGTGTTATGTTTTACCTATGTGACAATGTCAAAAGTGCTTAGTAAGGTTTGTCATTTTACCATGAATAAACTAATGAACAAACAATACTTGCAAGTCTTTAAATTTTCTTATTTGTGCTGTGTTAGAAATTGGTTTCATATTGTAAAATTATTTTCAGCGGCGAAGTTCATGCTTGGTTTAATGCGTACGTCAATAAACAGAATTACCCTGAAGATGCACTGTTTGTTGCGGTTTGATAGCCGACGGCATCATTGTACCGTACTTCTTCTACAACTAAGAAAATCGCAATGTTACAAGCAATATAGCAAGTTACCGTGTGATAATTACCGTTCTTTTTTATTATATTTAGTTTAACAATTGGACTTGATTGTCAAGTGGTTTCAACAAGATTTCAAATACCACATGGCGAGCGATACCATAAACCTATTAAGAGCTAGTTTGGTGAGCAATTAATATCAGATTTTGGGTAGTCCATTGGCCTACAAGATTTTTTTATTTATTTATTTATTTTTTTTTGAGACACGTTAAATCTCTCATGTACCGGAAAAAGGCAATCATAATTTCAGCCCTCGATGTTAACATTACAGCTGCCATTGGTGTAATACCGGCTAAAAACGCTGGAAAAAGTATGGCGAAATAGGATTTCACGGACTAACAAGCTACGGCGTAGCCGCGGGCAACATTCACATGAAAAAATCTATAAAAAGTAAAAGACAAGCATTGATTTACCACCCAAAATAAATACTTTTGAAAAATATACGTTTTTTTCAATTTTCATAGTCGAACGGTTAATAAATTACCCGCTGCAACCAACACACTTTCAAGTGCAAATAAAATGTTTGCTTAATTGTTTTGATCACATGAGAAAAAGTTTTCAACAGTATTCTTATGACCAATAATTTCTTAAAAAAGAAAAAGCTTAAACTGTTCTAAGTTAGCCAGTAGGCAACTGATAGAAACATTGGAGAAGTTTAAATGAATATATTAAAAAATCGCCAGATCACCGAAGGAAAAGTTGTAAGTGACAACGAGAACAATTTTGATTTCAAAGGGTATATAAGACAATATTTAACATATAAACTAATAGAAGCTTTTTCTTTAAAAGAAAAATTGGATAAAAAATAAAATGTCTAGGTTTTTTTAAACCATTTTTAGTCACGCTCATGACACTGTGCGACAGTGTGTTGGTTGCTCTGTTACATGCATTTTTTATGTTGTAGTTATTAGGCGTATGTTACCAAATGTGATGAATCTGTTTAATTTTGACAAAAAGAACTGTATAATTTTGATTTAGTCTGCTAACGAACTATGATCATATGGTTTTGATATCGAAACCATAGCCGATTTTTTTAACAGAAAAGCCCAAAACTGAAAAAAAGGACTCTAATTGCCATCCCTAAATAAGAGCGACAAGCGGAATGTTTTTTGCCGCTTAGCTTTTACGCTCTGCGGTCATACCTAAATAAAAGCGGCAAACTTACATCAAAACGATAAAAACAGGGTTTTTAAAAATTTTTACAACCCTGCTTATTTTGACAAGTACATTATATCTGTGTTGTGTGACTTACAGTTTGTGAAAGTAAGAAAAGAAATAAAAATTGTGTAAAAAACAAAATATTAAAATTCATTGTCTTTTACAAATTTATTTTTAAAAAAAGGTGGGTGATTTAATGTTTTACTATTGCATTTTTAGAGAAAGTATTGGCATAATCAATAAAATAATAAACAGAAGTGAAACATAAATAAAAACAGAAAAAATAATTATTAATTTAATAATAGAATAAAACTTTTTACATTAGCCAATAACATATAACCTTTTTGCAAATATTTATTTTTTCCCTCTTTTTTTCTTTGTTTACATTTGTTGTCTTTTGCAACCAACTTCACTATTTAACGCTCTGTCAAAATTGGATTTTCCAATTGCAAATATTTGCCGCCGCGTTGCCTCCGCGTTATTTCGGGATGCTCCATACAAATTGTATGGGCATGAGAAACTTTGACAGATAAAAAACGCTTGCCGCTCTTATTTAGGGATGGCAGTAAGTTCGATAAAATATTAAGGTTTGACTAACAGATTTCTGTGATTAACATGGCTTAGTATACCAAGAGTAACTACTATAAGTTGGACCCTCAAAAATAGTTTTTCGTTTAAGTAAGTAATGCGCTACTTTCGATTAACAATACAATGAAAAAGGCCAATATTACAGAAAACTCGGTGGTTTTTTCAATCAAGTCAAAGGTAACTCTTTTACGACCGTTAAAAAACGAAACATTGACACAAGTATATTTCACTTTAGGTGAACAATTAAAAAAAGTCTTCGTTTTTACGAAAATACTTCATTTCATCATTGATTTTTTAGCAATAAAGTTTAATCATAAAATCAGATAATTAAGCGGTAGAGCACCTCTCTCGATGAAAATTTTTGACTATGTCTGAAACAAAGACGAATTTCAATATTTTTTGGATCAAAGTGAATATTCTATATAAGAAAAACTTTTAAAATAACTTGAAAACTAAAACACTGATTACGTGTATATTTGGTTTAATTACTAACAAAAAAATTATGAAAAAAGTGCAGACTTTTTGCTACCTGCTGCTACTTGCTAAGTGGAAAACATTGACAGCTTTAATTAGAAAAAAAAAACCGTTCCAATTAAAATGTTATTTTTTATTTCTTAATAAATCTCATTTCCTGTTGATTTCTGTGTTAAGAAAACCAAGTGATCTTCTTTTAATAACCAAAAGAAATTATTAAAATTCAATCAAGCTGTAATTGTAAATTATTTATTTTATATAAAAACGCAAAACCATCATTATCATCAAACAATTTTATCTAGATCAACATATGGTAACAACGTATACAAAAAAAAAAAAAAAAAAAAAAAAAAAAAAAAAAAATAGCGCCGCAAAACTGACTGACAAGCCAATCAAACTAACCAACCACCGGTCCAATGGGTTACAAACAAACATAAAAACGAAAAACGAAATAAAAACTAAATTACATATAAATTATAATGCTTGTAGCTTTAAGCTAAAATTAAGGTAAAATAGATACTGACAAATCAATTAAATAAATGTTTTTATATACATACATACAGGCGTTTTTGTTATTGTTGCTGTTGTAGTTTTTATATTTCGTCTATGAATTATTTAAAATTCAGCTTTTTTTTCTGCTCCTCTACTACCGAAACCCACAAACTATATGTATATATAATCAAGTAACTTAAAACCCATAACAATTTCTGATGTTGTTGAAATATACAAAGAAAAAAGACAAAACTACAGGGTATAAACAATTTAAACAGGACAAACACATGTTAACAAAATATAACTTTCACGCATACATACACGAGGTTTACAAACAAATGTTTGCCAATGTATCAGCAGTTTTAAGCTGATTGAAAATATCTAAAACTGTTTTAAAACTTTACTTGTAGGTATATTGCTTTTATACATACTATATACCTAGTGACGAACGTCCTACTGAATCATCGTGATAAACATTGACTATGGTAAGGAATCGATTTTCATAGACGACAAAAGTTGATTTTGTCTTGCTGGCGTGCGTATATTAGTGAGTCTTAACAAACAATATAACCGAGACTCATTAGTGCTTTATTCGTTAATGGGGAAATGTAGCAGACAAAATTCCGCATCGTTTAGCATGTAGTTGACTAACAACATACAAAGTCGTTAAAATTCAGTAAGTAGTAGACTCATAACAGACAATGTCGCCAAATTTCAGCATGAAGTTGGCTTATAAGAGATAATCGGTTATGTTATGTCGCTATATTTCAACTTTCTTTCGTATAGTGACATTCAGTGACGTTGTCATACAATTCTCTTTTTGTCAGTGTCACGAGAGTTCATGAATGAAATTTTTCACTTATAATAATTTCAGACGAAACTCGACTTGATATTCATATTCTGACGATGATTCATCGATGTAAATATCATAGCAACAATGTCATTTAGATTCACCAACGGGTATGGGATATTGTTTATTTGGTTTTTCATTAAGCAAATACAAATATGGTCTCTATTAAACTGGCATCCAACTGTTTATAGAGCAAAAATTATAAGGCTAGAGCAAAAACAAACAATAAACAAACCAAAAGATCAAGTCAAAGTATTTGTTTAAGCTTGAGGTTGAGCGCAAAAGAAAAGCTAAAGCAATCTTATACCAGAGCTGTAAAAAAAACGAACCAAAAAAAAAAAAAAAAAAAACCTGAATAAAATGATCACCAGTGGAGAGGAAAATTGCATTCGTGAGTTTGTTTTTTTTCCTCAGACATTATTAAAATGTTGTGTATGTGTGTTTTTAACTCCCTACTCTATATTTTTTTATAGTGCAGACGATTTATAAAAAAAATCTATAAAACACACGGGCACGCATGTTACGTAAAAATAAGAGAATAAATAAATTTCTAGTTATAGGCCAGGCTTTAAAAGTCATAAGAACATAAAAAACAATTTAATTTCAATTCGTTTTTTTATGGCTCAAAAAGCACAACTAATAATTGCACGCATTTTTTATACTTTTCGTATATGCCAGTTTTAAAACCAAAAAATGGAAAAAAAACAACTGATCATATAAAATAAACTGGCAGCTAAAATACATTCAATTAAAAAAACGGACTCACCAAAATATATCTGAAATAAAACAATTATCTGTTGAGTCTTCTTTGCCACTTTTTTTGTAGATTTTAGATTTTATGTTTTGCAAACTAGATCTCTGAAAGACTCCCACAGTGCTGAAATCCATTTTTGTTATTGTTTTTCGTTACACATGTTAAAAACTTGAACATGACGTTCTTGGTATTAAAACTATGACATTAAATTAATAAAAAAAAACAGAAACCCCATATAGTGCCTAGTTATCATGTACATACACTAGGCACCAAAAGTCAACGCTCTTTCACAATTCATAGTTTTAGTACCAAAAAAAAATCCATAAAATTTATAAAAAACCACAAAATTTTTAATATAAACTGTTCCATACACTGAAGCGAACGTTAACGATGCAACTTTTACACATATGTTTACACCAGTTAATCTAACGGTACTTTTAACACAAAAGCCTTGTATTTCAAAGAGTCAAAAACTGCAGATATATAATAAAAGTGTGGTCATTTTTAACATATTTGTACAAGTTAATATAATGTTGGAAAGACGGTCAAAATTATTGCCAAATGCGTAGGTATTAGTAAAAAGAGTAATAAAAAAATTTCGGAAAAACTTAAATTATAACTAAACCAATGTGTGGCCGACAGCGCAAACTAACTGACAGAGAAACTCGAAGTGTAGAGTCCCTTTTAAAATTTAAAATTATATTTAGCGTACCCACAGCAAGCAGAATTAAAAAAGCTGGTTACTATGGTCGTGTGACCTGTAATAAGCCGTTCATTTCGTTATTTAAACGTACAAATGTATAGAATTCATAAATAAATACGTTAATATGCCGTTCTCCGTTTGTCCAGTTTGGTATTCTGCCTATCGATCCAGTATAGTTTTTTCGATTGTTTGTATTGTGCATTACGAATCGTAGCTACGTTTACCGAAGATGTTAATTTTGTGACGGAGATTCTTTCGATTTGTGGTTTTTTGTTCAAAATTGATTATTTGGCTAAAATAGACTATTATATTTATTATTATTAAACACAAAATGAAAATACACAAAATATGTAAAAATTTAATAACTATATAAATTTACGCTTGCCCACTTGAAAAATATTCGAACATACCTACTTCGATATATTGCAAAATAATCTAAAATGGAGTTCTGAGAAATTGGATTTGCCAAATGAATATAACTTTCAACAAGACAATGACTCGAAGTATACTGACTGCTTTATAATGTACCAAGTATGCTGCCTACCCCACAGAATCTCCTGATATACACTCAATAGAACACCTATGGGCATTACTAGAGAGAAAAATTCGTCAACAGTGTGTATCAAGTGGGCCAATGCTAAAGGATATAACTAAAGAAGAGTGAAGAGTAAAAGTACCGTTAGATTATCTGGAAGAAACGTAAGTGAAAAAAGTTGCACTGCACTGTACGGAACAGTTTATCTTAAAATTTTTGTGGCTTTTTTTGTAGACGTTAAGAATTTTTTTTATGTACTAAAACTATGAATTGAATAAGGAGCGTAGACTTTTGACGCTAAGTGTATGTATATAGCGTATCATTTAAGCATACATATGCAGCTAAATTACTTTTAATTTTTATTTAAAACATTTATTCCATCGCTAATACTTATGATGATTTTTATTAAGTATGCAAAATGCGTTTAAGAACATGGTTGGTTGCCTCAGTGGCAATGGTCTTTGTGGTCTTTCTTGTCAATTTAAACTCTACTACGAGTATAGATATGTTTTATACTTCTTTGTGAGAATATATTGCAAAAAATTACAAAATATGAAAGGAAATGTCAATCATAATTTTGAAGAAAAAAGTAAGAAAACAAAAATTGCAAAATAAAAGAAACCAAGAAATCCACATATGATGATAAATTATTGATCGTAAATAAACGACTTATTAGGAATTTTAATTATTTCAAATAAATTGTAATAAAACAGCAAACATTTTTATGGCTTATTTTTCTTAACAGGCTTAAGAACTAACAGCAGAAAAAATAAGAAATAAAAAAAAAAAAAATTTTTAATTGAAAATAGTTCTAAGAATTTTAATTTACTTGTAAAATTAAACTCTTTAGGGAGGTAAATAAAGCAATTTGAAATCAATAGCGCAGTCTTTGCAGCTCACGAAAAATAAAATCAAATGTTTATTTATTACGAATAATTCTCTAGAAATTTACTATGTTGGGTTTATTTATTTTTTTTCTTTTTGCCAAAACATTAAACTATTATGTACCTAAAATTTTCTATGAAATTTTGTTAAAAAAATGTTGAGAAATTGCATAGAAATATTTTGTATTATAAAGCGGATATAAGACATTATAGGTATAAATATGTGGCACTACTTTACCATCACGTTCATAATGGCGCAAATTTCGTTATATTGCGTCAACGATTTACATTAATAATAATCTTTATAGCTGCAACGCCACCTACCAATCTAATGAGTAACAATATGTTTGATTAGTGGTGACACACCATAATATGGTAACTGATCAATTGAATTTTGATCGTTACGAATATGGTTATAACTATGGCGTTATGTTAAGTCTCGTCTAATACTCTGGTCAAACGGTTATTAGATCTAATATTAAAAAAAGTAAAATGTACAGAAAATGTCTTACAACCATGTGAACTTACACTTTATGTCTTTCAATATTTCCAGAGAAAACATTACCAAACGCTCGAAATTTAAGGATCTGACAAAAACATTAATGTCGGAAAATACATATGTGCCATGGGATTGCCAGATTTTCTGACAAATGTCTTGCAATCACCTGAACTGACAATATATCAAACCAATTGCGCATAGTAATCGTAGGTTCCAAAAACCAAATTTTACAATTGAGCTTTATTTCTATAATTTTTTATGCTTTGGCTGGTAACATCAACAAAAATTTTAAATGTTACACCTTCCTAAGTATTGCGAATATCGATATAATGTTTTACTATATGTTATATATGTTATATTATATGAGTTTGTGATTTTGGAATACATTTGTGCGTTAAAAAGTAAGTTTCGTTAAAAATGTAACGTACGTTAATTTTGCTCAAAGGGGTCGATATGAATATTAGTAGAACAAATAATAGGAATGCAGTTTAACAGTTTCGGTATGTTCGGTATGGTATAGGGACGCAGTTTAAGAGTTTCTTAAATTTCTATTTATTGAAATGAAATAAAGTATAAATTATAGCTAAAATATGTTCACACATACGATTATATATATCTGACCCATACAAATTAATTTTCGTGTAGTCAGACCATAGCATGTTGTTCTAACTATTACGGTGCAGGTGTTCATTTCCTTTGCTGAGAAATAAATAAATTTCAAAAAGAGGAGCAATAAGACCAATTTTTGTATTTGATGACTTCAAAGGATTAATTTTTAAGATACGAATTGAAAGTTTATCCAATCTGACAGCTGTTCCATACTTTCTTCTCTTCGTCTTTGTAGTTGTCTTTCATTGGATTGCATTAAATACTTTAGTTTTGGAGCTCCTCACGATCTTTACCATTTTCTATAAAACTTCAAATACATCAAATTTTATGAAATATTATTGGAAAACAAAGTGTTCCAACACTGTATATTGTGGTGGCAATTTTCAATTGTCTGATCGTTGACAGCAAGTTGTCAAGTCTAATAATATTGTTAGATCTGACAACTGAACAGAGTTTATTTAGACAGGCTGTCTCAAATCAAAAATATTTACACTCTGATTTACACACTGAACCAAAATTTCACGAAAAGTGGTGACTCTTTATGACTTTACAACAAAGTTAGAAAGGGTTCCCGATCAATGTTATCTCTAAAAAAATATGTATGCTCCAAACAATTAAGCAAGTTTTTATCGAAAGTTACAGATTTTTTTAATTTTCCCTGTAATTTTTAAAATTCAACAATAATTATTTTAATTTTTTTCTATGAAAACCTATTTTTTGCCCAGTGTTTTAAACAAATTTTTATACAAAAAAAAAACGAGATATTACCTTTTAAATCGATTTATATGTGCAAAATTTATTAAACTTTTTAAAGCTGCAACTCATAAAAACGATTTTTATCAAATTGTTACTCTAAAAAAAATAACAGTCTGCTAACAATTGAGCGATTATTTCATAGGTTTCTCTACTAATGAGCTTAATAGCTTCGTTAATTTTCGAACGATTTCTTAAACGTAAGACTTTCTGTATTCATAACTAAACACAGTTTCTGAATTAGATCATAAACACAATTTATTGCGCAAAAACGCATCTAAACTTGTATAATATGGAAAATATTATACATTCCGAAATGGTACGTTTCTTTTCTTTTCGAATTCACTCGGAAACTTAGAAACAGTTAATATTTAGCTAAATTATCCATTTGTAAGTGCATAACGTACAAAAAACCGGTTTTTTTACCTGTAACTCGAATTTTCAAGGTGTGTGAAAATTTCAAAATCAGATTCTATACTATTATTATTAGATGATAAGTATCACTTCCCAGTTTCTTTTTTTTGCTGTGGCATTTTGTAAATGAACTATAACATTAATTTTTTAAAGAGCGTATAAATGATTTTAAATATCTTATTTATTCTTTAATTAATAGTTTAGCTGTCTTTTTAAAAATATTTGAATATTTTTTGTTTTTATTCTAATATTGCGCTACTTGTTTGAATTTTTATTTTATTTTTTTTTTCCACTTTTATTAAGTTTTGTATGTTAAACTTATTTTATATCTATTATAAAAATAGTAGTTTAAAACCACAATAAAACTCTTTAAAATTTTACTTTTAAGCCATTTTAAATAGCATGTAAAAAACGTTTTTTTTTTTCAGGCAAAAACAAATAGTAATTTTTAGCATAACATGTTGTTTAGTAATTAAAAAAATAAATAACTGGCCATTAAAAAGTAAACAATTAAAATAATATTAATAATAATTTAGCTCAAAATGTTTAAACAATTGTTTTGAACAATATTGACTGTTTTGCATTGAACAATTGACCAACAGTTAAGCGCTTTATTATGATTTTCCAATTAAAATTTTTAAATGTTTTCAATTAATAAAACAATTTCTTTTATAAATAGATACATAAAAAAATAAAAGCAAAACAAACAAAATATACTGAATATTTGTTTAAAAATAAATACTTGAGAAACTACTAAAACCCCATAGCCAGAATCATTGTACAGGCATCAATATGATTGACATTATTTGCATAGTTTTATGGCATTAGTTCACCGGATGGAAGTAGTTGATGTGTTGTAGAGTGGGTATGAGTTTTACTTTGTAAACGTATAAAACTAAATTTATATAATTTGTATTAATTTATATCCGTCATTGCTCGGATATCTATATACATATGTATATCCATACATATATATATAAATATATATATATACATACATATATATATATATATATATATATATATACATACATATATATATATATATATATATATATATATATATATATATATACATATATGTATATATATATATATAACTTTTTGCATGACGTTTTTCACTCGAAACAACACTTGGAAAAAAAAATTCCTGACAACTAAGGACCACCCTAATGTATTGTATAATTGTTTTGAGGACCATAACTTTTTGCATGACGTTTTTCACTCGAAACAACACTTGGAAAAAAAATTCCTGACAACTAAGGACCACCCTAATGTACATTATATATATATATATATATATATATATATATATATATATATATATATATATATATATATATATAATGTACATTAGGGTGGTCCTTAGTTGTCAGGAATTTTTTTTTCCAAGTGTTGTTTCGAGTGAAAAACGTCATGCAAAAAGTTATGGTCCTCAAAACAAGGGAAGGTGTGGCACATCTCCTCTTAAGTTGACCACTTCTTTGAAATAATAATAGACAAACTAATAAAAATAACATTTGTGTCTTTCTTTCTATTAATTTTCTGTTATTTATATACGTACTATTATACATTTAAATATATCTCTGTGAAAAAATTCTATTTTTTTAAACATCAAAATTTTATTTTTAAAGTTTGCAAGGCAAACTTCAGGTGCTAGGCGCCACGTTTTAACCTTGCCCAATCGTGATAATATTTTTCGCACCATATTTTTAAACTATAAGAAACTTTATTAAGGGGAGTTACGCTTATCGAAAAATAGGGAACATCCTAATATACATATTTGTATAATAGATGGGAGATAAATACCCTTTTTTCCGATCCTATCCGTTCTTTTTTTTTGCCACCTCTGATATACTTACATATTTATTGAGATGTATGAAATGTACTATTTCTTTACGGGAGGTGCCACGCCTATTTTTTCAGTGAAGCAAATTTTTTACTCAATGTGTATGCATGTGGAAGGTTTAAAAACTCTATCTTTTATAGTCACCAAGATGTAAAGTAATAACCACGTGCTTCTGAAATAAATTTTTCCTTTACCTTTATATGGCCATCAAAGTGTAATTTAAAAAAAAGTATGTGCAACCCATGAAGAACAAATGCGTGTTTAAAAGTAATTAATTTTGAGCGTTTTCTCTGATTTTTTAATATTGAAAAACTCGGCCTATTGCACATTCCTTAGCTGGATCTTTATGTCTGTGTTCTAAATTTCAACAAAATCTGTTCAGTAATTTAAGCTTGACTGAATGACCAAGCCACAAACAAATAAACTTACAAAGAAAATAATAAAATATATTTAGGGATATAGAGTTTAGTAAGAGAGATGAAACTAAAAAAAACGATATGAAATTGGGGGCTTTGAATTCTATTTTATTTGCTAACGTTTTAGGTTGGGTGTTAAATATTTATTTTATTGAAATCAGCCTAAATAAATAATGAGAAATAGTGAAACTTTTTTTGTGTCGTTTATATAGAGATAACATTAGCAGAAGCTAGTTTATATTAAAAAAATTCAATACATTTAACTGCAATTTAATAACGATATATTTAAGTTGTAGAAAAAAAAACTTATTGGGTAACACGGTATATACAATATATCTTTAAAAGGTTTCTCTTATTGTACTTGTATATGACGAATGATGATTATTTATGGCGGGGTAATAAAAAGAAAAAAGTTAGAGTCATAAAGTTTTATTAGTTCTTAAACGTATAATGTAATTTATTACACTGTGTATCTTGTTGTTGTTTCAAAATTTTATCACATTTCGTTGTAACAACGGTTGTTAGGTAGTATGGTCTTACAGCAACCCTAAACGAGTATTGATTTTCTAAGAGGAGATATTCTGAAAGTTGTATTTGCAAACATTACCAACAGCAATAGAATGGTGTTGTGAAATTTACTATTTTTTCATTTTTTTTTTCATCATATTACGTCGGAATATGGTATTTTAATATGTTTTTTAAGTTCTAAGTTCATTACGCGCAAAAACTTAATATGACAGTGACACTTGATGCAAAATTGTTTTTTCTTCACTATGTTTGTTCTGCTGTTTCGATAGCATCGTTTCTTCAATTTTCTTAAAATGTTTTGCATGTAAAAAACTTTGTCGTTTTTATTATTATTTTTTTGTAATTTTTTCTTTTTATTCTCATTTTTGTAGGTTGTTGTATAGAGTAGTCATTACATTTTGTCGATTTTTATGGTTGTGTGTGAGTAATAACCCGAAAAATAATGCTTAAGTCACGTGCAGATCATAATCTTTTACATGTTCATACTGCTACTTTTACAATCAACTTGAATTCTCATAGATGCTGCGTGTATTTTAAAGCATATGTGTTGTATGCCTTAACATTTATAATAAAGTATGTTTTTAAGCCTATGGAGGCATATGAACGTTTATTTCATATTTTCTCTTTTTTCAACAATATATATTTTTTTTTTTTTTGAAAAATCTTTTAACAAAAATAAAACATTTAAAACGTTTTTTATTTCTTGCTTTGTCGTTTTGTCGTAACAAAAGACATTTTAATCCTTCCATTCAAATGTCAAAGCCTTTTGTATGCCATACAATATATTGTATAGTTTTATTCATTTATTTTTTTCGTTTCAATGTTTTGTAGAAATCTTACCTTCTGATAGCAACTTTGGCGGCATCTAAACAGATCCTTCGAGCCAACTGCCTGGGCAGATATAAATCCAAATAAAGTAATGGCTGTTAATGCCATTAGATGGTTATTGCTATTTTTGCTATACAACATTTTGTTTTAACACTATTTAACGTTTTAAATTTTTATTTTTTATTTTTTAATTCTTTCTTAAATTTTCTTTATTTCTTATTCTTTTTTGAAAAACCTTTTATTTCCAAACAATTTTTTAAGGTTTTCTTAATTTTCAAACTAAAATTCAAATTTTTTTGATTTTATATTTTTGTATAAATTATTATAACTCTTATCTCCTTTTGTTCGTTACAAGACGCCACCACGCTTTGGTTTATATATATTTCACATACAACGTAATATTTTCGTTCGTAAATTTTTTCTTTCCTTTCTTCTTCTTATTCGTTCAATAATTTTTATTGAAATTTTCGTTTTTCTTTTGAAAAAAGAGTATGATACAAACAATTCTACCGCCTAAACGACATTTATCCACAAAGATCTATTGAATACTAAATTTTTCTCAAGTTAAAGCAAAACATTTTAACATTAAAATTATAATTTTGTTGCCCCACAACATCGAACGTTTTGAAACACCATCAAACCTTGTATCGAACCTCATCAAACTTGAGAGTTTTAGGCTTAAATATATAGCATTTGTGTGGTACAGTAAAAGTACAGTGTAATAAATGATGATTTTCAATTTGTCTTTTTAGTTATAATGTTGCATATGGTTATGTTGCAAGCATGTTATTATTTATATAAAATAAGGAAAGAACTCTTCTTATAGCCGGCTGGCTGTTGGAGTACTAAAACCATTTTTTTTAATAAAAAAAAAACAAATTAAATGAAACAAAACAAGCAAGAAACGACATTTTGTTTAAAGAGCACAAACGAAATTTGAGAGTCGAACATGCAACATCAACGGTTTAGGAAGTCTAAGCGGAAAAGATACAAAAAATTCAAAATAAAAAAGTAACAATCATTTAAATAAATTTCCCTGAGTCTTAAATTATGAATTTTTTTTATATCTTTAAAAGCAGTTATTCTTTTCTCATACAACGTTAAAATAAAAATATGTTCCCAGTTGGAACAAGAGAGACTTTTCTCAATCAATAAGCAGCACCCGATTCTAGTTTTAGTCTCTTTGAAAGAGACCTACAGCTTAACGCTGGCTTCAAACGGCAGATGCATTGGTAAAATAAGTTTTTCAGAGCGTAAATACTCATAATCAGTCGATAGCAATATTATGAGGTGATGCCACTGTTGGCCTGGAATTGAACTGAGGACCCCTTGATTCTTAGGCTGGTGTCTTACCTACCATAATCCAGTGGAACACACATTTAAGATATGCATTTAAGCATAATTTCTAAGAGTTAGATGCTGACTCTCATACTTTCTTTAATTTTTGTGTGCCATTAGATCAAATTTATTTGTCTTAAATTAAATTAAAAAAAAATAATTTTTGACTTAATTTTTCTTTCATTTTTAAAATAACTAGTAGTATTGTTAAGAAAATCAGTTGCGATAAAAATCTAAGCACGGAAATAAAATTTAGGTACAGTTCTGAACTTTTTGAAAACAATACACCCTTATTTAATGAATATATCGAAGTTTTTTGGATTTGAACGTACATTTTATAGCCCGAATGGGAACTGCATTAAATACCATGCGAAGTTCATAAAAATTTATTTTTAAGTTTTAAATTTTTATGTTTGCACGGGATGGGGAGTTCGGTTGAACCCCCAGCTTCTTGAAATTTGTCTCAGTATACCTAGTATTCTCTCTCTACCTATAGGCACATGTTTAGTTCTTTATGAATATTCAAAGAACCATGCTTTTTTAGGCAACTTTTTTTTTAATAAAATAATTTATTTGTATTCCAAATATTTAACCTCAGCACTTTGGGAGATCATTTGGTTGTTTATTCGAACAGATGGGTATGTCTCCCTACGCAGTGTGAATGTTACGTGAGTACAATTTTGTTTGTTAAACTCTTTTCCACTTTGGTTCAACCAGCCGTCCTGCCGTGTTGTATTATCTTGCAAATAGCCAGTTGTTTGCTGTGGATCTTCATTGATCCTTAAGATAGCTGCACCGTCAACGAATGTCGAGGTATGGAGTGCATTTTGACATATCAGAGATATATATTTATCAAATAAAACGTAGGTCCCAAGATACTTCCTTGGGATACTCGGGCCGCAATAGTCTGAGATCCATTCGTTAACATTAAACATTCATTCAGTTATATATTCTTTTTATAGGTTGATATTTGGTGGTAAATTTTGTGTCATCATCATGCCATACTTTTTAGAATGTCTGTGATACGTCGATAAAGAGTGCTGAGCAATATTTTTTCATAAAAACTCTTCTTATGGCATTTACCAGTCCATGTGTCTGTTCGATCGTGCTATGTTTGCTTTAAAATCCTTCACTCAGTAGTGGATGCAACATTTTACTAAATTTTTTATTAAGAAATTTGAATATATGTATGCATTGGACAACTGGCCTATTGGTCTACATGACTCTACCTTTGTGTGGCCCTTTCTAGGTTGCGGGATCATAGAAATTAACCAAAGTTTTCTTGCTCTTGGGTAATATTGTAGGCGAAAAGTGCATTGAATATTAAGAGAATGACTTTTTCATCAAAACTTAATTAATAAAATTAATTTTTATCCTCTTTGTGATTTCTGATAATTATCACTCGAAAATTTTTTCTGCCGCTTACGATACGAGCAAATTTAAATCGAACTTAGGCAAACTCTATTCTCTCTTTCATCTTTCGTACAACCTATTTGCCTAATGACATTAAAGGCATTAAAGCTTCAATTGAAAAAATGTTAAATGAAAAGTACATTCAATTTAAAAAAATACCTTTATTTAGTAAATCAAAGATAATAGAAAACAACAAAATTTTTATTTATTTGTGGAAATTATAAAAGTGTTGTTAACTGAGTAAACTGTGTATATCTATATATTAATATTATCGAAATCATACATTATTATGGCTTCTCAATTGTCGAAGCCTTGCGTCCATCCAAATGTTGAGTCATAACTTCAACCACTGATGCAGAATGGAGTTTATTCAGATAATATTGTGCTATATGCTGGCGGAACATCAATTAATCCATTGGCATATAACAATCCAATGGATCAATTGCTTTGTTATGTTCTGTAGAATCAAAATGCGCGGTTCAACGATAACAATTTTTATAAATTTTTATTTTTACAATTTCTCGGCTTAAGTAAAATTATTAAATTTTGTGCAATTTTAAACGGAGTGGAATAGTTAAATGCCTATATATGAATCGAAAAAAAATTGTATATATTTTGTATATATATTTTTTTAAATAAAATATTCCTTCTAAAATTATTATAATTGAAACAATTTGTTATAATCGTAAATTAAAATCTTTTTTATTATCATTTTTGTATATTCGAATTTCATCTAATCCCTGCATTTAAAATCATAAAGCTTTAGCATAAACAGTTGTTATGAGCCACTTCAGTTTTGCAGTAAATTTGCTTAAATTGTGAATTTTTTAAATTTTCAAGTTGTAACATGTTGCATTTTGGGGTTGCTTTAAAGCGTTTTTCACTCTTGTTTTTATATTTTTTTTTATTTTATCGTATTCCTCTTTTTTTTGCTGGTATCAAAATAGAAAAAAATAAAGCACGTGCAATGGTACAACATGAACGCAAGCAAGCAAGTAATACGCAAGCGTTAGAAAAATGTAAATAGAACAAGTTTTAAGATGGAAGTAATTAGAAACAACTAAAAATATATACAAAAAAGAAGAAGAAGAAGGAGCAAAAAAATAATGCAGAATTGAAACAAAAGAAACACACTCATCAACGAAGTAAATATACAAGTTAAACAATGGAAAATGAAAATAAGTTGCATTTGTCAAAAAAAAAAATAATAATAAAGAAACCCCTATGAGAACAACATCGAACACAAGCAAAAAGTATCTTTAAGATGTATCTTTTATTGTATACCAACAATGTTATATATAAAATAAAAATCTGCAAAATGTTGTAACACAACGCTTTAAAATAGTTATAAAACAACGTCAAATAAAAACACAAAATAATCAAACATGTTACAAGTTAGTAACAAAAGAGATGAAAAGATACAAAAAACAGAATAGATACATTCGACATAAAAGTTTAGATACTTTTCACAAACTGCGAACCAACATCAAACTGCGAACTTTAGCAAACAAGAACCATCAAGATATAAATGTATCTACAGCCAACTAACAACTTCAACATGTTGGAAAATATTTATTTCCTTAAGACATTAGAGTATGTATAACCAACTAACAGCTCCAACATGCTTGAAACTATTTCTTGTGTCGCGCAATTCGAAAAAGAGGGGCAATGTTTTATATTCGAAATTCTTTCAAACCAATTTTCATGCCTTCAAACTGTGCAACTCTAGTATGACGTTCCTAAAATGTTTCAAAAATACTTTCTTTCAATCTTCTTATTTGCTTTTTAAAGTTTGAAGGTCACCTAAAAAGATAAAAATCCGTACATCAAAGCAAAAAACTCTCAACGTACTTATATTTCATAAAAGTTTTGGCACAAGATATATAAAATTTTGTATTAAAGCAAGAAGAAAACGCCTACAAATCTCAATTGGTGCCCTTAAAAACACAAAGTTTTAAAAATAGAAACCATTTGGAATGACAATTTGAAATCCACTCAATACTATGTCCATATGTTAGACAAATTTCGTTGTCAATTTTTTGTTTTTGTCTTACCATTTTAGGCGTCCCTTTAACAGTTGCACAAACAAAAACATTCACATAAATAAACTATTTTATGCAATTGTTTTCAGTTTACTTTTTCACAATTTTTCCAATTTTTTTCCAATTCCATAAGAATAAAGCCAAACAAGGCCGTTGAATATCTTTTACCTGTTTTCTTCAAATTTATCTTAAAAACAAATCGAAATGAAACATAACGTAACGAAGACTGACAGCTACACAATCTAAATATGGCATAAAGACCTTAAGGCATTTCCCAAAACTGAAAATAAAAAATAAAAATAGAAATAAAATTTACCTGCTTGCATTAAAATTATTTGGCAGACTAAAAAGATATCTATTAAACCCGCATTATCGTTATGATCTTCTATTGACAGTCAAATTCAAAGAATTTTTTTGTTCCCCTTGTTTTACGTAATTCCTTTGGAAAATATTTTAGCAATTTTTTGTTTTCAAATTTTTTTTACAAAATTTATGTTGTAACATTTTAAATCTGATTTGAGCAGGATTTAAATATTATTCTTATAATTATTGTAAGTAAACCTTAAGTAAGTAGGCCTTAAGGTGTTGATAAGATTTATTAACAGATTTCACAAAAACACAGTAAGACGGATGGAGATAAATAATTTGCAAAAATCACTTAGTATAGTAATTACTGCAGTTTTGAGTAAAGGGTTCTTTTCACTTTTGTGTTTTCTAGCTAATAAAATCATCAAATCCAAAATATATATTCTGAACAGAGTTGAATTTACAAAACTCAAAAAATTTTTAACAAACAGGATTTCGACTCCACAAATCGACTTATACCATATAAACTGCTAGCTTGTCATTATCGAACAATTCTTAGATTGACAATCGCCTGTGCTCTGTTGATTTTAAAAAAGTTCTTTATAAACTAAATCATAATATAATTATGAGCACAATGTAATCAATGTGACACCAATGACAGCTAATAAAGTCGAAACCAGCTTTTTACAACATTGCTACTTTTACTACATGGAAATGTCGAATGCAATAGAGTGCATAAGAAGTGATGGCTATATTATGTCTTAATATTTGCTATTTCATATTCCATACTGAAAAGTAAAACTTAATAAATTTGTTGTATGGTTGTTGTTGTCGTCACTGTATACACTATGATATCGAGCTTATTGGGTCTAAAGGTCTTTTTAAGTTATAGATAAATAATGGAAATAGGAGTTCGGCAAGGTTAAATACTATCTCCTTTCCTATTTAACATAGTGCTTGACACAATCATGGGAAAAGAACTGCAGAAATAATTTGAAGCAAATCTTTGTTAAATATCCAAGGTAACTGAGTCACTGGGTTTAAAAATTTATGTGACTTAACATGACGCTATAACCATAGCAATAGTCTTAACAAACCAAAATGCAATTGATCATTCACAACGTTATGGTTTGTCACTACTAATTGAAAACAGTTAGACAGTTTTGCTGTCCTGGAAGCTTAAATTCGAAAACTGGAAGATCTAGTCAGGATATCGGTAACCGTATACAAAAAGCATGATTAACACTAAACATTTAATATCAAAGTGGTCCTGGCCTCAATTGCAGGCCAGACGATCTGACAATTTTTTCAATAGCGGCGTCACCTCACAACAGTAGCTAGCAAGTTGTTTTAAGTATTTGTTTCTCTAAATAATGCATCCGCCGTTCGAAGCCGGCGTCAAATTGTAGGTCCCTTTCAATGAATCTAAAAATATCACTATTTCTAACGGCAGACTGCAAATTCAATACAATTAGCATAGCAATTAAAAGACGAAACCCCCTCGTAGAAGACTATGGGTGACATTACAAGAAATGCCATAGAATGGAATCCGTAAAGAAATCGAAGTAGCGGATACTTGGAAAAGCCAAATTGAAGCAGAAATAATATCAATTGACAAATCATAAAGAGAATAACAGTAACACAAAACAGAATCATTGTTCACGCGATTTGTTGAGTTCCTATGCTTGCTGTAGAATTGAGATATGAAATATTCATAAAAGATTTATAATAATACAACTTTGTAAGTAAGACAAATATCATAGGGCTTTATCCTCTTACTTATACATTAGGCTGCTACTGTGAATATTTTATTAGTCCAGTATAATGCTTATATCAGCAACTCATAACTGTAGTTAAAATATAAGTAACAAAACTATTGAACTGATGTTCATAAAATCCTTTATTTACTTTCAGTTGAAAGATAGCAGTAGAAACGATATTAAAAGCGGAGCTAGATTCTTCTCGGGGTGAGACCTCCATACCATAGTCGTCCATCAATTGATGTGTTCACTCCAGAAACGGTTCAGAAAATCCCAAAAACGATATTGGATGATCGTCGCTTGATATGATAGGCATTTCAAAAATCCGAAAATTTGAAGATGAGAATTCTGTGCAGAAAACTGGTACTGCGCTTACTCAAACTAGATCCAAAAATATCGTCGTGAAGATGTTTCAATAGGGTGTTTGACAAAGACAGTTCCAAGTGCAGGCAAGATCTGTTTTTTTTAGAATGCCAACACTAATTTTTGTATCTTTTATCTGTGCCGCTATGGTATGGTTGGTAAAACACCCGCCCGTCAGACCATCTAAAAAAGAAAAAGTTTTTTCAACAACAGTATCACCACCTGATAACATTAGCTTGTAACTTTCTCTGTGTATTACTACTATTTAAAACTTCTCTAATGCATTTACCGTTCGGAGCCGGCGTTAAATCGTAGGTCCCTTTCAATGAGTCTAAAAACAGAATCGGGTGCAGCTCATTGACTAAGTAGAGGTAGAAGTTCTCGTTATCCTTCGTGGAATGTTATGGGAAAATATGTATATATATGGCAAAAATATCACTGGTTTTGCACCATTTTATAACATTATTGATGCCTTCAAGAACTTTTGAATAACGAATAGCTGGCGTTATGTTGACAATATCGACATCGCTGTTATCTGTTTAGGAATTGAGTGACCCCACCTACATCACTCGAAAACCTTTTGAGTTTTAAATTTAGTAAGCCATCCATCACTTGTAGTAAATACGTTTTCACGCTTCCATTTCTTCGTCCTGATAGGTACTGGTAACTGCATCTGTTATTTATTGTTTTTTTTTTACTTTATGTAGCTGACGGAAGATTTTGTCATATTAAAATCTTGAGCTTAACGATTTCCACTCACGCCTACATTAAGTCTTTTTAATATTTTAACCTTGGTATCGAAAGTTAAGGTATTTTTTACGTTTATTTGGTATTTTTTTAAACTTCAGAAGTATGAACACTTCACTTTGATGTTCAATTGTCAACTGAACCAAATTTGTACAAGCATATCAACTTTCACTCGCATATGACGAAATTGTACACCCACGAATAACTTGGTGATTCCCCGTTTTATTTTTATTTAATTGAGCAAACAAAAGTAATTTGTAGTTAAGATAAAAAATAATAATAATAAAACTTCCAGAAATTAGAACCCCCCCTTCTAAATTAGAAACTAGAACCCCTGTTCTAATTTCAGAGCGTCCAATACATTGAAATGGCCGGGTCTAATTTCTGGATAGTTCGAATTTGTGATGGTTCGAACTTGTGCGATTCTATTATATTTGGCAAAAACTAAAGTCTTATTTTATCAAGACAATGAAGCAGTTGACCCATTCACTATGGTGATGGCCAATTCAATCAATTAAAGTTCGATTTGCTTCATTCCGCACCTCAATTGTCAGATTTAACTTCCTCAGGTTAATTCATATTTTAAAAGTTGAAAAACTGGCACGGAGGTAAAAGATTTGCCAAAAATGAAAAAGTGGAATTAACTATCTAGAGTGTTCTTACTTTAAATAGCATATCGAAGTTATTGAATATTGATATTGTTTTTATTGCTATTATTTTTATTAAAAAGCAGTATCAACGAAGTACAAATACAACATCATATAAAAAATTGTGTAAAAAAATATTTCAAATGTTTTTCTATTTTCGGCCAATACAAAATACATAGGTAATTACATATTCCATTAATATAAAGGGTTCGCCAAATATTTTTTTCTTTTTTAAATGCTATAAAGAAAAAACTGCTAAATATTTTCTCAAATTTCCTTTTTTATTTGAAAGTACAATCCTTCTGGTTAATAATGGAAAATAATTTCATTCAAATGGCTGCCTTGGCTGGCCATGCAGTAGCCTACACGATCGGTCCAATTTTTAAGCACATTATCGATTGTGTGCAGCTATATTTCACCAATGGCTTCACGAATATTGTCTTTTAAAGCGTCAATTCTCTCTGGCTTGTCGGCATAACGCTTATATTTGACGGCACCGCACAAATAATAGTCCAACGGTGTCAAATCGCAGCTCCGAGGTGGCCAAACGACGTCAGCTCTGCGGTTGATAATGCTATCTTCAAAAACAGGGCGCAAGACATCGGGTGTAGCTTCGGCTGTGTGGCACGTAGCGCCGTCCTGTTGAAACCAAATGTTGCTAATATCTTCCTCTTCAATTTTTGTGAACAAACATTCGTTCAACATGGCCCGATAACGATCGCTATTGACTGTAACGGCCACTCCTTGCTCGATTTCGAAGAAAAATTACCCAATTATGCCTCTGGACTAAAATCCGCTCCAAACAGTGACTCGTCTTGGGTGTATCGGCTTTTCAATGTATGCGTGCGGGCTTTCTGTGCCCCAAATGCACAATTTTGCTAGTTTACATACCCGCCAAGATTAAAATAAGCTTCTTTTTTTCATTCTGCAACATTAGCATGAATTTCAAAGTAATGTCGCAGTATTTCCCAGCGTTATTGAAGCGTATACACAACTATATTCGTTCAGCGGAAGGATAAAACTAAGTATCTGTCAAATCAGACATGAGCTAAGTGCTACCATTCACGAAATAAGCACTAGTTGAAAAAAAACGTTAAATGGCGAAATAATCATAATCATTATTATAGAAAAGGCCTATTGAAATAAATCGCATTATTTATTTTATAAACTGAATTAATTAGCTTCTCAGTTTTAAAAATATTTTTTTTCTCATTGCGCCATTTAATGATATAAAATGAAATAAGGATGTGATTTTTGTTTCTTATCCTGAATTGCATAAAAAACAAAATGTGCCTTAATTAGTCATACTCAAATAATATACTTTTTAAATTTTCTATCTCTAATGACACGTTTACCAAGTTTTCTATTATTCCCTTTTTTCAACACATTTGCAGTGTAACAAATTGATTGGACAAGTTTCACTAAAATGTCGAATTCTAACAACTGTTCGGTAAAGAAATGTTAAGTTTTTTTGCAAAGTGGAAATGTACGTGGTGTACGAGTAGAACGTTAAAATGTAGTTTCGTAGCTTAAATACCCTTCAAATTTGTCGAAATATGCGCTGTGACAAATTAAATTTAGACGTTGTGTTTTTTTTTATGTAATATGAAATGAATAAGAAGAAGAACGTTTGGGTAAAAATTTAGCCAATATTTTGTTGGATTAATATTCACCAACGAACTAACCAACCAAACAACCCATCAAATAAATGAAGACACGACAAAATATATCGTTTGAAAATATTTTAACTACAGCTACAATAAACAGGCTTAGTTTTTCTCATTTCTTTCTTTGCGCTATATGTTATTGTTTAGGATATAAGGCACGCTTGGCAGCCGTAACCAATGTAAACGGTTTAAGTTAGAAACGTACGCACAAAGATTTAAACGAATGTTCTGATATGTGTAACGAATCTAAAAAAAAAAGAAAAATATCTTGTATAGCCTTCAACTGAACAGCACGTTTGGCTGATTGGCAGGCAGCAGTTTGATTCATTTGAATGTTGGTTTCGGTTTCAAAATGCGCTTAAAAAAAAGTACTTTAAGCTGTGATTTAAGCTTGTGCGATTGTAAGAATTTGATGCTGGCGATTGAAATTGATTTTAAGGTATTTATTTTAATTTTAATTCCTCTATTTTTAACTTCTAAGCGTATATATACATGTGAGGGTAAAAGTCATTAATTAATGTATTAAGTACTAAATAAAATGGCTTTCAAATTAATTTTGGCTTTCAAATTAATATTGCTTGTGTTTATATTTCTATACTGCATAGCAGTACTACATTTGCTTAGATAGAGATTGATGTTTTAAGGCAGTGATGTGCAAAAGTAAAAATGTAGTTATGTTAGTGAGAACATGAAAATTACTCTCTCAGAGAGAGTAAAGTTGATGTTTTAAAAAGATTTAAAAACAATCAACATACATCCGCACTTGTCGCTGTTTCAGTGACAACTAAGAGCAAAGGCGAAAGAAACTTTTTTAAATTATTTGTCTGTCCTTAAAAAAATTTGCGACATTTGTCATACATGTGCATTCGTCGCTGTCTCTTTGACGACTTAAAAAAAGAGCGTAAGAGCACGTTCCAGTTGATCGGGGACAAAAGTCACATGAAAGTCTCATGACTGCTTTAAAGTCATATACTATAATGTGAGCCGTAAAGTGTACTTTAAAACTTAAAATTTTATATTGTATTTATATATATATATATATATATATATATATATATATATATATATATATATAAAACTTCAAATTTTATATTGTATTTATATATATATATATATATATATATATATATATATAAATACAATATAAAATTTGAAGTTTTATATATATATATATATATATATATATATATATAAATACGATATAAAATTTTAAGTTTTATATATATATATATATATATATATATATATATATATATATATATATATAAATACAATATAAAATTTTAAGTTTTAAGTTTTTTTTAAGTTTTTTATATATATAAGTTTATATATATATATATATATATATATATATATATATATATATATATATATATATAAATATATATATATATTTGTATGTATGTATGTTTGTTTATGGTCTATAGGTAGCTAAGCGGCTAAATCGATTTTCTTGAAATTTTTACACAATCACTCTGTAGGTCACTTAGACAATATTTAGTTTGTATGGGAAGTACCACGCCCACTTATTCAATTTCACGAACTCTTGGGCTGATGATTTGTAGATATTAACTACCACTTTTACCATTCTCAAGATATAAAATATCAATCTTTATCTTGCGAGCGAAGAACCATGCCCACTTGTTTAACTCCGCCCACTTTTAGATGATTTGTATTGACTATGAACCTTTTTGTGCAAAATTTGGTGGGTCCAGCTGGGCGTGACACCGCCCATTATATAGCCTATATTCCAGATGTACATACATCCGTACATATAAGCACACATTTATTTTTATATTATAAGCTATATACAGCATGGTCCAACCATAATGCACGATGTCAATTGTTGGCCACACCTTAACGTCAACTGTTTCGCCCAACTTAATTTGACGTTACTTTGTTTCAGTCTTTGACAAGTTCAACCATGGAGAGGTACCCAATTGAGCAGCACGTGTATTTCGTGCACTTCGTGATTTTTCTGTTCAACATAATCGACCAAATATGTCTACAATCTGGAGAAATGTGCGCAAATTTCAGCAAACCGGGTCTGTAGAAAATGTGGAAACACCTGTGCACGTCATCAAAACATACTTCTTCGAAAATGTGGTCGGCCTAGCAGTCACCGTGAATGATGTTCGCTATCGCGAGGTGACAATGGGAGCCAACGAAACATGCCCGTCACGATCACGTGATTTCATACAATTGGACTTTTTCTTTGGGGATATTTAAAAGAGAAAATTCACGTTAATAAGCCAAAAACAATTCAAGAGCTAAAGGATGAGATAATTGGGCGCATTAACGACATTGTACCCCAATTATGTCTCAGAGTCATTGAAAATATGTACCGACGGATTGAGTTATTCCACTGAAGCCGAAGCCGATATTTTGTTTCACGCATAATTGTCATAGATAACATAAAATATAGAGATCATTCACTGAAAGCTTCTTGTTTTCATTACAATTAACATCGTGCATTTTGGTTGGATCACCCTATATTACTCGTATCAAAATTTAACTATGTATGTATATTACAAACAAAATCCTTAGATCTGTTACTGTTTTTTTTTTCATGATAACAGAATTTTAGTAATTTTATTGGCGGTACTATATTTTTTGTTTAATATTGTATAGGTAGTATAGCATATTATAAAGTCGTATTGATGCACCATATTTTAGCGTTTTGTTCTTCGTTAACGAAGGCTGATTTTTCATTTAAATGAGTTTTAACTTTATTTTTTCATTTAACTTTACATTAATTCAAAATGGATTATGATGCAGAATTAAGTTTTTAACGTGGTATTTAAAAATTATAATAAAACAAAAACAACAACAATAACAATAATAAAATTATTTAAATAATGCTCTAGCAAACACGAACCATTGTCTGAGGCAGACTGTTAAGTGTAGTGTGCTAGAAGCAGTTAGTTTGTTGAGCTTCACATTATAATTTGTGCCATTGTAAGCAATATTTCTCACTCTAGGTGGGCATGATTAATCTGTATTCCCATATACATATTTTCAAAAAAAACAACAACAAACAGCAAAGGTAAAATGATTTAAAATTGATTCCAGTACTTTATTCATATTTAAAATATATGACCACCGCTGTAAAGAAGGGATTTGGTTTTTTGATTTTTTTATTCTGTAGTTCTGAACTTTTTTCTTTATGCTTTTGTTATCGTTGTTGTTATACTCAAAAGTCCAGTCATTCATAACTGCGTTTTTTTATACAAAATAAAAGGTTGTATTTTAATATGCCTGTTTATGTCGTTGTTGTTTTACAGTTAATATTAGCCAATATCGGTAATTAAAAACATACCACCAGTGCATTATTACCGGGGACTTTATATGTTTTTTAAATCCTATTAACTTGAAATTTATATTCCTGTTAAAGTTACAACAAAAACAATAATAATTTTGTATTAAAAGCATAAAATTAAAAATCACAATATTTTTGCGCATTTATCAAATACACTTTGTTATAAATTATGCTCTGAAAAATGAAAAGTAACAACGGAATATATTTATTAATTACTACACGTTAACTACATTGATTGAGTAAAAGGATATTGTGACCAGCTTACTCACAATTTTAATTGACAATATGATTTGCACTGAAGTCAAGTAGAACAAGGAACTGTTTTTGAAATTTTCAAAACATTATTCACTTGTTTATGCATACTTATTATATATGCCTATATTGCCACTCAACTTCTCCTCCTGGTGAAATAAAATATTTATTCGTAAAAAAACACAAACTCTACCGCAAGCTGTACTCACATTGTGTGTAAACACGTCTGAAATTTCTTGGAGCAAGTGCGTCGTTGTTTTAAGTACCTGGCCAATGTGAAATAAGGGACAAAAAAACTGAGGATGCATTCCCTAGGAAAGGAGACTTTTTTACTTATATTGGTCTGAAGCCCTACATTGTAGTACTGCTGATTACTCCTCTTAATCTAATTAAGGATTTGTAAATTGGTAGACGCTTGCAACACTGGAATACTCAAAGAAAACTTAGGCACACTAAGGCGGTGATTAGTTCACAATTTGGACAAAGCTTTGATATTCTTAAGTATAGCAGGCCGAACACGGAACTTCTGTCTGATTTTCTTTTGGTTTGGGAACGCAATTGCATGGGATAGCGATCACGGATGTAGATATTTTTAAATTATGCTTACAGGTATCAGAAAGAGCGGTGTGTGAATGTGACGTTCTTGATAGATTTAAATGAGAGTATGTAGTGAGCCACAAGTGTACTTATTTCATATGAAAGCAGCCTCGCGCTTATTAAGGTATATGTCTATTGGGATAAATAAGTGGCGATTATATCTATCAGAGCTTCTAAACAATCACGCATTTTTTAGCTGAAAAGCTTAAAAAATGAACACAATTGAAACACTTTTTTCCTATAGTTGAAACGATTGATAACCTTTTTTGATTTATAGGTTAGAACTTCTTGGTTTTCTGAACGAAAAACTGATGCACTTGATCTGATTTACAGAATTCAAATTTACACCATTAAGAGAGTTCTGCCGAGATCGAAACATATAACATTCTGGTGTTTCAAGGATCCCTAAGCTTTTGCTGGGAAATCAAAGATATGAATTGTCTAGTGTTGGCAACATATTTTGTGTTGATGAATTCTGGCAATTTTAATTAAATTTTTTGCTTCAGTATCGTTAATTTTAGATAGTAGATATCAGAATCATTTGCTTCAGTAATGGTTTGATATCGTTATGTTTTAGCAGTGAAATGGAAATTTGGCCCATTAAAATTGTTCACTGTGAATTCATGTGGCGCCCAAGCATTGAACTTCTTTGCATATGAATAAATTCCATTCTATCAATATCTGCAAAAGTCTAACTAACTGTTGAGTAATGAAAGGCCAGTTCTCTAGCAACGCCTACAATGTTTATGTGGCAGTCATTCTCAATGTTTTCCATGATTTTAACGACTTTTTTAGTGGTTGGTCGAACAGAGCGAGGTGCATTTTTAACATAAAAACTATCAGATCGAAAACGAGCAAACAATTTCGCAGCTGTTTTTCTAGTTACAGCATCGTCTCTGTAAATTTCTTCCATCAACCTTCGACGCTACCTCTTCTTCGGTGATGTGCCGAATTTTGACTCATTTTCAAAACGTAGATAATTTTTCAAAGAACAATGTGAAGTTTAAAAGGTCGCCTTGCCAACAAGCTATAGTAGTGCCTGTTACAATCAATCAATTACCAGAGATATTACATTTAAGAACCATTTACCGACAGTTTGTAATCGAACCCCCAATTTTATCGATCACTTTGCGCTAACAGTGTTTTTTTTTTTTTTGAATACATGCGTATGTATCTGTGTATTGTTAAAATTTAACAATTTTTGTTGCTTATTTTTCTGATAGTAATGTTTTAAAAATTAAAATTATACACACCTACTAGGGAGATCGATTATTCGACTTTTTTCAAAAACCCGTTTTCGAATAATTCGAAAAGTAGAACTTTTTAAAAAATCGGTTTTCGGTTAACAATAATTCAAATAACCGGTTAACCGGTTCTTTTATTTCAATAGAATTGTTCGTAATTCGTGAAGCGCAGAGCTGCACCACGTTGGTTTAAAAATAAGCAGAAGCTAACGGAGAGCTTAAAATTATATTGGCAATCAATACCAACAATAATTCTAACAAATCTCATAAAAACTATGCCAAAACGGTGTGTGGAGGCCATAAAAAACAAAGTTTATTATATAAAGTACTGAAAATGCTTAAGTTTCACACAGCTACTCAAGGAGCTAATTTCGTTTTTGTTGTATTACTTGATAGAACTCACCTTCCAACCAAGAAGTTGTCGGTTCAATCCCATGCAACACCATCTGACAATTTTCAACAGCGATATCACCTCACAACATTACTAGCGACTCGTTATGTGTATTTACGCTGTGAAAAACTTCACTAACTAATATATCTGTCGTTTGGAACCGGCGTTTGAGTCTAGTTGATCATTCTCCATATATAAAAATCAATATTTATTTACAGAAGATGAGAAAAATTTTTTTTGCTCAATAGTGCATATCTTTTTCGATCTACCTGGGTTTTCACGTTCTTTGTTAGACGTCCGAGGTTGTCGTATATACAAAAATAATTAAATTTATACAAATAGTTAGCATGTTTGCAATAAAAAATATATACAAACGTATACAAATTATACTTATTTCAATTAACTGGTTAATCGTGTTAAATTAACCGGTTTATTCGGTATTCGAAAAATGAAGATTTTGAAAAAACAGTATTCGACAAAACCAAAAAAACCGGTTAAAACCGGTCGTATAATAACCGTCCGATCTCCCTAATACCTACATACATATTAAAAACAATAAGTATATTTTGTCCATGCTTGATACCCATAACAAATAAAATAAAGTAAAATTTTAAAGCACATTTTTCAGAACCTACAATATTTTTTTTTTGAATTAGAATTTTTACAATAAATAAATTAGAAAGCTATTTCATGGGTTTTTTTTTGTACATGTTCTACCAACAAAAATTAAAAGCTAAATTTTTTTATTATTAAGCTAAACGAATCAATCATGAAGCGAAACATTAGCTGGTCACTTTAATTAAAAAGCATTAATCATTATTGATCAGTTTTGAGTTTTTGCTCTAAAGTCGTTTTTGTCTTTTTTTGTATTCATTTGTTTTTGATTCTGGTTATTGTTTAATGCAATTAAACTTCAGTGTCTAAATGGTGTAAAACATGAAATATTTATACACATTTTAAGTGAATATAGGATATTGTATATGTATAACACACATACGAAATAAAATCCCATAAATACATTAAATTTTTTGTTTTTTGCAAACTTATTAATTAATTATGATTTGTGAGATATTAAAATTCTATAAACATTATAACTTTTTTTCTCGCTCTCTCATACGTACATGCACACTCAATTATGATGCACGTTCATACTTTTAGATACACGGTTACATATATATACTTTTTCAAAGAGATGCCAATAAGTAATGATTTTTAGATGTTTCCGAATTTAAAAACTTGGCCTTTTATACAAGTTAAACAAAGAAACTTAAATAAATAAATTAAAGTAGGCCGAAAACAAGCATCACGGCTACGAAACATACGCCAATGGGCGGGCATGAGAAATGTAGAAATCTGTTCCCTGAGATTATTAGAAATATGATGAATACTACGTATTGTAAATAGTTTAAGTCCCATAGGGAATTAATAAATTGTATGATCACTTAAATCTAATATCGGATTGGTAGGTCAAGAAGAAGAATTAAAGTAGAATAGTTGTGACTAGTGATTTATTTATAGGCTACACGCATAGTATTGTTTCGTTTTAACCTTTTTAAAACATCTGAGTTTTTTTATTTCATCAAAATCAAATAAATACCACGTTGTTGTTAATTTACAGTTTTTAATTCCTCTCTTTTACTTTATTCACTTTATCATAATGCAGCAACTCATTTATCTTGCACTTAATATTGGCTTATACAACAGTTTTATTTACGCATAAACACGACTTTACTTTATGATTTCGAAACGATAACTATATCGACGTATAGTCCCAAAGGCACTAATGTGGTGTATTTTCTTTTTAGGCATTTTCATTTTCGTAACAGTGTTATATAGTGGGTAATACATTACTCAAATGATTCTAGCAAAATCATGTCAAATATTGGCATCAAATATGCCAAGAGCGGTTCATATATACGCCTATCTTTTATGTAAACCATTCATATTATCATTACAGAAGATAGTTAAAGTTATTTTTCAGCTTGTGACAAAGGATACTATGGACAACGGGATCGAAAGTTTCCGAATAATCAAAGAGTATTCTAAATGGTACTAAAGGGTGTCCCAAAATTAACTTAAGATTTTAATTTGTCGCCATTTGTGCAGTAAAGTGTTGGCAACACAAAAAAAAAAATCGGACAGCTGAGCGTTACACGATAGAACAAAGTGTGTTCATTAGTGAACAATCATTAAAAAATAATGAATTCGAAATTTCATACAAAATATGGACGGTATAGTGGTTTAACTTCGTCAACTGTGAAGATATGAATTGGAAACTTCTTAGAGATCCGTTGGAGACGCTAAATACACTGGTCGTCCAAAAACAAGCCGTTCAAATGTCAATATCGAAGTAGTGAATGAGAGTGTCGCTGACAATGCAGGAACCTCAAATAGGCGTCGTGGACAAGAATTGCAAATTTCAAGAAGATATCTACAGCGTATACTCACTATAGATCTGTGTCACCATGATTTCAATTTTTTCAATTAACACAACAATTGGAGCCTTATAACCACGCACAGCGAAGAGAGTTCGTTGGATTGGAATTTTGAATATTAACTGATTTTGCGAGCATAATATTCTAAGCAGTGAAGCAAACTTTCACATTGATGGCTTTGTTAATCGCCAAAATTGCAGCTTTTAAGGTTCCGAGAACCTACATGCGATTGCCGAAAAACAAATGCATCCACAATGTGTCACTGTTTGATCTAGATTTTTGGCTGGAGGCATAATTGGACCATACTTGTTTGAAAATGGGGCTGGTCAAGCGGTAAGTGTTACTGGTTCTCGATATCGCAATACAGTTCCTTCTGCAGAAATTTGATGATATTGATATGGCCAATAGATGGTTTCAACAAGACGGTGCCACATGCCATATAGCCCGTGAAGCAGTTCAGTTACTCCGTGATGTATTTCCGTCGTGTACTTTCTCATTTCGGTGATCAGATTAGCTTAGATTTCCATTAGTTTATTTTTATGGCGTTATTTGAAGTCACAGGTCTATGTCAACAATTGTGAGCTTGTGCATTAAAGGAGGAAAATTGGAAAATTTCGACAAACCGTGGAGGCCATTGTGTGTGTAATTCCATAAATAAGCCCACCGTATGTACTTTATGGTTCAATAAAAAAATAAAAATCAAAAGACTAAAAACTGTGTTTTCTATTTAATTCAAATCTTGCGTTATTTTTTGCAGCAAAATATCTAGATGTGTTTTGACCTGAAAACAGATTGTATGCTTATTAATCGGAGAGTTTTCATTTGCATTTCAATAAAATCCGGGTGTATAGGATAAAAAAAAAGTCCAGTTGACACTTTTTTCATAATTTTTTAAATTTTAATTGGCAACCCTAGTGTTCATTCTCGATTACAGTTGTAGTGTGTTATTCATTGGAAAATAAAATGAACGAAAAGAAACAATAGTTTATTGAGCATAATTATGTTTGTTAGCAAAATGGATAATAAGCAGATTTATACGATTAATTAATTGTGTTTATTTTTTTCGTAAATATTTTTCTTTTTGTTTTCATTTTTCCATAATGAGTATGTGCGTATGCGAGTTTATCCGTATTTAAGTTTTATTCTTTAAAAAATCCTCATTGTTATTGATGTTTTTCTCAATACGTTTTCAAAAAATAAAAAAATAAATAAATAAAAAATGACTGATTATGTGTCTTTGTGAATGTGTGTGTGTATAATTGTTTAATTTAAAGAAGCCATCCATTAACACACCTGGGTAAATGCTAAATAAATAAATACAATCACACGTACATATATAGTATATATAGAAAATAAAAATAAAATATAAATAAAAATAAATACTCGTATTATAAATTAAAAACGCATGTATTTCACGGGATTTCGATCAGGTTAATTAAATGTCTAAAAGCGATATATAGAGAGAGAGAAAGAGAGCTAAAAATAGAAAGAGTGAGAGTGAACGAAAGTGTGCGTTGCTACACTGTGGTCAAAGCGTTTTATGTTTTTAATGAAATTAAAACAAATATTATGATGAACGTTTCTGCCAACCAACCAAAGTTTATTTTGTCTAGCCAAAGTTGATTACAAAAATCAGGACAAGGTTTACATGCGTTATCAATATAATCAATAATTCTATATGTGAATATGCGTGTAAATGTGTTTTTATTTATTGAATTAATTAAAAAAAGAATTTATTTTACATGAGCAGCATTCATTTATTTTAAATAATTTTAAATAAACATTAAAAATCCTTTTAAATTCATTTTAAAAAAATTTAAATTTTAAAATGTATAATGTAATATTGAAACATATATTTAAAATTCATTTTAAAGACTTTTAAATCAAATACATTTCAAACTCATTTTAAATTTTATGAATATGGGGGTAAGAATTTAAATTGTCATATGTATAAAGTTTTCAAATCAATCAAGATTTTATTGCATTGCAAAGCGTAAGGTTCGCCAATTATCAAAGAAAAAAATATCAAACACTTGTCTACCACGGAACGCAGCACATTGGGGTATTTGATACTGAAAGTGGCAATTAATAAAAAAAAAAAAAATCAGAAAACAGTAAAAAATATATATCACGTTAAAGTAGATAACATTTTACATCACTAGGTATAAAAAACTTTTTGATATCATATGCCGTTATGTTTACGTTATACTGCTACGTTCTTCAAAAGTAAGATTTTTTGCGCTTTTTTTTTAAGTAAAAAGACTGATTTTTTGTTTTTAAAGTTGAAATTTCTGTACTTTTTAAGGATGATGTAAAAAGTTGTAATGGTAGTAGTTATGTTTAGCCAACGTACACAGTTTTTACGTTGTTTGAAATATTGGCTAATAATCAGTCATTTTTGGAAATATGTGGACTTTTAGTAGTGAATTAAGCAAAGTTAAGCGAAGTTTTTTATTTTTCCTGAAACAAAAAACATTCCGTCAATTATAGGTGAAATAAAATCTTGTTCATATTTGCTCCTTTTGAAAATAAATTGATTTATGTTTATAGATACATGAAATATATATGTGTTAAAACTACTTGCTGTAAATTATATCAGCGTTTTTTTAATTGGGGGCCTCTACTAAACAACTATATTATTATTTAAGTTAACAAGAACCCGGTTTTTCATGGATGGATTTGATTCTTTGAATAGCTTCTTCATTTATCGTATAAACTTCCAATAATGAAGTGGCACGCTAGGTCTGAAGATGAAAATAAAATTGTTTCAATTGACAAAACCCGCATCCAAAGTGATTTGAGACATCAAATGGACTTGGTTGTTGATTAGCTAAACCCGGATTTCGAAATTCCAATGACGGCACCACTGCAAGGCGTTTCTTTCAAAATGCAGACATTTCGTCACAAATAATAAATCCTGACGCCAATTTAATAAAGAGAATGCTCGTAATAATGGTAACAGTTTCAATTGGTTTTCAAATAAATGTTGACACTTTTCGGAAGTTTGCACTTGATACCGCAAAATATTTTGTGAAAATGTACCTTTGGTATAATATGTCTACAACTGTTCACAAATATTTAATTTATGGACCAGAAATAATAAATCATGCATTATTAAAGATATGGCAGTTGTCAGAAGAGTTCCAAAAAGCTCTAAATAGACACTTAACATATTTTAGAGCGCATTTTTCGCAAAAATGTTCAAGAAAAAATCTAAAATTTTCAGGACTTCTAGTAGCTTCCGTATCCTATAAATTCAAATATGAGTAAGTTAAAATAAAAAATGGCAATAATTTTCCACAAGAGTTTATTAATATTTGTACAAAATCCAAAAGATCTTTAATATAGTGATGACGATGACGACGATAATGATGATAATGTCGACGATAATGATGATGTTGCTGATGATGTTGATGGCAATGATAGTCATAAGTCCGATGATACTTTATAAAGTCTTTTTCATATACTATGATTATATTTATCGTGAGAAAAATAAAAGTATTGAACAAATAAAAATAAAAAAGAGAAGAAAACTAAACATTTATATATTTCTAACTAAAATAGATCGAAGTCCATTGAATTGACAAAGGCTCCCAGAATTTATTCTCACTTAAAGCATCAAAAACCTCACTGTGCACCGGAACTATTTCGTTTACCACGTCATGGACTTTATGTTTTAAGGCTGCAATAGATTCGATTGAAAAAAAAGTAATAATAATTGGCATAATCAATCAATTGTAGTGGCGGAGTGTAGCGGTTAGAGCGCAACCATAACAGCACAAGGGACCCAGTACTCAGCAGAGGGTGTAATGAAGAACAAATTTAGTTGTGGTGTCGATTGTTTAATAAAAAGACTCAACTTCTAGACAACTACATTTAAAAAATAAAGCAGAAAGCTCCCCTGACCGACCTTTCAGCTTAACTCTGGCGATGATGTCAAACATTAGACTAATGATCAGGAAAAAAGCCACATTCTGTGAAAAAATTACAATGCAAAAGTAAAGATCTCCACCACAACTTAGCAAGGATCTTCACCACTAAACAATCATATGGAGGGGAGCTACAATAGATTTAATCATCATTTTAGCTTTGGAAATCAAATTGATAAATGAAACTGAAACAAAGCAAAGAATGCTTCCTAGAAGAGTGACGGAAAAAAATTTACTAAAATTTAATAAGTTCGTTGAATTGATTTAGTTGATTGATTTTAAAAAGTTCCTGCATTCACTATATTACCATAATAATTATACATTCCTTATTTACACGCATATTTAATAAATAATTTTTGGGATTCAATTCGTTTACCTCTTTTGCTTCTTTTAACCCCTAAATTTGTTTCCTACATTGCAAATGACAAATAAGCAAATTAGAGTCACAGATAATTTTAATATTTATGATAATCCATAAATTTATTCGAAAATCTAGTGATATTTTTTCTCACACACTGTAGATGACTCATTTAAAACATTTGCCGTCGGGCCTAGAGATGTCAAGGAAATTTTTTTTTTTTTTTTTTTTTTGTTAGAGAATTAACAAACCAATAAATTATTTTCTTTTATTGTTTTTACGGCTCTACTATAAGTTGGTTGGTTTATTTGCTATTTTTTTAATTTTGTTTTTATTTCTTTTTTTTTGTTTTTTGTTCTTTGTCTTGTTATTTATTAGTGTACTGCCATTTTAATTGAACCCTTAAATATGGCTGCTTAAAATGTACTTCCTTTGGCACTTTCCATAACTCTTAAGCAAAAAAAAAAAAAAATAAAAAAATACAAAAAAATACAGGCAATTCAATTCATTTCCTAAACAGCAAAAAAGTTAACAATAATGGCACAAATAAGGTTCTGGTGACATTAATAAGGGCAAATTATGACAGAAGACATTGTATTGGAGTAGGGATATATTTCCTTGAGTTACAAACAACTTTTCAAAAGTCGTAACTCTTTTTTTATTCAGTTTGTTTTTGTGTTGTTCTTTTTATTTCTCATTTTTTCTGTAAGTTTTTGTTTCTTCTTTTGTTTTTGTTTCGTTTCTTTTTTTTACTTTTGTGAAATTCGAAACTCCCTATTTATGGATTGGTGCGGTTGTTCCAAAGAATAATTCTTTTCATTTTTTTCATTCTTGATTGATTTGTATACGTATGTGTAGGTCGTTTATTTAAACACATAGGGTTATGAATGTGCAATTTTATGCTGTAAGTAGTTTAGGGGCGTGGCTATGCTCTCCCTTTTAGTTTGTAGCTTTCTTTTTTTTCTGCTTTACAACAAAGGTATTGTTGCATACTGAGGTTATTAAATTGCATGTCGTAGTATAAATAATTCCAAGAGTATTATATTTTAAGCGCAAATTCATTTCCGTTTTTTATATTGATGAGAAGAATACATTGCAACTCAAAAAAAAAGAAAAAGACACACCAGTAAGAAAGTTATAGTTGGTTAAGTGCGACTTTTTGAGAGCCTACTCTTTAAATAATATATCTTCAAAATTAATACACTTTACTAGTATATCACAAATATTCAAATGTGTTACACTTGAAATAACACGTTAAAACTTGCAAATCCATTAAAATTTATTTAAAATATAAATATATGGGCTGGCCAATTCAAAAGTTTAAATTTCAAAATGCACTAAAACGGTTTGAAATTTTGCCATTTTTTATTATATTTTTTTGTGAAGTACAATTGTTCCGGTTAGAAATGAAATATATTTCATTCATATGGCTCCCGCGGCTTGCCTCACAGTACACCATTCGATCGGACCAATTTTCGGAAACTTTTTCGAGTGTATGGGGTAGTATCTCGGCAATGGCATCATGAATGTTGGCCTTCAAATGCTCAGTTGTCTCTGCTTTGTTGGCATAACACTTGTCTTTAACGGCGCCACACAGAAAATAGTCCAACTGACATCACCATTTCGGCTATTTGAACGTCCATCAAACGTTTGACGCAATAAATCGATTGCGGCAAGTTGCACCATCCTGTTGAAACCAAACATGAGCTCACATCAATACCATGAAGAGCGGTCACAAAAAAAAGTTATCATGGTGCGATAGGTGTCTCCATTGAACGTAATAGTTGCAAAATATGAAATATGGGCAAATGATGTCTCCTTTTCACAAGCCGCACCAAACAGTCACTCGTAATGGGTGCATTGGTTTATGTAAGACCACGTTTGTTTGCCCTATTTTCTGAGCCCCAAATAGGGCAATTTTGTTGATAGCGTATCCATTAAAATGAAAATGAGCCTCATCAGAAAAGATGATGATTAATTTTCAATAAATCCCAATATTGCTCAAGCGTAAATTGATTCTTTTCGTACAGTGGAGATAATATACTGAAATTTGTGGAAGAACAGAATACATAAGTCGTGCCAAATTCGAAGTAACCGCTAGTTTAAATTTAAATTTTTAAATTCTAAATTAATTAATTTTAAATTTTTAAATTTTTGTCCACCCTATACACTTACAATGCACCCTACTTTATAAAGAAATTAAATATCAACTTGATAACATTGGCAATAAAACCTTTTAACCTATTGGCCTAAATTTAATAATATTTTCTTACGATTTTTATATATTTTAGTTTTACATCTATAATGGTAAAAATTAAATTTTGTTTTATATCGTTTATATCGTTTTTAAAGGCCATAAATATAAAATTTTGTAAGAATTTTGCCATAAAATTTTTGAGTTGATTTAATGATGTCTAACATGGTATCAACATTGATAGATTTTAAATGAAACAAAAGAAAAAAAAACTCAAACATAAATCATTTTAACAATTTAATTTACTTTTTTATTCACAATAACATTAAATAAGTTATAAAAACTCTATTGGCTGAAATTCTGCTTTTTTCTACACTCTATTAAATCTTTCTAAATGGCTGGCTGGCTATACAAACGATATTAATGATATGTTGATACCAACACCTACTACCATAAAAGTGATTTTATATTTAGACACACCTGTTAATCAAATAAAAAAATAAAAGAGTTATTTTTAATAGATAAACTAGCTTAAACGGTTTAATTTTTTATAAAACTAAATTGAAAGCGATTGGGCAAAAAATGGGTAACAATAAAAAGCTTTAAAATTTCAAGAAAATAAAATATTTATTGCATGCATACATTTATTAGCATGATTTTTTCATGAGTTACTTTATTAAAAATTTAAAAACTCAGTCAATTTCGAATGGATTTTTGAATCTTAAGTCTCATTTTATTCAAAACATAAACAAATACCAGAGCTCATCTAAACTTGAAAAATGTAGAAACAGTTGGATGAAAAATGTGATTGCTTTCAAAATACACCGACAGTATAGGATAAAACATATGCACGAGCTTGCACTTATTATCATATATCTTCATAATGCAGAAAATCTCATTCGAATTTTAATTTAATTCATTAATTTGTAAGGTTAATATCCTCGTTTTACTTAGAAAAAACAAAAAAAAAAAAACAAATTTGTAACAGTAAAAATTCATGTTAAAGTTACAAAACCGCTATTTTGCATGCGTCAAAACAATAGCACGTAATAGTTGGATAGTTAAATTACCAACGACAAAAAACTTTCAATAGCAAGAACGATAATTTCAAAATTCGAGAAATAATTAGAGAAAATTTGAACGCCGTCCCTAGCCAACAATATTTTGCAATATTCTAAGAAAATGACTAACAGTAATTAGCAATAAGAAGAAAAAATAATTAATGAATATAATAAAGATGAATTATTTACCGTCTTATAAGCCGTTTCCGTCCATCAGGCTCATTGATAACCCCACACAGGAATGGTAGACCCCTGAAATCCCATTTAATAAAAAAGTATGTCTTTATATGAAGAAGATATATTACAAATCAAATAAAATTATATGTTTCGATTTGTTACACCCAAACACGATCTGTAGACGGTGGATTAGTATCCCGTCGAAGTGCAAAAAAACAATTTACTACTGCCAAAAACAGATTGTTTAGAATTGAATTTACAAAGGAGCAAGTAAACTTAGGTATACTTTTAATCGAAGACCGTCTCTTCTCAGATTAATTTTAGTTTAATGTGACACGTTCTTATGGATTTAGCCTGCTGAATAAAAAGGACAACGTCTTAATCCTCGGTATACCAAAGATACTGCAAAACATAAAGAAGGAAGTGTTATAGTCTGGGAATGTATTTTTGACCATGGAATTGGGTCAATTCCAATACACAAAATAAAGAGTGGAATGAATTGATTCGTCTACAAGGATATTCTGGAATACATATTAATACCGCATGCAGAGGAGAAAATGCCACTTGATTGGAGATATCAACAGGACAACAATCCAAAATGCACAACAATCGCCACGTCTTAAACCCCCAGAAAATCAATGGGTTATTGTAGATCCCAAAATAAGCCCTGGTAATTGCAGAAGAAAAGACGAACTTTATTTAGAAGTTAAAAATGCATTGAATGACATGTTTGGTGAAACATTATCGAGCCTAATCCGTAACATGAATATGTAAATAACATTCAAAAAATAAGGGCTAGGCAACTAACTATTAGTAAAATTAACATATTAGGTTAATTTATTGTAGACGTGCTTATGTTTTGTCGCATTCAAGGAAGTGAGTTCAACGTAAAAAATATTTTTTCTAAGTTAAATAGGAATTTTCTTTGTTTTTTGTTATTTTTTAGTGAGTTTAGACAATTAACTTTATAAATAAATAAAACAGTTTAAAATCCAAAAGTGTTTGCTATTTGTTATGGAGACATTTTGTATTAAACAGTAGTTCGTGCATATGTTTCGTCCAATACTGTAGATTCTGGCGACCTGCTGGCGATACTCTCGGAGAGTAGAACAAATCCATTCATGGTTTTGGTGAAAGCAAAAAAGTGGCTCTGGATATTTCCAAGGCGTTTGATAGAGTTTGGCATGAGGCGCTAGTATTAAAACTTATTGCCTTTGGTAACGGTAGTCACTTCTCTCGATTTATATCAAGCTTTCTCAGAAATCGCTCTATAAGGGTGGTTATAGATGGTATCTCATCCATGAGTTCAGAATAATTTCAGAGGTACCGCAAGGCCCTATTCCTAATATTTCTTATTGACTTTGTTCTTCTCACTTCCAATCCTATTTACTCTTTCGCAGACGACAGCAATATTTGTCATTCATATTCTTTTGATCGTAGGCCGAGCCTTTTAGATTATGGCGAAAAGGCGGAATATGAATGGCACACTCACGAGTGACTTGGCGAAAATCTCCGAGAGAGCAACTTGTTTGCTCCGTTCTCGATTCTGGTGAAAGTTTTTACTATATTAATGAAGCTTAGCAGCGTTATATTTTTCCAATTGCCTTGGTTCATTAAACACTCTCTCTTTGGCATATAAACGTCTGCTAGATACGTATTAGTTCAGATATCCCCTAAAATAGGCATAATGATTTAAGCATTTAATAGTAAGAGTGCTTTTAGTATCTGGCAGGATTCAGCCAGCTGAACTTGGCGTATTTCAAAATTGTTCGATCTGTGTGATACACAGCTACATAGTGAATTTGCTCTGGTTACACTTTTAGAGAGCATTTTTGTATAGATTTCAGTAAAAGATGACATTTAATAGAAGAAGCAGTAGTAATTATAGTATCTAACTGTTTAATTTTTTTTACCACCATATTCGGAATAAGCAATTCTATAAATTAAAAAAACCCTTTTAATTATAATCCTTACTGATATGGCTTGTTGGTTACCACCTCCACCGCCACCAGCAACTAGCCTGGTTATTAAAACCAAAACTAACAATTCTGTTAAATACTTCTCTATTTTTGCGAATTTTATTAAAAAAAATAAGGGGAAAAGTTAAAAGTATAAAACACTAGTGAACACCTGAACTATAAAATTATCTGTGCAGAAGAAAAGGAAATATAATTTAAAATAAAAAAGAAACACACTCGTAATAATAAAAATGGCTGACTATGATAGTGTAAAATGATATCTGCCATATGTGTATGATAATGTTAATGTTAATGAAAATGAACAATTTACATTATAACGATATACCGGTACTGCTGTTTATGTTCCATACTTGTATACATATTCGCATACACATTTTGTATTCTGATTAAAAAGGCAGAGGAATGAATATATTTAATGAGCAGTGTCAACTCAACATAGTCCTCCATATAAAAATGAGATTTTTATTACTTAAAAAAAAAACACAGAAAAGTGTACACATGTATTCGTACTTATAGCAAAGCATTAAATATCTCTTTACATATAAACTTATTCAAATGAATAGGAATGATTGTGAAAACCAAGTTGGAGATGGTACTTTAAAAAATTTGTTTTACTCATACAGTTGGGTGTCATATAAGGGACCTCCCATTTTTCTGTCCTCCTTTTTTAATTTTTTATTTTTTTATGTTCTTCTTTAGAAACCATGAGCCAATTATACATTTTTATCTTAACATGGGGGGTTCATACAATTATAATGAGTGCTGATCGCATTGTTATGAATTCATTAAAAAAAACAAGCCATAAAAATTTTATTGTTTTGCCTATATTTTGCTTAAAGGAGGTAGTATAGAATTGAACTAATAAGACTGTCTTCAGAACGTACACTCGCATATTTAAGTTCGTAAAAAAAATTTTAACTTTAGTATCATGTAAAGATTTTAAATATAGACCAAATATTCGTCTTAAAGGTACTAACTTGTTAACCATTTTGGTATTTTTTTGCCATATGGCATAACGACTTTTTGAATGTCTCTAGATTTAGTTAAACTTATCTTTAACATTTTTTAATGATATAATATTGTAATGTAAAGTCCTAAGGGTTACAGTTTTAGAGAAAACTTACAATACAATTATATGCATTTAACTTTACATTATCAAAATATTAAAAAAATTTTAAATGAATAGGTATGTACCAGTGTTTTAACCAAATCTTAGTATGTATAGTTTTTGCTGTTATAATATCTGGTGATTTTTTAGCACCTTTCTTTTTGGCAGCACTGTTTCTAGCAGCTCAGCTGTTTTCGTGTAACATGTTACTGTCAAACATCTCTATAATTTAACCATGAATCGACTTACAAACAAACAACGCTTGCAGATTATTTAATTGAATCAAAATTCATTTAGATGAAGATCTACTTTTTAGCGGAAAATTGTGTCCAGCGACGAAGTTCATTCTTGCTTGAAAGGATACGTCAACAATTAAAATTGCCGTATTTGGTGTGAAGAGCAGCCAGAAGCATTGCAAGAACTGTTAATGCATCCCGAAAAATGCTACGTTTGGTGTGGATTATGGGTCAGTGGTATCATAGGACCGTACTTTTTCAAAGACGACGAAGGCAGGAACTTTACTGTAAATAGCAAGCGCTAACGTGCAATGATTAGAATTGTTTTTCAACAAGACGGCGCCACATGCCACAAATTATGCGGAACAATGACCTAATTAAGAGGAGAGTTTGATGAACAATTTATTCACGTTTGGGTCCGGTCAATTGGCCGCCTAGATTGTGCAATTTAGACTATTTTTTGTGGGGCTATGTTAAGGCTCATGTGTATAGGCACAAGCCCGCAACGGTTGACGCACTAGAAGCCAATATTAAACAATTTCTTTGCGAGATACTGGCTGATATGTTGAAGAGGGTATGCTAAAATTCGGCCCAGCGTATTAACCATTTGAGGCGTAGCCGCAGTCAACATGTAAATACATGAAACAATCTTTAAATATTGGACTATATTGACCGTTCTATCGTCTCAAATGAAGATATCATACGTTTCTTTAATTGTATGTATTTTTTTAAAATAAAATCCGAAAGCTCTTAAAAAATCACCCGATATAACGTAGGGATATTAGCAAATAAATAATATTAGAGAAAACCTATAGACAAGTTTGGCTAAAAATGACAAATTTTAGTTTCAAGCGTTGCAGGTTTTTAATAAGAACTAAGTCTTTAAAGTGGTGGACTTGATGTACCATAGAAACCAGAGTGACCGCTTACTGCACAAACGGACCAGATTGGAATCCCCAGTAGAGGCTTTGACAAAAATATTTAATAGCGGTTTCGAGTGTTTAATTAACAGCTTTCAGCCGCATCCAGACATATGCCTCTAAAGGAAGCACCCTGATATTCTAGTTTATCTCTGAGGACTACGACGAACATTACACGAATGATCCGTAGAAAACGTTCCCTAACATACTGTTTTAAAGAAGTACAATAGACTTGTCATGTACCTAGGTTGAGAGTCAACTGATTAATGAAACTGAAACAAGGCAATAGATGCTTTGTGGAAAGCCAAATGCTGTCAGGAGGGATGACATAAAGCTATGTTTCGATGAAACCTTTATTTCATCATAATGCTTGAACAATGTCATTTAAATGACCACCTCTGGACTGGTTGGAGCAAACAATCTTCTTGTGGTAGTTCTCGACCAGTTTTTCCCACATTTCGAGCGATATTTCAGCAATAACTTGACGAATGTTGTTTTATCAAAAACGCTCCAATGTTATGAGATTATTCATTTCGACACGGATTTTTTATTTTGACGTAGGTCATATTAAGTTAGGAGGAAGTGGTAGCCCAGTAAGGTCAAAGAACACTTGAGTACGCATAGCGCCCCGTTGTGACACCACACATGAGGCGAGAGAATCATTCAGAGGTCTCACATAGAAGCACATTCCCGCAAATCACTTTGGAAACCAGTCCAACAGTCTAATAAATCTGGCTATTAGTCTGACATCGATGGTCGATAGTTCTAACAGGCTATCGAAAAATGGTGAGCCAAGTATGATTAATCTATGTCTAGCTAAAGACGGACACTGGCAATTGAAGTATGCCACACTCTCCTTCTTATCAATCGATATTTGACTAAGCCCCATAAAAAATCTTCGTTACCATTTAACGTTATCAAATCGAGAAAATAAGCGACCGGGAGATTTCTCATGCAATGAAGCCAAATATCGTCTAGTTCATAATCTTCAATTTCAGCCAAAAAAGTCAGTAATCATACGGTCATAGCGCTCTGTGGCGTAAAAAACACGGCCCAATTGCATCTCCTGACCATAATGCACACCAAACTGTAACTTTTGCCGGATGCAATGACTTTTGAGTTCTCCGAACACCTTATGCGATAATTAGGTGAGAAATCATCGCTGACGAACATTTTCTTCGAAAAATCAAGAATCAGTGGCCACTTTTAATCGCCACTTTTGTAGTAAATTTTAACTCTGTTTAAGCCCAGTTGGGATCCCCGATACTTGGCTAGATCCCAATTGGGTCAAGAGGTTAAGCTTACTGGGATTGAGAAAAGAGGAGCTTTGGCATCCGAACAGGACACAGGGCTTAGAGTTTTTTGTGAATACAATTAAATTGTCGAACACTTCCAAAGTTACTATCCAGGTTTTGTCAGATATAGATTGCAGTTCTTCCGAAATATCACGATTATAAAGAAAATAGTACTAAGGGAATATGTCAATTCGAAGTGTATGTCCGGTCTTGGTGTATGTCTGCAGACATAGGACTATATTTAGTTTTCCAGTAGATCCATGTTGGCATAACACTTAACTTTAAATATTTTACTTGTGGACATATAAGAAAAAAAGCTATGACAACTCTTGCAACGAATTAAATTTCGTTCTAAACAAATAAGTTTATTCCCAGCGACCTTACTGCGAGTTTTTGTACGAATTTGGCCTTTAAACCTTACAAGATACGGGTGCCTGAATTCGTCACAGATTAGCTGAATTCATTCAGATGAAGCTCTCTGGTTAATGGATTACACTATGGCGAAAGACTTTAACAAATGTACAGTGACGTGCCAAAATGTAACATGACTTAATACTTTCCATTTTAACACCCTGTATATTATTAAGTTTAAACGAGCTTAGTATTTTTGTTGTTTATTATTATCGGTTCTCTTCCTCCAAGCTAGTTTAATACAACAACAAAGATAGTAGTAGTAGCAAAAAGTGTAAATCAAAACAATTGTTACAATTTTGCTCCATTGATTTTATTTTTAATATATATAAAAAAAAGTATTATAATCAATAGGATGTTCAGTGTCCTTCTGCCTTTTTTTGAGCCTGATTGCGGTTCGGGATACTGGATGCGTTTTTTTGTAATTCTACTGTTATATCTTACCAGACTCCCTTTGTTCGCTTCTACAGCTCGTTCCTTCCTCTGGTCGGACTTGGATGCTTAGCGAGAGGTGATTTGGCATGAATTCACAAATTCTCAATCGGACTTATATCCGGAGATTATGAAGGTCATTTCCGATAAACTATCACTATCTTTTCAAGGCGGTTTTTAACAGTATGTACAGTGTGTTTTGGGTCATTGTCTCGGTGGAAAATTATTTAATCAGCAGCAAAAACCACTTTTCTACTACAACTGACAGATTTTATTGCAGAATCGAAAGATACTGTTCCTTACTCATTGCACCATCTATGCGTACTGATGTTTGGAGTTTGGGAGGAATTCGCTAAAACTAATTTGGGTTGGCTTGCTGAAAAGTGGAGAAATGTCCTACGAACAGATGAGTTCAAAGTTGTTTTATTCGTATGCAGATCACACTCCTATGTCAGAAAACCCACCAACTTAGAATTTAATCCAAAATTCACCTCGAAAACCAGTAAACATGGTGGTCATAGCCTAATAGTATGGGGGTGTTTTTCATATTACGGTGTTAGGCCTATATGTTAGATAAAAACCATCACGAATAAGATTATTTATGTTGATATTATGCGGAATATTATGCTCCTCAATGCTTCTGAAGAAATGCCGCTGATATGGGTCCCTCAGCAGGAAAAACAATCTTGCTAAAAGGTGGTTTTTAGAAAATAATATAAATCAAATGAAGTGACCTTCACAATCACCTGTTCTCAATCCCATTGAAAACCTGTGGACAGATATTGAGAAAATTGTATCTCAAATACAACCAACCTCTAATGAAGCTGAAGCAAATCTGAATTTCAATTATAGTTTAAAGATGATAAAATTTTATAAATTCAATGCCAAGACGCTGTGGAGGGGTTCTTGTCGATAAAGGATATGCGACAAAGTATTAATTTTAGCATGTGCATCGATAATAAAGATCAAAATATTTGATTTATTGTAATTTGTTTATAGTTTAATTACTTATTTTAAGTGTAAAAGAATTTAGTGCTATTTGTTTGACTGAGTGTTCTTAGAGCTTCGTTTTTAAAAATGTTAAATTTATAACAAAACCTCAGTTAAACAAATATATTTTATTTTATAATAACATAATACATAGTCTTAGAGGTATATTGTGGCATGGTTTCAGTAAAATTAATTGAACCGCATTGAAAATATGAAATGAAGAATATTTATTTATGGTGGTGCTATTTCTTTGACCGCAGCTGTATACGGTTTTATAGCTTTTTCCGCACAGATGTGCACAATTTTAGAAGTAATACGAATTTTTCAGAGATACATTCACTAGAATTATCAATTACTGTGACAAGTTTTGTTCAAAGTTGATCACCTTCAGTCTAAAAGCACCCTTTTCACTCAGAGACAATACACTATTTAAAGAGTAGTCTATATTTGTATTTAGTTATCACAAAGTCGAGCTTTCTTATTTCTTTATTAAATAAACTTAAAAGCAATAATTGCTAATACATATTAAAAATTAACATTTTTTTGTTACTAAATTTGTTATTTATGTAATGATTGCTATTTATATATTTTACTAAATTCAAACTTTATTAAGTATAAGAATAATTTAATTAAAATTTTATTATTTAAATTTCTTTTATGCATAAGCACATAATTCTAAGAAATATTTCTAATAACACTCTTTATTTCCTATTAAACTTATTTAATTATAAACAAAACTTATTGGCTGTCATAATAGGAAATATTTAAAACAATCAATATATATTTTTTTTATCCTCTGGCTAATGACAATGATAACAATGTCATCATGTTCATCATATAAAGTATTATCTGAATCAACAATATTGTCAAGACCATCATCGTCGTGATTGCGCATAGCTTTCATTATGTACAGCTATTAAAACAAGCAAAAATCCAATAAGCTTAAGATGCAGTATACTCGTATGTAGTTGTTTGCAATTGTGTAAGTAAAGTGACAGTAACTATTAAATTGCTTTTGCAATTTTTAAGATACACACACTATTATTAGTATTGTCATTGGTAATAGACGTTGAAACAAATACAAGTGACCTCCTTCGAAACATAACAGACACAACTAACTAACAACAGTGACAACAAGTGAAAAATTATTATTTAGAGCAGCTTGTAACGACTTGGAAAATACTCTAAAAGTGTTGTAGTGTGACATTCTGTATAAGAAATTAATTTTATATATCTATATATTGTTGTTGTTGTAATTCAAACAACGCAAAGCCGTTACAGTTTTTAGTATTTAAAGATAACCAGCCTTTATAGCTTGTCGTTATTTGCGACCAATAACAATTTCATATAAACTCTGTTTTATGAGCGACGTAAAACTATAAAGATAAACTTTACATCATTACATCTGTCATCGTACGATGAAAGAATATTTGCTCATCTTCTTGTAAAAGTCCTTGTTCTTTAGTGCGATACAAATAAACGCACTGATTGCGTTTATTTTCATTGATAGTGTTTGTAGTTATTGTTGTATTTATCTTGATATACATTTACAATAACATCTGATGTGCTATAAAGAATTTATAGCTACTAAAGTTAGTTACAACGGCAACAGCAACAAAAATTTGTCTATTTTTAACCCCACCACATCCTGGAAGACATGGAGGAAAAATTTCTGAGAAAAAGCTAATGAAAAGAAACTTTGTAGTTAAATTTAGTTTGTAAGCAAAATAAACAATAGCAAATACAAAAGTTATAAATACGAGGGTTGTGTAGTAAGTTAAAAGATTAATAAAAGCTTATATATTGTACTTTACTAAAACACATATCTTAACCAAAATACATATCTTTCGCGCCACAATAGGCTCGTTGTCCACTTCTATACTATGGGTGAGCAGAAAGATATTTTATTCAAAGAGAAAACGGTAACCTGTCATTGTTGTCATTCTCTACGATGTAGTTTTTATATCCGATATCAGGTCATGCCTAAAGTGCTCTGTTCTAATATTCCGGTAAAAGTCAATCACATTATTTTATTAAAAGCTATCTACGTTTGAATATGAGTGAAAATTTTGAACATTCGATTCATATTTTGCTTTTCTATTATAGAAAAGGTAAGAATGCGTCACATTCATTATGCGAAGTTTATGAAGATGATGCTGTGCCTAAAGGTTAGTTCAGAATGATGAAGCCATTTAAAAAAGGGCCTACAAATCAAAATGCATTTCGTGCACTTCGTGATTTTTTTGGTCAGCATAATCGGCCAAATGTGTCCACAATCGGAAGAATTGTGTAGGAAATGTGGATACGCCTGTGCATGCTCGCCCAGCTTATTCTGCGGAAAACAATGCTGTTGTTCGTGATATTGTGGCAGAAAAGCCCTCAAGCAGTTACTGTGAACAGTGTTCGCCATCGTGAGATGATAACTGACTTATTGTGACCAGAAATTGAGGATATGGACTTGGAAAACAGAGTGGTGCCACTTGCTACACAGTCAACGAAATTAAATGACCGTGTTATGATGTGATTTGACACCGTTGGACGTCCTTCTTTCGCACATAATTGTTATGGATCCTTCTATCATAATACAAATATTAAGATAATTCTCTAAAAACTTTTTGTTTTATTTACAATTGACATCTTGCGCTTTGGTTGGACCACATTTTATAAAAAAAAGTTATTAAATATTTTTAAAACTTTTTAGCGACCAAAATAGTGTGCAACGCTATTTATGGTGAAATTTTAGTCCAATAAATAATTCGTTAAACGCTGTTTCAAATTTGTGAGAACACATCTTGGCATTTGTAGTTTTAAGACTGTAATTGGTTGGAATAGGTCTTAATAGATTCTTTCTTTAACATAACCGGTCATACAATAAGTCCACAGGATAAGTAACAAAAAAAATTATAAACTCGATTTTATAATTCAACAAGTTGTCTTCGAGAGCTAAGCAACGAGTATAGCGATTTTCCAACTTTCCGATACCACTTTTATGGTATCATTTCTCTTTCTCGTTAACTTCATCATTGATCTTAAATTTCCTTCCAGCATGCATTCTCATAAGAATTGATAACAGAAAAAAGACGCTGTGGTGAATACCGTGGGTGGGTAAGGAAAGCGACGATCAAGTTATTCAATTTTGCCATCGTTTTATCGATTTGTGGCACGATTTGTGAGCTCATGCGGCATCCACTTTGAACAGAGCTTAAGCATACCCAAATATTCGTATTAACTGGTAAAAACACTACCATCTAATATCTCTACAATCGTCCAACTTCAATTTGCGATCGTTCATAACCAATTTGTGGATTTTTTTGATGTTTTTTGGAATAACAACTTCATTTGTTCATCTACTGCGATCTGCATCATTTGTGCTGGTACGACCAATTCTCTACTATTTGTCTCGATAGAGGAGTTTTCAAATTCGAAAATCACTTTTTTCCATTAGTTAGTTAGTTCTATATAAAAATCATATGTACAAAATTCTAGTAACGCCATCTGTGTTCTCGTATTGACTCTTAATAAGCAAAAATAATTATACGGTGGTAGTTAAATGTTAATTTTAATAGAATTGTGCGATCAAGAAATTTGACTTGTGATAAACTAATTTTTAATTTTTCAAAGCAATTGCAAATCAGGTTTTCAGATAACTGAGCACACCATACATCGGCATGCTCAGCATACAAAGGCGTCCAGTGGATTTTCAGAAGATGAAACATTGTTTCTTTTAGAAAAACCTTGAAAAAGTTCTGCGAATCTAAGGTTTAAAACCAAAATTCTTATGAGAAAGTCGACGTATAGTTATTTGTGGATTGCCTCAAATGTTGCGAACATAAGTGATTTGACAAATTAAGTCTTAACCTCTCAATGCACAAGACCGCTCTCTAGAGGCCTTAGGTTTTTTGCATTTTATCTTAATTTTAATAACCCCATGTAAGAGATTGATCACTTTCGAAGCCTTGCATACCACAGATTTGTAACAATTTTTCTGGACCATTTTATAATATTCTTCAACAGAACTACAGTAAGATTAAAATTGGAGAAACGAATGCGATTGATTGCCACTGGTATGCTTACAAGTAAAACGTCGAAACTATAATGTTGCTCCAATACTTCTTAGTTATTGTTGAAAAAGCTTATAATTTCAAAAAGTTCAAAAAGTTTCTCAAAAGTATTAACTAATTTTATTTTTCTCATTTGAAAACCTTAGAAGAATTATTGACCATCCCTCATGAAAACACTCATACATATAGTCTTCCTACAATATCCGTATATGTTCTCTCGCATTCACACACATGTTGACTAATGCATCCTTCAGAGTGCTTTTTGAAGAAAAATAAAAGTGAAATTTAATTATAAACTTTATTGACGCGTTATTTATAAACAAAAAACCATCAACAACAACAACATGAGAAAAACCTCATTTTTTAAAACAAAACAACATTATTCGTACTTGGCAAGTAAAAATTGGGAAAATGAAAAACTTCAACTTGAATAATTTCTTTCCCCCCCACCCCTTGTTTGTTATTTAGTGGTTAAACATTTAAGATAAATTAATCATGTGTTAAGGAATGTTTGAAAAGTACGAACATATTAACAACAAAAAAAGAAATAAAATTGCTTATACAAGTCGAAAGAAAATTAAATTTCTTTTAAATAAATTTTTGTTGATCTGGCTTTGAAGTTCAAAAAATAAATTAATAATAAATTTTGATAAAATTTTTTTTTTGTAAATTAAATTTTTGTATAATTTTTTTTTTTTTTTGTAAGTAAAATAAAGTTGAAATATATTATAACAGTCAGGGATGTCTGTTGTCCCCCCTCATGCTAATAATCACACTGATTGCATTGAGACTAGTCTTGCTAACAGCGTGGAATAACGTGGTGGATCAAACACCATCTCGAACACATGCAAAAAAAAATTCGATGACCTGCATATCACAGTATCGACAGCTGACCTTGCAGGTAATAAACATTACGAAAACTAAGGCATATACTATTAAGTGACCTAATTTACCATTTTTCACGATCAACAGAAAGCTTTTACAGGTGGTGCTGTACAAAGCATCCGATGTAGAAATACGATTTGCTCTGCTTTCGTCAGCTAACGCAATATCTGGCACTCAAACGAGTCATCACCCGGTATGAAAATCAACGTTTACAAAGCATGCGTCAAGACTTTGCTGCTCTATGCTCTCGAAACGTATCTGGTTATCGTGAAATTAAATGGACGGAGCGCAACTGGTGACCCCATATAATTTCAAATTACGACTTACTAAAGGGTGGTCCAACGAAAATGCACGATGTTAATTATAAATAAAACAAAAGTTCTCAGAGAATTATCTTATTATGTTAGCAGGATCTACGACAATTAAGCGTCAAACAAAATATAGGTCAAACTCTCGCCATGGCTTCGGTGGCATACCTCTATCTTTCGGTTCATAGTTTCAATGACTCTGCGACATAATTGAGGATCACTGTTGTTAATGTGCCGAATTAACTCATCCTTTGTTCTCCGGTTATTGACGTACACGGTGTTAAATCACATGGTCGTGGCGGCCAATTAACATTGCCACGACATGAGATAACACGACCGTTGAATTTCTCGCTCAAAAGAGCTATTGTTTCGTTGGCTGTGTTGCAAGAGGCACCATCCTGTTGGAGCAACATATAGTCCAGGTCCATATCCTTTCAGGCCACAAGAAGCAAGTTGTCATCTCATGGTAGCGAACACCATTCACGGTAACCGCTTGGCCGACCTCATTTTCTAAGAAGTACGGACCGATGACGCCGCTAACCCATACTGCACCAAACATTCGAATCGATTGCCCAAATGCACAAATTCTGCTCGTTAACGAAAGTGTGCCTCGACTCTGAAGATGATATTCTTTGTAAAGTCTTTTGAACTAACAATTCCCCGTATTGACAACACTTGAAATGGTTAGTAGGCTGCAGCTCTTGAGTCAGTTTAACCTTGTAAGAGTGTAAATTGAAATCTTTATTCAAAGTTCGCATCAATGATGTTCGTATGATGTTCAATTGTTGGTCACGACGACGAGTCGAGGCTGACGGCGCTTCTGTCATACTATCGCGAACAACAGCAATGTTTTCAGCACAGCGAACTGGGCAAGCATTGTTTTCACATTTTCTACAAATCCAGTTTTCTGAAATTTGTGCACAATTCTTAGAAGCGTTCAACGATCTTAACGTGTAATTGTGTCCTCTCTATGGTTGAATATGTCAAACACTGAAACAAAGATATGTCAAATTAAGTTGGGCAAAAAACATGATGTTGAAGTGTGACTCAGAAGTAACATCATGCATTATGGTTGAACCACCCTTTACTACTAACTAACATAAGACGATATCAGCACCCAAATAAGGCTACACAAATACAACTGGCTGGGCAACATGCTGAGGATGCTTTATAATGAAATCTGTCACGCCAGCTTCGGTAAAATCCGTTTATCCCGCAGACGTGGGTGACCACGAGACTCTTGGAAAAGAACAGATATAATTGGAGAATTTTTGTAAATAATCTATGTTCTTGATTAAATATGACTTTCATTAAAAAAAAATAAAAATAAATAAATTTACAAATTATTCTTTGTTATATAAAATATTATTTGCTGTTATTTGTAAATTTGTTTAACTAAAATTTGCTTTATTGGCAATCAACTTCAATCAAGTACACATTTGCCACTTTTAACTATGTCCTTTTGCAGCTTTTCGGGTATTCCTTATTTGAAGATCTTTTGTGATCTATAAGACCTAAACTTGGCCAAGTAATTTACAGAGATTCTTCGATATCTAATTTCTTTTAAATCAAGAACGATTTTCAAATATCGAAATAAAGGGTTTGCCATTGTTATAAGGCGGGTGCATTAAAACTTTCCAGCTAAATGTAAACAGTTTTTGGTAAGTCATTTGAAATATGCGTGGCCTGGCATTGTTATTAACACACACTTAATATTTATTTATCGGTGTCCATTTTTCATCGCCCACATTGTTTGTTTATTCATGTGGCAACTACACAACAGGCTTTTCTGAGTTGTAAGCCTGTCAAAGGGTTGATGTTTATTACGTATGACTGTCTCCTGACAGCTTGAGTGGGGGCTGTGCTCTTCTGGATGCAAAATTTTGTTCACGTTTTCAGTGACAAAATGAAATTTAATCCTCACTTTAACGTGAGCTAACAATTTGTACTCAAGTCTTCAAAACTATATTAATTCTACTATTATACTAATTTAATCCATTAAGCACGAAACGAAATATTATTAGTTCATGGAATCAATTTGACGTTGATATCGCTCTTCTTCGCCTTTTCTTCTGAATCGCGAATGGCTAGCGTCATTCAAGATTTCAGTCGCAATTTCCTCTATAACCATGGACTCGTCCAAATCTTGACGGATGTTTGAATTTCATATTAACCATGACGTATTTATTATCAGTAACAATATTTTATTTTGGCATCTGTAAGCTGATACGGTATCCTTTAACCGTAATCTGTAAGGCCAGATTGGTTTGAATATCGCATTATAAAGAAAGAGCTTGCACTCCAAGCTAAAGACCTAGCTTGTATTAACAAGCCAATTTAATTATATCGTCTTCAATTTCATTTGCGTCAAATTTGCTTCTAGGTGTACTTTCCATGTTAACCGGCGATATTCCCAAATATAGGGTGTTTTTTTAGTTACGCAATTTTAAATCGTTATGAAACAAAGAAATATATTCTTAATATCAATGCTACGGCCGGCAGGTAGATGACATAATGTGGAACACCATTTTTCATATCACAGGATATGCGGCCATATTTCACCAATAACTCTTCGAATATTGATCTCCAGGTGTTCTTGTTTATAGTCTCTTGTTTATAGTCAAGTGACCTATATAAGCCCAAAAAAAGCATTCAATGGGGGTTAAATTATACGTTCTTTGTGGCCAATTACATGAAATTACTCTTTCATCAAAAGTTTCTTTTGTAAATCAATTGCAGCGAGCGCTGTGTGCACATCATTCAGTCCTGGTGGAATCACATGTCACCATGCCTGCTAATTGAGGTACAATAAGATTTCTAATCATGCTCTTATATCGTTCACCATCGACAGTAACATCCTGACCATCATCGTTTTTGAAGACAAATGGCCATTCAGCGGAAAACAAAACAAAAAAAAAGAGTTTAACGAACAGAACTCTTATTTTGAGAAAAAGAATTTCAACAATTTGTAAGCGTCTAAGTCTGTCTATAATAAAAATAAATAAATAAAAATAGCAACGAAAACGCAATCTTGGAAATGGGAATTTAAAGAAATTAATATTGTTATGAAAATAAAAAAGCCTAAAAAGAAAATTCACTATATTAGTGCCTTTGAGACTAACTTTTTGACATTTTGGCGATTTTCTCAAAAACAGTTCTTACGATTTTTATAAAAACTAGCAAAAATATTCTTAGTAATGCCTCTAACAACAATAAGAAGTCAAAGTTAAGGTTAAAACTATTGCACAGTTCTTAAAAATCAGAAACTGTTTTTTACGATCAGAAGATTTTGCCCTCACTTTTGGTTAATTTATTACGATTTCATGTTTTATTAAATTTTTTTTTAAATATTTATTATTCTCAACTACATAAAAGAAACACTTTTTAAGAATAATAAATAAAAAATATTAATTTCTTTAGATTACCATTTTTTATTTTCACTTCCCAAAACCGCGTGTTCACAAATGCGTTTTCGTTGCTTTTTTTTCGACGCTATTTTGGCTCGTACCAAAGTAAGCAAAAAGCAACTATCGGTTGTCAAACAAAGCAGCATTGCCAACTCAAAGTTATGAACCTCTAAAAAACATCCGGTATTTAAACTTAAGCTGCATATTTGACATAACAATTTAATAAAATTTAATAATTCATTTGACTCAATCGAACCACTGCCGTCCTTTATATGAACCTCGATATCAACATAGGCGATTATGCTTATTGAAATTCAATAAAAGTGAATTCTGACTTAAATATATTTTGTTTGAAAAAACGCTGTCATTTTCTGTCACTATTTATTAGGATTTTAAAGATTGAGTGCGAATGCACCGATTTTTTTTTCAGTTAAAAATATATGATGCTTTAGTTTTTTTTTAATATTTCTCTTTATTAAGATCAAAAAATTCTTTAATATTTTCCTTAAAATTTATTCGCTCAAGAAATCCCTTATCACACCAAATGAATCAATAAAATAAAAGATAAAAGGAAAATAAAAAATTTAAACAGGTGTCTCCGACTTTATAAAAAAAAGAAGAAAAATCCCCAATCAATATTCAAGATACTTTTGATGCTTATCAATGACAGCGAAAATCAAAATCTGAAGGATTAGAGACAATAAGTAAATGGAAAAGGATTTTAAAATGAGACAAACACAGGTGTCGGGTTGCAATTGAAGTGTTTTATGGAAATTGTATCTTAAATCCTAACAAATGATTCCCACGATTGTAAGGGATTGTCTGACATACTCATCACAATTGCAAAGATATTTCTTATACAATAATAAATGAGCATAAGAGAGTGAGAGACTGAATTTATACTACAGTGTAACAATCCAAAAAAAGGAATCTCTTCCTGTTATTGTTACTTTATAAGAAGCCTTTAAACAGCAGGTAAATTATTTATAAAATTTGTTAAGCAACAAAATAAACATTTCTTTTGTATTTTTTTTTTTTTACTAACCAACCGGAAGACTGACCTTAAAATACAGATTTAAGGCATAATAAAAACAAACATTATTGACCTTAAAGAAAATTTATGGGGTTTTCTTTTATGACTTTCCCTTGTAGGGCTAAATTATTTGCAGCGGAAGTTATTTGTTACCCATTGTTAGTCTAGTTTTGTGCAATTATTTTTTTACCAACTTAGGCATTTTCTAACAATAATAAATAGCATAAAATATTGTGCAAGGATTTGTCTTGGTACCAACTTTCCGGCCACGTTTGACTGTTGTTTACACTTAATGTGGTTACAAAAGACAGAAAGTTTTTATTATTTTGTATTCTAAATGTCATTTATTTATAATACAATTAAAATAGTTTTAAAGTTACATACAGTAGTTAGCCAAAGTCTTCTTCCCATAAAATCATAAATGCCAATTATAATATCGGCTACCAGCGTCAGGCGTTATAAACAATATATTCTTTCTATAACTGTCTACTCTATGTAGTCTTTATTCTGTTTTCGTTTTTATATGCCTTAAATATTTAAATTTGTGAATTAATCTAAATTCTAAACAAAATTGTTACTTCCATTTACCATATTTCATGACAATTGTCATTTAATATCGAATTATTTCAGTTTCATTATTAAGCGCAACATAGTATATTCGAAGTGCTGCCTTCTGTCTTCTAAATTAGAGGAAAAGACTGCCATAAAAATAGGCAAAATAAAGAAAAAAATCACAATTGTCATAAAATTTCATGGTTGAACTATTTGCAAATTGATTTTCATATGTATGGTACATAGAGAATTGAATTGAGTCTAGTCAAGAAAGCAAAATACTTGAAAGTTAAAGTTGCTTAAACAAAAGCAAGCATTTAAATTGTTGTAGGTTATTTATGAAATTCAGAATGTAAAGGAACTAAATTTATGAAATCAAATATGTTTTTTATATGGCTGAGTAAACAATACTTTGGAAGCTAGCGAACATTTCAATATTTCAGGTAGATTCCATTTCTTTCCTTTACTTTCTTTCATGCGTTCATGAAGGCATGTGGTTGTAAACATCTACTTCTTCCAGTTCTTGTCGTTGTTTGTTATTTGTTTATTTTTAACCAGCAAGTATATTTGTTTTTACGGCTTGTGTTTATTTTTGAAGCAATGTAATAAACGACAGGGGTGCTCAACCAGATTTTGCTAACATTATATACACATACATAAAATTACTACATTATACATTACCTTTGTTTTTGTTATTAAGGAATTCATTTTATAAGTTGCTGTTATTATTGTTATGTGAACCCATTTATCTGCCCATGACTGTATTTTATATTTATATATGCATTCAGTTAAAGGAGGTGATACATTGGCAAATATTTGTTTGCAAACATCGCAAATCAAGAAACAGTTTTTTGCCTCTAATGAAAATTTAATAATCTGAGTTGACTTACATTAGCGGTGCAAGTGTTATATGAGTCAAAGGCCCTGAAACGGCTTCACCGGAAATGCAAACTACCACAATACTCCAGATAAACGTAAGGAAGGGATAGCACATACCTGAAGACTACAAATGAAACACTAAGGCTGGAAAAAGTTGCATTGAAATTGTTTTTAAGAGTCATAAAGGAACAATTGGTATATATTTGGTACTCTGTTACTATTGAATACCAATTACTGAGAACGACAGTAACCAGATAAAAACAACACAAAAAACGCATGGTTTTTGCACTTGCGTATAATAAGATTTTTCTCGAACTTTTTCTTCCCGCCGGCGTCAACGAGTGCACATCGTGATTTTCTAATTAGTTTTTTATTCTTTAAATTGAAGTCTTTTGTAAAAATAATTTAAATAAAATTAAAATATTAAAATATTTGTCATAAACTTCTGTTTGGGAACATCAAGAACGCCTATCCCAAATATATAACGTATTCAAATATGGACATACACTTTGGTCCAACAAGATAGAAACACTTTATTTTTTTAAAGTGGCATAAATCGCTAATACGGAAAGAATAAGCGAAATTTTTTTTCACGAATAGCAGATACTTTAAATGGTAATTTAAACTCAAAAATCAGACACAAGTTCATTGTTATTGTACTTTATCCTTCACCTTTCTACTAAAGCACAAAATTTTTAATTTTTTTACTTTTACAAAAACTAAATAAAATTAAAGCTAAAGTTAGTGGCTAGAGTGTACTAAATTAAAACGGGTAGAAAAAGGACATAAGGCTCTTCAGAAATGGTAAAAATTGATTTTAACCACTTTAAAGAACATTTTTATCGGAAAATCTAAAAAATCTATCTAAAAAATGGTGAGACCTATAAAACAATTCCAATAGAGGTACCTATACAGCTTTAACGGCACAGGACAAACAAAAAATTTATGTTTCAATTCCATCGTACTACTTTATAGATCTTAAAATTCGAAAACTACTAAGCATCGACAAGAGATTAATTGATTAATGAATACAATTAAATTTTTATAAAATTTCTCAGAAATTATACTTTTAAATGTCTTCCTACTGTTGATATTATTACTGTAGTTGTTTGTTTTCTATTACTTTTGGGGTTAATTCAACATCCCAAAAATATAAAACAACTCATGTTTTATTGAGGTGCTACAGGCAGGTGCTAACTTTACTCGATTTCAAGAAATCAAAGAAGAAAAATAAAAAACTTGGCAAAAAAAGGAAAGAAAAATTGTTTTTACTACGGTTCAACGAATATTTAACTAAGTGGCGTATATCACGCTCATTCGTTATTGAATTTGAAAAATCAAACAAAATAATAAAAAAAAATAAAAATAAAGCAATACCAACAAAATAAAACAACAAGAAACAAACATTACAATAACATTGTCGTAAATGTTTGAACTGTTAAAGAGACAGTATTAAAGCCAAAAAGTTCAAAATGCAAACATTTTTTCTTTTTTTTCTTGCTTTTTTGTAGTACGACAACAAAACCATATCACTATGGGTAACGTTTGTTTCGATATGTAAAAAAGAATGTTAAGGCTCATACAAAGATATTTAAAGTTTTAGACCTTTTCTTTTCATTTTGCTGAATTGTCCAAAACTGTTTTTCAAATTTTTTTCTCTTCGTTTTTGTTTCGTTTCAAAAAAAAATTAATTCATTGCTCTGTATCATGTTTTGTTTATGCTTTAATGTCACATGAGGTTCAGTATTACAACCCACTAACAGAATCGGAATAAATAGATAGGAAACACTTACATTTGTTTGAGCACAAAAAAAAGAAAATAAACGAAAAGCTTTTAATACGATTAAAGCCGGTGCTATCCTACCCTCCAATTAAAAATTGAATGTGAAGGTTATGGTTGTCTCAGAAGTTTCTTTTGAAATTAAATTCTAAAGGAATAAAAATTTATTGATTCACCAAAACAATTTTTTTTTAATATGCCAGAAAGACAAAATAAAACCAAAATATAGTACATATTTGGTTTCAGGGTATTTTGATAACTCATCTGGCTAAATTCTTTTTAAAATTCTTAAAGTATTCTGTGACTTTAATCGCTCCAAATGAAAAATGTAAAGTTACTCAAAATTGGCGTCTGTTTCAGTGAAGATCCGTTTTTATGACGCAAATTTGCGAATAAAGGCAGTAATCCTATTTGCTGAGAGAATAAATTCCTCTTTTAAAGTCACCAAAGCTTTCTAGTCCGAAATAGCTGGACACTGGCAACGCACGTGTTCAGATGTCTCGGCATAAGTCGTGCTCCACCTACACCGATCACCCTTAACATTTCGCAAAGTACACTGATAGTACCTAAGAATACAATGCCTGGTAAATAGGCCCGTTAGTTCGATGAACTCGGCCTTGTTGAGCAGCAATAGCCTTCTGGGTCTACCGGATGAAAGCGAATTTCAACTGAGCTCACGAGTCTTCCTTTTGCATTCAACAGAGATACCGAAAAATGGCTTTGTTAAACGCTCAACCCTATCCTTTCCAGGACTGCCCTCATCGTCACATACCCAACTTAGGGTAACCCTGTTATCAACATCGAAATAACTCTAAAAAGTATGCTCAATAAGACTTTGTAATAAATATTTATTATAGTGACTATACAAGTAGGCACTTACGTCATTATGGAATAGCACTTCTTCTTCTCGGGATGAAGTGATTAACATGGAGTGCAATCAAACCAATATTTAGGCTTAAGTAACGAATAAAACTCTCGTGTCTGGCCTGCTGCTAATTTGAAGCTTCACGATCGGGTACAGAGTAGAAGGTAGCGGAACTTTTATTTTACTGGTCTATGGGTATGGTTGGTTGATTCAGGTAGGAGTAAAATTAACATTTGCTACCATTTTTAAAACTCGTCGTATCTCACGTCAACCTGCTGTGCGATTTCCAAGAGGCTTCTTAATATATGAAGGTAAGGTGAATCTAGGGTTCTTAGGCTCTACTTAGCTAACCCTGGTTACTCACATAGTGTATGCTCCACAGATTTCTCACTGCTGTCTTCTCCTACACGTTGGATTGTTGACACTTATGTCAATATAATTCGCGATTTTACCCAGAATTCACTGTAACAGCTTTGGATATACTTGTCCTTGATTGAACCAATAGGTTCTCGGCTTTCTTTTTGTGATAAGTTGTCAAACTATTCTACTATTGGCAAGAAAGTACATATGTCATAATCTCTGCCTCATCTCATGTATTGAGATAAGAACCCTTGAAAGTGTCTGATAGGATAGAACTGTCCCTTTAGTAGCAAGTCCCTTGTTCCATTAATATTACAGTGTCCCGGAACCCAGCACACAATAACTTGAAGTATCAAGTTTTTCTTGCATCGAGTTAGTAGCTTCGATTATAACCTGACTGAAGTAATGGCAAGTATCGACGTTCGGTTATCGACAAATGTAATGGTATCTTCACCTGTCTTCCTTTTCTCCAGATTTTTCTATAAGGAAGACCTTCACTTTATAAATACTGGCTAATTAGTGGGTATTAAGGTCCAACCAAAACGCTCGATGTCAACTGTAAATAAAACAAAAAGTTTTCAGAGAATTATCTTAATATTTTTTTATTATGACAATAATGTGTGTAACAAAATATCAGCCAAATGCTCGCAACGGCTACGGTGGCATACCTCTATCCGTCGCTCCATATCTGCAATGACTCTGAGACGTAATTAAGGTTCAAGGTCGTTAATGTGCCGAATTATCTCATCCTTTCGCTCTTGAATTGTTTTTGGCTTATTGACGTACACTTTTTCTTTTAAGTATTCCTAAAGAAAGAAGTCCAACGTGATCGTGGCGGCCAATTTACATCGTTACTTCATGATATAACAAAGCCATTGATTTTCTCGCTCAAAAGAGCCATTATTTGGCTGTGTGGCAAGTGGCACCATCCTATTAAAACCACATATCGTTCAGGTCCATATGCTCAATTTCTGGTCAGAAGAAGTCCGTTATTATCTCGCGATAGCGGACACCATTCACGGTAACTGCTGGGCCGACCTCATTTTCGAAGAAGTACAGCCCGATGACGCCGCCAGTCTAGAACGAATTGGACGAGCATGCACAGATGTTTTCACATTTCCTACAGATCCAGTTTGCTGGAATTTGCATTGCGTTTGTAGACACATTTGGTCGATTCTGCTGACCCAAAAATGCATTTCGGTTTGAACGCTTTTTTTCCTAAAAATCTACAACAATTTTAACTCACTGCTCGATTGTGTACCTTTCCATGGTTTGTAAAACACTGAAACAAAGAAAAGTCAAATTAAGTTGGAAAAAAACTTGACTTTATAACTAAGACTTGTTCCTAAAAATTTTTTTTAATCCTTTACTGTTTATTTTTCAGGTGGAAAACACAATGCATTACAACTAGCCCTACCCCCGCTTTTTTCTCTCCTTAAATTAATTTTTTTCCTTCCAGCAATTTGTACAGCATGAAGTTTCCTGGTTTATTCCTTGAATCTTGGTTGCGCCAAAAGACAAAAAATTATTAAAAATTAAATAATTGTGTGGAACGAGGCTACTGATATGTTGGGAAGAAAGGGCGCTACGAAAGGTGTGGCTCTGGCGGACGGTTCTTTAAGTACTCCGTTGAGTTTCTTCGTTTCTATGGGTTCATCATACAATAGAAGAGTAGTGGAGGGGCCGTAGGACTGCAGGGTCTCCAGGATGATATAATAATTGGCCAGTGGAGGCTAGAATAGGTCCTGAATCTGAATAGGGCAGCCTCCTTTTAATACTGATAGGTTTTATGACTGGGCTCTGCGTTCTGTGAGCTAGGACGAGGTTGTGAGACTTACGTATCCCAGATTTCTGCAGAGTGTGTAAAAATGAAAGGGCAGTCGGAAGCAATGGACACATCCTGTGCTTTTTCCATGCACTTCAAAGACGCAGGCTCAGCTTGCTGCTGGTCCTGGTTATTATTGCTAGGCTTTCAGATCTAAATTTATATCGGCTACCAGCGGGCGGCTGAGGACACTTCCGGTGTCAGGGAAGTTCCATCTTATTTCTTTTATATTCTCCTTCTTTCTTCTCTCGCTCTCTTTCTCTCTATTTTCTTGTTTTCTTGAGTCTCTTTTCTCTTTGAATTTATTCTAATTTCTCAACTCTTTCCGAAGGCTTCCACAACGAACCTATTTCTCATTCTGTGTGGGGTGCACGAGCGCCGCCTTCTTTGCCTACCTATCTTTTTTGTACAAAATTCTTTTGTCCGTTACAGTGTGTAATTATTTGTCCATGAGCATTTAATAGTTTTGAATAAACTTTAATTTTGAAAAATCAAATATGGGGACTTATGAGGGAGGTTAACACCCATAATTTTATATTTTTCTATTGTAGGGTGTCATTAAACGAAAAAACAAAAAAATTCGATTAAATTCATGCATGATATTTTTCAAGCTTCAAACAAGAAAAAAGCAACAACAAAAAATATAATAAACAGGATATTGGTGTGAATGAAACTATTGTTTTAGTTTGGTTGTTGGTTATGGTCTAGCAATTTTCGTGTATTATTCTTAGTATTTTTTGACAAAAGTTTTGTTGCTTTTCTTTTCTATGATACATTCTCTACTATAACTAACGTCTTGTGACAAGAAAAGTGCATTGTTTATTTTAAAAATAAAGCAACAATAACATAAAGTGACATAAAATTACGCTTAACTTGGAGTTTTGATAAACACCACAACTACTAGAATAACAATTGAACTGAAACCCCAGCCCAACAGCGTATAAAAATTCTGCATTCTAAGGCTTTTTTTTCGTAGCTGAGTGGATTTTCTTACAGAGTGTCTTAACGTTGAAATAATTATGATTATGATGGGTAATATGAGATATTTCATTTTTCCTTTTTAATTTTTTTTTTTTTTGCTTTTAAAATTTTATTTAACAACAGTTAATTATGCATAACATTAAAAGTAGAATAAACTCATAAAACTTGAGAACAATGACAAATTTCTACAATATGAATAATAAATTTTAAAGTGTCTTTTGCTTGTCTTGTTTTTGACAAAGAAATAAGCCTCATATTACTATGTAAGTTTCAATTTTCATATTCGGTTATTATTATTCTCTATTTTTGGGTTATTTTCTTTATTTTTCGTTTGTTGATTTGATTCTTTTAACAGAAAACGCTTACTCATCTACTTTTACAAAATCTCAAAGGTGTTATTTCATTCAATTACGTGTTTTTTTTTGTTACTCCCAATTATGCGATATAAAATCATATTTAAGTTTCCTATTCCCATTTTTGAATTCCCCGGCGGCATTGTGTTGTCGCATTGTGAATTTTTAACGACAACACAAGAAAGGAACTGTTGTAACAATTAATATCATTTAATTACTTTTACTTGTTATACATTTCAGTGCTTTACAACATATTTAAGGCGAAAATAAAAAACATAAAATAGGGCTCATTAAAAATATTGTAATGCGAAGAACACATAAAAAAGTAGAAAAAATAAACTATCTCAGAAACATAGAAAAAGAAGTTTTATGACCCTTTTTATATACAAACAAGTAACAATATTATGAGGTGCCTGAGATTGAAATTACAAAATTAATGAAAACTACTTGTACAGTTTTTCGACGGCGCCTAAATTAATTATAGCCTTAGTGCAGAATACTGAAGAAATAAGTGTTTCTTATTCCGAGCATTTTTTTCATTATTATTATTTTTTTTAATTATAAAAAATACAGAATTTTTGCTAAATGTAAAAAATTTTATTTGTTAACAATATTTTTACCACAAATTATATTTTATATGTCCTTTGTTACTATCACAAATCAATATTCGCTTGTAATATCGGGTGGACCATTTAAAAGTTTAAATTTAAAAATGCAATTAAACAAAAACGATTTGAAATTTTGCTAAATCTATTTTTTTGTTCAGTGATACACTTGTTCTGGTTATAAATGAATTATTATATCATTCATGTGGCTACCGCGGCTGGCCTTACAGTATCTTATTCGGGCGGACCAGTTTTTGAAAATTGTTTGAGCGTATGGGGTCGTATCTCGGCAATGGCATCACGAATGTTGGCCTTCAAATGCTTAATTGCCTCTAGTTTGTCGGCATAACACTTGTCTTTAACGGCACCCCACAGAAAATAGTCTAAAGGTGTCCAATCGCAGCTTCTTGGCGACCAATTGACATCACCTTTTTCGGCTAATTAAGCAGCCATCAAAGGTTCGATGCAATAAATCGGTTGTGGCATGAGAAGTTGCACCATCCTTTTGAAACCAAACATCGTTCACATCAATACCATGAAGAGCGGGTGCAAAAAATCCGTTAACTTGGTGCGATAGGTGTCTTCATTGACAGAAGTATGGGGCACAAGCTGCACCAAACAGTCACTCGTAATGGGTGCATTGGCTTCTGTAAGACAACGTTTGTGATTTCTGAGCCCTAAATACGGCAATTTTGCTTATTAACGTACCCACCAAATTGAAAAAGAGCTTTATAAGAAAAAATGATTTTTTTTTTTTTTGGCAAAATCAACATCATCGCAGTTTATCGTTGACCCATTTAGCAAAGCGAACACGAAGTGGATGGTCATGCGGCTTCAACTCTTGAACCAATTGAATTTCGTAAGGCGTCATATCGGGATCTTTTCACAAAATGCGACGTAAACTGTTGCGTGAAATGTTCCGTTCTTGAGAACGTAGACATCCTCTCGGCCATAGCTTCGATATTTTCGGATGTACGAACTTTGCACGCTGTTGGTCCTTCTCTGCTACCAAATTTTGCACGACATACATGGATAACTTACTTTTCCCTGAATGCGATTGGCTATTTGCGATGTTTGCAAACAAATGTTTGCCAATGTATCACCTCCTTAAGATTAAATACGTATGTGTGTATGAATGTATATTTTGTGTGCGGCGACCAATAAGTATCACACACATTGATGCTTTATATTATACAAACAAAAAATATTTTGCGCAAAATATGTGATTCGTGCTCACGAATTAAAAAATAAAACTCACGAGTACGAGCCATAAAACTAGCCAACCAAAGAAAATTTTACCAACGAGCCGAGTTTTTACGTACTATGCTATTTATGACCGAATATTTTCAGAGCCATCTACAACCGATCTCTATGTTCTTATGCTTGTTTTACGGCTGTGTCTGTGTTTGCCAAATTGTGTTCCTCTCATCATTTCCAAAACCAATAAATTCCATAACATTCCATGAAGGATCACGGGGACTTCTCTCAGTCAAGGAGCTGCACCCGATCTTATTTTTAGACTCATTGAAAGGGAACTACAATTTAACGTCGGCTCCGAACGGCAAATGCATTACTGAAGTTTTCAATAGTAGTAATACTCATAATATCTCAATAGGTATCTCAATTTCTTTGAAATTTATACAGGTGATGGAAAAACTAAAATAGGATTTACTTGCTCGAGTTTATCATATCCTCTACAGCTGTAGAGGGTTAAATTTGGGATTTAAATTTGGTTTGTTTAACATTGAGAATCACAGCTTGTTGGACTTGTGGAAACCGATCTAATTTATAATTGTATTTCGATAAATATTTTTTTATATGTGAAAGAAAATTATTATTCAGTCGGAGTGTGCTGTTAATTTGACGTTCGAGTTATTGGTATATAAAATTGGAGTCAGATCGAGTGGATGAATGTACTATGATTGTTAAATCGTAATACTTAATAAATTGTATCCTACATTTTGTTTTATTTTTTATTATTTTTATTTTCATTGAGTATATTAAAACCCACTCTATTAGCATATCATTTTTGCGCCTGTTTGTTTTCCAAATTAAAAGCATTTCGGTACGGTTAATCAAATATTGTTGTAAAATGAGATGACAATTGTGGGAGTTTGCTGAAAAATGCTGGTAAGTTATGAATATACACTTAAAATACAGGCTTTGACGAACACTTCCAAACTTAAACCTCTATGCAGGTTCGTGCCCGAACACAACTTTTGGCCCACGGGACATATGTATAGGTTATGTTGAAACTACAAAACTCCACAATCTCAATATCAAGAATTACAACGAAGACTCAACAAAAATAGAATTCAAAAATATACCATGAAACTAACGGGTCCACCAAATAATTTTTTTTTTTGAAAATGCTATAAAAAATCTACTGAATATTTTCTCAAATTTATTTTTTTATTTGAAAGTACAATCCTTCCGGTTAATAATGGAAAATAATAGAATTCAAATAGCTGCTTCGGCTGGCCATGCAGGCCTACACGATCGGTCCAATTTTTAAGCACATTATCGATTGTGTGCAGCTGTATTTCACCAATGGCTTCACGAATATTGTCCTTCAAAGCGTCAATTGTCTCTGGCTTGTTGGCGTAACACTTATCTTTGACGGCACCCCACAAATAATAGTCCAACGGTGCCAAATCGCAGCTCCGAGGTGGCCAATTATGCCTCTGGACAAAAATCCGCACCAAACAGTGATTCGTATTGTGTGTGTCGACTTTTCAATGTATGCGTGCGGGTTTTCTGTGCCCCAAATGCGAAAATTTTGCTTGTTTACATACCCTCCAAGATCAAAATAAGCTTCATCTGAAAAGATGATTTTTTTTGGCAAAATCGGCATTTTCTGTAAGTCGATCGCAGGTCCACTTAGCGAAGCCTTTACACAACCATAGTCGTTCAGCGGAAGGATAAAACTAATTATCTGTCAAATCAGACACGAGCTAGGTTTTACCATTCACGAAATAAGCACTAGTTGAAAAAAAAACGTTAGATGGCGGACCCTTGCTTACTTTGGGCTATATTTTCCATTTTTTAAATACTTTATAACTTTGTTTTTTAAGGTTTGCTTCTTAGTTATTTAGGAACACGTGTTTAAACATTTTTAAATATATTTTTTTAAATATTTTTTTTTTTAAATATTATTTTTTGATTGCTTGGAGAGTTGCCATTAAAACAATAAATTCACTTTTAACAATTTAAAAAATATTTTTTTTAATTTTTGCCAAAAAAAAAAAAATTGATTGGGAACCACAGTGCACTGTTGAAAAAACTTTTTCTTTTTTCATATGGTCTGACCTGGTATTAAACCAAGGACCTTCTGGTAGGCGGGTGTCTTACCACAACGGCACACATTTATCTGTAGATATTTCAAGTTTACTAAATTCTTTGATAAAAATAAATGCAGTAAATTAATTAATTAATTCAATTTTCTTATTTTCCGTTATTACCATGTTAGTCTATACCGATTTATTATTTTCAATTTGAAAGATGTTTTAAAAACTAGGCGGTAATAGAGAAAGTTATGTATTTCTATTTAAATACTTCAACTTTTTGCTATCAAAAACTCGTCAATAAGCCACCTAAATTTAAACAACAATTTTAAATAAACTCTTACGAGCTCTGTTAAAGCATATCATACCTTAAACATGTGATTTGATCTAAAATGAACGAAAACTTTGAAATTTAATTTTCTTCTAAACACAAGCACAAAATTTATATTTCGAGCTGAATTAAAGATTTTATTGACATTTTGCTTCAGATCACTAAATATTCCGAGCTCATAAATATTTATATAAATTTTTATTACGTTTCTTCTCATTCCTCAAAATATCATCACCTATTAAACACTTAAAAAATCTTATGTTTTCAAAACAATTTTCTTAATTACATTGCATATTAGATCTAAAACTAATTTTAGCTTTTAAGTTAAAACTTTTCGAAATAAAAATTATAAAAATACTTCAAAAACTGTTTTCTTTTCTGAGCTTCCAAATATTGTAATAAAAAAGTAGTTTGTTTTTCCGTTTTTAATCACCTTAAATATTTTGGTATCTTTATTTGAAATCTTTATTATAGTACTTGTATAATTTAATTACACTTTTAAGATGATTATAGAAAAATAACTTTTCATTTTCTTTTGGTCTAGAAAAACATATAGAAAAAAAGCAATAAAAACTTGAAGAAAGATGAAGAATTCGTTCGATTTTATTTTTATTAACGCCACCCTATTTTGGGTATTTTTTTTTTTAATGAAACCTGCCGCTCTGTCTCAAAGAAACAACTTTACCGCATTATCTATATGAAAATAACAAACACAACAACAATAACTACAGCAGCAATTAACAAATTAATGAGTTTCTGAAAGTTTTTGAAAATTTATATTTTTTATCAGTTTCTTTTTTTTGGTTTTGGAAAAGAAAACGAAAATAGACGAATTCACTCAAATTTAGTTTGAAAATCAATTTATAAAGTATTGTAAACATCTTATGCACGAAACACGTGCATTTATTTATATGCACTTACATCACTGTTGCCACAATTGACGATTTCTCTGTATTTTGTCGATTTTTACCCCTTAAAATACCAAAATGACGATTGGATGATTTCAGGTCATAAAATGACGATTTTTCTTGCACTGTTTAGAGACAAATCAAAATCTAGTTTAATAATGGATATAATTAGAAGTAATACAGAGTTACCTATTCTGAGATATAAGGCTTGATCCGCACAATTATAAAAATAATTATAAGCACAGGGGAAGGCAACGTAATGGTGCGGACGTGCTTTTCAGTAAATGTAATAGGACATTTTGACAAAATTGTTGGCATAATGAATTTATTGCACAAAAACATCTTAGAAACGAAAATTATTCCATATGCTGAGTGGAAAGTACCATTTCGATGGGTGTTTCAGGACCTTAATGGCCAAGAACACTCTTCGAGGCTAGTCAGAAAGTGCATTGAAGAAAATAGGGTTCAAGTCCTTGATTGGTCGGCACCCGGTGACTGTGTAAACCTCTTTGGAGCAATGAAGGAACATCTCAGGACCACAATTCAAAAAATCAAACGAATAATTCGGAGGGTTTTCTGCTTTTTAGGGTAGAGGTTTTGTTATATCAAAAGCCAAGAGAAAAAATAAAATACTTTGGCAAAGAAAAACATTTTTTTTTTTAATTTTAAGAAAACAGTGACAAAATATTTCAATAAAATTACAAGAATTTTATAAAAAATATTTCAAAAAGTTTTCTAAAAATTAAAAAAAGAAATTCTTTTTTAAAGCATTCACCCTCTCTCTAAGACCCTCGATATAACGGTTTTTGTTACTTTACCCCAGATGTTCAAATTAACGAAAAACTATAAAATTTCAAATTAAATTTTCTTCAACTTTAACCTTTTATAACTACAGCACCAGACTGCAACTATAAAGTAAAAAATTGTAAGAAAATATTTGATTTGAAAATCTGAAAGGTGAATGAAAACGTAACTTGGAGTCTGTACTTAATAGCACTATTCATTTCAAATCGCGCTGACTTGGCACAAAAATAAGTTTTTACCAACGAAATATTAATTCGTTGCATTTGGTTCGCAAAACTTTATTGTTTTTGTTGATTTTCTAGTGTAAATCTTAATGGATATAAATGTAAATAAATTACCGAAAAATTTTTTTTCTAAATGAAATACTTTCAGAAATAAACGGCGGTATTAGATTTCGTAGGATTTATTGCTTTTGTTTTGCACGAGACTGTATATGTTTGTGAATTCGGACCTCAATATTAATAATGTATATTATTAGCACAACTTTTATTTTACATTGCCATATCTATAGTTTTCTTTCTATTAAACAATTAAAATGAAAAACAAGAAATTGATTATTTTTATTTTAACGATTTTTAAAAATGACGATGATTTTGATAATTTTTTACAAAGAAATCTCTTGTTTTCGACGATTTTTCTGCTGAAAATTCTGGCAACACTGACTTACATCTATATGTGAGTGGGAATACTTGCATGGGTAGTTTGTTATTTCTCTGTGATTAATAGAGATTTTTTAATTTATTTTCATCATAAAAATAAAATTGACAAATGCTTTAAAAAAATCAATATATTTTTGTTGTTGCTTTTCTTTACGAGTAATACCAGTGTTTTATCTTAAATTGAGATCATATTAAAAAAGTAAAATAAATATTCTAGATTTAATTCGAAATGAATTTGAGGTTTGAAAGATTAATTTTTAATTTATTTTATATCGGCTTAACTTGGAGTTGGCAACGCTATTAATAGCTCATAGTTGTTTTTTATTTACGTAGTTTAGTTTGACATTTCATTACAGATAGATCAGAGCAACGCTTACAAATTGTTGAAATTTTTTATAAAAATAAAAATAAAATTAAAAAAAAACCCATCGGATTGTATTGGGTTTTATTGTATTTTATAATTGCTTCTGAATTGCGTTCAAGTCAACAACACTTTTTGTTTTTAGTACAATTTCATCTTTTTTAGTATATATAATGAAATTTAGGACTCTTGGTGCGATCAAGGCATCATTGTGTAATATGAGCTACTAAAACTCGGTCATCAGACTATACTTCATTTTAACCGTGCATTATGAGCAAACGACCATAATACAATATAAAAAGAGATAGACAGATAAAGTTTTTCTTTTGCATGACAACACTGGGTCTCACGTCGCGAAAGTTGACAAGCAAGTGTTAGAAACGGTCAAATGCCACACCCGCCGTTATCTCCAAATATTGATCCTTCTTAATATTCTCTGCTTCGACGAATATAATATCTTTTAGCATGTCACCGAAGCACTTATTTCAAAGAAATATAAAATCATCTTCAGAGTGTAGGGATTAAAAAGATGAGAAGTTTCCGGGTTTTTTAAAATATAATGCCCAATAAAACCCTGGTGCGTTTAACTGGGTTACCCAGTGGGTTGCCAACTCTGACGTAAATAAACAGAATTGTCGCATTTGGAGTGAATATAATCCACAAGCTTTTGTCAAAACAATATTTCATCCACAGAAAGTTATTGCTTGGTGTCTTTAAAAACAATGATGTTCAGAGTGTTACTGTCAATAGGGACATTAATTTTCGTTCCTTAATTTATTTACGCTACAATTCATTTACTCAAAAGAATTCATCGTTTGATTTAACCCCATTAGATTATATTCTTTGGAGTTTTGTAAAGTCGCTTGTCTACATCGATAAACCAGAGAGAATTGAACACCTGGAAATCTATATTCGAAGAATTATTGGCGAAATACGGCCGCATATGCTGCAAAAGTTTTGGGCCTTATACGCGTCAGCCGTGGCGGCCACATAACGGAAATCATATTTAAACATTATTGTCATAAAATATTCTTTCCAAAAAATCCCGCTTCATTGATATTAAAAATAAATTTCTTTGTTTTATTATGATTTCAACTTCTGTAACTGTAAAAAAACACCCGATTTAACAAAAAGGCTCCATATTTTCCCATTATAATACAAATTCAAAAAAAATATTTAAAAAGTAGATAATGTTAAATTCTTGGGTTTACAAAGGACTGCGCACGATTACATCAAAAAATGGTGGAAAAGTTTATCTATAACCTGCAACCTATTTCTAATTTTTTAACCTAATTTAGTCTATTAGGCATTGAATACGCTAGTTTTTTTTTTTCTAGGCAAACCTTTTCCAATTCCCCCATTGCATACTCTAAATATACTTTTACTTTAATTAGCAGAAAAATACCTGAGGTTCACGCCGTGCATTAAGGGTTTTCAAAATATATTGCAATATGGAGTGTATGTATTATGAAAATTGTTTACAGCTATTCTTTCAAAGTAATCACTTCGGCCAATTTAAATATTACATTGAAGTTGTTAAACACTACAGGGACTACTAGAATAAGAAAATCTTATTCAACAAAGAATTTATAGTTTATATGGCCAGCTGTTTTAAACAAACTATTGGAAATACTATATATACATAACACCCAGTTTTTTCGCCACACCACGCATACTCAATCCCTGCTCATGAAGTGCCATAATTTGTCCTTGTTTAAAAGGTGACAAAGGTTTCCCGCGACCCATAATGCACAGATATTATTTAAATTATTCAAAAAAAAAAAAAAAAAATAACAATTGTGATACCTTCTGATTAGATTAATTGCTTATTAATCTAATTTGACTGACCTTAGCATTTTGAGGCATTGAATTTGGCACTTATTTACATAAATTTAAATAAACATAATATAATGGTGCATCTCTAAAAGCAAAACAGGCTTGTTATTCACTTATTTGAACGTAAAATTTTTTAATAAGGTGACCATATGTAACATTTTATAGTTTGGATAAATTGAGCAAATATTAAGGTGACCTTATCATTTTGGATTTTTTTAAATAGTATTGATATTGATATGAATAAAATAATAATTCATTTTTAAAAATCGGTTGAAAATTCATGGAGTTAAAGCTTCTATTCGGAAAAGCACTTCATGAGGTTATATAATATTTTTTTACCATTGACTGCGGCTAGGGTAATAGAGCCCGCTTTCAATGAGAAATGCATTATGCGACTTATAGCCTGTATATGACGGTATATATCGAAGTTGCTGGGAGGAATTATTGGACATTGGGTGTTAGGTAATATTGCAACTAATGGCGCAGTTGCAATGACAGGAAAAATGAAAGAACAGCGCTAGCTATCAGGAAAAACAGTTTTCTTGGTATATTGCCAATATTCAACCAAGATGAGTTATCTGAGAATAGACGTAATAATCTACTAATATGTCTCACTGCTACAGGCTGGAGCTAATAGCATATTGTTTTATATTACGATGTTTACACAAGTTTCATATATAGTCATAAATGTTTAATGGGATGTTGCTTTTCTGCTTAAAATTTAATTTTTTAAATTCTGACTTCGTTATACAGAGACTTTTAAAGAAATACTTCGCTATATATCGGGTGGGCCATCTATCGGCTTGAATTTGAAACAGCGGTTATTTCGAATCTGGCAATACTTATGTCGTTCTATTCTGTCACAAAATTCAGTATATTATCTCAACTGAACGAAATAAACCGATTTACCCTTGAAAAACCTTGGGATTTATTGGAAATTTATTTCCAAAATAAAGACAATTGGTCGGAAATTGCACGAAAATGTCGCAAAAAATTTGGTCGCAGAGAAGAACCAACAGACTTTGCATATGTACTTAGATTTCATTGCCTTAAAATTCGGACTTTCTCTTTTTGTGCTTGAAATTAAATTTTGCTTTTGAATGTATTCTTCGCTGTATAGAAGCTTTACATATGCATTTGCAAGCACATCTAGATTTATTTTTATACTTCATTCTGGCTTCGCTGTACAGAAGCTTTTGAATGACTAAATCGGTATATGTATACGGAGGTGTTTAAGCTAAAAATATTTTCGTGTAGGTGTGCTTTTCTATGAAAACTTTGCAATAAAAATTTTTTTAAGGCGATTTCCTTATATTGAGTTTTTTTTTGTTATAACAAAGTTCGTTATATCGAAGCGTCACTGTATGAAAAAAGATCTAATTTTTTTCAAAAAGCATATAAAATAATTGCTAACCCAAATGACTATGTATACTTGTTAGGCAAATTAAAACGAAAAAAATTTTGCACAAACTCTTTTTAATACACCTGATCATAAACTACGCCTACCAGGCATATCTGATCATTTTAATGCACAATACTTATCATTCGCAGGCGGCAAAATGAAGAAAGAATTTAAAAAAAAAATTAAAAACTGCAAGTCAAAATCCAACAGTTGCAATCATTTTAGTTTGACAGCTCGAAGTGAAAAAATGAGACAAAAGAGCAAAGAAGCAATAATAGTAGTCGAACAAAAACGCAACATGTGTTTGACTAAATTGATAAACCGATAGTGTTAAAAATAATAATAAAAAATTCATAAAGAGTTTTTATACCAGGAAACAGTAACAGCAAAAAATAATTTATCAACAATTGTTAAGTGAATTAATAACGACAAAAAAGAATTAGAAAAACAATATTCTTTTCTGTTTTGTAATTTACAAAATATGAAGCGATAATGAAATATATTTACAGCCACTCTGCAAAAGTGAGTAACTTTAGCATTAGAGCGATTGAAAGAAACATACAGGAAAAAAAAGAAAAAAAACTTACCAATTCATCCACCAAATGGCTATTTAGAGAATTGTCTCTCTTAAAAAACAAGTGTTTAATACTTTTTGTGTGGAATTCTGCCGTCCTCTTCGTAAGAAAGTTGTTACCATTAAATGCATGGATCTAAACGTGCCAGTACGTAACAGAGTAAACGAAAATGGTATAAACAGTTAGTTTTTTTTGCTGCGTTTTCTTTCTTTTAGTACTAATGGCGGCGGCGAAGTTCTAAAAGTGCCAATGATGTGTGCTGCACTTAATGACGACACCAAAAAAGTAGAAAAAAAAAGTAAAACTGTATTGTATTCCACATTTCATTTACAAAAAAAAGTATTGACGCCATCATTGATGTTGGCGATGAAATATTTTTTGTTTTGAAGAATTTAGAGTTTTGTATGAAAACTAACTTTTTCGACAATTTAATGCTGCATTAAGTGTAGCACTACGAATACAAAAAATAACAATAGACTCACTTTTATAGATAGATCATAGATAGATACGAATTATACAGAAGTGTAGAGGTAGATGTAATGGTTGACTAAATTTTACCGCATGTTACACGCCCTCAAATAGAAGTAACAAAAAGTACATTTTGTTAATTCGTCTATTTTGTCTGTTTTCTTTTGTTAATTTGTGTAACATGTGTACAATTTAACCGCAACTTTAGAAGACGCGTACAAACAGTAGTCATCTTACTTAAAGGCGGTTTATTTTATGGAATTTTACCATCTACTTTCGGCACATCCTTTTTTGTTTTATTTATCTTCCTTCAGAATAATTATTTCCTGACAAATTGCTAACATACAACGTTTTGAGTTTCATTCTTTTTAATTATTGTTGGGAATTGGATTAGGTGTACAAATAGAGTATTTCCTGTAAATAAATTTTCTTATTGGTTGGCTTAGTTTTAGATTTAGAAAAAAAATTGTATAGTTTTTAAATACAAATTATTAATAATCAAAAGTCTTTTCAATATTAACAACTCACTACCTAACAATTAAAATTGCGTTGTTTTATTTTGTACAAATTTAACGGTTTAATTTGTCATCAGGCTATTTTAGAGATTTTTTGTGCATAATATTTCTTTTTAAGATTGTGTCCTCACTGTAACGTGAGCTGCTAACAACTTGTATTCAGATCTTTAAACTGGTGGTTATACTAAGTTAGTTCATCCAGTGCGAGACGTAATCATGGTATTAGATCTAATACTATTCTCGCTCTATGTATAATATAACCTGTTAGATTTAGGTTCAGAGCTATTGGAGTACTGCGACCTTCTAATTTACTATACAGCCTTCGACTAATAGATGATTTTCCCATAATATTCCGTTCAACATCCTAGCCTTGGTGAACTTTAAAATGTCGGTTTGTGATATTAATGTTAGCTCTCTACCCACTACTAGGTGAGCGTCTCTCTTAAATACATCGATGCCACGCAAAAAGCAAGCTTATGATCTGATGATTCAGTTCAATCCTTCAGAAACTGCACAACTTTATTGAGGCTGTAATGCCCGGTCAAATGCCTAGACATTCTCAGGATATTCTTACATAGTACATTGTGTCAAACAGCAAACCAAATCAATATATGTCAGTAGTAGTATAAATTTAACCACTGTATAAACATGTGTATAGATGAAGTCTGCACCAAGCCGCGTTATTTTGTCACTAAATGGTATTGATGTGGTGTCAAACTTACAGCTTTTTGAAAAGTGAAATTTCGGTTAACAGTTTTAATGACAACTCGTCTTTCATTCATAGCTAACATTTACGATAGTATTGAATTAACATGCTGAAAACGCTGTGAGTGCCGCACACACGTGTGGTTTGCCCGGTTCTTCTCTTGCTGACAAGTTAACAAAAAATTGATGAATATTTGTAACAGATGGTGTAATACAGCTTCAGGCACTAATATTAATGCATTTTACAATTGTGGTGGTATTTGAGAGTATCTCACACATTCCAAACACTATATTTTTGCACTTGTTCTCGCTTTACTTCTCTTTTGTGAGTGCTTAGTTTTTGCCTATGCGAGTGAGTAAGCTCGTATTAAAACAAAAGAAAAGAGCAGCTCTTTGCCTGTCGATGGTTTAATAGCAAACCGCAGGATAGTGCAAGCACTACTTATCAACCAAATAATAGTTTGGAATGCTTAAAAAAGCTGGCTACTAAAAGAATCATGTCCATTAAAAAAACAAAATTTTCCTAGCCACTCTATAGAAATCTAGCTTATGTAATTGCAACTAAGCACCATGCAACTTATAGCCCTTAAAAGGAGGTATATATCAAGGATTTTGGCAGGAATAATTTGAAATTTGGTGCCAGGTAAGCATGCGAGGACTGCCCTTAAACGACTATTGTGGCAATTGCAACAGCAGAGAAAAGAAGGAAACGATTCTATTCGAATGCGTGGTCCTACCTGTCAAGAGAGACAGATTCTTTGGCAACTACATACTATACCACATTTACACATTAATATACATTACGACGTATATAACGTTATATCAGACGAGTAGTGCGGTTTTATCGAAATGATGTTCATTCGACACTACACGCACGTTAACCTACCAACTAACTCATAGAGTGATAATATTTGTAAAGAAATTTTATTACCCAAGCAGTTACTATTAGATCTTTTAAAGATCCCAAGGGGGTCAGAGGGCTATAACAAATTCTTTTTACCTACGCTTATCTCAAACCAATGCTCTAATCTGAAACTAAGTCATTCTATTGAAGCAGCTTCTCTCTCAATCTGTCTTCTACAGGATGGGCTGACTTTCCGATTCTTTGGCTTCTTCGCGGCTTCAATTCAATTGCCAGTTTCGCTATCTCGTCATTTGGCTGTGTGATTGGGTGCCCAATCGATCTATGTTTCCTGCTCTTTGTCATGAAAAAAGGTTTGACATTGTTTCTGGCCAAGAACATTTTTAGAATGTGCTATAGAAAGCGGTTTATAAATGATTGAATAAAATGGATATTCCTCGCAACAGTGTTTTAATACTCGCAACCATACAAAAGCTTAGACTTTTTCACACACGATGTATTCAATCGACGGAAAGATTCACTACGTAAACTAAATCTGTTTCGAATATCAGCACTTGAAAATTCATCGATTTCTAAAGGATGGCCCAACCAAAACGTAGGATGTTAATTATTAATAAAACAGAAAGTTTTCTGAGAATTATCTTAATATTGTTTATTATGATAAAAGGATCTATGACAATTGCGTGTGAAACTAAATATCGGCCAAATGCACGCCACGGCTTCGGTGGCATACCTCTATCAGTTGGTCCATATTTTCAATGACTCTGAGACATAATTGAGGTTCAATGGGTTAATGTGCCGAATTATCTCATCTTTTAGCTTTTGAATTGTTCTTGAATTATTGACGTACACTTTTTCTTTTAAATGTTCCCAAAGGAAGAAGTCCAACGATGTCAAATTACATGATCGCCACGACATGAGATAACACGGACATTGAATTTCTCGCTCAAAAGGGCAATTGTTTCGTTTTCTGTGTGGCAAGTGGCACCATCCTGTTGGAACCACATATCGTCCAGGTCCATATGCTCAATTTCTGGCCACAAGAAGTCCGTTAGCTTCCGTTATGGCCACAAACAGTCCGTTATCGGGACTGACGGCTCTTCTGACACACTATCGCGAACAAAAGCAATGTTTTCCGCAGAACGAATTTGGCGAGTATGTAGCGGTATATTCACATTTCTTTCAGACTATGTTTGCTGAAATTATCCCGATGGTGAACACATTTGGTCGATTATGCTGACCCAAACAATTACGAAGTGCACGAAATGCATTTTGATTTGAAGGACCATTTTCGTAGAAGGCTTCAAAAATCTTAGCGCGGTGCTTAATTGTATACCTCTCCATGCTTGAATTTGTAAAGCGCTGAAACAAAGAAATATCAAACTAAGTTAAGAAAAAAGCTTGACGTTAAGGTGTGGCTCACAATTAACAGCGTGGATTATGGTTGGGCCACCCTTTATTTGCAATTTAAAAGGTCGTTGTGTTACTTATTAGCATTGAATCTGTCTGCTTCAGCCTGAACAACATCCAGCTTTTTTTGCATATCGCAATATCTGTGAGCCAGCAGACATATGTCGTCTGTGTAATCCAGGTCGTCCAATCTTGTGTTAAGTCCCCAGGTTATGCCTCTTGGTGTGGATGAAGCTCGTTTCAATACACAGCATCAGGACGACGCCGTCATGCAGGATACGATAGCTCGCATTCGTGTGTGGTAAAATAATTAAGTTGAAGTATTTGCGGGAGTACCTCTTAACTGAAATTAACGGAATTAGCATTAGTGAAATTCTGTCATCGAAACATTTTTAAAACGGATAATTAGAAACTTTTAAAATGGGTTAAATATGAAAATATTGAACATAGCAATCAAAAATGAGAGACTGGAATATACCAACAGTATAGTTTCATCATAACTGTGCCAGATCCCATATTTTAGCCAGATCCCTTAGTTGTGCGTTGAAAGATTAAAACATTGAATATAAAGAATAAATTTTTATAATTTTAATTTTTTTTAAATTCTCTTCTTACTTGCAAATGTACTTAAATTATCTTATAAATTTTCTACCAAATTTCACTAAAATATGTATATACACAGTCTTACAAACAAATATGATTTTTTATAAAAAAGATTAATAAAAAATGCTCCAAAAAAAAAACTTAAAAATATTTACACTTTATAAATAAGTACAAAAAAAAACATAAAAAATTTCAGTTTTAGTTTTTTGGTAGTTTACATTGATCTAAATAATGGACATTAAAAAAAATTAATATTTTAATATTTTGTGTGACCACCATTAGCTTTTATAGCATCTGCTAATCAAGACGGCATGGATAAAGCCAATTTTTTGTTGTTTCGGGGGTAATTTTCTTCAATTCCTTCACTAAAGCCTTCTTCAGAGCTGAAACTGACGTGATATGATATTATCTAAGGTAACACTTCAGAACATCCCATACTTTAGATCGTCAGATTGTTTTTAACATTGCTTAGCAGGCATTCTCTTACCAGCTTCGAAGTATACTTTGGATCATTATCTTCACCTAGGTCTAAAATTTCACAGCTTGGCAGATAGCTATCCTTTAAAATCTCCACATACATAGCCAATCATCCCCAGACCATAACCGACCCGATTCTATATTTCACGGGTGGGTTAGTATTCTCTGGTTGTAAAGCCGTATTAGATTTTCGCCAAACTTTTGAACGACAATCACCTCCAAAAACCATAAACTTACTTTCGTCGGTGAATATTACACGTTCCCAAAACGTTGATTCATTTGTGTGTACATTGTGGTACTTTGGCGCGTATTTCTAACGCTTTTTTATATTTTCATATTGTAAATAAAACGAAAATTAACAACACGTATGTAAACTTTTGTAAGCCTGTGTATGTGCATATACAGACAAACGGAAAAGCATCCCTATAATCTAATGTTCGAATTTATGTACATTTTTACATGTTACATTTGACTGACAGTCGGGTCTTTAATTTGATCTTGTTGTCTGTTATATTCGTCAAATGTACGTTAAAATAACTGATCCATTAAATTGTCCTTTTTTTGAATTAGACGACAGAAATTTAAAAGAAGTGTTTTTTTAACGTGACATTTTGATGCATTCAGTGCAATATTTACAAAAAATAAATTCAAAATGAATAGGTTGGTCTAGTTAACCTTTTGTCTAATTAACACTATGATATATGATGTGAAAGCATTAACGGAAGTCATTTTATAGAATTAAGCAAACACAGAAAAATAAAACAAAAGCATGTAACATGGCTAGAAATCAACCATTAAAATTGTTAATATCGGCGGTGTTTGGTCAATACACGATATGAACAAAAAACCATTTGTGTCTATCTAAAGGCAGTTGTTGTTGTCGTTATTATTTATTTTGCTATAGTTTTTATCAATCCCACTCTCTATATACCACATTAAAGTAGAGACTCTTCATTTTGTACTTCCGTTTTGCTGCAGGGCTTTAATATCGAATAGTATGTGTTTTTTCTGTATTTCTACGCGTTTTATTACAAATATTTATATCCGCCAGAGTATGATGAGTAATATTATGGTGTACAGTTGTAATGGAAGATTGCGTAAAATTCTCACAGTATAATTATAAATCCATTAAGGTTGTTGTTTGTTGGCCAGCTTTAACAGCAAAATAATGTGAACACTAAAACGTAACAAAAGCCACAAAAATGATTATTGACTCTGGACTTAAAAATGAAGAATTCATAAGCATTTTCTTTCTATCTAATTTGTCGACATCTGCCAAAAAACGCATACGAGTGCAGGTTAATAAAATATATGAAAGAAGTTTTAAGCTCTGGCAAAGGGAAAAATGAAACTGATGGCCATTATAAAATTAAAGATGTTTTAAATTGCAATTCATGATGCATTTTTTTGTTCAAGACACATACTCCATACATACAGAGCCAAAAAGTCAAAAGTGCCATTAACAATATCAAATTCCTTAAGAAGACGACTTGTTCCTACTATTGTATATCTGAATATTTTTTGTTATTTTTCTGTGTAAGAAAACACTTTAACTTAAGGGGGTCTTATAATACATTTTGAAAGATAAATAAAAAATAAAACCAATAAAAAAATAATTCACTTGATGTGACCGCTTTTGGTCAGAGGTATTCAGATTTGAACATGTGTGCCATTCAGTTTTTTTTATATTTTATGTTGCACATTTAATACAAGTTTGTGTATATTCTGTTAGTCAATTGAAGTGCGTTAAGTACTTGATTTGAAAAGATTATGTCAACATGCTTTTTTCTGTTCTGTTCTGTTCAGCTCTGCTCTGGTTTTTGTTTTCAATTTTTTCTTGTTCTTTTATCCCATAGGCCGTACATTATTGAAGAATGTATCGTATTTCATTAAGGGTGTGGCTATGGTGTCAGTAACACCAATTGTGGCATACATAAATATGTTGCATAAACACAAGATTTCACCAAGAAGCAGCAACATTAGCAAAAACAAATATAAAAAAATAATGGAAATTAAATCAAAATGACAATGAACACGGATATTGAGCGGATGTTTACACACACAAAAAATTGAGGACACGCGCTGAAAGATGAAGATTAAAATAAATAAGATTTAAGGTTTTTTCTTCTTTTTTTTGGAATTTGGTTGAAATGTACATACTTCATCTTAAATTTTTTTTCAGTTTCAACTTGAAACACATTGTACAATCACTTAAGTGGAGAACGCTTGTGTTTCATACAATTTGCTTACAGGATTTTAAGAGAAGAACATCAGTCATCACTTACCCTGGTTTACACTTGTCATTTTGACGATAAAAAAAATCTGAAACAAACGTAAAAAATGTATAATAAATACTACATTTATTGTTGTTAAATTAATTTAATTTATGTTTCAAAAAATTATTTACAACTAACGGGTAATTTCTTTGCTATGTGGTTTCTGACAATGCAAAAAATACTCAGTAAGATTTGCCATTTCCATTAATAGACTCACAAACAAGCAACGAATGCGAATCATTACATTTTATTATCAAAATTCGTGCGGTGTGAGTAATGTTTGTGGAATTATATTCAGCAACGAAGCTTAATTTTGTCTCAATGAGTACGCCAACAAATATAATTACTGAATTTCGAGCAGTCTTAGGCAGTTTATGTGCTACTAATGTAGCTTGAGCGGTGCACTGTTTGTGCGCTTTGTGGACCAGCAGCATCACTAATTCACACTTCTTGAAGAACGATTAAAATCGCACCTTTAATATCAATGAAGCAAAGTACCGTGCGATGATTTCCCACTTTGTTTTGTCTAAAATGAAAAAAATTGACATGATTGACATGATGAGATCTATTGAGAGGTGAATTTGGTAAGCAATTCATCTCATGTTTTCGAGCAGTCTAATGGCCGACAAGATCATGCGATTTGATCCAACTAGACATTTTTTGTGGGTAGCTGTCTTCCGAGTTCAAGGACAAGCCAGCCACAATTCTACCCTTGGAAGAAAACATTATAGCTGCCATTGGTGAGATACCGGTCGCAATGCTGCAAAAAGTGTGCCAAGATGGAAGCACCCGACTGGATCACGGCTATAGTGCGATTATGTTTCTTATTCTAAAACATTTATACTCTTATCACTCCTCGTTTTAGTACCCATTTTTTAGTGAATTCCAAAAGAATTTGAAGACCATCATGCGATTTTTCAAAACGGTGTCTGAGTAAACTATTTGACATTCGTAGAAGCTACGGGTGGCCATAAAAAAAAGTCCAAAAAACACTCTCATTTCAGGTTTCTTTTTTCTTTTTGAAAATTATGTATTCCTGAGTGATCACATTTGTGGGGTACTCAATGTTCTAAGTACCTTTAAGCGTCTGAAAATTGTATTTTAATTTACTACTTATTTATACGAAAGTATATTCAACATTTGATTCGAATTCTAATCAAACAAAATTAAAATTATTTATTTCTATCTCGGCTAGTCGCAATGTCAGAAATTCACGTACAGTTGCTGCACATTGTAACCTAGTTCATAGACATTCTATATAGGAAAAACATTGTTCAGTAATTTTCACAACGGAAGCATACAAACGCTTGATTAAAGCAATGATGCTCTCTAACATCTCAATTATTTACCATCTCGCTAAGTGACATAATGAAACGAAGTAAAGAAACAAAGTTACATGGAGTCACTAACGCTAACCCTTGGATTTAGATTATGTAGATGATATTTGTCTCTCAATAAAGCTTGCATGACATTTATACGACTGTAAGCAGTATATATGTAGAAGCTTACAAATATCCAGACAAACAAAGTTAAGTCTGCCACAGGTATTCACAAACTAGTGCCTTAGAATCAATTGTAGGATCACTGAAATTAACTAACGAGCAACCTATAATAGGACATATATGTAGAAAATTGAAATACATCGATCAGAACTAAGCCGAATAACATCACAAGGATGGCTCTAGAGAGTAATCTCCAAGGATCAACATGCTATGGTCGACCAAGGAACACCTCCAGACACACGATACTTCAGGATCTATGACAGTGTAATCTTACATGGTATGTTCGAGATGCTTCGTAGACGCTATATGCTTCTAAAAGGGGTGATAAAAATACTGTTTTAGCCCTTTTCAAATAATCAGTGTGAACAATGCAGTGTGCATTCAAAAGACTATGACCACCCTAAAAAACTGTGCATCACAGATGGTTTCAACTGAAGAACCCTACGCTTTATTTATTTTTTATTCTCTAATATGATGTTTTGTTCATAATTAGAAAGAAAACTACCCAAAATTTTCTTCGTGTTGCGTCTAAGCATAATAAACTATTTCTTTTGAGTTACGAGTGCAAGAATAGAAAATGTGATCTGGCGACATTATTGAAATGTTTGAAGACTCGAAGACTTCGAGTACGTTTTTTTGATCGTCCAACATCATTCCAGCCAAAAAATTTAGTTGCGGTCAAGGCCACTCCAGATAAATTTATCCAAAGGTAGCCTTCCTGACATTCGAGCTTATTTCTGGTGATGGTGACGAATGTCACACAATTGATCTGAAGAAAACGCCACCTACTGGGGAAAAATGGCAATGCTAAGTAAGGATCACCACCACCACTTAGCAAGAATCTTGACCACTACACAATCACATTGAGGCGATGTAGAGTTGATTAATTATCTAATTAATTTGAGCATCAACAGATTAATGAAACTGTAACAAGTCAATTATTGCTTTGTGAAAAGCCATATGCTTCCAAGAGGAGTGACGGAGAAAAAATTTTGGGTGCGACAATCTGCTTTGCACAACTTTAGCGTTTGGCGTTATATGTGCGTGCGATGGAACTCAGTAAACTTTTTTAACTATGGCGAAGTTGCCGTAGGCTTCTAACATCATCTCCAATGAAAATTTCATTAAAAACTAAAATGAAAATGATATCTAAAAGTGAGTAAAATCCGTTATATTTTCTGTCAACTGAGACCGATATTAAGAATCTTGTCGATAAATTTGAATAGATTCACTCTGAACATAATGGGCCGTTTAAGTAAAAACGTAGCAGCCATAAACCACAGTATTAAGTATTCAGTTCCTTTACATTCTCAACGTTTGAGGTTTACCACAACCAAGACACGGCGGCAACTGGTGTATTGATGCATGCCAACTATAACTCATGATGTTAATTGTAAATAAAACAAAAAGTTTTCAGAAAATTATCATAATACTTTTCATGATAGAAAATCCGACAAGTGCTCGCCACGGTTTTGGTGGCATACCTCCTATCCGTCGGTTCATATCTCCAATGACTCTGAGACATAATTGAGGTTCAACGTCGCTAATGTGTAGAATTATCATATCCTTTAGCTCTTGAATTGTTCTTGGCTTGTTGACGTACACTCTTTTTTTGTATATATCCCTAAAGACAGAAGTCAAACGGTGTCAAATCACATGATCGTGGCGGCCAGTTAACATTGCCACGACATGAGATAACACGGCCATTGAATTTCCAGCGCAAAAGAGTCAGTGTTTCGTTGGCTGTGTTGAAAGTGAAACCACATATCCTCCAGGTCCATATCCTAAATTTTTTTTTCATTTCTCGACAGCGAACACCATTTAGGGTAACTGCTTGATCGACCTTTTTTCGAAGAAGTACGGCGCGTCGATTTCGCTAGCCCATAAACCGCACCAAACAGTCACTCTTGGTGGATGCATCGGCTTTTCAACAATCACTCGTCGATTATCATTTGCCCAAATGCGGCAATTGTGTTTTGTTAAAAAATCCACTAATGTGAAAGGGTGCCTCGGCGCTGAATATGATTTTTTTTTAAAGTCAACATTTACTTCTGTCTGTCCAACTAATCATTCGGCGTATTGAATACGCTTGAAATGGTCAAAAGGCTTTATCACTGGAGGCAATTGAACCTTGTAAGCGTGTAAATTCAAGTCTTAATTAAAAATTCGCATCAGTGATGTTCGTGAGATGTTCAATTGTTGGGCACGACGACGAGTCGAGGTTGACGGCTCTTCTGCCGCACTATCGCGAACAACAGCAATGTTTTCCGCAGAACAAACTGAGAAAGAATGCACCGGTTTATCCACATTTCCTAAAGAAACGGCTTGCTGCAATTTGTGCGAAATTCTCTCGACTGAAGACACATTTGTTCGATTCTGCTGACCACATAAATCACGAAGTGTATTTCGATTTGAACGCCCATTTTCGTAAAAGGCTTCAACAATCTTAACGCTCTGCTCAATTGTTTGCCTCTCCATAGTTGAATAACAAACAATGAAACAAAGAAATGTCAAATTAAGTTGGTTTACTTCGGTGTAGTTTTATTTTGTTTCTAAAGCTTTTTAAAAATTTTAGTTCGTAAAAAATAATGTTTACCAGCCCACGAAATTGACTTTTTCAGTTTAAGGGGTAGCTTGTCTTAAATAGTTTTTAGGAACGAAGTAAACATAGATTCTTATTAAACTTAACTTGCTTGAAATTCGTCAGAAGTCCTATAGCATTTCTTGATAACAGTTTGCGTTGAAAGTTAAGCCGCTATTAAAAATACAAAAAGTCACGGAATTGTCAAACTGCTCTATAGCAAAAAAACTGAAATGATTTTTACAAAAAAAAATATATTAAAGTATGATTCATTATTAAGTGAGAATCAATAGTTACAGAGTAGTCTGTGTAATACGATGCGCTATTTCTTACATTACAAAACGTATGACTCAATGTTAAAACGCGATCTAAAAAACAGAATAGCCTTTTAATTAAAAACGATGTAAACATTGCATTTATTTTAACAAAATTTACAATTTGTTGTGTCCACTCTTTAGAACTACCTTTCTAGACATTAATAAAAACAACCATAAAAAGCAGCTTTCAAACTAAAACCGAAATTAATTTCGTGAATGTGATAAAACAGTTAAAAGGAAATAACACGGAATTGCCTTAAAAAACAAAAACACTCTTTTAAAAATATATAAATCAGTCTTGGTTTTCTTATGTTGTATTTCATGGCTAAAATTGAGACAGCAAATGATAAGACCATAAAGCATTTTGAGTAAAACTCTCTATCAAAGTTACTTGAAATTTAAATGCGCGCCTTGACAGCTTTATATCGCATATAGCACGCAAAACCCAATGGCAACACAAAAGACAAAACTAAATGGAACTTGTATAGAGAAAACGTGAAAAGAAAATGCACAACAAAATAAATACTTGAAAATCCAACAAATGTAAATGGAAAGAAAAAAAAAACATTAAAAAAAGTTCCCAAAGATGCTGCTGCGCATTAAACTTGAGCTTATCGTAAGTAAAATGCATGACTTTGATTACTGGGTTCGCACAATTTGCATAGCAGACATTTTGGAGAAGAATCAAAGTCTCTTATCGCGGCATTTCACAGGCTATGGGATGACATAGCGCCAAATAGCTTAAAGAAAATTGCTTGAAAGCAAATGAAGAAATTAACAGTAGGAGCTACAATAGTCACAACAAATTTGAAATAAAGTTTTAGTTTTGTTTGTGCATAGACGATTGGGTGAAACCACTTATAAATATTATAATTGTAATAAGCGACCAACTTTGTTACCTTGAAGAACTTCAGTTTATTGGTTGATGCCATTACTTGATAGAGGTCTAAATGTTTCTTCCTAAAATGCATCAATGCCGTACTGTGCTAATTCAGTTTTCTTGTCGCAGAATCTGCATATTCGATTTGAAACTACTACTACGCACTCTAATTATTCTGCAATGTCCGTTCAAAGGCCGGTTATTATTCTCATGCTATTCTTCTATAGTTTAATACAAGACTTAACTCACTTCCACAGGAAGGTTCAGAACCTATTTGTGACGTGAGAGCTCTATTCCTGAAATGTTTTTCTGCCCGTTCATTCTCCAGAATTTTCATATGATATGGTATGCAGTCTTATACTAACGTTGTATTATGCACATCTTCCAAAAAACAAAATTTTTTAAAACAATGCGTGCGAATTTTCTCATAGGTTCCGAGTATTTCATTTTATGCCGAAATACTCAAGTTTCTTTACCTCTTCCAGTATATCACATAATGCTCTGTATCCTAAGGGAGTATGTAGCCTCCAGATTGCCATATTCCTTGTCAGTAGTTAGTTTGGTCACAAAGTGTTTCTCATGGTCGAGTACACGAGACAATCAAGGAGAGAGTTGTTAATCACCCGACTCATGCGTTTGATTTATTTTTCATTATCCTAATTATAGTCTTCGTGTCATTGTTCTTTTGCAACCGACTTAAGTTCTGTGTTCTGTTTAACTTTGTGTTCCTCAAAATTATCATAACTGCTTATACAATGGCCGCATAAGTTACAATTGGCATTACAACCACTCAAGCACTTAATATTAAGTTTGGAAATTGAAGTTGGAATTAACCAATTTAAATGGTATATGGATACATTAAAGTCCGTGGTTGGTTAGTCGGTTGTATCACTTGGATACCCGTACCTACGACAAGTATAAAGTAGTGTTCTCGGACACCAATTTGAGAATTGCCACAAACACTTGAAACTGCACGATGTCGAAAAAACCTCACACCTACACCGCCAGGTTGAGGTAATTGAGAAGTTAACCTGAATCAATGCAAAATATCTCAAAGTCCGGCAGAAATCACTCGTCGAATAGGAAGTGCTCAAACATATCTTTCTTCTCCACTTCGCTACAACCACGATATTGGTCGTAACCCCTAGCACAGTCACCAGTCTGGAGATATTGATTTTGCCGTGATCAATGAGCGATAGAGTGTGCACCTCGTGTCATACCTAGGCCAAGCTACGTCATCTTGCAAAAATCCTTCAGACCTTCACTTGCAGGATGCCCGATCCCGGTAGAAATCAAGACTATGGCCGATGCCAACTAAACCGGCTTCTCGTCCGCCCCCTCAATCCCCATAGAAGTCACGATGAAGCGGAATCCAAACAAGGCTTGTCACGGAGTCTGTTTAAGGGTATTCAATGAGTCCTTGCTCTTGCTCACTAAGCATTAGGTGATAGTGTGTGATCCAAATACAAGGACGGCCGCCCCTCTGTTCACGCAAATATAGATGCGACATCGCGTACCGCACCAAGATCGTAGTAAAAAAGCTTCATTAATATCCAACATTTTAGCCTGAGAAACACTCGAGTCATCAGGAAAACTGGTGATTCAGCCTAGTCACCAAGAAGACTTTTTCTTACAAAAAAAAATATTTAAGAATTTTTTTTTAAATATGCAACTACTGATACGAAATCACACTTTAGAGATGATAACTATCACCTAATCAAACTTTAAAGCACGCTGATCTGACACTGCTTAATGATCTATTGATATTATGGCTTAACCGTTAAATGTTATGTGTTTTAAACAGCTTATTGGCCGCAAGATTTATGATTGTTTGTTTTCGGGTTTTCCCGCCAACATCACGTTAAACTTAATATGCCCATAAAATTTTACGCAGCGTATTTGCGCAACAGACCAATTGTGTGTGTGAGTAAAGATGCATTTAGATACAAATCAAGATGGTGCTATGCCTGCACTTACTTAATTAAAATTATACTGAAATTGTTCATAAAAAATCGTAAAACGAAATATTCCAAAAAAAAGGAAAAATGTGTGTACGCGCGTACTCGTAAAACAAATAGTGCTGGCTGGCTGGCTGCTTGGCGCGTAACTTAGGTGTCCATCCTTTAGTGCTGGTTGCTATATTCTTTTTCTCTATTTTGCTAATTAACACTATATTTCTTACAATCAACTACACAGTTGCGTTTTTCCGCTCTATACTCGTATACGCTGCTAACCTGATTAGCATGGTTGGCATATGCCAACAAGCTGAGAAATTTAAAATAAAGATATTTTCCACAAAAAATTTCCTTTTATAATTTCCTACCAACTTTATTTCGACTATAAATTACTTATTTAAGCGTTCACTCCAAACGTTTTATTGTCTGAATTGTTTGGAAGCCAGCCATAGCTTTTCGACTAGATGCTTTGAATGTTGGTGTTTTTATTGCTGGCCAATTGAATGCTCTTAATCGACAGCTTTTGCGTAATTTAAAATTGTTCTTCTGATAATTTTGGCATTTTTAAGATAAGCAAAAAGAATGACAAATGTATTTTAAAGGAAAATTAAAATATTTAAATGCCACAGAAGCTGCAAATTTTATGGCATCTCAAGCACCAAATGTGCATTAAAAATGAAACTGAAGAAAGAAAGAAAAAAAAAACTAAACAACAGCAAAAATGAAGAAAAAACACGCACTTAAAGTAAAACCACAAATAGTTTTGCAAAACACTTGCTGCTGCTGTTCCTGCTGTTGGTACGTACTCCCTTACTCTGGTAGTTGGCACAACGACACAGTAATAATGAAAATGGTTGATGATGATGCTTTTGCTGCTGCTTAAGGATTCCGCAAAACCATTTCTTATCGCAAAATAATGACAACCGCAATATAAAGACTTGTTTTCTTTATTATTATTTGTTTTATTTATTTTTATTTCTTATGGAATTGTGTAGCAGAGTCATGATGATGATCATCATCTCTACAATCAGCAAAGGAAGTGGAAACAAAGACACCAACAACAGAGATAAAACAGTATTAAAACTAAAACTCATACCAGCAATAAAGAAAACAACATCATTGGCATCAGTAACAGCAACAGTTGCTGGCAGTAAAATGTATATTTACTTTGAACAAATATCATTCCCGACGCCCACCCTATTAAATGCACAACTTTGTGCAAAACAAATCACGAAGTAAAATCGCAGGGAACGCAGCTATTAAATTACACCAACAAGTCATAAATATTGGAAAAAGTCAATTGATAAAAAAAAATTGAAATTTTTTAAATCTTTTTTTTTTAAGTCTTAACGCTTAGCAAATAGCGGTCGTTCTAAATTTCAATATAGACACCATTACTGTCAATGAACTTCCATAATGCGAGACTTTAATTAATTTTTAATTTTTATCAAGGTTTCAATACAAGGACACATTCTCTGTGTAGATTATGGAAATACAACAACAAGTCCTTCTATTTTGGGCTGAGTATTAAAAAATGTTACTAAATCTTCTTCTTATAGCTCTGAGTGAGCATTATGCCATGTTCACACTACAAAAATTTTCTCCGTAATTCACTCTTTCATTTGTAATTCAATTCGAAATTCTGAGTCGACTTACATAATTTCTCATACAAAATTTTTAAAGTGAATCAACGAAAGCGTAAGTAATCCAGTTCACCTTCTGGTGGAAAGACACATCTACCGCTGGGTTAAGCCGTTACTAGGTTGTAGGGAAATTAGAGCAGAAGTACTCCTCAGGGTGGTATTATACGCCTCTTCTATGGTTAGGCGACGTAAGCGAGATTTTATCTGAAATTAACAGTGGTGGGGTGAAGGTGTTGGCTTACGCTGACGACTTGGTCCTTATGGTGTGGTCAGTAATAAGACATCAGTAATATGACAGATTTTGGAAGGTGCTTTCGAAAGGCCTAGTCGCTGTTACGTCAGTTGCGGTCCTGGTGTTGTTCCTGACTTAACTTGTGTTATTCACCTCTGCTTAGAATAACCAGATTGTACAATCAATCCCTGAAACTTTCATTAAAGTCAAGTATCTGGGTGTGATATTGGACTCGAAACTTCATTGAAAGCTGCATGTCGTAAAGCGGCTAAAGAAAGCCTGCGCAGCTTTTTATGCCAGCAAACTTACGTTCGACACAAAATGGGGACTCAAACCGCAAATGGTGTTCTGACTGTATAACTTGGTGATTCTGTCAATTCTCAGATATGTATGGCTATCTAGTATGGTGGGAGCTCTTAGTAAGAGCCTTATCACCACTAGATTGGAGATAATACTGCGTTTTTGAGTGTCACTAGTGCTTGCGGGACATGTCCCAGTGCTGCCCTGAACATCATTCTGCACTTACAACCTATTGATCTCCACATTTTATCGCTTTCGGCATTGAGTGTGAGCCTTATCACAAAGCACTCGGTTTCTGGAGGCACTTTCTAAGTGACCAGTGTAGCATTCATTCTTACTCCATCTCTGAGGGAATTGGAGACAGATGTGGTAATCCGTATGTAGATTGGACTTCTCTGTTTACGCCAAGAACTTTTAGCCTGGGAGAAACGTATGGAGAAGAGGTAGGATTTCTACAAGTTCTGGTATTACGGTCTTCACAGAATGATCAAAATTAGCATCCAGTGTGGGGGCTGATATTTTCTCCGAGTCTGCTACCTTGCGGAATATCTTAAACTCTCTAGCATTTTTCAGGTGGAGGTTTTTGCGGTAATGCAGCTTTGCAGGATGATGAGAGATCGGGGTCTGTGGGAAGGACTAGTCAGCCCGCTATAAGAGCCTAGGTGTCGACTAGTAGCAATTCGTCTTTAGTTCTCCAATGCAAAGAAGTATCAAATCTCCTCGGAGCTACAATGCATGTGCAATTTTTTTGATTTGGGTTCCTGGACAGTGGGCTGATGAACTTGCTAGAAGAGCCTAGGAGTTGTGGAATCTGTCACCTTCTACTTTGACATCTGCTGCCCTATAACTGTAGTCAAAAGGCAAATATATATACATATAAATATATATAAATAGTGAGAGCGCACAGAACAGTTGGAGTTCATATTACTCTTTTGCTATCTCGGTAATGGCAGTAGTAAAACAATAAAATTCCATTTTCAAACTCTTTGTTGATCGGAACGCACGCGGAGAAAATGGGTTTGCCCTTCAACTTTCACTGCAGTAGCCGCAAAAGTACCTCTGAGTGGGAGACAATTGTTCACTTCCTGTGTGAATATCCTGGGCTGGCGGGCAAACGACTGCAATGCTTTGGCGTACCTTGCTTCAATAGTTTGGCGTAGTGCGCAGATCTGGATCCACATGATCTTATTAATAGCTCATAACTCTGGTTTTAAGAAATCAGACGGTTACGCTTATAGCCTGAAGCGCTTTCTTCACAAAGTTTTCTCCTCCAATTATCCAACATCATTTATAAATATATCAAATATTTCTCTCCTAACGAAGGGAGCTAAAATTTTGCTGATACGACCGCAACATAACTCAGTTTACTGCTATTTACCCGTTAAAACTGATGGGCCTTCCTTTAGTTTCTATTATGTTTTATTTTTTTTGCAAAAACAAGTAATGCTGAATTAGTACTGTAACAGACAACGGTTAACGAGTGTAGCAAGTATTGCATTAGAAGTTACTGTGCTGGAAAAATACAAAATTTCGTGGAATTGTCAATTTGCGCTGTTATTTCGTTATACAATTCAAGGTTGCAAAAGTTGGTACAATTGTACTTTTTTGGTAGAATTGTAGACTCAATAGTACAATAGCACGTCAATTACTTATTTGGTACTATTTACGAACTTTCTCAGTTAATTTTATTTAATGGAATTTCCTTAGTTTATCGTTTAATTGGTTTACAATGGCAACTCATCTTTACTATAATTTCTTGGTGATTTAATTTTTGAATTCGCCTGTTTGTTTTCAAACAACTGCAACCAGGGATGGGAAAGTTGGTACAATTCTACTTTTTTAGTACTATTTGTAAGTCAAAACTACAGTAGCACCACAATGATAGGTAGGTATGTATGTATAATAAAATAAAATTAAAAAAATAAATAAATAAATAAAATTTAATACAATCGGACTGCGAAGAGTACACTTTTTCATGAAAGTTAGTATCTTATTTCTCATCCCTGATTCAATTTTGTAATATTTTATGTAATAAAATTATTTCTATTACATATGCCATGTAAATAAAATAATAAGCATTTTTAAATATTTATGTATAAACAACGGCAGTCAATTCACAAAAAAACTCTAAAATAATTAAAAAATAAATAGTTCCTATAGAGCCAATTATCATTCAACTGCCATTACTAGCAGAAGCCTTAATGTTAAATGGAATTAAATATGAATAAGTCAACATTAAAATACTATAATGGAAATAGTTTATGTTACAATTTAACTTTTCTATTTTTTCAAATATTTCAATAAAAATCATAATTTTGTTAAAAAAAAAACATAATCAATGTAGTTTACGTAGGGGAGCTCACGACTTTTTCTTTCTTATTTTTTATATATATTTTTAAGAATTTAAAATATAATGTTATACTCTAATGAAATGTTGTAAATGACAATGACAGTTGTCGGGCCCGCTGTAGTACTGTTGATGCTTATCCGCTGTTGACTTCTATTATAAATTTTTAAGATATTTCTTGTTTTTTTTTCAATGCCGTTCTTTTTTAAACTTTGCTCTTAGATAGTGATTTTTTATTTGTTTATGACATTCAGACGTGAGTGTCGAAGAAATGTAAAACTGGAGAGAAGAAAAAAAGTGTTTTGAAACCCGGTGTAGACAATGAAAGCATCAAAGTGTTAATGTCAATATTGACAATACCACTAAACATGATCATATGAAATCAAAAAAAAAAAAAAAAAAACTTACGTGAATTATAGCAACAAAGCAACAACACAAACAGTAGGAATAAAATCGTGAATATATCAGGTATTATGATGACGATGATGACGGAGAAATGCATATACAGCGCTACTGTTTACCCTGCACAATGACGATGACAACGCCGACGACTACACCGTTACTGCAATTGGAGACAGTTTTGATAGCAGCTATTGTATTATTAACGTTGTTGTTATTGTTGGTGCTGTTGTGCATATACGAGTAGATATAGCCAAAGTTAACTGACTGGCTGGCTCTTCGGCTGCCTGTTAAGTGCCCCACAGCCTGTAGAAAGACACTTGACAACCTGCAAATTAGAATCAATAACAAAAATGTGATTCTATTTTTCCACATCTCGATTTGTATTCCATTCGTTCATCTTCGATGGCGTTTTGTTTGTTGTCGAACGTTATTTTAGTTTCTTTTTCATTTTTTTTTTTTTTGTTTCTTTTGTCATGTCATTTAGTCATCTACTTGATTTTTTTGATTATTGTTACTATTGTTGCTATTATCGTTGTTTTTGTTGGAATTTTGAAAGTCACTATTTTCGTTAAGATGCATAACAAACGCAATTTGTGCTACGTCGCCATCATTGTTTGTTTCCTAATCAGCACAACACGACGATTGTTGTTGATTTTAGTTGAACAGCAGAGTGAGAGATAGAGAACAACCTGCAACAACAAAAATAGGAACAAAACCGTCGAATAAAACACCAGCAATTTTAACATTTTGAGCTTCGTTAACCGTTGGCATTTGATTTGCACTGAGAGAAACATTTTGTTACTTTTTTTGAAATTGGCGTAAATACTTATTCAGTCAATATAAATAGTGGGAGACTACCAGGCAGGCTACCAAACGGGATAATCAACGATAAGTCAGATATTCGGGATCAGACAAAACTTGAAACAAACAAAAATGCGCTGAGTAGGATGGCTTAAACACAGAACACCTCCTCATTAATATAAGTAAGCTTCATTTGAAAAGTATGCCAGAAATAGGAGTCCCAACATAGCCAGTTTCAGCATGAATGCAATAAGAATACAAAATTAGTTTTCCGGACGGTTCCATACAAACGCCGGAATAAGACTAGACAATTCACTCTCTACTGATCAATTTTTACTAACGTAACGTGACATATAAGACGGGTAACAATGGCGATTCTTTTGGCGTAGATATATTTATTTTTATTTACTATCCTCCCAATTATAAGGTTTCCCAAATCCATTCTATAATTGGGCAATAAGTATCTGGTAACAAGGTCTTCCGCATTCGTCCTGTTACCATTGTAGTTGTATTCACGAGATAACAAGTGCAACTCTCTTGCCGTTTTTTTTATTTATTTACTAATGTCCAATTAAAAGCCCTCTCGAATTCATCCTATAATTGAACTTTCAGCAGCCAGTAACAAAGTCTTTCGTATTCATCCTGATACCATTGTGGTTGTATTTACTTAAACCACCAATTATAATGTCCATTCCTATGGTCCTGCCAGATTAATTACCGACAACCGTTCCTGTGATACTGCCAAATTAATCGACAGACCCCAGAAGCGAATCTGTTGTAGTTTAAGCTGTAGAAAGTAAGAGTTCAAAATAAAGTTTTGCTTATATTGCTATATATTATATAAAACAAAGCAGCCGTATTTTATTCCCAAAGGACGCAGACCTTTTTTTCGATCCTGAACAGACTGAGTCATACCCCAGTTGAAAAAAAAACTACGTTGCACTACCAAAGGAACTATGGAACTCAACTACCTATGTAAACAAAATTAATATATGGCTGAAAAGTCCATGGCCTAACACATAGATGGCGCTAGTTTTATTGCATTTGCTTCTTTTTCAGTTAGTGCTAACCTTCGGAAGACTGCTGTTAAAATTTCATCATATGCTATTATTAGTTTGTGAGTTGTTGCGCTAGTGGTGACGTTATTTTTGTTATTTTCAGAACAATAGATGAAAAACAATTTCGGGTTTAAATTATGCACTACTTATTGATGGTAAAAAATACCGTTCAAGCGAAGCAATGGCTCGAAATGTATTATAGTGACTCCGCTCCATCAGAAACAATAATATAATGTTGATTTGTTGACATCAAACGTGGTCGTTGAGACACCAATGATACAGAACGCAGTGGACATCCAAATGAGCCAGTAACATCAGGACACAAAAAAAATCCACAAAATCGTTTTTAATGATCTAAAAGTAAAGTTGCATGAGTTAGCTGACATTGTATAGATGTCAAAAGAATGTGTTGGCTTTATATTGCTCCAGCATTTGACTATAAGAAAGCTTTGGTCAAAGTGGGTGTCTCGTTTGCCCACTGTTGGCCTAAAACAAAAACGTCTTAATGATTCTGAAACAATGGCAAAACTGCATGCATTAAACTTCGAATGGCTGCCACATCCATTGAATTACTGCCACATTTTTGTTAGGCTCGGGACTTTTCAGTCCATGTGTTAGTTGTCTGGAAATCCAAAGTAAGATGAACTTTTCGGTTTGTATTGTATATCAACTACTACTTCAAAATAGTTGGCAGTTTTAAATATTTAGATTCATGTGTTACTTCTGCTTTGCACTGCCTATATAAAAGATCGATTAAAATCTAAAAAAACACTGATTCAATATTTCAAAGCGTGAAACATACCAATTGATCTAAAACTAAGATTATTTAGAACGTTAATTGAAGTTAACGACAAGTTATTGGCTGGGTTAATTCAGCACTCATCGCTATCAGTGCATTTAATCTCGAGTTTGAATTGTCCTACATGTTCGTTAGCAAGTTTTATTGACATAAATTACCCGATCAACCTCCAAACCCGAAGGTAGATTTTTTTCTTACCTTATTGAACTAATATTTACTCACCTTGAGCACGTTTTATTTTTAACCTTACCCTTTCACCTCCACGTTTCAAATGACTAAGCAAATATTTTAGGGAATGCTGGAGTCAAGATACTATTGAGTTGACCATGGAGTTCGTGATGATGTTCTGTCCAAAACGGCTCAACAAACCGTATACAATATTGGAAAAGTATTGTGTGTCAAGGATGAATAGCTGTCGAGCCAAGAAGAAAAGGGAAGATATTTGTTTACACCAGTCTTCATTAGGGCAAGTGGTTTGCTGAAAAAAGCTGGACAAGAGCTATGATGACTTTGCGCAAGTGGATATAAAAATAAAAATGGTAGCACAACGAATACGTGTGATTATGTCTGAATTTATCCATGAATCTATACTAACATTTATAATAAATATTAAGTCGTTTATATTATCTGAGCCTCATTTTTGGAAAATATTTCAATAGTTGCGAAAAAAAAACATTTTAACTTTTAAGGCAACTTAGAATTTCTCAGGCTTTGTATTTAGAAAATTGTAATGAACATTAATTTAATAATTTAATAATAATAATCAGAAAAACAACAATTAAATTTTAATAAATGTTGCACGAACTCTTTTCTTTTTCTATCCTGATAGCCTTAACATTATATTGTTTTCAATATATTGTATTCAAACTTATTCGAGGACTGAATAGTTTCAGTAAACTTCAGCGGATATAACAATCTTCGTGGCTATAAAAGAAAATTCTTAGCGTATATCTTATTACACCTTATTACTTAAACATTTATAAAGGGTGATTTTAACTGTTTGGGTTTCGAAAATTGAAAAACATCCACAGAAAATTTACAAAAGTAAATGAAATATTTATTTGTTGCTATAAGTGAATGCCTGCCATTTACTTTTTAAGATTATTTACATGAGTAAATATTGCCCACGCAGTAGTTGATCAATCCATGCGCTCCAATCTTGGCATATTTCCTGCATTTCGACCCGTATCTCACCAATGGCAGCTGTAAAGTTGTCTTCCAGCGCTGAAATTATGACTGGCTTGTCCCTGTTTATGAGGGATACGATGACTTTCACGTATATTAAAAAAAAAAAATTGCTAGTGGTGTCAAATCGCATGCTTTTGGGCCCAAAAAGTGAGATTATGTACTCAAAAAACTAGCCATGAGACATTTCGCATTCTGCTGTTAAAACCACATATCACGAGTTCTTCTATTCGGCCAAAAAGAGTCGGTAATCATTGCATGGTTTCTTGCTCCATTGGCTGTAAGGGTGTTATATTCATCGTTCTTAAAAAAGTAGGGTCCAATGAAAGTGCCCCTAACAAACATCTTTTTGGGTGCATTAGCAGTTATTGAATTGCCTCTGGCTGCTCTTCACACCATATTCAGCAATTCGGTTTGTTGACGTATCCATTGAACCAAAAATGATCTTCATCGCTGAAGATAGTTTTTCGATAGAAAAATGGATCTTTATCCATCTTCACCCAACTGTTAACAAGGGCGACGAATTGACATAACGCGATCTTTGTTGACAGTAGTAATATCCTACTCGATACGCACTCTTCTCATACGGGTTGATGGATTACTGTGAATATTGTTGGTTGATGGATTATTGTGAATAAGTGAAACTTTTGCCATAATTGGTCACAGCAGCTTGAATAGTCTGTTCGTTGCAAGTAACTCCAATCCCCAAAAAAGGCGAGGCTAGTAACCTTGAAAACTACCGTCCAATAGCAGTTTGTTCCCACCTTGTGGGATATCTGGATTCCAACGATTTACTTAGCGATCGTCAGTACGGTTTCCGAAAGGGCCGTTCTACGGGTGACCTGCTGGCGTTGCTCTCGGAGAAGTGGAACAAGTCCATTCATGGTTTTGGCAAGAGTAAGGTAGTGGCTCTGGATATCTCAAAGGAGTTTGATAGAGTTTAGCACGAGGCTCTCATTTCGAAACTTAATGCTTTTGGTGTCGGTAGTCACTTCTCTCGATTTATATCTAGTTGTCTCAGAGATAGCTCTATAAGAGTGGTTATAGATGGGGTCTCAACTGACGAGTTCAGGGTAAACTCAGTGGTACCACAAGGCTCTGTTCTCTCTCCCACTCTTTTTCTAATATTTCTAAACGACTTTCTTCTTCTTACTTCTAATCCTATCTACTCTTTTGCGGATTGCAGCAACATTTGTCACTCATATTCTTTTGATCGTAGACCGAGCCTTTCGGTCACTCACAAGTGACCTGGTGAAGGTGGGGTCGTGCGAACAGCGTCGATTTTAACGCACGTAAGACTCAATGCTGTTTTTTAACACACAGACGTGGTGGTGCACTGTCATCTGTGTCAATGGGTACTGTGGATATTGGAGAATCAGATGCTATTGATGTTCTGGACATGAGAATTCACTGTGACCCTCGTTGGAAAGATCACATATTTCAGATGTCGAAAAAAGCACTCAAGTGCCTTGGTTTTTTGAGACGGTGCAAGAAATACTTCACTCCATCTAATCTCCTTAATATTTACAAGATCGGTGCTTCAAACTCTTTTTTTTACTTCTCGACCGCGTACAGGAGAGGGCGAAGATGCTCATCAATGACGGTAGGGTAGCCAACTCTATCGATTCATTGGAGCACCGTTGCAATGTGGCATGTGTTTCATTGTTCTATCGGTAGTATAACGGAATGTGTTCTAACGAAATAAAGGAATTAATTCCTAAAAATCATATATTTTTACGAAGTACTCGTATTTTTCGTAGAGCGCATCCCTTTGTAGTTGATTGTCCAGTAAATCGCACAACGCATTATAGGGAGAATTCATTCTTTGGTTGCACTGCTCCGTTGTGGAATAATCTTCCAGCGAAAGTATTTCCTACCTCTTACGACATGAGTAAATTTAAATCTAACGTCCATAAACACTACTCTCTCTGTCCTCCTTCCAATAATCTATTTTCCTAGTACCAGCACAATGCACTACATGACTAGATGCTATCCCCTGGGTGCTGGTCTTATATAAAAAAAATAAAAAAAAGTTGATTCCATTGTTACATACATATATATTTTTCTTAAATTTTTCTTTACAGTGTAGATTTTAAACTGCAAACATGTTTTTATTGTTGATTTTGTTGTTATACTCTAAAGAATTTTATTTTTTCATTTAAGCCAAGTTATTTTTGTGAACATTTGTTGTCAAAATATACTCTCTACACACACAGGTCTTGCACTTCGTACATATTTAAGACAGGTGATGATGATAATGTTGACGATAATGATGGCTCTACTTTAAGAAATAAATACAACAAGAATCTTTAAGAAGAAAATAAAAAAACAACAATAAAATAATGAAAACAAACCAACGAAATGTAAAATTCAACATTTTAAAGAAAATAAATACAAAAATCAGATGATGTTAAGCTTAATTGTACAATTGTTGTGTTTATTTTTGTTAAATTAATCAAAGATATTTTCATTCTGTTTCTTTTTGTTATTTTCATAAAGGAAATAACAGTAGCCACTGCAGTTAAAATAAACTTTAACATTTAAAAAGTAACAATAGCAACATCAACACAATAAAAAAAATATATAAAGATTTTTATTAATTTTATTATCTTACAAGACTAAAACTCTTCAAACCGTATCTCAATACAATAAAAAAAATTTAACCTTTTTAATTTGAGCCTTAAAGCCATTAAAGACGTTTATTTAGTGTTACTTCAGTGGTAAATGACTACTCATTTCCTTCTACAGACAATTTTTCATATTTTTTTAAATTTATTTTTTGGTAAAAGTAAAACGAAACACTTTCACGCTTGACCAAAATACTGATTTAATTTATTGTTTTCTCTTATTGTTTAGCTACAACTGTTTTAACAAACTAACATACAAAGAAAATATCAAATATTAAGCCTTTGACCTTCTTTTTCTAAAAGTATATCGACTGCTTAACGATTAAACAATAAAAATCTAATTATGGTTTAGTTTCTAGTTCTTTCTCCCACTTGGCTCGTAATTATGACAACTACTCTATATTTTGGGAGGGGACTGTGCCAGCAAAATGTGTTCAACATCTAAAAATATATGTGACCCAGTTTAGAAGTCTGTTTTATTCTTCTTTTAACCACAACCATAGAAATGAGATCTATTAAAAACTTCTATTAATTTCGTAAAATTTCTGTAAAAAGCAAATACAGGAAACAAATGGTACAAATGTTTCTAATTACCAGGTATACCGGTATGAAGTGAGCGTCAATATTCAAACATATTCAGTTTACATCAAATAATTGAACAAACAACATCATGTTTTTTCAATGTGTTAAAGATGGCGAAAACATCAACTTCGGCAGAAAACCTCATCGACTCAGTAGGAAGTCAATGCTGTATGTCTGATGCGACCAGAAAGGTGTGGAGTACCACGAAACCTAAAACCTGGTGAAACCGTTAATACAATTCGCTACCGACAACAAATGATCAATTTGAACCAGAATGGGCTACAAGACTCTGCAAGGTAATTTTGCAACATGACAATGCAAAACGGGTTCAGGATACAATCAAAGCATAAGGCTGAAGCTGTTACCTTACCTGTTGTATTCACCAGACTTGGCTTCTTCCGACTACTATTTGCTTTCATCGGTGGGACTCGCTTCGATTTCTGCTAAGAAGTCGAAGATTGAGTGACTAATTGGTTTGCTTCAAAAGACGAACAATTTTATTGCTGTAGAGTCACACAAATTACCTGAAAGATGGGAAAAATGTGTAGCCAGCAATGGCCAGTACTTTGAATAAAATGTTTTTTAATTTCTCATTAAAAATTAGTGTTTTATACCGGTACACTTGGTATACTTTTATCTTTAGAATATTTTGGTAGACACGGGAATGTTGGTAAAACTTTGGCAAAATATTTGTTGCATCTTATCTACAGTTATCATTATCATCCTGACCAGGCACTTATGCAGAACACTGCGACCAATGGAATCTACTCTGTACCTTCCGGTCTACAGTTTGTTTAGCAGACCTGCTGCCTTTTTTCAACTGCGATTAGTATTCAGGGGATGACCTCTACTCATGCAGAGCATTGTGCTGGTTCTTCGAAAATAGGTTATGGGAAGGAGGAAAGAGGAAGTAATGTTTATGGACGTTCGATTTAAATTTACCCATGTCGCAAGTGTTAGGGAAGACTTAAGCGGGAAGATTATTCCACAAACTAGCAGTGTGGCTAAAGTAAGAATTCTCCCTATACTGCGTTGTGTGGTTCGCTAAACAATCAACTACAAAGTGATGCCCGCTACGAAAGATATGTGTATTACAAAAGAATATGTGATTATTAGGGATTAATTCCATATTTCGTTAGAACATATTCCATTATAGTACCACGCATTGGCTGAGCAGCACTATGTTCTAACGAATGGATGAAAGTGGCTGCCCTACCGTCATTAATAAGCACCTTCGCCATCACCTGTACGCGGTCGAGTAGCTCTAAGATATAGTTTGAAGCAACGGCCCATACATGAGAGTTCTATTCCATTATTGGTCGGATATAGTTCTTGTAAATATTAGAGAGAACAGATGGAGTGAAGTATTCTCCCTAATTAACGTCAGCAAATCTGTTATCATAATGGTCTCTCAATGAGACCCTAGGTCTCCTTAAGCATTTCCATTTAAACCTATCAAGAACCCCATATTCACACAATATGTGTTCTGCCGTATCTGATGCCTGTGAGCACAGCCTACGAACATCCACATCTGTGATCGCCATCCTTTCAGATGCGTACATTCAATTCACAATAGCCCGTAAGTAAATCTGTTAGAAGTTTCAAATCTGGCCTGCCAACTTAAGAACCTCAGAGCAACTAGCAAATTGTAAGCTGATCGCCGTCTTAGCGTGCTTAAGTCCGTTTCAGGCGTTCTAGTGTTCTAAGCATCTGGCAGCTATCCAATCCTTAATCAAATGGAGGATATTACGGTGCCACACAGTAGGTTTCGGACCAATGTTGAGTGTCAAGGGACCTTTTCTAGACAATGTATCTGCTGCGTCGTTGCCACTTATTCCACAATGTCCAAGTACCCAAAACAACTGGACCCGATTCCTAAGCGCTAGCCATTGCAAATTATCGTAGCAATATTTGGCATGTTTATTTTTTGTTTTTTTTACGAAGAAAGTGTGCCGGAAAAGAAGCCTGATTGCTGAAGGATGATAAGCGCTTCATCATTGGATATGCAACTGTACAATTATTGGAAAAATGTGCTAATAAGTTGGGACAGATTTCATTTTCATACTTTCCAATAGCGTTGCAAAAATTTACACCAAATCTGATTATAAAAAAATTTTTTTTTCTTTGCTCACGGGATTATTTCCTATTTCTCAATAAACAAAAATGGCAAATAATAAGTTTATTGAATAAAATAGATGCATCAATTTCTACCAGCACACTCCCGAACATGTTTTTTTTTTTTTGTTAAATACATATGTAAGTAAATTAGTAAATGAGGTGTGGTGGTATAGTGGTTGACTAAAAAAAATTAATAACGGTTTGTGAGTGTTTAATTAAGAGGCTTTATTTAACTCCCTATAAACAAATCCAGTCAAAGGAAGCCCTCCTGACATTTCAGCTTACCTCTGACGGCGATGAAAAATACCAAAAGAATGATCAGGTGAAAACGTTGCCTTATATTAAAAATGTCAATGCTAAGTAAAGATCTCCACCACTTAGCGTGGACTTTCGCCACTACAGAATCACATGGAGGTGAGTTACAGTAGACAAATGAAATAAACTTATTAATGAAACTGAATCAGGCAACGGATGCTTTGTGGAAAGCCAATATGCTTCCTACAGGAATGAGGGAGGAAAAAAACTTTAGTAAAATAGCTAATATTTTGCAAAAGTGATCATAACAAATAAGTTTTACAATAACTTTAAGAAAGACTTTTAAAAATTGTAGCCTGTGTATGCTTATTTTAATATCTTTATATAAATAAAGGGTGGTCCAACCATAATGCACGATTTTTATTTCGAGCCACATCTTAATGTCAAGGCTTTAGCACAACTTAATTTGACATCTCTTTGTTTACGTATTTGACAAATTTAAGCATGGAGAGGTACACAATGGAGCAGCGCGTTAAGCCTTTTACGAAATGCGTGAACAAATCGTAATACATTTCGTGCACTTCGTTACTTTTTGGTCAGCACCATCGACCAAATATGTCCATAATCGGGAGAATTTTGCGCAAATTTCAGAAAACCGTGTCTGTCGGAAATGTGGAAAAACCTGTGCATGCTGTTTGGTGCGGCTTATGGGCTGGCGGCGACATCGGGCGATACTTCTTTGTAAATGAGGTCGGCCAAGCAGTTACCGCTAATGGTGTTCACTATCTCGAGATGATAACGGACTTCTTGTGGCCTGGATGGTGCCACTTGCTACACAGCCAAGAAAACAATGGCTCTTTTGCGCGAGAAATTCAATGACGAGCATTCGGCCGACATTTTGTTTCACACATAATTGCCATAGATCCTTCTATCATAGTAAAAAATATTAAGATATTTCTGCGAAAACTTGTGGTTTTATTTACAATTAACATCATGCGTTATGGTTGCACCACCCTAACATTTTTGACCATTTATACGAACACCAATATTGCTGAAAAATAACATCACCAATGTGCGATAAAAATAAATACATATATTTCTTATAAAAAGTTAAATTTAAATACTTCGAAACGCCACAGGACACAATATCTAAAAAGAATTTAAAACAATAAATCAATTACCGATCACTCTTGTAGATTCATGCTTACCAAAGCAGATCAACACCTTAACTTTAGAAAACCTAACCACATAGTTACTTATATGTATTCAATATTGCTATGAATCAAACAGTCAACAATTTTCATATTTTTATATATTTATCATCTTTCTGTTTTTTTTTGTATCCATTTCTGTGTTCTGTTTTTGCATAACAAAATTTTGATTCTCACAGGACATAATAACTGTCTCTAAGTAGCATTGATTGACAGTCGTGGTAAGAGAGAAACAGAAACAGAAACAAAAAAAAAAACAAATACACATTGTTGAAGCAAAACCACATCATCAATATGAATCTTCATGATCTGCCAAATGTTTTTCTATGTTCGTAGATGTTTTCAATTTTTTTTTCTGTTGCTTTTACTGAAGATGATGATGATGATGGCAAACATCCATAATGTTGAGGTTGTATATGTTGTTCTGGTTGTTGGCTGTGTAGGTGGACAATTGTTTGGCAATGTTTTATAAGCCAACTAACAACCAACCAAATATTCAGATAACCATATAGCCAGCGAGCCAACCAAAAAAACTAACGAATGAAAGGCCAGTATAAAAGAAACAAAAAATTATAAACTATGGTACTGAGATTAATAGGAGACTGAGACCGGGAAAAGAATAAGTTGGTAACAAAACTACAAAACTATCAATAATAATAACAGAAAATGTATAAACAAATAGTGGTCCAGTGGGCAGGAGCCATGCTCGTCGTACACATATCACATTTCACAAGTCATAGGTAACATTCATGACATAAAGAACGCAAAATAAAATTGAAAAAAGCAACAGAGAAAAATAATAAAATATACATACAAACGATCATCTCAGCAGTTGATAGTTGTTATTGGCGATTGCCGCCAATCACTAGTCTCAACACCAACTGGCAGGCAGGCAAAGGCAACAGCGGCAGCACAGAATATATTGAATATTTTATACTTTATTTCAAGACATTCGTTTTAAATGTAAAGGTATGTTTGGTCCCCAAGAGAATTAAAAAATTCACTCGGTGAAATAGAAATTTTTAATTGCGGGCAAAAGACATTTCTTTTAAGGTTTTGGAAAAAAATTTTCCTACTTATCAATAAGTTTCGGCACCATCCAACATAAAAAGGGTGACCTGATCGTCGCGCGTTGCACAGATAGTGTGACGGGGCCTCTAGTACTAGAATACTTTCTAGTGATGAGTGGCCTGCGTGATCTATCCTTTAAAGGAACACAGTCTCGGTCTAAATCGAAGCCTCAAAGACGAAAACGGACAAGGAGTCGGATTTCTACACCGATTAACTTAAGCTTAGGGTCTCTTTCAGACTGGCCAATGATTGCACTGTTCTCCAGGCGAGGAATCACGCCATAGACAAGATCGCAAGAAATATCAGGGAATTAAATATCGAGGCCTCGTGTTCTATTATGATCTACGTGGAGAGTATTGAGGCAACCAATGCTCTTGACTCCAGCGTAAGATCGAAATGTCTGCTCAGTTTATAATGTTGAACTGAGTAAGGTTCCGGTACAGGCGGGATCTTAGGGAATGATATTGCTGATGAGTGTGGAACTCTCTGACTCTTTGGCTCTTACGGAAGGTTGGTTGCTTTATCGAGATCTGTAGACAGATGGGCGCTGAGCATGATGTAACCCAACTGATAAAACACAATATAACAATATCCAGAATTCTTTGGTCTTCTTAAGTTTGGAAGGGCAACGATTGGGCATAATTAACGAGTACTGTACTGGTGCATGGGTGTCCTGGTCATGGCTACTATAGAAACTATCAGGATGAAGGAAGGGAAATCGGTACTGCACCTTCTCCGTTACCACTTCGCTATATTGTAGCTCAGACTAAGGCAAAACGATGCTTGTCACTTCCATAATCTGAACTGTTTTAGGAATGTGTCACTGTCAAAATTGATCAACTTCGTTAGGGGTACCTGTTGGCTCCAGTGAGTGATTCATTAACTGAATTTTCAGATTTAGGTGGAAATCTTTGGGGCTCTCCCAGGCTCGGCTTTTTCATGGGCCTGTCCTCTAAAAGGTAGCACAATAGGGTCTCCGAGTGTACTTGTTGATCCCTGTCCTAACCTAGCATTACCTTGCAATAGTTTTCCGTAATAAGCAGTTTATTAAAACTACAAATTGGCGAAGTTATAACAATACTACCTAAAAATGATAGTAATTTGTTATCTTCGTTCGGCTAAACCAACACTATCGCCAATTAACAAATTAGTGCAACATTAGCTTTTGTGTCTGCTTTAGTTTAATTTATTAGAAAACATTACCCGATGAATTATCCTGTTGCATGATTAGTATGCAATATTTATGTTAGTGTACTGTGAAGCTTTTAATATTTTTAAAATAAATAACAGCCTAGTTCGAAGGACCATCAACTCTTTTTGAGATCTAGAGTACTAAGCAGGTTTACTGCTCTATAAGAAAATCCATAAGAAAATTTATTAAAATACATAAAAACCAGAAAACCTAACATGATCTAAGCTGAGAGTTTCACAAAAAATGTATTAAGTTAGTTTTGGCTAGTGAATAAGAAAAGGAGCAAAAGTGACATAACTACTGCAGCTCGCGAATATAAAGAAGTCGTTATGAGCTATAAGTAGAGCTTAACATCAACACATACCCCATAACCTCAATTTATTCACACGAAATTTACTTTTTCACCAAGCGAACATTCGTAAACGAGTGCCGTTTAACTGCTAATATCATTGCCAGTTTCAAGTCTGTTGTTGAAGTTGTAGCATTTTTGCATTCTTTATACAAAAGTTGTCATTTGGGCTGTCGTTGTTAATAATAATGTTGGCAATTTATATGCCATTTCAAATTTAATTTGTGTCGCAAACAATTTGGTCTCGATATCTTTTATAACACATTGTGGGCAACTTATAATTGTAGGCTTGATTTTTGTTCCCCTTTTAAAATTTTTGTAATTTTCTTTTTTTTTCTATTAAGTCTGACTTTGTAAGACACCAAAAGCCAGCTTGTAAACACCGAGAGTTGGCTTGTAGTTACAAGAACAACAGCCTAAACACCACAAATAAATATGCTATCAATGGATCAGTTATTTTCAATAAAATATTTATTTAAAAACAATTTTGTTGTTGTTGTTTTTATTTTACACAGTAAACCGCAATAAATTTATATTTAAATATTTTGCCTTAATTTTGTTTTTGTTGTAATTTTGTTAGTTGATTGTAATTTCTTGAACTGACATGTGATCTTTAATTAACGCTACATTGTGTATGTCATGCGGTATTTTTACATTGTCGTTCAATCATCCATTTGAAATGCACACACAATATTAGGGAGTAGTTTGTATAGATTTGTGACAATTGTTGTCATTCATATGCGCGAATGGTTACAATTGCACATATTTTTTTTATTTATTTATTTATTTATTAACTTTACCTTTTGCCAACATTTATTAATTGACTGTCAATGGATTTTGCAACAAAATGTTGAAAACTTAACATATACAGGCAGAGAGTGGCGTTTTTTAACCACATGAAGCCTTAGCATTAGCCTGTACTATTGATGTTGCTGCTGTTACAGCCTATTTGTACGAATGCTGCAACAACGTTTATAAACCTTTTTATTGTCTCTTGATTTTTGTATTTAAATTTTTACAAAATCAGTTATTCGAGTATAAAGGAGGAGATTTGTGTCTATAAAAAAACAAATATTCTCCAATAAACTATATGTCATGCTAAAACATTTAAGTGATCAATTGTAGACAACTAGTTCTATATGCCACTGTCATCCATTGGTTTTATGCTGTTAAAACAGCCCGAGTCAAGTCAACCGAAAGCTTATTGGCCATATAATTGGCAATTCTATGACATAACAAAGTTAAACATTTTATATGTGTACGAGCACGTTGATATTTACGCTGCCTTTAGCTGTCACATTTGGCCAGTTAATAGCCTGTCTTAGTCAATTGTCATTAAAAAATTTTTTGACAATATGTGCCCGTACGTATGTTTAAGTTGAAAGAAAAATAATTTTGGCATGTCATCTTGAGGTTACGCGCAAATAGTATAAATTTTAAATATTTTATAATTGCATAAAAATGAAAAAAACGCTATTATTGGCTAATATACAATTTTGTGAAACGTTAATTAAAAATAATTTTGTAAACATTTTATTTTTTATTATCGTATTTTGAAATTCTGTAGAAAGGAAATAAAAAGAATTTAGAAAAAAATGTTGGCTGAAAAAAAATTTAATACGTACGGTCTGCATGGTTGCCAGTTTGGCCATTTTCCGGCTAGATCTAGCGTTTATCGCAGGATGGAAAAAATAGCGATAAGAAAATGGCTAGGTTTTATCTAAGCGGAAGTTCTATCCATTTATTTTCTTCCTATCCATTTCTTACTTTCATCTGTGTAATATTTTTTAAGCTATTGTTTGGCGTTTTTCATTAAATATGTTGTATTTATTTTGAATGAATTTGATTTTCGTCAATGACTAAAAAACGAATCTGGTACAGTTCATTGATAGAGAGCAGTTCCCGTGGTTCCCCTAATTGTAAATAAAAAAAAATGCTTAAGTAGGATTAAAATGGCTCCACAATACCGCCAAAACTTTAGACCAGAATACAAGCAATACAGTGATCTACAGTTATAGATTACAGACAACCTAAACGATCCGTCTAACATATTTTGTATACATTTAGATTCAAATTGAACAATATTGTTGCATATTTATGAACAAAAAAACATGAAGAATAATTTTCAATCATAAAATTAACTCCTAAGTTACTAAGTTATTACATGGTCTTCGAGTGGTGCAACTGTCATGTTGTTACCCTAATAGATGTATGTGTTTTAACCTAACCTAAGTTAACCTATGAACCGCAAGATTTCAGCACAAAGGCCCATCATTTTTATATACCAACTATACTTAGACGTACACACTAGACCTGTTTGAAGGACACCCTTATTGTAAAGCTTCATAGAAGTAAGTGGGCAAATGTAAAGCTCAACGAGTTTCGCATCATTTTTGTCTAGAGTTCAATAAGCAGTGAAGAGCAATAGTCTTTTGATAGACGAATCAACTGACATAAAAAGCTAAATGTATTTGAAAAAAATGTGTAAATAAAAAACCAATTTTAAAACTGAACTCATCTATTTTGTTCAGATAAAATTTTTTTATATGTAATTTGATAAAATTATATAACTCTGTCTATAAAAGTATGTGATGTCCAACTGCTTATTAAAAATTTTGCTGACAAATTTTTTATCTTAACCAAATGGGTGAATTCCGCTAAAATCTTTATGATATTAAATGATATTAAAGTTAAAAAATAATTTAATATTAAATTCATGGGATAAGTAACGCAGTTTTAAATAATTTAAAAATCTAGCCATTTCTATCATGTTTTGTTCCAAATCAAGCCTTTTTTTGAACTGTCGAGCTGGCAACAGTGATGGTCTGACTACAAGTAAACTGATATGGTACAAAACAGACTATTTCCGAATACTTTTAATAGAACTCACAGGCCTTTTTTATTTTGTAGGCGAATTCGAGATTATTTTTAAAATTTCGCAGTGCCATCAAAATAAAGTGTTTAGGTGGATTTCCTCGAATAAAGCTTGATTACAGATTTCTTACAATGCTTGCTTGCAATGTTTCTAATAACTATGAACGTATTAAGAAATCATTTTACTTATTAATGGATCAGTGGCTATGCCAAGAATCGAAATTGATATTATTATCACAAAAAAAATATATATATATATATATATATATATATATATATATATATATATATATATATATATATATATATATATATATATATATAAAGTGTAGTCCAACCATAATGCACGTTGATAATTGTGAGTCACACCTTAACGTCAAGTTTTTTGCCAACTTAATTTGTCATTTCTTTGTTTCAGTGTTTAAAAAATTCAACCATGGAGAGGTACACAATTGAGCAGAGCGTTTAGATTCGACCAAATATATCCACAATCAGAAAAGCGGGTCTGTAGGAAATTTGGAAACACCTATGCATGCTCGCCCAGTTTGTTCTGCGGAAAACAGCCGTCAAGCAGTTACCGTAACGAACTTCTTGTGGCTAGAAATTGAGGATATGAGCCTGGACGATATGTGGTTTCAACAGAATACTGCCACTTGCCACACAGCCAACAAATAAATGGCTCTTATGCAAGAGATATTCAATGGCCGTTAGCCCAGAAGAAGCAAATGAAGCGTTTAAGAACTATGTTTTGAAGGTGTCTCAAGAGGTATGGAAAAACTGTTTTGAGAAATGATTTGAACGAATGAAAAAGTGTCTTGATCATCAAGGGAAATATTTTGAAAAACAATAAAGCCATTTTTATTTGAAAATATTTGTTATTATTTGCTCTTCCTGAAACATAAATATTACGCTTCGTAAATGCTTGGAAAGCCATCAAAAATAAGTATGGCTTAACATTGTCATAATAGAACAAAACACATTTTCTGTTCTTGATCGCTTTTTCTTTATTGGCTAGTTTAAATGGTAAAATTGTGGCCAGTAGAGGTCAACATTGATCGTTTCGTTCGTTTGTAACCGATAAAAATCCTCCGATCCCACCAAATACTGAGGGGCGTTTTGTGTAACCCATTTTTAAATGCCGCAATAATCCACTTTGTAAACTATACGATTTCTTCTCTTTCGGCAGCGTTTGACGAATAGTAGTAATATGGTTCATCAAATTCCATCATGATAATTCATAAGCAGTCAGTCTTTTTTAAATGCTTTCAAACTTACATGTGGTTATTGAATAGAGTAACCACTATCTTTTGACTGTTTGCGTGCCGGTCTTGCACCACTAGATGCAAAATTTCATTAACTTTTTCAAGGACTGGTCGACCATTGCTGGGTACCTTTTGGCAACACGTTAACTCACAGCATTTGCACTATAATTTTTGCAAAGACATCAAGCCAGTTTTTACAGTATTTCTTTTGTGGAAAAAAAGAGCATCACAGCGTTTTCCTTTAAATTTTTCATTAATTTTCTTCTTGAGTCATGGCTGTATTTAAAGGAATGATTTTACTGATGAATGTGTAACTGGGGGAGTTTTAACAGACAATACCATCGAGAATCATTAGTGCTTTCTATATAAGTCAACGGAGAGTGTAATCGACTCATAACAGGTGATACCGCTAAATTTCAGCATTTAGTCGGCTTAACAGACAATGTTGCTAAATTTCAGCTTTCTTTAGTGTAGTTTATTACAATGAAGCTGTCATACATACCCGGTGGCGTATTTGAGCGACATTGTCATTATGATTTCATTCACTATTGTATCATCGTCTTAATATCTGCTTGAAGTCGAAATTTGTATACAATTTTCATAAATGAAAAATTTTATTGATGAGTCCTCGCGACAATGACACAATCAAAGGGAGTTTTATATGACAACGTCATTGTATGTCATCATACTAAAGAAAGCTGAAATTAAGCGACATTGTCTGTTATGTGTTGACTATATTCTGAAATTTTGTGACACTGACTATTATGAGTCGACTTCATGCTGAACGATGAAAGATTTTGTCTGCTACACCTCTCAGTTAACGATTAAAGCACTAATGATTCCCGGTGATATTGCCTGTTAGGATTCACCAATAAACGGACGTCTACAAGACAAAAGTTTTGTCATCTATGACAATTTGGACAATTACTTTAAAAAGTCATGTATGACAACAAAGTAAATTCATCGCCAGCCATCGATGTTTCACTATTTTCAGCGTTTGTCACGATATTTCACTATGACATTCGCCAGCAGGTAACTCTCTTTGTTTGTGTCATGTACAATAATTTAATACAAATTTCAACTTAATACTGATATTGTGTTCATGATTCATTGATGAAAATATCATAGTGATAATGTCGCTCAAATACGCCACCGGGTAAGGGTTAAATAATTCTAAACATTCCGAAACAGTATATAGTGGTGTAGGATTTCATTGAAACGAATTTGAATGACTAAAACTGTATTATTTGTAACATACACAAAATGTTTACTCAATATTGTAAAGTAATGGGTGTCCAAAATTGAGGTATTATTTTAATTTTGTTGCTAGTTTTTTGGTGCTTGTAATTTTTATTCTAAATATCTATTTTCAAATTCTAAATACAATTCGATTAGTTATTATGGAACGTTACAGGAAGGAACAACATGTTTTTATTATTAAAACTTTTTTAAAATGGCAAAAGTTTTGAAGATGTAATTAGGAAATTGTTGTGGCATCTCCCATACTTTGTATGCTACTCCCAAAAATAACCTTTGTATTGACCACAAAGTAAATAAAAATTTGAACAATAATGAAGCCACACACCAAATGAAAGCTTTCTGTATATGATTTTGCTATTTACACAAAGTTTAAATGCTGTAACAAATCTCTTTTTTCGTGAACCAATGGATCTACAAAAAACGGCGTATACATTAAAACCTTGGTATTGGCTTCACCTTCCGTTTAAGATAAAAATTACAAAATAAAATTGGTTGCTGCATTTCAGAGAACATCAATTACAACTTATTTTATGGATCTTTTGAAGCCTGATCTTTGGTAGCCTGGTGAGCCATTAGGGGGTGGTGGGGGTTATTTGACCGAAATCGTTTTTATAAATTGAATAATTGTAATAAATTGAAATAAAAATAAATTTAATATCCAAAAAAAACTTATTTTCTTAATTCAAATTAAAATAATACCACAAGTTTTGACACCCTTTACATTCGGCTATCATACACCGATACTAAATCAAGTGGAACTTTAAATAAATCAGTTACTTAAGGTACGTGGATACTTAAATTGATAATTAATTTTATTACTTTATTTAAAAACTGTCTTAAGGAAACAAAAAAAAGTAACAACAAACATTTAAACAAACAATCTTATTAATTATTGCCACCATTTTAAGCGAAATTTAATGTTGATTGTAACAATAAATTGAACATGTTTTAATATTTGTTAACAAAAAACCAAATTTAAATACCTGAAGTGATAAATTGAGTCCATTTCAATAAAAATTATTTCAGTTTTGTTGTTGTTGTTGTTGTTGTATTTTATTTTGATTACGATTTTGTTTTTCGTTTTTGCTCTCTCGTTGTGGTTAAAATTAATGATCGAGTTTGTTAAAACAAATGTTGGTATAAAAGCAAAACAAGTGTTCGGTTTTAATTTGAATTTTTAGTTTAATTTAGTTTCAGTTTCAGTTTGATTTTAATTTTTTTTTATTTATTTATACCAAACCAAATGATTTCAGGCAATTTTGTTATTGTTTTTCTTTTCGTAACAGGTTCCGCAAATTGTACTTTAAGTTGAAAGCTAAAAAAATTAAAACAAATAAAACTAAATTGCTGCTGGTCTAAAAAGCAATATATAGAAAACTACACTTAAATATTTCAATAATGTATGGAGATCATAAATCATTTGAATATCAGCTAAATAAATGTAAATACGTACACAATGTATGTATGTCGCTTTGTACATAATGTAGTGACCATTTTTGTGTAGAATTTAAAAAGCGTTGAAAAAATGTTCATAAAATATTAAAAAAATTAATGTTGGTACGGTTATTAATTGTAAATAAAATCTAAGAATTCACACGCGAATATTAAGAGTGAACATGAAATTGTTTTACTGAAATTTAAAAATTTGTTTTATTTCGAATACTTCTTGTGTGTTTATGTAATATGTAACGTAACATGTAAATATTGTCGACATACTGGTCGCATGTTCACATATAAGTTTGCCTGTGTGACAACGGTCTGTCCTTGTGTTGTACAATTGTGCAATGTGTCATGATCGACATGAGTGTTAGATCACCTACCAGTGTTATTGTTGTCGCAATTTTATATTTTTCGTTACCTTACTGTTTGGAAATAGGTAAACTAATGTGTTTGTAAAATATGGAAGGCAAATTGACATTTGAACCAAATTCAGTTTGTTCAGTTAAAAACATGCCGCAATAAGGTCTCTCAAAAATGCGAGAAATATACAGGTCTTAACAATATATATCTAGAGCTGTTGTTGACCGACTCTCTATTACGTGTCTGCTATCTCCTATAATTCCAAATAATAACAAAACAAAATGCTATCGGAGGACATACGAGAAAAACCAATGGTTAATGTACCGAAAAAGATGACTTATGTAATAAATTGTCTAGGGAGTCCATCAAAAAAAAAAAAAAAAACTCAACATTCTTGTTCAGCTACAATCAGGGTTGGTAAGAACCTGGGTTTAATAAAACCCAGCCCATTATTTATAATAAATTTTACACTCTTGGTAGGACATAGAGAGCAGTATATACTATGAGCGATATCTTACCCCACCCTCCTTACTTTCTGTATACTGCTTCTTCTTACTACTTGCTGGTTTGACGAATACCTGATTTGGCAGGTCACCGCTGCACTCTTTTCGGAGAACTTGAAAATTGGCTTTAAAATTGGATCGCCTCAAAAGGCGAGATCCGAAAATTACCTAAAAGGTGGGAAAAAGTTTTTTTATTGATAGACAATATATTGATTTATTTATTTGTTGATTCGTTTTCTTTAAAATCAACAAATTTTTTGAGCTAAAAAAAACGAGCCGAATTAATTTGTACTCCCAATAGATAGATTATATATCTTTTTTGTGTAAATAAATATACCGTAAAAACCTTTAAATTAATTCTTTTTTTTACTGGATATACAAAAATTAAAGTCCCACCTGGGTTCTGTTTAAATGTAATACTCAATAAAATTCGGGTGGGTTGCCCAGTGGGTTGCCAACCCTGGCTTAAAGTGGCCTTATTAGAAATATTGACCTTCATAGAGCCGAAAGTAGGACAAAATTTGTCAGAATCAATTCTAAGAAGCTTTCTGTCTGTTTTAGATTACAAAAGATATGCAAATTGTTACTGATTGGCCGATTATTGCATTTTACGTATTTATAATTCTCTTTAAACAATTATGCGTTTTGTTTGTTTTGTTTTTCTATTAAAACCTACAGTTATTGAGACCCCGCAAGAACTACATACTTATCATATTTTTTACTTTCAGACGACTTTTCTATGAGAAAAATTATTGTCCGATTATGCGTTGGAGTCACTGTTCTTAATTTTAAATAAATTTAACCATTTTTCTCTTTAGCTAACTTAAAAACCAAAACAAATAAAATTGCTGTGATTTTAGATTTTCTCGAAAAATAGGCATCAAAAATCAGCAAATCAGCATATTGTAAATTTTAAGGCAAAAAATTAGCAAATATGGCAGGCCTGCGATCTAGTCGTATGTTTAAGTTAAATAATGACTGTATAGACTCAGAGTCCATTTAATAATTGCACCTGGTATTTCTTTTGACAGGAACAGTGCAGTAAAGTCGAATTTGACCGTATAACATACATATATAATTTTTATTTTTTAATTTGCAAAAATATTAAATGACAAAATATTTAGAAAAATAGCAAAGCCAACTGCAATATACGCAACAGTTGTGGTTAGTTTTTTTTTTAGTTGTTCTTTTTTTAATTTTTATTAAATCCATCAATGGCTCAATATTATTTTTTTCCAGTTTAGCAATAATCGAACCACTCACTGAACTTTAATAGATAAAATTTCATAAAATTATAAAAATATTTTTAACTGTTGTTATGGGAATTCAAATGCTAAAGAATTTTCTTATGATCATATGAATAATAACTAAAATGCAAATTGTTTTGTAACAAACATTACAAAAACAAAAAAAGTATTTGTTTGCTTATTTGCATCGAAAGGTTTTAGTTCAAGCGCCAGCATAGAGATACACAATTTTCCAAAGAACCACAAAACATTTAAATTTAATAGATTTTTAATAATAATTCTTTTGAAAAAAGCCCTCAAATAATAATAATAGACAGCAGCTATAAAAAAGAAGTCTATTGTTCAAAATATTATTTACCGATATTACCATTGTCGCTTTCTCAATATATAGACGGCACACATTTAGGTTTCTATGAAATTACATTGTTGTCTGGCCTGTATGTATGATATTTCATTTATTTTTTTTTTGTTCAGAATCTCAAATATCTTGTAAAAGCTTCCCAATCGTCACTTTGTTTACAAACATTTTATGAAACTGAGACTTTTTTCTATCTGATTCTTTGGAAAAATCTCTAATGAAAATTTTTCGAAATTGAACAAAAGTGTTAAATGATTGTAGACAAAATCAATAAATAATTATCAAATAAAGTATCATTTTAAAAATTTTTATGTTATCTTACTAAAATTTCTGTCACTTTTAAAATTAATGTTTTAAAGAGAAATTAGAAGAAAGTGATTTTAGTGGAATAGATACGTGCTCATACCGCCCAGGTAAAGTAATAAAAAAGCTATAAACATAAAAATTTATAAAAATATAAATTAATATACAGTATATGAATATATAAATAATAAAGCTTTTAAGACAACCTACATACAAAAAAAAATATTTGTATATACATACAGTCAGCAACAAAACAAGTGTGCAGTAATGGTTCCGGTTTTCAAATTCAAATATCTCTGTAATCATTAAAAATGTTAAGCTAAGACCAAAAACAATTTAAATATAAATTAATCAGCTTTCTAGAACAATTCAACAAATTCATTTCAATGTCAAAAATATGACTAAAAAGTTGTACACTTACTTTTTCCTTCAGAGTACTTTTTTAAATAGGCCCTAGATCAAAGTTTAGTGCTTATTTTGGCCACCTTTAACGTCAACCATAACAACTTCAAATATTTTTCTAATAGAACAAAATAACAGCGCGATCTGTTTTGGACGATCTGAACTTTAAATTCATTATTGGAATTGGACTAGAGCACATGTTTGACATTTTGCTATCGATATATTGGTAGTAGAAGCTTCGGCAATTTTATAAGGTGGGCCATCTATCGGTTTAAATTTGAACCTGCGGTTACTTCGAATCAGCCAATACTTATGTTATTCTATTCTGTCACAAACTTCAGTATATTATCTCCACTGAACGAAATGAATCGATTTACTCCTCGAGCAACTGGAAATTTATCATCATTTAAAATCATCTTTTCGGACGAAGCTCATTTTCATCTTGGTGGGTACATTAATAAGCAAAATTGCCATATTTGGGACTCAGAAAAAACAAATGTGGACTTATAGAAGCTAATGCATCAATTTGTTGTGGCCTGTGAAGGCATCATTGACCTATCTTTCATATTTCACAACCATTACGATCAATGGCGATACCTATCACACCACGATAACCGATTTTTTTGTGACCGCTCTTCATAGTATTGATGTGAACGATGTTTGGTTTCAGAAGGATGGTGCAACTTGCCACACATCTCACGCTACAATCGATTTATTGCGTTAAACGTTTGATCGCCCTTTAATTAGCCGAAATAGTGATGTCAGCTGCAATTTGACACCAATGGACTATTATCTGAGGAGTGCCGTTAAAGACAAGTGTTATGCCGACAAACCAGAGACAATTGAGCACATTCGTGATGACATTGTCGAGATACGAGAAATAGGTTTCTTTTCATAATGGGATCCAAAATTTACTAAAAATCGATTATAAAAATCATGGATTGCTCAAAGCTACATCTTTGAAAATTGGTGATAATTTTAGTCAACATTACTGCCCTTTTCAAAGCGCTGTTAGAAATTTGGTTGATAAGTTTGGATCGCTACATAATTTTCCGACACCAGTCGAATTAACCTTTTAAGTAAAAAACCAGTCGTGAAGCTCCGATTTGTTCAATACTTTGACGTCCTCAACAATTGGTTCTAATAATCTTTGAATTTTCTGTAAAAAATATTTCTTCAAACGTAGATCGTTTTCATTTGACGGGATACGAAAACAAACTTATTTTGCTATAAGTGCAATTGTTGCAATCCATTAGCATGTTGATCACCTTACTCTTAAATGCGCTATGTGGTTGGAGGTGTGATTGAGAAATTTTATTTGTTCAAATAAATTTGCCCCGTTATTGATAATGTGGATATTACTGACCGTGAATAGCGCGATGCCATATCACACAGCCACCAATAATGAATTTATTGTAAATCTAATTTCTTCATCGCATATTCTTATAACTTTACAGCCAATCAAATCGACTACAGCTTTTAAGCTCCAAATCGTTTCAAATATGATTGAAATTTTTTATAATAAGATCGACTTTGAAATATGGACCCGCTGTGGTATGAAGTATGCTGCTGAGGTATGGTAGGTAAGACATCCGTCTACCAACCAGAAGGTCCTCGGTTAATTACCAGGCCAGACCATCTGAAAAAAAAATTTCAACAGCGATATTACCTGATAACCTTGGCTAGCAACTGGTTATGAGTATTACTTATCTAAAAGCATTTGCCGTACGGAGACAGTGTTAAGCTGTAGGTCCCTTTCATTGAGTCTAAAAGTAGAATGTAGATCCGAAAGTTTAAAATCGGTCGGAAAGACCGGAAAATAAAATGACGACATCTCTCTCGTAAAGCACAGACATTGCCACAATCAGAGCAAGCTAAATTTTATACAAACAGAGTCATACTGGGCTAGTTTGCAAATAAACGTCGAGGAATCGAAAATTATGATTCAACGCTAATAAAACTGCAAGTCTTCAAATCGAAAATCAAAATTTTGAGAAAGTTTCATCCTTTTGTTATTTCGAAAGCGTTTTTCCCACATCCGGTAAATTCCGTTTTAACATCCCTATCATAATGAACTAAAGCAAGCAATCTTTTAGCCCACTAAGCCGGTATTCCAACACATATCAGTTTTAAGACGAAAATTAACGTCTTCATTTCGCGTATAATGTCTGAGGAGAAATTAAAAAAAGAATTTCAATATATAATCGATATAAATGTTCCACTGCGAAGTAATTGCTTGGTTCCTGCTACACTTTCTATTTGTGAGACAGTCTATCGTTTGTTGTAGTTTCCTCATGTTATTCTGTCCAGCAAACTTCTTTACCTGTTTCGCCAGCTGTTGGTATTGCTACCTCGTAACATTATTGTTGCTTAGCTGTAAAATAAATTCCCTTCTTTGAGAGACCAGGTTCCGAGTGTCATCTGAAATCCATGTTTTGCTATGTGTTTGCACTACACCCAGTGTTTGTTCTGAGACTTGATTACATGTATGTTGCTGTGATATCTTCCCATGTGTGATGTTGATCTGCTGGTAGTGTATTGTGCTTTAGAATACAAGCCCGAAAAGTAAATATTTTTAATTGAGTCACTTTTGAACTAGGTGTGCGATATGTCTTACCTTTAGACCTTGGTATTATAAACTTGGTATTCTCTATAGATTTAAACAGAAGAGAAAAAAGAAATAATACATTGCTTATGGATTAACGCAATTAGTAGTAAACTAAACCTAATTGAACAATTTCAAATCAATCATAATATAATTTAATAAAATGATATATTTTGTAACGAAATTTCAACTTGTCATCTAAATCTTTCAATAATTAAATTACAATGTCAGTTGATATTCCGATTTTTATTTATTTATTTTTATTATTATTTTCATTAACATTTTTGTTAACTGATGTGTTGAAGTCATGGTAGATTAATTGTCAATCAAATTTATGTCTTAAAATCATTCATTATAAAATTGTTTGAGCAGTTCATATAAAAAATTAATATGAAATCACTTTTGCCCATTGGGTTACTTAAGCTGAAGCTTCACCTCATTAATATTTTGTGGCTACAATTTGAGTAGACATTCATGCAGCTATTAATTCTGATTTTTCTTTAGCCGCGCCCAAAATTGTAAACGAAAAACGAATTATGAAGTTTGAAATCAACCACAATAAATAACTTCAAGTCTAATAACTGAAAATGAATAAAAGGAACAAATGAAAGAACGTATTAAAATGATGAATTTGTTGTGGTTTGTCTAAACGCTTAACCGCACATTTAGTTTTTTTTTCTTTTTCACTTTTGGAGTTGCAATAATATTGAGAGATAGTTACTACTGCTCCACACACAATTGACAACAAAGATGTTAGAAAAACGAAAAAAAAGTGAAAGAAAGAAAGAATGAAAGTAAAAAACTTATTCATTAGAAGTAAAAATATTTTCCATAAAAGAAGGAAGTAAAACTTATTGAATAGATGATTGACAGCTGATGAACGCACCACTCATTTCATTATATTGTATTTCGGTTGAGATTTATACATGATGATAGAGTCTTTATTTTGTGAGACTGGTTTTGAACCTTTTCTTTCTGTTGTTTGGTTTACTTTTAAGGCTATAATTGAACTAGATTTTATTTCGGTAATGATTTAAAAGCTTCATTGTAGAGTTTTAAAGCTTTTATTTCTATGCCGTAATTATTAAGATGAGGGTGTAAAGGGCAGATAAGATTAAAAACTAAATTAAAGGCCAGCATCAATTGAGTAAACGTTCTATGTGTGTACGTGTATTTCGTAATTTTTTCCATCACTCAGTTAAGCCAGTAGTTTGGGTCAGCACCTTTGTAGATGATAAAGAGACGTATGAAATCTTCATTATAATTCCATTTGATTTAATTTCAATGCTCGTTGGTAGATGTTTGTTATTTGATTGACCTACTGCTGGGCTTAAATTTTTTTCTTTAAGATTTTTTCATATAATTTTTTTTCTTTGTTTTCTTTTTCTTAATCTCATAATGCGAACAAGGCACAACTTAATTCGTAACACCCCGACAGACAAGATCACGCGCCATATAACGATTTATGATTAATTGTAACAAACTTTACAAAAAAAAAAAAAATGAAACACGAAAAAAAGAAACTTTTAAAAAACACATCAGATTGTAGAAAAAAATTTGAAAAAATTTAAACGGATGATGTACACAACGAGTAAGTGATTTAAATTATTGGAAATAAAAACAAAAAAAAGTAGAGAATAAGAACAAAGTAACATGGTTTTTTTAATGATTTACCTAAAAAAGTGATTAAACTTGCCTAGATACACGATTCTGATAAAAAAAGAAAAAAATATTTTATTAAAAAACTAAAAACAAAATTGTATAAAATTTTGCGTTTAGAATAAATTCCAAAATGAAACGTTATGATGACTTGACTTAAATCGTAACAATACAAAGAGAACCGAATGACTGATTAAAAATATTAAACTTAACATAGACGAAAGCTGTTAAGCAAAATATGTTTGAAGCAATTCAAAGAAAGAAATAAATATGTATGCACTTAAAGAAAAAGAACCCTGTTTTTATAAATAAAATAAATACTCAGATTTTACCCAAAGTTATGGTTCGAACAATGAAAACTGTGCAGCTTTCTTGATTAATGTAGAGAAATTACATATAAGGGTTTTGACAGACTGAAGATCCCACATTGTAAATAATTTGTGTAGGGTGCTCTGCCAGGGAGCATATGGTTACTCCGCTAGTAATAACTATAATATAACTTATAATTGATTAATTATGCAGACGATATTTGTCTTCAGTCCAACTACTTCTCTGATTTTGCACTAAATCTGCGGAGTATATCAGAAATAAAGACGGAAGCTGTTCTGAAAATAAACGATGCCAAAACCAATTCTCTAAGCTCGAACGTGTAGTCTACACTCCTTTACGGTTGTGAGACTTGAAATGCCGCCCGCAGTTATATGCAAATAATTCAAGTATTTGCGTCCAATTAAAAGCCCATAACTTATGAAATGGGGGTGGCAGTAGTGTAGTGATTAGAGTGCCGGCAGACAAGTCAAACCAACCCAGGTTGGAGCCCCAGCAGAGGTTTTAAAAGGAGAAAAAATTTATTACGGTTTTCGAATATTTCATTAAGAGATTTCAACCCCTTCGGACCAAAACACTCAAAAGAAGCCTCCCTGACATTCCAGCTTTATTTCTGGCGACGATAACAGTCATCACAGGAATCAGGAAAAACGCCACCTACTGGGAAAAAACGGCAATGCTATGTAAGGATCACCACCAACACACTTAGTAAGGAACCTCACGACCAACATAGTTAGCAAATATCCTCGCCACTACACAATACAATAATACAATGGAGGCGTCGTTTTTAGGCGGCGATAAGATGGCAGCCCCATCATCCTGGAACGGGCTACAGTAGACTAATCATCTACTTAGCTTGTAATTAAATGATTAACGAAACAGAAATAAGGCAAAATAATAATCATTTCAATGAAATTAGTATTGTCACGAACACTACTGAGGATAGCGAGGTTGAGAACATAGATAAGAAAAAGAGTTTAAGAATACCATGCAACCCTACCAGTCTGAATAAGAAAAGAGTCGACGGGTAAATTGAAAACTAATAAGGCGGCAGGCGGCAGGCGAACATGGACTACCAGCGGAAATTCTATGGGTTGACCTCCAAATCACAGTGGAAGGAGGAGAGAGTGCCTCCACCGTGGAAGAAAGGCATCATTGTAAAGTTGCCAAAAAGTGGCGACTTGAAAGACTGTAATAATTGGAGAGAATTAACTCCACTTAACACCATATATAAGATACTTGCAGTCATAATACAGGGGAGGCTTCAGAGCAGAATAGAAAGTGACCGAATGGAAACTGCATAGATCCAGGCCAACGAATAATCATTGAACAGTAGAATGTCGTACCCCCCTGTATCTACTGTTCGTTGATTTCAAGAAAGCATTTGACACCATCAAGCGAACGTCTATATGGAAAGCACTAAGAACAAAAAGAGTACCCCAGAAGATAATTCGAATAATCAGAGCGATGAATGAGAATGCAGAACTTTCAGTTCTTCACAATGGGAACATCAGCTAAGCATTCCACACAAATGCCGGAATTAAACAAGGATGCCTACTATAACCTCAGCTATTCACCATCGACTAGATGGCATAATGATCAAAGTCTGTTCGAAAAGAAGAGGGGTCCTCCCACGACAACTCGAAGACTTGGACTATGCAGATGACATTTGTCTACTCTTGCATAAGATTTCCAATATGCAGTCGAGACTGGAGGTCCTAGAAAGATTGGTTCGTAGTGTTGGGCTTGAGATAAACATCAAGAAACCAAGGCCATGAGAATAAACAATACGAGCATGGAAAACATTATACTACAGGATCAACTAGACGAGTATGTAGATAGCTTCCGTTATCTAGGAAGTACAATGACTACAAACGATGTCGCAGAAACAGACGTAGATGACAGGCTCAATAAAGCGAGAACGGCATTTGGACGACTGCAGTCAGTATGGAGGAGCTCACATGGTGCACAAAACTGTGTTGAATAAAGGATTTTTAATTAAAACTAAACACAGGATTTATTTTATTTTAACTACAATCTACGAACTCATAAACACACGCTTTTAAAAAGGTAAAAACATAACAATATAGCAAAATATATATGACTTTAGCTCGATAATCATCCTATGATAGCATAATGGAATCTACTTATTGGACCCAAATGAATTATATAGCAGACAGTTTTAAAATGAATCCTTTCTTAATAATAACTTAATAACGTGTGTAATAGCTTATAGCGGAAACTCCTGACATACCATGTCATGGAGACCATAATGAAATTCCTAAGACCTTAGCGAATTACAGACAGAGCAAATTGCAATAAAGATTATTATAAGTAATAAATAATACATGCTTATGAAACAAAATAGCATTCTTATTCCACAAAACGTACTTATTATAAATTCAAAAAGGTGCGTAACAGTTGAATATAATGTATAAAAAACATATTATTAATCTCGGTATCAAAAAGAAGAAAAAATAAATTTATCTGTGTGTTCTCATAATGTAATTTAATTCATTAATTGTGGTTTTTACTAAAATGAACGAATGGTTTTTAATGCAAATTTAAGCTGCGCTGAAAAAAACTAAAAATCGGTTTTTCGTACAAGCAAAGGAATATTTGGCAAATATGCCAACTATTAAACTGAATATTAATTTATTTTGAACCATTTTGCATTTTTAAGTGTATAACTGCAATAAATTTTACTGAATAATCAACACGAATTATTATTTTCTTTGTTTAATTGTTACAAAAGTTTCTCAAAAATTGGTAATAAACCTTAACCAAAAAAACAAAGTGAGGGAGGTAGGCAAATAGGCAAGCCATACAGTACGCATGCGATCATGCGCCTTGATTTTAAAATTCAAACAATTCATGAACTCCCACTGTGTCAAATGAGGCGCTGGTCTAACAATGGGATTTATGCCTTCCCATAACTATAAGAGAAATAAAGAGAAAAAAAAATAGAAACAAACCCATAAACAGAACAAAACAGACAGTTATTGTTTTTCATCAACAGTTGGACGGACATAACACGGCAGACAAGCAAGTAGAAGACAGACATTGGCCAGACACTCTCAATACTATACTAAACATTTGGTAGTGAAGCGTGGTTGCTTGGCACCTCCTGTGGTGCGTGGGTCGTTATAACCTACAATCTAACTAACAACAACAATAAAATACTATGTACCAAGAACAACAACAACAATTGGAGGAACAAAAAATGGCAATACAAATAACAATAAGAATTGTTACTTCATAAAAATAATTTTTGTTTTTTTTTTTGTTTCTCTTTTTATTTTAATAAAAATAAAGTGCACAACAATCAACAAAATCGGTAAATTTGCTTTTTTGTTAATTTTTTTTACAGTTTATTTGTTAGAGTTTTTGTCTGGTATGGCTCGATTGAGAGTTATGAATTGAAAACCTTTTGAGTGCGTTAAATATCGACATTTTCAAAGAGAATTTTTTTTTACTCGTTTCCTTTTTTTTTGATATTTAGCCATGTCGATTGTCTGGTTACAGCGATTACGCCATATCGTTAAATGTTTTCAACTTTGACCTGTTGCAGTGTTGTCTGTGTCGATGAATTGCTAAAATGTTTACTGATGATGACATGACAATTAAAAAAAGAAATACCAAGACAACGTTTTTTTTTGCCTCATAGCAAGATAGGTGCTCAAATGGAAGTCAAGTTTATAGTGGGATGGTGTAAAGTTGTGCTAACTATATAGGTTGCTGTAGAACATGTAATTTGTCTTTGTTTATAGAGATATTCGTTCTTAATGAAGCATTAGTTTTGAGGTTTTTACTAAGCTATATGGTCTTAATTGCCTTTAACTAAAGCGTCATAACCTGCAAACTTTCTGTTTTGAATAGATATAATAGAAATTATCTATGAACCTATAATTCGATCTTAGATGATTTCCCATTTCTTTAATTTCGAAATCAGAATTAATTTTTTGTAAGAAACTTTGAAGAACAATATCTGTAATTAATCGCTAGACACCTCAACTAGTTTTAGCAATGCAATCTTTAACTACGTAATCATTCGATCTTTTTACGGTCTTTTAAGCTATCGTATAAGAGCGAAATAAAATTTCATTTTGAAATCACAAATATATACCCCTAACACTAGTTTACAATGTTTTTTCCACAGTGCCAAAAATAGCGCAAAAAGTCTAAAACGTCAAACTTTTGAGATATTTATAAAGAATAAAACTGAAAATGAAGAGTTTTAGTTGTGTTTTTATATAAATTTTTCTTTTTTTCGCTTATGACAATCAAAACCTCACTTAAGGGATTATAAGTCTTAGTGAAACCATTCACTATGCGAGTCACTCACTTTTTGGAAAAAATCTAAATTGGAATGTACAAAATAAATTTTGAGGGACATATAAACAGCCACTATTTCCAAATTCTTCAGTAATTCAGCAAAACTATATTTGCAATTTGTAGTTCTTTAATTTTCTAAAAATTCACGAACCAGTATCAAAGAGAATCAGGCAGCTAGTTCATCGCCGGCTACGGGACTCTTAAATATTAAATCATTTAAAAAAAAATACTTACTTTGAGGACCCACAAATATTCCTAGTTTTAATTTAGACTCGGAAAGATTCGAAAATAGTCTGCATAAATATCGAAACGCTGGTTTTGTCTTCTCCAAAGTCTTATAAGAAAGGTATCTATTATAAAACTATGACGTATACTCGTACATGGAGAAACAGAAAGGAATAATAAACCACCATAGGTACCATTTTTTTAAAATATATGTTTTTTCAGTGAACAAAAAAAAATAATTTTGTAAACTTCTGTAATTAATCTTACGTTATGAACTTTTTGTGATAATCAACATCATTCTTGTCAACACTTAGCTTATAAGAGATGGTCCTATGATGACAGACATACATCTTATGTTCCAAAATAGAAATAAAAGAATTTCAATACATACAATATAAAAAAAAACTTTTTTAAATAATACAATTTCAAAGTGATAAATGTAATGCCTAGAGATGGAAAGATGCCATTGATTAGTGTGGTCAAGGAAACTAACAGCCATATGTACTGAAATGATGTTTAGCTGATTGACAGAGGTTGTTAGCTGCTTCATTTCAAATGCTTTTTATAAATACCCAAATAAATAGCAATATATAATAACTAATAACCCCGTAATTTTCAAGCGGATTTCTAAGATCTAAGACTCAATATATTCATAACTAAACACAGTTTCATAACAAATTCATTAAAGGCAGAGTTGCTATACAATTAGTGCTCAAAAGCAGTTCTAAACTTGAAAAATTTAGAAAAAATTAGATTTAAAATGTGTTTTCTTAACAACTACACACAGATTCCGTAAGGCTGCTTAAATAATATATATATCACTTAAAAGCGATGATCCTCTTCTTCTTAAATCCACTCGAAAACTTAAAATTGGTTAATATATAGCTAAGTTAATAGCTCATAGGTGAATGAAGGTACGAAAAACTGGTTTCTTACCTGTCTGTAACTCAAGATATTGGAGGTGTTTCGAAAATTTCGGAAACAATTTCTTATTGTATTTGAAAGCGCCTATCACAAACGTTTGTCGCACCGTGTTATGCTAATTACAATTAGCTCTTTTAAGTGAAATTAAAAATATAAAATAAATAAAACAAATAAAGTTTCAAGAAGTTGGAGCTGCCATAGAGTGGGGGAAATAATGTAAAATTTCCAGAAGATAAACTCAACAGTCTTCAATACCTGCGACCAGAAGAAGTCCGAATTATACTAGAAGTTTCCAATAGGATATAGACCATCTGCGTTGATGCCACCACACCAACCAGCAGTGTTTAAACTGGAACAATGACGAGAAGGTTCTGCAACTAAATTTTGGTTTGAAGGATATAGCGACAGAAAATTTTGAATCTAAGTCAGCCAACTGCAGAAGTAATAATGAGGAGCTATCGGTGGCGCTACAGAGAAGTTTAATGATAAGCACAAGATAGATCTGTATCGAGTGGAATTAATATGCCGAACGAAAAATCTAATGAAGCCTTTGCAAAACCACCCGCTTGTAGAACATTTCAAAACCTAGGCGTTTGTCAACGGCCATGGCGCCTTGATGTTAGCTCGTGGTGTGTGCAACATCAAAAAACTTTTACGGAGACCGTGGCGTTCGCAATGGCACAGGAGACCGCTCGACTACTAACTAAGGCACATAAATAAAAATCTAATTAAAGACATCGATGAAGCGGTTAAGCGGCTTATGGTTGAGAAGGAGCAAAAAGCAGAGATAATATGCTATAACTGCAGTAAGAGCGGTCAGTAACGAAGAAATTGTAAAGTGCCACGTAAAAAGCAAGATCACACCACCTAGAAGTAACGAATGAATAAACCACCAAAAATTATTACAAGAGTTCCCGTTAAATCGAGATAATACCTTGGTGCAAGAGTTAGAGACTTAAAGCGAGAGTATTTCGATAGCGCAAGAAAAAAAATTGAGGTGAAGTGATGAGTTGGCGACTGGATGCTGTCGGACCACAAAAATTACCATCACAGTCTGAAACCTCGATATTGGAGGTAGATTGTTAATATAAAGGCTTAAGGGTATGAAAACAGTAGGATGTACAATAGATATATATCATCAAAAGCTCTTGTCAAAACCAGTAAAGAAAAAATATCACCCCATGAAAAGACGACATGCGAAAATTCCGGTCGATGCGTTTCAGTAGTGGCAGTAATAAATAGCGACAGAAAGTCGGAACCGGTAATATCTCTGCCAAGGATCAAGACCTATTTAAAGAAAATGGGTTAAGGATATGGGTTAACCAAAAAGCTGCTGAAGAAGCGTGCCGATAAAACAGGCAACCAGAAGTATACCAATAGTAAAGTGTAATAAGCTAAAGGAGCTAATCAATGAAATTGAATAAAGCGGCATAATCCAGCTGCATTTGCCAGGCCGTAAAAATCACCTACAGTCTAAGTTAAAAAGAAAGATGGCAGCACAGGGTTTTTCGTGGATTACAGGAAGCTGAATGATGTCACTAAAAGGGACACGGAATGATGTTACTAAAAAGCATAGTACTGACTTAATCTTATCATATATTTCTTGATGAACATTTTTTTGTTTTGCTTCTTTTGTAAGTTATACTACATAAATGTAATTTAATTAACCAATCATTTGCCTTAATTTTCTAAGAAACTAAATGGTTTATTTAAAGAAATTATTAGAAATGACCTTTCACATAATAGGAATAGGAAACAAAATACATGTAAATAAATTGTTTTAAAGATGAGAATTTGAGATTGAAATTCCAAAACATTGAAAAGAATTTAAAAAGAAAATCTAATTATTTTCTTGTTTTTGTTTTGTGTCTTCTAAAATAGACTAAATATGACAATGATTCCCTTCGTTACTTGAAAATTAGATTTGGAAATATACAACCTCCTTTTCCATTCTCTTGACCTTTAAATAAAAGGGAGAGACAATATGATTAACATATAAATAACATTTTGATGCTATTCTATTCTTAATTTTTTCTTTTTTTTTTTGTAAAATATATAACGAAAACTTATCAATGATTATCGTCAACTGAACTATAATGGACAGAGATCGTATATGTAAGTACATATGGGTAAAGTATATCGCTATCAGTAACAGCCAATCAGTAAAAATAAAAAATAAAAACTAACTGACTGACAAGAAAGTAAAAAAAAAAAATGTCTTTAAGATGAAAAAGATGAACACAGAGGAAGAGAACAAAGAAAAAAAGCATTCAAATTGAAATCAGTATTGATCTCTGCTCGTGTATGATGTTTAATTCCAAAGAACTACACGATACAATAATAAAGGAGTGTTAATTAATTTTCAAATTTTTCTAAGAAACACACAACAAGTTACAGATTTTTTTGTGCTCTCTGTCGTTTTGTAGCATCAAAATATAAAATCAGTTTACGATCTGAAAACATGCGAGACAAATTAAAAAAAATCAAAAGAAAAAAACGAAAGAAACTGTATTGACACTTTTTATATTGAGAAGGGTTTTGTGTTTTAATACAGAAACAGGCAGACAAAAACAAGTCAGTCAGACTGACATATATATGGTATGTATATAGAGGGTCAGACATATCGTGGCAAAGACAGCCAAGAAGGGTTACAAGGTTTGAGTTTTGTTTGTGATGTGTCACATCAAATTGTCAAAGTCACAAATAAAAATAATTTCTCTTTTCTTACTCTTCTTGAAAAGGGGTTATAAATTTCCAAGTGGCTTATCCCTGATTGAAAGAGGATACCTGGACTAGTTTTTCTTATTTTTTCCACTTTCATTTTATTATAAAACAAAGATTTATGAGAAGAAAAAAACTTGCAATTTTACCTTTTGGTCCTTTTTGTTACAAAAAATACTTATCCTTGTATGTCTAATTCAATTCTCAATTTCCTTTATACTTTTTCTGTTCGTCTGTCATCTTATAAGTTTTTGCAAATTTATTACTTTCACTTTGATGCCAGCAAAATGGAAATTTGCGAAAACAAAAGTGTCACTTCAACTTTGTGCCAATATGTGTCAACTTATTTTCTAAAATCAGTTTCAATTTTAAATACTTTTTTCTGTTTCACTTCCTTTGTGTTCATCTGTAGTTCAATTGCTATTTTCTGAAATGAGAAAAAAAATAATGTAAAGGATAGAGAATAGCAGATAAATAAGCAAAGGTCAGCAGAAATAATAAGTCGAAGAAAATTACAATGAGAAATCAATGAATTTTGTGAACATTGTCTGGCACAAAAGTCAATTGCAAACAGCACACAAAATGTAGAGGAGAGACAACAATCCGTTTGTGTTTAATCTTTGTTTCCAAATATAAATACATACAAATATACATACATACTCCGGATGGTGTTATAAAAAATGATTATAATGCACAGTGGGCAGGAGTCATTTGACCCATTTACATATCTGAATGCTAATATTTTTTCAATAAATTTGCAGAATTAGTATTTCGTGCCTTTTATTAAAATTGCTTCAAATTTGATTTAAATTAATTCCTATTGAAGTTTTCTAAACGCAAACTACCTAATAAGACAGATAGTTGGCCATCAATATTTCTTATATCAGTTACAATTTTAAATTGACGATTAATCGTCATATCCGGCAGCTGTGTTAGAAGGCGCGTATATATTAGGTGGCTCATTTAAAAGTTTAAATTACAAATGCAATAAAACAAAATCGGCTTAAAATTTTGCCAAATTTATTCTCCTGTTGTGAGGTACAATTATTAGAAATGAAATATTATTTCATTCGTATGGCTGCCGCGGCTGGCCTTACACTACCCCATTCGAGCGGACCAATTTTCGAAAACTTTTTCGAGTGTATGGGGTCGTATCTCGGCAATGCCGTCACGAATGTTGGCATTCAAATGCTCAATTGTCTTAGGTTTGTCGTCATAACACTTGTCTTTAACAGCCAAATCACAGCTTCTTGGCGGCCAATTGACATCACCATTTCGACTAAGTAAACAGCAATCAAACGTTTGGCGCAATAAATCGTTTGTGGCATGCGATATGTGGCAAGTTGCACCATTCTGTTGAAATCAAACACTCACATCAATACCATAAAGAGCGGGCACAAAAAAATCAATTATTATGCTGCGATAGGTGTCTCCATTGACCGTAATGGTTGCGTGGTCCTCATTTTCAAAGAGATATGGGCCAGTGAGCTCCAAATGCGGCAATTTTGCTTATTAACTTCATCCGAAAAGATGATTTTTTTTTGCAAAATCGACATCATCGCGTAGTTTCTCGTTCGCTCATCTAGCGAAGCGAAAACGAAGCGTATGGCCATGAGGCTTTATTTCTTGAACCAATTGAACTTTGAAAGGCATCATACATAGATCCTTTCGCAAGACTCCACGTAAACTGGTGCGTGAAATATTCAATTCTTGAAACCAACGACGAGTTTATGTTGATGGATTCTCCCGCACACTTTCAGCCACAGCTTCCATATTGTCGGTTGTACGCACTGTACGATCATGCTTACGTTTTGGCGCATCAACAATGAAACCAGTTTCACGAACTTTAGAAACAAAATTGCGTATACCGGGTACTGTTAGTTTGGTCTGCGAGCAAATTTTGTACGAAATGCAATTTCTGACCATTGCCTTTGTTTTTGAAATAAACTTCCAATAAATCTAATGTTGCTCAAGCGTAAATCGATTCATTTCGTTTAGTGGAGATAATATACTGCATTTTGTGACAAAGCAGAATGACATAAGTATAGCCAGATTCGAAATAACCGCTGGTTCAAATTTAAGCCGATAAATGGCTCACCCGATATAATGCCAGGTAGTTCCTAGAAAGAAAAAGGAACAGCAGCAAATTTCTTCCATTCGTTCCTGTTTAATTCAATAGGCTAGATTTCTCTCCAACTTAGGCCGAGTTGATTTCATTGATTTCGAGTTCTATCTATCGCCTTCAGATATGGAGTGGATGACCAACCTTGCGCGTTTTTCTCATGGATTCCTGTTTATGACAGTTTTTGCTATTGATTCACGTGGTTCTCGAAGCGCATGACCAATCGAGCATCGTTTTATGATAGAGAATCTCTTTGAGATTTATACGTTGTTTCGATTATTTCCACATTTTTGCGTTTGACCAAAATATTTTCAAAATTTCTTGAAGACAACGATGGATTTGATGCTAGATGGATTTGACATTGCGTGATGTTATATTCCAGGAAGGCTGATTCCAGTTGATATTGACCATTTCAAGATAGCAGTCGACTTCAAACTGGTGGTAAATTACCGAAAGATTGATTGGTTTTAAAGATCCGAAACATTATAATATTGCTACAGCCACCCGTTTTTGTTATAAATTACTAACCTCTTCCAAATCGTATTCTGAATTTGGTGTTGTTAGGGGTGTTGTAACGTGTTACCTTACATTTATCAATGTTGACTCTTAGTCTGGCTCTTGCATCTTAATTTTCCAAAGATTTAAGCTTAGCAGACATGTGACGATAGAAGTGTGCTTGAAATGAGACAGCATTGGCCCTGTTGATTGTTGTAGCATGGCGAACGATAACTTCAGGAACTGTCTGTCGGATTGCTGTTGATACACAGAAGCTATTATTCAGTTTACCAGCATGATTGACTCGTATTTGCTAGTGCGCATGTACGGAATTTAATTATGCGATATTTACAAATTAAGTTTTCTTTTTGAGCATTAGTCTAAGCTTATGCTGAGTTTCAAATTTCAGGGTCAGCTAGATAACTGGTAATGAGAACTGGAGTGTAGAATATGAACACAGAGCGTTGAGTTTTTAGAGTAATTTTTAAGTTTTTATATACAGTTTGTAAAATAAATCTTATCAAAGTAGAAAAAAAGTTAAAATCTTATTTTCATTTGAGAATTTGAACAACAAATTCTTAACATGTTTACATTCAGTTACTGTACCTCATAAGGCCTTCGAGCCATCATAACTTTTAAAATAGATCCACATATTACAACGCTAGTAACAAAAAAATCTTTACCTGATTTCTTTGCTGTAAAATATAGAAAGATTTATTTTACAAACTGTACATTAGACATCCAAACTTTATTTAGTTCTACAATCTAAGTCCTAAACTCCAATGCCAAACATACCTAAGTTTGTTATCTTTGCCGTAGGGTTTCAAGAATTTTTTGGACAGTACACAATAGGAGATCTCTCAATGTTAGTATTATTACTAGGCATTATATGATGGGCGGAAATAATGATAAGACTGTATATGCCCTGTCACGCTAGGCACACCTCCTTCCTAACTGAGGGTCGCATAGTTCTGAATGAGATTTACGACAATATATCTCATCTCCGTTGACTCGGAGAAGTCTATACTGAATATTCTAGACTTAGAGCAAGTTTGGCATTGGAATTTTTAAATTTTTTTCGAAAAAGTTATTTTCAATGCATATTTCCCTTTCCCGTATTACTGTAGCATCTCTCAGACCACTCGTATCTCTATTCTCTGACATCCAAGGTGCTTTCGAATCATCCCTTTCGATTATGAATGTTAACACAAAGCTGGTTAAGCTTAGTTTACATAGTATGTTGTTTTTCAGAATTTTTCCTTCCCTTAGTTGAGTTAAAATGAGGACAAATTAGAGGAAGTAAATTGGCTGTCAAATGATGAATTGTCAAGAATTGAACCGTCAACCCTTGATATTTATTGAGTAAAAAGTTAGACTCCTGAACAAAGAATTGTAATTGTGAAAATTTAAATTTTACTTTGTTAGGCGGTTATGTAAACAAATAAAATGTCGCTACCAAACTATGATAACAATTGGCTAATGTTGATATCAGTGACATTTGGTTGCAGCAGGACGACGCCACTAGCCACACAGCCAGCAACACAATTTAGTTGTTGCATGAGAAATTTCCCAGTGAAGTAATTTCTCGATTTGGCGTTGTCAATTGGCCGCCTCGTTCTTGTGATTTAACGGCGGTGGATTATTTTCTCTGAGGCCATTTAAAAGAACAAAGAACAAACCACGAACAACTGATGGTCTGAAAGGTGAAATCGGCGCTGCATTGACGAGATAAGCGAAGCTTTGTTGCAAAATGTGGTTAAAAATTTTTTGAAAATAGCGAACGTCTGCCTACATGCAAGTGGCCGACATTTGCCAGACATTATATTTCATTATTAATTCGCATATTTCTATTTTATATTGGTATGAATAAAACTAAATTTGTCAAAAACAATTTGTTTTTAAGCCAATTTACTTCCTAACCTCAAATTTGCCAACAATAACAAAAAATATTTTTTTTAAATTATTTTCGTTTTACCACTGTATGATACAATGAAATAAAAACTATTGGCGATACGATTATTGACTGGTAAGATTTTTATCGAAAAAATTTCTTTCTTTTTGTTTTTAAGCTGCTGCTGCTGCTGTTGTTGTTGTTATTGTTCGAGGTTATGCCTGGATGGATGTCGATGTCCTGTTATAGATTAAGAAACATTTACAGTTTAGGTCTCTAAATTATCAATGTGTTCCGATTTTTCTTGGCGAATGTTTGTAAAACTGTGTGCGCATAAAAGACGTCAGTTAGTCGAAATAAATTTTTCGTTTACATCGATTTTCAATGATACATTAACACACATATAAATGTGATTGTTATTGCTGTTTTACATTGAATGTTTTTTGGTATTGGGTGTGACAGCAATGTTAACGCCTGCAATATGAGATAACCTATTAAAATGCCAAAAAATACCAGCCCTGCGATTAATCTTTGGCCATATTATCTAAATGTTGACATCAATTTTTATCCAAAAGTTAAAACGAAATTTAAGGATTGGAATCAAAGCAGCCATGATTTTAATTGTTAGCATAAGCTGCGTTTGTCTTTACCTATAAAAAATCATTCTTTTAATTTTTAGTTTTGTTGTGTAAAGGAGTTTCATAAATTTCGTTCGTAACCTTTTATAAGTGTTCCAAAGCAGATCTTCAAAGAGATTTTGGAGAAGCATACTTTAATCATATACTCAGTGTAACAAAATCTAATCTTTTAAGATAATACAAGTATTATGGATTTACTACAAATACCTTATAAAATTTAGTTTCAATATAAATAGATATGAATGAATATTAGGTTAGAAGGAAAGTGTTTTCTGATATTAATTTATGGTGTATTGCAATAAAATACATCTAAAGTCTAATATTTTCTGCTTCAACATAACAACAAACAGCCTTTTCTTCCACACAATATTTATCTTTTATATTAAAATAACTATATTTTCTATGTGGCTTTAATCTTATTTTTGGGTAATACCATATCCCTCCCCATACAATATTTTTCCACTTTATAGCTTACAGGGCAACCAGCAGAAAAAGGCGTTTTTCAACAACAAAAATTATTTCTTTAGTATAATGCTCAAAGGATATCACATCTTTTGTGAAAAAATAAAAACGAATTAAAAAAAGTAAAAGGATCAAAATCTATACACATGAAACTCACTTTTAAATAAATCCTCGTATTTGTAGAAATGTGTGTCTGTATTATTGCAACTATAATTCTTAAAGCCAACAGATTTTTCCAAGTTGATTGCTGTAAAGCATATAACAAAAGTAGCAACAATTTTAGAAGAGGAAAGTTCAAATATCTAATGGAAAGTTTATACAATATAACCCAAGGAGCATTTGACGATATCAAATAAACACTTACATACTTAGCTGGCCATAACAACGAAATAATGGGACTCGGCCTACCTCAGCCCTTCTCTTCAGATGACTATAGGACTTCTTCTACTTTGTCCTTACAACATAGACCAGATCGACCTCTAAGCCGACATCTGCTGAATTCCGCATTAAACACTCGTCGCGCTGCAGGATCTTCTTCCATCCGAGCGACATGGCCGAGCTAGTATAGCTGTTGTATCGGGTGCTTTTTTACAGTTACACAAGTTTTAATCATAATTAAACATAGAAATATATCTTTAATATCCATGAAATGGGATTTGTTAGATAGAAAATTTTATGACATTAAACTTTAAGTATGATTTCGGCCATGTGGCCAACATGGCTGTCGCGTACAATGCCCTATCTGGAACACCAATTTTTACAATCTTTTCACGGCCGTATTTCACTAATAACACTTCGAATGTTGGTTTCCAGGTGTTTAGTTGTCTCTGATTTATCTACGTAATAAAGTGACTTTATATAACGCCAAAGAAAATATTACAATAGGTTCAATCACACCAACATGGTGGCCAATTAATTGGACCATTACGTGAAATTACTCTGCGTAAATAGGTTCTTTGAGTAAATCAATTGTAGCGCGCACTGTGTGACATATGGTGCTGTCTTGTTGGAACCTCATGTCAGCGAAATTAATGCCAGCTAAATGAGGTACGAAAAAATGTGAGAGTAACATTCTGTCCATCATCGTTTTTGAAGACATATGGACCAATGACTTCGCCAGCATATAAAGTGCACCAATAGGTAGGTTTCTATGGATGTAATGGTGTTTCGATAAAAGCTTGTAGATTATCCTCACACCGAATGCGACAGTTCTGCTTAGTTACGTACATATCTAATCAAAAATGGGCTTCATCGGAGAACAAAATTTTGAATTTTTAAATTTGATAAACAATTTCAAATATTAGCAAGCGTTGCCCTGGTGTGAGTCTATGCATAATGAAAGGTCAAACTAAAATATACAAAAAGCAACTGTCAGCTGTTAAGTCGGTAGCCAAATAGATCGTTAGTTAAATAGTCTACTCAAGTTAATGAACCTTTAAAAAACACCTGATATTTTGAAGCGCTAAACCAAAGGGTGGTTCCAGCAAAACGCATGATGTTAATTGTACATAAAACAAACAGTTTACAGAGATTTATCTTAATATGTTTGTATTATGATAGAAGAATCTATGACAATTATGTGTGAAACAAAATATCGGCCAAATGCTCGGCACGGCTTTAGTGGTAAACCTCTATCCGGCGTTCCATATTTTCAATGACTCTGTGGTTCAATGTCGCTAATGTGCCGAATTATCTCATCATTTAGCTCAGTTTTTCTTTTAAATATCTCCAAAGAAAGAAGTCAAACGGTGTCAAATCACATGATCTTGGCGTCCAATTAATATCGCCACGACATGAAATAACACGGCCATTGAATTTCTTGCCAAGAGAGCTGTTGTTTGGTTGGCTCTGTACTTGCAAGTGGCATCAACCTCTTGGAACCACATATCGTCCAGATCCCTATCCTCAATTTCTGGCCACAAGGAGTCCTTTATCGCGTTAGTGACCACAATTCACGGTAACTGCTTGGCTGGACTAATTTTTGAAAATGTATGGCCTCAGAATGAACTGGGCGAGCATGCACAGGTATTTTCACATTTCCTACAGATCCGGTTTGCTAAAATTTGGGCACAATTCTTCCGATTGTGGACATATTTGGTCGATTATGCTGACCAAAAAAAGCACGAAGTGCACGAAATGCATTTTCATTTTAACGCCCATAATCGTAAAAGGCTTCAATAATATTAACGCACTTTTCGATTGTGTACCTCTCCATGGTTGAATTTGTCCAAACACTGAAAAAAAGAAATGTCAAATTCAATTGTCATTGTGAAAGTCCAAATCAGCAGTAAATTTTGTTAGCGTTCTCTTAAAAAAAAAATATTTTCTGCACCGACATATGTACATACATATGTCCCTAGCCTAATGGCTATGTCAACAAGAATAAATTATGATTGTTGCACATTTGTTGCATCACAAAAATGAAATCTTTATGTGAATTTCGTCATCTAGCCGCCAACTCTCGAGGAAATGAAAAATTTAAATATTTATCTTTTGTTTTCGGAGTGGTCTAAATGTATAGGTTAATTTTGCAGTTTTAAAAGCATGACTGTATTAACTGATAGATAACAAATTTTACGAAATGCAGCTTCTGCAGATTCATAATTTTCATAGTTGAATTTTAATACGATTTTCAATAGAAACTGAAATCATTGTAATAATTAGCATCTATTGTACTACTGTTACGACAAGTAGACATTCAAAATTATCAATAAGTGGTTGTTGGAAAACTTCTTGTTGAAGCCCCGATATTTGCATGTAATTCCTGGCGAAACTAACATTTCCTAACATTTTTCTTCGACCGCTTTGATTTGTTAAAACCTGTGTTGTTAGAAAATCAATATAAGTACATGCATATCAATAGTTAAAGTTTCTGTTATTTTTTAATAATTCAGAGACTATGTTTATTGGGTTATGTTTTTAATACCTTTATGCGTATCAGTTTATGTGTTAAACTAAAAATGCAATTGTGTGTGTTTAGTTGGCCAGGCTTAAATTTAATTGAAGTTTTAAGGTGATTTATGTTTACATTTGTTAATCCATCCTAGCAAAGGTGTAATTCCATCTACACAAATGTTGTTTAAGTGGTCTTCTTTACTTAACTGAAACCATTTCAATTGTTTAAGGTTTTCACAAAAAATAAAGACTTTATCTGTAGGATTTTTGGTACATTAAGGTTTCCATTTTTCTAAAGCAAAAGAAACTAAGCAAGCAGTTTAAACAAGAGAATAACTCTGTTATTCATGTTGTATTGACATTGTAAAGGATAACTTAAACGATTAATCTTTTTAAATTTTAATTTCTATCTAAAGAACATATATTATTAGAATTTTGAAAAAAAAAAATATTTAAAAGTTGCTTTTAAGGGTACAATGTTTCATGTTTAGGGAGTTTCAAACCATAATTTTTAATCAAAATTTTACAATAAAATGCCACCTAAGTTTAAAAAGTATGGTATAACTTGATATATCACGAACTTAAGATTAGTGTATTTTAAAAACCATATCGCCTATCTTGCAAAACATAACACTAAACATACTGGTACTTAACAAATAACTTGCAACATTATAATGGATTCTAATAAAAGATGTGCGAACATTAATGCAAGATTTTAGTCTTTTGATTGTTATTTACTTATATTAATAAAGTACATAGGATAGGGTTATTTATGGAATAAATGGCAAATGGCCTCCACGACTTTGCAGCACTTACGTATTCGCTTCTCCATGACTATTTCGCATAAATGTGGCCGAGTTTCGTTGATGCAGCGTTAAATCTGCTCGTTTAATGCACCGACGGTTGTGTGCTGGTTGACATAGACCTGTGATTTTAGATAACCCCAAAAAAAGAAATCTACACAGATCTTGGAGAGAGTACAGGACCTACAAATGTCTCATGCAGTAACTGAAGCGTTTCACTGGCTGTATGGCATGTAACACCGGCTTGTTGAAAACACATATTGACCACATCAATATCACAGTATTTCTGTAGAAAGAACTGTGTTATCATATCGCGATATCGAGCACCAGTAACACTTACTGCTTGACTAACCTCATTTTCAAAGAAAGCATGATCCAATTATGCTACCAGCTCAAAATCCACACTAAATATAATCACATGTGGGTACTCAGAACCCCAAGAGCGGCAATTTTGTCGATTAACAAAGAATGAATTTACTTGAAAGATCAGCATCCATTTGTTGATGTTCAATAATCCGTGCAACGAACTCTCTTCACTGTGCATGGCCATTAGGCTTTAGTTGTTGTGCTTATTGAATATTGTAAGTATGGAGACACAGATCTTGCTGTAGAGAGCTTCTTGAAATTTCCAATTCTTATCCACGACGCCGGCTTTAGGTTCCTGGATTGTTACCGACACTCTTATGCCTTGCTTGGATATTGACATTTGAACGACCAGTGCGTTTGGTATACAAGTGCGTCCAGTATACAGTTGACGAAGTTAAAACACTATTCCGACCATATTTTGTGTGAAATTTTCTAAGTGCGGACGCCAAGCATTCACTATTTTTGAAATATTGTTTAATAATGAAAACACGTTGTTCCATCGTGTAGCGCTCGATCTTGACTAACCCTAAACTCTCAGCAGTCGAATTTAGGATTGCCAACACTTTACAGCACAAATGGCCACAAATTCAAATCTTGCGTTAAGTTTGGAACTCCCTTTATAAAAATCAAGCACATATTTTGATATTTATCAGCGAAATAATCAATTAGATACAGTTTCTTCAGATAGTTTGGTTAACCTTTTAATTGACATTCACAAATTTTACGTGATTGTAGCTCACTTTTCGGGCGGGCTGTAGTAAATCTCAGAACTTATTGAATGTAACAAGGCTATCAAATTAACTATTTGACTCCCAGTAGATTAATATTGGGAGGGAGTGTTGCTTAAGAAACTTTGATAAAGCTTGTGTTTATGGGATATGCCATTTGCAAGGGATCGGCTTGATTGAGATATCACACTGAAACCAAACAGACATATCAGATTCAGAACAGACCTATGTACATACATTTTTTATCGTGGGTATCAAATTTTTATTTTTTCGCCAAACGTTTTGTTTTTCTTCACACTTAACTGCATTATAATACAACATATTGCCATCGCACAACAATTTCTTCAATATAAAAATTTGATAGCCACTGTAAAGTATGTAGCCAGTTTAGTTTTTAGGGTTGGCATTTAAGACTTTAGTGGAACAAATTTGAAGCCTTTCACATATTTAAATCTGGACTCGATGCCTAGATGCCTGTAAACTGTTAACTTACCAAGACATGACCAAATAAAATATTAAAGTTAATGTTACTCTTAGTGGCCCACTTTCACTGTGAGATGCATTTTCACACTTTTTCTATTTTTTGTTATTTTTGTATATCAAATAACACGGTGCGACAAAACGAAACAGCCAAAAACTGGTTTTTACCCGTATTTCGAGATTTTGGAGGTGTTTTCAAAATTCTAAATTCTATCAGAAAATTAGTATCATTTCCACGTATTTCGACTTTGTTCTTTTTTGTCGCATCATGTAATTATTTATGAGATATCAATAATTTTATTAAAAAATATAGCCCGTCTCACTTTGGCTGTGAGACACTGTAAATACTTTCAACCTCGCAAGTTTCAGTGCAATATAGTTATTAGCCTATAGTTTTTCTAGTTTAAAGTGCAATATTCGTAATACAAATACCGATTTCAGCATACCGTCACTAACAACCAGCGTTAAAATAATAAATGCGAATAATTTTACATGAATGGGAACATCAAAGGGTAAACCTTAGAGCTTGGATTTAAAATTATTTATTTTATTAGCAAAACACTGAATACAAAATTAATTGTCTATGTTGTTTAATTGAAGATATTTGTTTGTGACTAAACAAATGCTATACATGCGCTTTTACGTAGTCAATTACATTACATTTTGTATCAGAAACTTTCTTTTGTTGTAAATTTTGCCACTTTTGTTTTAACCATATAATTGAACATAAAATTCATTCTCTCTCTACCCATTAACTCAAACACACAATATGTATTATCTGGCTGGTAACAATAATTGACCTCCAATAATGACCCAACGTTCCATCTTTGTTAATTCGAAATGATGGAGCAGCACAAACAATGCGTGGGATTGTCTAACAAAGATTCCATTAAACAATTAACAAAACGAAACAGTGTACACCACACTTACACAGAATGAAACATGAATTTAGATTTTGTGTGTTTTAATAATAAAAAAAATATTTTTAAAAAAGCTACAGCTATTGACACATTAAAAGTGAATAAAAATACTTGGTTTTTATTTTTGTTAAATAATTGCTTTGTCTGTCTATTAGTCATTTTATTCATTTTATTTAGAATTTTGTTCATTTGTTTGTACTCGATTGCCTGTGCTTTTATTTGATTGTTTTCTTAATTTATTTTCATTTTGATTAATTGATTAGTGTGGAACTTTTGCCTAATTTAACAATTTGAAATAAAATTCATTAAAACACATACATACATCATCTACTCTTCCATACATTTATTCATTCGTTTGTTCGCTTATTCATTTATTCATTCACGTGGTTCCATTGTATACTCGTAGTTGGGTTAGGTTTAAATTTTAGATTTGAAAATAGCCACCAACCAAAGTTGTTGCTGATGATAACAACAAAATTGAAGACGAAAAAGATAAATTAATTTACAATGTGGTAAAATTGGGCGTAAGTAAATGCTTTTTTTCGGCGTTTCCTTCACAAACGTTGCCTATCCAAACCGCCTGTCTATACTTTCAAAAGCGTGGTTGTGTGCACAAAAATTCAACAAGTTTTTTCCGTCATCTTTTTTTTTCAATTTTTGTACATATTCAAATTGGCTGTTAAAATATTTTCTCCATCTTTTCCTCTTGTATTTTTTTATTAACTTATATTTTACTGCACCACTGCGTCTGCCTGTGACTGGAACTCATTTTTAAAATAATTTTTTGGTATTTATCATCGCATTCATGCTAAACTGCTGTCATAACAAACAACCCACTATACAACTTACATACTACATACACAACTTTGTTGACTATTTGACAAACATTTCTGTTCAAATACCGAAAATAAATGTCTGACGATTAACTTGGATTTTTAAAATTTTTAATTTATGTGTAATTTAGGATAAAAATGTGTTTGTATTACTAAAAACTGACATATTATGTGGGTTGTAAATGAGGCATTTATTTGTGTGGAAGTCATGTAAGAAAAATTGTTGAATTCGACATCCTTAAAGTATTCCGATACAGTGAAAAAAAGGACTGCGATATTTTTCTACAAAATTATATAAAATAAATTATCTGTGTCGATATGGAAGTGTACCTTAAGTCGACATAAGCGACTCTTATTTACCGATAAAGAATTAACATATTTAGAGACAATCACAAAAAAAAAAAAAAAAAAATACAGAAAATACTTTTAATGAAAAAGTTTTAGTTGTGTTCAATGTAAGTATAGCTAGAGTCGACATAAGCTACACTTCTATAAGGTGGGTCATTAAAAAGTTAAAATTTAAAAATGCAAAAAAATGTGTTGAAATTTTACTAAATTTATTTTTCTGTTGTGAAGTAGAATTGCTCCGGTTAGAAATTAAATATTATTCGATTCATATGGCTGCCGCGGTTGGCCTTACAGTACCTCATTCGATCGGACCAATTTTCGACTATTTTTCCAAGTTAGTGGGGTCGTATCTCGGCATTGGTGAAACGAATGTTGGCTTTCAAATACTCAATTGCCTCTGGTTTGTCGGCGTTACACTTGTCGTTAACGGCGCCCCACAGAAAATAGTCCAACGGTGTCAAATCGCAGCTTCTTGGCGGCCAACTGATATTACCCTTTCGGCTAATTAAACGGCAATCAAACATTTGACGCAATAAATCAATTGTGGCATGAGTTGTGTGGCAAGTTACGCCATTCTGTTGAAATCAAACATCAATACCATGAGCAGCGGGCACAAAAATATCGGTTATCATGGTAAGATGGGTATCTCCATTGATCGTAATGGTTGCGCCGTCCTCATTTTCAAAGAAATATGGGTTAATGACGCCTCGGCTCCTCAAGCCACACCAAACAGTCACTCGTAATCGGTGCATTGTGACATAATAGGATGACGTATGTGTTTCGAGACCGCTTGCTTCGTAGTTGGATAGTAGCGGCATATCACTATTGGCGTGCATATAAAACATTCAATTTTTCATAACTCTGGCACATAAATCAGGATGAATTTAACCGAATGCGAGGGTTATATTGGCTTTAAGGGTTGTAGGGATTTTTGAATTATTCCTATGACCTACAACTTTAGAAAATCTCCAAAATAAAAGGGGGCAAATCTAAGTCTATGGCCAGTTAACAGGTAAGAAGGCCATGACCTAAGCTGTGAATTTGTCATTTGAAAAACATGACCTTCTTTTTAACTTTTCAGGAAGCATTAGAATTTTATATATGTATCGTCCTTAATTTGACGACTTTATTTGTTGCACTTTACACTGACACCGGTTCTGCTTGTATTAGCCTGCAAGTGCTGTGTCCCAGTGCCACACAGCTTGTGACTCCTCTTCCTCACAACAGAATTTACCCATGGTGCTTATTACAGTCATAGTAAGCAGTAAGTGCCCCCGAAGGTGTTCTTAGGCTTTTCATATCCAGTTTTAGAGCAAACTGCGCTTTTTTAGCGTTGAAGCTCAGAAACCATTTGGAATGGTCCAGACCACACAAGTCGGTCCAATTTTTTCTTAGAATGGATGCTGACTATTTTTTCATCTCTCCTTTCAGGAGTCTTCTATTGAAGACGATGAGTGAAGTAAGTCAAGTGAAAGTCCTCTCAGCCCCCCATTGTCCGCCATCTGATTTTCCTTGTGACCTTTATGTACTGGCTCACAGAGCAGGGTAACCTGATTCTAAATAGCAACAATGTTAAGTGCTTTGTGATATTCCAATGTTGTTCTGAAAATAAATGCATTTGAGGAGAGTAACCACGTGATCGCTCTGAGACTTATAAAGTATGTCACCAATCCCCCTCAAATCATTAGATGACCGCAATCATCCTGCACCATTCTCATGTAGTGTGCAGAGCGACCTGCATCAAATGTTCAAAGATATTTGCCTCTGATTGTCACGGAGATGTCGTCCGCAAAGTCAGTGGTTTCTATCTTCTCCGGTTAAGGATTCTAATTAAAAGTTCAACTAGGACAGAATATAATGGGGGAGATAGTATTCCACGGAGGACATCACTTAACCGCAGTGACATTAAGGTCTACTGAACCAAAAGTGAATCTAATCGACCTTGCCATGTCCGCTCTCTAATTGAGGATACTGTTACAATGGCCACAAAGTACGCATTATCAAAAGCAGCATCAATGTCTATAAATACATAGAGGACTATCTCCGTAGAGTTCTGAGACTTTTCGATGTGCAGAACGAGTTTATGTAGCACCATGATAGTTCATGCAGTGAACTCAGAGAGATTAAATTGGCTCCAGCATAAAAAATTACAAGCTGATTGGTTTGTAGGCCTTTGTAATTAGAGAGGGTTTGCTGCCTTGGGTGTGAATGTTAGCCTAATTTTTTAGTATACCGATATTAATACAAGATGTATTTTTGCCAGAGTGATGAAGTGGTGTGGTGGTTGGAGTGCACGCATAACAACACAAGCGACCCAGGTTCGAGCTCCGGGAGAGGACATGACGAAAAAAAATAATTTTGGTTTAGAGTGTTTGATGTATAGGCTGCAACTTCCCTCCAGATAACTCCATCTGAAAAATGAAGAAGAGCCCTCTTTCCTTCTAATTTTCCTCTGTCGGTGACGACACACATCAAACGAATGATGAGGAAAAAACGCCACCTACCGGGAAAAAATTACAGTCTAAAGTAAAGATCACCACCAACTAGCAAGGATATTAACCACAATATACATTCATATGGAGGGGGCTACAGTGGATTAATCATCTACTTAGCTTAGAAAATCGACGTGATTAATGAAACTGAAACAAATCAATAGATGCTTTGTGGAAAGCCAAAATGCTTCGTAGAGAAGTGACGGAAAAAACAAAACTTCTGCCAGAGTAGTTATGAATTCAGCTGTATTGATTAATCATTTAACATTTACAATTTTATCTTAACACTGTCATATTTAAACGAATTAGTGAGGATAAACTCATATTCTCAAGAATTTCATTGGATTCTGTAAGACAACGTTTGGGTTTTTTTAGCCCCAAATACGGCAATCTTGTTTGCCATATGAATGAAATAATATTTTATTTCTAATCAGAACAAAAGCATTTTGCAACAAAAAAATAAAATTGGCAAAATTTCTAACCGTTTTTGTCTTATTGCATTGTTAAATTTAAACTTTTAAATTGCCCACCCATACTTTGTGTGTTCTTTTGCTTGTCTTCTTAATTAATTTTGTGAAAGAAGATGTTAATTTTATTGATATTACTTGGGCTGATATTAATTTCTTATCTGTATTGTGTATTATTATTATTATTATTATTTTGTTAATTCAATGCCTTTTAAACTTTTTAAAAAGCACAATATAAAGACTCACAGCTACTGGTTTCAACGTCTTGTTATATTTTCTGGATATCACAATTCTAGTAATAGAGATAACCATTTTATAAAGCCATAAACTCCTATTAAGATAATAAGATGATAAATTTAAAACTAATAAAAATCAACAAAATGAAAGTAATCTACAGATTTATTTAACATACATTTTCACAAAACCCATTGTTTAAAAATAAATCCATTTTCAATACGAAAAATCCTTTTTTGTTAATATTTGTCTTTTTTCGGTATATGTATATAAAAAAACAGGACATCTTATTTTCACTTTTCATAAATAAACGACAAAAATATTTCATTGTTTGGCATTCGATTTCATTCATTTTATTATTATCGTACATTTAAATTTACGAATGATTTTTTATGATTGTTTTCAGATTTTTTTATTTTTGTCATTCAAAAATATATTAAAAAAAACTGAAAATCGTTAAAAAATTTATTGCCTCAGTGAGGTCATAAATATTGACTTGCAGCCTTAGTAAATATGGTGACATTGTAGAATATGAAATTGACTGACTGAAACTCCTCATAGCAGCCAGAGACAGAGTTTTGTATGGATTTATTTTTTTTCTTTCTATTAAAGCTTAAAACAATAATAAAATAAATATTAATCTGTACGAGTGTATACTAATATATGTATGTATAGTAGCGAGCAAAAGTGAGCACTTGTTTAGGAAACAACACTGCAAAGTATCTGCAAAAATATAAATACACAATCAAATGGAACAAAACATTACACATATATAGTTTATTAAGTTCTTTCAAAAGGCCAATATCAAAATATTTACTTTTGAGAAAATTTAGAGTAAAGTTTTATTTAGATATGAGTTCATAGTAACATTGACTACCAAAACCCTTATAAATCTGTGCTGGGTTGAATGCCAATGTCTAGGCTGTTTTGCCAGAATAAGTGAAAGTAAGAATATTAACACAAAGCAACGACTAACTCAAGACAGTAAAATATTGACAATGGCCATTTTAGCACCAAGCCACAGATTTTTTAAAACTCTTTTTAAAATTCTTATTTGTGGTCCGCATTTGCAGTTTTTTAAGCATTGAGCAGTATTTAAGTTTTTTGTTAAAAAAAAGTTTTCCTGTAAATTGTGCAGATTTCGCAATTTTTAGCATTTTAAGTCCACCACCGTATTTGCTAAATACAACTAAGATAATGCTTACTTCTATGCGTCACTGATCAGGTACACACATTTGGGTCTTAGAGAGTTCTGTCTTTCAATATAAATTTGGTAATTTTAGGAACTACTTAATCATTTAGTTCCTTTACTTCAACAAACTATTGAAGATTCTGCGGTTGTAAAACACATGCCCCAGTACAAGAACAACATCTATAATGAAAAACGTCACAGTTGACACCCCTCAAGAACTCAGTAATATTCTGCGAACAAAAATGTTTTTTTGCGCCGACGGTCTATGAACTACTAAGTTGTTGTGGCTGTTAGAATTAAATTTGAAGACTCAATTAGTGATTTTTTGACTTGGGTAAAGTTGGTCATTGTACCGAAATTGTAAATATTTCGACAATAACAATGCAAACTATAAAACAATCCTAATAGATTTTGCTGGAGATGATGCCAATGTAAAGACTTTCAGTAACGAATAATTTATTTTTTTCTTTATTAGAAAGCAACTCCAAGTGAATGGAGATTATGTAAATAGAAACGAAGGCATCGTCCATATGTCTTATCTGCTATCGTGCAGTTTTCGTTAAAAGTTCATCCATATATTGAACATATAACCTAAGGTAGGATCACACGATTGTCGTAATGCAACAATAATTAGTGTATTTTATATGCCAATCGAGCGATTACACAATTTATTGGCTCATACGGCAATCCACAATATTATTGTGGTCATTTATCCCAAACAAATGCAACCCTGGTGAGACGAACGTATGAAAACTTCAAAGGCAATCATACACCAATATAAATGCCAAAATACAAAAATAGGCAATAGAAGAAGGCAATAATCACCAATTTTTATATTTTAATTGATTTTTTTCTAAAATAAAACATGTGTTTATACGGTATTTATAATTTGCATCCTTTAAAATAAGAATTTTTTTAATTATTTATACAAATGTAAATTGCATCATAAGCTTCCTCCATTTCTTTTTTTATTATAATTTTTACGTCTTTTTATCAAGCGGACACCTGATAATCAAAGCCGATGCAATTTTATTTTTTAAAGAACGAATCATTTTTGCTTTAGAGAATTAAATATAATCTGTAATTATATTTCAATTTAAATAAATAAATATTTTAGTGAATTAATTTTTTTGTTTTTTAATTTCTTGAAATGTTTTCTCATATGCACCATCAATGGCCAATCTCTGACCCACACATTTCTTCTTTTCCTTTTTTTGTATATCTTTTTATTTATTTGTTCACTAAATGACCTCATAATAAATAAAGAGGACGCTATTTTTTAAAGAACGAACCATTTTGAACACCAAAAAATACATTTTTTTTATCACAATAGCTGATTCATAGAGTTGCCGTAAACTAGAACAATCGTGTGACGTTGGGATAATCATTGTCAATACATCGTTTCGCACCATTTGGAACAATAAATTTTGTATAAAATAAGACAACCATTTGAATACAGAATTTTTAAGTGGACAATTTTATTATTGTGCGCTAATTTGTCGCAATAATATTTGTATCAGATTGGTGTATTTGGTGCAATCGTGTGATCCGTGCTTTATAAACCATTGCACAGTGCTCAAATCGTATTGAATTGGTAGTCAAAAACGGGAATCGGCTTTTACACAATTTGATTACTTTTTTATTGAAACCTGGTTAGAAAATATTAAAAGCTGTGGCTACATTGACTGGGAGCCGAAAATCTTCGACATCAGAGCTGTCAGATACATTTTGTGATCCTCCCCAAATTTAGAAAAAAAAGAAAATCCCCAAAGATATCCATTTAAGCAAAATAGTGTTTTTAAACAATTAATTTTTAATATATTTGTATTATGTAGCAGTGAAGATAATTTTTATGTTACAAAAATATATTTTTACATTTATAAGTGCATACAAAGGCCCAAATGTATATATTTCAACTACACATTATTTCATAAATATAATTGAAGGACGCGTATGAAGTCCCAATTATGCAAGCCCCAACTTAGGAGAAAAAAACTCTCCTCCTGGATAAATGGTCAATTATACCAGTCCTCTCTTATCATTCTATGAAAGGAAGAAATCAAGCTATTATAGAAACAAAAATAAACATTAAATTTGGGCCTAAGGCCTATTTAAAATAGGTACTTTGAAAGCTTTGCAAACGTATTTTTTTAGTTAAATAATATTTTTGTATCGAAAGCTGATTAATTTACCATTAAATTGCTTTGGGTTTTCGCTTAAAATCTACGAGAATTACAGAGATATCTGAATTTGAAGACCAAAAATGTTTCTGTACGTATACATATAATTCTTGCGACAACCCAAGTGGAACAAGAAAGATTTCTCTCAGTCAATGATCTGCACTCGGTTCAATTTTTTAGACCCATTGAAATACGTCTACGATTTAGCGTCAGCTCCGAACGGCAGATGTATTACAGAACGTAAATACTCAAAACCAGTTGCTTGTTGTGAGGTGAAACCACTGTAGAAATTTATCAGATTGTTTAGCCAGGTATTGAACCGAGGATCTTTCGGTGGGTAGGCGGGTGTCCTACCTACGATATCGTAGCGGCACACAACGCTGCCCTCGCGAGTCCGTCAGCAAGGTAAGGTCCTTTTGGCAGCGCCAAATTATTGAAGATAACCAAAGCACTCTTCAACTAACAGCGAATTCAGCAAACATGAAGCCAGTGCCCTAAGAGCTGGCTAACTAATGAAAAAAATGATTATGTGCGCACTTATGTTGCCCCTCAGTAGACCTATTCCAGTGTACACTGGCTTTAAAGTCTTAAAGACCACCAAGTTTTTATCAATGTTTGTCTAGTTCAACTTTTTCGTTTTCGTTTTTTCTTTCATCAATCACAACCCAATGATAATATAATGTTATCATGTCCATATAACATGTACCGCAGTACTCAGAATGTTTTTTGTGGCTTGTGGAATAAAAAATATTATATGTATGGTATATTGTACTTTAAAAAATGTTTAACAAATTTCCCCAAAAAAACGTACCCCAATGAAAACCCCAAACCGCAAATGAAAATTTGCATCCCTTTCGGAAGCGAAATATCCCCTAATTTGAGGTTAGAACCCCAAATCTGGCAATCCTGTTCCACATCCTCATGCTAGGAACACAATTGGGGCGAACGAAGAATTTCGCTCAGCTCGACGAATTTGTCAGCTAAAATTCGCTGTGTAATTTCGTCGTTTCGGATGACCGTTGAAAGGTTTAATGTTGTATTAAATTTGCTTAAAAGTCGCCTACAAAGGTTTTCAAAAAGAAAACCTATTGATGAATAGACACGACCTAATGTAATTAAATGTTAAAAAAATATTCTAAACAGATATTTTTTGCACATTTTTGTAGTCTTTAAATACCAGATTGTATAAACATTCATATTGTCGCACATTTTCAATTATTATTTCACTTTTATCCATTTTTTATTTATTTATTTATTTATTTAAAATTCCTCCTAAATTCACAAATTGCCTCTATCCACAATAATTGTTTTTTGTTTTTCAGTCACAGGTGATAGGGTGACCATTCCAAATCTAATGGCTAAAAATGAAAATAATAAAAAAACTCTCTAAAACAATTTAAATAGTTAAATATTCTGTGTTCTTAATTTAAATGGTTTAAAATTTACGTAAACACTACTTAAAAGTTAAAAAACCTTTATATTCTAAAAAAAAACCTAAGAACTAAAAGGAAACATGGTCACCTTTTACTGATAAATTCGTCGTTCGCCGGCGAATGAGTTAAAATTAAATCTAATTTTAATTCGTCGCGTTCGGCGAATTTCGTCGTACGCTATGAATGTGTGCGTTTTCATATACACATATGTGTTTTATTTTTAGCGACGAATATTCGCGACCAAAAATTCGTCGTTCGCCCCTATTGTGTTCCTAGCATCACACGTATGCATGCGAAAGCCACCAAAACTCAAAGAACTGATTTAGTTGCTTGTTAGCTTTCAATGAAGCGGGTTTATGTCGCTTGTATTTTTAAATATAAAGCTAAATTTCTAAACAAGTGCTCACTTTTGTTAGCTATTGTAAGTGAAATAATATATTCTATTGTTAAACATACGTATATATATATATGTATATATGCAATATATATATATTTGTTATTTTTGGTTTTATTTTATGATATCTTGATAATTTATAGCTATTAAATTGTCCCTTTGTATTCTTCGCATATAAATTTGTTTTTCTATATTTGGAAGGTGTTTTTAGCCATAAAACAATAGGAATTAAAAAAAAACAAATCTTTTGTCAATTGTCTATGGTTCCGTTTCTCTCTCTCTCCGGTATTATGGATTTTATTGTCTGTTTATTAAGTATCGTCGTTTTCCTTTCCTTTAATACTATTTTACTGAGTCCAAGTAACTGTGCATTAAACCAAAAAGATGAAGGAATGTATTAATGTATGAATATTTTATTTGAGCTTCATATTTTTTACGGTATTAGAACAAGTGTCAAATAGTAAAACACTCCAAGAATAATATGTAACATTAGAATTTCTTTTATATGCAAGAGAATCATTAAAAAATGTTATAAAATTTAATAATAAAATGTTATAAAATTTAATAATAAAATAAAAAAAATGTTGTCCCTAAAATATATGGGACATGTTCATATGATATAGGTTATAAAAGTTTAAATAAATTCGCTTTAAATTTAAAAAAGCAATAATAATAAAAAACACTTTTTTAATTTTTATTTATGTATTTTAAAAATAAATATTTATTCTATCGAACAATAGAGATGCATTATTTAGGATTATCAAAATATTAACGTATTTTAAACAACCATAAAATTGTGAAACCAATTAAAAAATCAACTGGTAACCCCGTTGTTTATGGTATGCAATTTGTAATTTATATTTAAATCATTAAAGCCAGCGTTTATTTTATGAAAAACGACACAACTAGTGTTGCCAACAGAATTTTTGTAGAAAATAAACAGATAATGTGACTTCATACGTAAAACAGTTTCGCGTTAGAAGATCCATTTTTGTTTTGATTTCTTCCAAAAATGTATTTGCTCTAATTTCAACGAATATAATTTCTCATCAGGTTAAAAGGCAATGATTGGTACTAAGCAACTTTCTGATCGGTTCAAATAGTACCTATCTTGGTCCCGGCTTCAACTTAAGTGGGCACATCTCCTCGTGTTGTCACCTGGGTTAGCTGCCTTCAACAGCTGTTTGAAGTAGTAAGCTAGGACTGCCGCTCGTTTACCCAAGAACGTAAAAAAATAGTTGGGCTAATAACCCACTTCCTGAAAAGATTCATGCATTGAAAGGTAGAAGGAAAAAAATTTTTAAGAAATTACCCCCTAATAACATTGACAAACATTGCAAACGAAAAAGGAAACATGATTTAAGCCTATGTAGCTGAAATGTTCGTGCGTTGTACAGAGCAGTACAGATCCGATATAACTGCGATGCAGAAAGTGATATGGGATGCACACGGTGTCATCAAAACACCTTACGGTGGCGAAATCTACTACTGCTGCCACGAGTTTAGATGCAGTTTCGCAATTAGTAGGTGCATCAAACATCTTTTCTTCAGGTTCACCCCAGTGAACGAGCAATATACTTTTAGATTCTGGCTGATTTGTACAAATGCCCCGATGGAGGATAAAGAGGTCAACCTTGATCACCTAGAATAGATATATGACCGCTGCCAAAACCATGACGTTAAATTCTGTTTGTTTTGTTTTTTTTTTTCGCCAAAATCGGTACGGAAGAACCTTGTCGCAGATGAGAATCGCACCTGCCTTTATCTTGCTAGAAGTATTCAAATGGCCCACGGAAAATGTTGCAAAATCCGTACATGGGTTTCATAAGCTTTTATAAAGAGATAATGTTCAGAAATTCTTCAATGTTATCGTAGAAAATAATAGGTTCTAGTTGGCGACGCTGAAGTCTGCTGTAATTCAGGGAGTTTATGGGAGACACGCAGAAAAAGAGAGAACAGAAATTAACTGGCGTAAGTGTTGGGCTATTGAGTTGTGCAGGAGTAAAAAAGAAGTCGTTAAATTTTACTGAAACGTAAAATATCTAAAAGAAAGCTTAGGTGCTAGAATATCCACCTCTAAAAAATAAAAATGGAAACCTGGAAAAACATACTGCAAATATGGGAAGAACATTTCTTTTAGTTGCAGGTGTCAGATGGTAACTATGATAGAGATACCCTTGAACTTTTCAGGATCAACTAGGAATTAGAAAAACAAAACTCTTCGCTTGTCTCAGGTCAAAATAACTCTCTCATTTTGTTTACGGAGGTATACTTATACCGAACAGGGCATATTTTTTATTAAAAAAAATATAATTATATAGAACTGTAAAAATTTTTTTTTGATAAATACATGCATATATGGGGTTATTACATTTCTGAAGAATGCATATTTTGTATATATATTATGTATTAATTATATCCATACATGCATATCGTCGCACCACGCTCAAACACTTTTACCGATTTCAACCAAACTTATACATAAGGTAGGTATTGGAAGGTACATAGTTTGTGTTAAATTTGGTTATAATCCGAACTTGAATGTGTGCTATACTTAAGCCCAAAATCCCCTCTTTTTTTATATATCATTTAATATTTCGACAACACTCAACCGATTTTCAAACTAATACATGCGGGAAACTCTGCTTCAACTGATGTTTGTTTTTTTAAACAGGCGGTTCCACACCCAAAACAATATATATTTACCGATATCTTCAAAACGGTAAAAGTAAGGGTCTCTAAATTTTATTCAAATCGATTCGTAGTTTTTGAAATATAGAATGGAGGTGATTACAAAATTTCTAGGTGGAACAGGTGTTTCTAATATAGGCGTGTGTTCTAAAATCTTTATCTAAAGAGAATTAAAAGTCGTTAAATATTATATTTTCTAGAAATTTTTTTATTTGTTTTTGTTTTATCAAAATTTTACTTTTGAAGTAGTGTGTGTTTATATGAACACTTTAGGCAAATAGTTCTTAATTAATGTTGTAATCATCTGTACTTTAAGTCGAAAGCAATAGCATTACCACGAAAATATTTGAGGTTTTTCTCCAAAAACAAAATATAACAAAAATCCCAAAAAGTGTTTAATAATCACACTTCTATTTTTTCTTCTAAATATTTGCACTTCACACCTCTACAAAGTACCGAATCAATTAAAGTGTTATTTTACCATGAAATCATTGTTCAAACAGAGAATGCATTTTTATAAAACAAAAAAAAGATATTTTACAGTGTGTATTTAATTCATAAAAACATTATTTGTATTTGACACCTCTGGCTCATTCTTTAAAATATTATCTTAGGATCAAATAAGCAAATATACAAGAATAGACGATAAATAGGATGAAGAAAATAAATATACGAAAAATAGATTAAAAAAAAATCACTTGTTGGTTGAATCAAAAAAAACCTACCTACGGCTATTACGCTATAACCAATCTCGGTTACATGCATTTCATATCAAGGCAAACATATCTCTGCACTATGCACACACAAGCACAAAAATATTTAAATATAAATAAATAAAAAGATATTGTATTATAATAAATCATTTTGATTTTGAAAAAATCACGTACAATATACTTGTATTTAAAATTAACGTCCGTCACAGCGTCATCATCATCATCACAAGCAACAATCTCACTAGCGGCATCCGTAATAATTCTCTAGTGAAGACACACATGCATATACGAAATTTCCTATATGTGTACGTATGTATATATACGACAAGTACGCTTTGACTGACACTTTATGAAGGGAAAGGAAACAATTTCACATATACAATATGTGGGGTCCTGTCTGTTAATGTCAGCGTGCACAGAAAAAGTAGTTGTGTGGCATATAAACACGAGTATGCATGAGGATATACTTAGTAGGTACGTACAATTGTTATTGCCGCAGTCTATCATCTATTTAAACCTTAAACTACCGGATTGTTGTACCTGTTTAGAAAATTAAAAATTATTTCTATAAATGCTTTCATTTTTTTTTCATTTTCTCCTATATAGTTGACAATAAATCTGTATAGATTTACGGAATATAAATAATAATTAAAATTATAAAAATAAATGTGAAAAAAATCATAATATTTATCATACTTAAATAAGGATTAGCCAAAGGCTCATAAATACATACTACAATATAATACATCATACATACGTATGTATTAGTAGTACATACATATATGCGTATACACCAAGTATACATACAGGGCTGGAACAAATAATATGGACACAATTTTTTTTTTTCAAATATGTCATATAATTTGATATATTGAAGTTTTTTGATGGATGATTAATCCTTATATATAGCGAACATTTTTTAGACCATAAAGTGCTCCAAAACTGAAGTAATTAATGCGATTCAGTAAAAGAAAACTTCAGAGACTATGGGAAGAAAGCCTTGAACAACTGTCGGTTTTTGATAAAATTTTAATTCGTATTTCAAAGATTGATCCTTTCAAATCATCGAAAAACCTCAAAAATTAACTTATTGCTCCTGTTTCAACTCGCACAATAACAAAAAAAACTTGTGGAAGCTAGACTTGTGGGTAAGAGTTCTCGAAATGTATCATTTCTCAGCAACACCTGCACCGTAATAGTTGGAACAACATGATATGTTCTGACTAAACATAGATTTATTTGTTTGGGTCAAATACAAAATCGTATGTACGAACATACTTTAATTACAATTCATGCTTTATTTGAGCTTAATATATAAAAAATTAAGAAACCGTCAAACAGCATCCCTATTATTTGTTCCACCACTGTATATGACTCTGTACACATCAGTGAAAGGAATTACAGGGCAATTTATATGAATTAAATAATATTTTTAAAATAAATTGTATAAAAGCGGTCCTAAACTTACTCCGGAATTAATAGACCATAGAGTATTATAAACATAAACAATAACATTTGTATTCCATATAAGTGTTGTAAGCTTTATTATAACGCTTCAAATCTGTTCGCATATTCGATTCTAATACATCGGCTGCATTGTCATTCCTTTAATGTGACAAGAATAACATATTCGATTTCTTTTAACATTATTCACAATTAGATCAAAATTGTAAGCCTTGTGAAAAGCATTCAAAGAAGAGGATTAAAAGTGTAATGTAACAACTACAATTCGGTTTTATATAAACCATTAGATTTAAGGAGTAGTATTCTCTCAGAGCTTAACAGGTCTATTGAGTTTCAAAACAATACACACACACGGATCATTAGGACCTGCAGTTATTTTAAAGCATATTCGTTGCAGTTCTTAATTATCGTAATAAATAATTTTTTACCTTTAATAAGAACTTGCGTGATAACGGCATGGCAACTATGAGGAAACTTATTGGCTTTCTGATGGGCCATAGTTAAATATCACCTCCTAAATCAAAAAGTGGGACCTGAATCTGAGTGCCTTCTGTGCAGGTAGAAAGAGGAGACGACGGAGCATATTCTTTGTAAATTTGATGCTTTGGCAAGCATTCGGAGACAAACCTTCATGGAACTCTTTATTGGGCCTGAACAGATTCGATTGATTGGACCACCTTTTATTGGATGCAATCTATAATTACTGTGCCGATCATTACTTATAAATCGCTTTTTTGTTGCTCTAAGGTGACAGAGGAGGTCGCGCAAAAATAACTGGGCAGTTATCAGAGTTAGGCTTGTCTGGCTATAACTTTGGACATGCGCAGCTGTAGAGGAGTGGGCTATTAAGAGTGTTTTGAAGATGCAAACTGCGTAAGGTATCTTTGGTCACATAAGTATTCAAGGAAGCGTCTCATGATAACATGGCCGTGTGTTCGTTTAAAAACTATATATATCTTCCGACCGAAGTTGTGGGATCATGTTCCCTGAGAGCGGGAAATGTGTTCGAGGCCTTGTGTTGATCCAGGATGTTTATCAAGTCAAAAAGACTTAAACTTTAGTCCGAAGTTCTCCGCTCAACTCTTGGCAAAAGCAGCGAATTATAAAGTAAATTTTCGAAGGCCTCAATTCGTTTATACTACTAATAAAAATAGCTTTTAACATTAAAACAGTGTGATTTAGGGCAGTGCAGTGCAAAAGTACAAATGTAGTTGTGTTAGTGAGAACATGAAAATTACTCTCTCAGAGAGAGTAAAGTTTATGTTTTAAAAAATTTAAAGACAATAAATGTACATCCGCTACACATGTGGACTTGTCGCTGTTTCAGTGACAACTAAAAGCAGGAACTTAAGAAACTTCTTTAAATTATTTGTCTGTGCCTTACAAAGTTTGTGTATATTCATCACACATGTGTACTCGTCGCTGTCTCATTGACGACTAAAAGCAAGAGCGTAAGAATACGTGTTAGATGATCGGGGACAAAAGTCCTTTGAAAAGCTCCTGACTGATTTAGGGTATCAAATCGTCGGATACTGATAAAAGAAAAACATTTGCTCCAGACTTCTAATAGTCTTTAATACTTGGCATTTTTTAATGTATTCATTCCTAATTTTTGTCTATTTTTTTTTAATATGATAAAAGTCCCTACTTTATACACTCTGTTCAAATTAACAATAATAAATCTTAAATTTTAAATAAATACATCAAAATATATCAAAGCGTTGCCTATACAATAATCCTCAGCTACAGTATTTAGAATTCTGCTTAAATAATTTTCGTTTTTAATTCAAAATTCATTCAATAATTCCTGATGAAACAGTACGTTGTAAAATGTTGGTTTATTTATCAGTTAAAAACCTGCTAAGAGGATAAAATTTTAATAAAAAAATCATAAAAAGGTGTTTTTATAAATAAAAAATATTTATAAAAGGCAAGAAAAGAAACAAAAGCAATAATAAACATTCATACAATATTTTTTATTTATTAATTTTATGTTATTTATTTATATACTTTGTATGTATTTGTTAACGCTATTTATGTTTGCACTGGTTGAACAAACACATTCATAAATATTTTTGAAGGACAAATGCACAATAAATCAAAAAAAAGAAAAAATACTTTATAAACAGAGAGAAATAAATGCACCAAAGGCAACAACAACATCCCATAACAAATCCTATAAAGAAATAAAATAAATTGAAAAAATAATAAAAAGAGCCGTACAGAGACCACGCGAATGCAATAATAAATGCGTTTGTATTTGTGAATGAATACAAAAAATTATATATTTTATTACACCTACACCCATCAACCACGACCACCACTGCTAGCAGCAGTAAATAAATGCAAGCAAATGTGTGTTTATGAAAGGATACAAACAGATGAAGAAATAAAATAGAGAGAGTGAAAACGGACAAATAATATATGATTTTGGTACGTGAATATTGTATGATTAATGCGCAGGCATTTGTATGGGTGTATGAAAGAATTGTATTATTTACGATGAGAAAGTTTGTTATCCTTTTTCCGACAAACTTTTATTTCCATTTTGTTTTTGTGTGGGAAAAGGCTCTGCACCAAAAGCGCATAACTGTGCGTTTTATTTAGAAACTATTAAATTTTTAATTCATATAAGAAATTACCATTTTTGTGATAAGCCTTTTAAATGCTGAAGATTAAAGTATTTCAAATGAATTTTAAAATGCAATAAAAATAGCTTGAGAAGGTAGGTGGTTTTGAAAGCATTTAAAATTAATAAAATAAAACGAAAATACATAAGACCACTATATGCTTAACACTTACATATGTGAGTGAGAAAAGAAAAACATTCGTAACAGAGCGACAAAGTGCCCGGTACCCAATAGTTTTGCGGTTCCCTGTAATAGGATAACAATACCCTTCTATATTTCGTTTCAATTATAATCAGTCTGGTAAGAGTGTTAAATAAATATTAGTTAAAGAGCTCAAATAGATTTAATTTTAAAGTTAATAGAATCTTGGAGTTTTTAAGAAGTTTTAAATGACTAGACCAAAAATTTATGTAACCAATAAATAAACAAAAATGAATTGGGTACCCATATAAGGTACCCCTTAAGTGTGTATAATAAAAATTATTTCATAGCGCCAGTCCTAACACAATTAAAAGGCTAAAATATATAGAGTTTTAAAAACAATAGAATTATTGGAGCACTCAAATAATTTCAGCCCTATATACCAAAAACTTTCATAACCAATTCGGGTACCGAATAAGAATTAGGAAGAAACATCCGAATGGAGGATGAACAAACATCCTAATGGAAGATGTCTCTGTGTTAAATGATCTCAAGAAAAACGGAGGTGAAATATTTAGAGATATTTCCTGGACAATAAACTATTTTCAGACAATGCCAAGTATGCTCTAATGATATGCTGAAGGTTCTCAGGGAAATCTTAAAGCTGTAGTAATATAATAATAAAATGGCCTTTACTTCATGCTTCAGGTTAATTCTACATATTTTTCAGAAACTTGTTACCGAGTTTTTCGATGTACCACTTTTGGTCTTTGACGCATCTACATAAAGATGTGGTTTCTAAAAGAGTATGTAGTATGGTCACAAAGCGTCTCTCAAAGTTATAGAGATTCTTTGTCCTGCGCAAGAGCAATCAAGTATATGGTTGTTAATCTCTCTACCCACCACGTTGCAATTCTTACAAAAATTTTCTTATATTATATAATAATATAATATTTTCTTATTGTCTCCTATTTTCTTAATCATAATCTCTACATATGTCTTCTAGGAAATTCACAAAAAGTTTGCGTGGAAATGTCTGGATAAATTGAAGTATTTGGGTAGAGAAACACGGTCGCCCTCTGTTTAATACCGGTTCAATAAGAGAACTTTCTGTGGTAGTGTTAAGGAAGATTGTAAGAGTTGCTTACGGAAAGGGAGTTTAGCGGGAGGCGCATATTCTTCTCAAATCAATTGGGTTTGAGAGAGTGTAAACTTTTGCGCGGCAGCTATGATACAAAAATATTTGAGTCCTGAATTAAACCATCCAAGAATGGCATCAGGATAATAACTGGCCCTTTAAAACGGGCATTACAAACTCAATGAACATTGGAATTTAATCGAAGTAGTTTCAAGTCCAGTGTGTGGATTCTGTAAGGAGGAAACTTGTGCGGCATTGATTCATTTTAGAAAGAGACACCTAAGCGGCAATCAAGTAGCGCGTAGGTACTTAACACTATTTCCACCACCGATATTCAGAAGTTCACAAGGGCCTTTAAATTAAGGAGTACTCAGAATACATCTGAAAATAATAATATATTAGCATCGCTTAGTACTTTTCTGATGTTTAGAAAATGTTCCAAATGGTCGTAAAAGTTAAAAATTCTTGTTTATATATTCCAGAACAAAACACGGTCGCCTTATTGGTAGAGTCCAGAAACACCAAGAAAAAAATCTGCTAAATTATAAGACAAAAAATTGTATACTCGTTTGTACTTTGCCATAAAACATGGTCAACAATTAATAAATATCAAAAATTTTTAAAGGCAATATTTTTAGAGGTAAACATAGCACCCTTTTATTGTAATAAATTTTAAGAAAAGTTAATACAAAAAATAAGGGCAACAAAATGCAACATTTTTCTAGAAAAAAAAAAAAAATGCCGTGAGCCATTATGCATTAGAGAAACAAAAATAATCAAAACATAAAAAATCAAATCATTTAATTATAAAAAAATATTTCGAATTTTAAAAAATTTTGTATATAAACCAAAAGACCTTTAATGTGAATTATTCTTGTAATAAGTGTACATACAAGTGTATGAGTGCAAGTGAAAGCAGTTTACATTGGTTATCAGTTTACTTGCATTTAGTTACAGTTGTAACGCAGAAAAACTTTTGTTTTTATTCATAATTCCTCGTAATGCGTGATTTTGCATATGAAACAGTGGATTTAATATATGAAAGTGAAATATGTTTTATATTTACTTTGTGGTCATTGCAGCAAAAATTTAAAAAAGAAAAAAAAGGTCACAAGTATGGGCATAAAATGAAACTCAACGAAAAAAAATGCTCCAAAAAATTCCATTATAACATATGCAACGTGCGTAATGCACATGCAGATACATACGAGTAAAGCAAATAATAAGTTTATCTTAAAACAAAAAATATATACATATAAAAAAATTAAATGAAAATAAAAACGTGTTGCAAATATTCAAAAAAGGACCTACATATGGTCAACACAAATATCTGCATACATACATACACATATACTGCCACAGATACTACGTGATGCAAATCTTTAAACAAATAAGTTTTACAATTTATTCAAAAAATGCTCTTAAGATAAGTAAATATTTTAATTGTTTAACAAGTGTAGGAAACTATGTATTTATTTACTTTATTTTTTTACAATTTTATCTTTCTACAAATTTGTATCCTTTTCCTTCCAACACGCATGCAGCTCTTTATTTAGGTCCCGAACGACGATAAGAGTAAAAGAATCGTATTTGAGAATACCAGCAGAAATTAGACGAATGCATGCATGCGTTTTCTCTTAATACTCAAATCCTCTGAAATTGATAATTAAACAGCATGACAGAAATGCACAAGATTTATATTGATGTTGTCTTTAAGTGTGGCAATAGTGTTGCAGTGTTTAACGTTGAAACATTTTCAATTGCGTTACTATTGTGAATTGTGCACATATTGTACTCGGCCAGAGCAGGTATTATTTGTACTTGAAATAATTATTATCTCGAAATTAATCTACGAAAAGGATAGTTAATTACAAGTGTACTTTACGAAAGAGATCGACAGGTGACGCTGTTGCAATATATTTTTGGAAAATGAACCCCTATCATTACGAACAGTGGGAGAAAAGATTTAAAGTGAAATTCATATACACTTTTGTGTGTCATTAATAAGCAGACTTACAAGATAGTGGCGCCAGGAAATTAGGAGATATTTTAAATAAAATTTGCGCAAAAATTAAATCGTATTTTATCGACTTAAACTCAAATATACCCGCTGCCTGGGTGTAAGACAAATTACAATGTTTTTGCTAAAAATCTATGCACAAGTATACATTCTATATTATTCTAATAAGATATTTTATTTTAAATAGCCCGTCATTTAAGCATAGATCAACCTGTACTAGTTGACAGATAACAAGCAAACCCTATGGCTTTAATAAAAATGGAACGATATTTGCTTCAAGCGGACTGAAATGATTCAAATTCACTACTAATAAATTTTGCGGTCACAGTTTGCATTTTTGGGTCGTAATAAAGTACATTCTCCTCCAGCAATTGTGAAACTAGTAAAAAAAATGTTGACTGCCAGGACAATTAAGTGATATGAAGAGCAAGCCGTTCATGGTTTATCTGTTTCTCATCGACTTTTAATGAGACATTCCACAAAAAAAATTCTTGATTTTGGTCCCTGGATACAACAACATCGTCACTTATATTATATTTTTCTAATGTCCTATCCTGAGGACGCATGGCTCCCCTACCACTCTATTTACAAACTCATAGCAGTGTACACAGGGAAAATTGGTTTATCCTTTAACTTTAAGTACATAGTAACTTCTGAGAGGAAGAAACTCTTTTACTTTCTCTGCGATTGTACTGGTCTGACGGCAGGGTTGGCAAAAACCCGGATCTTTTTTTAAACCAAACCCATCGGGTTTTATTGGGTTTTTTGATCGGATTTTTTTGCGTTTTGAAGCTGATTCCAAATTTTGTTCAAGTCGACAATATTTTTTGTTCATTTATAGAATCACGTTGTTTTAGTATTTATAATGCAATTTTCCACTCTTGGTGAGATCAAGACGTTATGGTGTACTATGAGCTGCTAATTCATAAATATAAATAATATAACAGACATGACTAAATTATTCTCTTTCAAGACAACACCCGACATCATGTCACAAATTACGTGGATTCTCCGTTTAAAAAAAAAGTGTAAGGGAAGCAAACGCAACACATATTCACCTCACTAACATGTCATGATTGAGGTACTTTGGTGCGCAAACATGGATCCCCTCGATCTTCTCCATTTTATAAATAACTCAGTGTGGCTGTCATCTTTATTTTTCTTTCTTTTTTCCTTCCAGGTGGTTCATTACCTGCGGTCTTAATTTCATTTCAAAACGGCACTTTTATGCTTTGTTTTAGTTGATCACATCTTGGTTAACTAGAAACCACCTGGCTCCCAAGATCTTAAGGTTTTTAAGTTCAGTTAACACAAGAAGTTATGCCTACCGACCATTAATAATTTCATATCTTAGCTGATTGGGTCTTTAAGTTACATAAAACTGATCTGGAATTTTATCGAAAAATCATCTTGGAAAGAACTATTCCCGTACTGTTTTTGGGCTGGCCGGATCATTAGAACATTTTTTTTTCCAAAATAAAGATCGAGCAACTGTTAGATTGCGCTATTAAGCGATGATTATAATTTTGATGTGGCGACGTTTATTTTCAACAAGACGTCACTGCATGCCACACAAATAACGATACCCTCGCTATTTTGCGCAAAAACTTTTCTGACCGTGTGATTTCTTAAAGAAGCAATGACAGTTGTCTTTAACACTTTTAAACATATTTCTTTAAGGCTAAGAGAAATATAATGTTACGTTTTAACCTTTTCAAAACGTTTGAGTTCGTTTATATTTCGTTAAAAAAAATAAACACCGCTTTATTTATTGTTTTACAGTTATATTTTTGTTTACTACACAATAACTTCTATACAGTTTACAACAACTTAATATTCGCTTATATTTTCGTTTAAACACGTCTTTATCTTAGGACACAAAACGATGACTGAACTGCGTAAGCAAAGTAGTCTCCTTAAATACCTAATTGCCTACTGTTTGGAAGGTTCAGGAAAAATCGACTATCTTCTATTTTCATATTCGTTAACTAAAATGTAACTTAAAGGTGGTCGATGTGGCAGTGCTGTCAAATTGACAGGGTGACACAAAATATATCAACATCCCACAAAACAGTGTTGTATTTTTATTTTCATAACAATAAGATTTATATGTAGAAGTTCGTTGTTTATGATATCTCTGGGCCACCATATTTTCAAAATGTTTCTTAAAAATCGATTCGTGTTTAATAATTTCATTAACTGGACAAGTTGCAGAGCCGTAGAAAAGGATTCTTTTTGTGCATGCGATGTACCATATAGGTATATGAATATTAGTTTTAAAAAACGAGCACTTAAACTACATATAATCTGTGGTTTGTAGTACGCTGTTTCTGATATTATAATGCTTCATCTGCATTGATTCGCTGGTCATATTTGTATACCATGATGAATAAGTCGTCTGTCTCTAACTGCATGATATTCTTCGTATTTTCCAGCAGAACAAGATAGTCACCATAGTCGTTAACCTCAAGCTGCTACTGCCACCGTTATTTCGTCCAGCGTTGTGATTAACAGAACGCGGGAGAGAAGGTAACTCTGTTTCACATCGCTGAATGTGTTAAATGGTTCGCTTAACTTTCCTGCTTGTGATACGCGCATCATGGAATATCTGTACTGTTCTTGTTTTCAAAAGCTTGCCTTGTTCTGCTCAACCTTAGAAGCCTTCTAAAAATCTATAAAAAAAGTGTTAAATCATATTCATTGGACTGACCAATTGTTAAACGTAGAGTGTTCATTTGATCGTTGCAAAAGCGGTTGGGACAGAAGCCGCCCTGTTCTCCTTGTAACTTTCGATCCAGTTAGTATAACAAGCGCCTTAGAATAATTTTGCATACGGCTGCTGCTAGGGCTATCCACTCCAGTTGCAGCATATTTTTAGGTCCTTTTTTGGAATTTTTAAGCGCCATTAGCGACGAACCACCTTACAAAAATGAAATCTTAACTGCTATCAATCAGCTCGAGAGCAACAGGCTCGACGCACTAAAAACTGCATCCATTTTGCATTCACTATTAACTGGAGTATAGGAAACTGAGAGTATACCAACTGGTTGAAAAGAAAGCCGCATTATAAATGCGTCAATTGATAATGGCAAATTTTCTTGAGAAGAATATGGTTCTTCGAGCAAAGCAATGGCGGCTATTTTTCCGATATTGTTTTTCATTATGTATGTATTAGGTATGCCCTTACCCTCCTCTTCACAAATTAATAAACTTTCGATTATTTCACTTAAAAATACTTGATTAACCCTGCACTTAAGAATTCTTTTTGCATCAAACGAATACATAAATTCTTGACAAATCCTTTCAATAAATATTGACATCTAACGAAATGTCATTAAAATAATTAGAAAATTCTGTGGAAAATCACACTTTTAACACAATCTATATAGCCTTGAACTTAACTCTCTTTTTTTCAGGGATAATTCAACACATACATGTACATTTGACAGATGCAATGAAATATCCAATTCGTATTTATAATTTCTACTGACAGTTTTTGTATGTTTTTTCTCCTTTTCTTATAACATTTATTCATACCTGACAACTTTTAGAAAAATCAATAGTCGTATTAACAAACTTATTATAGTGCTCTCAATCGATCAGCTTAAAATATGGACAAAAATCCATAAGAAATAACGCCTTGAAAAGAAATAAATATATTTCTTATTTTATTCCATATTCATAAATAATCTGATAGTTTTTTACACTAAAAACCAACAACAGTCATCATATAAACATTAATAATAACGACCACCATTTGCGTTTTAAGTCGTCGTTGTCAAGTCTCTCATAAGTATGGAAAAAAAATATTAATTTTTCCTGCTTATTTATGTTTGTTTTTTTTTCTCCGTTCAGTTCCACCAGCACCAGTGTCAGGCAAGTCCAATAATACCAATCGCCACTCGTAGTGTAACATGACAATACATAAAATAAATACAACAATTCCACCACCATTATTCTTTTGCCACAATTCGCCACACACTTAATCTCATTAAACTAATAATGTGGACCAATGGATGATGGGATACTCTAAGCTACATAGTCGTTTATATATGAATACATAAGTATGTACGTACATATATCACATTGTTTACTTTAGAGTGTGAATCTGTATCATTTATTTTTAATATTGGTAGCAGTACCAAAAGGTACGTTACGTTATGTTAAGGAAAAATGTAGTGGTTTTTTAAGAATTCTATGTTAAATAAAATAAAAACCAAACAACCTGACACGGGTATCTTTCGTTGGAATGATAAAAGATAATCTGTAATAAGTCGCTTGAAAATATTTTTTTTTTAAATCCCAACATTAAATGAGCAGCTCAAAAATGAACAAAGTCTGCTACGACTATATGAATAATGAACAATACTTTGGGAATGAATTTTAGTTTCTTGTTTTTTTTAATCATTTTTTTTCTTTTAAGTCGTAATAACAAAATTGACAAATAATATAAGAATTATCATTTATCAATAGATCATAGGAATTATACACCTTCTTGGCCATTTATGGGACTTAAATTTTTGTTATTGTTATAAATTGTATTATGTTATTTTTTTGGTTTTTATTATCTGACTAAGGCACTTTTAGGTGATGTTGTATGGACTATATCTTATGATAGCTTGTAAAGCTTAAAATTTTATATTTATTAGAAATTATACTCAAACTATGGTAAATTTATCCTTCTGGTCATCGCACATTGCGTCGATCCCACAGAGCTAAGGGACAAAATGGAAGGAGTTGTCGTAAATAAATGAAATCATACAGACAATTATATAGGTATGGACAATTTTAACAAAATAGGACAATAGACATACCCGCCGCCCACAAGTATTTAATCAAACAAAGCTTATCTAAAGATAGTTTTTTATATTTAATTTTTTAATATTAAAATGTTCTTTCTAGCACAGAAGTGTGTTATTTACTGATATATTAATTCCCATAACATTCCATGAAGGAACATGGGGACTTCTCTCAGTCAATGAGCTGTACCCGATTCTATTTTAAGACTCATTGAAAGAGATCTACAGTTTAACGCCCGCTCCGAACGGCAAATGCATTAGAGAAGTTTTCAATAGTATAATACTCATAACCAGTTACTAACTAATGTTATGAGGTGATACCGCTGTTGAAAAACTTTTTCTTTCTCTTTCAGATGGTCTGACCTGGTATTGAACCTAGGACCTTCTGGTTGGTAGACGGGTGTCTTACCTACAATACCACAGCGGCACACTAGTTACTTATATAAATAAATAAATACCAAATAACACGTTTATAGTTTTGTTGCTTTGCAAAAAAAAATGTATTGTGATCTGGCGAAAATTCCGTGTTGTTCTTAAAATTTTTAATTTGAATTAAAAATTTCAATTATTTGTGGGTTAATATATTATGTATACGGTGATAATCCAAATTATGTTTAATTTTTTATTTGCCTTAAGCTGTTTAAAATGAGTAAAATGTATGAAATATTCTCTAAGTTATACATTTTTAAAAAAACAAATTTTTTAAGTTGTATTACAAAGTCGGTTCTATTTTTTTTTTACTTGATAGAACATATTACGTAGTTTCAAAAATAGATATAAAAAAATATATATTTTTTTAATACTCCTTCAAAGTTTGGTAAATCAAAATTGTTGTTGAAATAAGTGCGTTTTTCCAAGCAGTATAACATAAAAACTATATCCAAACTTTAAAACTTTATTTCCCATTTTGTTTTTAATATTGTAGAATAATTAAGAACCAAATTTTTTAAAATTTCTTAAATAAATAGAGTTTTTATAGATATATATCTGAAGTAAGTAAAATCCAATTTTTTACATGGTATTTTTTATTATAAATTAGTTGAGTTTAGCGCCTCTTGCGACAACTGGAAAAAAGTCGTCCAGTATTATATTCAGCTTTCAAACGATATATATTTTATTTAAATTCGTGATTTTTGTCTATGGGACAACGCACTGTGCATCGCCTGCAATATACTATTAAGCGTAATGTGTAAAAAGATTAAAGCCTTTTGTCAACAAAATAATTGGTCCCTGAAAAATCTATAACTGACCAGATATTTACCTTGTGACAATGACTAGAAAAAACCCATAAGTACCAAATTGACACCTACCACCTATTTGTTGATTACAAAACTGTTGACAAACCCGACTGTAGTAAAGTCTGAGTTCGGTATACCTATACAGAATGACTCTCACAAATACAAAATCTGCTCTGAGGAAAAGAAAATACTTTACAGACACACTTGTTACCAAATAAGATGTACCCTATTTAACATCATCATGAAGATCGTTAGAAATGTAGCAGTAAATACAACGGGTACAATCTATAACAAGGCTTGCTGCTGGCCTACGCAGATGCTATTAATATAATTGGGCGAAATTTGAGGAAAGTTACTGCAGTATCCAGAAGAACTGGGAAGAAATCGCCGAAAAATTGGGACAAAACAAAGCTAATTGTTTATACAAGTAAGCAAACTGCGCGGCTAAGACAGCAAATAAATGCATGAATCTTTAACTTTGGGGTAGTAGATGACGTTGTTTATTTTTGTTCGCCGTACACAGGGACAATATAGATGTTACTATGAATTTCTACTACGTGGCGCAAAGACGGGAACATTTCCAGATGGTCTGACCTTCTGGGTGGTAGGCGAGTGTCTTACCTACCATACCACAGCGGTACACCTACTATGCTACAGCGACATAATTTATGTACTAATATATTTAAACTCTAGCAACTCATCATAAATAGATTGGCGCTTGAACAACGCTACAAAATTATTTAGACTTGATTTGAAAATCAGTCATCAATGTGCAAATTTTGTAGACGAAAAAATTATTTTCAACAATGAGGCACATTCTTGGCTTAACGGATTTGTTAATAATAAGGATTGCCACACATGGTGAGAAACTAATCCACAACAGACCCTGCAGACTCCATTTCATCTAAAAAATGAATTTTTTGATGCGGTTTTCACGCCGATGTCATCATTGGATATTGGATGGCACTACGCGACATACAACGACCGTAACCATAGACTTAATAACATTAAAATTTAGCAATAAGTTAATTCCGTGGTATGGACCTATCAACTGGCCTCTAAGGTTGTGTAAATTGAAACCTCTTGATTATTTCCGTGGGCCATGTAAACAGTGGCTTATATACCAGCAACAATTGACGACTCGGTCAACATTGTTCCTGTTATTCGTGACATACGGCCAACTAAAAGAATAAAGGTCAAATAATTGTCCCAAAATTGGAGGTCCACAATGCGTTCCTATAAAAATAGCCGCGGTGGCCCAAGGACTGAAATTATTTTGAAATGCTAATTTAAAAGTTTATTGAGTTTAAAGAAAACCCTATACTTGCAATGAATTATGTGTTTCTGCAAAGTCAAAAAGTACAAAAAAACATTATATTTTTTTATCAAATATACTGATTTCTTTGATTTGAAATCTGACAACCTTATATTGAAGACAAACTTAAAAATTGAAAAAAAGATTTAAACATTTTTTCGTTTAAAGAAAATTCATGTGGGCTGCACTCGAAAAATAAAGAATTTGTCAGAATTTTAATATAGTTTCAGTTGATTTTGATTGCTATTTCGCATTTTATGTATTATGTTATGTTGCCTTTTAAAAAAAATAACTTTTTTTAGGTCTTTTGAAAGAAAAAAGCTTATGATTTGAATTTCTTTAATTTTAAAAATTTATATTAATTTATACATATATACCTACTTATATATTTTTTATGCAAAATCTCAAATAATCCTACCATCGTCTTACGATTTACTAAACATATGAAAGAAACTAGAAAATCAATAAGTATTAATAAATAAAAAAACTAAAGAAACAATAAAAGCAATTGCCATGAAAATGCCACAAATACGATGATGATGATGGTGATGATGATAAATAACCAAAACCATATTTTATAAAGATTATTGCTCGTCTGTTGGTAGTGGCACTACAAAAAGAAAATCTAGTTTTATATGAAATGAAATTTCCATTTCACTAAGCAAAGCTTAGGACACATATACATACACAGAACAAAGGAGCATTAGAGCTACACTACGGACCGATCAGAAGGCATTCAGTTTTGTTATTTTTTTTTTATAAAATATAAAAAATATACTTCATAGCTAAAGTTAAATTTTAAAGGTGGAGACAACACCACAAAAATTGTATTTTTTTTTTTGTTTATTCCTCTACCAAATAGCGGGGACAGTAGTAGTTGGTTGAACTGTCACATATAAGTGTGACAATAAAACAAAAAAACAAAAAAAAACAGCAGCAACGAAATTTTTTTAATCCCAGATTGAATCGAATTTTTATTTTTTTTCATATTTTCTTTTGAAAACTTTTTGAATGGGAACGAGTTCTTTTCTTAATAATATCAAATAGAATTTATATGGAGGATATTTTTTATACATATATACAAATGTTGTTTTTTTTTTTTGCTTTTTATTTCAAATATACGTATAAAAATTTCAACAAAAACTGCTACCAAAATAATGCTTTATTTATATACACGCGAGTACATACATATATATTTTTTTTAGTCTTTCGGCATGAAAAGGAAAAAATGTCACAACACCACGATTTTATTGTAAAACAATATTTTCAATACCCAGAAGCTGGATTTTCATTTTTCAATAAAGATAAAAAACCTCAGAAAACAGAACTTAATCTGTTTATCTTAAGTACTGACAATCAATTTTTTTTTTAAATGGACAACAACAGATTTTATTTTCAATAAAATAATTGTGTTTCTCACCAACACCCAAACTCTTAAATTTTGTGAGACAGAATAAAATGGTTTTATCAATGAATTAAAAATAAAAAAAAAAAAAATTTAAATAAACAATAAAGTATAATTGAATATCGAAGAAAAATGGAGCAGTTTTTTAAAAGATTACTGACATTGAAAGCTTTAGAAAAAAGAACAATTAAAAATATCGTAGGCAGTCAAAATCTATCGGCCTTTTATTTAAAATAAAATAATGTAAAACTTACCGTAGCGATAACAACATTTGAGTCTTAGGAAAATTATTCACCAAAAAAAAAAAAAAAATTCAAATATGTAACAAGACCACACATTATGCCCGATAGAATTTACAAAAGTGTTAACTACGAAACAAACTGTCATACTGCACTCAGTTTTTGAAATGTATGATCAGTACAGCATAGTAAATAATCATGAAGAGATCGACGCTTAAGCAACGCTACCAAATTATCCAGACTAATTTCAAAACTCATTGGTCAATTCGCGCAACTTACAGGCCAAAACAATTGCGTTTTTCGATGCGACTGAGTATTGGTTTAACGGTTTGGTTAATAAATAGAATTCCCGCATATGAAGTGTAATCAATCCACAATAAGCCCCACAGGCTCTATTACGCTCAGAAAAATTTACTGTTTGTTAATTTAATCAAAATTTACTGTGAAGTGAAATTTTTCATATGTCAACATGCAGCCATACTCATGCCTCAACATTTGCCGATGCTACAATGATATTCCATGAAGGCCCGCAAGAAGCAACTAAGAATTTGCAAGATCGTACAATAAATAATAAAAAAAATGTATCTCTTCAGAGAGATAACATATAATATCCACATAGCAAATTAAGTTAAAGGCGGTATAATTAAATTGACTTATTAAGAGAAACTCGATCCTTAGCTTGGACTGCGAATTCCTTAGTATTATATAATCAGATTTTGAAATCAAGATAGTGGTTTATAGTATTATTATTAACATTGAGGTATAAAAGTACTCCGATCCTTCGACCTATTGTACATCTCTCCATCTACATATGAATATAGGGTTTCCCAATAATATTTCTGGCGTCCTAGTCGACCTAACGAACTTCAGGAGGAAGGTTGATGCCAACCGCGATAACTCCTCCCCTTATACATGAGAATGCATCAATGCCTCACATGTGTGCAGTATGTGTTCTGGTGATTCGATCTTCCCGTTGCAGAATCTGCACATCGGGCTTGAGCTTATTACCATTTTACACATATGTTCATTTAGCTTGCAATGACTGGTCATTTGACCCGTTTTTCCTCCCTATGACACATACTCTGAAAAACTTACGATAAGATATGGAATGGAATCCTTGTACAATAAATTATCATCTAATTGTTACGATCGGAGTGACTACGTTCGGTAATAATATAACAAATCAATGATTCTGGTTAGTATCGAAGCGTTTATTAAACTGGTTTCGCTATTACATATCGCACCATATTGTTGCAACCACAATTTCTTAATGTTTATGTTACTAAGTACGTCCATTACATTTATGCTTTACTCTAACTGCAGCTTCTAGGTCATTTTGTAAGAAAATATGGATCTAAGATGCTGATGGCTGCCAATTTGCTTCAGATTTCAGCAAAGGCCTGTTCCACTCTTGTGTTTTCACACGTACGTACTCACATACATAGGCAAAAAAAAAGTAAAAAAATAAATGGGAAAAGATGTGGCAAAAAAAGACAGTACAAAGAGGTCTGAGTAAGAGACGTACAATTACTACCACAATTGCAAAATGCATTAATAGTAGTTTGCCGAACGCTGATTTACACCAAACAGTCAATTTCAGTGAATGAGTTGTCTCAACTAATAATCTTAGACTTAGGAATTCAACTATATAATTTCATTTCCCCCTCTCCTAAGATTTTTGTGCAGGAATCCCGGGATTTTTTTTATATACACATAGTGCAATAAAAGTTTTCAAGCTGAAAATATTTACATACATAAAGCATTTTGTGTAATAATACCGCCTAAAACTGGAGTAGCTGAAATAAAATCCCTAATAAAAACTCGCTTAAAAGAGTAAAATTTATTATATGAGGAAAGTATTCCAAAGTTTGTACTAGAACTGAAAAGAAGATTGAAGCTGGTTAGGAATGTTGTTTTATAAACCCTCATTAACATTATTCATTGTATGGTTTGGGTTATTATCTTTTTTAAAACGACGGTTTCCAAAGAGACCTATCGTGTTCATTGATTGTACCGAATTATCTCCGAATAGGCTCAATAAATGTGAAACGATCCAAATTTTTTTTCGATAAAAACGTAAATGACAATACACTTTGAAAACTGCTGGCCCATGTTTAACGCCAAAACATATCTACCATGAACTGACTACATATATCATACATCGTTGGTATCAAGTTTTTATATCGGAACTAGTCGTTTTTTCACCAATCTTTTTGTTTTTTTAATATTCAACGCACAACATAACTTTACTCCAAAATTCTTCAATATAAAGAAAATAATTTGAAAAAGTGCGGAAAAAGAACTCTACTCAGATTGTTTATACTTCATGTTCGGTAATTTTGCTTGTTGACGTATTCATTTACCAGAAACCAGTTAAAGTTAGTGTTACATGATATAATATTTTCTAAGTGTACTTTTTATTTATCTCTCTTTGATTATCGATCAGTGATCACCAGATCAGTTTTCGATTAACAGAATAGATGACAAACATATTGTATAGGAAAACTAATATATGGGATGGTAAATAATAAATTTTATTTTTTATTCATTGAATTAATTAAATTTTATTAAAACATTTGTTCAAGCTACGTACTATGTACATATTAATGAAAGTACATACTAAGTTATTCAAACAACTAAACAGCTTGACATAGCACACCGTTGAAGCCATTAAATAGCTATAAATTCCCCATAAGAAAATACCCCTTACCTGTGGTAATAAAAATTCGTTCGTATTTAAATTGAATTTATAAATAAATACTCGTTTAAATAAAATTATTATGTATATTCTATTTTGCATAGAAAAGGTAATAAAAAAATAAATAAAAAATTTAAAATCATAAAAATCAAAATTATGATTGAATAATTGCATTTGTGTGGGGTTTGCCCACAAGGCGTGGTTGGATTTTTTTCACTTCAACATATTACAACATGAAACAACCGCAGCCAAGCAGCGATACTAAAAACTAAGACAGCAGCAACAGCATGTACAAAAAAAATAAATAAACTCTTCATACAGATTGACAATTAACTTGCAACAATCATAAAAGTCAATTATGCTCATCACGGAAAGCAAATCGCTCGTAAAAAATTTTACGATTACACATACATGTGTCTGTATGTGCATGTGTGTGTGCGTGTGTACCAACAAAAAACCTTAACGTACTAAGTGTATGCAACATACAGGAATACAGCGCCAGCAACTATTTTATATTGTCGTTCGTTCGTTGTTCGTTCTATGAGTTATGAATTCTAATTGTTCATGTTGCCAGAGGTGCGTTACCAATTTTATGTCATTGTAGCAGCAGCGCACTAGTAATGAACCCTCCACCAAAGTGTACATTACACAGTTTAAGCATTCATGAGACAGGAACGAGTGCTGAGGTAGAGTATGACTTTGCAGAATGGGTTGCCAGATAAATTGAAATTTTGGCACAGATAAGTCTTCTTAACGTAAAAAATACAATTAATATGCAGATGTTTTAGTTGCTTATTTTCTTAATGGGAAATTATTAAAAAACTATTGAATTCCATAGCCGGAAGCATATTAAAATCAATTCTAAAACATTTACTGACTCTGCTAGATTACAAAGGATATACAAATCGTTACTGATTGGTCGATCATTACATTTAAATAATTCAAACTTTGCTTTGTCCGATTATCCGTTGAGCTTACTATTCGACAAATATTTTAAGTATAAAAAAGACCTCGAAAAATCCATATGAATATTTATTATATTTTTTACATTTAGAGGACTTATCTATGAGAAAAAACGTGTCCGATAACACGTTGGAGTCACTGTATATATCATTTATAATTTTATATTAAAGACAGCTGGAAAATAATGCATGAATATCCGCCTTAATACTTACATGTGGTAACATTTTTGTTATCATTTTCAGTAATGTGGCATCATTAATATATACTATGTGATAAAAAAGGAATGGCTGGCTATTTAATGTTGGTGAAACTAATAAAAATATGGAAAACATTAAAATATAAAAATTTGCATGACTACAAAAGAATGTTCTCTTTAAAAAGTATTTAATAAAAAATCGGGTTTTTCAACAGGCACTTATTGTAATAATATGACAGTTTTGCAATTATACTTGTTACACAGAATTGCCCGAAAACCGCATTAAATTACTAAAAACGAATTATGAAATTAGTGAATAAGTAGAAACAGTATTTCGCAAATTTCGCTATATTGATACTTTGTCTTTAAATTTTTAACCGGTTAGTTAATATGCCAACGGCAATGCGTGCTCGATTTAATAGTTCAAGTGAAAATAATATAGCTGTGGGGCGCAGTGTTTATTGGACGTTAATCCACCAACCAGTATACGAAGAATACGTACCGAAGTGAATATCGTTGCTACATTGGCCGTTGACAATGAAGATCGCGACATGTCAAATCATTGCCGTTGTTAACAATTGAGCTTGTGTTATTCGACCACCTACAGGCATCGGAGACAGCGGAACACATGTTGTGTGAATGTGGGGTTATTGATAGGCTTAGGTGGAAACGTTTAGGTAGATATAGGATCTCACTGGGTGACATATCAACCAGGCAGCAGATCTGTTGTACAAACTATAGACTGGAAGTGGCAGAATAGATCCTATGGATCGCAGTGTCTTGTTTTTAAAAAGGGGGTAGAAGAGGGCAAAGTGCTTAAACCTTACAAGTGCCTGGTCAATATGATAATAATAATAATATTCGACCGTCTTGGAAACTTTACATAAGGATCTGGGTATGAAGTCATACAGAATGAGCCTAACGAAAGTTGTGTGAAGATCCTTTTGCTATCGAAAAACTATTTTCAACGATTAAGCTCATTTTTGCTTTAATAGGTACGTCAGCAAACAGTATTGCGAATTTGGTGTGATAAGCAGCTAGAAGCAGTTCAAAAACTCCTTATGCTCCCAGAAAGGTGCACTACTTGGAGCCGCATTATTGGACACGTCTGCTTTACTAAAAATTTAACTTGGTTACGATACCAGAACACGGAACACGACACCATAATTATATTGACCCCATGCGATAAATTCTTTCGTGTACAGGACAAGCCAACCACAATTCCCTGGAAAAAAACGTTATAGATGGCATTGATAAGATGTTTGCCGAAATGCTAGAAAAAGTAAGTTATATTGCAGCTCATGGATGGGCCACCTAAAGCGCAGCCGCGAACAACATTTACATGAAATAAACCCTAAAAAAATTATTCAAAATAAATACTATATTCACTTTTGCGAAGCTCTAACGATGCATCGAGATATCTCCAGTATCACATTTTCCAACTAAAGCACTGGGTTAAGCTATTGAAAATAAAAGTTATAAAGCAAAAGTGTGTTCAGGTAACGTTCAAACTGCGTATGGCTCATGCCCTTCTATTAAAATTTATAATCAAATTGTGGGACAACACTTGTAGGTCAAATATCTAGGTATCCACTTTAACAGACAACTTACGTGAAAGTCGCGAATAAAATGGACTGTAAAATATCGCTCTACAAATCTCGCTTGAAACGAATATGGTGTTACGGGATCCAGTCATGGGGACAGCCTCAACAACTAATATCGATAAACTCTAAAGGCGCCAAAATAAAATTTTACTTATGATAACTTCCAGGTACATCAAAACCTCAGTATTCAAAAATACCTAATGTTCCGATGGTTAAAGAAGAGATCGCCTGGTACACGAAATATTTCTTAAGAAGCCAGAAACCCATACGAATCATCTAGCGGGGAGTATTTTGGGCTACAGAGCCCATATTCGTTTGAAAAGGATTAATATTGCTGCTTTCAGAGCAACTCAACGAAGATGTATTAGAGTTAGGGAAAGGGGGAAATTTTTACCGTGTAACAGATATTTTTATTGGACTCTGGCCGTATTAGATTAAGATTCGATAACTTATTGTTAGTTCTGCTAAAACCGAAACAGCTACGGGCTGGGTCTAATACAACATTTGTGTACACTACGATTTCTATGACAACATATCTAATGGCCATGTGGTCTGGGCAAAATGGCGTTTTTTAGACCCTACTTATTTGTTGGCGTGCAGTTTACTACGACGAGAACCAATCAACCTTATGATGGTCAAATACTATTTGAGTCACAATACATTCTTTTACATAATGTTTATTGCATTTATGGAATTTAAATATGACACAATAGATCTTTGATTGAAAGTGTCATCATTGTCTCAAAATAATTGTTTTTCTTTTTTGTTGCTGTTGTCGCTGCAGTTGTCAGTTATATCTGATGGAATATTTATAAATTTTTGTTGATGACTGTGGCGTTGCTGTCAAAGTCAGTGATGGTAGTGTGTGGTAGTGGCAGTGGCTAATGTTTTATGGCTTCAAAATATTTAATTTATAGTGGTTATGCTTGATTGGTGACACTGATAAGACACATTCTACACTCTTAAGATATATGGTAGCAATTGTGGGTGATTGTATCAATTTTGGTAGTCGTTGTGTTTTTCTTTCTTTTCCTTTGTGTCTTAAAGGTAAAAAAGACGAACATATTAACGAAAACATTGTATAACGTATTGTTTGGTGGTGATACTCGTGTTGTGCTGGTGTTAAATATGGAATGCATTTAAAAAAATATCAAGATTTTAGTTTCTTTTTTTTTTTTGTTAAAACTTAAGGCGTATATTGTTATAGCTAAATGGATGACTTGATGGCGAACTGATTGGCTCTTCGTGGCTTCGTAGCGTTACACCGTTAGTTGCATAACTCATAAATCATATTTTTGTTTTTATTTTGTTTATATAAGTGATTATAAATATGTATTGGTTGGCTATTATTAACACAGGAAGACTAGTTGACATATTCTTGGGCGAGGCTTTAAATGCAATGGTTAAGAATAATATAAAAGAATAACTTTAGACTAAAATAAAATCAATGAAAAAATCACAAATGTTGTGTAAACGCAATTTGACAAAAACTCTGCGTGGCGTAAGAAAAAATATAGAGAAACACCTTTAGAAAGCGGTTTAGAAAAAATTTTCTCTCATACAGTTTCAAATTGTTGAACCGGATGTTTGTAATTTGTCAGCTATTAAACATTATACGAAATGTCCTGCTATTCTACTATCCTGCTTACAGTAAACATTTACCTTAAAGGTGTTTAAAGCAATTTCTAATATTATTACAAAATTTATTTCAGTATAATTTTTAAAATTTTCCAGAAGGCATTAACCGACATGAGGCCGTATTATTATTTAATTGCTTGTAAAATTAATTTTTTGTTTTTTCTCTTTCTTTTTTACAAACGCCCATTGATAAATGCGTGAGTTTTCGCACATTTCACGCACAAAAACTACCTGGGAGTTGATATTCCTGTGTCATTTAACAAGAAAATTGTTTTATTAAGGATTTAAAACTCATTTAAAAGATATTTTTTGTATCATTGTTTTGTATTGCTTTCTTTCAGCAGAACTAATATGCGGCCTTTACAAACAAAGGCCATCGTATATCAATATAGTTTTTAAAGAATATGCACTTCCATTTCGACCTTTACTAGCTAACCATTCAAACCGGATATGTTTGACACATTGGAAAATTTCACACGTTGCTTTTATTTTTTCTTTTCATATTTTTTCGTTTCGTTCTTCATTAAGAGACACCACTTCTTTCTAGGATTTATGCTAATGAGGGTATATATGCTGGCACATTTTCGTAGGGATTAAATTAATTGCAATTTTTTTTAATTAGTTTTACAATTTCGCCTGCTTTTATTTCCTTTTTTTTACAGATTATTTAAACAGACAAATTTTTTTCTACAAAATGGCTTTTTTATTATAAAGGACAAACGCTTAAGAGTAGAGAAAGAAAAGTATTTAAAATCAAGCAGGTGAATTTTTAATTCTTATCCTTTAATTACATCTATTTATTAAGTGCGGGTATGTGTTTCTATATTAAACGCCTCTTCTTTGATATTTTAGTAGTAAATTTTCTTTTACGGGAATTTATTGTGATGCGGGTGAATATTTAACAGGATAATCTTTCCATTTATTTTCTCTATAATCAACAGTATCTTTGTATAGGGAAAGCTATTAACGTTAAGCTTATGATAACAGGAATTGGTTAAAAAGTAATCAAAAGAACGCACTTGAATTCATCCAAAAACAAGGATATATAGCATCACACGAATTTAAAAGGAGAGACGTTGAATTACAATTTCACATGTGTAAAATGCTGTTTCGTTTTAGTCTTGAATTGTTGGATATAAGCAATGAAAAGTAATGAAGAGTGTCAGTGGAATCAAGGCAGATCGAATATTCGATCTTTCAAAAACCAATTTAAAAAAATTTTTAGCTACAAAATTTAATAAATAACTGATTATCCGGTCCCTTTCAATTCTTCTTGAATCATCAAATAAAATTGATAAATTTTGTCCCACAGATATATGTAACTGATTCCACAGGCTTATTGTAATTTCTACCAAAAAAGTAGAAAGCGGCTTTTTATGTATTTAGCAGACATCCGTCTTCGACAATAAATAGTGCTAATATTTCACTCAATGCCTAACTTTTGACAGCGTATTTTGTAAGAGTGTTATTTGTCGTCGACTTGAAACTGCTTATTATAAAATCAAGCTTTCCTTGCTGCACAATTACCTCATTCTTAATAAGTCCTGATGTTGAGTAGCATTAGGAGCTTAGTACTTTTGGCACTTAAAACATCTAGCTTATCCTTCCCTTCGCTTTGGAAATATTTCCACAAATCATAGGATATCTGCAGAAAAGTATATGCATGGCATTTACTATTTTAACACCAAGTAGTTTTTATCTACCCTTTTAACCAGGGTTGGCCACCCACTTGGCCACCAATAAAACCCAGGTTCTATATATAACCCGGTTGGTTTTTTTTTTTATTATTTGTATATTCACTAATAAATTAATTAGAAAAGATTTAATTTGAAGGTTTTAACAGTTAATGTACAAAAAGAAGTATTATTTGTGTATTGGGAGTACAAACTTATTTGGTCCGTGCAGAAAATTCATTTATTTGCAAAGATAAAGATTTAAGAAATCAATGCAAATACTGTCCATCACTGCCTACAAACTTTCCCCACCCCTCAAGCAATTTCCGAATGTCAACAACAATTATTAAGCAGCAAAGAAAACAAACAACAACTACTAAGAGCTGAAAGAGGTATATGTTTACATACGCATGGCTACAAAAAATTGAAAAGAAATGAAAAGAAAGAAGCCGAATCTACCTGAAATATCGAGAGGTTCGAGAGTTTTCGATGTATTGTTTACTCAACCACATAAAAAGCACATTGATGCGAACAACGATCAGTTTTATGTGTCGTAAACTCAGCGGGTGCAGTTTAAGTAAAGTTAACTCAGCGAATGTGTTATTGGTGTGAAGAGAGTTTATAAGGAGAAAACTCGTGAAGCTAGTGGTGAAGTAGAAACTAGTTCAGTTGAAGCTAACTTGTGGATAACCTCTGGTTGAAATGGTTGTGAGCGAGCCTAAGTTATAACTACGATCGGGTTGAAAGTTCTTAGGAAGAAAGATCTGTCGAGTAATTGATGTTGTTTACAAAGTTGTAAACAGACAGAGTAATTAAGAATAAAAATTGTTATTGTTTGTAAAAAGATTACAAGCAGTGATACATAAAACTGTGTTGAACAAATGATTTTTAATTAAAACCAAACACAAAATTTATTTTATTTTAACTACAATCTACGAACTCATAAAAACACGTTTTTAAAGAGGTAAAAACTTAACAGTATATATTTTAAATTTTCTCATATTTTAAGTACTGTGCCATATTATTTCTCAATATATGTAAGTAGTGTAACATGTAATATTACTTATGAGTATGTTTGCTGGTACAACAAGCATTTATTTATATGTCGGTGAAGTTTTGTTAACATCTCCTGTTTTTAGGCTCATTTCACACAACCGTGTTAAACATGTGTTCATTTAACTAATTTAAATTTATTATAAATAATCATCATATGTTTGCTTCACCCACCATTAGTTATTGAAACTCATAAAAATCAATTTAAAAAAATTATTTTTAATATTCATTGCTGACTTCCCACCAAACCAGTAAAATGGTATAAAAATATTTGTTTAATTTGCTGGTTCAGCAACACTGTCAATCTTAATTGCAACCAGTTAAAAACAGAGATTTTTTTAAAATAATTTTTATTTTATTTTACACTTTTAAAAGAAGACAAAAATTGTGATGCGGGCTTTTAAAAAAGAAAAAAAAAAATAGAAACAGACTGCTCGTATAGAGTATATTTGAATTCCGTACAGTCAGTGGTGTACTTGTAAATGTGTTAACATGTAAAAATAAGTAAAATTTAATTGAATTTCAGCAAAAGTTGAAGATAAAGTATAAAAAGAAGTATGTTCAGTAGTCTCGGTCGTCGTTTAGAGAAGTAAATTTTAAATGAAAAAGTTTTGTAATTTTTAAAAATTTAGCGGGTTTCTTAACGACAGAAGTTTTTTTTTCTCTTTTAATTTTTGTAGCATTTGGTTCACAAGAAAACACAGTTTTTTTTTCTTTTTTGTTTGCGGTATTTAAATGAGGGTAAATTAATATTGTTTTTTCTTTATATATATAAATAAACGTTGTAAGTGGCTTGTAAACATTGTCAAGCTATTTAAAACTTTGTTCTTTTGCTTAATTATATTGAGTTAAATTTTATTTTAAATTTAGATTAAATGTGCCTCGTCACTCATTATGATTTTTTCATGAAAATCGGGGTTGTCATGGGCGAGCTGTTTTAACGAATTAAATACGTTGGTTTACTGAATATTCTCCATAATAAATTTGCCACGTCTCTGCTTCACGACAGCCAAATACGAATTGTCAAGACCAGTGCGGCGAAACGGTTCCTATTGATTTGTGGAAAAAAGAAGGTATTTTTCTCGAATAATTTCTAAATAAATGACATCCAGAATATATTTATTAACCGTTTAGGTTTTGAAAATGAAACGAATTACAGAAAATTGGCAAAAGTGAATAAAATATTTATTTGAGGCGATAAATGAATGAGTGTTTGGCATTTACTTTTTAAAGATTATTTCATGAAACTTTGACTGCTGCCACGCTTTAGGTGTTTCATCATTGAGCTCCAACTTTCATACTTTTTTTTAATATTTTGTTCGGTATTTCACCAACAGCATCTGCAATGTTGTCTTCCATGCTCGAATTGTTCGGCTGGCTTGTCCCTGTACATAAGAGTCTTCACTTATTATTAATAATGGACGTAATTTACGCAACATTTTTCTTACACTAAACTAAATAACAACAAATGGTTATGGAGAATCCTATCACTAGAATCATATCCTGTCTCTTCCTTAGGCAATAAATCCTCTTGATACACTCAATCAAGTTACCCAGGCGAAAGATTAAGACGTCACTAAGTCCATCGTGGAATCGACTACCTAAACTTTAAAATTACAGGTTTTTCTGTTTCTGGTAGTTGCAGACAACATGCTGGACTGTCTGTCTTCAGTCCATTCTTCTTTTTATACAGAGAAATCCGACATACCACTGTCTGATAGAATGATTCTTGATCGTATCAAGCAATGTCATGTTACCATCCCTATTACAATATTATGTGTTTTCCTACTACGCTCCAGAATTAATTAAGCTTCTGATTCGTCAAGTCTGGATACCGTGCAGTCAAATCCATTACTAAATGAACTTTGGGATTTACCCAAAATGTCAATCCTTGCCGCCTTAAAACGATGGCCTATTGGAGGTTTTATCAACTGTTCTGCCGCCAAGGACCTTTCTGCCGAACCCAGTCTAGCTTGTTATATGGAAACTTCATATTCGTTGATACTGCAGATACATGGTATCCAGCACAATCTGACCACATTTTAGCCTATCAACTTCCTAAGGGCCATCGTGTAGTCATAAACCACTCCAGATCCCATAGGATACTCTTTAGAGCATTCAGTACCTCATGGCTGTCGACATAAACTGTTACTCCCTCCCCCATACCATATTCCAAGCTATAATACATATGCCATAAGAACAACCAGTATTACAGCCTAGAAAACACGGCAGTTGTGTTGTAATCTTTACAAAAGCCGTATATCCCAATCACTCTATTTCGGCCAGTTCGTGAAGACCGCCTAACTATCAAACAGCTTTGCTGATTCTATCCTCTTGTACCTCTCAGGCATAACCAAACACTAACCTCGGCAATCCAGAATGCTAGTGTGGCCTAGCCTAATCGAACTCCTTTCCGCTTCTTCAAGTACAATTTTTTCTCGGGTTGCTAAAAAGCTTAATAACTCCGTCAATTTTCTTATTTCATTTATAATTAAACGTACTTACTGAAAATGGATAAAAGTGTTCTTTTTGATTTAAAAGAACATTGTGAGCCGATCGGTGTTTTTAAAGGTTCTTCTGGAGCTCTTTTTTAAAGTGTAACACGTTTTGGCATTCCTATAGTGATGTTGAGTTAAAAATTTAATTTAAAATGAATTAATAATTTAAAGACAAGGCAATTGCAGACACGTGTTAAGTAAAATTTTAACAGTTTTATTTATAATTCGCAAAAATATGAATTTCAGAAATTTTTTACCAAATCAACCAAGGAACGCCTACTATTTTCAAACAGATCTTGTTTTTCCTTAAGAAAAGACTAATACTTATGCCAAACCATATGCGAATATATCCGAAAAACATTTGATGTCTTGGGTAGTTATTGTCTGGCATTTATTGTTTTCATAAATTGATGTCACAAAATCACATTTTTATTTATCTTTTTGCTAAAAAAAAATTTTAACTGTTCTATTGTCTATATATATTAATTGCAGATATTCTGTTATTGTCTTTCCATATCCAGCTGGGTTTTTATGTATCTTTTGCATCTTTCAGAAAGAAACTACGATCAATTGCAAACAATACACAACAAGCCACAAAGACATGTCATTAAAAAGATTGAAAGGATTTCTAAATTTGTTTTTATTTCAGGTAAAGGACACATTTATTTCAGTTTTCACATATTGTGCCATAAAACTCAGTGCGATTGCAATATGAAATGCAAACATAAATGATTTCGACAAATTTCTGTTAAACTCTACATGAAAGATTAAAATTGATCGGTCTTTTATGTTCTGATCTTTAAACCCTGGATCAATAAGTATTTTCAACAACTCTGGCTAAAATATCATTTTTGGTTTATTTTTCTGGTTGGCTAAATATTTGCTTTTTTTTTTTTTGGTTGTGTGCGTGTGAATCCGTCAGTCATTTTATTTGTTTGTTTGTTTGTTCTTGCAACAAAAATAATAATTTTTTCTTATTGTTGAAATTTTCATTCTAATAGCTATTGTTTAATTTGATTACATTTCGGATTTTCGACAAATTGCTACAGCAACAATAACTTTTTAAACATTACTATGCGGCGGTATATTGTTTAGTCCTGTTTGATTTTATTTGTACAAATAGAGAAAAATCTCCTTCAGACAGCTGTTTGGGATTTATAGTCTCTTATTTGATAAATCATCAACAGCATTAAAATCATTAGACAACAATGTTTTCATTTGCTGGGTTTAATGAGAGGGATTAAAAGAAAAATATGGAAAATGTAATCAAATATAAGCGTACGTACGTACTTATGTATGTATGTGGCTTAAAATTATGAATCTATAATAAAAACTAATTACTGATTCGCTGCATATTACGCCACAACACAACTGTACTTAAAATGCATATAAAATGCATATAAAGTATAGTTTCCGCGATATTACTTTACGTATGTAAAATCAGAGAAAATATATTATAAAAATCCTTTCGTGTTTTGAAAATGAGAGTCGAAATTGTTTACACGATTCCTAAACAAAGAGAGCCGTACGACTACCAAATTTTAATCCGTATTTTCTCTCCATGTCGTACGCTCTTATTACATATTGTGTTTACACGATACTATTCGCTCTCTTCTACACAAAAACTTGATATATCGTACGAATTGTATAATCGTGTAAACCTCCCTTAAACAGATAAATGGTCTTTCACTAAGCGCTTTCTATCCTTGAATTTTAACAAAACAAAGTGTGTGTGAGCTGTCATTATTTATTCGTCTGAAAGACCCAATGATGCCATTACGTATGTAAAGTAATATCGTGCAAATTACCACCTCAGCTAGGCTGGGTGGCGCACATTTAAAATGTCCAACTGTCCATGATTATGACGCATAAGTAAAAACTGAATTTAACGGATGTATGGCTTATGTTGGTTTTTGTATCGCTGTGGTTCGTAACTTATTCGCGTAGACCTTCAACTCGAGAAAACCCCACAAAAAAGAATCTAACGATTTGAAATCGAGCAATTTCGGTGGCTAATTCACATCACCTTTACATATGATGACCGTGGCATCAAAGAATGTCTAGTGTGGCATAAGCTATGTAACAATCTATGCTAAAGGGAGCTCGTAATCAGCAACATTTAGCTCACGCTGTTGATAATATCGGCCTGGATAATGATAGATTCTTAACGTCTTAATTCAATAAGAAGTGGGTCTCGTTGCTAAAATTGCTACATAAATTTAATTTCAATCGAAAATCGCATTAAAATACTAAAGATCCACTTTAAATATAATACAAGACTTCGTATAATAATTCATGATATTCTCTGTCCGCATTTTCTTTTTCCTCAGACCACTATTAATAACTAAGTCGGTAAATTTCAGACGACTGGCTTGATCAAGATATTCAAATATACAAACTTGAAGCTTACGGCACTGAAAAGGATTCAAATTTATCAATTTCTTGACATCACTGCGCCATAGTGATACCCTCGTTTTTTTTATATTTTCATTTATCGTATTTGTGTATTTACATATTTTTCTCACCTCTGAGCTAATTTCCGCATCGGGTTTCAGAAAAGTTTCTTTTGAGGCGATACAACTTTGAAGCCAATTTTACATTTCTGGATAAGAAGTGATTCGGTGAAATGCAAACAGATATTGTATCCGTGAAACAGCCAGTGGTTAGGGAGACCAATGTTCGGTGAATACAGCAGGTGCCTCATTTGAGCGTATTGTGTATGAATTGTTTGGCAACTTTTGCGGCATGAGACCGAGCGTTGTCATGCAAAAGAATAACGTAATCACGTCTGTCTTTGTATTTCGGCAGTTTATCTCATAATGCATGTTTTTTCAAACGCCACCATGAATAGACCAAGAAGTGCAAAATCGTATAACAAATAAAAAATATTGTCGAATTAAACGAAATTATGAAGCAGGTATAAAACCCACACTTAAAAAACCCAATAAAATCCGGTGGGTCTTTGCCAACACTGATTGCCACTTCAATCTTAAACTCTCAAACTGCTTCTGCTTACTTTTCAAAAGACGTGATCTCATTAGGATTCAACTCTTTGATTGACTATCTCAATCACCAGACATGTATTATTTGGCCAATTTAGACAAGTGTTTTGGGTCGTTGCTGTGTTGAAACACCCGCCCAGTGGAATTCTTATTCGACATATGGAAGCATTTTCTTAGCTAAAATGTCTCTATAAATAACACAACAAGATTGTTCATTTTTGGAGCCAACTCACTCGCTGTGAAGCGGTTCTATACTATTATATTTCAGCCTCCATGTTTTATTGTTTCTTAACAGTAATGCGAATGTAATAATTTTTATTCGAACGTGGCATATTTCATCTGTATTTAACAAGAAGCTAGTAATGTTACAAGATGATACTGCTGTCATATGGTGTGGCCTGATATTTTCTGGTAGGCGGCTGTCTTACCTTTTACACTGACTTTGTAAAAGGAACTCTAAGTTATCTTAAATGTTTGAACATGGACCAGAAGGTGGTATGAAGGTAGAAAAAATAACTAAGATAGTAGTAAAAATAATTATTAAGACAGTGCTAGCGAAGCACGCCGGGTTTTAGCGAGTACTGTATAAAAAGTCTAATAATTGAACTTTTTTATAATACAGTTATAAAAATTCCCGTCGCTTAGAAGTATACAATTGAAGCCGTTTAGTGTAAAACGATGGAGAGAAAAACATAAGAGAAAATGTTTTGGCATGGGTTTACATCATATTTGAACATATAAGCTCGTATGAGCCTTATCTGGCTGAGAATTATCTACAGCGTATATGTACACAACAGAACAAAATGAGCAGATAATAACAAGATAACAGATAAAGCAACAAATATCAGGGTTGCAAAATGAGAACATCAAAGTTGTACCCAGAAGTTCATAAAATTGTACTTTTTCGACTCCAATTGTACCAAAAATATTTTTGTTCAATTATTTTTAATTTTTTTATTTTAAGTAAGAGCCTAAAAGAACCTAACGTAAGATTGTTTATAAAAATTCATTTTTATAATAATAAAATTAACATTTTCATGAGATGTTGTAAGACAGCTGATTTTTCTTTTAGAAGATGTCAGCTAGAACTGTTGTAATAAAAGAAAACTATTTAAAACAAAGTGAAGTTAGTTGCAGTTGTTTGAAAATAAACAGACAAATTTAAAAAGTAAATCACTTAGAAATGATAGTAAAGATGAGTTACCACTGTAAGTCAATTAAACGATAAACTGGGGAAATTCCTTAAAAAAAACAAACTGAGAAATACATCGTTTCGCGCCATCTTGTGACAATAAATTTTGTATAAAATAAGACAACCGTATGAATACAGAATTTTTAGTTGGGACAATTTTATTATTGTGCCCTAATTTGTCACAATAAAATTTGTATCACATTGGTATATTTGAGTCATTCGTGTGATCGCAGCTTAACACTACTAAAATACTAATTTCTCTGCTTGCTTACCCTTAGTTTACATAATGAAAACTTTCTTGTTATATATCACGGAAATTACGGCAATAATTGCTCGACAAACTGTATTTAAATAGAAAATAGCACCTTTTTTCGTATATTAATATCACACAAAAATTGTTTTAACAATAAAATATGTAAACATAAGTTAAAAAAATCGGTGCTAAAATTTTTAAACTACAAAGAAATTTCCATTATTTTGTTATAAAATATTTTATAAAAAAAAAACTTTTTTTTAATACATCCGTTACTGCATAGTTCTTTAGGCATTTTAAACAATATAACCGATCTCTGTGAATATATTTATCTTTTCAACTTTGCTTTTCTATTTATTTTGCAAAGAAAAGTTATTAATAATTTTTCAAGTTACAATTTCCTCTTAACAGTGATAATTCTAAAAAGAAAGAAATTTATTTTCATAATAAATTAAAAATTCTTTGATTGCTTTCCTTTGGCCATTACTTACACTGTCATTTGCCAATAAGAGAGATAAAAAATAAATCACCTGTCGGAAACTTTAACGATCTAAGAGCTCATTGTTTTGTCTTCTTTTGGCTTTATATTATTGTTGTTGTTATTTTAATCATTGTCGAAATGCCTCAAGCCTTAAATAATTAGTTTTAAATACATTTAACAAAAAAAAAAAAATAAATAAATAATAAATTACAAACAATAACGACAGCCGCAAAGAATGTTGGAGAAAAAGGAAAAAAAAAACGAGGAAAAATTTTAGAAATGAAAACCACATTATTAGCAAGCCGAATCACGAGTTTTGCGGCAACGGTTATCTTTCTGTTTTGACAACATTTACAAGGACATTAGTAACAAAATGGAGAAAAGTTTTACATGCAGTGCAGTACGAGTACAACCTACACAAAAAGACGTCCTCTAAAGAAACCACAAATGTACGACTTCCTGTCCCCCTTTCGCTTTCAAAATATATGGGGGAATATAAACAACAAATGGCAAATTAAAACGACTTTTATTTATAAATGTTGGTTCTTTCTCCGTTTGCTCTTTCTGTGCTTGCTTGTATTGAAATTTTATTTTATCGTTTATACCGGAACTCATCTAAACATAAACCGATTTCCGTTTTATTTCATCATCAAAGCAAAGAAGTATTATTGCAAACTTTTACAAGAGTTCTGTTCAAATTGCACATAAAACAACAATTTGTGGAGCAGAATGATTTTTTGAATTCTGCCATCGTTCAGTTTTCGTTCGTCCTCACAAATGTATATAAGAAAACAACGTTAATAATAATCCAACCGCATAATGTATTCAAACTAAATAAGCTTCTTGTCTTAATAATAAGATTGTGGCCATTTCAAGAAAATGACAATAATTTTGTCCTTCTTCATGTTGTCTTTGGAAATCCTTAAAGTCAAAATTCTCTACTAACAAATTATAAGTATTGTTGGAATTTCTTTTATTTGTGTTTTACTTTTTACTTTTTTTTAAATATTGTTTTGTCATTGTCACAAGGACAATAGAAAACGCAAAAGTTATTTTCCCATTTCATTTTCTTTCATAATTTGCGTCTGACAGCTACGCAATATAGCAGCAAGAGAGAAAAGCTTTTGAAAAAAATAAAAACGTTCATGGTTATGAATAGTAAAAATCCTTAATAATGTTTATGAGATATTGTTCTCTTGATTGTTATGATTTTTACGATGATATTGATATTAATTAAGGATTAGCAAACAGACATTTCATGAAAACTTGTTGTTTGTAGGGTGGTTTTTAAATATTAAAGTTTAAAAAACAAAAATAAGAAAGTTATTATTTTATGAAATCCTACGAGTATTTTATTTTCAATCTTTTGATAGTTTTCACAAATGAAAGGTTTGATAATACGAATAACAAAATTTCTTGTGATTTTGAGTACAATGTCCAAGATCGATGTAAACCTCATCACCGCTGCAAGTCGCTAAATACAGGATGTATATGTCCAGGAGAAGGTCCTGCAGAATTCGGTGGAGAGCGACATGACTAGCTTACGATTCTCCACTGACGATTCTAGAATGAACAACAGAATGTGGTATGATATTTTCTCTCCGGACCTTTACATTAGGGTCTCGCATAGACCGACTGATCATTGTAGCGTCTCTTAGGCGGAGATGACGGCCATTCGGTTGGTCACTAATTGGCTTGCAATAAAAATAACCATAATTAGGAGGGTATGCATTTGTTCTGAGAGTCAGATGGCAATCTGGAGATATGTTTAATTTCCGAACGGTGTATGAATGCCACTCGTCACTAATGGTGTTGGCGCAATATTTCGACATCCAGCTCCTAAGAGTACAATGACACAGTTCAAAGGTTCTTCTGGCAAAAGAAAGTGTTGATGTTCTTATCTTTTCTTGTCATCTGTATTGTAAGTGCTGTATTAGTGATATGTTCTCCAGAATATAAGGATGTAGGCAGGCCAGAAAGCTATGACAGGATGTTGATTGAAGGAGAATTGGCTGGTTCTAGTAAGCCTACTAATACAGAGGATTTCAGCAGTGGAAAGTATGCACTCTGGTCATTATATAGTGGGCAAACATAAGGTTCGTCATGGTGATTGTTGAGAACAGACTGGTTAGATTTACGGATTCGTAATCACCTTAGCATACTATTTTGCACTATTTCTGATGTTCCTCACTTCTATGCAACAAATGACTTACATTGGATTTCTTACTGTCATTCTGTTCCACCAATAAGAAATGTAAAACAGTCGATAATAGCTCCTATATTCCAAACAAGTTCTCTACATTAAACAACCTTAGACTCACATCATATCATCAATGGCTTTCAGTAGATAGCAAAGCACTCCTGAACAAAGAACAAAGTAAATATGTACTTACGAGTACTTAAAACTGATTTGAAAAGAAACATAGTTTTTGTTAATTACATAGTACTTCATAACGTAGGCATTAGTCAATCATTTTATACTAATACTGGGATAGATAAACGATGCCCTCTATTACCTCAACCACTTGTCATAGTTCTAGATGATGTCATAATCGAAATCTATTCAAAAAGAAGGATTTAGATAATTTACTTATATTATGATAAGTTCAAAGTATTTAAATATGCAATTAATCTGCTCCTGACAATGGTAAGCTTAGAGGCAAGCAACATGTGTGTAAAGTTTATTAAATTCGCTACAAGTGCTCAAAAAAAGATCATATATCAGTTATCATAATTTGCTCTAAATACATTAACCGATAGAAGATAATAATGACGTGTGGGACGAGTTGGAATATTAAAATGCATATTACTAATGAGGAAATCAGAGCAGACATTAGGTTTAAAACGAACGTACGGTTTTTGAGAGTTGGCATCTTCAAAGAACGGACAGAGGTAAGAGGCACATCCACCCTCACGTGAGTCCTAGCGAGCTCATCAGCAGCATAGTTACCCGAGATGTACCTGTGACTAAGAACCCAGATAAGCTGTACACAAAACTGTGGTTATAATGCCGTGTTCAGGGAATTACGGCAGTCCCTGACCAACTTAGAGTTAAAGGCACACCTGAAAGAGATCTGATAGCCGCTTGGCTATCAGAACAGACATAATTATATATCATTGGTAGAAGCGGTACAACAACGGATCCACTCTGCAGTGTGAAATACACTGCAGTAATCTGGAAGGCTCTTTTAGCCCGTTGAGCCCACCCTGTTGTCCAGTCTGGAATCGTCAGTATAGACATCCAGTGAATCACTGAGTATGAGAGATCCATAGGCCAAGTCTTCCCTACATAACATGGAATCCCTTATACAGTTCAGTTCCAGATGAAGCATAGTCGATATCACCCACTATCAAGTGTGCCTCAGATAGAATAGATGAACGTCCCGAGGGGATAATATGCCAGCATGATAGAGCGTTCAATCTCACCGCTACAAGCTTAGTCCGTTACCTGACAAGGGAGCCAGTCAAGCATTACAAAAAAAGTGGTGGTACATAACGCACCAGTGATTTGGATTGCAACATATCTCCTGACCTTATCAAGAAGTCCGACATTACAGTCCACCAAAGACCACCCCATACAAAAGAATCGATTCAATAATAGCGAATAGCGCTAGGACTGCGGCCCCATTTCATACCCACTGTTTTTCTGCAGCAATAGATGGCGCACCTTGCGAGCACTTTCAGTCAAGTTAGCTTTCTAACTTAGCTTGGGGCCCAGATATTTAATAGTAGGATTCACTGGGCAACGAAAAGGAAGGTATCTTATACCTCCTAGTGAAGGGCATTGTAACGGTCTTACAAAGGTTCACGCTAAGTCCAAGCTGCCTGCAGCACCCAGACACAAACTTCAAGGAAAAATTGATCTCGTCCGACAGTGACTGTGGGCGAATGCCAGACGCTGTAATGGCAATATCATCCGCCTAAGCGACCACCTAGTTGTCAGAAGAGTCAAGCCTAGTAAGAAGCATGTTAACCATAAGGTTCCAGAGAAGCGGAGACTGGACTTCCCCTGTAGGCTATCCCTGTTGACCTCTCTCTAAAGCTGTACATCATCTTAAAAGAAGCTCTATTAACATAACGCCGTTCAATATCAAGGAAAACAGAAGCGTGTAAAGATTATTCCATTTGCAATATCAACAGATAAAGTGCTGTCTTTACTGATCTGCCACTTGTATATACTCTTACATGCTGAGAGGCAGGCAGAAGTGAAGGACTGATGCAGTTTCTAATGAGGAGGTCAAGAACTCTTTCTAGTGATAAATGGATCTTAAGTTCTTTGGGTCAGTGTGTAAAGCCCTTCCGGCCTTGGCACTGCTCCAGCACAGAGAAATGTTAATGAGACTAAGTAAGCATTATAAATAGCTAATAGCCAGGGAAGGATAAAATCCTTTCCATATTGGAATAATACCGTCCGGTCCAGGAGATTTGAAAGGTTCAAATAAACCGATAGCCCAGCTCAACAATTGCGATATTCAACGAATGCGTAAAGTCAACTGCGTTGCACGTAACTGAAACTGGCTAGTATCGTATACTCAGAACACAAGTCTCTGGAAGCTAACTAACGAGGAACCCATGCTTAAACAAATGAATAAATAAATGTGGGAAATGGAGGTGGATCAGCCATACTATCAGAAAAAAGCTATTTAGCATCGCAACGATGGCGCTATAGTGGAATTCTCTGGTAGCAAGATGCTGCGGTCGAACATAAAATAGCTGAAGATGCACAATGTTTCAAGAACAGGGACATGCTTAAATATACTTAACTGGAAGGCGTGAATACAAAAGCGCCAAACCGAGTATGTTGGAGATGCTTTATGAAATTTGTTAAAGTCCTATGGTCTTAACAGGGGTAATGGAAAAAAAACTTCTATCATTTTAGATATTGGTTACGAATTATTCATAACCATAAAGTTCTTTTTTTATGATTTACAAAACAAAGATTGTTCACTATACCTTGAATTAACAGTTACATAACCTAAGCTTTTTTACGATCCAAATGTTAGATATTAAGTAATCTGATTTTTAAACTAAAATATTAACAAATTTCATTTCACTTGCATATACTAAAAGAAATAAATTTTTCCTTTATCGAAACCTCACAAAAATCATCTAAATTCTTGAAGGCAATAGGCAGATTCCAATAACAATAATTAAAGCTAAAATTTTAAAGTATTTTTTTTTTTTAAATAAATTTTAAACCATAGAGCAGATGTAAAATTACACAGTGTAGAGATGAAAGGAGGAAAAAAGTTTAAATAATTTTAATCGTTATTGGACCATTCATTACTGTTAACGTAGCTTAAAACGTTAATTACACGCTTTGATAGAAATGCTATGTAATTTTTCGTTAATATAAATGTAATAAATTTTTAATATCATTTTCTTGTTTTTTTTTTTCCTTATACATTATAGCCAATATATAAAGCAGAAAACAAAACATCATGAACATCTGCGTTGCTGTGATGCAAGTAGCAGCAGCAACATTAATAACAATTGTTGGTTAGAGAGAAGAAAAAAATTAAAAAAAAAAATTAGCAACAAAAATTACTGAAAAGACGATGAAATGCTTGTTAGTCTTCAGCACCCAATCCCTAAATTTGGTAAAAAATCAAATAAATCACAAGATAATCAGTATCTCAGCTCTAAGCTTACGTTGTTGTTGTTGTTTTGCTTTACCTTTTTGATGAGGATGAGGACAACAGAACAGTAGTAAATGACAATAATGATGACGATGGTGGTTAAGAAACATTTAAAAAATCAAACACAATTATACCCGAAAAAAAGCTCAATCTGCTACTAAATCGGAAAAGACCAAAAAAAAAGACAACACAGTAGCCAACCAGAAAGCCAACCAGTCAGTAGTGGTGGTAGAAAATAGTTTTAATTTTTAAGTTTAGTTGTACTTTAGCTATTTCGAGTCTATTGTAGCAATAACAATAAAAATACATCAACAACAATCGTGATTGACATGTGCAACGTGCATACCAATAAGAAACATATAACTTTTTGAGAAAACCGTCATCATCATCATCAACATCGTCAGAAACATGAGCAGCAATCAGCTATGATGGTTTAGCAAAAGGAACAGATTGGTGGCATAGTTTAGTTACTAAAGCTATGGTGGACGACAGCGGACAACTAAACAACTGAGTTTGTCTTTTATTGCCTACAAAACAAAATTCGTTTTCTTTCTCTCCCTCTCTCTCTCTGTTAGTCATGTTGTTGTAAAGTAGTTATTAACTTGAACGCTAGTAAACATATTTAACCCGTAAAATAGTAGGAAATTAGGCTAAAGATTTATGCTCATAACCATTATCATTTATCAGCAACTACCACAACATTAGCGGCACAGCACACAACACATGCAACAAAACAATAGCAACAACAGCATATAACAAAAATATATCGACCATTTTGCGCAAAATTATCGTATGTTACAATAAGAAAAAAGAGAGCATTTTTCTATATATCTTTACTTTGGCTGGTTACGTCAATGCGTAACATAAATTGGAAACTTCTTTTATGGAAAAGCTTGTATATTCACAAATATTGAGGTTTTTGGGCACATACGATATTTTTGCCTACAAAGTTTTATTTGTGTTTTTGTTAAGTGAGGTACTTACGATAGTTCAAAAACAACCGAAATATCACCTTAAATTGAACACGACCTATGCGTGGAAGTAAAAAAGTAACCCTTATTCTATTGATAAAGTTGGGTAAGCTTAAAAAGTATTCATATATGGTTATTACGGCCTTGTTGTGGTTCCGCCGGACCAAACTTTCACAGTAGAGACTTAGTTTATTAGCTGTTTCTTTACGATCTATGATTGGCAATTACTTTTGAAGGACGTACTTCATTAGAGCTACGCTTACCATAGCTTTCACCCCACAAAAAAAAGTAACTATCTCTTGTGCCATTTTCGTAAACTCTAAAACTATAATAGGCATATACTCGTATACGAGATTAAAATAATATAATATTTTTTCAGCAAGGGATGTTCAAGACCTTTTGCATATTACAATTAGAACATAAAAAGTTTGGTCTTTCCTTGCCTTCTGCTTGGTCTTATAGGTTTTTACTCTCATCTTTGTCGCTAATATGCGTTATACATTCTTCAGTATTGATGAATTGTTTTTGTTTTGCTCTGCATCCAAAAACTATTATTATTGTATTATTATTAATAAATAATACAAATCTAATACTATAATTCAAGGAGCAAAAGCTTCTTAGACTATCAGCTCTTGCGTACTAGAGAAAAATAATTGAAAATTATTATATATAATATAATATATAATTATTGTGTGTCGCTGTGGTATGGTAGGTAAGACAACTGCCTACCAATCAGAAGGTCTTCGGTTCAATACCAGGCCAGACCGTCTTAATAAATAAAATAGTTTCTCGACAGCGGTATCACCTCATAACATTAGCTAGTAACTGGTTATCAGTACTACTACTATTGAAAACTTCTCTAATGCATTTGCAGTTTGGAGCCGGCGTTAAACTGTAGGTCCCTTTCAATGAGTTTAAAAAATAGAACAGAGTATTCACCATATTTCTTCATAGAATATTATGGGAATTAACAATATATAATTATTATATATATTATGTTATATTTGATATATGTACTTTGCTTTGAGTAGCAGTCTTAAGAAGCCTCCAAGGACTTTAAAAAACCTCAACTAAATTCTTAAGGCCATATGCAAAAAAATCTAAAAGTCGACTTATAATACAAGTTAGTTACCACACACTTTAAGCTTAACAAACATTTGTTAAAAAAATTTAAGCAGAAACCTTTCATTGGCTAATGGTTGCTTTACTAAATATTAATTTTTCATGCTGGCAATGCCATGGCTTTTTGCGTCAGCGATACTCATATGGGTAGTCGAACGAAAAAAGATTTATTATTATTAATTTAATATAAAATCATATTTTTTAATAAATCAGTTTCAGTTATCATTACCTTTTTATATTTTAATGAAAGCTGTACAAAATTTATGCAAAAATTCTTCAAATCCTAAAAAATTAAGAAAATACATTTTATTGGTGGAATAATAAATACCCGAATAACAAGCTTCGTGTATTTGTTTTGATTTTATATACATCACTGAAGGAGAAAGGTGTTCATTGTGCTTAAGTGAAAAAATTTATGAGAAAAAAATTACTTTTAAAAGAAAAAAATTCGGAAATTGGGCCGAGAATGATCAAGTGGGTGTATAAATTTATATACATACAGTGGGATGCAATATCAAGTGCATGTTTTGAAGTTGAACGGAAAAGTTTCTATAGAAACTTAAATACTCAATGCAATAAAACAAAACTTCACACATTTATTCATTGTTAAGTCTTTAACAAAAGGTATGATATTCAAGCAATGGAATGGGAGAAAGGCAATGATATAAAAGAATCTGCATACACTTAGTTTTGCACTTTTCGGTAAATAGAGAGGAACTTATGTTTTTTAACACTTTTCTTAAAACTACTTTTTTATGGCGTTTTTAAAGATTTTAAACGTACTCTATACAACATTACTCAAAAACGTAAAAGAAATATGGTCCCATTTATAATATATTCGTTACATTAGCTTCAACATGTTCTACGATATCCAATTATATTTTTCCAGGCGTTTTTTTACTATTATCCAAAAATTCGCGATTGAATCGGAATTAAGGATTTACGCTGATCACAAATTTACCTAAAATTTCTGTTGCAACAGCCATTCTATGGAAATTTTAGCGGTCTGGCTTGGATCACCAGGGTTTATGTCTCCAAAAAATGTTCCCTGACTCCAAAATAGGCTATTTTTATTTGTATATTAAATATTTATAACATAAATGTCACTTTAAAGTACTCCTACTGTAAAATTTTTAAAGTTAACGTAGGTTTAACGAAGGAATTTTAAGCAACTAATAGTTTTTGCATACAACATTAAGAAATTTTGCTTGATAAATGTTTAACAAGCTTTGTTAATTTTTTTGCATATGGTCGTTAGTATTTTGAAAATTCCTGCAGTAGTAGAAAATGCTTAATAGAGAGTCTAAAACAAAGCTGAAGATGATTTCTTATTATCGTGATTATTTCATAAATTTTCAGTTAAATAAACTACTTAAACAAATACTGCTCTATTTAAATATGAAACTAGTTACTCGTTGTTATCTTTGCAAAACAGTAATCCCAAATAATGGTATAACAAAAGAGGCACGCTCAAAAGAATCGTAAAAACAAAACTTAATGCCACATACGATAAAATTAATTCAGTAATAGCTTCCTAAGTATAGCGAATATCGATATGTTTTACTATGTGCTGGGTAGTTGACATTAGAATACATTTGCACCAAAAAGTCAATTTCGTAAAAAGTGTGTTATAACATAAGATAATTTCGCGTAAAAGGATCGATATTTTTCAATAGCAGTAGCAAAACTATGAATTTCATAGATTTCTGTTTTTATACAATTTTTTTTTGCTGTTTGCGCAACAACAAAAAAAATTTAAGAAAAAAGATTTCCATGAGTATTGTGTTGCTGTAGTTAAAAACGATTTCTTTACAATTTAGTTTGTGTCACAATAACGATCATAATTTTCCCAGCAGACATTTTTTATTTGCTCTGTCAAATTATTGGTTCCAGTTTCAGTTGCGACATTAACCGATAAATTTTGCTTAAATACTAATTAAAATTGATCGATGTATTACAATTGTTACGTATACAGTAAGTGGTGTAATGGATGAGAATTTTTAAATGAAAGCAACTCATTTCTGAAGTCATAATTTAATAAAAACAGCAAGGAGTCCTATGATTATGGTCTTAGCTAAGGTAATTTAATGTTGTCATTAAATAATAGAATATGACATTATGTATGGCACTATAACAAAAAATGTTGTAAGATAATGGATAAACAAAAAAATTACTAAAAATATTGTCTACTTTAAACTCTACTATATGACATCCTAGAACGCAAGATCATTTTTGAAATAACATGATTCGTTGGAAAATTTTTAACTGACCACGTTTACAACAGTAGTTATTTGAACTGTTTTATGTATATATTTTTAATCGGATTTACTTTTTCTAATTTTTAATTCCTATAAAACTGAGGACAGTTAATGGACAAATCAGAGAAAGAATCTCTTGAACTACTTGTGGATACCGGCCATGACTCGAGTACGTTGGTTCCTAACGCGATGGGGAAACCATCTCAAGATTACACCACTATCATAACATGGAAACCATGTACTGGACAATTGATGGGTTTAAACTGTTTAAAGCTCTGAAGCCAGATAGACTATACCCGGCCCTTCTGCAGCATCTAAGATCGAAATACCAGACCTCCTAAGAGAGATATTCCTTGCCAGTCTGCGGCTGAATCATATGAGTGTGAGAGTGGTCTCACACCACTCCTGAAGAGAGGCTTATTGATTTCAGTCTGCGTCGGTACACAGAAGACGATCTCTAGTCCAGAGAAAAACACTCATACAACAAGGGCAAGTCCGTTGATACACACAATAGAAAAGTCGTTAATACAACGATAATATACTCTAGCTGCCTTGGACGTAGAGAAAAAATTCAATAATGTAGAGCTAGGTGCCATAATGGGCGCCTTAGCCAGGCTGGACGTACGGTATAGTCTGGAGGATTAGACAGTCAAATTTCTTTTCGGAAGGACAATCTACCCAAGCTAGATCGTTCACTCATCACAAGGAGAATGGAACGAGGAACCCCCTAGTGGGTATACTCTGAGGTGATCTTGGAACAGTTCGGCTGGAACGATCGCCTATGCAGAGTAGCCATCTGGTCATGGTTTGGAAGTGGTACATACAGAGGTCATATTTTCAACCATTGAGGCTGAAAAATTTGTCCCTTTAACCTCAGGTAATACTGCATATCCCTCCCCTGAAGCTTTATTGTAAGCTGTGACTGAGCAGTGGCGCGACTCAGATGTGTGTCAAAGGTTCTGAAAAGTTTGGGCATCACACTATAACTTTTCAATGAAGTATTGAACCCGAATCCGGATAGGAGGAAATGGGCGAATTCATTAAAGACTTCGACATCTTCACGGATGGCACTAAGTTGAATGGGGCGGTAGGTGGAAGTATCTTTTCGTAGTCAGCGAATATAGCTCACGGCAAGATGGAGCAGCAAATCTGTTTAAACACAAATAATAATTAAAGCACAAATAATTTGCTCGATCTCCAAAGAAGCACACTCAGCGTAGTTGTCGGTGTCTTTACTGGACATTGTAAATAAGCACTCATGCCAGGCGGCTTAGATTGGGTCACCAGGCCAATGATTTCTGCAGAAGCTGCAGAGATGAGGAAGAGGAACAAACAATTGCTCACATATTAAGTGGAAACTATTAGGAATCAAAAGAATTGAAATACAGAAGGTAAAGACAGGTTGAGAACGAAGTGGTTTCCATAGGATGGCTAAGATCTAGATAGAAGCTTTAGATTGACACAGCTGGAAGGTTATTTAAGTTATTTTGGCTGCTTTGATAATTAGTTTAAGATGCACAAAAGCATCTGCATATTTAAATAAAAAATTGCGTGTGTGTCATTTCGACTGAACAAAGCCTTGGTTTTGTAAAAGGGGCATAAAGTGAATATGTATTTTAAAATAGGCTGTAAACTTTGGTTTAACCTAGTTATCGTAAATGTATAAATTCCAAGAAAAAACACCAGTTCTATTAGCATTCGTTTTTCTATGCACTTATGTGGAAGGTCGGTTATTTGAAACCTTAAAAAAAATTTTTTATTCGAAGCCATCTCAGTTCATTTTTTTCTCTCATTTTCCTAAGGAGAGTACGCTTGACTTCTATTCCAGGAAAAAAATAAAATGGTTATGAGTGTTGGTGTATGTATAACACATTAATGACTTCTAACTAATTATAGAAAAAACTCTGTCATTTCCAATTATCATTAAAAGTTTTAATAGAACAAAAATCTACAATTGATTTAAAATTTAATCAAAATTTAACAGACATTATTTCAGATAATTTATGTTGTTCCGAAAAAATGCAACAAAATATGCAAATTTTCTTGAAAAATTTTCCCTCCCGTTTCTTTCTTGGCTTTTACAACGAGATGAAATTGAGGCATAATAAAGAGAAAAAATCTGTACAGACATAATGATTGTGACGACGATTTAGATTAAGATTAAATGAAACGACGACACATAGTCTAAACACCTTTTGACCAAGTTGACTCACTCACTACACACACAAGCACAGAAACCATAATTCTTTTTAACTGAACTGCAACGACACTAAGCCAGCTGCCAGCCAATGGTTTAAGGAAAGAAAAAATCGAAAAAAAACAATTTTAATCAAAACAATAACGAGAAGAACAAGGAACGAATGAATGAACTACAATCAGAGGAGAACTTTATGTTTTTTGCTGTTGCATTTGCGCGGGTTGTGAAAATTGTATTAAAAAAGGCACAATTTAATTTAATTTATACTGTGCAATCAACGCGACAAAACATAAGCGATGCAGATTAGTCGCCGATTAAACAATCAAGCTGCGATTCCAAGATCCAATTTAATGATTATCTCGGAAATAAATAAATGCTTAAGCCTTAATAAGATACAAAATACATTAATGCACGTTCAGTCAACCAACAACGATACATACATACATACACCTGAGAAAAAAAAGTATAACAATATTGAAATTACGAGAAAATAAAAATAAAAAACAAAAAAGAAATATAAAAATCAAATGTGCGGAGGATGCATATGATACCCATAACCATTAAGCCAAGCAAACCACACAGTTAAATAAACCACTATCCAACATGCAGCAACCATATGCAACAAGGTCTCTTGTTGCCACACTATAACCTACCATTCGTATTGAACTACACTGTATAAAATACAAAGAAGGGCTTAGTCTTCACTATACTTTTTTTGTTGAACTTCAACTTTATCAAACGAGTCATGGAGTTCGTTGGGCCTCAAATCTGCATGCTTGAGAGGCAAAAAAAAAGAAAAAAGTGCAAATCAATTTAAATGCAAATTATGACTCTTTTCAATTTTAATTAATCCGCAAATAACATCATAAGAACACACACCATCATCATGCTTCAGGTACCTTCTTGTTAATTTTGGTTTTTTATTTTCTTTCTAAGTTTATTTAGAATATGGTACCCTATTAGGATGTTAGTATTGAAATATAATATCAACTCGTATTTGAAGAGAGTTGTGCGGTAGAGATATCAATAGCGGAGTATGGAGGGAGAATAGTCTTTTTCTAAGAATAAAGGGAATGATGGAAATGGGACAATAAAAAGAGAGAGAGACTTATGGCAATAGAAACGATGTCTAGAAATTTAATTACAACATGAACATTAGGAAAAAGATCAATCACTTGTTATAGCTCCGTGTAGAGATATCCCCTTGAATACAACTAATGAAAGCGCCTACGAACTAATCAAAGATGATAGTGTTCAATGTCCACATGTCGACCCTTTATTCCACAGGAGCTACAAAAGTCAATTTACATATCTTTGGTCTCATGTAGAAAGGCACTAATTCGCAGTATTTTCGAAATTGAGGTTTTTAGTGGTTCTACTGTAATACATTACACGCAAATGCAGCGCTTCATACGTTTTTCTGTAAACTTTAAATATTTTCATTAGAGACTTTAAACATGAGACCAATAGTATAATAAATCCATACTCCATGTTAAAGAGCTTAATGTTTCTACAAAAGATTTTCGGCTATGTCTGTAGCGTGCTAGTAATCTTTATTCGTAAAACGATTTGATGGCTCTGAAGGAAAAATTTAGCGGCATGTAATTTGCGGTATTCAAAGATGAAGCACACTTCCAAATGCGAGGCCAAAGCAGCACGAGGACAATCATTGCTCAGTTCAGCTAAATTCATTTTTGTTTTGTTTCGGTGTTGATATCTTATGTTGGCACGCCGAATATTTTCAAGCATAGAAAACGCCGAACGCATCTTCTGTATGCGATTTAAAATATGCTATTTTGCCTCTCAGTTGGTTGAAAGAAATTTTCCCAGATATGTGAAGCTGTGGACGTCTACTGTATTTCAGCTGTTTATATAGTAAGTGCTATATCGTTATGTGATTTAAATTGCAGGGATCCTCTCTTGTGGATATTGATTTTAAGGCCAACCTTTAACGATAGGTGCTGTAGGTCGTCTAACTGTATGTGCTGATGAGACTTCGAGATCAAAATAATATCTTCAAAACAGTTGGTAGTACGCTATTCAGCACAGTGATGAGCTGTAGCAGTATGTTACATCGGAGGCCAGGTTAACCTGCCGTAGCCGTAGACAGGTGATGGGAAATAGACTTAAGGATGATTTAATGGGTGTATAGTATGACTATTAGACCGATCATTATAATTATATGCATCCATCGTTTGGTGGCCCAAGGTGGAACAGAAAGTCGCTAAAAAAACAAGTAACTACTTTTCAAATACTGGCTTGTCTACCTATGATTGGGGCAATGGCACCGACTGTAGGCACTGAGGCCATAATATGGTTATCACACCAACACATTTTTTTGAAGAAGTGTGCTATGAGAAAGGCATAGAACTATGGGGTTATAGGGTTGTGCGTTAGATCACTGAACATATGAATCCTCAACAAGTTTTCTATTGGTGGTTCCAGATTATGTTCTCTGATCGCCGAGAATGGTTTTAAGGACCTTGTTTTCATTCCAGGATCCTGAAGTGGTTTACGGATTACATGGGCGCAAAAATGGTGTCTTTTATACTCAATACAAAAACCTTCGTACCTATGGGCAAATGTCTTTCACGCAAATGTCTTTTACGCAATTTCAGTGTATTCGCATCACCATATTTTCTGATATTTAGGCAGCATTGCGCAAGCAGTATTTTTCGATGAAATCCCGGGTAGTTAAGGGGTGCTTTGACTATGTTCAACAACTCAGTGCTGGGAGCAGTGTGGTGTTTTGCTGCGTCTCGGATCATTCAATTGCTGGTAATGAAATTGCAGACCGACTGGCAAGAGCAGATTGTGCATCAGACATTATCGGGATAAACTGGGCAGAGGTTAAGTCAATGCAGACAGAGAGGGAAGTGCTGTGCTGATATTGGTAGTATAGTGGGCTTTCTATTAGGACAATATTACTATATTACGTGTCCTGGAAGAGTCGAGGTGCCGGATCTGTCTGAACACAAAGTAAATCCGGTTCAGGATATTGTCAAAGCATTAGGCTTGGAGCTGCTATCTTACCCAACGCATTCACCGGACTTGGCTCCTTCCGACTACTATTTGTTTTCATCGATGGGACATGCATTGGCTTAGCAGCATTTTGATTCTTACAAGGAAGTCGGAAATTGGGTGACTACTTGTCCACAAAGTGCATGAAAGATGGGAAGAATGTGTAGCCAGCAATGGCTAATGCTTTGAATAAAATGTTTTTTTATTTTCCCATTAAAAATTAGGTTTTATTTTCACAAAATTTCATACGGGTACACCAGATAATTTCGGCCGGCAATTGTAATGAATTTGCTTACCTAAACCAAAAACTTAAAGATACTGCTTCTAAATAGATGTTTATTTTCCTACGAAACAGAGCTCTGGTTTCGAAAGACGGAAATAACACTATACAACACCCTAACCACATCTCAGCTTATTTATGGCATCAAATCAAAAAAAGATAAAGCGGTACTGGTTCTATACGTATTTGAAAGAAAGATAATTTTCATCTAAGTAAACGAAGAGTTCAGACGATTAATGACTAATAGATTGTATGATTTCTATTCCGTTACGAATGTTGTAAAGTGCATTATATCACAGTGACTGCACTTAATCGAATTGAAATAAGCACACCAAATAGCTAGGCAAATATAAGCGGGGAAGACCAAGACTCCAGTAATAAAAAGAGATGCAAAAAGTCTTGGTATTACAAACTGGACTAATGAGAGATCATTTATTAGGCACACCAAGACCAACAACAAAAAAGTTCTTCGAAACACAAGGTGATGATAAGGTCGGCCGGAAAAAAATGATGAGATGATGTAGAAGGTGACATTATTATTGTGGTTATGTCTGAGGTCTAAAAAAGCTGAAGTTAACCCCAAACTATGATACTAGGAAGAAGAAGACGAGCAATAGGTTGTAAGGTTAATTAGGGAATTTTGAATTACAGAAATATTGACATACGTAAGTATACCAAAATTAACGAAAATATTAAAAAAGACTTATGTATAGTATATTCACATAACTTGATTTAGTACAGGGTGGGCAAATTTGAGGTTAAGAAGTAAATGGGCTCTCAAATGATGAAATGTCAAGAACTGAGCTGTGAACCTTGGAAACTTATTTAGTAAATAATTGGGAAATTTCAACTATGGAACACTACACTCTTGAACAAAGAATTTTAATTGTGAAATTTACTCTCAAAATGGTGAAAATTGTACTTCATCATTTCGTAAAATCCGAGCAGCTCTTCCTCGTAATCAGACTCCTTTTAAGACTGCTGTGGGTAATTTAGTCGCTAAATTCAAGGCTCACGGTACTGTTGCTGACAATATATCAAAACAATATGCTTGTAATGGACGTAGTGATGCAAACATAACCGCTGAGACTTGAGAATGAACCTGGAACATCAACTCGTCGACGTTCGCAACAATTGAGCATCACCAGAGGAACTTTGCGCAACATTTAACATAAAGATCTTCATCGCTTATAAAGTTCAACTCGTTCAAGAATTAAAGCCAGCCGACCATTGTTTGCGCCGAAAGTTTCTGAATTGGGTGTTGGAAAAACTAAACGAAAACAACGCATTTTCAAACAAAATCATCTTTAGTGATGAGCCCCATTTTCATTTAGGCGGTTATGTAAACAAACAAAATTGTCGCATATGGAGCACACAAAATCCACAAAAAGTTCTCGAAAAACCATTACATCCACAGAAAGTATGGTACGGTTTATGGTTAGGCAGTATCATCGGCCGGCGTTTTTTTTTCGAAAATGAGCAAAGTAACGCCGTCACCGTGAATGCTCTGCGCTACCAAACGATGATAACCAATCTTTTGTGACCACAATTGAACGATGATGTTGACATCAGTTACCTTTGGTTTCAGCAGGACGGCGCCACAAGCCACACAGCCAGCCAAACAATTCAGTTATTGCATAAAAAATTTCCCGGTCGCGCAATTTCTCGATTTGGTGATGTCAATTGGCCGCCTCATTCTTGTGATTTAACGCCGATGCATTATTTTCTCTGGGGCCATTTGAAAGACTGGGTTTGCGTGAACAATCATATACAACTAATACTCTGAAAGATGAAATTAGCCGCTGCATTGGCAAGATAAGCCAAGCTTTGTTGCGAAATTTGGTTAAAAATTTTGTGAAAAGAGCGGACGTCTACCGACGTGATAGAGGTGAACATTTGACTGACATCATATTGAATTATTAATTCTCATATTTCTATATTATGTTGGCATGAATAAAACTGAATTTGTCAAAAAAAAAAAAAAAAAAAAAAAATTGTTTTTAAGCCAATTTACTTCCTAACCTCAAATTGCCCACCCTTTGTTTTGTTTTGCTTTTTTGCCACAAATATTTTTTGTTATTAATTAAATTTACCTCCTCAAATTGAGCACAATAAAAAATAACATGCATATACAAATAAATAAAATATCATGTATATAAAAAAAAAATAAAAAAAATATATTTTAGACTACCCACATACAGGTCGGTCTTAACTGATGGCTTGCATTCTTCTCATGCAACAATTTGCAATTTTTCATTTTAATCATTCTGGGTAACTCACGACTGCAATGAAAACAGATATAAAATCGCATAAAAGCTAATTCTCCCAACACTATTATTACCATTATTTAAAGTTTTTATTTATTTATTTTTATTCTTTAATTTTCCTATTAAAAACCAAATAAAAAATTAAACAAAATCTGTTTTATTTCTCATTAGCGTTTAATGTCATACAGTCAGCCATAAATGCACTAATTGAAAATAATAAAAAACTGAACTGGAATGAAAAACGAAATAATAAAAATGATTTTTGTTGTTTTTTTTTTTTACAGTCACATATTAGAAGTTTGTTGAACAAAACTAAATTGAATGAAAATAAAAAAATAACATTAAAAATAAATAAAACCATTTATATGTACGATATAAATATTCCTATATCCGTGGATTCATTAGCTGTTGGTACACTAATTAGTAAATAAATACTTTAATGGCGAACAATATACTGACGATCATACGAATATCTCTGACTGTCTGCCTCAATACTCTGCTCGTGTTAGTAAATATTTTTGTATTGACATACATATGTATTTGTTAGCCATAAACTATTAACAAAATACCAATACGTTAAAAGGCAAATGAATAAACACACTTGCACACATTCTATATCTTTAATTGCTACTACTTTATCGTCAACGTTTGAGGTGGCAAACAAGATTCTTGTTAATGGCCTGTTAGGCCAGGCACCAAATGTTTGATGAGAGAATCGCGTGAGGAATTTGCATTTACACGAATATTTACATTGAGGAGATACAAATACTAGAAATACTATTTGTACTTATTCCTGCTGGGTGTTGATGTATTTGCATACAAAACTTATATTTACTGTTTCTAGTTAAAGACCTGAATGTGTGAACAAATGTGTAGTTATGAAACTAAAATGGCAAGATTGGCTACTGGCACAACTACTGTAAATGTTATAGTGACAGATATTTAATTAAAGGTTAGATTATTTGTGAAACAAATTGATTACTTTTTATTAATTTCTTGTTCATGAATTTTTATATTCTGCTCAGCGTTATCACAACTTCTAATTTTTTTGTAAACAAATTTCAATAAAAAAGTAAAAGAAATAACCAAAATTTTCAATCCTAATTTTAATACAAAAAACATTAAAATATCATTTCAAATATGGAATTTCTAGCAGTATTGACTAAATATAGACTGGTCAAAAATACTTGGTATAACAATTGATTAGGCATGTTCTCCTTTTTGTTCAAAGCATTTTAACTACATATTATCACACAATAGAAAATCGCGTTCTCTCATATATGTAGTTATGATGATGTTTCAAAATTTATTTGTGATTAATTTATTTGTGATTAGTTCAATAGCCTTCACTAACATATATCATAACGAATCGCTAAATACAATAGCGTTGAAGTGAATTATGTCTGATACACATTCTCACGTAGCCACTGAACCAAATAGTATAAACAGCGAAGTTTTATTACTTTAATTTCTTGCAAAAGCTTATCCTGAATATGTTCCACCGAACACTATGCACAAGAGATTATTTATACAGTTCGGAAGTAGTGATTTTGTCATGAAAAAGGAAGACCAGGTTCGGAGACAATGAATTGAGGGCATTACTTTATGAAGATTATTTTCACACCCAAAAAGCTACTCAAGATGGAAAAAATTTTAGCGGCAACACTTGTCTAAATGTTCCAAGATCAGTTGAAACTATTTTTTTCATTATCTCAGAGATCTATTCGATCTGGACTCATATAAGACATCTCTGAAGAACATTCATCGTGATACGGTCGAGAGGGTGCCAAGAAACTATCTCGAGAATGTGGTCCTAGGAGTCCGCCCATCCCTCGTGGCCGAAAATAAAAAAAATCTTCACAGAGAGATCAGAGTTGTCCTAGCACAACTAAGTTCCGGTACCTGCTCAAGGTTATAGTCATATTGGGAAGACATCTATGCATTATACCCAATATCTGTCCCGCAGGTCGTCATGTCTACAGTTTTTTTTTCTGTAGTTCAAACCCAACAACTCTGATCCCAGATCACTCTGGACAAATCCGAGGGAAGTAGCTCAAATCCTGGGGCTTAGAAAAGGAGGAGGAGAAGAACAATAATAATAAGAAGAAGAGGACGAAAGAGGGAAGAGGAATAATAATATATATGCATTCTTGTATTTGCAGGTCAACTTGCTGCAACAAAAATAACCTTGTGAAGCGATTGATTTTGATCTCTACTGTCAGCAATTAATGACAATTAATGAGATTAAAAGCAAGATATTCACTTAAAATAGTAAGAATTGATCGACAGAAAATGTGTTTGAGTGGAAAGTTCAGATACATTCATCATATAGCCCGCACTTTGCACCTTCAGATTATATTTTGGTGTCTGTAGCTTTAACTCAATATTAATTACAACAACATAAATTAACAAAATTTCGGATGCCTCGGAATTCTACAGGATAGCGTGCCAGACTGCTGGTGTGAGAACTATGTGATCGATTGCCACCGGAGATTTTGATCAGTTGCACAACACCGCGCACATGGTCTTGGTCACTCTGCTCGTATTAGAAGATAATTTAATATCGTATGGTTATTTAAATAACAAATAAATAAAATTTCCCTGCCTTTCATACAAGAACACTCACTGTAGCCCTTTTCTAAGGCTATTAACAAAACACGTACTACAAATTTGATTCGAAGGTGTAAATAAGAACGTTAAGCGTTAAATTGTGTCAATCAAAATAATGGCAAACAAAACGCTACCAGTCTCGTGCAAATTTATACCAAATTATAGGCTAAAATTTATATCAGAAAAATATGGAAAAAGAAATAAAAGAATCGAAGCAAAATAAAAATGGCATTTTTAAAGTAAAAACAAAACAATTAAGTGATTCTTAAAATAATGGTCCGAAATAAAAATGAACCAAAAAAAAAAAAAAAAAAAAAACACTAAACGGTAACAATTGATGGACAATTTACGAGTATTTTTTATTTATTTTTTTGTGTTTCCTAATAAAACCAACAATTAATTATGAGCCAATGTATGAAAAGAACGTGACTTAAACACCAAACACAAGTGGCTAAATAGCTTTACAATTTGCTGTTAATATAAATAAGCTCCAAAACTACGGCTACTAACCACAACTGCGACATCTATTTCTTAAATAATACTCAGCAACACAAAACAAAAATTGCATAGAGTTGCAGCAAAATATAAAAAACAGCAATAAAAATAATACAAAATAAAAAAAAAAAATAAAAGAAAACATTGTTAAAAAGTAAAGGGAGGTAGTTCATTGAAGAAGTTGACGTAGAAGATGATGTTTCAGAAAATACACTGAAAAAATTTCAAATTAAAACATCTTTGTGATTTATTGAGAAATAATGCCGTATGTTACATCTGTTATAAGGGTCCGTCAAATAATTTTTTATTTTTTTTGAAAATGCTATAAAAAAACGACTGAATATTTTCTCAAATTTCTTTTTTATTTGAATGTACAATCCTTCCGGTTAATAATGGAAAATAATTTCGTTCAAATGGCTGCCTCGGCTGGCCATGCAGTAGCCTACACGATCGGTACAATTTTTAAGCACATTATCGATTGTGTGCTGCTGTATTTCACCAATGGCTTTACGATTATTGTCCTTTAAAGCGTCAATTGTCTCTGGCTTGTTGGCGTAACACTTATCTTTGACGGCACCCTACAAATAATAGCCCAACGGTGTCAAATCACAGCTCCGAGGTGGCCAAATGACATCAGCTCTGCGGCTGATAATGCGCTCTTCAAAAACAGGGCGCAAAACATCGAGTGTAGCTTCGTGCCGTCCTGTTGAAACCAAATGTTGCTAATATCCTCCTCTTCAATTCTGTGAACAAAATTTCGTTCAACATGGCCCGATAACGATCGCCATTGACTGTAAAGGCCACTCCTTACTCATTTTCGAAGCAAAATGGCCCAATTATGCCTCTGGACCAAAATCCGCACCAAACAGTGACTCGTCTTGTCAATTGTCACGCAATATATGCGTGCGGGTTTTCTGTGCCCCAAATGCGACAATTTTGCTTGTTTACATACCCGCCAAGATCAAAATGAGCTTCATCTGAAAAGATGATTTTTTTGGCAAAATCGGCATCTTCTATAAGTCGATCGCAGGCCCACTTAGGCCCACCATATTCGTTCAGCGGAAGGATAAAACTAATTATCTGTCAAATCAGACATGAGATAAGTGTTACCATTCACGAAGTAAGCACTAGTTAAAAAAAAAGTTAGATGGCGGACCCGTTATTACATTTTTTTTTTCATTTATATGGTAAACACTAAAGTTTTGTGTGGTGGACGTAATTGGAGATAAGAATGATAAATTTTTTTATGAAATTTTTTTTAGCTACATTTTGAAAATTATTTAAATGTCAACCTTTACTTTGATTACAGTGCATTAATCTATGAGGCATATCGTCTTAAGTATTCGTCTAAAGCAGATTTACAATTCTTGGTAAGTTAACGTAGAAAAATTCTATACGAAGTAGTACTAAGTTTCATGATTAAGGCGATTAAATAACAAACTCTTGTCATAGGATAACGCAATCAAAATTTTTTTTCTTTACAAAAAAACGCCTTTTTTGGAACTAATCATTACAAAGAAAAAGTCTTCGTGATCTAATTTATGTAGGACATAATCTGGGTCGAACACTTAAGGATTGTAAATACAGCAACAACGTCAATTGTGCTTGTAAACATAGATACGAAACCTAGAAATACCCCTTGTGTGCGAACTTATTTTTAAATTTAAATTTTTTCATGAAATTTTAATTTAAAATTTTTCATGTGTTTAATTGAAGAATGCTCATGGTAATGACTCAAACAAAGGTAGTAATGTATGACATCTTCTTTATAATGCCATCATAGTAAGGAAAGCCGAAATTTAGCGACATGGTGTGTCACGTATTTTGTCAGCTACACCTCTCTGTTTACGAATACAGCACAATTATTTTCAAAACAAACCATAAATATTTGGACAATAACATTAAAACTATGATGAAACGGACTTCTTGTGGTCAGATATTGAGGATATGAATTTCAACAATATGTGGTTCCAACAGGATGGTGACAAATTCAAAGGCCGTGTTATCTCGTGTCGTGGCGATGTTAATTGGCCCCCACGATCATGTAATTTAACACCGTTGGACTTCTTTTTTGGGGATATTTAAAATAAAAAGTGTACGTCAATAAGCCAAGAACAATTCAAGAGCTAAAGGATGCGATAATTCGGCACATTAACGACATTGAAACTCAATTATGACGGATAGAGGTATACCACCGAAGCCGTAGCAAGCATTTGGCCGATATTTTGTTTCACACATAATTGTCATAGATCCTTCTATCATAGTAAAAAATATTAAGATAATTCTCTAAAAGCGTTTTGGTTAGATCACCATATAAATATTTGCTAAACATGAAACACCTGACAACTCTACCTTGCGAAACAAAACTGTAAGATCAAATTTAAAAGCAGAGCCACTAAACAACAACAGGATGGCGCATAATAAGCCAAGATGACTTGGTCACGACGTTAGGATGCCAGGGACCCGCTTGACTTAGCGAGTTGTAGAAGCAAAAGACGAAGAAGACAAACCTGGGTGAACGCAGTTAAAAGCAGTGTCTTAACAGAACGAAATATAGAGCTTAGAACAGCAAAACAGAGTTAAATGGAAAAGTCTCTACACTTCAAAGAATAAAGAGGTTCGGAATAATTAAGTATCACTACAGTACATTGCCAAAAAATTGTTTTATTTTTCTTCCCTGCTGCTAAGCTTTTACACAAAAAATTACATAGTTTCCTAATACAGGTTTTAATTAATACTGAAATTTTGCATTGTCAACACCATCGTTCTGAAACCGTGTTATTTAAATGGATCTAATAAAGACAAACGCTTAGAGCCTCACATCGCATAAGCCCTTTGGACGTCAAAGATAAGAATACTTTTAATGGCAAAGTTCCTGCCTCATGTTTCTGTGCCAAAGACAGATGTTTAATGAGTAAGTATACCCAATTTAGTTTCTGATATGATATGTTTCATGTTTTTTGTTTTATGTTTGTTACTGTTATGTTTTATAAAATTCTATAATTTTTTTCAGTGTAACAATGTGCTCTAATGAAAATTGCTGCAATAACCTTTGTGCAGTAAACATTTGTTTCTCGCTTGCTTAAAGGAAAAGTAGTCTTAAGAAAACAAATATTTTAACTGTTATAAAGCAGCATGTGATGGCACAAAGGTAACAAAAGTAAAGTGCTTACGCTGACAATAAGTATATCCATAATGTGTTTAACTTTATGTTATAAAGAAAAGTTAATAATTAATACTTAAATGCATAATTTTAGCTTTTTTCAATATGGTCCTTCGGATGTTTCAATTGTTTTGCATATCCTTTAATATCAAATAATTATCCTTACGAATAAAAAAAAATATTTGTTTTCCTTCTTTTCTTCCTTACTTTCTGAACATTAAGCTCGGTATTAAGCAAAATATTTTTAAGGGTTAAAAAAGATTCTGCAATGTACGGCTATAGAACAATATTCATTAATAGATTTCTGAATTCATAATTTAATTAATTTTTTAACTAAAGAACTTTCTTAACAAATTTAATTCAGTGTGAACGCAGCTGCTGATAAAAACACAAGTTATCTATTATACTACTTTCATATCATACTGTGGTGGCAAGTAGCAAAGTTAAGTACTTTGTACTACTTGTTGGGCTATAAATTTAAAAGAAACATTAACAACAAGAAGCTCCCTTGTTAATTCATACAAACTAGGCTGTTGCTGTTGTTGTTATTTGTTTGTTCCATTCTTAAATATATAAGTATTTTAGTTTTACTTAAGCTACCGAAATTAAACTGACTGAGGCCAACTAAAAATATATTCATACATAAAAGGGCAGATGGGGGGTCTGCACAATGTGTAAATAACTTGACAGTTTATGTTGCATGCCAACTAATAACAAAACATCTAACAAGACTAAGAAGTGGGGCTAAATGAGCACAGTAAACTTTACTCTCGAAGAAGTTCTTGTAAGGGTTTTCCGGCTATTATCTCTAGCCAAGAAAATGAATACATACTATACAACAACCACTTTATTGGTAGCTGATTTTGTTAATAGTGCAAGTAGTTTCTAGAACTTTATAAAGTGAGTTCTATTTAAATTGTAGCTAAAGTTTTAGCTTCTGGTTCTGGTGTGAGGTTGTTAAATTTGCCAAAATTAACAGCAGGAGTTTTGTTTACAGGTTGCCTGATAGAAAGTTTTTTTTTGCTTTTCTGAATATAAGAATATGCATGTACACTCACCATCCCATACAGTTTGCTATGAAATTTCTATTTTAAGAAACAGCTAAAATTGTTAAATATGTTGGAGGTCATAAAATGTTTGTTGTTACAATATTTGTATCTGTGGATGCTTAAAGGAAACGTTGCTGCTTATATTGTTGGCTTTATTGCAGTTTTTACAACAATATATGAAATCATTAAATCTAGCAACAACAAATTGGTGTAAAATAGTAAATTTTATAATTTTAACACCAATACTATTAACAAGAAAATTCAAAGAGAAAAATTAGTTTTAACCCATTCGCTGCTGCACCCTGATCATATAAAATTATTTTTCTATTATCACTTATATTTAAGTTGTAGTGTTATTTTAAAGCACTTTTAGTACGTAATATGATATATTCAGGTAAAAGGTTTCCTTAGCTGCTGTTTTAATGTAAAATTTGTTAAAAATATATCTTTCAGCTTCTGTGACCTAGGAGCCTAATCAAAAAATTTCAATTTTTTATATGAACTCAGAAATGTATCTAATTATTTTCTTACCTCGTAGAATATATTGTTACAAAAATAAACAATATATGAAAAAATTAGATACACAACATCATCCAACTGTATTGTTGGATTTAGGTTGGTTGGCTGTCACATCCTGGCAATGCCGTTCCTATTTGTATATTTACCAGCGTTTCCAATCCGACCATCTTTGTGTGTTACATTTAAGATTAAAGCAAATAAATCGAATGTTGTAGGAAGAAGAAGAATATTCTGAAGAAATTTATATGTTATATGAGTGGCTCTTTGTAACGACCGACTCTCTTCGCTCACTTGTGTGAGTAGTTTAATTGTGCTAGGTCGTTCGCTAACTACCCAAGTCTACTTTTCAAACCTAAGATATTTTTAAATAAAAATTTCTTTACTATTTTATCGATATTTCGGTACTTCTTTGTGTAGCTTCGGCAGAAAATATGTAATTAATTATAGTTATTTGTTATAAATTACATATAGATGTATATATTTATTGATATAAAAACAAAATAATTTTTATTTAAAAACCTTAAACTTCAGAAATTATTAAAGTTTAAAGTTATATCCTGGTACCATTTAAATAATTTCCTTACTTTCCGTACTTTTTTCACATAATTTAAAATAATGTGCACACATTTAAGTGCCATCAATGTTTTGCACAGCTATTATTTTTTTTTTTTAATATACTCGTGTTTGACGTATACCAAAATATTTATTAAGTTTTCTTCTTTATGTCAAAAACACCTGACACATTTTTACGGTCGGCTAATGAGGCCTTTATGCTCTAGTTAGTTCAGTTATAGTTTTGCAGTCATAAAGTAAAGTAGTGCTTAGGCGTAAGTAAAAGTGTTTGTGTATTAAGAGAGTATTAATGAAATTTAAACAAAGCAAAACAATAGTGGACAGCATCATACGGCAACAACCTTTGTAATACATAAAAGGACGCGCATTGCACAATGGAAAATAAGACCGCTTTCACAATTGGAACACCAAATGTTAGAGTATAGTCTTAGAGATAAGCTAAATGAGATGGAATGACAATGGCAAACTTATTATGCCAAATGGCATTACAGTACTCTACAGCGGAAAAGTAAATGGCGACGAAAGCAGAGTCAAAATAATAATACAGGGTGTCCACCGGGAAGGTATACTATTTTGTTTGTTTATAATTTTTGATTATATGCAAGAGAATGGATTTTATAGTGGTAAATGATTTATTTAATATCAGCAATTATGTATGGAATACAGTATAAGATAAATGCCCGCCTCTGTTAGCCTCACAAATGCGAGCCTTTTTGAGCATATTTTTCATTACATTCTCACACATTTCAGGTGGTATTTCAATAATTTCACTACGAATATTTTGTTTGAGTTGCTCCAACGTTTCTGGTTTGTTTGCATAAACCTTGCTTTTCAGATATCCCCACAAAAAGAAGTCCAGAGCAGTTAAATCAGGCGACCGTGGACGTCAATCAACATCACCATTCCCTGAAATAATTTGTTGTGGTAAGAGATCTCGCAGTAATTCTATTGTAATCCTGGCTGTATGCGATGTGACACCGTCTTGTTGAAACCACATTGTTAGTCAAGCCAAAAGCATGCAGTTGTGGCGTTAAAAAGTATTCAATCATATCACGATATCGCTCCCCATTGAAACTTACCGTTTTCAGTTTAAAAGAAGTAAGGTCCAATGATCCTCCTGACCAAATTGCACACCAGACTGTCACATTTAATGGATGTAAAGTTAAACAGAACCGACTATTCTGTTTATTTACATAGCCATACAAATGAAAATGTGCCTCGTCACTCATTATGATTTTTTCAAGAAAATCGATGATTGATTTTGATTAAATGTTTTAACGACTAAATCACGTTGGCTTACTGAATATTTTTCCATAATAAATTTGCCACGTCTCTACTTCACGGCTGCCAAATATGAACTGTCAAGATTAATATTTACCAAAATGGCGGCAAAACAAAGTAGTATACCTTCCCGGCGGAGTCCCTGTAAAACTTTAAAAAATTATATAATAAATTGTTTTCGCAAAATTTCTTATTTCTTTAAGATATAAAAATGATATCTTTACTATTGAAATTAAACAAAAATCAACTTCATCATCAGCAATGAATAAGCAGTATTTCAGTATATAACTAATAGTTTTTAATATTTTTATACATTCGTCTATTTCTGATTCATGATTTTTTTTCTGGCAAATTCGCAAGTGAGGAAAATAATATCGAGTCCTGTTTCTTTCCCATTGCCAGTCGAGTTGAATTTTTTTACATGTAAAATTTTATTTATGAAAATATATGTGTACTTACCTCAAAATATAAAAATTAAATAAAAAATAGCAAATAAAACAGTGTTGGCAACTGGAATAACTCTATATAATTTAGGCTTGGCAGCGAATGTGTTAAAGTGAAGAAAGTAGCACAAGTGTACTCGTCTTTGGCAGTGTTAGGCCTTGCACATATTTTCCAGAATTTTTAACATACTTTTAACTCTTTCACTACTCGTCTTGACAATGGCTAACATCTATTGCCTTACAACCTGATACTTCAAGAGTGCTTCTAAATTGTGGAAATATACTTTAAAAGTTAACAACAACTTGTTTTACAGAATGTTGTTAACCGCCATAAATCTAAGGTAACTATCGAATTATTAAGACATCTTTCGTCATCGAGAATGTATTTTTTCTGAAATGTACTTGTTTTTTGGCCTTAATATCGTGTGATTTGAGGGCTTTGTGGTTAAGTGAAGTTCATGCGTTTTGCTAACAATCTAATATTTTTTGAACAATATAAGGCCAACAAAGCTTAGATTTTAAAAAACAATATTGAAATATAGTACTGAAAGTATGCGCTATGTAATAACTCATCGTTGTGGTTAGAATACAATTTTTATTTAGTTCTTTAACCTTTTGTTGTTCTATTTCAGAACAGCTTTTCTATAAAAACATCCTGTATTTCACATAAAGCAGCCGTTGAATTTGTTGATAACTCTATCTGAAGAGTGTTGCATCACACTGGCATTAAAATCTATAATGTTTTTAACGAGATCGACGAAAGTTGTTATATAGTTAACATAGGTCGTATACTTCGTCGTTAAGTATTGAAAATTGATAATCGTCATTCTATAAGAAAAGCCATAGACCATACCATATGTCCATAACTATGAAAAGAGAACTTGCAATAATGCCTCCGTGCCAATACCCGCTCTAAGCATGTGTAGTAGATGACATGTGTTAAGAGTTTAATATAAACCTAATTTTTTTTCTCAAACTCTTAAATAAAACTCCAATATTCAAGTAGATGATACAATGCATTCCAAAAAATGTCGTTATAAATTTAACTCGTTAATGATCAATTAAGCTAATAATATTTCTTAAGAATAAAAATAAATTTATTAAACATATATTAGTGCAAAAAAAAAAAATTAAAATATTTTTTTAAGATTTTATTACAGACAACACCATAAAATAGTATTCATTAGCATTTTTAAGGAGAAAAAAAAAAAATTCAAGAAATAGACAAAAAAAAAAAATACTGAAATAAAAATCCAACTTCTAACCATTCACTAGAAATTCTAAGAAATATTGTTCAAGAAGCGAAATAAAAAGTAAGAAAACTTACGGCAGTGAGGGTCAACTATTTGATACCCTAAACCAAAATCAAATAGTAATATGATTCTTAAGAATGTCATACAAATTAAATATTGATTTTTGTATATATAGAGAACAATTAGAATGGAAAGTTCTGAATTTGGTCTAAACGACAACTTAGTTAGTACAAACCATCAGTTAAAATGTGGGCGGAATCGGATAATTATGATTTTTGTATATCTTGAGAACTGTTAGAGTTGAAATTTCTAAATTTGGTTTAAATATTTTGGCAGTAAATGCAAACCATTATTTAAAATAATATATAGAATTTTGGATGTGTAGAGACCGATAACAATTAAAGCTTTCATTATCTATCCACATCAGTGTAAAATAGGGTACAACACAAAGGCTCCTGGCAACCCGGGACGGATTAATCTAGTACATATATAAATAGCTTTTGCTTTGGGCAATACCCGCTTATCTTATTCTCCCGGTTTTTGGATGATGTGGATACATAGCGAAGCTGTTACCTGTGGGAGCTGTCACGCCTACTTATTAAATCTCGTCCAGTTATTGACTAATAATGTTTTCTGTCCAAGAATTTGTTTAAACCAAATTAAGTAACTTACTATTATCGTTTTCAAGATATACAAAAATTAAAAGTTGCTATGTATAGGAGATGCCACGCCCTTTTATCTAATTCCACCCACTTTAAAAATGCTGATTTGTATTAAATGCAAATTCAGAAACTTCTTCTAAAGATATACAAAAATCAATATTTACTTTGTATGGGAGGTACCATACCCACTTTTCCGTTTCCGCCCACTTTTTGACTGATTTATATTAACTACAAATTTATTTAAACCACATTCATAAACTTCCACTTTAAATGTTTCAAGCTATGCGAAAATCAATATTTTCTTTGTATAAGAGGTATCATGTCCACTTATCCAATCCTGTTCCTATTTGCTGCAGAACTTAATATATGTGCACTGACTCGACGTTCCAAATCTTATTCAAATATCTTTAATAAAAGCAGATATAACAGATGACCGCCTGCAGCGGTACTAGTCGAGTATTTTTGACTTTCTCTTCTCCTGAAACTTCGCCAAGCAAGTACGAAAAAAATGGCAGAAGGAAGTCTCCAATTTGGTACAGTTGTTTTCAAGTTTTAAGCATCCGAATAATCCTCAATCCATTTTTATATATATGGATACATTGTATGTGAGCAAGAGATCCAATTGTGAACAGTTCTTAGCAAAAACTTTGTCTCAATTTCTACTGTTTTAATGGTGTAAATATAAATTTCGTAGATACCTGGACAAAGCAATTGGTTCCGTCTTTCACTCAGAAAGCTCAATAAACTCTTTCTTTAAAATGGTACCACATAAAAAAAAAATTCCTAATATGTTTAATCACATAAGGGACTCTACTAGTTAACAACCGATTTTTTTGAAAATTGTCGATTGTTAAATTAGGCTCTCAATGAATTGCTTTATGGTGGCTGTGTATTATATGGCAACATTCTGTCGCTATCACTAGTCAGTTATATCTACATACATATATCATCTAATGTGGTTGTAAAAATATTGCGATATAATGACGTATTAAATCGATTGAAAGAAAATGCGCATGCATGCAAAAAAAAAAATGGGATTCATCAGAAAAAAACATTTATTTTTCTTAAAAAGCAGTTGTAGCTTGTTAGACTTACATTCGAAGGAGTCTCTAGTATACGAGCTGACTTTAGCGCAATTTGTTCCAACTATTCGACTCAGATTTATCAGCACAATTTTTGATCGATGGAAAAACTTAGTCGGTCTATGGTATGTGTAGCAAACATCAGTACAAATTTAAAATGCCCTTACTACGAGCACCTAGAGTAGAGTACGACATAAAGAAGAAATAAAAAAATCTTTCTATTAAATTCTTCTACATCGCTGATAACGCAAATGAAGCGTTGAATTTATATCTCATGCACAATATAAATACAAAATAAAATAAATAAGATTTTAATAAGAAAATGCAAATAAAAACACAGTAAAAAACTGTGACAAATAAAATAAAAAAACAAATAAACATTTTTTTATATCAACTACAACACCAACACCTTTTTTCTTGTCATCATCCAAGATGTTGTTTAAATATCTAAAAGTAGGGCAAAAAATGAAATAAATTTTTAAAAGATCTCTTTTACTTAATGACGACCAATGTTAGTCAGTCAGTCAGTACAAAATGTGTTGTAATTCCTCTTCTTATTTTTTGTTATATGACATTAAAATTGTGCACATTTTTTCCTTTGCTGTTGATTTTACTCTTCATTTATTTTCTTTTTGGTGAAAAGGACAAAGATACCGCAAAACCCCAAACTCACTTTTATTTGGCCAAATGGTTAGCAGCAGCAATGGTGTACAACTGCAAATAACAGTAAAATATTTGAAATGTAAATGCTGGTAACAAGTATTGATTCAAAGTTAACAAGGATATAAAGTGAAATGAATAAGAGGAAAAAAAAAATTGAAACGAAAGTTAAAAATAAAGTCAACTCAGTTGAAATTTTGTCAGAGACTCTTAAATGCGACTTTAAAAATTACACGTTTTGATATAGAAAGTTATGCAGTCATTGCGTTATTATAAATAAATAAATAATCGCCATCAAAGATTATGACATAATAATCTTTGCATAATACCGGTAACCGTTTTAATTTATGAAATCATCTAGCCTCGCCAACTATAATTTTGTAGAGAAAATTGGTATAATCATTAAGTAGTTCCTTTTAGAGAACTGCCAAAGCATAATTTAAATGCCTTACAAGCAATTATACCTCATTTCAAATACTATCTTTCATCTTATCCCTCCCGATTACACATCAAATACTTCAATGCAGAATAATAAGAAACTGTAAAACAATGAAACAGTAGAACACAAATGTAATAAAGCAAAGCTGAACTAGAGCAATACTGCAGTAGAACAGAATAGAGCAAAAAATAATTTAAGTAGAAGCAATAAAACCATCTTTTTCATATAAAACCACAACATAAATTTAAAAATAACAACATAAATTTTTAAATAATATAATGCTTGCTCTGTTGCAATACCCTGGTTCTTATATGACTATATCGAGTGATTTTTTAAGAGTTTTCAGATTTGATTTAAAAAAGACATACAATTTAGAGAAATGTATGACGTCTTTATTTGAGTCGATAGAACGATCTATACAATTTAATGTTTAAAGCATTCGACTATGCTGAGGGTGAGGGTATTTGATTTGGTAAGGGTGATTGATTTGCTGGTTTTATAATTTTATTGTTATTGTTTGACTTCCATAACCCCAATTGTTTCTAAACTTTTTGAGTAAAATGCTGATTTTTGTAGAATAAATAGATAATTTATTATATTCGAAAAATTAACCAACTCAGCTGAAACATGGTAACAATAACCATTGAAACCTTAAAAAGCAACAGCAAATTGTACTGATGTTCTAAAGGAATTTGTTTGCTTTTGCCGGCTTTCTTAGCAACAGCTTATTGAGACAATTCCGGTATATTTTTCTTACTGATTGAGGTAATGTGTTCATCATTGATAATATGTCGGCCTCATTGGTAGAGTTTATATCACTTTTCCTTTTTTCCATAACATTTGCACATATTTAAGAATCTCTGTTCATTTTATTTGAAAAATAAAACGTTCCTTTTTCAAATTCTTTTTGCCTGAACACAGTGTAACGTAAAATATACAACCCAAAGCAGAGAAGAAATACTCGTATAAATCAAAAAAAAAAAAAAAAAAAAAAAAAAATCGAAAAAAATAAAACAAATCGCATGGAAAGTGTAATCGCACCTTAAAACTTCATCATTACAACAAATACGTTACGAAATAAAAAAAAAAAACTAAAAACCTTTACAAAAAATATATCAGCAATAGAATGCAAACAAGCAGAAAAATAAATACAATTCTTAGAGGGAAAGCAAAAGAAAAACAGGAAAATCTCTAGAAAAAACCTTGCACTGGCACACAAAATTATTGTTTATTGGACTGTTGGACGTGTAGTTTTAAATTTCAACAAATTTATTGAGGATTTTGTGTTTCCATACATACCACTACCAGTATACTGACTACGCTTAAATATTATTTTGTTGTTGTTTGCAACTCGCTTTCCATTATTGTTTTTATTCTAATACTCTATGGAAGAAGACATAAATCCTAGTTTAAGAGGCAGCTTGGGAGTTAAAGGAGTGTTTTCGTTAAAGATACAGTATCAAATAGGGATCTAAATAGATGTCATTAGTATTAATGTCTGTAAATAAAGATGATCTCACAACGATATTTTATTTCAATGGCATATAAACTAAAAAATTTATATCAAATTTCACATTTATTGGAAAGATATAGGTTTGGCCATTACGAATAAAAAATTACAGACAACCACGACCACGCATACAGATTTCGATTCTTTTGAAAGCAATATTTTATATCACATTTTGTCAAAACTGTAAGCTTATTTCTTAATGGTTTAAATTAATGCTGTACAGATTCTTTCTTTAATATCGGCCCATTTTAATAGGTACTCGTATAATCAGAGCAGCCAACTAACAGCTGAATTTGATGAAATAATTCAACCGAAAAATTTCGTTTGCCAGGAACAATTAGAAATTGGCACAAACGCTATCCTGGCATACCTATGGCACGAGTGAACACAATGCGTCCACCAACGCCCCCACTATGGTGAAAATCACCAGTGAGTACCAAATTCAAAGGCGTGTTGTTTGGACACGATCTTTACACCTTGGTAACGTAATGGAGGATAGGGAAATTTAATCCACTGGTTCGCGTGAGTATCACTAGGTTGGCATAATCCACGGTGACGTAATGGAGGATATTTGCTAATTTTGTTATATTGGGAACTTGGAACGCTGCGATACGTGATATGGGAAAGATGCAACTACTTGTGAACCGTCTTCTTAGCAAACTCCTTCGCAAATTCTGGCAGAGGGCTATTTCTAAATATATGCTCTGTCGAAAGGCAGGTCAACAGCCCTTTCGAATGAAATAAGCAGGAGTAAATGGCGACATACCCTCAGAAGTCCACCTAACGTTATTACCAGAATTGCCATCGACGATGATGGTGTTTGATAGCGAGTGATCATTCGAACGTAACCTTGCGAGTTTATACTCGTAAGCACGAAATAAAATTCTTTTCACACAAAGGAGAAAAAAAAAATAAACTAAAGAAAATTTAATAATTGAAATAATAGCAGTGGTAGGACAAAAGGAAATTTTTTGAATCTTCATGGCCAATTCCCATGGTAAAAAAGTGTCTTATTTTGGATAATAAATATACATACAGTTCATTAAAAAATTTTTTCAAAGTAGAAAAAAAGTTAAAATGTTATTTTCATTTATTTTTTGTACACATCCTGTTACTTTACCTCTTAAGAACTTCGAGACGTCATAACTTTTAAAATAGACCCACATATACAATGTTGGAAGATTTTCACCTAAATTCTTTGCTGTTAAATAAATGTTTTCAAAAATAAGAAATTAAAAAAGTTTGGGTTTTTATGACTGTTATCGTATATAAACGTACAACAAGTGGACTCCATATTTAAATTAAAACATTAAGGGAACACGGGTCTCCATTGTTTTAAAGTCAAATCAGCTAGAATATTCCGTGATTTGCTTACAGGGCCGTGCACACAATCATGTCCCGCGCTGAAATCATATGGAGAATCTAGTTATAAAGCCACCGGGTAAACAAAAAAATAAAGATTGTCTGGTATGAGTGGACTATATGCTAAAATTTAGCGACATTGTGTGTTATGATTAGACTACATGGGATTTTAGATTTAAGGATTTTGTCTGCTACAGCTTCTCGTTAATAAAGCGCAATGATTATCGATGATATTGTCTGTTCGGATCAAGGTTGGCACTGGGTTACCCAGTTAAATTCACCTGGATTTTATTTGTTATTATATTTAAAGGGACCCGGGTGGGTTTTTTTATTTAAAGGCTTTCACAGTTTATAACCAATATTTATAAGTCATGTATTTGGAGTATAAATTAATTCTATTCGTTTTTTAGCTCAAGATAATAAATTAACAAATTTATTAGAGTATTGTCCATCACTGCTTACATCTTTTCCTTACTTCTCAGGTAATTTTCGAATCTCGAAAAAACTTTTCGTCTTTTGAGGCCATCAAACTGTGAAGCCGATTTTCTATCTCTTTAAAAGAGGTGATCTGCCAAAAGATGTTGCATCCGACGAAACCGCCAACAGTCAGAAAGTGCAATGTCCAGTGAGTAGAGACATAGGGAAAGAATAACATTATCTTGTTAGTCTTAATATTCTGAGCATTTTTCTCGTAATAAACGGTTCATACGAAGTATAGTAGTATTTACCGATCACCAAATTTGACGCATTGACCCCACCAGGAGTGCAAAATTACATCACAAATAACAAGACAAAGTAATTGTACTAAAAAAACAAAAAAGTATTATCGAATTTTAAGAAATTAGAGGCAGTTATAAAACCCAATAATACTCAAAAATTCCCTTCAAATAAAACCCGGTGGGATTTCGCTAACCGTGGTTAGGACTCACTAAAAACGAACGTCTGCAAGACAAGATCAACTTCTGTCGCATATGAAACGGAAATATCAGCCAACGATGATTTATCATTGTTATCGCTATAACGATGGCTTACTATGACGTTAGCTAATTGGAAAGTCTCGCTCTAACAGGGTGATTCATATAAGTAATTCCAACAGCGAACAAAGTAATTCAAAGTCCTGTGCAAACACAGTATAAAGGCTTCACAAAAACTGATCTTAAATATTTAAAAGCTTAAATGCTGTAATTTTTCTTATCATCGAATTAGACAACTGAAATGAACTTTTCTAATAAAATGAGCCGACAGTTATTGAATGAATTCCAAAAATCTATGGCAATGTGAGACTTTAAAGTCGAGGCCTCCGGCGATTGTTAGCACTTGGAATAATTGATGAATACTGCGACTCACGCTCACTTCGTTTCACTTGACCGAACACGCTTTATTGCTAGCACATTCTGTAGCGATCTTTTATTTGAACTTTTAATTCTCTAACTAAACTCTCATTTTACATATTTATTAACAGTAAGAAGTAAGAATTAGTACTTTTATAACTCTGAATTCTTTAGAATGTAATTTATCTGTTTTTTTTTTTCATTTGTCAGAATTTTTATTGTCGAAAAAGATTTTACTTTTTTTAGAGGGAAGAGGCAAAAAACGCAAAGGTGTTATTTGTTAAATCTAAGTATTCATTATTATTGCGCACAATTAAGCGCAATTTCTTCATTTTTTTACAGATTTTTTTTACGAAAAGTGTCATCTTACTCAAGCAACACAGGTATTATCATAAAATACAGGAACTACAGGAAAATATTGTTACGCACAAAAAAATTTGTAAAAAAATCCTTTTTTTTGTTGGACGTATAAAACCAGATTAAATATTCCTTTTACACCCATAAAACATACACTTTTATTCTCCTTTCTTTCTTCTTTTTTTTAATTTTAGGCAAACTAGAGAAAATATAGCAAAACATTGAATGTAGTGGCTGTTTCTCTCTCGGCTTAAATTTCATATTACAGCTACACCACCACCACACGACTCACTTTTCTTTTTATAATTTTCAATTTCTCTTTATTTTCTTGCCTTCAATTACATTTCCAATTATAGGAATTGAAAAATTTGACACCTTACCATGTCAGATTTAGTATTAGCGTTGAGCTGAGAACAAATAAATAAAAGAAAATTGTAAGACATTGCGTAGTTTACGTGCAACATGTTGTATTTGTGATTCGCATAGAAGTGTAGTTCTATCGAGGAGACGATGGCTGATGACTACGAAGGAGTTGTTATAAAATATGACACTAAACTGACATCCTTAAGCTGGGATTAAGATTATTGAGAGACATATAGTACAAGTACTTATATTTTATAGAATTATATTGCAAAAATATGTATACTGGCTGCAATGTAGTACAGCAATTTGATTTTGTATATAATCAATATGATATCTAGTAGATTTAAGTTTCAAAAACAGTATTAACTGTCCATACTGTAGTTGCTCAGGATTTTGATTTGATACTTCCGGATATATGGTTTTGCAACTCATAATAAAAATGATTTATATTATGCAATGAACATATAAAGTGTATGGGTATATTACAATAATAAAATTGAATTAAGTTTATAGACAAATCTTATACCTGTAAATGACAGCAAACTGACATTAGAAGTGATAACGCAAAATATGTCGTCTTGGCTAACTGGGAGAGCTTTAGAGGCTTTACGAAACGCAAATTTTAAAATTTTTCCATTTCCACCGATCGGGCAGTAGCCGCGTGGTATATTTTAGTAGATTAAATACCTTAATCGGACCCGAAGCAACAGCAATCGCGAAAGAGCGCGATAAGATCCGACACACCAACCCCGGATACTCTAGGATAAAGGATTATAACCCATAAGATCGGGTAAGCGCGATAAATGAGTAAATTTTCTAAATACTTGCAACCTCAGTTCAGAAGCTAACATGCTAAATAAGAAGTCAGATATATCCACTCTTTATAAAACAAGTCCTTGAGGAAAACGTATAGCCAACGGCAATCCGTAATATTAAACATTAAGTGAGGTTGTAAAAGTCATCAGAAGTGATGAACTTTGGGCCCAAACGGAATCTTTATGCAGATGCTGAAAAACCTGGACTACTTAATTTATCGCTGGAGACCCTCGTTATCCCCGATATCTGGAATATGGACTGAGTAATCTGGTGCTTAAACAGGAAAGGATGCAAGCTTAAGAGAATCGTATCGCTCAATAAAACCCTCGAGGCGTTACTTTTCCCAAGTCTGATTAGTCACCTACAAATGGCAAGTAAAACCCTTAAATGAAAAATAATAGTTGTCCCCGACATGTCTAAAGCATTCAACAAAATCAATCATGCCATCCTCTTTGAATATATACTAACTTCAACCCTCTCCAACAGGGATGGCTAGCGAAGAACTTGCATGAAAGACAATCGTTTCTAGAGTTTCGAAACAAAAAGTCCAAACACGTAGAATTAAACAAAAAGAGTCCCATAAGTGGGTGTACTATATCCAATTTCGTTTAATTTCTACGTTTCGAAATTCTCGGCACCGTTTCGAAATTCCCGGGATTGGAATTGATATCACATCCCGGCGTCTGAATGATTTTGGCGACGGGTAAAAATTGTTGATGACACCTGCGACAGTATAAATCGCTATCTATGTCAATCAATAGATTTCTTCACAAATGCAGATCTTGGCACCTATAAAGACAACGTATGTAGATATCTGAGATACCCGTTTGATCTTGCGGTAGATAAGGCATCTCTGAGGTATATTTATCGAGATACAATTCAAGGAGAATGTTGTTTGAGGCCATCCAGACCTAGAAAAATTTCTTCGCAGAGAGACCAGATTTGCCCTAGCACAACCAAGAACGGGTCATTACTGAGGAATTCCAATATTTTTCCACACTGTGGAACAGGCGATGTCTTACATCTGGTTAGCTTTAGTGCAAGCCCGTCAACTCTGGTCCACAAATCACTCTGGACAATCCCAAGGGAAGTGACCCAATTCCTGGGTCTTAGAAAGATAAAATGAAGAAGAAGGAGAAAAGGAGGGAAATTAATGATAATATACATTCTCTTATTTGCAGGTCAAGCTGTTAGAACAACAATAACGAAGATACCAAGTGGGACAAGACCTAAGTGTCATTTAGATCATCGTAACGGCGACTCATACATACTTACTGGAATTGCATAAAAGTAACGGCAACAGTATTTTTAGGGCTTGTAGTGAGGGAATATGTCCATACTGTGGAGTTTATCAAGAACTGAACTGACAGGTGTTTCTTTTAACTGAAATTAAATAATGAGTAACGAGCGCACATTATGCCCTAAGTGTATGTCTGAGTATTAAAATATTTTCTTTGTTTGACCTACCTAATCAGCTATCATTTAATCACTTCTTAATCGAGCACTTACTGTAAAAATCCGTACTGTGATTTGAAATTTTTGTTATTTAATGAGATTTAATTATTTCCTTGTACATAATTTCCCCTACATTCCAAGTGGAACAAGTGTGAATTCTCTTAATCAATAAGCTGCACCCGGTTCTATGTTTAGACTCATTGACAGTGAACTACAGTTTAACGCCAGCTCCTGGCGACAAGCGTATAAATTAGAAAAGTTTCACAGTATACACATAACTAGTCGCTAGCAATGTTATGATAATGTTGATAATTGTCAGATGGTCTGGCCTGGGATTGAATTGAGAACCACTTGATTGGTAGGCTCGTGTCTTAGCTACCATACACCATTTCATTGAAACTTCAACTAAAAAATTATGTCACTGATGCCCTTCTGTTGAATTAAAAATCTGTAAAATTTATCAGTGAAAATTGATGATTTGCTTTACTTTTTTCTCATGACTGACCTTTTATTAATTTGATTTTTTTGCCTACTTTAACACTAATTATACAGAATTAAAAAAAGTATTTATTTTTTGAATTAATTTGTTTTCTTCTATTATTGTTTTTATAATTTTGAAGCCTATATACATCTACATAATAGAATATTTATATTATTAAATGTTAATTTTTTTTCTAGTAAGTAAATGAATAAATTAAACACAGAAAATAAAATTAACAAAAAATATTATTCATTTTTTTCAAAATGAATAACCCAAACAGCTGCACTAAATAAATAAATAAATAGAAAATAATAATTATAATTGATAAAAGATTAGTTGGTGGTTACCACACAATCGTTATTATAATAATAATTACAAGCAGAACAAATTAAATTATATAAATTTTTAATAAATAAATAAATTAGCAGGTGCGTTACAGCTAATAATGTTGAAAATTTATGATAACTTTTATTATAGTTCGGCGCCACTGTTTAATTTACCAATAATTATAATAATTTATTAAGTGGAGAATATATTTCAAATTCGCATGAATTTTTATATACAGTGGCTCACATTCAAAAGGAATCAATACTTTTTCTAAAATGTTTGTTGAAATAATTTTGGATGTTTTTTGAAGAAATATTTTTTTCGTCGATCTTGTCATCATCATTTGTGCATAAAAATCAAAAAGTGAGAATGGAGCGATAATCGAGTATTGAAACTAATAAACGAGTAATTGAGCTCTAAAAAGAAGGCAAATTTAAAAGAAATATTGCTAAGTTTGTCAATAAGAGCAAATGCATCAGTTTATTGAAAGAAATTAGAGTAAGAGAAATTAAAAACTGCCTGGACTTAGTGCTCTGAAACAGGCGGAAATGATCAAAAGTAGGTTGGATAACTAAGTGCATCCCGAAACAGTTACACTCATAGAAGAATTCATCTTCATATTGATAATACCCTAACATCTGAATAATGACATCGATCTAATGACGAACGTCATCTTAAAAATTTTGTTATAGAATATACATCATATTTATGATTACTATTTTCATAAAAAATGTTTAGTAAGGATCTGTTAGTGTATGAGTAACAGTAAAGCACAGAATAGCTATTTTAGAAGTATATTTCAGTAAGCGTACCAAGTAAATATTGGTATATCTTGAGAACGGTTAAAGTTAAAGTTTCAAAATTTGGTTTAATAGACTTCATGGTTAACACAAATCGTTAGACAGAAAGTGGGCGAAATTAGACAAGTCGGTGTCGTAACTTTTATACAAAGAAAATATTAATTCTTGCGTATCTTCAGAACGATTAAAGCTAAAGTATTTGGTCTGAATGACTTCGTAGTCAATACAAATTATCAGGCCAAAAACGGGCAAGTGAACGAAGTGTATGAACTTAGACGGGTAAGAGAAGTTTCTAAATTACGTTCAAATGACGTTGTTAACAATGCACTTCATCAGTCTGTAAATGGGCGAGACTAAATAAGCGGGCGTGACACCTTTTATTCATACTAAATATTGGATTTTGTATATGTGGAGAGCTACAACTATTAAAGCTTCGTTACCTCATTATTCTCATCAGCCAAAAAGCGGAAATTACAGAAATCACACTCTATAAACGCTGTCTAAATATATACTTATGCTATATAAAACTAAATGTGTGTTTGCTGGAAGACTGTATATAGCTAAAAAGCGGAATCTACAGTGTCTTTCTGAAAGGAACAAATGACTGGATTTAGACTGGAATGAAACAAAATGGGTAAAAATGTAAGATAGAATTTAAGATAAATTAAGATGGGGGTAGCGAAGCACCGGGTTTTAAGTAGTTTAATATAAAATAAATATTAACAAACAGTCTAGGAAACCTGTTTTTGTTTTGTGGCGACCGCATAAAAAAAATTACACAAAACTTTACATGACACTATAAAAACTAATTTTCGCAACATAAATAAAAATTATTTTTTTGTGCCGTTAATACAGAGCACATAAAGAAGTTTCGCGTCGAATATAAATCAAAACTTTTTTATTTCATTTAATTAAAGACATACGTGACTATTTTTATACACGTCATTTACATATCTACCTATTTTACATATAAAAATCAATTTAATCATTATTCTTCATAATCGCTTTCATCACTAAAAGATACCACATCACTTTCCATTTTTTAAGGTACCATGTAGTCGATAATCAGTGTTTAAGACGTTGCATGTTTTAACATACGCTTGTATAAATCTGCATAGCCAGATATATAGGATTAAAGTTCCTTTTGGAATTTTAAGGCTCTTTCAGAATTGCTATCTATGGCCAGGAAATGACGTTATAATTTTTTGCAAAGTTGGAATCCTGCATAGACGTCAATCACTTTGTTGCACTAACTAAGAGCGTCGGACTGAAGATTAACATCCAAGGAAATCCAAGCAATGTGGATTAACAATAGCAACCCGGGATTCATTACAATTGAAAACCAACACATGCAATACGTAAACAATTTCTGTTATCTTGGCTGCATTATGCAAGTTAAATGTGGTATAAATGATGATGTATCTAACAGACTCAATAAGGACGGAGCTGCTTTCGAACGACGTCGAAATGTGTAGCGTTCGTCTAAGGTGCGTATCTACAAGGCCTGCGTAAAAACAACACTACTCTATGGTAACGAAACCCGGCAAATATCAAGTGGAATTACCCAAAAACTACAGGTCTTTGTTAATAAGTGCCTGCGAAATATTCACGGTTATTTTTAACCACGAACTATCAGCAATACTGATCTATAAATTTTGATCAATGAAGAGCTCATAATGCACCAAATATCAAGGAGAAAGTGGAAATGGATAGGACACACCTTAAGAAAAGAAGATGGTTGGAGTGGAACCCCCCAAGGCAGTCGTTGCAGAGGTCGTCTAAAGAATAGGTGGTGCCAAACTATGTTGCAAGAGCTTTCAAGTAACAACGGCTCATGGGAAGAAATTAAACGTTATTGTCAAATTAAAGTAAGATGGAAACTTCTTGCTGAAGCCCTGTGCTCCCAAGTGGAACAATAAGTGAAAACACATATTCGTTTAAACGCACACCTACTTTCAATTTTGCCCTCTTCTCTCTTTTTTAGCAATGCTTTATTCAAAACAAGTTCTAACTCATATTGTTCAGCAATGTAAGAGCAACTTTTATTGAGTGCAAAAAGTTGTTTTCGTTGTTGAAGTTTTTCGTAAATCATTTCAGTATCAAAACTTCAGTATTCGTTTAGACGCACTGACTTAGTTTATACTGAAAAGACCACACGTACTTATTTTTCAATAATTAATTGATTAACCATTTTCATTTACTTACAGTCCGAAAAGTTCTCCACTAGATTCAAATCAGACCTACATTCAAGCCAGTCAATATGTGGCTTGTTGTGAATGGCAGCGTTATCCTGTTGAAAAATGCTGTTTTAATTAACATTATATTCCATAAAAGGAATATAATGTTGTGAATGGCAGCGTTATCCTGTTGAAAAATGCTGTTTTAATTAACATTATATTCCATAAAAGGAACGAAAGCGTTATCCAACAATTCCACGTATATTTTTGAATTCATTGTATTGATGATATTTTACTATTAAACGTATGTAATTGTGTCATTGCATTAATGACAGTTTGTTACTAAACTGAGCCTGATGAGTACTTTCAACGATGTTACTGAGTCATCGCACTAATAGCATTTTCTTTAATATTTTGACTCCGATTAGTCACTTCTCTGATGCCAGTGTGTCAACTAATTGATGACATAATTTTAATTTTTCACCATAACAATACTTTGGTGAAATAATGTGAAGGCTGACATCACCATGATCAAAAATTTGTAAGGGGTCAAAGACTCTTATTTAAGTACTGATGTCAAAATACATCAGCATTATGACAGTTTTTCTATCAGTGTAAAAGAGCTCTTGGAAGGTAATGGCAGAATAGCTAGAAATCATTTCGGAAATTATTTTCAAATCATTTTGGAAATTATTAACATGTTATTTGTTAGAAATTTTAGAGCAAAATGTCTTGACGAGTATTGACAAACTGGGTTCCGAAGAAGGTTTCATTTGCTGCTAATGATTCTAAACATTAATCTTGTGTTGGCCGATAATGGTTGTAATATTATTGCACGCATGTGTTAAAATTTCACCCCAATTACCAGACTTTTGCGGGGTTATTGAAAATTTATGGCCTCGTATTGGCCAAAATTGGCCGAAAACAATCCAATACGTCAAAAACGACCTTTTCGATGTTTCTTACACTTGGAAGTGAATTCATTAAAGTGACTGGGCGGTACCATTCCAATACATAGTAAATATTTATTTGTCCATATCTTATGCTAACATCACAAATCATCAGACAAAAACTGAGCCATTGTATTGGATTCATTGAAAATATGCAATTTTTTATAAGTGGAGGATAATATTTAAAGCTTCGGTATCAATTGGCATAAAAAGCGGTAAAGTTTAGATAACGGATTATTGAACATAGCACACATTTATATATAAATATATACACTATATAAAAAATAATGGGTGCTTATTTAAAGACTGTATACCATACAGCTAAACAACAAATTCTGCAGTGTCTTTCTGCAAGAAATGATCTTAAATGTTTGGATTTGAGTCGGAAAGGAGTAAAATATGGAAAAAAGCGGTTGCGGGTCTTGGAAAGTATATTTAAATTTGTAAGCAAAAATTTACACTTGCTCACTTAGACTGCGAGCCACTGTGCATATACGATAATGTAATGCATATGCACGTGGTTTATTTAGAGTACTTTTCAATATACTTGTATAGAAAATTTAATTCAACTGAGTTCAAATAATAATAATTCACTTTAATTTTGGTCAACTCGGTGAATATGTACATATTTAAACAACAAAACATGTTTTTTTTTTAATTTGTTTTATAATTTTTAGTTAATTTACTAATAACAAAATGACCTCTCCTGCCAGTAACATTATTAGTTTTTCTCATTTTGTTTTTTAATTATTGTACATATTTACTGGTTTCAAAAAGTGTGGTTATTGACTAAAATTGTTTTTTTTTTGAATTTTTTTTTATAACATTATCGATAAAAAGTATTTATGACCGTTAGTTAGTTTTTAAATATAAATAAAAATTTATTACAGAGAAAGGGTTGTTTTAGATTTGAATTTATATTTTTATATTTCATTTTATTTAAGATTTATTTCAAAATTTATAAATTTTTAGACTGCTGCCATAGATTAAACTAAATCGTTAATTTTATTTGAAATTTGCAATATAGATTAAAAACGATTGTATTCAAACAATAATAAAAATTTATTTTGCAGTTTAAAAATTATTCAAGCATATACATACTTTAATTCGTTTACAGTAATTCGCCAGCAAGTGAGATCAGAGAAATTGCAAGAAGCTGGATGTGAGAAACGGATTTATAAAAATTGTGCTTTAGTAGCCAAAGTTATTCATTAAATGTGTACTATTAATTTAAAAATTTTATGTGTTTTTCTTTTTTCTTTATTAATAAATAAGTTTAAAAATTGTGGAATGAAACATAGCGAATTTTGTACGAAATTTATAATTCTATCCAGTAAATTATTATTTTACAAAAATTTCTTTAATAAGGCCATTAAATCTCCCATGAAGGTGGAAGAGCTTACTGTACCTATAATTAAGTTCGTCGTTGTAGACTATAGAAGCAAACATTTTAATAAGAGCTTGGCCCAGTTGAGGCTTATTAAATTTATTTATTGTCTATAAAACTAGATATTTTCTTACTCTTATAAACTAGGTTAGCTATGGGCAGAATTGAATTAAAATACTTGCTTCCGTAATGCTAAGCCCATCAGTTTCTAAAAGTGTAAGCGAAAATAAGGCTGTTTAATGTTTTTATAAAGAAAAATGGAAGTTCGTTTCATTGCAACAGCAAACACGAACAATTTATTGTGTTTGGACAAAAATTAACAACAAGCATATACGAGGGGTACTATTTATATTTCGGATATAGTAAATAATAACAAATATTTTTAAATAATTTTATTCTATTTTATTATTTTTCAGAATATTCCCCTTGCATTCGATCAAACCAGTTATCAAAGCAGTTTTTCCATTCCCTTTGGAACAACTCCAAAACATGATAAGTCATTGACCACGCAGTTTACCTTTGATTTCTTAGAATAAAAGAAATCATCGGGTGTTAAGTTAGGACTGTGTGGAGGATAAAACATTAGTTCGATGTTTTGATTGCTCAAAAATTTACTTGTTTGACAAGATGTGTGAGAGCTCGCATTGTCATGATAAAGAATGATTCGTCTTTGGTGGTTGGTTTTACGAATTTCCCCGAAGACTTACCATTCAGAATGGACTGTCCTACGTTGCTAAAGTGGAACAGTGGTCACAAGACTCGTTCGGCCGAAGAAACAGGCGACGATTTGCTTCCCTGTGCCTTATTCATGAACAATTTTTGTTAGACTTAGGTCGTCTTGGAAAACCTACACTGACTATTGCTGTTTTTTTTTCCCGGCTCATATGCATGTATCCATGATTCGTCACCTGTCACGATTTTATACACGTCTTTTAAAGCACCACGGTCGAACTTTTCAATTATTTCCTAATACCAATAGACGCGAGCATTTTTTCGAGCGATTTAAAAATTATGGGGTTTCCAAGGAGAACAAAATCGTATGTATTCAAGTAAAACTAAGTGCAAGAATTCCTCTCACTACATGTCACACGACCTTTACGAAATTCGTCGCCGACCGAATTACGACTATGATTGAATTCACCATACCAGCGATATACAGTGATTTTTGCTGGTGCTTTATTGCCATACGTAGAACTGAGTTCATCGACACATTCTTTTTGAGATAATCCACGTCGAAAGTTGTGAAAAATAGTCCAAAGAAAACCTTCTCCTGAAATTTACATTTCCCAACTCACTGTAAACAAAACAAATGGCACTTGTAAGTCAAGACCTTGTGAGTACGTTTATGTTAAGAAAATGTTAAACTTTATTGTAATGTTGTCAGTTCCTGTATAAATAGTACCCTTCGTATACAATATTGCATATATATTCACTAATGTATTTAAATGGATTTAATAAAGAAGGTACGAGAATTTACTAGATAAAATTTCTTGAATTAAATATAAAAAGGGTGGCGCTACTAGCTTAGTCATTGTGAAGTTCTATTAATAGCATTATAAAAGTTAAAAAATCGGATAATTAAGATTGTTACTTACATAACTTAGGTTAAGGTTTAAGGTTTTGTCCTAATTCGGCCTAATAGAACCATGATGAATCGATTTAAATACCAAGTCATTTAAAAACAGTCGCTTTGTAATACTTTTTGCTAAAAAAAACTCGAAACGAAATACCTGCTAAGTGCACATTGAGAATACTAAAAGTGAATGGTGGATCCAGCAGTACTTTTGTTTTGAAAATGTCGATGTCGTAAAACTGAGAAAATAAACAATTGTGATCCCTGTTGCCCACAAACACAAACGGTTGAATTAAGCAATTAATAAATGACGATCAGTTTCTTTGAGCTAACAAAAATAGGTGAATTCACTTTGCTAGAAATTTGTGTCAAAAGTTTTAAACACATGTTTTAATTTATGTTTACATATTCAACATGCAAATTTTGTTTTTGCAAAAGTGAAAAGTTTCAAAGTGGCACAAATGAAACACAAAATATCGAGTCATGCTTCTAATGTTTTCAATACGGCCGTTCTGGCAAAGCTGCAAGCTGTTAAGAACTACTATTTTCTACAAATGGTAAGGTCAAAGCATTATAATTCACTAAAAGTTTGGTTTATTTATGTGTGTTCCATTTAACTTTAATATATTTAATTTACTTTCTTCAATTAGTGTATTGTTGATTTCACAGTATTAAGATGCTGTTTTTAATAAACGAAAACTTAATGAATCATTTTAACAATCTCCGCTCAAGTGTTCAAACTAATTAAAATATCGAATAACATATATTCAAAATGTCAAATTAAAAAACTTGTTATCGAAAGCGTGGATTAGACCCCAGACCTCATCGATTGAAGAAAAAAATGGTCTATCACATTTTTAAGTATTTTAATAGCATATTAATAAGAGACTTCAAATTACTTTGTTCACTCTTGGAATTATTTATACAAATTACCCCGTTCATGTGAAACCTATTTAATTATTCTTATTTTTGTTCTGTTTGTTGTTTCATTATTTGCCGTTAAGTCGGTTTTAAAAATAAGAAAAAGGAAAGGAAATGAAATTAAACAACTTAGAGTGGACAAGAACAGAGTACAAAAAAGAGATCACATTGTTTTTTTTTTGTAGTCGACAGGGAAACTGACACTGAATTACTATACTTAAAATTTTTTATATGGAGAATTATGTAATTCGCCTAATATCTATGGTTTGAATTATGATTGATAAAGCGAAATTCGAATAAATGTTTTCATAGCTCCATTTTATTAATACATTCCATTGAATTTTATTACTACATATAAACTCATATAAAAAATCTTCATAAAAGTAAATACCTTTTGATATATTTTCATATAAATAAAAAAGATATTCATCTGCTTACCATTATCATCTGAAAATATATAAAATAAAAAAATTTATAAAAATTCGTTCTATTTATTTATTTATTTTATTTATTTATTTTTTTCATACTTAGTACGAGTTATACTACATATCTACATTGTCATTCAAAATACAATTCCATTTAAATAAAACATTTTTTTCCTCCTTTTTGTTTAAAATTAAGTGTTCAAGTCAAACAATTCTGTTACACAAATGAATACTCATTCAAGTTTTTTTGAGTAGTGTTTTTTACAAAATGAAATTATCTTGAATTTTATAATGAAAAACCACTAGAGAAAAACTTTAAAACCTGACACGCCAACCAATTTAAGGTGTACGAAATTAAAGTGTTGCTTCCAATTCCCCTAAATGAAGCAAAAAATATTTTTTTATTTTGTATACGTAGACCTCAAAAGCATTAAGGATTTGTTATCGGAATTGCCTTGAAACACAAATAAACGAAGAGAACCTTTTAGTTTAAATGGCAACAAAATTAAAAAAAAAAAAACGAAACCTGAAGAAGTAATAAACAAATAAACGAAGAATGCAAATTTTCTTAAATGAACATGAACAAGATTTAAGCACTTGGAGTTTGAAAAATCGCACACATCGGCACGTACAATGCTTTGGGAGGCTGGCAAGGTGGGTATAAGTATAGAGGGAGAGAGAGAGATAAAGGCTTAGAATATAAAAAAAAGAAAAAGCCAGTAGAATTGAACACGACTACCTTTAATTAGTTAGTGCTTAACAAAGGTGCGAATAAACAACGACAACAAGAAAAACCAAAACAGAAACAGAAACAGAAACAGAAACAGAAACAGTGACAATGACAACAAAGCGTTGAAATAACAGCAACAATGAAACACACATACATACATATAAACATATAAACAACAGCAACACATCTCTAAATACGCGCTTAAAAACAAACAATAATACTTTTTACAACTGTTTAAAAGCATGTGTGTTCGTATATATCAGGAGACATTTGTATCCGCTAAATACACGCTCTCTCTCTGTATTAGTCATACATGCATGCAATCCCATGAATGTGTGTATTAAAAAGTTTCTACGGATTTTCATTATTTAGTTTTTAGATTTTTTTTCTCTTCTGTTTCGATAGAACAAAAGTTGCCTTTAAATAAACAACAAGCGACAAATGCTTTAATTGGAGTTGGTGCCAAAGTTACGAATCCAATGCTAAATAAAAAAAAAATTAGGCAGACGGACATAAAGGCGGAAAGACAGACAGATAGTGCAACATATATCATTTGTAATCGTAAATGTAGTAAAATTATGTTCACACTCATGCATGAGAGACTGTGTGTGTATGTGTAAATGTGTGCATTCGGTAATCACTTCTATTATAGGCAACTAAACTAAGTTTACGAGTTACGAGAGTTTATTGAGAAGAATTTTTAGATAAATTATATAATTCAGAGAATTGTAAAAAGTTTATTAAAAGAATATGATGATTATTTTAATTATTTTAATAAATTAAGAAACTTTTAACGTAACTGCATAGGAATATGCTTTTTGTCAAAATAGACTCTTGCAGAGATTGAAATCGGAGAAAAAAGGACAAACTTAGTGACTTTTCTCTAAAATGACATTACTTTTCCTTCGAATCCTAACAGTTATCGGCCAATAAAATGCTTTGTAAAAAATTACATTTACAAATTTTACACTTTGAGTGGCTAATAAGGGCTGGGAACCTTATAAGCGTTCAGAACCTCTGCAGCACCACTTACTACCATCCTTAATCTGATCAAGGATTGGAAAATTACTAGATGCTTGTAACACGGGAGTGTTTAAAGGGGACTTCGGCACTCAATCAGTACGCAATTCGAGCGTTTGATTTAAAACTGACAGCTCATCTGAAGAGGATGGCGGTCACAGATATGAATGCTTGTAGACTGTGTTTGCAGGCATCAGAGACAGCGGAATACATTTTGTGTAAATGTGGGGTTCTTGTTAGATTTTTAATAGATGGGAGTGTTTAGAGGAATCATAGAGTCTCATTGGGAGACATACCTACCATTAGGATTTTAGATCTGCGGTGAACCAAAAGGGGCACAATAGATTTCATATTCTGCATTAGTGCCAGATTAGAATGATGAAAATGATGATAGTACTGATATCATAACATTAAAGCCACCGAAATCGACAACATGTGCTTTGAGCTACTAAAGGCAGTCACATGCACAAGTCCACAACATATACACTCCATATAGACATATTCTGGGACACTAATCATGATTAAGAAGGGTACCTCATTAAAATCCCAAAGAAAGAACAGATGAGAGAATGCAGGAGGCACAACATTTCTTATCATAATAAACAAGGTCATTGTTAATGTAATTAATAAACGGCTAACATATCGAATGACATACACTGGCGAATCAGACATCAGTCATTTTAACAGCCTTATAATAAATCCGAGCAAACAGTCGAATAGTGTTCACCGCTATTTTTAACCTTTATCGACTTTGGCAGACTAGCGCGCACTGTAACTTGAAACGTACAACGCTGCCCCATACGAAAATGCTTTACGAGACGCTAAATGTCGCATTCTACACGAAGATGCAATCAGCGACCAAAAAAATATATGTCAAAAAAAAGTGTGTGTTAGAGATGCTCTCTTATATTAAACATATTCATTGGCAAACGTCACTTTAACCGCTAGAGGTACCACCTGTCACTTAAATGACCGCCTACAACTGTGCAGACATCTGCGTGCTTTCGCATACTTTTGATGATATGCAGTCAAAACTTTAACAAATCGAAGCTGAAGCTGCTACTTGTTGTCGTAGAATTAACATGTGCGATAACACAGAAATTCGCCTTCCAACAACAGCAAATTGAAGACATCCAATCGTTTTAATATCTGGGCAGCGTGGTGGCAAATAATGGGGACTCCAAAGAGGACGCTGTAAACCGCCAAGCAAGCTTACGGGCAACTAAATCATATGTGGAAATCCTTTCATATCTCTGAGTTGCAGTTCTTGGGTGTAAATGGTCGACTACAAAACAGTGCGACATCAGCGCTGTGAAAGGTATTTGTCAACCGCTTCCTCGGCAGAATACTAAAAATTCCAAAAGAGCGCTTGTGGGCAGCCCCTGTTGAATCCGAAATTCGAAAGCGGAAATGGCGTTGGATTTGACATGCCCTGTGAAAATTTACAATCCGACATTACGAGGAGCGACATAGAGTGGCACCTTTAAAGCAGTCGCAGAAAAGGTTGGCCAAGGTACACTTGGAGTCAGCAATTAGACATCGAAGCAGCTTATATCAACCATACATGGAATGAACTGAAGTTCATTGCAGCAGATAAACAAAAGAGGAAAGCAAATCGTTTAGGCTCTATGTTCCTTAAGTAATAATTATTTCCAGGCCAAAAAAAAAGCTCGGTTATCCTACAACCATAGCGGCTTAATGACACATCCAGACCATAATGCGCACCAAACAGTCACTTTTTTTCGGACGCAGTCATTTCTGGGTTCTTTAAGCCCCATTTGCGACAATGGTGCTTGTTTGCGTAACTACCGAGTGGGAAATAAGTTTTATCACTGAAGATATTCGAAAAATCAAAAACCAGTGGCCACGTTTGAATCGCCATTTCTGTGGTAAGTTTTAACTATTACGCGGTCTTTAGTTGTTAAACGAACCATAAGTGTAAAAAATGTTTATTCAATTCTAAATTAAATAATTTTAAATTTTCCTACGTATTTAAGACTAACAAACAATTAAAGAATTTTGTTACGAGGAAAATAGAAACCAACGGACATGAGACCAACCATTGACCGATTTTAATTTTTACTAAACATTTTTAAAGTCTATACAAATGAACTATTGCCTGAGTATGAGTAATGAATAGGTGGTTTGTTTATTTTGTTTTAGTAACAAAACTAAATTGAGAATTTCTTCGCTTCTTAGACCAGGCAACTAAATACTATTTAGACTCGCGTACTCTGTAAGATAATAATTGTTAAAAAGAAAAGCTTCACTCGTTTTAATGTTATGGCATGTCATTGTCATGTTGTGTTGATTACAATTAACTGAACCAAACCAAGTGTTGTCGTACTAAGTTGTGGCCAATGAGTACACTAGCCAATTCAAATAAACTGTTAATTGTACAGATTTAGTAGTTTTTCCTTTGAATTTTTGCTTAATTTCATCGCCTTTTCTATATAAAATAGCGAGTTCAGCTTTAGTTCAGATACAACACTTTACTGAAAGTGTGAAATTCGTAAAGATGGCAAAGTAGTTAAGTGTAATGTAGTAACTCTGTGTCTTTTGCCATTTGCTAATGTTGTCGTTGATATACTGTTGTTGTATGCCACATACATCATACAAGTCCTTTTATGTATTTTTATTAGGTTTCAAATTTCTTTGCTTTGTCTTGTTTTGGTTGAAAAAAAAAAACGAAAAAAAAAAAACCAAAAACTTTGAATAGTTTAAGGTAAAACAATACTGCTTCACATAAAATTAAAAAAAAAATAGAATACGTTTTTCTATTTTTGCTATTTTATTTTTACTTAATACCAGACAGTCGATTGCGGTAGTTAAACTTCAAACACAGCATAAAAAGGTGACAATATCCCTTAAAAGGTTTTTTCTTGCTTATTGAACATACTTTTCTTGTTCATTTTCGCCAATTGATTTTATGGCGTATTTCTTTATGTGGCTAAAACACCAAAAACGTTTTTGGCTATTTCGTTGTTGGTGGATAATTAAAGGACATCTCTACACAGCTTAGATCGCTGGTCATTTTCGGTAAAGGTAAAGCAACAACCCTTTTTTGTGTTGAAATTACAAAAAAAAAGATAAAATAAAGCAAAAGAAAAGAAAACGAAACACGTCTCTAATTACAACTCTCAACTGGCTAAAAATTGAATTATTTGTTGTTGTTGGATATTAACTTTGATAGGATTATCAGAAAAAAGAAGTTTTCAAGCTTAAGTTTTTCTAATCTGCAAAAGTACGCACTAGGCTAAGTGTACTGAAACACATACGTAGCGACAGCAAGAGGAAGCTAGATTTACAGAAGCAGCATTCACGACAGACAGCTCAAGCCTACTCCGGAAGTGATCATAAAGAACCAACAGTGCGATGACGACTATAGAGCCTAAGAACGGAGAAACTAAGATGCGAACTGTGTGTGAGAGATACCGAGATCAGAAGAGGGAGAAATTTTGTCTTTTCCAACGAAAGAAGACAGAAAACTAAAATGAAACAATACCCGGTTATAACAAATTATTTCAATAGAATGTAATATCACCGCTAGACTGCCCCGGTTGGCTAAAGATAAGTGCGCTAGTCTACCAGCGTGGGTTAAATTCTCACCAGGTACTCTCCTAGCTACTCTGCTTGTTATAATTAGATTTGTTTTTGTAATTTTATTGTAATTTAAATATCATATCTGACAAGATATAAATGAAAATTTGTTAACCGGGGAGAACACTTTTAAAATTTATTAGCGAGTAGTCAATCATAGATAAGAGAGATCAATATTCCGACATAAAAAGTACCAGATGCCGCCGGAACACCGACAAACTTGTATAAGAAAGGGGAGAACAACTCGATAAGCTGCATGCATCACCTAGTCTGTACAATCTAGAAAACCGGCATGCTTATGCGTGATCGAAACATATACACAAAAAAAGGGGATACAAAACCTTTTGCACCAACTGATCAACTATTGTTGAATAAGTCTTCTCTTCAAACCGTTTCAGGTAAAAACTCACCAGCTCGAAAGACTGAAGCCCAAACTCGCTATATTAATAAAACCATATCAGTGTGACCAAATTATCACACTGCGCTAAATGCTGAAAGATACCAATGATAAGCAAATCGATACATATCACCTTTTCATCAAAGTTAAGGCAACTTTTGACACTCCGAATAAGTGGCAAGAGTCAGATTGTTTGTAACCATATCCAAGTATGGTATAACAGCGAAACTTAAGTGCTTTTGTAAAATGACACTGAGTGATAAAATATAAAGTGACTTTTTCGAACCAATCACATAACAAGGAGGTTTAGATAGTGTGACAGTTTATCCTGTAATTTCTTTAAAGTTTTGATGGAGCAAGTTTTGACAAAGTGAAGCGTTAATAAAACACTCACCAACAGGTATAATAAAAACTAAGAGAAATACCCATTTCTCATATGCTGATGGCGTGAACATTATCAGTTTTGAAAATTGAGATTGAGTCTGACGGTATATAAAGATGAGAGATTAGAGGCTAAACAGCAGTCAAAACAGTGGGTTTTTCGTGGTGAATCCACGCTTTAGGGGAAGGCTGTCAGCCAATAAAAACAGGACAACCGTTTTTCGCGATGCACGCCATTTAATTCACATTGACTACCTTCAAAAGAGTAAAACAATAAATTGGCAAATATTATGCCAACTATTGGGTTGATTTGATGAGAATTTAAAACAAAAGGATCGCACACCCAATCCAAGAGGCAACACATGTGCAGTTTTCATGACAAAATACACGAAATAGGCAACGAATTCTCCCTTTTCCGCCCTATTGTCCGAGTTTTAGACCGGAGTGACAATTTGTTGTGTCCAAAATGGCTAAACGAAAAAAGATTTGACTTCAGCGATGAAATTATCTCACACACAGAGAAACTCGACAATCATCTTTTTCTATATCTTTTTGAAGGATAAAATATTAGAGAAGGTGTATACAGCTCAAAAATGTAAGGTTTTTTTATTCAAAAACCTGTGTTGTATTCAAAACCCCAAAGATTTGTTGGCCAGCTTTTATAACTTTTCATCAATAGAAATGATATAATTGTGAAAAATATTGAAGTTTTAAGCAAAAATATTGGGTTATCCGTTAAGTGGCTTCAAAACTGCTAATTTCGCAAGGCTGTCTGCTGTCAGATCGTTTAACTACCAAAAAATGCGTTAAAATAATCAAAACTTACTACAAAAAAGGTGATTCAAACGTCTGTTTGCTATTGACTTCGAAAAAGCATTTGATAAAGTAAATCATTCAATATTTTACGACAGACTTGGATATATCATAGGGATCAACTTGTAATGGCTTCATTGTACTGACTTTAAACTGCTAAAGCTTGTGTTAAAGATCATCTTACGGCAAAAATCGATATTCAGTGTGGACTACTCCGAAATAGTATGCCAAAAAGCGTTAATAATACGACAAGAAAGAATGAAGTTTAAAAACCTATTGAGTAGTACAAGGATCTGTTTTTAGAATTTTCAATACACATCCAAAATCTCGAGTTACGGGTAAGGAACCAGTTTTTCGGATCTTCATGCAAGCTAATAACTTATCTAATTAATAACAGATTTTAAGTCTCTATTGTGAATTGGAAAGAAGGAAATAGACCTTTTATATGATATTTTATATATATATCGTTTAAGTTGCCTTGAAGAATCTGTATGTATTTCTCAAGCAACTAATTTATCATTTAAAATTTTCCAAATCAGATAATAGATATAAGGTACTCGTAGGTTACAAATTAGCTAATTCATTTTGTAGAGAGTTGAAAAATATACTTAATTGTGATCTCAGATAAATGCTGAGTGGAACTTTTTCAAAAAAATACAAATTCGAATTGAAAAGAAGAAGTGGGGCCCAGAGAACCAGAAGTGCTTGTGAAAAAACCATTGCATCCGGAAAAGTAACTGTTTGGCATTATGGTCAGGAGGTGTCATTGGGCCGATTTCTTTTTTCGAAAATAAAGCTGGAAGAACTGTTACCATCAATTCAGAATGACTTTGACTTTAACACGATTGATTTTGGCTTTATTGCACGAGAAACCCCACTAGCGTAATTACTCGGCTTGGCGACTTCAATTGACGCCTTTAGACCTTTTTGTGGGGCTACGTCATAAACCATGCTTAAGCGGATAATTCCCTAGTATTGAATCATTTGAAATGTGCGAAAAAGTGCTCGAGAACTACCTAAAAGAATCGTCTGCTCCAACTAATCTAAAGGCAATCATCTCAATTAAATTATATTTCGTACATAATGGCACAAGATCCAAGTATTATAATGAAATAGCTGATGCATCGAAATTATAGTTTTTGTGTATTTCATTTAGCTTTTGCAACTAAAAAAATGGTTAACACTGTATTTTATTAAAGTGTTTTTAGCACATCTTTTCAATTTATACTGTTTTAATAAAAGAACTAATTCTTTTAAATATAATTTGAAACAAATTGGCCAATATAAGCGCCAGAATTCCTTGCATTTAATATTAGAATATTATTATTATTTTTTATTAGAACACATTGAATACACTGAATACATTGTTTGTAGATGTGTATACTTATTTTTCACAATAAATATCGATGTTCACCACATTCCTTGAAATCGTTGATGCAAAATATGTATTAAACGCCCAACATCAGTGCTGTATAAATCTGACATTGTTTTTAATGAAAATAGAAATAAAGAAAACTTTTTGAGATATTTTATAGTTTTCAAGGAATTTTATATATTTGAAACGAAAGTGGCATATTCTAGAAGGCGTTGAGGAAATAACAAAAAATATTGTCAATTTAAATTATAAAAATAGAAAATATTTTTGCAAAAATTTCCCTAAAATTAAATAAAGTATTCTTTGAAATTTATTTTCTACTTCATTTCATTAAACTTTTATTTTAATTGTTAATATCTCTTAAGAAGCAAATGCCATTACTCGTAAACATCAAGCAATATCAACTTCGTAAAATTTTCAAAAAGTCTTATTTTCATTTCAATTTTTGAAAAGATTTAAATTACCGGCGCTTTCTTAGAAACGATGAGTTGTATAGTATCCATTCATCAACTAATGCGTATGGCAGAAATAATAAAAATCCTACTCTTAACACTCATACTACTCACTAACTCACAAGTATGCACACAGAATTCTTTGAAACTGTCAAATTTGACTTTCAATGGCGACAATGAGTATAATTTTATATTTACTTTGCTCTAGAAATGCAACAGCAGCAGCTACAGTGGCATCTTTTAAAGAGCACTTACCGTGCAACAGATTAAACAAGATTTTATGTTAAATTTTTATCTTGATGTGCTTTGCGCTGTTAGTACAACATTTGAAATTACTTAAGTGTGTGTGTATTCAACGCTCTTAGGAGTTTTAGTCTTTTTCTCTTATTTTTGTTTCATTACGTTTTAACCATTAGATATAAGGTGAAGTATAATGAATTGTATGAATACTTGAGAATGTACATACATATGTACATACATATGTATACAAATAAAATTGTTTCTTTAGATAAAAATGAGAAACACAGTACAAATATGTATTTGAAATAATGAATTTTCCACGAAAAGTGAGAGTTTTAATAGTTGAAGAGATAGTTTAAATGTGAATACTTTTTAAGTGTTCATCATATCTGTGCGAATAGTTTTAGCTGAACGCGAGCCTTTAAATGCTAGAACACTGAACAACAATTAAACAATTTTATTTTATTTTAATTGTACATTTAACACGAACTATTTGCTAAATAAAAACTACACAAAATTTCTCAACTTAACCTTCAAGTATTAGAACAAAATTTTTATTTGATGAAATGCTTAAAGTATGTGTAAATAGTTTTTAATAGAGCACCTGAATTGTAATTTGCAAAATGCCTTTGTTAAGAATGGCATATACTTCAACATGTCCGAAGCACTTCGACGATCACCACTAGAAATATAAATTGGGAAGGATATATCTATGACTAACACCTGAACTTGAAGTAACTCTGGGTTTTGAATATTTTTCATTCTCTATGTTTCATCAAAAATTGCGAAACGATACATAATCTCGTAAAGCTGCGTGGTGCAGTGTTCCAAATGCTTACGTACAAAATCAAGCATTCCATGTTCGAATCTGAGGGTGGACAAAAAATTGTCGTCATTACTTTTGAATTGAATTCAAAAATAAAGAGACTTCAATTACTTTTTTATATAGATGAATACATATATGTATGTATATAACCGTGAAGATCAGTAGCCTAATTAAGAACATTGTTCAAATATCAATCTAATGTGCTTCGTCTCCAGTTTCGAACACCAAATTTAGAAAAGTTCTCTCTCTCCTGCCTGGTCTTTGGACCGAAGTTTTGATCTTCCTTTTTTGTTGTATTTTGATACGCTTAAAATCTCCACACATCTCATACAGCTAGTGATTGATTCATGCAACCCGGTGACGCGGCCCATATATTTTACGAAATTTTTTTCTAAACACTTCCAGAACACTTGCATTTTCCTGAATAGCTACCATGCTTCAGCACTGTTAGTTTCATAGAGTGTCCTCCGCCGAGAGAGGGTTTTGCTCCCAAACTGGTTGCCTAGCGCGAATATTCTTCGTTTCATTTTCAAACTTATGATGTTAGTTGTGCCTTTGGCACAAGAGATAAGCTAACTCATTTATGAATTCAAATTTATAATCACCAACGTTCACGTCATGTCCACATTTGGTTAATTCTTTTTTCGTTGACAAACTTACTTTTATCCTTACTTAGTGTCAGACACGATGGCTCTCTTTGAATACTAGGAAATGCCAGGGTTCCATCTCGTGCAGTACGCCCAATGATGTCGCATATTGAAAGGGAATGGAAGAAAAGTAACAATCTGATCGATTTAAACATGGTTGAACGCAGTACCTATCTTGGATCCTTATCATCTCTAGTGGACACACGACTACTCGTGGTGTCACCAGTGGTATATGTCTTTAATATGTGTTTGAAGTTGTAAAAAGATTACAAAAAACCATCCGCTAGAAAATAAGTACTTTATACAATAATGACTTATAACCGTTGAAGACCGTTGCAAGAGACTTCACTCCCTCTTCAAATAATCCATCCAGAAAGTACCTTGACCCCTCCTCACACTGATGAATTATAATATCAACTACGAACATCAAAGGAATGTCAAACAGTAAATACCACCTCATGGCAAAAATAGGTAGAAATAAATGATAAGCAAGGTTCCACCCTACAACTCCAAATGGAGACTGTGTTGCCTTTAGACAATGGTAGTTAGCAGAATTATTATCTTAGGAATTGCTACAGTAGATCAAGCACCTACTAAGCTGGAAAACGATTGCTGCTTCAGAAACTGCAATAAGCCAAGGTAATTGGGGTTTTTCATATCCAAATATTTATGCAAAATATGAGAGTTTTAATGTCTAGTGTCTTAGCCACCACATTCGCTTTTATTTTCCAATCGCCTTATAACATTACATGCATTTTTAGCTTAGCTATCTATTTTGGGTGTTTGACGTAAATCGTATTAGTAAACGCTTAAAATTGATGACATGTTTAACCCATTACACTTATAAAGCCGTTCTTTGGAGTCAACGAGGAGTTCTGCTTTCAGACAGCCTGCTCAGAGTTAGACACATAGTAAGTAGTAGTCTTTAATAGTAATAAATAATAAATGTAATTTTTTGGGTGTATAACTTCAAATCGTAGTGTTTTTAGTAATTAGTACAATGAAAATTAATTCAAAATATTTGCAATCGTTATTTCTGATGTTCTCCCATCAATCGAGCGGCATATGAATTGTGCGCCGAGAACAGAATTATGATAAGTTCCGATACTCCATTGTAAAGTAAAGCGTATTCTAGTTAGAGTATTTTGCATCGGTACGTACAGATTGTAGTCGGACAAGGCTATGTCTGGACTATAAGGCGAGTGAGCTGCAACTTCTCAACCATTGCTTTCTAAATAGCTTTTAACTAGTCTTGCAACACGGAGCTGCGGTTTGTCATAATGGAATATAACGGCTTCATATCTGGTAGCATATTCTAAGTGTTTTTTGACAAATAATAGCTGCATATTTTCATAGATTACAGAAGTTGATTTTGTTTGGCAGGTGTCTGTGTATTAGGAAGTTCTAATACTTATAATAGTACATATCTAAAAGCAAAACCGGTTTATTATTCACTTATTTGAATGTAGAATTTTTTTTTAATAAGGTGACCCTACAAAACATTTTATAGTTTGGATGAATTGATCAAATATTAAGGTGACGTTATCTGAAGCACACCTTTGTAATATCATCAAGAATGTAGTAAAGGGAGTGTAGCAGAAAAAATTCTGCATCGTTCAAAATGTCGCTAAATTTTAGCTTTCTTTAATATGGTGACATTCCAATAAAGTTGTCATACATAACTCCCTTTGTTTGTGTCATTGTCACTAGAATTCACCAATAAAATTGTTCATTTACGATAATTTCATAAAAGTTTCGACTTGATACTGATTATGTGATTATGATTTATCCATGAAAGTGACATAGTGACAATGTCGCTTAAATATTCTTAATGTCTGTTTAGAAAAAACGGTATTTATTTTTTCAGCATATACGAGTATATCACCAGTTGCTTTTAAATATTTTCCATTATCATTCCTAACAATTAAAAAAAAACCTAAATATGACCCTCAAAAAGGTATCAGTGTAACATAGTGAGCCTTCCTTATTTTGTTTTTTAAATGACATACATTTTCTTCGAATATATATTTAATAATGCCTTTTAGCGGTACATATAACTTGAAAAGGGTTGAAAAATCAAGAGTGCAATGAGGAGAAGAGAAAGGAAAATTTTAAATTTCTGTGTTTTTCCTTATATTTATTCTTTGCTCATATTTAATATGCAATTTTGTTGTTATTGCCTTTCCTTTTTATAATTTTTCTCTCTTTTTTTGTGAAATATTTATGCGTAAGCCCACAGCAAAGCATTGTCTGTCCTTATAACTCTGGTGTTCATTTTTTTGACTGTGTGTCAGAGATGTTCTTTTTTGACTTTAATGCAATAATTTTTTTGTTTTTTGTAATATTCTTTTCCCTCTTTTTGATGCATTTTGCAAGTCTTCTGTTTTTCATTCTTTTATGCTGCATGCTGGTGGAGGCCAAGGTCCCAATTTGCATAAAAAACATGCTGTGCAATATAACTAACATGCAGCAGCAAGGATATGATGAAACCAAAACCAGAGCAGTGTTGTTACTGCCTCATATTATTGTAGTTGACTGCTGTTGTTGTTGTTGTTATCTGGTTGCAAGTGTGAGTTTAATTATTGTTATTATTTTCATTTTTTATATATTTGTGCTTTCTCCTCCTCTTTTCTTTATACAGAGTTTGTTATTTTTACATTTTCATATTAAAGTTATTAATTTTAAATGACATTTATTACGACAGAAATACGAAATACTTGTATTCACACACACATACACACACGCGCAAGCACTTTCATCAGCTGCAATAGTAGTGTAAACAATTACCACAGTCAGCAGCAACCGAGAGTGTAATAGTAGCGGTAAAAAGTACAGGGCAGCAGGAGGAGGAAAAGAAAACGTCAACAGAAAAGGACGCAATGTCCTTTATTGCCATAATGCTGTTGCTGCTGCCGTTGTTTTACGCGTTTCCATTATACGTTATTTAATTGCACTGCGGGAATCATTATAACGGAAAAATAACGAACTTCTCTTACTGCGTTCTACTTTTTTAACTGATTTTTATTCATTTTTATTTTTTCAACTATTTTTTCATATTCTTCTTTTTGTTATTTCGTTTATTTGCCTTTCACTCATTTCACTTTGGCATATGGATCTGCCCACAGCAAAAGTGCAATTATATGACAACTTTAGCTTTAACATTTCGAACTTTACACAAAGTGTATATGCATGTGTGTGTAAAAGTACGGATTGACATAACAGTGATGTGTAAGTGTGTGTAGTTAACAGATCATCAGTTTTTAACGTTACAGCCTCAAGAAATTCATGTCAAAATATGTTCTACTACTGTGCTTTAAAGTAAATGCAACATTGTTGCATTATGTAGACTTAATCAGTCTAAGCATAAAGTTGTATCACAAGTTGAGCATAACGAAGATCAAAGAAGTCAAAAAGTTATAGTCGACCATACTAGTCTTTTGCATACCTTACTCTGCCTATTTTTTAATACAAAATTGAGCGAAATTATGTTCTAACTGACACTTAAGTTATCCGAATTCAGTAAAGTGAACTAGTTCACTTAGTTAGTTCAGCAGTTCATTTAACAAAGTACTAATTTAAAAAGTACGGCACTTATTTTTACCTACTATATATAGACTGCAGCAGTCTAGCTCTTACGTTAACGTTTAGACCAATTATCTATACATCTTTAATGTTGAAATCACTTGAAAAAGCTATAGACAAACTTATAAGATGTGGAGTCCTAAAACGGAAGCCATTGTCTGCTAGACAGCGCGTGTATAGTACAGACAGGTTGAGGAAGATGAAAAGGAGCTATTATGGAATCTCTGGAACACAAAGAAATTACTTTATGAGCTATTCAGTGCACAAATCGATTAATTCCATAAAAAAAGTTGAGAAAAATAAGAAAATAATTTAAAAATAATAGTTAAAAAATTGCGGGTTGGAGAATAAGTTCATAGTGTTTCTACTTTTTTAATAACTTTCGACCAATTTTTTGAGACCGTTCCGCTAAAAAAGAAATAAATTGTTTAATCAGACTTAATAGCCTTCTTAATTGTAGAAGATAACGGCTCTCATACGGCTTGACAGGGTGCGGAAAAGAAGGTAATCTGTCGATGCAAGGTCCGCAAGATACTTCATATGCTGAAATACTTCCTTTTTTTACTCTGGGTCTGACTACTTGTTCCACAAGGGGCCTGGAGTTGTCTTGAAGGAATATGGTTTGGCCTTGTCGAGGGACTCTTAGTCCAGTTGGGAGCCGAGAGTCCAGCTTTGGCGTATCTCTTGAAGCCACATACTCCATTCTTTGCTTTAAATTTATGCGTAGATACCATTTCTCATCTCCCGTGGCGATTCAGTGCAAAAAGCGCTATTTATGACCGCGTGTTGCTCAATTGCGAGGCTATATGTTGAAAAGATATTTTAAGGCGATTGTCTTTGTTTAAGGTAAGAATGGGAATTGTATTTACTACAGCGAAATGGATGAAAATACCAGATTTGTAGAAACTTATGCAGGTGATGAGAAAGTGGGTGGTTCTCTCACCATTTATTTAAAGCCTGGTTGTTGACAAGCTTTTGACGATATTGTTCTGATAACAGGAGGCAAATTTGAAAATACCCTTTGTGATATCATTCAAAGAAGTCTTAAAATTATTGATCGATGGTGGAGGTCCAAATAAGAAGACATTCATTTTCTCGGTGAGGCGATCACAAAAATTTTTTTTCCGTCACTCCTCCAAGGAGCATATTGTCTTTCCACAAAGCAGCCATTGCTTTGCTTCAGTTTCATTAATGAAGTTGATGTTTTCAAGCTAAGAAGATGAGTAATCCACCGTAGCTCCCCTCTATACGATTGTGTCGTGGTGAAGATCATTGCTTATTAGAGGTGGCTATCTTTACTTAGCATTGTAATTTTTTTTTCCAGTAGGTGGCGGAGAAATCATTTTTGTAATCATCACCAGAGGCAAGCTGGAAGGCCAGTGGGGCTTCTTCTTTATTTTTTAGATGGAGTTGTCTGGAGGGAAGTAAATGTCTCTTTGTTAAACACTCAAACCAACAACTAAATTCTTCTTTTCGTGTCCTCTGCGGGGGCTCGAACCTAGGACGCTTGTGTTGTTCTGCCTTCGATATAACCCCTAAATCACACCATACCCCAAAAATAACGGATGTAAAATATCTAAGGATAATCATATATTGTAAATTATGCCCTAAGGCAGAAGGCTTGATAATAAATTTTTGAGGCTGCAACTTAGGAACAATAAGCTGAATGTACATCAAGATGGTCAAAATGGAAGACAACGCAGGTATAGTTGAATAAAATACAGAGATTGGCATACCTTGCAATATCTGGGGCAATCAAAGCTTGACCCACACACTGGAAGCTATGTTTAGCTTTAGGCCACTGCATAAAGTAGTGAATAACAAAACCATAGAGACTATGTTTAAGATAATGGGAGACATGTTATGTCACATAAGAGAGTTTGCATGGGACATCGCAACTTGACGGACTTAGAGTTTGAAAACCCCGTTATTGACTGACCCATAGATAGAAAAGAAAACTCCCTTTAGAAACGTTTGTGACGAAACTAAAAATAAGAGTCAATGAATGGGTGCTCCAACCGATATCTTGAATATCGTTGGGCCATCGCGATTAAAAGGTATATTTTAAGAATAACCTGTTCTAGTCGTAAGCTGTGCAATAGACTAAATGGTGGTAGTACTTCAAAACCCTTTTATTAAATACGCCATTTTGGTGATAATTATATTCCACGAAATGGAGCCATTTCCAGATTATTTTGAGGATACGTGAAGTACATATGTCTTGCTAAGGTTTGGAGGGTAACTTATGCCATGAATGCTAAGTATAACATCAGAAATTCTTGAATAACGGTGTACAAATTGCACTGGTAGTATGTTCTATGTAAACAATAGTCCTGATGGGAAGATCAGATATCATTTTTAAAACATAAATGACATGGAATCTTCCTCGAAACAATTTGCACACTTTATTTAATTATATAATTATGAACCTACAATTAGAAATCTAATCATCGAAATTACGAGTTTAACTACCTAAAACCTTTTGAACTTAATATAATTAAGAATAATTTTAAAAACTTTTTAATTTCTTAAGTAAAAATTTAATAAAATTCTCTTTCATACACTCGCATCTCTGCTGAGTGCTCAATTCAATCTTAGAGAAATTATCCTTCTTCGTTATGCTCTCACTTTATTCACATTCACAATCTTGTTTTAAATTTCAGTTTAAGTTTTTATTAAAATAGGAAAAAATCAACCCTTTCGGCTCACCCTCAGCTATTTGCTTTGCGTAAAAATATTGCCACATATTTTTTAAATGTATTTAAGCAATTTTAATGTGTCTTGAATAAATCCTTTATATAGATCGTTATATTCTTGTTGTTTTTCTTGCTGTAGTTGCTGTAGATATTATTGTAAGCCTTTCTTATGTTATTCTGTTTAAAAAATATATTCACACGCAACGTATGCGTGATTTTGCCAATAATAATAATAAGAAACGGGCCACATGACCGCAGGCAGAAGCTTTACGAAGAGACGACCATCATTCGTTTTATTTTATAATTAATTTCATTTTCAGCATCATGTCACCACCACATTATATTGGGGGCACACATAGTTGAGTTGAGTGCACAAACATTTAAATATGTTCTTAATGATAAACGAGTACGAGAGAGTACGTTATTGCTGTTGCAATTTGCTTGTTGCTACTGTTACTTACTCGTTTGAAATTTCTGTTGCTGTTGTTTTCAAGTATGGTTTTATGTCTGTTTTTAATTCTTTTAAAATACGTTTGAAATATTTCTTGGTTTGTTTTTTACAACATCTTTGAACATTAAATTAAATATTTGCGAAAACGAAAAAAATATTAAAAACAAAGAAGTTTAAATAAAAACCACATGAATTCCCGAGAAAATTTGGGTTTAAGTTGATGAAAAGAAAAAAGAAGGCAAATAAAAATTACAAAGAAAATAAATAAAATAAATCCTGTTGACGAAGTGGAGTACTTACATTTGGGTTACAGGTTAAAGTTATAACGCATGGGGTTACATTTTTATGAAAAGAAAAAACACTTATTTTTTACTTCTAATTTGGGCTACAAGTTAAAGTTTTCTGTATGTTAAAGATCTTTATTACATTCATGTCGCTATACAACTTAAAGTTCGTTTGTCTTTTTAGAATTCGGCGATGTTGATAGACCCATAAATGTTTTTTGCAGAAATTTTCCCTCGAATACCCCCAAAAGTGGCATCTATTGGCTATTATTTCTTTATGACTGTGCTGATACTGTTCTTTTCATTTATGGCTTATTCACGACATTGTAAATGCCAATAGAAAAAATATAGGCTATGCCTTCTGCAGCGTTTGTGTAGCAGTCGTCAGCATTAACTTCACCTTGTTCTTATTTCTTACTAATTCATTTTTAGCTGGGTCCATTGCAAGTATGTGATTAAATATATATTCCGCTTAAGATTCCAAGTAAATACTGCCCTTTTTGGGAGAGCTATGACTTAAGATGAAAACAATTATAGAAGTTATGGCCCAATTTGCTGAGAAGGCAGTGGAAAAAATAAAATGCTTAGTTCGTCTTAGTCATTTATACAATTAAAAATATGGTTCAAAGCTAAACTATAGTTATTTAAATTCTGTTCAAGCTGATTTATTATGACGCTACAAACCCAATATACAGTCGAACATGTTTATAATGAAATCAATAAGACTACACCATTATATTGTTACAGACATTATAAACCTTGTAGATTCAATGAAAAGTCATTGAAAGATACAACAAATTATTTTCGCTCCAACGGCGTTCGACTGTACAACATCAACATCACATACATAAGCTGTAAATTACAAAAAATTTTATAATATGACTCACCTAAACAATAATTCTAATTACACTGGTCTACAAAAAACAAAATTTTGTCGTCATTAAATAAAACTATAAGTAATATAATGATTTTGATGCGCTGAATTCAAATCCATTTTCAGTTTTTTTCTATAGGGCTAAAAATTTTTTTATGGGTGTGGCAAATTTTTCGCCCAAAATATAGTAGTTATGTCAATATGTGTCATCATAACTTCAAAATGACTCGACCGATTTTGAGGCAATTACCACCAAATGTTAAGAAATAAAATTTCGGATATATAACTTCACTTGCTTTATAGGTGCCTTTATAGGTTATATTATCTTCAACATATCTGGCTTTAATTTTAATGCTTAAAATATATAATCTATGTTCTAAAAATTTTCTTAAAACTTTTTGGAAATAAAAGAAAAAAAATTTCCACTAATTTTGCAAGAAAAAATTCGTTCCACAATTTTGGTCACAGTTAGGTACCTGCATTTAATTTTGAATAAAATCATAAATAGCCCACCGATTTTCATGATTTATAGGTCATTTTATTCTTAACATTTATAGCTTTAATCTAAGTGCTTAACATATAAAAAATTTTCATTTTGAAACATTTTTTATGACATTTTGAAAAAAAAAATTGCTCTATTTTGCGTGAAAAATTTTTTTCAGAACTAAATTACGAATAACTACGAAACTGTTGAAAATACAAAAAAATCTAATTCAGTTGGTTATATTATATTTGATGGCAATTGTATTAAAATAGGACAAGTCGTTTTCAAGCTATGATTATATATATATTGACATAACTACCATATTTTGCGCGAAAAATTTGCCACGCTCATAAAAAATATTTGAGCCCGATAGAAAACAACTGAAACGGATTTGAATTCAGCGCATCAAAGTCGCTATATTTTATTTAAAGGCAATTTTTTGCTGTAGGCCAGTGTTTTATACATATTAGGAAAAATAAAAATTAGTTTTTGCTCAGCTTGGGCAGATATAAAGAAATAAAAACTGGTTATGAAACTTATAATTTAGCCGTAATAATAGAAACTAATTTCAACCAAAACCCTAGAACGTACAATCATTTATAATGCTTTATAAAACTTTTTCAATACCAATGGTAGCTCAGCAAAAATTTCTCTTATCTTATTGCCTTACAGTCTATTGTTTTTCCTGGGTTTGTCACTGTAAAGTGTTACCCTTGACAGGTAACGTTATTACACATACAGTAGTAACACTACTGCCAAATAGACCCCTGCAGGTGCGATATACACGGGGTGTATTGTTGCGTGAGTTGCCCACATAGTCGTAAAATTATATGAACATGTTGCTGCTGCTACTAAGCAGCAATACCAGCTTATAGCATACATTTATATACAAAAAAAGCATTGTTGCACACTTGGATGCATTCAGCGAATAAGTGCAGCAAAAAATAAAAACTGTATAATGCAATATGCACATACATTGCAAAATTGCAACATTACAACAAAAGGAGAACATACATACTTGCAACCTTTGTACATAATGACTATATAGTTTTGCAGTGTCACGCGTTACTGATGTTGTTTTGTTGCCTTTTTAATTGTTTTTGCTGTATGCAATCATTGTTACTACTGTCACTGCCACTGCTGTTGCTGCTGTTGCAATGTCAACTGTATGAAAGACATTTTTTTGTATTATTTGTATATGCCTGCTGTACTTGCATAAATGTATGTGTGTTTGTCTCTCCCTCACATTTTTATTAATATTTTTTTAATTTGCAATAATAAATATATTTATTTTAAACAACATTTCTCTCTCTCTCCCTGTCTCTTTTATTTTTCAATTTTTCTTTTTGGTGACAAACCAACAAAAATAAAAAATAAATTACAAAAAGAGTAAAATTTTGTTGTTTTGTTTTAATTCGCACGTAAAAATAAAATTTGTGGTGTTTTTTAATTAAATATTCGCACACGCACATGCAAAAAAAGAAAAGAAAGAAAAACCTTTGCGAGCAAATGACTGCCTGGTTCCTTTTATCTCTGAAAGTCTGATGACTGTTTGACTGGATGGAATATGAACGTGCCCAGATGTGTGGTGTGTGTGTGAATGAACCGCTGTAACGGCTGTTACTCTGCAACACCGGAGATATGAGTTGAAATAATACGACAGTAAGATTTACTGAATGAGGGAATGTGGGGACATCGGTTGTGCATTTATGGTAAAATTTATGGTAATTTCATTAAGTCGGGACACGCAAAAAATACAAAAAAAATAAAAATAAAAAAACGAATCGTTTAACGCACAAGCACACCGTTTTACATATTTGAACGTGTGTATGTATTATTACTGAACTGCGCGTATGTATTATTATAATTAGTAGGGGCCTACAAATTGTAAAAAAAAATTCAATTTCTTGCTTCAAATTTTGAATAAAAATAAACACAATTTTGAATAAAAATTTAACATCTAAAATTTACATTCTGAAAAATTTTTATGACTTTTTGAAAAAAAATAAAATAAAAAATTGCTCCAATTTTTCGCGAAAAATTATATTATAAAAAAAATTATATTATATAAATTATATTATATATAAAAATTATATTATATAATTTGAACGTGTGTTACTGAACTGTGCGTATGTATTATTTTAATTAGTAGGGTCTACAAATTGAATAAAAATAAGCACAAGGCTTCGAATTTACCAGGGCTCTGTTCGTAAATGCATCATTGCATTGCATTATGACATTCATTGTTATAAAACAGCCTAACTAGTTGTTTTTATTGCAAATAAAGGCAATGTTGCAGAAAATGTATGAACATTAATAGCGCATCATTTGGTTTTCTGTGGTAGAAGTTTGCTGCCATGATTCTGCACAGTGATGTTTATACGAAGAGCTGCTGGCCTGATTATATAATACCGTAACATCAAGCATAATTTCTAGAATAATAATAAAGTGTAAATACCACCAAACTTGCTTTCGGTTTAAAATTTGAAAAATTTTTCTAAGTTCTGGTATACTTTGCATACCTAGGAATAGATCAATTTTTTTGAACATAAGCCAGTTCATTGAATATTGGTAGTATATGTTAAGGAGCATATACAGCAGCAAATATATTCTCTTTGACGATGCCATAAGGCATTCTCTAGAATCATAGGCTTCAAGCATACAAGGGCCGCTAAGGTTCATTACATAAGTAAACTAGCTTAAAACCCTTATCGTAATTATGATCTTTGTTTTTTATCCTATTCTCCCGCTTTATCCACATCCGGTCCAAATTCAAACATTAAAGATAACCTATATTTTGTTTCAAAAAAACATTGTATGTTATGGTGGAGCGAAAAATGTATTTTTTCGAGTTTTTTTTCCTGAACCATGAATTGATATTTCAGGCTAATAGATCATGTTCTTGAGGTGGCACAGAGGGCATTAATTTTTTGAATTATGCTATTTGTGGAAATAAAAGTAATTTGATATAAAAAGTTAGTTCAATACTTCACATACATAAGTATACTAAATAAAATCCCTTTTTAATATGAGTGGAAGGTGCCATGTCCACTGATCTAATCTCGCCTAGTTATTTACCGAAGATGTGTATTGTGTACGACATAGTTTAAGCCAAAATTACCAAATGTTACCATTCGCAAGATATACAAAAACTTATGTTTACTCTGTATGGGTGAGGTCACGCCTGCTTATTCAATTTCGTCAATTTTTTAACTCAACATTTGTATTGAATACAAAGTCATAAAAAACAAATATCAATATTTAGTTTGTATGGCCCACTTATCCGATTAAGTTCACTTTTTTACTGATGATTTGTATTGATTAAGAGACTCTTACTGTTACCATTTTGAAGATATAGACAAATAAATATTTACTTTGTATGGGTGTGGCACTGTCCAGTTAGAATTTTAAAATTTTTATATCCTATAGTTCTTTCCAGATATATTAGCTTATTCATCAACGTAATCTCCATCAAGAGCAGTGCTATCATTCCAGCAACGATTTAACATTTCAATACCACTTTTGCAGAACGATTTATTGTCTGCCTTAAAATAGGCCTCAGTTTCAGCGATAACCTTTTTATTCGTGCGAAATTTCATACCGGTGAGCATTATTTGAGGTTTGCGAACAGCCAGTAGTCGCTATGAACCAAATCTGACGAATTCGAAGCTTAATTCATGTTGTTTTGCTACTGCTTCGTATCATCAACACGTTCTTGTTTTGGGTCAACAGATCACTTTAAACATATATCTCTCATAGTCCAATGCTCATGCATTTTGATATATTTACGATGTCAGCTAACTCACGCTACTTCACTTTTCGATCATTCAAAATGATTTTATGGATTTTTTTATGTTTTTAGGTGTTACCGCCTCATTTGGACTTCTACTGCCTTCTGCATCATCGGTGTTTCTACTACCACGTTTGAAGACAGGAAACCAAAGTTTTATTGTTGTTTTTGATGTAGCGGTGTCCCCATAATACTTTTCAAGCCAATGCTTCGCTTGAACGGTATTTTTTCCCATCAAGACGAAATGTATACTTAAAACACGAAATTGTTTTTGATCTATTATTCTGAAAATACAAATGTAGTGTGACTCTTAGCACAATAACTTAAAAAATAATTAATATAACACCATGAAATTTTAAAAGTGGGGAATGCAACAAAACTAGCGCCATATATGTGTTAGACCCGTGACTTTTAAGTCCAAGTGTTATACTTTAAAAATTTAAAGAAAATTGAATCGAAAGCGTTTGAAACACACTTAACCACAGTGCCTTATGGAATGCTATGATTTGGTGTTTCCGGAAAGCTTACTCTCCTGAGCGACAAAATAGTCATAAGAGCCGATATACGTCAGGGCTGTATTAGTTTATGTGTAACTATGTCCTAGACCATAACAAGCGGCTGCACGGCAGACTTGAGGACTTTAATTACGCCGACGATATATGCTTGCTGGCCCATGCTTTTACGGATATGCAAGCTAAAGTGAGAAAAGGGGGCACCAAAGCTGGCTTACAGGTCAACATAAGGAATACCAAAAGCTGATGTACACACGTTAAGAATACCAAGTGCTTTCACAATCAAAGCCAAGCAATCAAAGATTTTGAGTCATTCTTTAACTTTGGCAGGTCAATTTACAAGAATGGAGGCTCCAAGGTGGCATAAACAAAGCCTGCCAATTTTAGGCTTTTGAATTCTGTCAGAAAATCGTCTATCATATCGCGGAAGGCGAAAAAAGCCGAAAGTGAATCAAAAGCTCTGCTAATTTTCAGCTTGGCTCTTGCAAAATCTATTAATTACTTCAACCAAGTACAAGTTAATGAAGAGTTATGAAAAACTTATCTAAACTAATTCAATAAAAAAAATAAGAATATAAAAATTTTTTGTTTAAAACTAAAATACTTTTCTACTCTATTGCGAACCTCCTTTGTTTTTCTATAAAACTTAATAAGTGAATTGTGCGAACAAATGTGATAAAAATTTAAATCTACCCACACCATTGTTATCTGGTTTTCTGATTAGTGAGTGTATAAAAAAAAAAACCAGAAATTCTAAAGCAAAAACAAGCTTTTTTAAATTTAAAATTAATTTGGTTTTATAAAGCACTTCACACATAAATGATAAAATTTTCTTTTCCTGTTTATACACTCCGCCAACTTACAAGGAAGATTGAAAAAGTTTTACTTTGTTAATTATATTTTCATTTTTGAATGAATTAATTATTTCTTAAATTTTTTTATTAACTTTAATATGTTAATTAACAAATGGAAACTATAGCGCTATAGAAATTTCTTGAGGGTATTTACAAAATGGAGAGCATTTAGCATATTCGAAGATAAAAGGTTTGTAATGCTATTGTTTCATAATAACTTTCTACGCTTACGCTAATTTTATTGGCAAAATTTTATCAACTTAAGAATTATCTTTAAAATTTAAGCAAAATTTTATACTTTTTTAAATTTATTTAAAGCAATTTTTAATTAATAAATACCTTTCACTTTATTCTAAAAGCAACTCAACAATATTTTTGGTTTTAAATTTCTTTTTCTACCACGAAATTTATAATTCCTGTATAATATAGTATTACTTCACACTAAACTTCTAAAATTTATGTAATGTAATAAAATTATTTAAATAATAAATAGTGTTATTTTTAACGTTCAGATTAAACGGAAATATTACAACAATAAATATTACCATGGAATTGCCATATTTTCAACGCTTTTATAAAAAGTTTACGCATTTCAACTATTTGCGGAATTTTAATATTGTATGTTGTTTGACACAATGTTGCAAAACAAAAGCAATAAAAAACATGGTAAACAAACACACAAAGGAAAAACATCATCAACACCACAGAACAGAGCACAAATATACTGACAAAAAATTTTGACTATGCCTTACTCAAAAAAAGAAAAAACAGCAGCACATCCTGAACATCGACATTATCATCGTTCGTCTCTACTGCTACATCTGACACCAGAGGTATGCCTTTGAAAACTTTTTGGTACACTTTGTGTTAGCAGTTAAAAAAGAAAGTTCATCTATTTTTTTTTCTTTTTTTTTTGAGTACCCTACAGTTAAAATTTTATTTGATTTAAATAAAACGATTGTCGAACTCCATCAAAATGTTCTATTACTTTTAGTTAAAAACGAACATAAAAATAAACTTTTCTACAAAAATGCGCAAAAAATATTAAAAAGTTATCCTCTTGAATAGTTCATGCCAAATAAAAACAAAAATTATTTTAAAAATTTGATTAAATTCTGGGCTAAATCTGGGCTACATTTTCATTCTTTAATTTAATTTTTTTTTTGAGCTTAACACCTTCACCCTTTGATATTTTTGAGGGCAATATTTTCTTCCTATTTGGCGAGGACATCGTTTTTAGAAAACAACATGATACCCTTTTTAATAAACGGTACACAAAATGGGCAAAAGGTTAAACGAACAGGGCATAAGTTTCAACAATTTCAAAAAAGATTGACTTATGCTATTGTTGTGACATTATACCTTATAGCCATCGTAATTCCAAAGGGGACACCGACCGATACGTTAAATAATAATGACAGAAACTGGAGTAAAGGTACATGAGGACTACAATTCATATATTCTGTCTAATACCGTACTAAGTTGGAATAAGATTGGTAGTAAAATAAATGAGCTTAATTGTCATATGTATCATCATGCAAAAGGTAACTGAAACTAATTAATATTCGTTTCGCTCCTTCCAAACATCGACATTTTTTGGGATAGTGTCATACTGCCTCTAAAGTTAAGAGGGAATTGGTAATTCATATGCCAAAAAGAGCCAACTTTTCTGTTTGCTGCAATTGTAGGGATATAACCTCCGAGAGTCTTTTTTTTATAGATCTTACTAATTTGCTTGCTTCTGCTTCACTAATTTTAGCCCATTCCTCCATAATAACGTTTATCAGCATTTCTTTTGATATTATGTTGCGAGTGCGGATTTTACGTCCTAGTAAATCCCCCAACTGCTCTATAGGGTTAAGGTCTAGTGCTTGAGAGGGTGTATACGACAGCTATCTGTTGTTATAAAGTCACCATAATTTAACATTTATATTTAGGATTATTATCCTGTTGGAACCAAAAGTTTTCTTCTATTTCTATAAAGGCTAGCCTTCCAACCTGACATGCACTCCCAAACCATAACACCATCTCCTCCATGTTTAATGGTTCGAACAAGATTTTCTTTATCTAGAGCTATTTCCTTCTTTCTCCAAACCAAATTCCTTCCTTTTATTTCAGAATTTGCAGAACTTGCTTTTGTCTGAAAACTAAACCTTTTCTGGAGACAGAGTAGAACCGGTGTATCGAAAGTTTTTAATAACGTACTGGTTGGGAGAGTGGCTTCTACCAATAGTCTAATCAATTTCACGTAGAGTTCCTGAAATTTCGCAGACTTAGGATTATTTCCCGCTCAGCAGCAACAATTTCCTCTGTCATCGGACTCATTTCGATTTTGATTTCAAAGCAAGCTATCACTTCATAAAACCAATTAATCAATAAATTTTTTGCTGTTTTATATAATATTGACATACGTGTACGTTGCAAAAAGCGTGGGGTTCCCTGAATTGCATATGTACAAAAAAAATTTTTTCTGAATTTATTGCATATTATAAGTTTTTAATTAAAATAAAATAAAAACATAATTAAATTTTAAATAAATACATACAAATTAGAAAGCAATCTTTACTATATATAGGATCCGCCATCTAAAGTCTTTTATTCAACTAGTGCTTATTTCGTGAATGGTAACACTTAGCTCATGTGTGATTTGACAGATAATTAGTTTTATCCTTCCGCTGAATGAATATGGTTGTGCATACGCTTTTTTCGCTTCACTAAGTGGGCCTGCGATCGACTTACAGAAGCTGCCGATTTTGCCAAAAAAATCATCTTTTCAGATGAAGCCCATTTTGATCTTGGCGGGTATGTAAACAAGCAAAATTGTCGCATTTAGGGCACAGAAAACCCGCACGCATACATTGAAAAGCCGATACACCCAAGACGAGTCACTGTTTGGTGCGGATTTTGGTCCAGGGCCATTTTTCTTCGAAAATGAGCAAGGAGTGGCCGTTACAGTCAAGGGCGATCGTTATCGGGCCATGTTGAACGAATTTTTGTTCACAAAAATTAAGGAGGAGGATATTAACAACATTTGATTTCAACAGGACGGTGCTACGTGCCACACAGCCGAAGCTACACTCAATGTTTTGCGCCCTGTTTTCAAAAAAAAAAAAAAAAAAATAACACCAGGACATACATTATATGAAATTGAAATTTTAGTTCTAGGGTGTAAGAATAGTTATTCCTTCAAGTGCACTGAACTATCCATGGAGGTAAGAAGAGTATATCTATCTTTATGTGTGTTGGCGATTTTTTATAATTTCGACCATGTTTAGCTCGCAAAATATATGATTTGGGAGGATGAATCCGAACCCACATTCATCAAAAGGATCATTACTGGAGACGAGACGTGGGTCCATGAGTACGACACGCAATCCAGACATAAGGCAACTGAATGGCGTTCATCGCGACCAAAAAACCACGTCATTTTTAGTCGAAAAATAAGTCAATGCTTACGGTTTTCATGGATTATAACGGTGTAGCGCATCATGAATTTTTGCCAGAAGGTTAGACAGTAAACAAAGAGTATTACTTAAGCGTTATGAGACATTTGCGTGAAGCAATTCGTCGAATGACACCAGAATTGTAGACAGAAAACTCGCAGAAAATGCATCTTCGCACAGTGCCATCATTATTCGGAATTTTTTGACGAAATATGCAACAAATACCATCCAACAACCTCCAAATTCACCTGATTTGGCTCCCTGTGACTTTTTTATGTTCAATCGAGTTAAAATACCATTACGGAGAATGCGTTTCAGCAACCAGGAGGAAATAATGAAAAAATCGCAGGAAGCACTGAAAGACATACCGGTAACCGAATATAAAAAATGCTTCGACGATTGAATCAATCGCTGGCATAAGTGTGTTGCAGTCGATGGGGATTACTTTGAAGGAGACAATATGGATTTAGATGAATAAACTTGTATTTTTAATTTTCTGAATAAATTCCGGAAACGTTTTGATCAAAGTGGTATTAAACGAAAATATTAATAATTTATAATTATTTCATATTGTACTGTGTCGTGTACTCTTGAAAATCAAAATGCATGCTGAAAAACCCGCTGCATCGAACGTATTTGAATAGAGTATCTTAAATGCGTTATCGCTGCCATTACAGACTTATTCTCCGCTGTTCGTGTTTTAATTCTGCCTGTACAATATGTTTCAAAGCTTTCTCTGGGTTTAATATCCTTTTTATGAGGATATTTAACTATATAAGTGGCATATCTATACAACAATGTGAGAGTGTGTGTGTGTGTGTTAAAGCGTTGAATTGTTTGTTAAATAATTACAGGCTTAAAGTACATCAAAAAGAAATAGCAAAAACAATAACAATTTTAAAATGTAAATTTTTCATAATGTTACTATTTTATTAATATATTTCGTTTATTTGGTTTCTCTTTATTGTGTTGTTGTTGCTGTTCAGTTCGCTTGAAATAAGTTTGTTGAGTTGGTTTGAGGTTTGTTTGTTTGCTGTTCAAACAAAAACAAACAAAAAAGTTTTTAATTTTTTCCCTCCCATTTTAATGGTTTTTATGCGTTTAATCTTCATTTTAATGCAATTTATTTATATATTTTTTGTATGTACACAATTGTGTAAATGTTTTAATTAAATTACATTTTACAGCTAATTAAGTTTATTTGAATTTATTATTAATCGTTTAAGCTGTGATGTTATTCTTTTGGTAAACATTGCAAAAATTATTTAAACAATTTTGCATTTTTTTTTTTGCTGCATATTTGCATGAGTTGGCATTTTGTGTAAGTTTTTTCATTCTTATTTGCATGCCATCGAGTATTTTAATTGATCGATCATGTTACACAGAAACTATTTATTTATTTTTTTGCTTTTGTTATTGTAAAATAAAATATTTTAACAGGATTAAACAAGAGCAAGCAATTGGTTGATTGTTTACAGGTCAAAGCTGATGCGAGAGGATAGATATTGAAAAAATTTAAATCTTAAAAGAAGAATTTTTAATAAAACAGATATGAAAAAAACATATTTTTTAACGTGTAAAACATTTAAAATATTTCTATTTTATTTTCATAATTATCTTTTAAAGAGTTTCGTTTGGCTTTGTAAATCTTTTAATACCCACTTTCCTCTTTCAATGATATTTAAAATATTTTGACATTTCCAAGTGACTACGATTTATAACGAAAAGAACCACCAAGTGGCCCTTGAAAATAGTGTAACTATTCATAATAAATGTAAAGTCAAGTGCCATTAAAAGACAGCACTTCTGCACCCAAAAATATTTATACATTTTTTTTTTTTTTAAGAAATTGTACAATATTTTAATGGTTTCATATAAAGAAACACTTTGTAGTGTTGGAAGAGAAATAAAAAACACACATTTACATAATCATTACACTGTGCAATATTAGATTAATGCCTGTAGAATGAGTTTTTTTTTGGCATCAAAGCATATTTTCAAAAACGAAGTTTCAAATGATAACTTAGTGGAAGAATTTTTTTGAGGTATTGGTCATTTAAAAGGTTCAAATGATAACTTAGTGAAAGAATTTTTTTCGTCATTTAAAAGAGCGTGTCATTCAAAACCTATAGCTTGGTTTTGAAATTATCAGTATATTTTCATCGTGTATTTTTTATCGTTGTTTACCGCTGTGGTATCATAGGTAAGAAACCCGCCTATCAGCCAAGAGGGCCTTGGCTTAATCCCAACATTACTAGCGACTGATTATGAGTATTTACGCCAAGAAAAACTTCTCTACTAATGCTTGTACCGTTCGGAACCGGCGTTAAACAATAGCTCCCTTCCAATGAGTCTAAAAATAGAAAAGTCTCCATTTTTAAATTATTAAATTTATTATCGATGCCCCGATTTCGCTATATGTGCTACAGATATTTATTTATTTATTTATTTTTTTTTTTTGTAAAAACATTAGCCATCGTAGGTTCAATATAAATTTAAAAATTTTGAATGTAACGCACGGTTTTAGACCAACTAGGCAGAGATTTGTGAGAATGACTAGAATTAAAATAAAAAGCAACCGTAATGAGTTATCTAATCATTAATGATAAACTAAAAAGGGTGGTTATTCGGGGTTTATTTTACATTTCGATCAAGTCGAACAATTCTATTAAGCGAACCAAACGCTTATCTCTAAAATCGCATGAATTCAATGCATACGTCAGCGGAAATTTTTAGAGACTTTAAACGTTTGCTAAATATTAGAAATTAGGTCAAATAACAAAATTTTCCTCATTTTCCTCATTGGTTTATTATAAAAATATCAAAGCTTCTGGTAGCTTATCAGATTCCTTATTACCATTCACACCTTGTGTTCTAGACACCGAGGCTGAAGTGGAGTTTGGTGTTAACTTTTTGTCTTCGAAATCTGACCAGAAACTTTACTCTAATACCACGGGCATTGTGAACTATAGGGTCTTCGGTTCGCTTAATGATTACATTGCAAAATATGTAAACAAAGAGACGTCACTTTCAATTGAGGAGGCCTCGTAGATGCTGACAGACTTATTTAATTTATGTCCGGTGCTAAGAACACCCAGCCTTTTTATTTTATTAGTACTATGAGTGAAAGCTCATAATTAATCGACTCAACATAATATCTTTTGAGCTCGATATTCCAGCGGTATTTTATTGCTTCACTATGTTGATTATAGTAAGAACAACTTCTTTAAATAGCCATCAATGATTTTGTCACTTTAACGCTGCAATAAAAATACGTAAAGAATTATAATTGAACAGTCGCTAGAAAGACGATATCCATTATGCATGATTTTTAACGGGCATTTGATGCTATAAGAAAAGAGGCAATATAGACTGATTTAGGAAAAAAAGATGTGCCGCGGAAAATTATAATCATAATAAGAATAATACACGTAAATGAAGAACTGCAGACTTTACACAATTACAGCGTAACGTACACAACAAAATATGAAACAAAACAAGGGAACTCTGTATCGCCATTTTTGTTTGCAGTTGTTCTCGACAACATCTAGAGACAACTCTGTACCGGTAAAAGGGGTATAATGTTAGGTCTTGATGAACTACTTGGGAATTTAGACTATGCAGAAGACATCAGTACACTCTCTCATAAAGTTTCCGATGGGCAGGACAAATTTAACATCCTAATATTCGTATCTATACAAGTTTTGAAATTGAAAGGTATACAAATAAAGCCTTTGATACCACCCCTTCAACCTCAATGCCTGACACAGAGTACAGTGTGTGCAGGGAGGAGGAGAAATAACTTTGTGGTATTCATATGGAAAGTATTTGACACTACGTTCTCATGATTTGGCGAAAAAGCAATAAATATTAAAAAAATATAAAGATTGTTACGGGTGGTATTTCTGAACCGAATAAACAATAAATTTTCCATTGAATATTGACTCTGTAGGAGTGAATGGGCTCACTACTGAGTGATTACCACTCTTTTCAACTTGTGCACTAGTGGGTCTGATCATGGCCATAAGTCTCTTTGCCACTTCTAATAGAAAAATAGAATATGAAAGCAAAAACGTCTGTTTACTCAAGTGATTAGGAAAATTTTAAACTTTTATAAATAAAAGCTTACGAAATACAGGTTTAGTCATTCTTTAGTTAAAAAAGTAAAGTAAAATAAAACACATGTAAAGCTATGATTATGATGAAACTTTTATTTTATTTATAATATGCTTGGACCTTACCATTACAAACCAAATGCAATGTGATTTATATGACATTATCTGCGTATACTCAATTTTTGACATCATCCACAAAAAAAGTCTTACGGCGTCAAATTACATGATGTTGGTGGCATTGCCAAATCGAGGAATTAAGCGACCGACATAGTGAAGCTAAAATCAGTCATTTTGTATTGCTTGTAGCAGCGTCTTGGGGAAAACAAATATTGACCAGTTCATGATCTTCAACTTCAAGTCAAAAAAAATTCGGTTATTATATGGAAATAGAGCTGTCAATTGAAGGTAACGGTACTTCCAACGTCATTTTCGCAAAATCACGGTTCAATAACATCTCCAGGTATTATCACTTTTTTTCTACGCAATGGCTTTTACACAATCAATTCTGGGTTTTCCGAGTCCTATATGCATCCTGAACCGGTTTTTCTTTTTGTGCAGGTGCATTGTCATGTTTCAAAATTACTTTCCCGAGTCTTGATCAATGGTTGCTGGTAGGGGCTTGTATTAAAAGTTTCACTAGGCTTTACGAGCTTATGGTACTCCACATGTGTCCACCAGACACATAGCATTGTTTTCCCACCAAATCGATCTGGTTTGCAGGCGGTCTTTATTGTTGTCCCGGATTAAAATATGGTTTTTTGTTTCTTTAGGATTCTGAAAATATGTGCATTCTTTATCGCCAGTAACAACTTGATGCAACACTGATTTTCTATCGTGTTTTTGAAGCAAAATGTCACAAGCGATTTTTCATTTTTCAATCTGTCTGTCATTCAATTCATATGGCATCAATTTTCCTGCCCTTTGAATCTTTTCCATAGCTTTTAAACGATCAGAAATTGTTTGTTGTTCAACATTTAACATTTCTGTCATTTGTTTCTGACTCAAAGTGCCATCTTCAGCCAATATTTGTTTGCAATTCGGCTTTTTCAAACTTATTTGATGGTCTTCCACGTTCTTCATTTTTCACATCAAAATCGTTAACTCTGAATCGTCGAAACCATCTTTTGTTGCTTCTGATAGAATATGATCACCATATGTCTCGACAAGCATTCAATGTGACTCTGCAGTACTTTTCTTCAAATGATAGCAAAAAATTAATGATTTATTTTCTGGTACAAAATTCGCCATCTTTAACATGATGAAAAGGTATGATGTTGTTTGTTCACTGATTTGATGTAAACTGAATATTTTTTACAGATGTCATTGCCAATCTAAAAAAAAAAAATTAAGGTTCGTTCAAAATATGTAAATGTTCTCTATGGAGAAATTTCTATCTTGACGCTCATTTTATACCGAGACTGGATTCCTCAAGAATGCAAAAGACCCGGATGCCTAGATGATAACAGCTAAGAATCTTAACACCGTTTTTAAATCATAAACAAATAATCATAAATAAAAATTTAATATGTAATATTGTAAAACTTAATATATATGTATTGTTGAAGCCCTATCATTCCACTCCCAAAATCTAAAGTTAAGATTTCTTATTACTTAGATAAAACAAAAAATATTTTTTCGTTTATTTTTAAGGTAAAATCTTCCATTCATTCCCTATTCCTTAACATAGTAGAATCAATGGTTAAAATTTTGATAAAACTCTGTAAAGTAATTTTTTCAAAAATCTAAAATGTAAAAGAAGAACTATTATGCAGTTTGAAACAATCTTATTTTTAAGATTGTATATAAACATGAAAGTAAATTAAAAGAGCAAAGTTTCAGGTTAGTGTGGAATTATAATTCCTTTTGCTTCTTAGAAAATCCACGTTCGGAACTTAAAAAATCCTGTACAATGGCTTACTCAAAAGCGCAAGAGAATTAATTCTGATTTATTTATACAACAGTGCTGCCGTTGAAAATTTCGTAAAAGTTTTACAAAAAGGGTATTTGAGAAAAAAAGTGTCAAAAAAGGGTATTTTAAAGTAAAATAGGGTCAAGTTTTTTGTAAAAAAAATAAAACTTATTTCAGTTAAAAAAAGCGAATTTTAACAGTTAATAAAATACATTAAATTATAAATCAACGTTTAAACTAAAAAACAATTCACAGATAAGAGGGCGGATTGACATTGAAGCTAGCATAGATGGCAGCACAAAAACTTTTTCTTTCTTAGAAATTAGGATCTGTCAAACGTTAGCTTTTAAAATTTTAGCCAAATTCATCGATTAGTTTAGTTGTTGTAGTCGTTTGAAGTAAGCAAACTTTTGTATTTCTTGGAAAATGGAAAAAAGTGAATTTCGTGTAGTGATTAAGCACTATTATTTGAAAGGCAAAACGGCGAAAGAGACAAAAGAAAAGCTCGATAAACATTACGGCGAATCTGCTCCGTCAGATTATATGGTAAAATATTGAATTGCTGAATTTAAACGTGGCCTAACAAGCACTGCAACAATACCATCAACAGAAAGGCCAAAAGAGGTGGTTACTGAAGAAAATATCAAGAAAATCCTCGATATCGTTATGAATGATCGCCGGGTCAAAGTCCGTGAGATTGCTGATATGGTTAACATATCATATTAACGTGTGCTCAACATTTTGCATGAACATTTCCATATAAAAAACCTATCGGCAAGATGGGTGCCGCGTTTGCTCAGTGTTGAACAAAAACGAGTTCGACAGATCACTTCACAGCGGTGTTTGGACATGATAAAGCATAATCCTGCTGATTTTTGGCGTAGATTATTAACGGTTGATGAAACGTAGGTCCACCACTACACACCAGAAACCAAAAATTAATCGAAGCAATGGGTGGAAGCTGGTGGAAGTGCTCCTAGTGAATTTTTTCTGTTTCCCAACTTGAAAAAATGGTTCGCAGGAAAAAGATTCATCTCAAATGAAGAAGTGATTACCGAAACTAATGCGTATTTTGAGGAGTTCGTATTATTCAGATGGTATAAAAAAGTTGGCAAATCGTCTTACTAGTTGTATTGAGCTAAAAGGAGACTATGTTGAGAAATGAATGGTTTTTGAAAAAAAAGGTTTTTTTCCTACTTACGTAGCTTCAATATCAATCCGCCCTCGTACATTCAAATATTAGTCATATTATCAAAAGGAAAGAAATTACTTTTACAAAAACTCTTGATAATATTTTTCACTTTTTAGAAATACTTTTTCTATATTTTGTAATTTATTATTTACTTGGAGTCCATTTTTCTAGCCCCGATTCGAACAAATTGAGAGAGGAAAGCATAGATTCACAAGTTTATATTTTAAGTTTGTTTGTAAGTTAATTTCTGGAAAATTCTTTTAGCGGAAGCACTACTAGGAGGCAAAGTAAATATATATGTATATAACAAATTCATATAAATTTGAATATACAGTCACACAGGAAAATATACATATCCCCTCGAGAACTGGATTTTACATAGAACTAAAGAGTTTGGACTTTCAAAAACAATGTAATGTAAATCTACGCGAAAAAAAAAAACAAAAATATATGTAAATTTGCATAACATATCCTTTAAGTTTAAACAAAAATAATAGTCTGCAGTATTAGGTATGTAACTAATTATCCCCAGAAAAATGTTACAAATTGTTTTACTGTTAATTTATATCTTATAGTTATATTTAATCATTAAATATAAATACAATCTGCTTATCACATGAATCATTGTGATATCCTTTAGGAAGGGCAGTCATACAGCCTTGTTTGTTTTTAATTAAACTTTTTTTGTACTAGGTTATCCAATTTATCAAATAGGTTGTCTGTGGAACTTTTGTTAGGTGACTAATAAGTACAGGGTGTCCGCCGGGAATGTATACTACTTTGTTTTGCCGCCATTTTGGTAAACATTAGTCTTGACAGTTCATATTTGGCAGTCATGAAGTAGAGACGTGGCAAATTTATTATGGAAACATATTCAGTAAACCAACGTGTTTTAATCGCTAAAACATCTCGCCTATGACAACCCCGATTTTCATGAAAAAATCATAATGAGTGATGTGGCACATTTTCATTTGAGTGGTTATATGAATAAACAGAATAGTCGATTCTGGGCAATGGGAAACCCTCAAATTATTCATCAGTCCATTAAAAGTGACAGTCTGGTGTGCAATTTGGTCAGGAGGAATCATTAGACCTTAGTTCTTTGAAACTGTAAGCGGAGTAATGGTAACTGTCAATGGGGAGCGCTATTGTGATATGATTGAAAACTTTTTAACGCCACAACTGCATGCTTTGGGCTGACTAACATGTGGTTTCAGCAAGATGGTACCATATCGTATAGAGCCAGAATTACAATGGAATTACTGCGATGTTGATTGGCCTCCACGGTCGCTTGATTTGACTGCTCTGGACTTTTTGTGAGAATATCTGAAAAGCAAGGTTTATGCAAACAAACCAAAAACGCTGGATCAACTCAAACAAAATATTCATAATGAAATTATAAAAATACCGCGTGAAATGTGTGAGAATGTAATGAAAAATGTGCTCAAAAGGGCTCGCATTTGTAAGGCTAACAGAGGCGGGCATTTATCTGATATTGTATTCCATACATAATTGCCGAAATTATATAAAACATTAATCAATATAAGATCCATTCTCTTTCAGATAATCAAAAATTATAAACAAGCAAAGTAGTATACCTTCCCGGCGGACACCCTATAGAATGAAGCCGTCAAATCCAGTTTTATGTCGGAACTTCTAGCTTTTTTAACTTTTTATTTTCGTCATACTTACATATAATACTCCTACTTTCATCGTTTAAAACAACTTTACTCCAAATTTCTTTAACATACAATTTTAATACCCGCGATCATATATGTTAGACAGCTTTGTTATGGTTTTCCATATTACTTGATGAAGCCTGCTGCTCATCTATTCTTCTTGATTTAACCACAAACAAACAAATATATGTTTTTATTTAACTTAATATAATTAGATATTTGGGAATGTAATACTTTTCCATTCGCATTTATTTTGTTGCAAATAGGAACATATGTATATGGATGGCACGCGAAAATACGAAATTAAATGGAAATCTACTAAAAAAATATAAAAGCTTCTCGCTGTCAAAACTTTAGCCGAAGCACATACACAAATCAGGGCATAATCGCAGTTGATCAGCAGTTCATTTCACACAACTGTCAAACCTTATATGAAAAAAATAGGTATGCATAGAATATGACAGTTAATCGAATTACATTTGAAAATTTGAATTCTTAAGGTTATAGAAATTTAAATAAGCCTACTAAGTAAATTTGAATTCAAATTTAAAAAATAACAGCGTTGCATTTGAAACTCATTTAAAAGCATAAAATTGTTCAGAGTTGTATTTAAAATTTACGATGAATTCAAAAATGTATTTATATCAAATGTTAAGGTAATATAAAATAAATTAAATAAATAAAAATAAAATAATAGAAAACAATGGATTGCTTCAAGTTGTAATTTATTCCCCTTGAGTGTAAGTATTTAAATCACTTAAGCTTTAAGAAACTGTAACCAATTTCAGGCATTCTTTAAACACTTTGTGAAGAGAAAGAGCCATCGTATATATATGAGTACAACAACTGAAGTACAATTTAAATATTAGGTTAAATTAAATAAACAGTTTTCGACACATGCATCAAGAATAGTTGAAAAAAACAAAAAATTTTTTAATAAAGAAAAACACTTGAAAAGACTTTCAAACACTTAAGAGCATTTTGGGATGTAAACCAAAGAAGAAATCTACACTTTCTGGTATTATACAATATAATTAACGAAAAAACCGATTAAATTTTTCAAGGATTAAAAAAGATTTAAATAAAAATTAACGTTTTATATCCCCTGCTTAAACAAGGCTGAAATGCGAAACGAAAGAGAAAAAATGTAAATTGCCAACACATTATTAATATGCACTTTATTGAACCTTTTATTGCAACTTTTGTATTCTGCATTATACTTTAACTTTTTTTCACTCTTCTTTTTAATAAAAAGGAATAGTTTATGGATTGTAATGGTGCATGCATGTGTGTCTATCAGTCTGTCTGTATTTCTGAATATGCGGTTGGTCAAACTAGCAATTTGCCATAGTTTGGCTTAAAAACAAATCGAAAAAAAAATCTCATGTGCAAGAAGAGGAAATTATTTCCGCAATCCTTTTACAATTCAGAACAATTTTGTGCTGTTTTTTTGTCTCCTCTTCTTTTTGCGTTTTTCCAATGGTTGAAAGTTTTGTTTTCAATGCGTTTCTGACGTTAATTTGAATGGTTGAGAAAAAAAGACAAACCGTTTATTCTTGTTTTATGCGTTTTCTTTTTTCTTCTCAACTTTCCCAGTCTGTTTCTGCACTATTTGTTTCATATTGAATATTCCACTGTGTGACATTTAAAGTTTGATATGCTTGGCCACTAGGAGCAGTAATAGTAGTACACACCAGGCAAATGACTATAGTTTAACGGACTATCCTACATTCTTTAAAAATATACTTCTGCTTTACACTACTACTCAGCGCATACTAAAATCGCGACAAAAACAACAACAATAAAAAAACGAAAAAAATGATTTAAAAAAGTATTGTACACATTATTTGCACAATTCAACGATTTTAATTGCTTACGCGCGAATAGATTTCAACAGAAATGCCACGGATTGCTATTGACTGTAATACACAGTATAACGTTGTGGTTTTTCTTTTTTCTTGGAAAACTCAATAATTGTAGAATTAAAGATTTTTTATTTCAAATTTTATTATTATTTATATATAAACAAAATGTTAAAGTTATTTAATTTGGAGGCCTAAAGAACATTAATGGAATTATTTGGATAACTCTTTTTATACCAGCAAATATCAGTTTCCAAGGTTTGTTGTCACCAGTTGTCTATTTAATAAATAGAAAGAGTGCTATGTTTGCCTCTAAAAATGTTGGCTTTAAAAAATGTTGATATTTTCTCATTTTTGCCTACGTTTTATGACAGAGAATAAAAGACATGCAACTCATAAACCACTTCTCGTCTCCAGTAATGATCCTTTTGATGAATGTGGGATCGGATTCATCCTCGCATCATGTCTTTTGCGACCACAACACGGCCAAAATTGTAAAAAATCGCCAACACACATATAGATAGATGTACTCTTGGCTACGTAGCTTTTGAAAATATCAAGCTATGACGCTAAGATTTAGCGGGAATATCAACAACAGATGTACCGACAACAGAATTAACAACCTAACAAAAAAAATAATAATAATAACTCAAATCGGAACGATGGGACTGCCACACTGGGGTTATTCCGAAAACTTTTTGATCAAATCTTGATTTAAAAAAAGTTTTGACATTCAATAATATTGATGTTCGAAAAATTTCGATTACAAATTTTCTATAAAATGAAAAAATTTTTTTTATGTTGCCTGTTGCAGGCCTCTAGAAGAGTTCTACTATTATAAAAATTTAAATATAAATTTTGTAGATAAACTCATAGCGTAGACAGACAACAGCATTAATCTGCATTAACAGCCTTTATGTAAATTAACTTGTGAATTACTCCCATTTTAATGTGCATTAAGTCTGTCGTCTGTCTACGGTATAAACTAGGGAACAAACACAGTTATTTTAGTTCACTAAAATGTTTAATAGCTTTTTACAAAACTTTCTGTGAAGAAAACCTGTTTAAAAAATCTTGACAAATCATACTTTTTCTTGTTTTTTAACAAAAAATGTTAAAATAAAGCCATCTGGCAAGCCTGTGTGGTTTGTATCTATTTTTACGCATTTCTTTATTCTGATGGTAAATAAGTTTTTGGATATGTTTTTCTGCCTTGCTATGAATCTCTTCTGAAGAATATTGTGGCCGAGGTATCTACAAATATCGGAGTTTTTTACATACTACGCTGATTTTGGGAATCCCTGTATCACTTAAATTACACCGACCTTAGCAAATCCTCGTATTCAGATGCCATAACTCTGCACTGGTTTTAAAATGTTCTTGTAAAACAATTGCTTATTATGTGCAGATAATTCATATTTTTTAACGTTAAAACTAGTTCATCCGTGTTTTTCTTTACGTGAGCTTTCCAATATAGATTAGCATACATGTTATTCGCAAAATTTTGGTGCACAATATAAATATAAGAAGAAAAAACACGCTACCGTGCCGAAATATTTCTAAAGTATACAGTAACAATGCTGTGAGTAAACACCAAACTCATAAGTGTTTTGCTCTATTCCGTTTCGGAAATTATGATATTAAATATGCACACCACACTGGTTGGCCAGTCATTGAATATGTGGTTAACATTTTGCAATTAGTGAAGCAAGACCGGTACGAAAACTGACAGATGAACATCAACCACATGACAGCTTAGAACTACCTAAAAAAGGATGACTTATAAGCCCAAAAACGCTGCAAAAACACAATGAAAAATAGGTTAAATAAGAGAAATTAAACTAGAATACGACTGCAAATCCTGTTTTGGCGGTTAACAAGGAAATGTTGAATATTTGGTGTGATTGAGAGGAATTTATCTATAAATGAGCTCCTATAACCCGGTAAAACAACTTTGATCTCTATTGCCTTGACCCAACAGTTTGAATGAATAAAACAACAACAACAAAAATTAGAATTTTCTGACAGATAAATTCTCACCACTACAATGCTAGGCTACAATCATTTTATCTGACTAGCGAAATTTTGATTCCACTAGACTGGGAAGTTTTATTGAAACCACCGCATTTGCACAATTTGACTATAATTTGTTTCAGAGTCCTGAAAACTGATGAAAGGTTTTTCCTAGAATCTACTTGATATTCCTCGAGAAGCTCTAAGTCCTCTAATTTCAAAATATAATGTTTTGCGATAGAACTGTTGAAGGCTGTTTTTAATATTTATATCATTTGCATTTGTATTTGTAAGGACACCAAGGGTTCAAATGAAACGAAAGGGAAATAAACTAATAATTAAAGCCAGGGTAGCAAGAACAGTAAACTTGAAGGGTCTAAAACCCTTCAGGGCAACAAAATCCAAGCTAAACAAATGGATCTTAAACATCCATGTCTTTCTTCGGAACAGAAAACCAATGGTGAGAACTACAAATATATTTTACGAGGACAGGACACATCGAATGATGGCACTTGAGCTTACGGACTTAGTAGGGAACAGTATATCTGCTGGAGTCTTGAGAAGGATAATAAAACGTTCTAATACTTTCTATATCACTGTCTAGCTTTTGGCAGATATACTCGTAGAACGCAAAATTTTCTTGACAGGATTTCAGACAGCTTTTAACAGGGTTGGTAACCCACTGGGTAAACCAATTAAACCCACCCGAGTTTATTAACCCAATTAATCCCACCCGGGTTTTATATTTAAAAAAACCCGAGTGGGTTGTTTATATAAATGTTTTCGTAGTTTATTTACAACAAAAATAATTCAAATCTACGAATTGTGAGTACAAATTAATGATTTAACAAATGTATCAAAATAAAAATTTACCAACCACTGCCTACACCTTTCTCCACTTCTGAGCCAAAACTTCTCGTCTTTTGAAGCCATTCACCTTGAAGTCGATTTTATATTTCTTCAGAGGAAGTAATTTGGAGGCACTCCAACAGATATTGTATCAGTCGAAAGAGCGAATAGTCAGCAGAGCTATGTTTGGAGAATACGGCGGGTGTGGCTCTTAATCGTTCCAAAATACTGTTTGCAAACTATAGCGACGTGAGACCGAGCGGTGTCAGGCAAAAGGAATATTTATATGTCGGCCGCTTTTTTCATAATGCACTGTTCAAACGAAGTAGTTGCAGTTTATTCTGATCACCTAGTTTTAGCAGGTCATAGTACATAATACCGCCTTGATCCCACTAAGCGTGCAAAATTCCGTTATAAATACTAAAACAACGCAATTGTAATAAACAAAAAATAATGTCGAAATTTTAAAGCAATTATAAAACCCACAAAAACCCATCAAAAATTCCAATAAAACCATGTGGGTTGGTTTGAAAAAAAAAGATAAACCGGGTGTTTGCCAACATTGGTTTTCACTTTTTAAAAGCAGGACACTTAGTGAATATATCAACGGTACAGACTTCATCTGCAACTGAAATAATAGCTTGTCGTTTTTCATCCTATACTAATGTAAAAGTGCTGTGTCGTGTATGTCGTTGTTTTGACACGCTGAGGTCCATTTCAATTTCAGATTCAAGATCAGAACGGTATATTAACTCGATCGCAAAAGCAAAACATTAGCAATCTATAACTTCATCATCAAACCAAACTTTTTACAAATGGTTTATATGGCTACTAAGAGATGCTGTGAACCCATAACAGTAATATTATGTACGATGGTCTCGTATGAACGAGCACGTTTATACTACACTTCCTTTTACGAAATACTTCGCTGTAAATTTTTTACTAATTTGTTAAATTAACGCTAGATCCTGAATAGAATTAAGTTGAATACCAGCTCTTACACGTTTGCGCAACTTATTTATTTATGTCAAAATAAGTTGTTTCTAAAGAACGTGATCTGATGTCAACCAATAAAAACAGAATTCGTCGCTAGGTGACAAAAAGAAGATGCTTTGAAATTTCCTAAAATTGAGGCCTATAGCTTAAAAACACTATTTACATCGATACATATAATAATATGACTTAATTTTAATGTCGGGCCTATCTTAATAATCTTAATATACTCGTACAGTATTTCTCGATACAGAGAGTGCTTAAGAAACCTTAATTCTGTGATACATACATTTTCTACAAAACATCTTACATATCTTCTTTCAACTCTTAACTATTTCTCAACAATATTCCTTTTCAAGCTGTTTGACTGATCCGAACACTGTGCTAAACTTTTGCATGCATAAAAAATATACCACAGAGAGACATTTCAGTTTTATTTTTATTAAAAGAATTAAAAAAAATCACTTTTTTTCACTTATCAGTTCAATAAGCGGAAAATTAATGTTTTTAACAATTGATTGAGAGAGATAAACTTGAAGCAACAAAATAAAAACGGCCAAATAAAACATTTTAAATAACAAAATAAATATGTATTATAGACCAAGTTTTTTTCTCATACTTATCGTATTAAAAGACCACAAATATTGAGGTCAAATGCAGAAACAACTACAACAGCAATAGCAACTACTACAACAAGAAAAAGTAATAAATGAAACTGAGCGAAGGAGGAAAATTATTTAAATTAAAAAGTTTTACAACAACAACAATAAATATAAAGAGAATTATAATGTGTGTGTTTAAGCATTTAAACGCTTTTGCAATACTCCTTATGTGTTTTAAAGCAAATGTGGTATGATGGATGCTCATGATGATGATCATCATCTTCAGAATGTACTCAACGAATACGATGTACAGAATGTAACGTCTATTATGTATTTTTTGCTTTCTGTTCGCAGTTTAGTTTTATTTTTCTACTCTACCAGCTTCATGTGAATTGTATGTTGCATGTGTTCAGTAAAATATAAAAGAATGTAAAAATATTTTTAAATTTTCCAACGTATAAACAAAATTAAAAGTTTTACATCCTTAATGTTGACAAGATGTTGCCTGTTTGCTATTTTGTTCAGAAGAGTGTCTTGTTATCTATAATGAGATCTATTTTCACATGCTCTATATGAAAATTTTATACAAAAGATTAAAAAAATTGAAGAAAACATAAATTGTAGAGAAGAAGAGGTTCACATCAAGAATATTTTATTTGTAATTGTATTGCTGCTGCTGATGCTGCCTACTACTGTTTCTGATACATATGTACTGGCGACAACTAAAAGTGATTGCATGAGATACAGTAAAACATACAGGAAATGAACACATTTATTATAATCAGTTGATTTAGCTAAAAGGGGCATCCATCTGATTAACCAGTGCGTTAAAGTTTGTTTGTTGGAAAAAATTCTAAAGGCTAACTTTTAATTTAAGTTATCCGTAGAAATATTGGTCTACTGCCATCGAAGTAAACATAAAACTACAGATAAGCATTTTCGATAGCATTAAGACTAAAGTTGTTTCCAACAAGAACTTTGTTTTTCAAAACAAAGGGTTTATAAGAAAAGTATTAAAATTGTTATGGTATTGGAAATACGAGTACATAGTAACAGCATGTCCACACAATGCTTCAATTTACTTTATTCGATGTTTGAATTACTTTTATGAATTATTTCGTTCATATGGCTCATTTGTACATAATTTTGATAGTTCTTATTTGCTAGTTATTTTTCTTTATTGTTTTGTTATTTGCCAGTAAAATGTATTTAAAAATGGAAGAAAGGTTAGAAAATTAAGTAAATACCTGGACAAACACCATATAAAAATTGGATAGCACATTGATTTTATACGGTAACTCAAATTGAAATTCTACAATTCGGCTCTGACGTGACAACAACCACGTGCAGCGGTCGTATGACATGTGTCAGAACATGCTATTTACTGAATGGTAAATATAACGACTACTTAGTGTTTTCTAATCGTAATCGCATGCAAAATTGTCATAAAAATATCGATATTTAAAGACATCGTATGATAATTTTGATTTTCTTTGGAGTTATAAATGACTTTTTAAATAATTGTTTTAATTTTCATAGATGACAAAGCTTGATTTTGTCTTGCAGTATTGTATTAGTGAGTCCTAACATAAAATATTATTGAGAGTCATCAGTGCTTTATTAGTTAACGGGGTAAAAGACAGAATCCAGCACCTAGCTCATAAAAGCTAATGTCGCTAATCTTCAGAGTTACCACACATAACTCAATTTCTTTGTGTCATTGTCATGAGGATTCATAAATGAAATTTTTCATTTATGATAATTTCATACAAATTTCCACTTGATTCTGATTTTGTGACGATAGTTTAGGGATGAAAATATCATAATGGCAATGTAGCTCTAATGCGCCGCCGGGTACTTGAAGTAAACAACGCAAACCATATATAAATATAACCAAAAATTATAGAAAGAATGATGCTGATGTTTTTCAATTTGGACGTCGATGTATCGTTTGCATTCCCAATCATAAGTTGCCTAGAGTAAGGAAAACAAATTTCAACACATTCAAATATTTCCGCCCAGTTTAATCAGCGGAAAATTTTATTGTTGTTTGCGATGTGTCAAAAGAGCAGTCAACCTCAACTCGTTGTTATGCCCAACAATCGAATACTTCACAAACTCTCTGAATTTACACGCTTACAAGGCTTAATACTTCAAAAGCTGAAGCTTACTGACCACTTCAAGTGCTGTCAATACGCCGAAAGATTAGTTGAACAGACAGAAGTGAATGGTGACTTTACAAAGAAAATAATCTTCAGCGACGAGGCACACTCTCACGTCAGTGGATTAGGTAGCAAGCGGAATTGCCGCATTTGGGCAATTGGGAATCCACGAATGATTGTTGAAAAGCCGATGCATCCACAAAGAGTGACTGTTTGGAGCTACTTCTTCGAAAATGAGGTCTGTCAAGCAGTTACTGTAAATGGTGTCCGCTAAGGAGGTAGGTAAGGGATTTCTTGTGGCCAGAAATAGAGTATATGGACCTGACTTTTTTGCGCGATAAGTTCAATGGCGATATTAATTGGCTGTCACGATTATATAATTCGACACAGTTGAGCTTCTTTCTTTTGGGATCTTTAAAAGAAAAATTGTGTGTCATACCAAGAACAGTTCAAGAGCCAAAGAATGTTATAATTCGGCGCATTAAAGAAATTGACTCTCAATTATGTGTCAGAGTTACTGAAAATATGGACCGACCGAGGTATGCCACCGAAACTGTGGCGAGCATTACTTCTATCATAATAAATAATATTAAGATAATTGTTCGAAAACTGTTTGTTTTATTTACAATTAGCATCGTGCGTTTTGATTGGATCACCCTTTACTTGATTGGAAAATTTAAATTTATTATTTCAGTGGCCGTGTAAAATGCGGCACCAAACTGCTAAAACCACATGTCAGCGATATCTTTATCGTCAATAATAGGCCTTAATGTAGTATACATAACAACATTTTGAGGTGAATCTTTGAACATCAACTAGCTCGATCATAATCCTATTACCCTATAGTGCACCACGCAGTCTTACGTTCACCATTCAAGGTGTTTTTAATCATTAGTGTAGGACTTTTCCAATTTCGACAATTTTTCTTACTACCGTAAAACCAGCAGTTTGTTCTTAAATGTAAGTGTATGGTGTGCCGTGCTCACTTCATATGCCACAAAGAAACCAAATTTCGTCATGTAGTTTATGTGGTTAGGTTGAATTGTTACGAATATGGAGGAGTTGACAAATTAGAACCTTCTTTAATACTGCTGCTCCCAGCTGTGAGGTTTTCACTTGAACGAACTCGAACGAATACGCATTGGTAATGTTGCATTGTGTTAGGAGACCATCAGGCAAAAAAAGAATCTTTTAAGGATATAAATGATGTGCTTAAAGATCAATATATGAAGGTAAGCCAACAAACTGCTAGAGTTGAGGCAAGGTTGCCAGATATGTACAAATCTTTTGAAGAACAATATAATATAATTAACGAGAAAAAAATGTTGTGTGCCGCTGTAGTATGCTAGTTAAGACACCCAACTACCAAGCAAATGGTCCTGAGTTCAATCATAGGCCAAACCATCTGAAAAAAATTTTCCTTTGCATATTACCTCATAATATTAGCTAGTTACTAGGTTCTGAGTTTTACTATGTACTATGAAAAACTTCTCTAATGCATTTGCTGTTCGGAGTCGGTGTTAAACTGTAGGTCCCTTTCAATGAGTCTATGAATAGAATCAGGTGCAGCTCATTGATTGAGAAAAGGCCCCGAAGCCGATACTTCTGGAAATACATTAAATAACAACCGCTTTACCAAAGGATGAGATTTTCCTATAGCTTCTTTTAAAGCGCAAGACAACTAAAGTCGAGAACAAAGAAATAATAATAGTAATGTATGTGAGGTTTCCCTAATCTATTGCGAGGGGACGCCAGAACCCAATGGATGATGGCAGCGGCTGACTATGACGGCCTGCCCGCTAAATTGTGTAAGACAGGAGGCTCTACTCAAAATGGACCACTTTCTACAAGCTGAGTGAAAATATAATTTAATTTTTTATCCAATTATTGTTTCTCATCCAATTAGCCTCGATTACACTGTATTTTTTCCAAAACTTACATACACACTTAAGAAATTTTCTTCTTTTTTTTGGTGCATTTTCATCATATATAAAATGTACATGGAAAATGAAAAAAAAAACTTTTCTTTAAGAAAAAAGTGCAGCACCTTGCTACGCTACCGCTGCGGTGTATGCAACATTTGGAAATAAATAAAAAGTGAAAGAAGTGGAATTGTTTAAAATCTAACCGAGATGACGATGTCATGTGTGGAGAGAGATCTGTGAACAAAGATATCTTAAATTTGTTACACAAAATAAAAAAGAGAAAGAAAGTTTATTTTTCTATTAGTCGCTACGGAAAATGTGACTGAATAGTACGCTACATGGGCAAAGTTTTAGAAACGTTAGCTGGTAAAGAGGCCAGTCGAAGAGTTATGCTGGAGTAAAGGTTGAGGTGAATATTTGTCTGAAATAATAAAATAATAAAAATTATTATTATGAAGAGACTAAGACAATATAATAAGAGTCTTTGATAGGAAGTGAACTCATGTTCATTTCCCTCACAGTCTAACACAGTATCCATTAGCTCATACCAAAATATGAATTATTAGAAACTGTAGCTCAATACCCATTGTAGGGTATTGTTAAGCACAGTTAAAGTGCGTTGTTCTACATTTTTTCCTTCTGGCCTTAATTTTTAATTTAAAGTGCTTTCGTTTTCGCTTCTGTTTAGCTTATTTTTGTCGTTTTTGTTTTTGGTTTTAACATTTAAAGACACAGTTTGGGTTTCCAACCAAACGAATGCAAAAGAAAAACGTCTTCGTTTTTCAATTTTTCTCCTATTAAGAGCACAAAAGAAAAAGGAAAAGCAATAAGGCAGTTACACAAAGAAATCTTTAAGAATCAAGTGAAATGAATTGCTTATCGGTAAGGAAGTATCTTGTTTGGCTTGACAAGTATTTAAAGACGGTAACCCCATAAGAAATTGCTGTTTTTTTCCTTGCTTTTCCTTAAAGATGAGAAAAACATTTCACTTTTTACATAAAATTAAAAAAATAAAATAAAATAAAATTAGAATGAATAGCAAAAAAAACCAAGAAAATCGTTTATAATAATATAAGAAAAACAGTGTAGAAAGAGGAAAATGTATTACTAACCTACAGCCTCTGTTGATGTTTTGACTACAATAAGTTTTCATTTTCAAATTTTCCCTTTTTCTTATTTGTTGTACGTTCCTCATTCATTTGTGTTGGCTCGTAAAAAAACCATAGAATAGTAGCAGTAGCAGTAAAAACAACAAGAACAACTTTGCAATGTTAAAAGTGATCCTTTTCTGTTTTGTGGAAATGGAGGGTTCCTTCTACTCCATCGTATAATATTCAACAAAAAACAAATGAAGGTTTATGCGAGCCTGATTTCATTTCACCTTTTCTTTCGTACATACTTTTTTTTAAATGTACCATCCACCCTTCACCATAACATAGCAGGGTATGGTTGGTGGCTGATGGTTCAGAATTGAAATGTCTAAGGTGATTTAGCTTATCCTGGCTTTTAATCTCAATTTAATGTTTTGTAAAAGCATATTTGTTATAATGGAAATGCCTTCACCTACATTATCGTTATGGGAGTTTTTTTTTCTTCCATATGAAATGAATCCTTCGTTATAAGAGCCTCTGTTCTCTATAAGTAGGAGGCGTAAGTGCTGCTGCTACTGACGATGAATGTTGTTTATTTGTGTGTTTTACACGATTCCTTTTCGGTACATATTGCTTAAAATTTATAAAACTTATTGTAGAAATTTTGGGTGTAGCACAGCAAATAAAGGCGTTTTGAAATAAATTTTTCTAAAGGCAGTTTTCTTAAATAAATTTTTATTTTTCTATGTACTCCTGAAAAGTGATTTCGCTAATGTCTTTCACTTTCGAGAAGAGTAAAAGTGTCGGAAAAGAAGGCATGATTTCAGTGTTGCATTTTCGCATAAATTTTTTTTGCGAGAAGTTGCAATATAGAGGTGACGATTCTACGACTTAACGTTAAAATAAAACTTTACTCGACCTGGGCATACTTTTTTAGACAACAGCTTGCTCGTTTTGGTAAGGAATATTGCACTTAAACATTCTGAATGCTTGGTTGAGTTCAGTTAAAAATATTGCCTAAAGTTAAACACTTTTTTGTATTTTAAACAAGCTTTATTAAGCCAAATATGTGTCATTTTGTTCGATAACCTTTTACCATATTTGTGGTAAAGGCATTATTCCAGTGTGAAAATCTGCTTCCATTGCGTTTTGCAGGTTTCTATGAAACTTTAATTTACACTATTAAAAGGACTCTATAGAGATCGAGGTAAATGGTCATCTAAAGGTGCAAGGTGCTGCCAATATGGTGGATGCATCAAATTTTTTTCACTCAGTTTCTGCTGGGTCATCGAAGAGGTATGTGGTCCGGCACTATCATGATAGAATAAAACACTTTTGCTGTTGATGAATTTTGGCAGTTTTAATTGCTTCCATTTAGTTATGAGTCAATCGTTTTACTATGTTGTAGAAGCTAATAATGAACATACAGCATTACCCCTCTTTGAGTCAATCTAGGCTTTGCCACCGATTGCGAAGCTTCATCATGCTGCGTCCATGAGCTTTTTCACAGATTATTGTTGTACGTTGTACACTTGTCATCGCTAGAGTCATTCGCTTTAGAAATGATTCGATTTCATTCGATTTCAGCAGTAAATTGCAAATGGAAATACCGTCCATCTTTCTTCAAACGGTTAATTGTTTGGTGATGAATGTTTAGTTCCCCAACAACGTCCATGATGTTAGTATTAAATAAAATGATAATCTAAAGAGTGCAAGGTACGGGGTATATGGTGAATGCATCAAGACTTCGTCACCAAGCTTTCTCTCTCTCTTTGTCACTGTCTGCGAAGCTTTACTTTGCTTCGTCCATGATCCTTTTCTTGCAGTATTTGTGGACATGATCCGGTTTTCATCGCCCGTGATCATTCGCTTAAGCAATCGTTAGATTACTTTCCATTTTAGCAGTGAATTGCAAATGCAAATTCGATCCGTTAAATTTATCACTGCTAATTCATGTGGCACCCCCACATTGGGCTTCTTTGTGCATCGAGCTTTCTTTAAACGGTCAATAATTGTTTGATAATGAATGTTTAGTTTCCTAGCAACGTCCACTCCACTTATATGGCTGTCATTCTGAATTCTTTTCCCTGATTTTATCGTTTTTTTTTAATGATTGTCCGACCAGAGCGAGGTGTCTCTTCAAGATCAAAATTATCAAAATTCCGATATAGTAAACTTTCTGTTGTAAAGAGCCGGGCACTCATGCAGCAGATGAGGTATCGATTCCTCACTGTTGTCTTCGCAGCAGTCTCTACATATAATGTTTTTGGCTATTCTTAGATATCTACCATACTTTCCCAATGAATGCTTACTGCCATAGCGCGGGAAATACGTAGGTCTTTCGTCTATCACAGGATGTCTATACTTTCCTTGCAAATTTCAGCTATATTTCGCTCTTCTTAGAGGTGATCTGTGCATATTGAAGGTGGGATTAAGCAATCCCCTCTCGAGCTAGCATTACGGCCACTGAAAAAGTAATCTTCACTCAATCTTTCTTATATCATATAAAGTTTCGTTTAATGTGTATTTTTTTGTTGTTCATAAAGGAATTATGTACGATGTTCAACATCTTTAATTATCAGTTACAACAGATAGCAGCGAATATTGACAAGAAAGACAAACATAAATAGGCTTGCAAGCAACTTTTTAAAGCTAACCTTTAGGCCGAACAAATGAAACACAACACATCGTCTTCTAGTAAACCACTCAAAAAGTTTCATGGGTGTCGCACAGCATTCAAAGGCAAACAACCGATAACTTGATCCAACTATTTTACAGAACTGCTTGACATGCGTAGTGAAGTGGCACTACGCTTACGTCACGGACTTACTGTAAGAAACAATATCTTCATCTTATAACGGATTATTACAATATTTTAACTGAACTGTTCCTTATTATAAGGAGATTTTGAAATTCGGAGCGCTTATCCATAGATTTTAAAGTAGGAGTCAAATCGAGATCATATTCATCAGACAGTTGTCAGGTACTACGTAGATATAGGAAAGAACTGGAGGAAAATATTGGAGCATTAGTTAAGGCTTTGTGTTATAGCTTTTTTGTTCGACATATTAAACTTTGTCTGACAAAACTTTCAGTTAACAACCATAATCAAGCTTAGAATATTCAATTACAATGTGAAGTCAATAACTTCATAGTAACACTTTGTTAACAATTTCTGAAACGCTGCATCTAAAGACACCAAAAGCAATTTTTGTTTTAGTAAACGATAGCCTCGGCAAAATTCGACACATATTTTAGTTGTAAGAATAAGAAGCTTTGACGTCTGACATAAAACCCTTCAAGATCCCCTGAAAGTAAGAGAAAATTAATTAGAATTTGGCATACAATCAGGATATATCCAGATTACATCAACATCGAGTGCAAGAACCAGGATCAAAGAAGTGGTGAAATTTCATTCGACAATAAGTGTTACTACAGCAGGGGTGAAAGAAATAATTAAACGAAGTTTTGGGGATTTATGTATTTATGTATTTCACAAATTTGTTGGTCAAATCTAGATTCTAATAGAGATCTCTGGCGAAGAACGTGTAAGATACCAATCAGCAGCAAAAATGCATATTTTATTTATCTATTTATTTTATTTATTACACATTGAAAAACAGTACAACGAGAATACAAATTTTATTTAATAGTGCTAATTTTGTGCAAAGTGTGCTTTGATTGTGGATCTAAAATGCATTGCATTCTGTTGGCAAGGCCAAAAGATATGCACAGTCTGGCAACCCTTTATTTTATAATTTCTACTTTTAAGTCATTGTTATTGTCTTTTCTATTTTATCTATTCATTCTTATATTGGTTCTTACCGTGATCGGTTCTTTTAAATACAATAAATACATTTAGTTTAAGACATCCAGAATATTCTTTTATTTGAAAACCCTAGCGTGGATTAACCAACGATACAAAAACCACAACACATTCATTTTCAGTTGAATATTTGATGGAAGTTGTTTTTCAGATACTTATTTATCACATCTTATGGAATTTATTTTATATCCCCTGTTAGAACTTGAAAATTACAATCTTGTATACACAGATAAATAGATTGTTTAATATATATAACCTTATGTAGAAAGATGAGAGAATGGCATTTTAGAAAATTTTCCAATGACATACTATATTATAATCGCTTTGTGAAAGATGAAACTGCCATATCTGCTTAGTATAAAATATATCTAGCGATGTTGTTATATGTAACATTAAGTTTGTGTCTGCTAACTAAATCTAGACTCGCGAAAAGTTCACATTCATACAAGAGATTGGAAATTAGTTATGTTTTGCAGAGGTCTAAAAAATGGAGTCCTCCATAGATTTCTTAACATACCATAGGTTTTAACACACACAGCTTTAATGTGGTCAGTCCAGGTAAGCTGGCTATTAAAAACTATAAAAAGTTTTTTCGCACTTTGAACAATTTCTATAGACGAGTTACCAACTATAAGTGGAAGCAGTGTATTTGATAAAATAGTCCATTTTTACAATTATAATAGCTTTTGCTTTCCTCGCATTTCGTTACCTCGCAGATAAAGCCCATTAAGAGTAGCCTATTGGTGAATATTAATAAACATTCTCAAGATCATGATTCAGTTTGATAATGCAACTGTAAAGTTGGACGTCATCAGCATACATTTTGGTTTCGCAATGAGTAAGCAGATTAAGTAGGTCATTGGAATACATACAGTGTAATAGTGGGCCGAGAATAGAACCCTGCGGTACACCTCTCTTTACCAATCAACTTGATAATTTTTCATTACCACGGTAAATTATTAGATTTCACAAGTATGTATATTCTACGGCTGGTGATGAAAAGTCAAATATATTTTTCAATTTGTGACAGAAGATTTTGTGATTAACAGTATCGAAGGCTTTTGAGTGGTCAAGAAGTATCAAAAATGATACCATTTTTTAATCCAATTTAGACCTCAGCTCGCGGCAACACTTCTGTGCTACCTAAAGCCAGATTGTATCACATTGATCAAAAATCTCCCGGAATAACCCCTGTGATGCGGTTCCATTTTTTTTTTTTTTTGTTAAGTTGGTACATCTGTTGTTGATATTCCAACTAAATCTTACCGTCATAGCTAGACATTTGCAAAAGCTACATAGCCAAGAGTACATCTACCTCTTGGTGTGTTGGCGGTTTTTAATTTTTTAAAAATGGATTTAAATTTGCAACAACGAACTTGTAATAAATTTTGCATAAAAAACGGATTTAATGATGCGCGAACGTTAGAAATTTTGAATGGTGTTTCGGCAACGATTCTCTAAAGGCAACGGTCGTTTATCAGTGGCACGAGCTGTTCAAAAGTGGTCGTGAGTCAGTTGAAAATGATGAACTCAGTGGCAGACCATAGAAAACCGAAGAAAACATTGTGAGTATAAAATAAATTTTGGTCAATAACCGCAAATTAACCATCATAGAGATAGTGGAGGACTTGAACATTGTCTATGAATCCGTCCAAGGCATTTTGCTTAATGATTTGGGTTTCCGTCATGTAGCAGCAAAGTTGGTACCAACCAATAGACCTCAATTTAATGCAAAAAAGAGACCGTGTTGAGGTCGCAAAGGCCATGATTTGCGAGGCTTAATCCGATGACACATTTATCAAAAGGATTATTACTGGAGACAAGACGTGGGCTTGTGAGTACGAAACGCAATCCAGACATCAGGCAAGTGAAAGGCTTTCGCCAAATGAGCTGAGACCAAAACGCTACGTTTTTTCAGTCAGAAAAGAGAGCAATGCTCACTGTTTTTATGGATTACAACGGTGTAGTGCATCATGAATTTTTGACGGAATGCCAGACAGTAAGCAAAGAGTATTATTTGTGCGTTACGAGACGTTTGCTTGAAGCAATTCGACGAAAGAGACCAGAATTGTGGGCAAAAGGCTAATGGATATCATGATAACGCACTGTCGCACAGTGCCATCATTATTCGAAACTTTTTGACGATAAATGCAACAAATACCATCTAACAGCCAACAAATTCACCTGATTTGTCTCCCTGTGGCTTCTGTCTGTTTGATGAAGTTATAACGAGGAACGCGTTTCAGCAGCCGAGAAGAAATAATGGAATAATCACAGGAAGCACTGATGGACATACCGAAAACCGATTATAAAGAATGCTTCGAAGATTGGATCAAGCGGTTGTATAAGTGTGTTCAGTAGATGGGGATTACTTGGACTGGGACAATACAGATTTAGATTAATAAACTTGTATTTTTAATTTTCTGAATAAATTCCGGGCACTTTTTGATCAAGGTAGTATGCTAGTTTACAAATCTGACCATGTACTATGCCCTCAAACGCATTTGACAAATATGGTAATGATCTCATATTGGATCAGAAATTCCATTTTTTGAGAAAAACCATGTCCGAAACTTGTCCTGGCCCTAAGAAAGTGTATTAGTCCTACCTTTAAATGAAAAATTCATACGCCTCTGACATCGCAAACCATAAGTACCTTTCGCTTATTCCTATTAAATACAATCAAACACACGCAAACAACACTTCCAACGACTTTCGTTTGTTTGTTTGCAGACGATTGCTTTTAAAATACTCTTACAGACACATACATACATATTCAAATCTATACAAAGGCAAACTCATAAATATACTCTCCCTTTCTCTCTCTTTGTCTCTTATATAGATTTAAAAGTAGAAATTTCACTTAAAATACCAACGTTAATTTCGCATAAAAGATTTCCTTTTCAAATAGAGAACAGATCAGAGAAAAACTACCCAAAAAGGCATTAGGACCAAACACCTAAATAAACGCACACCCATACACACACTTAAACATACTTTTAGTCAATTTATATTTAAAGATGATTCGGCAGTGCCTTGTAATAGTTACAGGAGTATTTAGATAATATTGGTGGGCGTTAAAATGATATTCACTTACAGAAACACACATAAGGAATGTTAAATACACATACACAGGAAGAACTTGAAACAATTTTCGTGAGAGTAAGTGAATGTATTTGACACATCCTTGCAGGTAAAATATGTGAATGTGATACGGCATCCACTTAAAACCCAAAAACCAAAAATAAAGCATCTGACATACAAATTTCAAAGAAATAGCAGCAACAACGACATCACTCGTTATGGTAGCTACGTCTGTTTTAATGCCACAAATATTTGCTGTTTCAAGTAAACGATTTTTAAATTTTTTACATTTTCTACAAATTTTCGGCAACGTAAATAAGGCGACTAATAGTAAAGAGAAATAATTTCAATTAAATTTGCATTCTGTATGCTATGTATGTACGAAGGAATAACTCTTATGCAAACACTCATTATTTGAGAAAGAAAAGTAATTTGGGTATAAAATTAAAAGGTATATCATCTATTATCTTTACAAGAAAAAAAGAAAAAAATTGGTTGAATATAATTATTAGGCAGGTGTTGTAATTGAAATCAATGCTTATTAACGGTATAATATATATAAGTATTGGTTCTGAAACTTTGCATAAACATTTAGCTATAGATCTTGGAAGCCCAAGTTATACTTCTTATAAAATTAAAACTAAAAGATCTCTTTTTAATATTTCTCAAAATTTATATTAAAATTAGGAAAATAAATATTAGATCTGATTAGCTGTGAGCTCATTTTGCAATGCTTTATTACACAGGGGGACAACCTCTGGTTGTGCTGTCGAGCTGGATAGACCAAAGGATGCTGAGCATGTTGGAATACAGATGAACCCATATCACCCATTGCAGAACATCGAGAATGTTCTGGGTTTCTCTGTCTGTGGAGAGGACTTTACTTCTTCTTAGGTTTGAAGAGGATAGATCGAGCTTCTTACAAGCATAATTTTAGGGAGCATGTCAGACATGGTGTACCCTGGCATTGACTACTGTATGAGCTGTAAGAATACGGAGGAAAAAGAATCGCTACAACGGCTTCTCTGTGATTGTCCCGCTCTATGGGAGCTTAGACTAAGGTAACTAGATACATGTCAATGCCATGATTTGGACTGTCTTAAAAGTTTTGTTTGCCACAAAAACCAACCACAGGTGACTAGATGTATGATCATAAAGCATAAACCTTTAGTTACTTTTCATAGTACTAAAGAGTGGGCAAATTTGAGGTTAGGAAGTAAATTGGCTTAAAAACACATCTTTCTGACAAAATTAATTATGGAATATGATGTCGGGCAAATGTCCACCTCTAGCACGTCGGCAGACATCCGCTCGTTCTACAAAATTTTTAACCACATTTTGCAGAGTATCAGTTGCGTGAGGCTTGTTCACGCAAACCTGGAGAAAATAATCCAGCTGCGTTAAATCACAAGAACGAGGCGACCAATTGACATCGCCAAATCAAGAAATTACGCGACTGGAAAATTTCTCATGCAATAACTGAAGCAAAGGTCACTGATATCAGCATTAGCCAATTGTGGTCACAAAAAATTGATTATCATGATTTGGTAGCGCAGAAAACTTACGGTGACTGCGATTCCTTGCTCATTTCCGAAAAGAACGGGCCGATGATACCGGCTAACCACAAACCGCACCATACAGTCACTTTCTTTGAATTGAATTGTTTTTCGAGGACTATATATTGATTTTGTGAGAGTCATATGGGACAATTTTGCTTGTTTAGATAACCGCCTGGTGGTTCAAAATTTTATGAAAAGAGCTAACGTCAGCCGACGTGCTAGAGGTGGACATTTGCCGGACATCATATTCCATTATTAATTCCCATATTTCTATTTTATATTGATATGAATAAAAATGAATTTGTCAAAAAACAGATTTGTTTTTAAGCCAATTTATTTCCTATCCTCAAATATGCCCGCCCATTATAACCTTGTGGTAAAAATTTCTGTTGCAAAACGAAATTTTCGAAGAAGTTAATCATAAAAACCCAGATATGTATCTTCCAGTCTAAGCTCTTCAAAGTTTTGTCTTAAATATTGTTTGGTTTTGGTTACGACAACCAGTCATCTTAGAGACGAAAACAACAATCTGTGTGCCAGGCTCATACAATTAATCGCCCCATATGTCTTACAACTGAAGTGAACCGAGAGACGCTGATATATTTATCATATTTTTAAATGGTGATTTAGCAGATTAGGTATGAGTTTTTGACTTTCTAGTACGCCAATGAAGCATGATATCCGACAGATTGTCCACCCCGACCAAACATGTCGATTATTTTATCAAAATGTTCGATCATATTGGTGTTCGAAAAAGGTCGGTTATAAATTTGAACAAAATGAAACACCTTTTTCATATATTTGAAACAAGCTTTATTAAGTCAAATATGTACCGTGTTAATAAACACATATTCCATTTGTGGGGTAAAGCCCAGTGTATCAGTATGCTGAGCGATTAACTTATCCAACTGTGTTAGGTTTAAATTTCACACCATTAATATAGTTCTGCAGAGATCGAAACATTTGATAATCTTAATATGCAAGGTGCAGGCTATGTTGTGGATGCATCAAAACTTTTTAAGCAAGCTCTCGCAGTTACTCCCAGGTCATAAAAAAACTTCATGTGCTATTTGAAGTTGTCATGATGGAAGACTACACGTAATCATTTCTAGCCATTTTAATTAAATTGTAGAAGCACATTGTCGTACGTACGTCATCCATTTTTTATCGCCCGTAATCATTCGCTTCAAAAATGGTTTGATTTTGTTCCGTTTTAGCTATGAACCTCCACTATATATTTCACCGTTAATTCATATGTCACCTACACATCGATCTTCCTTATCTATCCAGCTTTCTGAAATGAATGCCTAGTTCCTTAGCAAGACCACGCAGCTTATATGTCGATCTTTTTCAATTTTTTTTGAATAATTTTGTGGATTTTTTAATGACTGGTCGACCAGAGCGAAAAACATATCTAACATTAAAATTATCAGATCGAATACGTGCTGTTTCGCTACTATTTTTCTGGTTAAAGTATATCTCTGTAAACTTTAGAAACTTTTTCAGCAACTTGCGGCTGTTTTAATAATAAAAAGCCAAATATGGCTCTGTATACGAATACATATGATCATCTTCTAACAAACTGAGGCTTAAAATAAGCTATATTGTTGCATGATGCAAACAATTTTATAACCGACAATTTACAAATAAATTTTACGAACACCAATATTTTGGCAATCTGGTGGGTTTATTTTGTTAACGACATCATGGATTCTAGTTTCTGTATAGGTGATTCCATCAATCCACTATTATCCCATTTATTGCAAAATTTTCAACAATCAAAAATTTATTTGCGAAGCGCCCCTTTACAGCATCTCTCCGTACAGTAATACGTTTAGCATGCAAAGGTCTTTAAACTATTACTCTTATATTTTCCGAATTCCAAATGCTTAATTTTTTGACTGCTGATGTATTCAGACAAATGAAAGTTGGTTGGGTATGTCAATGAAAAAGTCGAGGAATTGACAGTTTTGGATATTCTTGAACAGTGTAAATCATGATTAAGATGTTTGTTCTTTAATCACCCGATCGAACATGCGTTAAGTGAGGTTCATTATAAATACATAGTGAATTTTTCAAATAAAATGTATCGTTAGACAAAGCTTCTACTGTTGATATGTCTCTACAAGTAAAATATTAAAATTGTTACCAAAACGCACGATGTTAATTGCAAATAAAACATAGTTTTCAGAGAATTACATTAATGTTTTTTATTATGATAGAAAAATAAAATGATCGAAATATGAAAATTATGTGTGAAACAAAATATCGGCCAAATGATTGCCACGGCTTCGGTAGTATACCTCTATCCGTCGGTGTATATTTTCAATGCATCTGAGATATAATTGTTCTTGGCTTATTGACATGAACTTTTTCTTTTAAATATACCCGCAGAAAGATGTCCAACGGTGTCAAATCACATGATCATGGCGACCAATTAACATCGCCACGATATGAGATAACACGTCTTTTGAATTTCTCGTGCAAAAGAGCCATTGTTTCGTTGGATGTGTGGAAAGTGGTACCATCCTGTTGAAACATATCCTCCATGTCCATAATCTAAATTCCAGCCCGATGACGTCGCCGGCCTATAAACTTCACCAAGCAGTCACTCTTTTGTGGATGCATGGCCTTTTCAACAATCACTCGTGGATTATCATTTGCCTAAATGATACAATTCTGCTTATTAACGAATTTACTGAGTGAAAGTGTCTGAAAGTGATTGTCTTTGTAAAGTCACCATTCATTTCTGTCTGTTCAGCTAACCATTAGGGGTATTGAAGACGCTTGAAATGGTCAATTCGCTTCAGTTCTTAAGTCAATCGAGTCTTGTAAGCGTGTAAATTCAAATCAGTGATGTTCGTGAGATGTTCAATTGCTGGGCACGAGGACGATGGCTCCAGGTTGATGGCTCTTCTGCCACACTATCACGAACTACAGCATTGTTTTGCTCAGAACGAATTGAGCGAGTGTGCACAGGTGTTTAAACATTTTCTACAGACCCGGTTTGCTGAAAGTTTCGCACAATTCTCCCGACTGTGGACACATTTGGTAGATTATGCTGATCAAAAACATCACGACGTGCGTGAAATGCATTTTAATTTGAACGCCCATTTTCGTGAACGCCTTCAACAAACTTAACGCTCTGCTCCGTTGTGTACCTCTTCATGTTTAAATTTGTCAAACACTGAAACAAAGAAATGCCAAATCCAGTTCGGTAAAAAACATGACTTTAAGGTGTGACTTACGATTAACATCGGGCATTTTGGTTGGACCACTATGACCTGGATCAAAAAGTTTCCGGAATAACCTCCATGTTGCGGTCCCATCGTTCCGATTTGAGATTTTTTTTTGTTAAGTTGGAACATCTGTTGTTGATATTCCCCCTACAAAAACCAAAAATCCCATTGAATTGAAATTGGCTTGGATTGTTCCATATCTATAACTTCCTTCTGGATACTGATTGACAACAATTTGAAAGAAAAGAAAGTATATGGTATATAAGCTATATTTTTCCAGTGGTATTACTGCTACAGTAGTAAATTCATAAGAGGGCGAAAGTGCTTTTTAATGACGGCAAGATATGCAACTCCGTCGATTTGATAGAGCATAGTCGCAATGATGCCTATGTCTCTTTGTTCTATCGTTATTATACTGGAAATTGTTCTGACCAAAATAGGAAATTAATTCCTTATAATCACATGTTTTTCATAGTACCAGTACAAAGCAAGAATAGAACTCATCCCAAAGGTAATGGTCTCAAGTGAGCGTAATTAGTTAAACAGTACTCCTATGCAATATATAATATTGTACCAAATTTTGTTCAAATTGGTCTTATGGTCCTATGCTTAGCTTAATCTCTTATACATTTGATTTATTGCCGTAAGTTATTTAAAAGTCCAACTTTTAAGGCTATTATTTCCTTACATGTTATACTTTTCGTAATATTTATGATAAGAAATCATTTTTAACAAATTACTGTAGGACAACTATTTATCAAAACTATTTTCAATACAGAGCTATTTTCTATACACATATTTGCAAATTTATAATTTGACCATTATAAAAATTCTCTAATAAAAGCCATTCAACTATTTAAGAAAAGCGTTCAACCAACAAATTTAATGGATTCTCATAACTTTTATACATAAAAGGAAAAATATTCTTACTAAAGCAAAAAAAAAAAAAAATGGAATAATATTTTACCAATAATTTCAAACAAATGACATGATTTAGAACAGAAATCGTATCGATCGAGCCAAAGATATGCACCATATACCGAAAGACTAATCTATATGCAACATAAATACTCATATTCATGCATAATGTTATAAATGTTGAGTGTACGTATATGTTTATGTATGAAATAAAGGACATTGAAAGGACCAAGAAAATGGAAAGGCAGAAAATTGGTAATAAAAGAAAACTATGTATTACCGAGTATGAGTATTTATGGTCTTAATTAATGCAAAGTTTAGTTTTTTTTTTGCTTTTAGTGCATAAAAGTTGTTTGAATTATATGCCATTTTAATGCTCTTATTTGTTATGAACGAATGAATGCAGTGTGCGAAGAACGAATGTAATGAAATAGGAAAAAATAATTGCAACTGAAAAGAAAAATTGTCATTTTAAATAAAATTATTGTAATGCATTGTGCCACTAGGTATATGGGGTCGTAATGAGTCTCTATAACGTAATAGTCTAACGAAAACGATAGCGATTTTTTAAATATTAATAAAACGAGAATATTAAGAAATTGTTAAGATAAGTTTATGAGTGATTCTTTGGAACTAATATTTTCATAAATATGGTTTTTAATTTAAAATTTTGTTTTTCAAAACGAATTTAAGAAAAAGAATGAAAAAGTTTGGCAATTATAAACTTAAAATGGCACCGCACAGATGTCCATGATGATCATGATGATCATGATGATCAAGAATACAGATGTCATTCTTTTATAAACATTTTCAATTACATTTTGGCAAAATGGCAGGTTAATCATATTTAATCGATTTAAAAATTAATTCACTCGGGTTAAATCGCTTGATCTTGGGATTAACAGCTAAATTTTGTGAAATAATACAAACGAAAAAATGGCTCTCAGTAATTGTGTGGGATATGACACCCTCTTGTTAAAAGAACATGTCAGTGATATCGATATTAGTAATAGTATATCGGGCAGAAAGTCTTAATAATTCTGTTGAACAAGTTCCTGTATTGTACCAACGCCAGTTCCAGTCCAGCTAAATCCGTTGATTTTATGTTCCTCAGATTTAAGCAAGATCCGAAAAGCTGTGAGCCAAAAGGCAAACATCATCCTCGTATTCAAGATCAGTGAAACGCCCTTGATTTTTTCCATACAATACCCTTTCCATTCTGCGAGACATTTTTAAGAATCGTGTCTACGACTATATTAAAGCTGATATGACGCAGTTTTGGCGACTACCGATTCCCATCTTCACCGTCCTACTTAACATTCCAACCTGCTTAATTCTAAAGCTGCCATTCTGACAGAGGCACCTAAAAAGTACTATGCGCTACAGATCACGCTGTGATTCAATCTGTCAACGGCTTTTTACAAAATCGATAAAGCACATACACATACATCTTACTTGCTAACATCAACCTGCTAACAGCAACCTTAACCATATCTATATCCAAAGTTTCGAAAAAAAATTAAGTAGTCATGTCTCCAGACTGCATAGCACACCAAACAATAACATTTTCTGTATGCAGAAGCTTATTCAAAATTGCTTTTGCATTTTCAGACGCCGAAATAGATCTCTTTTGAAAATGAGCAGTATTTGAATAAATGATTGTTTCAGAACTCCAGTGTTCTTTAATTAAATCATATGATCACAAAACTGCTACAACTTTTTCCTGTTTTATAAGCTGAATAGGCTTGCGACAACTAATTATAGCTAATAATTAACTAATTATAGCTTGCGAACACATTGTTGCCCATACGGTTGGTTGGTTGCCTTACAACTATGGCGTCATGTTAAGTCACGTATAATTGAACCTATAAACACTAAGCGAACCCATCGCTTACACTATGGAAGCTTGAGGATCGTTCTTGATCCTAAACTGAAAGTTCAAAGAAGACTAAGTACCACAGAATATTATTCATGTAGCAGGCTATTGGGTAAAACCTAGCCTTAGATGTGTTACTTCAGTTGCTGCCCATTGAATTATACATATTATTTTTACTTCCTACTCAACTGCTGAACACTCAAGAGAGGGCGGCTAGTGGCTACAAATACGATATTGGCACAGCCGCATTTCGAATAAATATGATTTGCCGGAAATTACTGACTATGAGGCGACAACTTTCGACTTTAGATTAGTTTGCAGGCCTCTTATTCCCTCGAGAAGATGTTGGAGAAGACAGCAGACGTTTTCTGGGAAAGACTGCGTACTGCACAACTGTACAAGCTTCTAGATTTTCTTCGTGAAGGAAAAGATTGGAGCAAAAGCAGCGAAGATTATCAAGATATCACGACAAAACATTCCTAACATCACGCGATACAAGCGGAACTTGAAGTGTATAGAGCCGGGCGATCAAGTTGTCCTAAGTTGCGTTCCAAAACACTGTAATGAAGATGAAAACGAGAAAGACAACGAATTCGCTCTTAAAAAGGCAATCTTATCTTAGATTAGGAAAAGATTATGGCAGACTTTCTTATGAAGGGTTAAGGTTAAAGAGTTTGACGACTTGTTCTATTGCTATAAAAGCTTCGCCACAGCTAAACAAATAATGATCAAGATTCTTGGACTTGGCATAATATCCAACAATCCTTATTGCAGAAAGGACAAAGCGAGTAATCGGTGGAGTATCTATTATGCGAATGTGTAGCATTAGCCAGAAAGAGGCTAAAATTCCTGGGCTCTACACACTTCTATATATTAATAACCATTGCGCATATCAAGCCGAGAAAATCCATTAGCTTTAAATGCGCATTAAATAAGCTTCAATGGCTTTTAAACTATGGAGAATGTAGTACACATTAGTCAAATCATGAGTTGCGACGAGTTTGTCCTGGGATAGAGATGATATAAACTTATCAAAACCGCCTACCGTTGACTACCTTTAACATGTTCTGTAATATACTCAAATAATTGCGCTGAATTCTTAACGGCTGCGTTAACGTTTGCGTTAAAGTTTGCGATTTCCAAAGTTAGAACATACACACACTCACACACACACAGAGTATGAAGAAAGGAAACAGTAATAATTATGACAACAATTAAATTTTAAATTTTCATTAAATTATAACGTCTTTGTATTCCTCCTCCAGCTATTTTTTTTCTCTCCGCATATTAAGAAAAAGTAAAACGATATATAAATTAATTCTCATGGCAACTTGCATTTGCACAAAAAGAAAAAAAAAAGCGAAGTGTAGAAAATGGATTTGGAAAAACTTGCATAAATTTATATATCCTTTGGGTTGTTAATTTACAGCAACTACAAAATAAGAATGGTATACGAACAACGGCGACAACGACGATAACTTTAGCAAAACAATGTTAACAAATAAAATAAATTTAAAAATTGTTAAATGAAATATTTTGCAATGAAAATAAGTTATTTATGATTATTATACTGGCAATGCGAGTATGTATGGTGAATGGTCAGAATAGAAAGCACCAAGGCTACAGCCATAGACTATTTTGAAAACAAAAGTAACGCTTTCAATATTAGCTCGTTCTCTTTTTAATACTCGTACTCTCTTATTCACAATGTGATTTTTGTTTACAAATCATTAAAATCATTTAAGTCCTTTTTTGCATGCATGCAATGTTAACCGGTAGATAGAAACAGAATCAGCCAACTAACGAATGAGTATGAAAAATCAACAGATATTTTTGCAAAAAAATGTGTGATTTTAGCTTTAACAACAACAAATTTATCCACACAATAATTATAAGTGCAACATATAAAAGCAGAACACATCTTAAACTACTGCAAAAAAACAAAAACAAAAACAAAAACAAAAACAAAAAAGTTTCAAGTGAATAGAAAAAGCAAAAAGTTATATCACATCCAGGCATGAATATTTTAAAGAAGTCACTATGGTATGAAATACACTAGTAAGTAACTATCGAGATCATACCAAAAAATATTCTGGAAGAATACATAATTGGAATTGTTTAAATCTAAATCGCGGTGGATAAGTAGATAATTTCTACATACCACTGAGTAGTCTGACCACACCACACTAGTTTGTTTTCCTAAATGCCATGGAAGGAATCTTGGTGATTTATCACTTGTTGGTTCTAAATTATCAAGGCAGTTAAACACTTTTTACTCTGACCTTCGATAGGATCTATGGTACCAGAATACCTACTAGAGACGATTAGGCTGCGGGATCTGCTCTTCGGTCTTAATCATTAAAGATTGATGGCTCAAAGACAGCGGTAGACGCAGGATAGGGTTTTTGTTCTAATGGACTTATCTTCTCGATCTCTCTTATATTGCGCGATGATTGCTATAGATAGGGTCGCTATGTCTGTGTGTGTAGGTGTGTGTATGTATATTCAGGAATTGGATCTCGAACCCTCGGACATTGCGTCGGTAGTTAGGATGTAATGTTTCTTTATCTGCATTAGCTCACTGGCCTAAACGTGTCATATTAATATGAGTCCCGAGTCAAACGGGCATTAAAAGAAATATTTTTGCTGACGAGTGCGCAACTAGGGGGTCATCTATGAGTCCGACTCTTTCACAGGGTGAATACAGAGCCCTTTATTAAAGTTATCGAGATTAATGCATGGGTGGCCGTTGGTATCGGGCCAAGTGAGTTCTTGTACATTCAGGCTTAGGGAGGGTCCATGATGACCTTTTCGGTTTCTTTTTACGGTATGACAGTGAATCACATGCCATCCTAGTGTAGTCACTAACCGTGGACTACCTGTGTACACGATAGATACCTGCCACTGATTAGTCTAATCGCACTATACTGGTTGGTTTTCTAGCGCCCTTGAACCGAGTTTTGGTAATCAATCACACCTTAGTCTCAACATTTTCGAGTCACGTCTCCAATTTGGTTCTTCTTCTTTCTCTGTTTCTATCCATCCTATATTTTTACCTCCGCATTTTCTACCTACCTACCTAACTGAGTGTTATAAACCCGCCAAACTTAGATGTGCCGTTTTAATACCACAAAACTCGTCGCAACTAATGAGGCCGACTGGTGTGTATTGTATTGGCGATGTTATAACAAGGTCAATGATTTTTTAATTTTTATAGCAGTATAGTCAAACTCCTCTATCCTTTGTTGACCCTTCGCAAGAAAGTGAGCCATATTCTTTGCATAATCTCATGCAGCAGGATAAAGACATCTGAATGCTCCTTTCGAATAGGATCAATTTGTCGGCTTTTTGTTTTCATCAACATTACAGTGTACTGGAATCCAACATAGGACAACCTAGCCGCCAGACTCTCCCTGCATTACGTAACTAGCTTCGGGAATAACCTGACCGAAGCTGGGTTATGTATTGAAGTCTGGTTATCGACAAATATCTCTTGTAATTATTTTTAGAATTTCCTTTGCAAATTTTGCTTTATCGAAGACCACTGCTCGAAAAATATTGATATAATCTCACTGCAATGTTCAGTATTTTGCAGAAAACATCTGCACCAACCCCACAATCTATTTTAGAGCCATTTATGTAGAAGTGGATTTTTATATAATATATGGTCCTTAACGCCACTAGCCGCTCTTTCTCCGTTGCTCTTATATACGCAGTTCCTTGTATTTGCTTTTGTACCAGACAGTCTATCCTTTTTTTAAATTGGATCTGATTGTGGCAATTTATGCCCATAATTTGAAGTTCGACCGTAGTTCTCATGTTTCGCAACAACCTGTCACATGAGTTATATGCTGTTTTGAACTGCCTCAGTAACCACCAAAGAATCCAGAACTCTTGATCTGGACGTCTTGTATCAGGTGAGACCAGCCAGCCAGTATCAGAAGAAACTCTCAATGCTTCAATTTTTTGAAATGTTGCAAGAAACACTTCATTTCATCCAAACTCCTTACTACCCTCAAGGCCCAAAGGTTTGTGTAAGAAATGCTAATCTATTCTTCTCAACAGCATTAAGACTTGACCTTAAACTACTACAAAAATTTTAAATTTTTTTTATCTGAAATTGACCCATAGTGTTTTTTATGCCAGTGCATGCCATGCATTTTGCGAAACTGCATTAGTGTCTGGGCGACATGCAATTAATTCTTTAAGCAGCTAGTGACGATGTAATGTTAACACAATACGAACAAACACACACACAACATCCTGTAACTAAACGAAAGATCATAGACTATGTACATATATAAATATGTATGTACGTATGTCTGTTGCAGGTTATATGAGGCACCTTAGAAAATGAATGCTTACTCGGTTTTAAGTTCAAGTACGCATAACAAAAGCTTTAAGGAAGTGTCATTACCAATGAGTAACTAAGCAGTGGCAAATAGCATGTTGTTGGTGTATTATGTTGCTGTTGTTGTAACTTAAATTCTTTGTAACGTGGCACGTACATATATGTTACTTTGATTGTGCATGTTACTGTGTTTCTTTTTAAGTCAAAAGTGCTAATTAAATGCTCTCGATTCTCCATCTTTTCTTTGAATAAACGACAACAATAAAAACAACAACACTAACAAAAAATGTATGTATAAGTCAACAACATGCATGTCATTGGCAATACAATACACAGTAGCATAGTACAGTTCTACTGTCTCTAAATACGACAAGCCAGCAAGTACTCACGGCTTGCACTGCATGCTGCTACCGCTAATGCTGTTGCTGTTGTTCTACCATTTTTAACCTCTTCATGCCAAGGTGTAACGCTGTTCAGTTCGTTAAGAATTTTATGTGCTGATTGCAGAGAGCGTGAATGCATGCGGAGCAAGCGAAAAAGCATCACAAGCAAATGCTTGTTGTCCTCATTAAAGGTGAGAAAACACCGGTAACAAGTGCAAATTTTAATTTAAAACAAATTAAAGCACAAACATAAATTAAAATAAATTCGTGATCAAATATTAAAACAACTTACGGTTTAAATTAAATCTTGTTAACGGAGATGTAAATAGAAATTCTTTATAATTAATTATATGAACAGGCAAAAAAAAAACCCAAAAAATGAATAAATAAATTTTATTAATTCGTGCAGTTAACAAATTATTAAGTTAAAGTTAAATATAATTGCTGTTATTTTATTTTGTAACAAATTTAATTGCGAGTTAATAATAAAGAAAATGAAAATGAAATAAATTTTTTATAATAAATTAAAACAATTTTATTTTGATATTAAATTATTTTCATTTAAGACAGTTTTAGTATCAGATTTATCAAAAAAAAATGCTTTTAGCACTTCAGATTCCGTACCTTTTAAAATTAAAACCCACTTTCAAAATATTAAACAGAATATTATGAACAAAAGGATTAGGATTTAATTTAAAGAGAATAAAATATGTATCTGTGTGTGTTTTTTTAACATTAATCCGGACAAGACCGATTTGATGCTGCTAACAAGAAGGATAAGAATTCAAACCTCCAGAATCTCCAGAATATATAGACAGGAATTGCATCTCTCGGATCGCGTAATTGCGGAATAAAAATTGACCTGGATATCGACTTCAGAAAGCCGCAGTAGCTTACTATATGGACACCACTTGAAAAGTTTCACCAGCACAATGTACTATGTAGGGGTTATTCTCTGAGTGCAAGGATCAAGAAAAAACACAAAATCACAATGTGGGTAAAAACGATCATTACGGGCAATGAAGAAATGTGTTAAATATGAGATTATTATACAAAGAAAAAGTCGCAATCAATATCTAGTGAGTATTTAATAAAATTAGAAGAGAATTCTCTACATCTTATAAGCTGTTACAAACTGATGAAATTATTATTTCTAAGCTCTACTGCTCACGAGTCGAACATTTCAATGATCTATTAAGAACTTATTTGGGTAACAGAAAAGGTGTTGTGATTCATTATGATAATTTCAGGCCCAAAAAAATTGCAATACTTTTTCTGTACCGTCTAAGTCGCCTAAGTTTTTCACCGAAATAGTTACTTTTACACCACATACTGTTTACTTTTATTCGTTAAAAAATCGAAAGTTTCTTAAAAGCTTTCCTGAAGACAATATTCCCTTTTTTATTGCTCTTGGTATTAAAACTAAAACTTCTATAATTATAAAATTTCAAATAATAACTGAACGTTAAAAGTTTTAACACAAAATGTCTGCATTTTAAGTCCATATTATCGGTATATATATATGCCCCATCCTGGTGAGACATTAACATCAATGACAGTGTCATTATCAAAAACACCCATCACATCTTTTGGTCGGTTTTTGTATTATTTTATCAAATTTTGTTGTTTTTATTTTTGTCATGTGAACATATTTAATGAACATTATTAAAGGTAATTACTACAACTTGAAATTTGATTACGTGTTGCACCTTGTGAGTCATATGTTGTTAGTGAACTCACTCACTCATCCACTCATACAATGAATATGGTGTGTGCTTTAAATAATAGTTTTGCATTGCTCTGCAGTAATGTTGCAAGTTATTTTGGAATTCTAAGCCCAACCCAAATAACCCAAAACATTCATTCATTCATTTTCATGGTGACTATTGAGGTAAATAGTAGTGGAAGTAAATGAAAATGTGATGACATGTACATGACACCGATATAGAAGGCAGTTTGAGTGAAGGAAACACAGTCAGAAGTGAAGAAATAGAGAAAGAGAGATAACCCTTGTCGTTTTGAAAATAATTTCTTGTGTTTATGAGATGTAAACTAAACTAATTTGCAATTTTGTGTCTGTAGTTAGATTTCCGTCATTTGGTGTTGTTTCGTAGTTTTTTTTCTTTTCATTTTGCTTTAACCCAGTCTGTCTAAGCAAGTTAAATATAATAAACACGTATTAACTCACATATAACTTTATGTATGTCTGTTGCACATGTTGTATATGCATCGACTAATATAAGCATAATTTTAAGACTCACCCTTACCTTAGACTACACAAACATACACATTGATATGCGACAGTACTATGTAGTAGCAACACTTAAGCTTTTGAATTAAACTCATGCCACCAATTATTGGCTATTACAAAATTGTAGAATATGTATGTTTGTATGTACACCATTATCATCAGTTTGTCTTGTGCTGTCTAACCGAAATAATTTGCTCAAGTTTCTATAGAATGAAAAAAAGGAAAATAAAAAACCAAAATCCATCAAGAAACTTAAAACCCTGGCTGACAGCAAAGCAAAAGATAATGAAATTATAATGACCATAATGATAACGGTAATGATGACGATGACATCGATGACAAAAATTTTGCTGTCAGCAGCAATTTAATGACCGCGTTACGTGACGTAGTAACAATTTGCAAATTGCAAATTCTAATACAAATGCTCTCTAAAAGTGCGTTTCATCAAATCTTGACAGTCATATAGTATATGTATGCATGTATGTACGTACAGCTCAGATAAATGTCATTTGTATAAATGTCATCTGTATAAATTGATTTGTTGTATAGCGTACTAAGAAGAAATTTAAATGTAGACTTCGTTTTACATTTAAACGTATGTGATAAATTAAAGTAGAAAAATGCAAATCAAATCAAATTCCATGAAAATAATGGCCATATAATTATTTGGAAAGAAAATTCATTTTAATGAATGAAATTCAGGTTAAGACTGGAAAGACGGAAAAATTGGCATACCTAGAAAGGGGTCAACTAATTGTAAATTAATTTTAAATTAGTTTTTAAATAAATTTTTATTATTTAAATTTAAAAATTGTTTATGAATTTTAAAAATATTTCAAAAATTACGCAAAAATAAATTTTAACGGAAAGACAGCTTCTACAAAGTGATAGGAACGTTTAAAAAAAGTTATGTATTGCGTATTATGCAAAAAAAATAAAATCATGCGTTTTTCTTTCAAGCGAAATTGAGGTATCACTGAGTAATAGCGTCAGTGTAACAATTACAGTTACATCTCAGTCACACCTGAGATGCATATTATCTTGATGTTATAGTTTGTAATGGTGCAACAATCAACAGGAGCGTTATTTGAAATACGCCAATGATATTTCTCATAAAGCTATCAATACATGTCTGCCATATTTAAATCTCTAGAGGGTGTAGCTGCAAAGGTGATATAACATAGGAAGGTTCGACATTGTTAGATATACAGTAAGGTGCTGCAGTACCCCTAACAACACACAATCCTGGTTACATAATATCGAATTGGAAGAGGTAAGTTATTTCTGTTACTTTGGCAGCATTCGAACAAAGACTCGTAACTGTAGCGATGACGTAATATTTTGAATCATTAAAGCTAATCAATCTTTTAGTATTTAACGAATTGTGTGGAAACTGACAACTATCACAAAATGGAGCAAGATAAACATATTTTACTCCTACGTAAAATCAGTCATCCTCTATTTTTATTAGTTCAGAAATCACACAATGTCAACGTTGTTTTCGAAGGATATTGCAAATACCTTGGCAAAAACCATCTTAAATATAAATATGTGGAAAAAATCAATTCAGCATCGCAAACGGCGTTGGATTGATCACACGATTCGAAGACCACATTAATACTTAGCAATAACTGCAGGCGATGCACAATGCGTTGTCCCATAGACAAACGTCAAAAAATCACTCATCACAGACTTCGATAAAATATGTATTTTTGAAAAGTAATAATCCGCTGAATAAAATACCGAACAATTTTTTTTTTTCGTCTACTTCTCTATATTGCTGCAAGGGCATTAAGCTCAACTAATTTATAATAAAAAATACTATGTAAAAAATTTAGGTTATGTTAGGTTTTTTAATTACTTTACAATATTAACATTTTAACAAAATTAAAAAAAGTTTTAATTCTTTTATTGTTTTAACTTCTTTTCTATAGTGAAAAACGCACTTATTTCAGTAAAAAGTTTAAATTTACCAAGCTTTGGAGGTGTATTAAAATAATATATAAAAAAAAATATTTTTTTATTTCGGTGCTATCAAATAAAACAAATTAGAACCAACTTCGTCCTACAACTAAAAACTTTTGAAATTTTAAAAATGTGTAATTTGGAGAATTTTTCATTAATTTTACAAATTTTAAGTAGCTTGAGGCTAATAAAAAATTAAAAATAAAGTGATAATCCACTTTATCTATAATATATCAACCCAGAAATAATAAAATTTATTATTCAAATTCAAAATTTGCAGTACCACATCGAATTTTTGTCAGAGTGCAATGCATTTTTAAATTTTTTGAATCCAAAAAAGTGCACGTGTTAAAACCTTGTTGTTATTTGGAAATTATTTATATCAGTAATTATCATAACTCTGTGCTACAGAAAACCTTTTTTTGTTAATAAATTTTAATAAAAAAATAGCTTAGAACAGTTATGTTGGCGGTGGACCTGCCCGTTTTCGTATTTTGTCAAAATTTTGCTTATATCTATATTTAGCCCCAGTAAATGTCTGCAGGTATTTCATTTATCTATGACGACTCCTTTTATTTTTGTCCATTCGCTCTATGGGATCAACGCACTGTGCGACGTATTGAAGTCGAAATCAACTAAATTGCTTCAAACAGGACATTATGGAAAATTGTAGGCAGATTGAATCAGCGGACAACGTGCCGCATCCGCCCCTAAGCTGTCAAAATCTGTTAAATTCGTATGAAACAAAATTTTGACAGCTTGTGGACGAATGTGATACGCCTTCCCCTGATGCAATCAGATTAAAATTTGTCACAATGCATCTTTTTGCTACAGAGAACATTTCTGAATTGAGTTATGACCCAAACTTCACAAAAAAAAAAAAAAAAAAAATTGTCCATATATATGAGGCACCCCCTATTGTGGATTGATACGGCATGCCTTCCCATAATGCAATCCGCCTAAAATTTACAATAACGCATTTCTTGGCTACAGAGAACTTTTCGGGGGGAGTTAGGACCATAACTTCACAAAAAAAAAAAAAAATTGGCCTATACTCTTAAGGAACACACGCTCCCAAACACTGAGACTAAAAAAGGTGACACCGTCAATTTGACGATATTTGTATCGCACAAAATTCAGAAATGTAACTGAAATATTGGCGGAAAAATATGAAATAGTGTTGAATGAACTCTATCCGTTTGGAACACTAAAAAATAGGAAGGTCTTTAAATTAAATTTGATCCAGTTTTAACAATAGCCACGACATATCAATTCAGACAAATCAAACTTTAAAATGAATGCAGTGTAGAGTTAATATGCCTTAGTCGCCATTTTGCTGAATATGGTTAATATTGGCAGTATATTTGGTTCTACTGACATTCAGCCCTTAGATAGGGAGTACATTCTACAATTGGATTTTGTTGTCGAATATCAAATATTAGAGTTTGACTAACCCTTATTTCCATATCCTATATGGCTTTAGATATCATCTGTTAAGTACAACAGCCACAAATCATATAAATCCCGTTATTTGTGGTAACAATTCCCGGAAAAAGAACTAATTGTAGCTTCATAATTGCAAAGTAACACTAATCATTTTAACGAAAATTTCCATACAATTTTGTATGCAGAATATAATCAATAACATGGTAAATTGTCCTTAGGCTCCAAGCAACAACGTCTCATACATAACATGTTACAGTCGTCGTCTTATGTCCACAACGCCATTATCAGCATCATTATAATAATATTTCTCTACTCACAACATGGCACAAAACTTACTAAATACTGCAACATGACGATGACGTACTTTGTACATCTGTCTTTATGGTTATGGTGTAAAGTTTTAATTATTAAAACAGGTAAGAAAAAATGCATTCACAATTATGGCGTATTTTGTTTTGTTAGCACTTTAATATTTGATATTTGAATTAAATTTTATTAGACAATTTTAGAGATATAACAAGATAACTAACTGTCGTCATCAAAAAGGATTGTCTGACCAGCAGTTAAGAGTTTAAGATAAGATTGTCAGGAACATAATTTTCTTAATGAATTATTTACTCTTGTAGTATGAAAGCCACTTTGCAATGCGACAATATGATAACAAAATTCACTTGGAGGATGAATTTAAAAATTGCTGTCAATAAAAAAAATAAAAAAAAACAACGACAACACGAAGAAACAACAACAAAATTATTTTCATGTTATGCTAATTAGTTCGTTCATTATCAGAATTACGCGTTTATAGGCAATATTTAGATTTTGAAATTTTATGGCGTAACACTGTGTTGAAATCATTTGCAAACTGTTCGACAGTTCATTTACGCATAAAAGGTATGTATGTATATTACTGATATTATTATGTATGTATATTACTGATATTTAGCAATTAAGCCAATAATGAGGCTTAAAATGTGCGTGCCATTTGTCCTGTTTTTTGCGAGAGAAATCTCTAATTAGAAATTAATGCAAATTGAATTTATAATAATTACATTAAGTTTTTGGGTTTGTCTTGTCGCTACTGTTGTTGGTTTTTTATATCTTCTCTTATTTGCCAATCTCAATTAAGTTGCCAGCAACAAAAACATTTGTTGCGCATATAGAATTAATAAAACTGATTATACAAAAATAAATACGATTTTCCAAATCATTATTTGTTTTATTGAAGACAAATATACACGAAATCATGTTTGCATTTTTAATTATAATATTGAATTGGAATTGCTTTCAAGCACAAATTTGATTGTACGAGAAATCACTTTGAGGAAGTGTGCGAGCTAATACAATGATGTTAAATTGACAAAATTCAGAAATAGGATTAACACATTAAAAAAGCCTAAACACTGCCGCTAGATTTGGACCATTTGATCTGACATTTCTTATTTCATCATAACTTTTAAACGGTTTTATATATTATTGATACAAGTTAATAGTATCGATTTGGACAACATATGGCATAACAATCACATATAGTTTGTGTCATTATAACAAATATGGTATATGGTATTTTGGGGGCTAAACACCTGTCACTATAATTTAGTATTCGATAGAAGCCAAAGTATAAACACAAAATTTTTTCAATCGCTATAATAATAATGTCGAATTTTGTGCCTAAAAGAGATGTTTTGCGGGGAGGCCGATAACCTTCTTTCATTTGAAGAAAACGGCCGTTGAAAGTTATCGATTGTTGGGTAGAAGTTTACGGTTAACAATGTGAACAATGGTTTTCAAAAGATTCAACACAGAAGACAAGTAGAGGCCTGGCTATCCGAAAAAGTTTGAGGATAAGGGATTGAAAGCGTTACTCGACAAAGATTGTTGTCAAACGCAAGAAGAACCTGCATTATCATTTGGGGTCACATAACAAGCTATTTTTCTACGTTTAAAATTCAATTCATTCAAAGGCAAGGAAATTGGGTCCCATATGAATTGAAGCCCAGAGACGTTGAAAGGCGATTTTGCATGTCGGAAATAATGCTTGGATGCTACAAAAGGAAGGAATTTTGCATCGTATTATTACTGGTGATAAAAAATGGATACATTACGATAACCCTAAGCGCAAAACGTCATATGAAAGCCCGGCCAATAGCCAAATCAACGCCGAACCGAATATCCATGACGCAAAGGTTTTGCTCTGTATTGGGTGGGTGTTCTGTATTATGATCTGTTGAAATCGGTTCAGACGATAACAGGGCACCTGTACCGAACACAATTGATTCGTTTGAAGAGAACAGTAAACGACAGCGTTCAGACCTTGTCTACCATTTGTTTCGATCGATATAGGACACCCTTACTGGAAATTGGCGTGATTCATTCTTTACCTCAAAATCAGAGCAGTTGTTTTGGCACGGAATCCGTATCCTACCAGAGAGATGGGAAAAAGTAATGGTTAATAATGGACATTACTTTGAAAAATGTATCAATTCATTTTGTTATTATAATAAATGCAATTTTCAAACAAAGAAATCGACATTATTAACTTGAATAACCCATTATTAGTCACTAGTTGTTATTTTGAAACGAAATTATATCAAAAATTTCAAGTGCCTGACACAAAGCTTGCTGAGAAAGATTAAAATAATATACTTATCTTATGCTATGTTCGCATGTGACTTCGAATTACTTTGTTCTCTGCTTGTATTACTTAATTGGATTCCACCGTATTCACGGCACCTTTTAACAGCTAGCATATGAATTTAATGCAGCGAGCGGCCATTGTTTTGTTTATTTTATTTTTTATACTTTACAGTATATTTTAAGGAGGTCAATTTAATAAATTTGCGATGGTAAATCTGTAATTAAAACTTTTTGGTTAAGAGCTAATAAGTATGCCATACTCTGTTGATCTAAGTTTTATAAAAATTAGAGATCGCATTGATTTTGAACTAATACAAAGGGTAATAGAATTAGAATTACTTAAAATTTGAATGATTCTCTCTCAAGATTTTGTATGGACATATATGTAATTAAGCTCATAAACGGTGGTTGTATTATGAATGAGAGATCGTATGACGAAAAACGGTGTATTACGAACATAGCACTAGATTTCGAAACATTTGATTCAGAACACTCAAGCCTTAGTTTTTCGTATTATGCATCATACATTTTAATTTAAAACAGAAACACTAATATCAGTCCACAAATTGTTATTTCCACCGAAATTTAAAGTAACACCAGATTAACTCTTAATTATGTATGTATATCTTCAAATCCGTTGGCGCGATTGTTATTATTTTATTAATGAATGAATGTAGCAATTAAGTCATAGACAATCATTGTGTTTGTAAAGAAATAGTTACAAAAAAAAAACAAACAAAGTAATTGTTTCCTCCAGTGATGAAAGTGATATGGAACCAATTTTAAAACGGTGTAAACACGTATATGGCGATTCCGATATATAATTTATTATTAAAAAATATTTGCATCTTTCTTTGCTTTATTCAATTAAAAGTAACGCCAAAACGCCAACCAAAACGCGCCATGTTGATTGTAAATAAAACAAATTTTTTTGAGAATTATATTCATATTTTTTATTATGATAGAAGGATCTACGACAATTATGTGTGAAACAAAATATCGGCCTAGTGCTTGCCACGGCTTCGGTACCATACCTCTACTCGTCGGTCCATATTTTCAATGACTCTGAGATATAATTAAGGTTCAATAACGTTGATGTGCCGAATTATAGCATACTTTAGCTCTTGAATTGTTCTTGGCTTATTGGCATACACTTTGTCTTTTAAATATCCCAAAAGAAAGAAGTCCAACGATCAGAAAAAAGTCATATGACCGTGGCTTCTAATTAACATCGTCACGACATGAGATAACACAGCCATTGAATTTTACACGCAAAAGAGCTATTGTTTCGTTGGCTGTGTGTTAAGTGGCACCACGCTGTTGGAACCACATATTTTCCAGGTTCATATTTTCAATTTTTAGCAAGAAGTCTGTTATCATCTCACTATAGCGAACACCATTCACGGTAACTGCTGAGCGACCTCATTTTCGAAGAAGTATGGTCCGATAACGCCGAACGAATTAGGCGAGCATGCACAGGTGTTTCCATATTTCCTACAGACCCGGATTGCTGAAATTTGTGCATAATTCTCCCTATCGTAGACACATTTGATCGATTATGCTGACCAAAAAAATCACGAAGTACACGAAAAGAATTTTAATTTGAATGCCCATTTTCGCAAAACGCTTCAACAATATTAACGCGCTGCTCAATTGTGTACCTTTCCGTGGTTGACTTTGTCAAATACTGAAAAAAAGAAATGCCAAATTAAGTTCGGCAACTCACAACTAACACCGTGCGTTAGGTTGAACCACCCTTTAGATCACTAGAACGAAAAGAAGCGGGGATCTCAATCAAAATTTGGATTATTTCATTCTTAGGTGCCTAATCACCAGCTCATCCGCTGATGGAAAAATTTTTACTGTGATGGCATCAAAAGCCTCCATTGTTATGGAGTCTAATAATGGACAGCTTGCTACCATGTTGCCTAATACAGATGTGTGCGTATTTGATTATACTAATAATCTTGTTATGTTGGCCAGGCTGAATGTGAGTACATTGTGCGACCTCATGAGGATTACTCTAAGCGTGGTGTTAGGTTAATGCACTCAAGATCGACTGTCTGAAAATTCTTCATAGATGGTGGTTGCACCTTTTACAAAGAGACGGATGGTATTTCTTTTATGGTATTACTATTAACTTTTCTAGAAAGGTTAAATATGTAGCTGTCGTTCTGAACAGGAGACCTCATTGGACCTCGTACATCAGTGCCCTCAAGGCTAACGCGATAAAGTTCTTTAGGTAAGTTACTCCTTCTATATTAAGACTGGCCTAAGGGGTATTTTGCCGATAATGACACTATGGATGTATACCGTCATTATCCGGAGTATTATGCGGTGATAGCCAGAATTAGTCTGGAAATCTATCCATTTTACACAGGGTGGTCTGTAAATTATTTTCTGTCCAGAATGTCATGCTTTTGAAATTTTACTTTAGCTAGATATTCAAGGTTGAAGTCCATGAATCCAGGATAATTTTTTTGGTTCGGATGGTAAAAACTATAGTAGACGCCTACCATATCCATAACTTTGTTCTCGCTGTACTCTTAAAAACTTTTGACTGGGATTTTTAAAAAGACATGTCAGTATATAAACATTTGTTGTCCCTAAATATCTGACCACCAGTTTATATCACAAAAAGTGGTAATAAGTGCATTTTTTTTTTTTTTTTTTTTGGTGAAAGAGTAGAGAAAATAACGTAAGATTTTTACAGTGTCTGGAGATGACTACTGTATATCGTTTTCTGCACAAAGACGAAGTTTGAAAAATTTTGATTTAGCTCTCTTTAGGGTTACAAGTGCGATATATTTAAAATATTTATGTGTACCTTTAATAGAGTTTTAAATACGTACTTTTTTATAAGGGTAATTATTCTTGTGAAATTTTTGTAGACTACTTTCTCATTATGTCACAATACATATAAACATACATACATTCTATGACAAAAATTTAAAAATCGTAACGATGCTTATGGTGACCATCACGTTGGTTGTTGTTTTAAGCGGAAGTTAAAATTTGATAAAAATAAAAGAAAACAACAACCCGTCATAATACAAATCCGCACTTTCTTTAATAAAAAATAATTAAAACGGAAACTCACAATAGAAAAAAAAAAACTGTCAATTCATTAAACACTTGAATATTTAAAATTATATGGCTCACAAAGTATAAGAATAATGATGCTTCCGACCACTCAAAACCAAACAATCAACCACTCATTCACGCGTAACAGCTGAAAGAACCTAAACGGGTGGAAGAGGGAAATAATATTATAAAAGGGTTAATAATTTTAAAGAATGACTGACACAATTCGTTTTATAATTTTGATTTCTGTCAATCAATAAAAATGGAAAATAAGTCTTGTCATGTTTTTAATTTCAGTTTTTTCTAGCCAGTTTAGTACGAATACTATTTAGATCCTAACTAATTATTCGAAGGGTATAAGAAGAATTAAAAGAAAAGGGTGACAATATGTTCACTTGACATTGCTTGTAAGAGGTTCTGATAATTTTTTTCTTAATTCAATAGTCAATGAACTGCACGAATTTGAAATTATAAAAATTCCCTTTTGAAACTGTGTATATGTATATCATAGTTCTGTCTTTTAAAAAATGTTGTCTAAGCAACAGATGTTGAAAAAATATTCTTTTAAAGTGTTTATATAAAGCAAAGACTGACACAGGTGGAAATTTTACAAAACAAAAACATTTGCTAAAGGCGACTTAATAAGAATGATAGGAAATGGAAATTCGAAAACAATTTCAATCTCAATTATTAAATTAATTTTGATCTGTTTTGAAATCACATTTATTTCATCCAAATCGCAGCATTAGCCTCAAGTGATCTGTCAAACTTTTGATGACTAGGTTCTAAGAACAGAGCGTTAGGGGAAAATAATTTCAGTTTTAGCAACTGATATTATTCTAAAATTTAATTTTTCATCCAACAGAGTCCTTTATTTTAGCATGTGCACCTAAAATTGTTTTCCTTAAGCGCAGACTAGCTTGACGTAGAATTAGAAATCATATATATATTAAAATGAATGTGTGTTTATATGTTTGTTTGTTGCTTTATAGATAGCTAAATGACTGAATCGATTTTCTTGAAATTTTCACAGTATCTCTCTGCAGCCTATATATAATATATTCTATATAAATTGCAAAATTCCTACTGGGCGGTGTCATACCCATACAAAGTAAATATTTATTCGCCTACATTTTTAAAATATTAACAGTAAGAGTTTCTAAGTTTGTTTCCAAATAGTTTCATAATCAATACAAATCATCATTACTAAAAGTGGGCGAAATCGTATAAGTGGGCATGGTACCTCCCATACACTAAATAGCGATTTTTGTATATCTTGAGAACGGTAAAGATAAAGTTACTGAATTTGGTCTGAATGACTAGTTTGTCAATACATATCATCAGCCAATACGTGGGAGGTATTAAAAAAGTAGACGTGGTACCTCTCATACAAACAAATTATCGATTTTTAAATATCTTGAGAACGTTTAAAGTTGTAGTTACTGAATTTGGTCTGAATGAAAAAAAATAAGAATATACTAATCTTAGATTAAAGAGCATTTCGTTCAGTATATATTTTATTGATACATTTTATTGATTAAAATTAAAATACAATTGGTTTGGTGTTATGAATACTAAATGTAATTTAATTGCAATTTTTTTTTTCAGTACATCCCAAACAAAACATTTTTCGATTGTTTTGTAAATAACTTGCAGCAAAAGTGAAGCTTGTAATGTCAGATTAGGATTGGAGAAATCAACTTTAGCTTGGATTAGTTCCATGCTTAGGGGCAGGATCATCGGCTCGTTGTTCCTCAGTTGGTGCACTCAAGAAGAATTGTTGGAGAATCATTGCTGTACCTTTTACAAAGAGATACAAATTATCATGTGACTCTATTTCTTTTCTAGGTACCATCATTAACTTCTCTAGGGAAAATAAATATCTACGTGTAATTAGGGATAGGAAGCTTAGTTTGAGCTTTCACATCGAGACTCAGGCAACAAGGACTCTCTGGAAAAATTAGTTCTCATAGTACGACATTGCGTATTTTGTCGAGAAGGTTGCTATGGTTACATACTGTTATTATTTAATCCACTATCACTTATGCGGTGACAGCCGATGGAACTACTACCATGGATAAATTATGCAATGTGTAGAAATTTTCCTGTTTTTATGTAACTGGGGTAATGAGAACATATCCAACACGGTATTGAAGACTGTGATTGGCTTAACACCACTTTACAAACATGTCATGGGGGTGATTGCGTGTTTGGTGACAAAGTTTTCGCCAGGGAGTCCTGTAATAACCTTGCACATTATTACAGTAATAATTGTATTAAGAGGCTATTTATGTGATCAGATTTATACAAAATGTACTTTCATTTTTAATAAGACATTTACTCTGGATCATATGCATAATCTAAGATTTACACATTTATTAACTTGTGAAAAAATATTATTTTTGTTTCGAGATTCAGAAAAAAGAATAAAAAAACTGGTTTCAACCTTCAGATGGAAGGGTAAAAAACTTATATCGAAAAGGCAAACCTTGTGTAACTATTTGACAAGGTAAATTCCGTATTGAACTTAGACAATATTTTGTAGGTAATTTTCGTAATCAGCGTTTTAAATATATTCCGTCTGCAATGAAATCGATACACAGTAACTCCAACGCATAATCAGAGACGTTTAATGACCGTAATTTCTACAAATAGATATCTAGCTGTGTATAGGGTAGCGAATTTATCATAATTTTTACCTTACCAAGTGATTAAAATTTAGTGTATTTTACACCATTATATTTTATACATATTTGACAAATGTTGCCATATTTTTAAAGATAAAAACACGTAGGCAAAAGTGACGTTGAAATTAACAAAGTCGTTTTACCGAATAGGTAAAGATAACTGTACGAATCCGACACCTTTGTTTAGCTTAATGTGACATTATAAGAAATATTTGACTGTATAGAGCCGAAAGTGTGTATATTAAACTCAATTCAATGGCGCTTACTGACTATATTAGATTTCAAATAGTATACGAACTAATACTAATTGGTCGAATATTGCATTTAAGTACTTCACACTTTGCTTTGCCCGATTAACCGTTGAGTTTTAGAAACTGAGTTGTGTTTGTTTTTTTTTTTTTTTTTTTTTGATTTTACTGAAGCTGACAGTTATTATTTTATCAAATGCTGGTTTTCATATTATTCGTAAGCATAATTATCTGAAGTATTACTAAGACACAGGAAAATCTGTATATTTCCTAAATTATTAATTTTCGATGGTTTATCCATGAGAAAAAACGTGTCCGATTATGCGTTGGAGTCACTGTATTTTACGATACATAACAAATTTATATTAAAAATTTTGTATATTTCATTTATTGTAAAAACATTTTCGTTTACAGTCTGTTCAACTTATTTCCAAATAGTAGTGGTCAATTTACCCTTGATATTAAGTCTTTTGTTGTTCTCTTTTTCACTTCTTTTCTTACACAAAAAAAAACCTATTTCTCATAGTCATGATGAGTGGCAAGACCGTAAAATATTCTATATCTTCTTATTGAACCATTTGAACACTTTTATTACATGACATTGGAATTTATAGCAGAATAATGCTGGACCAGAAACAACAGCACACAACAATAATAACATCATCATTAAAGTCATTATCGTCATTAAAATCAATAATAACAGAAGTGCACTTCATCAATGGTTTGCAGAATGGATTTAAAGCAAAAAATAAGCAGTTCAATTGTCTAGATGCTATATGAAAACCTTTTTATAGGTTTTAAGTCCATCAAATGACGGATTATGATGCCATTAGAAGAGTAAAAAAGTAAATATGCACAAAATGAAATTGACCAAAAAATAAATGTGACATATTGATAAAATATAAAGTTGATTTCTTTTAATAGGTATAAAATTTTTAAAAGATTTTCTGTAAAATAAAATCTATAGAATTAAGAAATTTCGAAATCAGCACTTATCGTTTTAAAAATGTTTGTCTTACCAAATTGTCAACTTGCAACGTCATATCTGTAAAAAATAAAAAAATTAATAAAAGTTTATTAAAACTTTTTGTACATCATGGTGGTATGAAAAAATAATTTATGTATTTAATAACACTGGTTTACAAAAAACAAAAAATATTTTGGCCTTAAAAAAAAACTATATGGAATATAGTGACTTTGATGCGCTGAACCAAATCAGTTCTTAGTTTTTTTCTATCGGGCTCAATTTTTTTTTTTTTTGGGCCTGGCAAATTTTTCGCCCAAAATATGGTAGTTTTGTCAATATATTTCATCATAACTTGAAAACGTCTTGACCGGTTTTAGTGCAAGTTCCAGCATATGTTTAGGAACAAATTTCCGATAAGTCACGTGAATAACATTTTTTTTTTTTTTGTATTTTCAACAGTTTCGGAGTTATTCGTAACTTGCTGTGAAAAAAAAACTTTTTTTTCGCGTATTTTAGAGAAAATTTTTTTTCTTTTTTTCAAAAAGTCAAAAAATTTTTCAGAATGAAAATTTTACAAGTTAAGCCCTCGAATTAAAGCTTAAAATGTTGAGAATAAAATAAGCTATAAATCATAAGAATCAGTTACGTATTGATGATTTTATTTAAAATTAATAGCGAAGTTTTTGACACTCAATATTTTTGATTAACAAGATTTTTTTCTATAAATGCCAAGAATTTTGCAGTATTGAATCTGGAAACCTTAAATATAGTGAACTATTTAGTAAGGTGAACACCTTTTTTTATATAAGCTCTCTATATAGTAAACAATGTTTAATAGCTCTAAATAGTGAATAACCATTCTGCCAACTTTTGCTTCTATTAAAATTTGGAAAATTACCTAATAAATGAAAATTCAAACAAACTAAAGGTTATACTTTAAAAGTTGTACAGATTGCTTCAAATAATCTTCAAGTTAGGTTACCTAAAGGAGGCGTTCCATAATTGTTTCATTAAAATTATAGCTTTAACCTCAGCCACTGGCATACGACTAGAGTTTAGGCGCCTCTATGCTTTATCCATCATCAACAAAACTTAAAGAATTGTTTTCATTTTTATTATTAGTTTACTTTAAAAGTTATACAGAAATTTCATTAATTCATTAATTGTTTGTTTCAGAAAACACCGTTTAAACTAATAAAACTCTCGTACAACGAGGATAAAGTTTATTTGTATGTTTCTTTTATTGTATTTAGCTTTGAATGACTTAAACTCAATATGATTTAACTTTGCAATGAATGATGTTTTATTTGTTAAAAGCAAAAACTGAATAAAGAACGAAAAAATTAAATTCAAAATTAACAAAAAAGAAACGAAAAACAGATACTGAAATAAACATTCATTTTGAATGACAGTTGAACAAATTAAACAATGTCTGCATAAGCAAAAACACGAGAAATTGAAGAAAAAGTGGAAACTTCTAACTTGAAAAAGACAAAAAATAATTTTATTTTTTTTTTTCTTCACAGTCATTCAGTCATTCAATGTTAAATGTAATAAACGCCCTGTGTTTTTATTTAAATGTAGAAAAAAATACAAAATCTCATTGAAGTAAACAATACGTAGAGGTGTCTGTTGTTATATTCTTGGTGGCAGGCAGAAGTTGCAAAGTGACAGTATTATGCAAAAAAAAGAAAAAAATAGAAGAGAATACAGTTGACAGGCAAATGTCAATGTTTGACATTTGCACGACACTTGTGCTGTGTATTTGTGTAGCAAACGGAAAATAATATTAAAACAACAACAATAACAAAAACTAGAATATTATCGAAAAAAATTGTTATTTTGTTAGAATTATTTTTTTTTTTACTATTTTACTGTTTTTGTTTTTAAAATTAAAATGAAGAAAAAAAATAACAAATTCGTGTCCTGACATCATGAAAATGAAATGAATTTATTAAACATCATTGTACTCCCTCCCTCCACCTCACACAATGTACGAGTATTGCAAGTCAGAACTGAGCTTAGTTGCAGCATATGTACGAGAAACGAGAGAGCAAATAAAATAATCTACTGGCTTGGATGTTTCAAATTTGATTTTATAGATGTGTGGGGTCTTTTATGAGTTTTTGTTTTTTGTTCTCTGCCATAGCATAACGTAATTCGAATATTTTTTTTTTTCATTTTGCCTTTGGCTAGTGACAGAGACATTTGTGATTTTTTAATATAAATTTAATTAGAAATATGCAGCAGCAACAACAATATGTTGCAAGTACATATACTTTTTTCACTCGTGTTACTACTACTACGAGAAACTGCCATAAATATGACAGAAAATTATCAGAAGGGGAGGCTGGTTCGTACAGTATATGTTTCATGGCTGTGTATGAGAGTGAAAACCTTTGCTGTCACAATGACAGTTGTTGTCTGATTTTAAGTAAAAAAATAGATGAGAAATATGTACGTATTCCTTAGTGAATACATCATGTTTCTTAGCATTTGTTGCCCAATTTATAACTCAACGACGTCACAAAACTTACCCTCTGTCAAAGAAAATTTCATAAAACCCAACACACAACATGTTACACATTCCAGCTGCATTTTTCCTGTCTCTGGTTTTCCATTAATTTCTAGACAAAACATAAATTTTATATTGGGCAGCAACAACAACAAAAGCAAAATCTATATTGAAAAAAAATTAAAAAAAAAATTATAATTTTTTTCTGAAAGGTACCTTGAAAATTATCCCATTACATTACCATTTCCCATCATCCCTTTTTTGCGAAAAATTTTTAATTTAATTGCCATTTATTCCCTTGTACTCTCCCCCAATTTTCATATTTTTTTATTTTTAATTTCAAAGCCCTACAGGTTATTTGATTTTTGGCTTAAAATTATATTCAATTTAATGTTTTTACTTTGAGTGTATGTCTGTACATGTGTTTGTTTGTAAAAGACAAAATGCCCTTTGGCGGAATTTTTCTTCAAATTACTTTGATGTGTTCAATTACTCCAGGGCATTACCACAAAATGATCGTAAATGTTTGAAATTATTTCGTGATTAGTACAAAGAGTTTAAAGCTTAAGGGTATGCTTTCTGTTCTCTTACGATGGCATTAAATATTAAATAAAATGCAAAATACGAAAGTGTGAGTATTTCGAAAGCAGGGTGTTTATCTTCCATACATATGTTGCGATATTTCTTGGGTTAAAAAAGGTATTTTTTATGTATAGATGGATAAGGTAGACCTTCGTATTTGTAGTATTGTTTTGTTTTACGAGTGGTGGTAATAATGTGTATGATTTAATTAAATTTTCTATTTGTAGTAATATATTCAGTCTATTTTTTAAGTTTCTTTTCGACAGTTTTATTAAATCTAAATGTCATCTGTATAAATATTATTTTCACATTTGTTTGTGACACAATTAAAAATATATGTATGTATGTATTTATTTTGTTTTAGATTTGATTTTACTATTACTGCATGTGCTTAGCTTTTGAATAGCAAAAGTTTAAATCAAATGTCGGTTTTTATACCCTACACCATTGTGTTTGTGATGATAGTTGGTCATAAAGTATAATCATTCAGAATTCCTTAATACTGAACTATTTATACGAGCTAGTGTAGTCAGTAGATGAGGCAATCAACCGCATTCTAGAAGAATCGAGTTAATCGATTATTCATACTTTTTCGGCGCGGGATATGATCTTCTACACGGCCCTGAAAACGAATCATGGAATTTTCTAGCTCATGTGACTTTAAAACAATAGGTATACACCAATCTTTTGAAACTCGTATTCTTAAACGTTTTCATTTAAATATAGAGTTACTTGTTTCACGTTTGTCCAATTTTTTATTTCCGAGCACTATGTGCCGTCTTTTACATACGATAACTTTCATAAAAAACTCAAATTTTTTCATAAAAGACTCAATTTCCATGAATTTCAATGATTTCTTTTTTTTTGAAAACATTTATTTTACAGCAATCAGATAAAGATCATTTTTGTTCTTAGCATTGTAATGTGGGGGTCTATTTTAAAAGTTATAACGTGTCAAAGTCCTTAAGAGGTACAGTAATAGGATGTGTATAAAACAAACTTTCTTTCGACTTCTTAAATGAAAATATGATTTTAACTTTTTTCTACTTTGAAAATAGTTAGTTCACATACTGTACATTAGGGTGGTCTTTAAGTTAGAGACCGTAACTCCCTCACAAAATGTGTGGGTTCGTGTAAAAATACGTTATGCAAAAAGTTATGGTGGTCGCAAAAAGGGAAGGCGTGGCGCATTGCCTCTCAAGTTGACCCCTTTGTTGAATAAAAAATAGTATTCAATCTAATAAAAATAACATTTCTCTATCTTTTTTATATTAATTTTCAGTTATTTATGTACGCAGTAAACATTTAAACATTAGTATGTATGTATGTGGAAAAATTTAATTTTTATAAACATCGAAATGTTAATTTTTCAAAGCAAATTACAAGTGCGATGCGCCACGTTTTAACCTTGCCCAATCGTGATATTATTTTTCACACCATATTGGTGAGTATTGTGGTAACAGCAGGGCTACGGTAATGGGCTTGGAATACTTATCTTTCAACAATATAATGACCCCAAACATACAAGCAAGGTCTCAAATAACTATTTTCAAGAAAACTATACCGAAATATTGGAACGGCAGGCACAGAGCACCGATCTGAATTTAGTGGTAGAACTGCTAGATGAAAAAATTCCAATGGAATGTGTGACTAACATTAAACCTTTTGTAAAGAAATGCAAACCGAATGTAGAGAGATTCCTATACAAGTTTTGAAAAGCTTGACTTCAAGTATACCTTAAAGACTTTGTGAGGTCGTAGTTAACAAGGGAGGAGCTACTTGTTCTGATTATATTAATATCTCTTTATATTTCTGCGGTCATTATCCAATATTTTGCAATTGCACTTTATTTTGTCCAGCCAAGGAGGATTTTAGTTTATTTCATTTTACTGAAAAAGTTTAGTTTAAATAAAAATACAGTGAAAGACTAAAGTCTATCATTTGCTTAATATAAAAAATTATTGATTCAGTTTTTTTAATTATTAAAAAAAGAAAAAAAAATAAAGAAAAGATACATTTTTACATTTGTAGCGAAATAAAAACCCAAAAAATAACAAAAATATGCTATGACAAAAGTGTACATGCAGAAACTCAAATAACAAAAACTCATTAATAACATTTAACTATTGGGTGGCTTTTTAGAGGTTCACAATTTAGAGTTGACAACACTGCTTTATTTGACAATCTATTTAAAAGGTGATAGTTGCTGTTTGTTTAGTTTGGTTTGACATTTCATTATGAAGAGCAAAACTTGCAAACTGTCGAAAATTTTTATTAAAATAATGGTTCTGTTCGTCAAACTTCAAAATTTTGTTCTCTGATTAAGCCCATTTTTGGCCGAATGGGTACGTAAATAAGCTTTTGTTGAAAGCCATAACGTCCACAGATAACTACTGTTTGGTGCGGTTTATGAGCTGGCGGAGTCGTTTGATGGGTTTTATTGATTGGCAGTGTTCCAGATTGCGTATCATTTTTCAGCAAACGAAAGAAAAACCTGCCACGTAATAGTTAGAACAACATGCTATGGTCTGACCAAATGAAGATTAATTTATTTGGAACAAATGCAAAATCGTATGTACGAACATATTTTAGTTACAATTCAGAATTTGAGTTTAATAAATAAAAATTTTAGAAACTGCTAAACTGTGTCCCTATGTAACTATAAAATGTTACAGACGTCTAACAACCTGCGTCGAACAAATTTTTGGTAATGCGACTTTGACTATGTACATTTAGTGACCTCCATATTTACTCCTAGAATTTGACGGTAGTATCGATAGTGAGAAAAAACTATCGATGGTCAGCCAAAAATCAAAACTATCGATATTATCGATAGTGCTGTCGATTGTTTTGCAGCTCTAGTGCAGGAGAGTTTTAACGATATACGAGTATGTTGCCTGGTATTGTAAAGATCGGATGCAACACTTTTTCTGTAGGTCAACTCTACTGACTGTTTCGTTCATGCTTATAATGAACGGTTGTGAGGGTTACCGATCAATTTTCATTTTCGTTCAGATAGTTATTGGCTTGATGTTTGGTGCTTCCGCATGCCAAGACGGCTTTGTGTGTGTATGGTTTTACTAGATCAGTAAAAATATTTCTGCACTTTTTAGTGTCTGGCAAACTAGAAAAACGAAGTCGAAAAAACTACTCCAAATCATTTTTGTAGTAAATGTTGTATTTGTCTAAATATTATCTCTCATTTTTAAATCAATAAAACTGTTTTTACCAAAATTGTAACATTTCACATGTTCGTAAGACACAACTGAATTTGCATGGGTTCAAATATATTACCATTAACACTATCTAGCGACAAAAAACCGAGGTTATTTTCATTGTGACCCAGTATTTTGTTCGACAACCATTTGAATATAATGTTAATGACAATTAAGTTCTTACATTTTTTTTAGTATTTTACATGTTATTACGCCTCCTTGTCTTTGATAATGAACAAATAAAATTTCTTAATATAAATACATTTATGTACATATGTGTGAATCCAGCTCATGTCAAAGTAAAGTTGTAGACAGAAATATTACAAATAGCATAAATGCCAAAAAGTTTTTTTTTTCATATTGTATTAACTTAAGATATTCAGTTCACTCGTGTTGCTTTTGAGACAGCTGAAAACGCTGTTGTATGCATGTCACGTTCTCGTTTTTGGTCTCACTACGCATTTACGCATTTTTTACTGTGTTGTTGTCATATTTTTGGTATAACAAAAAAATTCTTGTGTCGTATACCTTCGGTCGAACACTTACAATTAATAAAAATCATTATGGAATGGATGAATGAATGAATGAGAATTTTCTTACCATCTGCAACACGACAGTTGTTCATTTAAATCCTATTATTGAACGAGAATAATAATTGTGGCGATGATGATTTATGTGATGATGATGATGATGAGGATGTATGTATGTTAAATGTGCGAATAATAATCACAACAAGTGGGTGTTGGAAAAAATATATCACTGGTGTGATATCTAGGGAATGGGCGTATAGAAAGTGTGAAATCTATACACAATATACTTATAAATATATGAATTCGTGCGGTCGTCGTTATATTTATTAAAATAATAATTATAATGAAGTAATGAATACATTTATATTATTTTCATGCATCATACGCATACATCTGTGTTAAAGTATGTTCATACATAAATTTAAATATGTGGGTATATTGTGGGGAATTATCGTTTTTTTTTTTTTTTTTTGATGAAACACATATCATTTTTGCAATACAATCAATCACACAAGTAAATACACTATGGCTAAGTCCCACGGATCCACGGAGTAAATACAATCTGTTTAATTACGCCCCGATCCGTAGGATACCAATGCGTTTTCATTTAATTGAGGCAGGACTTTTCCTTCGTTTAAAGCAGAGACTATATCAAAGTTCATTTGCTTTTTAGGCCGTAACAGCCGTTTTTAACTGCAACTAAAAACACTTCTAGGTTTTACAAGAATCATGCTGAAATAGATCATACTGTAAAAATGTGTTTATACTGCCTGTGAACGTTATTGATCTTAATATGCTCTTGATGTGCTGCATACATGTATTTATATTTAAGAATAAAACATAGATTCGGGTTTTTAAAATTAGAACAAAAAACAGAAAAATTGCTGAAAAGTATTTATTTGGAGCGATAAATGAATACCTGCCATTTACTTTTCAAAGACTATTTCGTGTAAATGTTGCCCGCAGCTATGTTCAAGTAATTCATCTGTGAGCTTCAATTTTGGCATACTTTTTGCACATTTTCGATGGTATCTCACCCATGGCAGCTGTAGTATTGTCTTTCAGGGCTTAAATTCTTGCTGGCTAGTCTTTGCAAAAGATATAATTCATGTATCCCTCAAAAAATAGTGTAGTAGAGTCAAATTACATAATTTTCACGGACAGTGGACTGCTCCAAACATGAGACTAATGGCTCGCCCAACTCGTTAATATTTATTTGGCACCGTCTTGCTGAAACCATATGTCCAATTCCTCAATTTTTGGCAAAAAATGTTAGTAATCTTGCTCCATTGACTGTAACATTGCGTTTTTCATCGTTCTTAAAGAAAAAAGACCCCATGATGCCGCCAGCTCACAAATCGAGCTACACAGTGCATTTTTCTAGGTACATTGGAATCTATTGAACTACTTCGTTCTGCTCTTTACATCCAATTCGGCAATTCTGTTTGTTGACGCAATTTTTCGATAAAAGACATTTCCCACACAGCACAATTTTGATTAAAAAAATTCAGTGATGACCAAGAATTTTGAATATGGCTACATGTCACACAACATTTTTTACATTGCAAATGAAATCTGTGAAGAACCTGACTGTTTCGGTATTGTTGAATGCGGTATTGTATCTAGCAAAGCTAATAGATATAAGATCACTAGAACTGTATATTATTGCCGTTTGTTTCTGGAGCACAAAGCGAACATTCTATGGTTACTCTTAGCGCATGATATTATGCAAATACCACTTTGGATCATTACGGATCAGTTAAAGAAATTAGATTTCTCTTAAATAGGAATTGTTTGATATTGTAATCGCGTTATATTGCATAAAGCAATAAAGCTCAGGTTCGAATTCCCCGTAGAGGACATGACGAAAAATAAATGTAATTGCAGTTTTCGAGTGCTTAAATAAAGAACTTCAACCCTCCTTCAGACCAATCCATAAAAAAAATTTCCTCTCACATTCCAGCTTGTCTTTGGCGATATAACAAACACCATATGAATAATCACGAAAAATGCCACCTACTGAGCAAAATTAGCAATGCTACGAAGGGATCACCACCGTCGTTGAGCAAGAACATTCACCACACAACCATATGAAGGCGTTGTTTCTAGGCGACGATATCTAATCAAATTTGCATTGCCTAAGATCAAGGCGGGCCCTTGAAGTTCTCAAAATACACATGCTGTACTTTATAGGAGCTTTGTGGTCTAGGACGAAAAGAGATTAAGCAACAAAAACCATTTTGGACTTGGCAATATTTACAAGGTCTACGAAGTCACCAGTCTTCCAATCAAAAGGTCCAGGCCAAACCACCTGAAAAAGAAAAAAATGTTTAACAGCCGTATCATTCTATAAAATTGGCTAATAACTGGTCATGAGTATTACTAATGGGTGGTCCAACCATAATACACGATATTAATTGTGTCACACCTTAACGTCAAGTTTTTTGCCCAACTTAATTTGACATTTCTTTGTTTCAGTGTTTAACAAATTTAACCATGGTAAGGTACACAATTGAGCACCGCGTTAGGATTGTTGAAGTCTTTTACGAAAAGGGGCGTTCAATCCATTTTGTGCACTTCGTGATTTTTTTGGTTAGCATAATTGACCAAATGTGTCCACAATCGGGAGAATTTTGAGCAAATTTCAGCAAACCGGGTCTGTAGAAAATGTGGAAACATCTGTGCATGCTCAACCAGTTCGTACTGCGGAGCAAATTGTTGTTGTTCGCGATAGTATGGCAGAAGAGCCGTCAACTTCGACTCGTCGTCGTGCCCAACAATTGAACATCTCACGGATATCACTGATGCGGATTTTGAATAAAGATTTGAGTTGCACGCCTACAAGATTCAACTGACTTAGGAGCTGAAGCTTACTGACCATTTCAAGCATCGTCAATACGCCGAATGGTTAGTTGAACAGATACAAGTGAATGGAAACAGATACAAGTGAATGAAACTTTACAAAGAAAATAATCTTTAGTGACGAGGCATTCTTTCACCTCAGTGGATCGTTAACAAGCAGAATTGCCGCATTTTGGCAAATAGAATCCACGAGTGATTGTTAAAAAGTCAATGCATACAAAAAGAATGACTATTTGATGCGGTTTATGGGCTGGCGGCGTCATCGGGCCATACTACTTCGAAAATGAAGTCGTTAAGGCAGTTACCATGAATGGTGTTGGCTATCAAGAGATGTTATTTTGACATTAACCTTACTTTTAGTTAGAAAGTTATCTAAATCTGTTGCTGTCTTTTAGCTTTGGCCAGTTTCTTATAAGAAAACCAAAATGTATACGACCAATTTCGGTTTGAACTATAAAATCTTCTGTATGGGAAGCCAACATTATAGTTTATATATTTTTTAAGCATTAATATGTATAAACATGTCCTTGAAATAAACAGCAAACATACAAAAAGTTTTCTTTTGTGAAAAAGTCAAATAAACGTTATAATTCATCTCGTTTTCTTTTTAATTTATTTTTTTGCTGCCTCATTGATATTCAATTCAAGTTGCTCAAGGCACAATGAACAATTTCATTTATGTTTCGTAGTACATATTTGCTTATTTCATATCAAGAAAAAAGTAAAATAAAAAAACGAAGGAATTCAGATCGAAATAATAATAATGTTACTCAAAGAGATCCTGTAAATGAAATAATGGTTGATAATAGGCATTTCGTAAAATTTGCATAAACATTTTCATTTAAAGAAGCAACAACAACATATGCATATAACACACAATGGGGAAAAATGTTTAATTTTCGATTAAAAGGAAGGTCCCTACAAAATATATGTGTAATAATGTATTAATGATGTGAAATAGAATCCTGTTCCCCTTCATTTCAGTTGCAAGCAATGTGAATATTGCTAACCATAAAGGCTTATTCGCATACACTCTTACAATCTTTTTGAAGATGTCCTTTTCGCCTGCACATACGAGTACATACATAAATATTTCATAGAGTGTATTTTCCATTATTATTATTATTGAGTTGTTAAATGTACTTACAGTGCTCTAGAATTTTACATATTTTTTTAGTTTATGCCTTTTTTATTTTCAATGTACATATTCCTTTAGTACACAATTTTGCTTTAGGGATTTTGGAATTTTTCTTTTTTATATTTTTAAGTATGTCCTGCATGCATATTAACTGTAAGCCTTAATATAATATGCAATTTTTATTTTATTTTCTATTTCTCTTTGTGAAGAAGCTTTTTTGCTTTTGAAATTTTTTTCCTTTTAATATCCTTAATACGAGAAGCATAAGTTTTACATGATTGTTAAATGCTGCAGTGCAAATAGTCTCTTTTTCAATTTTCAAGTAGTAACGATTGCTATTGTATGTATTACGAGTATGCAGTTGCTATTTTTTTATTTTAAGTTATTTTCGCTTAAAGTTAAGTCTTTTTGGACAATTAATTAAAGTAACATTTAAAGAAAGGACCAAAAGCAATTGTCATTTGAAATTAAAATTTTGTAATTTTTATGACAACAATTGAAAATTTTATTGCCCAAGAATATGCTTAAAGAAACATATGTCATTAAAAAATACAAGGGAAGTTTTACAATTTGCAGTATTAAAGATAATACTGGACTACTGAAGAATTTTCAGCAAACTACGTGTTATTAACAGACTTTGAAAACAGAAAACATAGCTTATTTTAGCAAAAACATAATTCTTGTTTTTATCAAAAAAAGAAACGTCACCTAAATAACGAGATCGTCTCAATAATATCCATTGACTGATATTGAAACGAGGGGTTAAATCACATGATAAATCTAATCGAGCGATGGGTGTTGCAATTCCTTATACTCTACCATTAGTGCAACTGCACAACCACTGCATGGGTGTTAAGTGTTAAGCGATGTTGAGGAGCGATTCGGAATCGGATCAAGCAAAAAAGTCTCCATGAAATTTGGCTTCGCATGGCTGCAAAACTCGTATTCCATATGCTCCATTGTGTTTATAACGAAGAAATAATAGGAAAAAGGTTAGTGGAGATCGGGAAAGAACGAGAGAATGTAAAAAGTGAACAGGCGACAAGCTGCGATAAGCCCAATAAGAGGGGCTCCAAAAGATCCCACCATCCGGATCAATTTCCATTACAGAGTTGTTTACGACCCTTAAAAAACTGGAGAACAATGGTAGGCTCTATGTTCGAAAGGGAGGTGAGAGCTTGAATGGTGTATCCACCTAAAAATCGGTGCCATTTGCCTGAAGCTCTATGGCAGTGACATTGCATGAAACAAACACTAATTTTGTAATAAAAAATTTTATTTTTAGGGTAAATTAAATGAAGGAACTAAAATAGCTGATTTTGGCAACATTTTTTTTTATCGTAGTTTACCCAATTGCTACTAATCGCAAATCGCCAGCATTTTTTAGAGTGTGTACAACTAGAAACAGGTGGTCGAATCGAAATTTGAGGATTAGCATTTGGAATTACTTTCAAAATTTTTATAAGCTAACGAACTGACGTGCGTTTCAGGATTATGAAAGCGTCATAGGTCAAAGTTTAATTTGCAAGTAAGCAATAGTTATTAAACTGCGGTTTTCTGAAACTTTGGTAAACGATAAAAGCAATTCAATTATTAGTCCACCACAGTATTATTATATCCTTTAATATTATTTCCGCTATAAATTAATTTTATTTATTTGCTAAAACCCGGTGTGCTTCGCTACTTCCATCTAACTTAAATGTTATCAAACTCCTGCAACACAAAATCAAATTGTGGCATCTATGAAAATATGGACAATTACTTTTAAACATCGTATATTATAGAAACGAAAATTCATCGTCACTCATCATTGTTATCGTTTGTCACTATGATTCACTATAATATTAGCCATCGGTATAAAGCATAGTATGCAGCGTTGTCACACAAAAAATTGCTTTTCCACCAAAATATATTTTAAATTCTACCAAATCCGATCGCAGCCTACCAAAAAGTAAAGTAAAAAATTTCAAATTCATTTTTTTAATGAAAATCAAAAATTTATTCAGCTACACTGCCTGTACACGTGTAAGTAATTTGTACAAAGTTGTAACATATACTATGAACTATACCCTAAAGTTGTGATGAAAACCAAAATGTTTGGCCAAAAACAAAGAATTCCGACATAATAACTTTTTGCCACCGAAAGAGCATGGAAATAGGTAGTTTCGTTATGGCTTGGCAATGCATATCGGGGGCTAAGGTTGACATTTAAGTTTTTATTGGTACAACTATGCATTACTTCACCTATTTTAACCTACTTGCAGGTAATTCCAGGCCCTTTGTTAAAAAAAACAGATCTTTTGAGAGCTGATGCAAGTGTAAAGGCGTGGAAAACAGGGTTTTATGACACTAAGAAAAACTAGAAATTAGAAATTTAGAAATTTAAAACCTTGCTAACATTACTGAAAATTGTTGTCCATACATTCTTTACTTTCTTGAAACTGTTCGTTTAAAATAATTATATAAACCAATATCAAACTTATCTATAATGTTAACAATTTCATTTCGAGCACAGTTGTTGCATGGATTATACATATCAAATCAATTTTCGATAGTAAAAATTATGCTTCCAAGAGGAGTAACAATAATGAAAATAACATTATGATATCATAACACAGATGGAAGGATGAAATCTTAGGTTAAGTATCTAAAAACTTTAAAACGCAAAAAGTTTTAATTGTATCGGGTGATATTTTAAGAGCTTTTATATTAAATTTAAATATATAAAATTTAGAGAAATGTATGAAATCTATATTTGGGTCGATAGAACAGTCTATGTATATAATTCAATGTTTAAAGATGATTTTATGTTAATGTTGACCGCGGCTGCGTCCAACCTAAGCATACTCTCTCCAACATATCGGCCGGTATCGCACGCATAAACTCTTCAATATTGGCTTCCAGGACGTCAAACGTTGCGAGCTTGTTTAACAGACATGAGCCTTAACATAGCAACACAAAAAATAGTCTAAAGGAGTTAACTCGCACGATCTAGGCAGCCACTTGACCGTCCTCAAATGTGAAATAAACTGTTCACCGAACTCGAATCACTATTAGGCCATTGTTTCACGTGCTGTGTGGCATGTGGCACCGTCTTCTTGAAATCACATATCAGCCAAGGCCAGCTCTTTCTTTTTTGGCAAAAAAAATTTAATTATTTTACGGTAGCGTCTGCCATTCTTAGTAACGTCCTGCCTTCGTCGTCTTTGAAAAAGTACGGTCACCGGCCCATAATCCACACCAAACAGTACATTGTTCGTGATGCATTGGCAGTTATTGGAATGCTTCTGGCTGCTCTTCACACCAAATATGACAATTTTGCTTGTTCTCGTATCTATTCAACCAGAAATGAGCTTCATCGCAGAAATTGATTGTTTTATAAAAATATCTTAACCAAGCATGAATTTTGATAATAAAATTTAATATCTGCAAGCATCGTTCGTTTTTGAGTCAATTCATAGTTAAATTATAGACCAAACTGAGCAGACAGAAACATGTTAGACGACAACAGCTAAATTGCCAAAAAGAAAGTCACTAAAAAAATCACCCCATATACATATACTAAGGGAGATATTGCACAATTGCAATTAAGAGCACTTACCTTGTTTTCTTTTTAAAAATGGCAGACTTTCTTTAATATTCTTGATATCTATCCACGATATTTTAAATTTCTGATATAAATAATTCAAATATGATTTAGTAACTATTACTAACAAGTTATGTATTTTTTAACTCTTTTTATTCTACTTTTAAGCTGTTTTTATAATAAAATATTTATTGTCGTTGTATGAAGTAGCACAGAAAATCTAAATGAGTTATATGAGTGAAGCCGATATGAGTGTTTGTATCTTAAACCCATAATTCATATAAAAACCGTTTACATACACACATAACTTCATACAGATACAAAGTGTTGTTACCGTTAAACTATTTCATAGATTGTATGACACGCAACATTTTGCTAAACAAACGGCGCGACGGAAATAAGTGAAACAAAAATGTCAGCTATGGATAATAACGAAGGGGTAAATAGTCTAAATAACAATACCAGCAGTAGCAGTAACTAACAAAATAACTCTTTTTTGTTAGTCTGTATTTTAAGCATAAAAATGAAATCCCTTAAAAAAAATCTGTTTATTATAATCTGTACAGGGTCGGAACGGAGTTTGTAAAGTTATATGAAAATATTGGTTTTATTGAAACAAATCAAAGAACAACAAACAAATTAAAGAATTCTTCTCAAACTAGTCGATTATTACTTATCATACCATTCTGACTTGCAATACAAGGAGCCGTTTTTAAAATGATGATCTCTATACTGGTTATTGCCTAATAGAAACTGTAGCATAGCTGTTAAGGGAGAAAGAATAAATCATGATCCAATTCCTCTATTTCCTCATCGTTGTTCACACCGATGTGCTTTTTATATGGCTGAGTAACACAAGCAGCCATGCGATTGTAAGCATCTACTTCTTTCAACTCTTGTCGTTTGTTGTTGTTTGTTATTGTCTGTTACTTGCTTTCTTTTCTGTGTGTTTTTGTTGTTGCCGTATATTTTTATTTGTAAACGTTTCTATCTGTCTTTTCGTTGCCGATTTAATTATCTGTACACAGGCATGTAGTTTTTTTCTGCCTTTTGTTTATTTTTAGTGATGTAATTAATACGAGGGTGCCCAACCTGAGTTTTGTAACAATATTATGGATGTATGTAGGTGGCTCTAAATATAATGCCTCAGGCAACACTAACTTATTTACAAGGTGACAATTTTACTCTTAAATACCTGAATATGATATACGTATTAAATTGTGGCAATAATCTTTGTTCTAGTATAGTGTTATGTTGGATATTACGAATTCAAGATCCAATTTATAAAAATAAATGCTTTGGAGATCGGCAGAACTAAAAAAGGTACAGAAAAATCTCAACTGAAACCAAACCGTTGCTTGATTTACTTTTATATCTACATGCTATGAAAGTAAATATTTCAAGTTCTTACCAAAAATATTCTAGATTTAATTCAATGAAAAAAACGTATTATTTTTCTAGCTTTAATTTTTACTAAATTTTCACAAGTAATTTTTTGTCCCTTCTGCCAAATTAATTTATTGACCGAATTTTAAATTATACTTTTATTTTGAGAATTTTATTCTCTTTTTAACTGTTAAGCTTGCCAAAGAGTCAAGTTTGCTGATTTTGTTCAAAATAGAAACAAAAGGTAAGTTGATGAAGTAGCAGATAATTATGTGTGCAGTTTTAAGACCAACTTTACGTATCTAAATGTTAAATGTCAAGTGTTTTGAAATAACAAACTTGATATAAGTCTACAAAAAGGTCTCAGTTATACACTCAGTTTTTTACAACGCTTTGCAGGGCTTTTCAAAATTTTTGTTCTAAAAGGTTATATGGAAACTTATGATTAAATCTTAAACTAGAGTATTCAAGCGTCTCAAAATACACCTGTCTTATAAAAATTAAGAAATTGTGTAGTTTCTACAATACCTTACATTTAAATGAGGCCCTTTTTAATTGATTATGACTCCAAACGCTTCCAATAAATAAACCAACTGACTACAAAAAAATTAAACATTTACCCAGAAATATTTGCAGTTTTCCTCAAGCTCAGAAAAAAAATTTTTGTAAAAAAGTATCCTGTCCTTAAACAGTGAAAATGGTTAGGAATCGCACACACATACATTTGCCTTATTTTTTTAAGCATAAACTATGAGCGGTATATCCTCAGAGACGAATGAGAGTATAAATACAGACATGAAGTCATATGGTATACATGCATACTATGTATGTAAGCTGTATAACTAAGACTTTTTCTAGTGTTTAATTTTTTGCTTATTTTCTTTCAATTGTCTGCGATTCGTATTATTTTTTGTACTTGACATGACAAAAACGAAAAAAAAATAGTTTAGCAACAATAAAAAAAAAAAATTCATAGAAAAAAATGTCTAAATGTCGCGACTTAAAGAATTCCTCACAGCTGAATAAGTTTTTATTGTGTGTTGCAACAATTGCGAGTATCATGCAACTTTTAATTGAATTTACATAAATATCTTTCAAATGACATTTTATTTAACTTTCTCATGCATAACAGTCAGTTAAAGAAATTTCAAAATGAATGTGACATTTTCTGTAGGGGCTTTGTTTTGTTTTGTATTCTAAAGTATTGAAAAAATGGTTGAAATGTTTTTAAAACTCACAACAATAAAAAATAAAGACTTAATATGAATTTTGAATTCATAATTAATACTCTGCACAGCAAACACTATTACACATCCATCATTGCAGTTTAACGTGGAAATTATACACAAATATTCATCCCCAAAAATTGAACATTTAGTACAGTTTATGCAACTATGCATCATCAAACTTTATATATCTAAAGGATATTTCTTTTAATCTTAATAATCTTTTAATACTATACATACATATACATACATATGTCTAAATTTGAAAATATTTTTTTTAAGATTCTTTTTGCTAACTTCAAAGTTTATCAGAAAAAGTCACAAGTGAGGATTAGTTATGAATTCTCTTGACAGAGTCTGGTAGCCACCGATACACAAAAGTTATTACATATTGTTACGAAAATAAAAATGCCTAAAAAGAAAATACACCACATTAGTGCCTTTGGTACTGTATTGTGGGTGTGTATGTTTATTGGTTTGTGTAAGGGTTGGTAAGGTGTTACCCTGGTATTGCTGTACTGATTTGTGTATTTGACGGCATTGCCAATTCGACCATTTTTGGGTAAAACAAACTTATATGTTTAAAATTAACGAATATATATACTCATAGAGGATCTGACAGCGTTTGATACATTTCCGGAACTTTCCAAACTTTAGGCAGTTAGCTATATGAGGAGGATGCTCTGCCTACATCGATATAGTTATCGTTTTGCAGTCATAAATTAATATCGGTTTTAGGCGTAAAAATTGGTTGTGTAAACGAATATTAAGATAAATAAGTTGCTGTATTAAGATAAACAGTATAAAGAAAAAGTGAGGAAATAAAAACTGTAAAAAACAACAACGTAGTGTTTAATATATTTTAAAACGAACTCAAACGTTTAAAAAAGGCTAAAACGTAACAATATGTATAATTTTGTTGGTTTATCCCGAGATTGCTAGCATGTTATGTCAATGAAGATTTCCTAATGCAGTTGTGGCAGTCAACCTGGGAAATACTTTTTCATGGAATATTCATTATAGTGACTGCCTGTCATCTCTCACAGATACATTCTCTACCTACTGCATTTCGCTTTTTTAATATTGCTTAATTTGCGACTCAAGAAGAATTTAGTTGTTTTTTAATCCAATTGATGACCAGAGAAAACTATTAACTAAAAATGTTTTGCCAATAATTTTTATTTTAAAATAAATGAATAAAAATTGCCTTGCATTGTGACAAAATTGTTTAACTCAATTGATAAATTAAACTTTACTTTCGATATGTCTTTTTAATCAACTTCAATGTACTATGCACTGATAATTGTATTAATTAAAACAAATATTTAGAAATATTTGTGGAATATGCAGCCAACGAATGCATGACTAGAGGCGAACGGATATAATAATACAACATTGACTTATTAAAACTAATTCATATAGGATATTGTTTACCTCTGTCCCGATATAATGTCTGGTACTTCGGGTAAGAAAAAGTAATCTAGCTAGGATAACAACCAACATCAATTATGAAGACATTAAACTATTCATGTACCGTCATGTATTTACATTAAACTAGCTATACAAAAACGATTTATTTATTTAATTTATATGCATTTGTAATTACTTTACACCTAAATATAGTATAGAATAGTATACAAAATCACCACTTAAATATCGATTAACAATTTCATCACCAAAGATAATTAAATTTTCAACGAACGACACCGAAATTCCAACTGATTTTAATTAATGCGTAAGATTAAATAAGGATAAAAGATTAAAGGGTTTCTAATGCTTAGTTTTGTAAGCAAATATCGAGATAAGCCGAAGTTTCTGAAATTTTGTGATGGTCGCAATTGCGGTCGGCTGCTTTATTTTTTATATTGTGAAAAAGAAACATACTAATAAGTACATACTCAGATTCTGTTTTTAAATTTATTTTTAAAGCTCTAGCAGAACTATGCGCTCTACTTTGTGTGGCAGATTAAATTCTTGCTTAATTTAATAAGTACCCTTGCCTAGAAAAAACATCTTTAAAAAAAATTTTTGCATAAAACAAGCCAACACCTTTTCATTTTGGTAACGTTAAAGCCTAATGTAACAATTATTTTCAGTTTTATTTTTTCTTTGACCAATGGCTTAAATCTACAACAACAGACACAAATATGAAAGAGTAGAAGAATGCAAAAACAAAGTTGGTAGAAAAACACTGATTCCAAATGAACAATAATCATTACTTTTAAAACATTTGACGCTTGTAACCAATAATAAAAATAGCACCTACTGCAACTACATTCATACATAAACTGACATACATTCACATATACATCGGAACAAATGAATAGTTGAATGAGGCACAAAGCACTGGCATAGCACTTAAAATTTGCCACTTGCAACTTACCACCATCACCTGATAATGTGTAAAGTGCAATTCGTGAAATAAAGTGCTTACGGCTGGGGCAACAATAGCAAAAACCGCACATTATATCTGATTGAGAATCCATAGTACAACTGCTATACGACCACAGAGAGTGGAAAGAAAAGTAAAAAAAACAAAAAAATTCCCCCAAAAATATTTATTGTATTTAATGAGATTTTTAAACGGATATGGGCGTAGTTTTTCTTAAACTGCAAAAAAGAAAAAAGCTTTGGTTTTTTATATTTGTTGCAGTCAAAAAGTTGAACTCATTGCAACAAGTGCATGAACCAGGTTTAAAGTAGCTAACGTAACTCACAATTTTGATAATAGAAGTGAAGCTTTCAAATGCTTTTTTTTATACAAAATTTTATTGTTCTTGTAAAACAGTATGAAAAAAGCAGAGGAGAGATAAAAAGTCCTAAAAGAACTAAGCTATAGAGTAGCCGATTAAATAAACCTACCCTACCCACCAGCTTGGGGAAAAATATGAACTTTAGTAATAGATTGGATGGTGGAAAGGGAGGGAACAGAAGCTCCATATTCTTAGAAATACTCAAAAAAATTGGACCGTTGTGCCCTCGCTGAAGTATAAATCTGACAATGGCAAAAATCAATCATTTCAGTTCCCTTAGTGTCATCAATTCAAATCCACTAAGAAGTGTAGCAGCTCCCTAGTAAACGCGACATATGTATATCTGACAAATGCCGGAGAGTAACATAGACCCTTTGTCCTGTCTCAACTCGTATACCACCAAAGTATCGTTGTAGTTTCCCCATGGGTTCATCATTCCAAAGTGAAACATAGACATTTAAAGCCCAATTTTCCAACTTGGGTCTAATCGCTACGAGAGGCTTCGGACTCTCCAAGTTGACCGTGGGCGAATCCATTGCTCTAATTATACTTCAATAATAACTGATAACAATTGCAATATCTTAAAACATTTTAAGAAAAGACAATTCAAGTGGTGTCAATCTACACAGAAATGCTTTTTAAGACAAAGTATGTACGTTTCTCTCAACTAAATAAAGGTCGATGGATATATACGAGGCAAATGTATTTCATACACAAAGTTTTGAGCATCATATTTCTGTAAACTAGTTTATAACTTATGGTAAAACCTAGTAACCGTAAAAGACTTCTGGAAAATAAAAATTTATTAAACGCTGAAAGAAAAAAAAATCTATGAAAAACCGAGTTTAACTTAATTGTTTAGCACAACGCAAACTTTTGTAAAACTTTTCATTCACAATTCTTAGATTGTAATCCTTCTAGACACAGCTCTGAAAACTCGTTTTTATCAATTTTTGTCCACATAAAGTTAATTAACAGTGCTCTTTGCGAAGGATTTTGGTGGTAAAAGTGTTTTCTTGGAAAATGCAAATGAAAAAATCCCCGATATATGTAGTTTCTTTCGTAGCCGCAAATCAAATAATATCCGATATACCCGTCATATCAACACCACCATACACACAGTCATATCATATGCCTTAGACACTCACCCTCTCGGCACTCGCAACAATGCGCTTACTAACGCCTCGGAGGCGAGAAAATGGTCCCCTACAGCAGGGGGTTAGATGATACAACACACGATACCCTGAAGATAAAACACGATTACATGAGCTATTTGCGACCAAATTCTTGAACGTTTACGTCGTCTACTTCTTTATGTCTCTACTGTCATAATTTGAATAAAAACGCCAAATATGTTTTCTCGGAATATATTAAGTTACGGTCACATCTGCCTAATATTTGACGAAAACTATAAAATATTTCTTTGCTGTAGCGTGATTACAAAATAAGTTTATGGAGAAAATATGTTTTCTCGGAATATATTAAGTTACGGTCACATCTGCCTAATATTTGACGAAAACTATAAAATATTTCTTTGCTGTAGCGTGATTACAAAATAAGTTTATGGAGAAAAGAAAAAACAGGTAATTTTGGTAAAATAAAATTATTTTACGTCAAACAAAAATGTTTTAAATGTGACCGACCACAGAGTGTGAAATATTTTCCTCTCTTTTGGGTAAAAATCTATTTTATCTTACATATATTTTGCAAGATCAAACGAAGCAAAATAAAAGCTGTACTAGGCTGTGTTGTCTACTAGCAGAACTGGACCAGCAATTTTCGAAAAAAAAGAAAGTGGTATATAATTTAAAGTTGACAAATAATTTGTTTAATACATATCTTTTATTTTTTATTTATTTTTATTGTTAAATTAAGAAAATTCTACACCTTTTGTAACTTAAGCGATTTTTAGATACTGAGTTTTGCGTTTTACTATCTTTACTTAAGATTTTTTATTTTTTTAAGCAAACATAAGATATATTTTTGAAATTAAAAAAGTACGTTAATAATATTAGGCCAAAGTAGTATATAGCATGAAAGATTTAAATACTCGGAACTCGGGGACTTCTCTAATTCAATTATCTGCACACGATTCTATTTTTAGACTCATTGAAGGGGACCTACAGTTTAACGCCGGCTCCGAACGGCAAATGCATTTAGAGAAGTTTTCAATAGTAGTAATGTACTCATAACCAGTTACTAGCTAATGTTATGAGGTAATACCGCTGTTTGAAAAACTTTTTTCTTTTTTCAGATGGTATGGCCTGCTATTGAACCGAAGTCCTTCTGGTTGGTAGGCGGGTGTCTTACCTACCATACCATAGCGACACACAAGCTAGAAAGTAAGCGCTCATAGCATTGGCAAAAAGAATGATTTTAAAAAGTAGATTAAATACATTTAAGCGCCTTGACTTCTATAAAGCTCCTAGCTCAATAACTCAATTTTCGGTTATATCGACTTAAGATACACTTCCATGTGACAACAGATATACACACGACGTATACATTTTTTTAAATGTGTTTACTTAATTGTCAAATAAATATTTAATTACATTTTAGGTGAAGTTCAAAATTCCTTGTCTCATAAATTCAATACACCAATAGGCAAGTAAATATTTCATAAATCCTTTCGATAATGTGCTACTTCGTTAGCCAATTTATTCACTAACTGTCTCTTCTATTTCAATCTTAATCCTGTCCTGAAAAATTTTGTTTTTTTTTTGTATCTCCTTATTTTGCATACGTTTATCTTTTCTATTTTTTTTTTTTTTTTTTGCCCCAACGTATTTAGTATTTGCTCTGACATTGCCATATTTTTAAAAAGTTAACTTTATTTTGAAAGTAGGTTGTAATAAAGAAGTTGACTTTAAAGTTCACTTTAGCTAAGTTACATTATACTAATTTGCACTATAGAAGCTAATTGTAATAATGGTTTTTAGTTATTTAAATATTGTTTATTCCTAGAAATTAATTTATTTTGGACTTAAATAAAATATTTGGCTTTACATCATTTTTAATTATTGTTGAACAGATTCTCTCTTTCGCTCTTTTGAGCCTTATATGGCTGAGAATTATCTATAGCGTATATGAAGGAAAATGAGCAGATCAAAAAATAATAAATAAAACAACAAATATTATTTGGTTGTAGAAAAGATGTCAACGTGAGCAGACGCATGTTGCTTAGATTTTAAAAATTGTTTGTTTGTGTTTTTGTTTACCTTTCTCGTTTTTATCTTCAACGAACATAGCAAAAGTTCACTAACACAACTACACCATTAATTTCACTTCTTGGTCATCTTAGCTTTATATACATACATGTACATAATTTTTGCGGTTTTCAAATATACAGATTCGATACACTCAAAAATATCAACAAAACATAAACATCTGTTTAAAATAAATTAGTAATTCGATTTGTGATTAAAAATTTATATCAGCAGTTTAAAAAACTAAAAAATTAAAATAAAATAAAGTAATATTTAATAAAGTTTAATAAATAAGTAAATGAAATAGTTTCTGTTGAATTCCATAACGCAAGAATAAATACCTGTGCTTAATTTAGCTCTTTTATATATATGAAAATATTTTTCTGACCGTGATCAAATATTTATCAAGTATAACCGTAGGGAAAGCATGTTCTATTTGACTATACAATAATGGTAAAATAAATGTGCGTAGTGTGGCCATAAAACAAAATTTTGCCTGTTTCACACAAATAAGGCAAAACAAAATTTGTTGAAATATTTTCCAGATGTGACCCTAGCTTTGGATTTAATTGTTAAATACGACTGCACAACATCATCCGCTCAGTAGGCTCAAACGGCTTATTGAAATGTAGCCACTATAGTGGAGATAAAATAATCTCCCATTTAAAAGAATAATTCGAATAATTAGAATCTATGATTTATTTTTAAGTTTCGCTTAAATCATTAAAGATATTCACAACAGCTTTTTGCAAGCTTTAAAAATTGGAATACACACGTTTACATAAAGACGATTATTTTAGCGAAGTCACAGCAACAAGCTTGCTAGACAATCACCGTTATACTCGTAGCTGTCGCCAAGCATAGGCTAATTACTATTTCTCATGTGACAGTAAGCAGTGATTCAATTTGCTTTTGTTACATACAAATTTGAAACGTTAACTAAATAAGAGCATAAGCTTATTTTTGTAACAATTAAAGTAGAACCAGCGAAACATCAATTTGATGTTGTGGTTTTCAAAATATTTACGTAGCTGGCAACACGGCGTCAAACATAGGCAACTACCTTCACTGTTATGAAGTCGGATAGCCTACTGTCATCTATGTGTTAAATTCTTAAAATAGTAAATTTTTGTGGATTTAAATACCTTAACTTGTTCGTTAACCAACTTTACTAATGGCTATATTGCTGGTTAGCATAACCACTAAGTCAAAAATGGTCTCAAAAAAGAGAAAATAAATTCTCCATAATTTTAATTAGGAATTAAAACGAAATTTTTCAGATAATTTTAATAACTTCCATTCGCTTCTCATTTAATTTTCATGCTAAAAATTCAAAACATAAGACGTTTACATAAAAAATAAGTTTTGCCATCTTATCCAAAGTTCCATTATAATTCTCTTTATGGTAAAGGAAACTTTCAAATGTACTTTGTTGTGTAGGGTATCGCATAACTGATTATAGAAATTTTTCTCATTTGAGGTATATGTATAAAGAAGAGCATCTAAGAAAGCAATAAAGAAGACGACTTTGTTAAGACAACATTAACTAATTAAACTTTAAGCCTAAGCAAGGTAAAGTTTTTCGATTTTTATGTCTAGTGGGTGAGTGGTTTATTCGTGGTACTTGGTTATACCGTGTGTTTTTTTTTTTGTGTTACACAAAATTAAATCATAATAAAACAAAGAAATATATTTTGAACATCAATAGAACGGGCTTTGTTGGATAGAAAATTGTATAATAATAATGCTTAAATACGATTTCGGCCATGTGGCCGGCACCATTGCCGCTTACAAGGCGCAATCTGGGACACTAATTTTCACAAACTTTTTCGCCAATAAATCTACGAATGTTGATTTCCAGGTGACCAATTGTCTGTGGTTTATCAATGTAGACAAGTGGCTTTACACTACCCCAATGGGGTTAAGTCACACGATCTTAGTGGCCAGTTAATTGGACCTTTACGTGAATTTACTCTTTCAATAAAAATATCTTTGTGGCTCGGTCCCGTTAAAACTACATATCAGCAAGATTAATGCCAACTAATTAAGGTGCGAAAAAGTTCTACTCATTTCCCTACACCGTTCACCTTTGACAATAACATTCTGATCATCATCGTTATTAAAGACATATAGACTAATGACTCCGCCAGCGCATAGAGCGCACCAACTAGTAATTTTCCTTGAATGTAATTGTGTTTCGACAAAAGTTTATGGATTATCCTCACTTCAAATCTTGCAAATCTGCTTATTTACGTACCCATTCAACCAAAATATGCTTAATCGGAGAACAAAATTTTGAATGAAAATTCAATATCAAAATAGCGGCGGTGTAAATCTATAAGTAATGAAATGCCAAACCAAACAAAACAAAAAGCAACTATCAGCTGTTAAATTGGTTGTTAAAAAAGCAGTGTTGCCAACTCAAAGTTATGAACCTCTAAAATAAACACCCATTATTAGAACATATTTCTCTCTTATAAAAAACCATCCCGCTATATATATATATATATATATATATATATATATATATATATATATATATATATATATATATATATATATATATATGTTTTTGTTTCGGCTTTGCACCGCATTAAACCAAAACTTTTCAAACTTTAAAAAATATAATAAAATAAAAATTCGTGATTTTTTATTAAAACAATTTTGTTAAAAAAAGTAGTAGATGAAGAAAAACATTAAACAAAATATTTTTGTTTTCGAAGCCATATTCACTCGTACAAGATGGTGTAAATGTCGCACAACTTTGTTCTTTTCTTGTATTCTTGTGTACTCTTATAAGAATATTTTGTTATAAAACTCCCTCTATATTAGATACGTTATCATTTAAAGGCAATTTTCACCTTAGTGGGTGTATCACCTTGTCCATGAAGAGTAACCCAAACCGTACCCAACCGTTACTGACTAATGTAACGCTTTTTAAAACCAAAACAATTTTTTTGTGTTTTCATCGTTTTGGGCACGAAATAAAGTGTTGATGTTACTTGACAAGTGAAATGCATCCGTTAAACAGAAAATGAAGAAAAAAAGATACTTTAAAACATGAAATTAATTTTGCAAAGGGCATTAAAGTGCAAATACATTAGAATGTATTTAATGTGGAAGACAGTAACAGCAGACAACGTGTTATACTAACCACATAGCTGGCAAATACAGACTTTAGGAGGGAGGGCAGTCAGAATTTACAGATACACTTGCAGCTGGTACGAGTTTTTTTTTTTTTTTTTCTTGAACATTAACAGTAATTGCAAAACATGCAAAGCCACGTAAAGGTGAAAAAGAGTTTTTACTTCCATCCTCTTTTTTAAAATTTTGTTCATCTTTTCGCAATAATAGAAATAAAAAACAGAAGATAGAAAATAAATATATATTATGAGAGATCGTGTCAATAGTAAGTAGTAAGCATGTGTATTTGGCATTCTGGTAATTTGTTATGTTACTTTATTAAGTTATCAACTTGAAATGGAAAACTATATTTAAAAGTTATTTTTTTGATTCTTCTTTTTGTAAAAGAAAATAATTTTATTTGCAAGCAGAAAAAAGACTCAGGAAATAATTGCATAGAGAACTTAATTCTAGATGATAATAATCATTTTTTTATACAATTAATATTTTTAAAATTATTACTCTTCTCACCAGGAAATGAAGTCTTTAAAGTACTTACAACGAAATGGAGTTAAGCTTATAAATGTTTGTTTTTATATATTTTCATTATTCTTGTAAGACACTATAAACTAATGCATAAAACAAAAACGAAAACGCTGCGAAAACTAACCAAATCATGCTTTAACAAATCGTGCTCTTAATTTTCATACTCTGAGCAACAATAAAATTACCAACTGCATTAAGGACATAATGTGAAAAATAGTTCTACACTCAAAGGTCTCGTATAATTTCGGATATCAATAATCCAAACAACAACAATTCAAAAACTTCTTCAGAATATAATACAAATTAGTTGTTATTAAAACAACATTTGCGTAAAATATTACAATTTTACCAAACTTATTTAAACAGGTTTGAAATGTAAGAGACTTTGCAGATTATACCTTAAGTAATCGGATTAAGAGGCGTATTTTCACTGAGTATTAATGGGTCTTATTATCAGGGTTGGCAAAAACGCGGTTTTTTTTTAAACCCAACACTCTCGGCGATCAGAAATCGGAATATAAAGACAGACATGATTAGATTATTCTTTTGATGACCACGTACCAAAAGTTTCAAAACAATTATTATAAACGATCAAATGCCGCTTCCGCCGTATTTTCCGAACGTTGCTCCGTCTGACTATCATATCTCTTTATACGGCCTTTCTTTATATGGCATTTTGCTATAACGGCCTGTTTGAATTAACACATTCGCTTTGCGGCATAAATTATTTCGTTCTACAGCTAAAAAACCGTGGATTCACCGTTTTTTAACAAAAAGTGCAAGGGGAGCAAACGCAACACATTCATATCGTTTTACGGCCTGATTTTATAGAACCTATCTAGGTCGTATAAAGAGGTTAGAGTTTATCTGCAAGCATGTCATCAATTCACTTTCTTCACTTTCTTTGAAGTACCAGGACATTGGCTTAGTGGTGGAGAAAAGATGTAGGCAGTGATTTCATATATTTTTATTTTGATAAATTTGTCAATTCATTATCTTTTTTGAAATAAGAAAACGGACCGTAAAATTTAATTACTTTTGTTGTAAAAAAACTACGTAAACTTTTAAACCTGAGTTTTTTAAAATATAACAACCAATCCGGGTGGGATTAATTGGGTTACCCAGTAGGTTGCCAACCCTGCTTATTATGCCATTAACTGCTATAAAGACTCTAGTATAAGAAAAAGTTAAGTTAAGGTTGACAGTTAAGCTGTATGAGTGTATTATCTTGTGTAGCCGTTTTAGGAATATCTTGAAATCCTTGCTTAGGAATTAAGGTAAAAAGCTAAGGTAGCTCTTATTTTCCTCTTATCTTCCTTCCTTATAGAAAAAATTCATAACTTGATATACTCCTGAAGAGTAAGTCCGAGACATTGGAGAAGAGGGATTTACGTATGCACATATACGGCAAAAAAAGAAGTTACCTACAAATGTTAAACATTTATTTTGATTGATTTTTTTATGCATTAAAATCGCGTGGTTTTTAAAGGTTCATAATTTTGAATTGGCAACTTTGACAACCGATTTAACAGATGATAAATGCTTTTTGCTTACTTTGGTTTGACATTTCATTATGGATAGACTTACACCAGAGCAACTGTTGAAATAATTTATCAAAATAATGTTCTGCGATGAAGCGCTTTTTGTGTTGAATGGAAACGTAAATAAGCAGAATTGTCGAATTTGGAGTGAGAATAATCCACAACCTTTACATCAACAGAAATTTACTATTTCGTGCGCTTGAAAACCGAAATTTTTCTTCGTTTTATTATGATCGAAACTTGTGTAACTATAAAAAAACCACCTGATACATACATAAAAGTGGACTATAAAATGCGTTGTAATTGATGTTCTCTGAAATGCGCCAACCGATTTTATTATATGGTTTTTTTAGATCCATTGGTTCGCGAGTTATTGACATTCGAGTGAGTTCTACTTGAAAACGAAATTTGTTACAGCATTTAAACTTTGTGTGAGTTAGAACATTTTTTTTAAGCTGTATATAAGCCGCATATGTAATATATATCAATTCGTGTGTGGCTTCACCGTTGTTTAATTTGGCAGTGCCACGATCACATAAAATTTGTATTTATTAATATATATCTTTAAAAGAGTAATAGTAAGTCTCTAAATTCGTCCCAAATAATTTTGTGGTCAATACAAATCATCAGTCAAAAATTTGGCCGAATGATATAAGTGGAAGTAGCCCCTCCCACACAAAGTAAATATCGATTTTTGTAGATTTTTAAAGCGCTAATAATGGAAATAAATAAATGCACAACATCAGTCGAAATATTGGCTAATTGAATAAGTGGATGTGGCATCTCCCATACAAAAAAATATTCATTTTTGTATATCTAGAGAACGCTTAGAATGGAAGGTTCTAAATTTCAGCTAAATTACTCCTTAGATAGTACAAACCATCAGATAAAAAACGGACGGAATCGGATAAGTGGGCATGATACCTCTCATTCAAATTAATAATTGATTTTTATAAATCTTGAGAATGGTTAGATTTGAAGTTTATAAATTTGGCTTAAATAACTTGGTAGTCAATACAAGTCATCATATAAAAGACGAAGGCTCTCAGCTACTCTAGTATCTTATATACAAAAATTAATGTGTGGTTGTATGTTTGTTGGTTGGCTTGTTTGTGCCTAATTGTCAGCTAAACTGCTGACTTGATTTTCTTTAATTTTTTACATTTGTCTATATCTGCAAGATTCTAACAGCACGATTCTCTAAATTGGGCCCAAATAGATTCACAGTCATTAGTTAAAAGTCTCGAGAATGGTATCAGCTAAAGATTCGAAATTTGATGGTCAATACAAATCGTCAGGTAAAAAGTGGGTGAAATTGTACGAGTGGGCTTGGTACCTCCCATAAAAACTAAATATTGGTTTTTGTACATTTTAAGAATGGTTAAGGAAATAATTTCTGAAATTGGTCTAAATTACTTCGTAGTTAATACAAATCATCAGTCAAAAACTGCGCGAAATGACATAAAAACTGATAAATTATATAAGTTATGTATTAAGAAAATATATTATTAAATTTTTTATCACATTTTGATTTGAAGTTTAGTCAATAAAATTATAAAATTTTGCACATTGCATATACTCCTTGGTGGATTAGCGTCAGAATAATTAGTTCTAAAAAATTGAATGGCCAGCGGCAAAAAAAACGCGATCTTCGTAAGAGTATGTTGAAAGATATTTCATTTATCAAACATCCAGCGCCAATATTGTCTCTAATAACATTTAATATAAATGATATATTCAGCATGGTTCTTCGGCTCTTCTGAGTAAGGCGGGCAGGATAAGACGGCATGTTTTGTAAGTCAAAATTTAATCCCCGTAGACAAAATAACAAAATTTCTTGCGAATTCAATTGTATTAGAATATGTCCGATAAATTGGATTCCATATTTTTGATTTATATTCTAAGATAGGACGCACAAGTGATAGGAAGAGCGTTTTCGTAATATACGGATCATTAATTTCCTTAGACCACCATTTGATAGAACCAAGTGCAACTCTGGCCTTGTTGACATTGCTCATAATATGTGAAACAAAATGCAGTTTCCGATCAAATAGGATACCAAGTTCGAGTAAGCGGTCAACAAACTGAACTGAGCCCAAAAGATAATTAACAGTTATTGAACCGGTTCTCTAAAATCGTATGACCTTACATTTCTTTAGATTGAGCTCAATAAAGTTATGTTGCAGCATGAATAGAATGAATTCAAATCCATTTGAAGTAACTGGTCATCCGATATATCATTATAAGTCAAGAAAATCTTCACATCATCAGCATACATTAAAATATTCGAAGACTTAATTACACGAGGAAGGTCAGTAAAAAATAAGGAGAATAACAGAGGGCCAAGATGACTACCCTGAGGGACACCAGACGGAACATTTATAGTTTTCGACCCGACATCATTAAAACAAACAGCTTGTGTTCTGTTAACTAAATACGATTCAATCCAATTAAACGCAGATTCTGCAAAACTCATTATTCTTAATTTTTTCATTAGGAGCTAGTGATTTACTTTATCAAAGGCTTTACTAAAGTCGGTGTAAATGACGTCCGTTTGTTTTTTCTGAAAAAACCCACGAATAATAACAGTTGTAAGCTGTAGTAGATTCATCATGGTAGAATATCCTCTTTGAAAACCATGTTGAAAAGGTGATATGAGATTCGAAACTTGGTAATATCGCTGATCAGTAATTAACTTCTCAAAAAATTTGGGTATAATGCGCAGTTTTGCTATACCCCTGTGATTTTCAATTTTAGATTTGTTTCCTGATTTAAACAATGGAACTATAAATGATTTTTTCCACATATTTGTCAGGAATCCATATTTTAATGATGTATTAAATAACATATTCAAAGGAATAGGTAGGGCATCAGCACAATTAATCAGAATTTCTAGCTGTATTCTGGACCGAAAATATGCGAGAATTTTAATTTATTTAATTTATTTGAAGAATGTACACCGCTGAAAAGTAGAACCTACTGTGTCTTTTGGGAAGGAAGAAATGATTGGAAGGTGACAAAATACGGAAAAAGGGTAAAGAATGTAACTAAAATAGTAGTTAAGATAATAATAAAAATGGAGGTAGCGTATCACACCGACTTTTAGCTGATATACAATATATGTATAAACAACTGAAGAAAACTGTGTCAAAGATTAATTCCCAGTTAATGCCAATTCGTATTTTGCAACGTATAAACTATGTTTTTTTTTTTTTTTTTTTTTTTTTGTTAAAGTTTTGTATTTGAAAGTTTATTCACTTTATGAACTTAGTTTTTTCTTTTTAATTTTTTTGTGGGAAAGCGAAATATTTTTTAGTCTATTGCAAAATGTATTCAAGCAAAGGAAAAAAATGTTTTTTTCTTTTTAATTTTCCATAAATAATTTTTCTATTTTTTTTCTACGAGATTTCCTGAGATACTATGAAAATTGTTGCTTTTTTTGTTATAAAAAAGTTTTTCTGCTACAAAAACTATAGACAGCAACAAAGAATATACAATAAAAGTATAAGAAATAAAGCATAACAAATATGATGTGACAATAAGCATTAGAAGGAGAAGGTTGAGCTCAGCAACAAATATGAAAAATCATATTTTTAACATAAAAGCATGAGTGTTGTGTGTTGCAATGACGCACTTGTTGCCTTCATAAATCGTTGCACAATATTTTCCAATTTTATGCTGCATACTCATACATACACATTCATTCACTCAGTGATGTTGCAAAAAATATTTTTATATTTTTTTTCTTTCTCATTGTCGTTGCAGAAACATTTCATTTCATTATAAATGCAGCCATTGTAGCAAATTTACATGCCAGTGCGATAATGTTGTATAATTGGATCTTTGTAAGCATAAAGTCATTAGGTCGACGTGATGACATAGACGACGCGTATATGGGCGCGCTCACAATGCCACAAAATTCCATATAATATAATAATGGATGAAATTATTAAACATAATTTCAAAAGATAAAGAAATAGAGTGTGTAGGATGTAGAAGGCTTGCTGGCTGGTTGGCTGGAACACATTGCATAGTTGGCTCTGTTTGTTAAAAAAAAACGTGGGAACTCTATGCCATATATTGTGCGTTCGGCATGCTGAATGGATATCGATGATGCTGTTACATTTCCAGAAATGTGTCATTCAAGATAATTTCTTTAGAGTTTCGATGTTTTTTCTTTTAACAAAATGCATAAGAAATATTATGGAAATAAATTTGAAATAAAACGAATAACTAAAGACACATTTGTAATGGTTATTTTATATGCATTTTAAAAGTATACATATGTACGTACAGCACTTGTCAGAGTGCAATAATACCAGACTGTCACCTTGTCTTTCATATTTAAGACACTTAACGTGTAAAGGTATGAAACATTAAGACCCCGGCTGTCGCTTAATGTTTACACTGAAGAGACCACCCATTTGAAGGAAAAATAAACTAAAAATCAGATAAAAAAATACATACATATGTACATATATTTGCCTCATACTCAGACGATTACATCTACACAGAATGTAAAATTTTGAACTATTTGTTGTTTCATGTCATTTCAGACATTTGCAATTATTTTAAGATTATATTTCTTGCTTTATGATGAGCTGCGAAAGACAAGTGACATTTGAAGGAAAAAATTCGTTCTCTCCTTCATAGTCTTTTAAAAGTTGGCTTTTTGCCATCAACACCATCAACCATTACTAGCAATAGCAGCACCAGCACCAGTAGCATGCTGATTATGATGACGAGAGAAATGGTAAAAAAATGAGAAATGCGTTGGTATTCCCAGAACCAATCATGAATGGTGACGTTATTTGATTGCTGTGGCATAAAGAAAAAAGCATGCAGACACTAGCTCTCTCCATAAATACTAAATGAGCCGTACGCAGCAAATCTAGTTCAAATGAAATTGAAATATTGACAGTTTTTCGTTTATGTTTTTTATTCTGAAATTGATTTTATGCATTGTTAAATGTAATGATTTCTTCACTCATTGATGATAATTGAAGCATCACCGCACTTATGGTTGATTAAATGAAATTTCAAAAACGTAAAAAAAGAAAAAATGCAAGGAATATCAAAGAAGTGTTAATGGTTGAGTGACAGAAATTATTGACATTTATTTTTGAAAAAAAATTTATTTTTCAAGTGTTACAAGTTCATGGCACTGAAATATATGTATGTACAGACTTTCAATTAAAATGTTTGCAAATTGGAAATTTTTCAATCAATTAGTTGTCTCACTTACCGAATCGTTGACATGAGCAAATTTAAAGTCATATTAATTAATTAATTTTTTAGAAGAAATTTTAAACTCCACTGTTAAGATTTAACTAAAAAACTCATGCTTTTCCAGCAGTCAAATACTGTAAGGAAAATAACACCAGTTTGCAAGGTTTGTAGGCAGAAGTAGCTGCCACAGCAGAAGGGCACACGTAGGCACACGAAGGACCGTTGTGATACCACTATGGGTCATCATGCCATATACCCGGAACCATCCGGAACCGCTAAGCCTGCAAATGTCCGTATTCCACAGCTCCGTAAGCCCTCTCCTGCCACATAGTGCTGGGCATGTGCACAGTAGGTGAAGGATTGTCTCCTCCCCTTCCTCATCTCTGCAGCCTCTGCAGAAATCATTGACCAGATGACCCAGTCCTAGCCTTCTGGCATTAGTGTCCATTATACAATGCCCAGTAATGATCGCGACAACTGCGATGGAGTGACTTCTTTGGAAATTAAGCAGATCTCTTGTGCGCTTATTATCCAGCTTTGGCCAGATTTGCTGCGCTATCTTCTGAAGCTGCCCATGCCGCGTTAATGGAGTCAAAGTGAAGAATTCACTCGTGATCTCAATAGTTGTGCCACGTCTGGTCAATTCATCAGCCTTACAGTTTCCCGGATTGTCACTGTGACCTGAAACCCATATAATATGAATATTATACTGCTCAGCCATCTCAGTCAATAGCTGTTTATGAGGTCAGTTTGTGAGATCCCAGAGCTTTTATAGCCGCCTGGCTATCCGAAAGTATGCTAATATCGCTTTTGGCCACGTTTCCCTTTCCTATGACCATCAAGGCAGCTCTTATGGTCGATACCTCCGAAAAGCGTTGCAGTTGTTCGATTACCAAGTTTACAAATTCTGGCCAAGTTTTGGATCAGAGCCGATTAGAACAAATCTTAACATTATTTGAGGGATTGATTTCGAAAAAATCTTAACATGTCTGTTTTTCTTCCACATATTCTATTACTGTAAGTGTTAAGAACTATCAATCATCATCACTTTTAAAATGGAACCAAACATTATAACGCCAACATAAAAAACGCTCTATACCTGATTTTTACGTTGTCAAATAAATATTTTCAAAAATAAGAAATTATTGGATCTTTTTGGAATAACCTCTTGAGACCTGAACATGAAGCGATTATAATAACAGTATATTTTTTTATATATCGTATCCTTTTGGTCATTATTAAAACACTCGTGGTTTTATTGAAAAAGAATTATAATTTTCCAATTGTAACAAAATGGCGATACTTTGGTAGAAACACCAAATGTTTTAGAAACTGTAGAGTCTATACCAAGAAACACAAGTCCAGAAGCTTCCAAACAATGTCGCTACTTGTGATGAATAACGATAGTTTAAAGTAAATACACATACTTATGTGTACCCGGGGTCTCTAATGTTGTATTGACTTCGTCCAAATAATATGCATAATATTCGCTAGAAAGACTTATCTCGACTTTCTTTTTTACACTTTTAACGAAGAAATCGATTCTTTCTGTTGAGTTACAAATAGAACAAAAACTTCTTCGAATTGTCCAGTGAAAGCTCAAAGAGTATTATATTTACGAAAATAAATAATGTCTAAAGAAAGATACACTAAATTAGTACAGTGGTAGTCTTAGTTATAAACTTTATTATGGAATTTATTGGTTTGTGTCAAGGCTCTTGCGTATCTGTCACTGCCCTATGCTTTTAAGAGCGCTACCACTAGCATGTTCAACGGTGTTGCCAGTTTGATTCCTTTTTGTATCTTTTGAATTAAATATAAATAGAAATTTATAGTAACTACAAGAATATTCGATATTGATGATGATTTGCTATAAAAGATGGCACATCGCGTCTAGCAGTTCAGTTATAGTCGGAAGTCATTGTGTAAAGTTGTAAAACATAAAGTAAAATAGTGTTTAGGCGTAAATAAAGGTGGTGAGTAATTTATGTATAAATGGAAGTTAAGGTGTGAAAATAAAGAGAATGTAAAATAAAACAACAACTACGTATTATTTATTTTATTTAATGCAATTAAAAAGAACTCTAACGTTTTAAAAAGGTTCAAATGTAACAGCGTTTTAATATCTAAATATTCATGAAAAATTTGATGTGCCCTTCATTCTGTAAATTCGAGTAACTTCTGCTAGTGCGTCGACAAAAAAAAGGAAACCACTTTTTACCCATCCCATAGTATAAATACTCGTATGTTATTTACAACTTTTTTATTTTTGTTAACAAGTCCGCTGTATAAGCTTTGGTGATTGTTACAACGAATTCTAATTCGCTCAAAAATCGCACGTAAATTGAATCTGATCGATAAATTTGTTGTCACCACATCTAAACTTTAGAAAATCCAATGGAGTGATGATATCACGTTCGCGGACTTAAGTACTATATAGCGTTAACTTATTATAACATTAACTTTTATAGCGATGTACAATGACACAATTGCTCTAGTTCAGTTCGGTTTTTGTGGTAGGTCACTGCGCACAAACAGTCAAGTAAGGTTTCTGTTTAAGGATTCTGTTTTCACAAGACCACACCACCCGCCAGACGTACCATTAACATTGTAACTTGGTATTAGATCCAGCCGTAGGTCACTAAGTCCAGACCCAGAAAACTCATAGTAACACAGTTTGTAACTCCCAATGAATCTGTTGCTCAGAATGTCACAGGAAAGATGGAAAACTATTTCTCTCTTTTTCTGTCATTGCAACTGCAATAATAGTCATTAAAGGTGATTCCAAATCGACTTGCAAGCTTAATTAGAACCTAATTACTGCCAGCAACCTTAACAGCTCCTCCTTCCGCGGGCTGTAAGTTGCACAGTGCATTTCGCATTTAAAGAGGACGACACTCATCACCCTATAGGTGTCTAGTTTAAGCAATCTATTCTCAGCGTTCCGGGGAAAGAGTCTGAAAATATCACTTTTGATAAACTGCAGCAGCAAATTTGCGACCGAGTCCGCCTTGGAGATATTTAAAACAGATCACGTTCTAGCTAGCACGTGTGCATGTTCATACGATGGTGGTTCCAATGCGCAGAGATTCAAATCAACCATGCTCGTTCATATCGTTCAGGTTATAAAGTTTGTCGACTACTTATTTATTTAAGAGAAAAAAATTCTTACCAAAAATTTTCCTGAAATACAATGTCTTGCAATTTAAATATCACACAGTATTTACTGGTAATGCTTTTCTAATTCCTGGAAAATTGTTTTTGTTTTGTTTTTCTATAAAAAAAACTTAACAAATTGTAATAAATTAACATTGTTAAAAAATCTTGTATCAAAAAAATGCATACGCGTTGTTGTCATCACTCTATACGGCAACCATAAATTCAACGAAAAACATATGTGTGAGACACAAATGTTATTTAGTAGCTTGTTAGACGTCAACGAAGAAGGGTTGTAGCTTATGATTTTCTGTTTTTTAATTTTGAAGCGATTTTAAAATTTTGCTTGCCTACACCGAGAAATATTAATAATAAGCTACATAAATTTATGCATGTTTATACTCTGTATGAATGCCTAATTTTTATAGCATTTTAACTTCAGTGTATTTTTTATTTTAAGTGTTTCGCTCTTTGTGTGCACTCCTGATCTAAACTACAATAATGTCCGGCAACTCAGACTTGCCAATTCGTTCGTAACAGGAAACACTAGATTCAATACCGCAGTTAATTTTTGTACAAATCGAGGGAATTCAGAATTTGAACATTTCATCAAAATTCGTATGTGAAGTTATATATTCCGACGGCTAGTTTAAGATCGGTGGCAGTAGACTAAAAATTCTCGCATATCTATATGTTCCTGAGTTCCGACATTGAGATGCATTAAGCCCCACTGCCTTGTAGACAAAGATGGACCTCATACGATTATGAAGGTCAATAGGAACAAGGTGCATTATGGTGTTCAGTGCCTCTAAAAGATTAGTTTTCAGTGAGCCTGTTGGACAAACACTTCGCTTTAAGCTAACAGCTGCTTCTAAGCGATAGAAATGTGACCAAGACAAGGTCTGGTGTATAACAACAGAAAATCCTTTATTAGTTATGCTGTAAACAAATAAACTTGCATTAGTAAAATAGTAGTACTGATGGACTACTGCTGATTGTAATCTTAAATGAGTACAAAAATATAAAATAATATAAGAAACCTTTATAGAGCAAAGGAATAAAATAAAAATACATGGCAGCTAAATATATCTTAGGAGAGGGATATATGAAGTTAATAACATATGAACTAAGACAGGAGAACAACAACAGCAAAACCAATAAAATCAATAATTTATTTGTAATACAAATAAAATAAATCTTCTTTCATCTGGTTTAGAGGGTTTCTTTCTCTTAAAGCTTTTACTTTGAAAGGAAATCTTTTAATAACAATTTGTTTTTGTACAGTAAAACACTTGTCAGCAACAACAGTGATAAGACTTGGAAAAAATAAAATAAATAAAATAAATAAAATAAATAAACAAGCAGACAATAAGCGGCCACTGTGTTACTGACTTATAAAAATCTTCTAGTTGTTATTGTTGTTGTTTATTGCTTCAATATCGCACACAGGAATAAAATGCGACTCTCAAGTTTTCAATACACAATTTGACTCATTCAGACATACAGGATAACCATAGCTAAACAAATAAACTAACACATATGCAGTTAGGTGAACTTAAGTGTCAAAGGATGAACAACCCCAAGTCAAGTTGGAGGTAGAATCCATTGTGAAAGTGGTGAAGGAGGATTTAGTGTCAAGTCCACAAAACTCAAAAGTAGATATCTGAAGTGTTTTGCGGTATGTTGGACAATGCTTGACTTTAAGTATATATTTTTGATTTTATTTTTTCTTTTCGGATATTTGAGATAAATTTACAAGAAATACGAATCTAGAAAGTCTTTACAGTTTGTAAAACTTAACATTTGATTTGTGAATGCGGTAAATAGGAAGAGAAACAAATAAAAATTTTATATCAATTTTTACCTTTTGAATTTATTAACCCTAATTGGAGTGCTATGACATAAATGCCCCAAAAACCTAGAAATATTTATAATTTAGAAAAAAATATATAATTTTAAAGTTACGGACGGCAGACAGGACCAATTTAAAATGTTTACAAAAATTCGTTTTGAGCCGATCAATACAATCAAGGGTGTGTTTATGTCTGTTTCTTTTTTAGATAGTAAGCAAATTGAATCAAATAAAGCATGTGTTTCTATATTGTTCCGTATTTAAATAGGAATAGCTACTAAATGTCAAACTCTAAACTGTAATTTTTTAGAATTTTTTTTCAGTAAACTTAAGTAACCATGAACATTAAAAAACGGCCATTAAAAGGTAACTTCAGTACTAAGATCAGATCAAAGGAAATTCAGTCCCTACAAAATAATTACCGATCATCAAATCATAAATTTGTGTAATATGTTAGAGTTCGTTAATATCTTTTTCGTTACTCACGTTGCGTACATATCGCTCATTTACTACAATAGTGTCATTTTGTTTTTGAAGTTATGACACTATTATAGTAAATGAGCGATATGGCTTCCAGCGATATGGCTGAGCGATATGCCTTGTTCTAATCGAATTGTAACCATTTTTGTATACCTGCTGAGCAGGTGATCGGTCTACTGTCCAGGATAGATATTCGTGCTGCTGTCTGTCGTTGCCTAGCGGCCTTGTTGCTGCTGCTCATCCAACTTTTTATTTTTTCCTATCCCCGGAAGGTAACGATGCCTGACCCTTACGATGATGTTTTGTTGTTGATGTTGCCTTTACTTTAGCTCTGGTGAGAGCTAAACTAATAGTAACTTTAAATTCGTAGAAACGATGTTTTCTGTCACTAAAACTTGAACCTGGGCTGCTTGTGTTCACAAGCACTTTAACCACTAGACTACGCTACCCATTAGGTGCGTCATATTATCTCTTCTTCATTGATTTCAAGTCAGCATTTGAAATTACACCAAGGCGCAAAAGCAATTACGTGCAAAAGTTATAAACTTCAGTTAATACACGTATATCAGCCGCTTTATAAAAAATAACAATTAATATTAGGAATGTGTGGGAACTAATCCTGTTTCGTCTATTTCTCGGATGATATCTTGTACTGATCTCGAAGTAGTTGAACCATATTTAGATATTCTTACTGCCACCATTTTGAAGACATAGATAGTCAAAAAAATATTTAAGTTACATAAGTGTAGCACCGCGTCTCTTCCGGAGCGTAAAATTGTCATACTCAATACCCATAATACTATATTTTGTGGATACTGAGGTCAAAGCCATCAATCGTCTGTTACCATCAGTATATAAAAAGACGAGAAAATATGGTTTAGTTATAGCCTTAGAATAGAGAGAGAATTGAGAGAGAATGCAATAGACAAACTGAAGCAGAAAAAATCTTACAAACCCGAACAGCAGGCGTGAAATTGACTTATTGTTATTGGTCAATAAGACAATTTCAAAAGTAATTAGAAAAAAGATATCTGATAAAGTGACACCAGTTCTTTTACTGGAACATGTTGGATTTATACCAAAGCGTGAGAGCCAAGTAAGCTGTGAAATGGTGGTAGCTTTTATCTATATTTTATGAAAAAAGGCTTTGAGGATGGAGACAAATTAAACGACAATATCATGTAAAACGCAGTGGTATGTAAAAACATTTCCCAAAAACTAATATCTCTAATCATAAAAGTAAAAGTAAAGTCTAAGTAAAAGACAGGAAAACTGTAGTTGACCATAATAAGATTGGAACTAACGTACGATAGGATGCGTCAAAAAAACGAGTTCTGTAAGACGATCACATGGAGACTTCAGGATCATCTAAATGACGTGAATATGCAGACCATATCTGTCTTCTGGCTCAAAACTTTTCTGATCTTGTATTGAACCTTCGTGAGATATTTGATATATGTAGCAGACGAAGCAATTCTGCTTTAGTAAAATATTACATATATCGAGCAAAGACATTGACTATCGCATACGCAAGACTCGGCTCTTGAATTAAATTTACGCTCTCATATGGCTGTGAAACGTGGACTGCCGCAGCGGTGGTATTCATAAAATCTATGTACTTGTGAAGTAAAGCCTCCGAAGAATTCTGCGCATTTTCTAAACAAAGGTCAGCTAAAACATCAGACCATGGGAACAGTACATTTAAAGATCTAAACAGGGAAACCTGTAAGAGGATGTCCAGCTATAACATGAGGAAGATTGACTCTGAAATAGCCACAATAGGGAAAAGTTGGAGCGAAGTGAAGCAGTGGGCACAAAACCGGATTATATTTAATCAATTTGCTGAGTCCCTTTGCTTCTCATAAAAGCGATCAGAACATATATATATTTTTTTCTTTGCTTATCCTCCACAAATGGGTTAACATTTCAAGATAATATAAGTATTTGCACTTTCAGCAAATGAAATAAAATCTTGAAATAAATAAAAATCTTTTCTTTGGGCTCAACTTTTTGATCCAAATAACAGGGTATTTCTTGTTGTTGTTATTTGTTTAGTCCAGTGATTTTTTAGCTGTAAATTGTAAATATTTTCTGTTTTTTTTTTTTTTTTTTTTTTTTTTTTGTTTATATAACCTGGTGTTCTTATTTCAAGATGTTAATTTTGATGCCACAACAATTGTAATGTTGTTGATCTTTGTGGCATTCAAGATTCTTCTCTTACTCTCTTCTACACATGACTACAGAATACTTTTTTATATTTTTTCTAAAAGCCAAACGTAAAGCAAATAAGGCAAATAGAAGTAAAACAACAATAAACAAAACAATTGAAATACAAAATCACACCGGAATCACTATGAAGAAAATGATTGTGATTGTTGTGACGTTTATAAGAATGAAGGAAACCTTTCAAGTGGATACTTAAAGTCAGTCGGTAAAGCTACGATACGAAGAGAAATCATTATCTTCTTCTTGTTCGTTAACAAAAACTGATAAAATAATACAAAAATATTGGTGCAAACAATCAGCCATAACACACCTTCATACTGGCTTTTACGTATATACATAGTACATCTCCTTACTGTTCAACTTATACACTCAAGTGTACCGAGGTATTAAGTAAATATTATTATTGAAATCGTATTCTATATAAAGTATTAGAAATAAAATCCATAATATCCATCAATAGATTGTTTACGTACGATATGGTTGAGAAGACGTTCAAGTTGCTGATGATGGTCAATATGTCAAATGCATAAAAGGGTACTTTGTTAGATATAAACAGTAAATATAAACAGGGCTTAAGGTGTTAAAAGCCTTTTTGCACTTGAGTTCAGGTGTTTCTTTCAAAAAGGTGGGCACAAACAACGCAAAGGAGAAACAGCATTAAGGGAAGAGTAAAAGAGAGATAAAGAAACTTATAATCGTAAAATTGTTATCAAGATATTAAAGTGTATGTTTTAGTCATACTTTGATATTTTATTATGCAGACATACAATCATCTTATGCCAGGAAGTAATTTAAGCATGTAATTTATAATTAAAGAAATTTAAAAAGGATTAAAAAGTCAAAAGCCTTAAGAAATATAAAAATGAGAAATAAGAATTGGATTAAAAATTGTGTAGCTGAAATTTTACTTATCTACTCGTACTATGGTTTATGTGCAACATTAATTGAATAGCTATGTATATTGTTTCTGATAATTTTTGAAATTCTGCTCAAAATCGTTTAATTTCGTAGGTGTTTGTGAGTCTTCAAAAACAGAGTTCAATTTGAACGTATCATAGCAGTATTCAAAGTCTCATTAAAGGGGGGTTTACACGATAATACAAGTCGTACGACATTTCAAGTTTTTGTGTAGAAGAGAGCGGATAGTATAGTGTAAACGCAATACGTAATGGGAACTTAAGACATCGAGAGATAATACGGATGAAAATTTGGCAGTCGTACGGCTCACTTTGTTTTTAAAAATTGCTTAAAAACCATCACAATTCATTAGATTAGGGGTGTATTTCTATGTAAACAAATTAAATAAACAAGGAAAAAAGCAATTTTTTTCGCTCGCACTGTTGGTATCTCATGTTACTTTGTTTTGGTTTTTTACGTATCGTGTAAACGTAAAAAAATCTGTCGAATGATTTTTACTCCCATTTTACGTACCTAAAGTATTATCGTGTAAACTAGCCTTAAGAAAGCATTTGACATTTGATCGAAAGTTAAACCACCTATTACTATTATTAAGATAGTTGGTATGATTTGCATAGTTAAAAAAAAGACATTCCCATAAATAAAATTAGTTATGAATCTCTTAAACAGATAGAGATTATCTTTAATATCATTTAACACCTGATGAAATAAGTACAAAGTGTGGATTATTGGGAATTTTAATGTTTTCTTCTTTTTGGGCTTTATAAGTGCTTCCAAATTGTATTTAATACTAAAAAACATTTTTTTGTTTGCTTGCACAATTACGTTCGTTAGTATTTATTAGTTTTTGATAATCGTAGCATATTTCAATTACTTCGTTTGAATTATGCAGGACAAAATTAATTTATTCTTTTGCATGTCCGTGCTCGGCCTCAAGTTGCAAATATTGCCAAACAATTGTTATAAACTACCAAATGGAATATAACTGCCTCAACCGACGTATTTTCCGAATTTTCCGTATGCTCCTTTTAGCTCTTGGCAGTTTCGACGAATATAACATCTCTTGGCACGTTATCGAATCACTTCCTTTGAAGACGTATTAAATTGGCTTTAAAGTTGAATCGCCTGAAAAGAAGCGAACTTTTTCTTAGACCGGATTAGAAAATTGGCCAGAGGTGTGGAAAATATGTAAGCAGTGATATGATAAATTTTTAGTTTGACAATTTTGCTACTCTGATACATAAATTATATTTATTTTCATTGTAAATAATCTGCGAAAACCTTTAAATAAAAAACCCAGTGATATTTGAATTTACACCATTAAGAGAGTTCTGAAGAGATCAAAGAAAAACTAATCTGAAGGTTCAAGGTTCGAGATATTTGGTGGATGCATCAAAGCTCCCTAAGCAAGTTATCTCAGTTTCCGCTGGGTCATCACAAATGTTCGTGGTTTGGGTGGATATTATGAAACACAATAGCTTTTCTGTTAACCAATTCTGACCCTTTTAAATAAATTGCTTACTTTAATCTCATTAATTGTTGACAATAGAGATCAGAATTAATGGTTTGACCACGTCGTAGAAGATCATAATAAATAGTACCCTACCAATCCCACCTTCTGTTTCTACAAAGCATTTGTTTTCTTGGTGTCAGTCTTGGCTTTACCACCGTCTGTGTCGTACCTGATCTACTTTTCATAGCGGGTAATAAAACATTCGATTTAGTTCCATTTTAGCTGTGAATCTCAAATGGAAATTGGTAAATAGTTGATCCCAAACGTCGAGCTTATTTGTGTGTCCCACGCATTCGACGCATTTTTTTCTTTTCTCTGATAGAAAAAGAAAATATGACGGTAATGTTCCTAACTTCCACTAGCTATTAAACGTAGATAAATAGCTTTCACAGAATAATGTGGTTTTAATAATATCATCTAACGAAGAGAAGTTTACAATGACACCTTTCAAACAGGCTATGATGTTGCCTGATGCAATTAATATTACCGGAGATAATAATTTAATTTAAATTTGTACATCAGTTTAACAAAATAATCTTCAAAACCTTAACGTTTTTGTTCAACTTTATTTCAGTATTTGACAAATTCAACTATATAGCGGTACACAATTGAGCAGCATGTTAAAATTATTGAAGCCTTTTACGAAAATGGGCGTTCAGATCAAAATGAATTTCGTGAACTTCATGATTTTTTGGTCAGCATAATCAATCACATTTGGGCATAATTGCCGCATTTTGGCAAATGAGAGTTCACGAGTGATTGTTAAAAGCCGATGCCTAAACAGAGAGTGACTGTTTGGTACGGCTTATAGGCTGCCGGCGCCATCGGGACGTTGAAGACAGAAGTTTCCCATCAGACAGTTTCTACTACTTACGCATTAGAATCAGATACAAAAAGTGAAGAATATTTTAAAGAATTACTCAAAAGTGGGACTTAAAATATATAATGATGCAGCTCTGTGTGCTACGGTAAGACACATTACATTAAAGACGTTTTGAACGGCCTCATTGAGGAAGTGAAATGGAAACTGTTGGTAAAATAATTGAGCTATAATTTTGTAACTTGTGCAGTGACACACCGGGAAAATCTTTCATTTGCCGTGTTCCCGGACATAACTTCACATAACACTGTTATACAAAAAATGTTTTTATTTAAAGTTTTCTGTAAATATTTTAATAAATAAAAACCATATAAAAAATAATTTTTTTAACCTTTAGTTTTTACTAGAGCAACAAAGGAACCAAATCACTAATTATGGGAACTTTTTCCATTTAAAATAACTAGTAATAAAGTGGTTCAAAGTTCCCGATTGGATCCAACTATACGAGTTCACGACTAGAACCAATAGTACTAATAACTTTCCAAACGCACTCAATGCTAATTTGAGCACTAAGATGGTATAGGAAAGTTTACAGTTGAGAACTAGTGCTGATGGTTTTTCAGTATTAGTTACGTACTAGTCTCCTACAGCGTATATTATACATTTCTTGGTAAGTTTATTTATTTGCTTGTCAGTCAATCACTGGTACACGATTGAGCCGATTTTGATGAAATTTGTCTTTTTCAAAATTGGACCTAGAAGGGGAAAAATGGGCAAAATTAGCTTCTAATTAAAATGTTTTTAACATTTACATTTAACAGATAGATAGATATATGTAGGTAATGAAAGTTAAAGTTTTTCAAAATTGGACACAGTATAGGCTAAAATCGGCAGAAGACGGGCAAAAAAACAACTTTTCTTTGAAAATGCTTTTTTTTTTTTCTTTCAGATCAAAGTTTATTTTTTGCTAACAATCCGATTTTGATGAAATTTGGAACAATTTGCTTTTTAAAATTTAGACCTACGAGAGGTCAAAATCGGGGGAAAATAGACCAACTTAGGTCATATGAGAAATAATTTTGTTGATTCAGTTTGTTTATGAATCAATTACGCATAAACGAATAAATCAATTTTGTTGAAATTTGGAGTGCACATAATGAAAATGCAATATGGTGCAGATGGTTAATGTCGGATAAACCTGATCGAAATTAATAACTTTTCTTCTAAAATGAAACGAATTTTTTCTTCCCTAAGCAACGTATCTTGTTTGCTAATATTTATCATACAGTAAAATGTGTTGGGCAAAATTACATTTTTCAAACTCGCACTTTGAGGGACTAATAAGATGTAAAAGAAGATTTTTTGGGTTCATAGTCCATTCCTACGAAACATGAGGTTTTAACGGTATATCTTGGGAACTGTAAAAGATAGAGTCTTCAAACTTTCCATATGCTATTCTATTATCAAATTGCACATTAGCTTAAAAATTGTTAAATATTGTTACGAAAATGAAAACGCTGAAGAGAAAAATCCACCACATCAGGGAGCGAATTGCGGTTGGTGAGTTTAGTGATCATTTGGGTGTCAATAAGTAAAGTGTGTTTAGGCGCAAATAAAAATTGTTGTAAACGCGAATTTGCTGCATTAAGACAAGGTGCAGAAAAGTTACAGTGGAATTTATAAAAAAGAGACAAGTTGTAAAACAAAAAAAGAAATAGTGTTTTATTTTATATTATTTTAACGCAAGATAAACGAACTCAAACGTTTTAAAAAGGTTAAAACGTACTAGTATAATAATTAGCAAAAAAATGCAGAGTGGGCGTGGCATCTTCCGTGAGCTCACGGAACGACAGACTATCATACAACGTACTAGCCTAGAGAGCGTGTCCGTCTTGGTCTCGGCGCATAATTGGGTCGCCCTTTTTTGATAGTTTTTTAGAATTATTAATAGTAGCCAAACGAATTATAGTGTAGTTTTTATCAGGGTACTGTCAGGCCTTCAAACATGTACAGTACTTGGATATTTTTAGCACGAAACTTTCGCTAGAGTTTAAAACATTTTTTGATGTTGAAAAATTTACCAACCGAAGAGCAGCTAAATATAAATAACCCTGAAAAATTTGAAAAGGTCAGAGAATTTAATAACAAATATCTATTTGATTGAAATTGATTATCAAAAAAAAAAATAATAATTAAACCTTGTTTATTTGGTATTATTATCTGATAAAAACAAAACTACAAACTCAAATGGAGCCATCTATTTGATTCTTGCGCTTATCGAAACAGTAGAAGCGTACATATGGAAATTTAACGAATACGTATTTAGTTTTGCTGGTGTTTAAATATGAGAAGTGGCCTAATGTTCCTATAGCAACAATGTTGCCAATAACTACATATTTAATACATTATTTCCGTTGTTTTTATGTACCATTGCCACACGATTGAAAAAAACGCAATTACAATAATAGCAACCACTATAATCTTTATTCTATTTAATACCGCCAACCAATTTCTAGCCAAAAACAAAAAAAAAAAAAAACCACTTAATCTATTCCTTGCAAACTCCACCTTATGAGTTCTCAGCTATTTTTTTTATTCTATTCTGAAATGGGTGTAGTATGTGTGAGTCGTTTTAGAGGTTGGCAAGATTTAAATTAAAATGGAAGATATTAGTCAATGTAGTATAGAAGATTATTTCGCTGTCTTTTATTTTTTGTTTCCATTTTAATACAATCGATCGTATTTGTTTTTGCCATGAGTCTGTACTTGGCTTGGGATAGTGTTTGATTATGGGATTTCAAACAGCTTAAATGTTATTTACTTCACTAATTAAGATATTAAATTAAACTTTCATATCAAAGACTAACAATATCGTCGTTTCTGCCTCTTTTTATATTATTTTTCTTTTGTTTTTTTTTCATTTTGTTACTTTTTAATTTAAAGGAGCATTAAACTGTTCAAATGAACATGTTACTTTGCCAATGAGCATTAATGTTGTATTATAATGTTAGGTGGGACACAGGCGGCGGGTACACTGAAACAAATTTTTGTACAGGTTTATAACTTTGAATTAGCAGCACTGCTTTATTTGACAGATTTAACGAGTTTATTTTTGTTTAGTTTAATTTGACACTTCATTACGGATAGACTTACACTAGAGCAACGTTAGTGAATTGTTAAATTTTTTTTTATCAAAATAATGGTTCTGTTCGTTAAATTTATTTCGTTCTCCGTTGAAGCTCTCTTTTAGTTGAATGGGTAGGTACTTAAATAAGAGGAATTGTCCCATTTGTAGTGAAAATAATCGACAAGCGTTTATCGACACACCATTAGGATAGGATAGGAAGGAGTGGCAGACTCGTTTAACAAGGTACAACTGAGCTCGTTGTGATACCATATAACGTGTTGTTCCTATTCTATTCACCAGAGTTCTGGTGATCAAACAGAGACACCGCAAAGAAGCACTTCCCTAGATTAGATTTGAAACCATCTACTGAAGCCATCGAGAAACTTAGAAGCCTAGTGTGAGAAGTGGACTACGGTAAGAGCAGCTTCTGTGCGTGCAAGTGCAAGTCCTCCTCTTCCCACACTGGGTAGGAGAAACTTCCTAAACACTCAGACTTGAGCACTTTACCGGTGGCCGTCACTCAGAGGTGGTTGTCCATATATATCGTCCATTAACTTTTCCTTATGGATCAACACCTGACCACAATTACACCTATAGAAAATTACTGTTTGGTACGCTTTATGGGCTGGCGGAAATATTGGTCGGTATGTGTTCAAAACGCTGAGAGTGAGATTGTTACTGTCAATAGTTAACGGTAGAGGGATATGATTAGAAATGTTTTCGTAACTTAATTAGCTTGCATTAATCTTGCTAACATGTGGTTCCAACAGGACGGAGCCACATACCACACAGCGAGCGGTACTATTAATTTAATTCTGATTTCACGTAATGGTCCAATTAATTGGCCATCAAGATCGTGTGATTTAACCACATTGGATTTCTTTCTTTTGGGTTATATAAAGACACTTGTCTACGTCGATACACCAGAGACAATTCAACAATTCGAAGAGTTATTGGCGCATATGCAAAAGTTTATAAAATCGGTGTTCCAGATTGCAACTTTTAAGCGCCAACCGTGGCGCCCATATAGCCGAAATTATGTTTTAACATTTATGTCATAAAATTTTCTATCCTGCAAAGCCCGTTTCATTGATATTAAAAATATTCTTCTTCCTTTTATTATGACTTAAGCTTGTGTAACTTGTGTAAAAAAGTGAACCGATATATAATAATCTTATTTTTTGGCCTTAACTGTGACCTTTCAATGTGCTTTACATATATCAAATTATTTGTCTTAATACACTACCAGAAATTTATATAATAGCATCATTAAACGGTATAAGAATGTTTTTGTTCGAAATTTAGTAAAAGGCAACAAAAGGCCTATGTTTTTTCTGCGTTAATTTTGATCTGTGAAGACTTTTGCCCTATTGTCGGCATAAGGTGCTATTTCTGTGACTTTTCTGGGAACAAATTCTGAAACATAATAACTAAGTTATATACAATTGTAAACCAGCTAATCTATATTGTATTCACACATCAAAATTATTTTTTAACCAAAACACTATTATTTGAGCTAAATTGCGTATTTTCTAAATAATCCCTTGAGTTTTTTTGTAGCAGTGTTTTTAAGCTCATAAATTAAGCAAATCCCATTAAAAAAGATGGTGATAAAAAAAAACATCATTTAGCGTTCAATACGAACAGTACATACAACAAGAAACAAACAAATAAGACAAACAACCCAAAATAAGAAAGAAAAAACAAGTTGAATAAGGAACAACATTATAATTCATTGATTATTAAGTAAATATTATTTAAAGTCTACAAAACTGAAACAAAGAAGCAAGCGAGTAAACGAGCGAACAAATAAATACCGCAAAAGAAAAGAAAAAATAATAAAAAATTAATCTCAGGAATACAAAATATACACCCTAGACCATATGCTGAGCCCACTGGCTGAGGAAGAATTGGTTGTAACAATTTTAACTAAACCAACAGATGAAACATATGCAACACACACGATACTTATACTACATGCCACATGCATGTTTATATCGGTGTTGCATATGTGCTTAACGCAAAAAACATAAAAAAATCAATTTGAATTCAAATTCAAATGTTATTTCGAATGCGTTTAAAAAATTGCAATTCGTTGCACTAAAACGCTTAAGGCGAGAAACTGAGGGAAGAAATTATTGGATACCATTGCCAATGCGAAATACAATTCAAATAAAATATACAAATCAAAATATATAAAATCGGCAAAACAAAAACAAAATTAAACAGATAGACAAATATACACAAAATCAGCAAAAAAAAAAACACATGCGCAACAGAAATTCAGCAAAGCAATAAAGTGCTGCAATAAATCAACTTAATTAACTGAAAATCAATTCATAAATTATATTGTTGGGTAGCCCTCGTACATATTCGTACACGTTTTTGAAGAAAGAAGGAAATATAAAATACAACGACGACGACAAAACCACAAACGTACATAGGTATCTATGCGATAATGTTGTGCCGCATTCATACTGAAAATAATTTTTTTCATTTTTTTTGCGTAGATGAGCACCAAACAGTAAAAGAGAAATGAAACATGAGGAGCGGGAGGGGGAGACATAAGAAAAAAGAAAAATCACACACATGAATATGAGCCCAACTGATTATTGCAGTGCAATTGCTTGTTTGCCGCTAGTAAGTTTATATTTCCTTTGCATCGCATGGAGGATTGATTTTCTACATTTAAGCCAGTATAGCCAGTCAGCCTTAAGAACAAATGTTTAATCTTGAAATTAAATAATTTTTCTTTTTATACATTTTCTTATTTATTTTTCAGTTTTTACATTTTCGTTTAGTTTCTGACTAAATATAATCTATTTTGTATACATTTAGTATTGATTTTTAAATGAGTTGCATTTTTACGTAAAATTGTTGGTATAGTTCGTCTATCATTTAAAATGTGAAGTGGAAAGATGTAATCACTTTAAAAAAGATTTGCGTGAAGACACATGAATCTATGGCAGCACATTAGAGACCCAAGAGTAATGGAAACAGTAGCGTTGATCTGTTCTCATAGTTTTTTGAGAGGAATAAACACGGTGATATTTTCATCGTACTTTTGAACAGATTCTATTTTAATTTGAAGTATGAATATCTAATCTGTCAAGGAAAAAAATGCTGCTCCAACAAGATAAGGCACGGGTGAGCATGTGTGTCCTTATATGGCACAAACTTTTTTTTGGTTTTTCAACGGGAAACAAAGAGAGTTTGCTTGTTATTGTGAAAATTTTATTTACAAAACAGCTCTCGGGAGTTGCACACATTCCTTCAGGATCAGGCAAAGACATTTCTAGTGTGGTTTTTGATACTTTGGAGAAATGAGATTTGCTGTAAAAAGTCCAAGCTTTCGTATCATTTTCCAACACCGGCAGATAAAATGGAAAATCTTGCACACTGCTAGAGATGAAACTGGGACGCAATATACTGTTTCCTGCATGTCGCCACCACATTATTGAATTATTTTTACAAGCTGCTATTTCTTCTAGCGATACCAACATTTTATTATTTAAAAGATTCAAATTAATTTTTTGAAAAAATTAACTCTGATAACGTCTTAAACTGTGACCTCTTGCTGAAAGCCATGAGGAAACTGTTTTATTCTGTCTCGGAGTACTAAAAAATAATCAGCAGACCCGTCACGACTACAGACGCTTATAAAACTCGTAGTAATATTTACTTTTGGGAAGAATTTTTCCAAAAAGAAATAAAATACGAAAACCTAGGGCTTATCGTCAAGACAAATGGAAGAGCGATTTATTCCATTAAGATTTTTCTGCTAAGAAATAAATTCACAATAACAAGCAAATGATCTTGTTTCTAAAAAGACCTAAAAAGAATAATTTAAGAGGTTCCCCATTGAAAAATTTACAAAAGAAAATTATGCCATATAATGACCAGTCGAACCTATAGGTATACAGTTCAACCTCAATGAGGCACGTGCTAAAATTAAGACATAAGTTTTAAATTTTCATGGAACAAAAACAATATTTTTCGGCTTTAAAACAGCGATACTCATTCATATTGTTCAGCTTACGAAGTTTTTCGGCTGTTTATTTATTCTCTTTGTGAACATTACAACCAGGGCTGCTAAAAGGAAAAAAAAAATTCCTGCCCAAAAATTTTCCTGAAATGTACCAAAATCAAGGTGGTACAAAAGATATCGACCGAGATAACTCTGAAGGGCAGATCAGGTTATCGTCTTTAACCAAATCAAGTGTGAAAAATTGGAACACTAGCGTATACGATCGAAGAACTTGAAATTATATTCTAATTCAGGCTAAACGCAAAAAGGTTGTAATACAACGGGTCTGGCAAAAACTATTTAAAAAGTTTTTAAATAACGCAACCCACGGGATTTTATTGGATTCTATAACTGTTTCCTAATTTCGTTCAATTGCACAATATTTTTAATTTGTTAGTAAAATTACATTGTTTAAGTATTTATATGCGACTTTGGTCGGATCAAGGCGGCGTTATGTACTATGGGCTGCTAAAGCAGACTGCAATTACTTCGTTTGAACCATGCCGTATAAGAAAAACGGCCGTAGAACAAAGAGAGATATACTTATGTTATTCTTTCGCATGACTACGCTCCACCTCACGTTGCGAAAGCTGCAAACTGATTATCAGAAATAATCAAATGCCGAACCCGCCGTATTCATCGAATAGACCCTCTGACTATTAACTATGTTTCGATGGATGCAATATCTCTTAGTATATTACCGAAAAACTTCTTTTAAAGAAATATAAAATCGGCTTCAAAGTTGGATGGCCTCAAAAGACGGAAAGTTTTTTTTGAGTCGGAACTCGGAAATTGGCTCAGAGGTGGGGAAAAGATGCAAGCATTAATTTCATACATATTTATTTTGATAAATTTGTTATTTAATTTGTTATTTAATTTGTAATTTAATTTGTAGCCAAATTACGTAAATTATAGTTATTTTGGTTGTAAATAATCTACGAACTAGCTTGGTGGGTTTAATTGGGTTACTCAGTGGATTGCACAAAAAAGAGCGAAATGATAGCACACTATCACAGTACACAGGAAATACTACCCTGAGACCACTCCCGTATTAACTCGGTGTAATGTGGTTTGTTTTGTGTGCCGCTGTAGTGTAGTAGAGACAGAGATCCTAAGTTCATTTGCAGGCCAGACCATCTGAAAATCTTTAACAACTGCATCATCTCATAACATTAGCAGGCGACTAGTTAGGAGTATTTTACTATGGAAAACTGCTTCAGCCAATGCATCTGCCGTTCGTAGCCAGCGTTAAACCGTAGATCCCTTTTCATAAGTCTAAGAAAAGGAAGATAAGAATAAGGCGCAATTCATTCAGATATCATGAGTATCTAAACAGTGTATCGAAGCTGTTTCATTATCGCTAGGAAAAGTCTATGGAGTTAACAAGATATTATGTAAAGAAACTAATAAAATTTTTCTCAAATTTGTTGTGTTTTCTTTGTTATATTGGCTAATATTGGAACTGCCCATGTACTTAGTGCTGACAGTACTGTGTTGTAAACCGAATTTCGTAGTTGACAATCTTAACATCTCTTCAGAGCCTTTTACATTTTCCAAGTCTTATTATCGCACATATTCATAATTCCCGCTGGCAGCGCCTGACCTTCCAGTATACCACTGCCGATGATGACAAACATCATAGGAATGATTAGGAAAACACGCCACCTACTAGAAAAAAATTAAAATGCTAAAGAAAAGATCACCACCAATTAGCCAGGATCTTTAAAATTACGCAAAAATCATATGGAGGAAGGAAGCTACAGTGGATTAATCATCTACTTAGCTACAGTGAAGCTACAGTGGACTGATCATCTACTTAGCCTGAGAGATCAAATTGATTAAAGAAAATGAAACAAAGCAGTTGATGCTTTGTGGAAAGCCAATATGCTTCCTATAGAAGTGACAGAAAAAAATACTCATCATAATCGTAGTCGCTAGAGCTAATGTTATGAGATGTTGTCGCTGTTGAAAATTGTCAGATAGTCTGGCCTGATATTGACCACAGAACCACTTGGTTGGCAGACTTGTGCCTTACCTACCATACCACAGCAGCAGATTAATTATCATTTAGCTATAAAAACATATGTAGCGTATCAGAAACTCCCTTTAAGCTTCATTTTCTTACAATATTTAAAAAATGAAAAAGTAAATGAATAAATATAGTGTTGGAAAAAAGTTGAACTTCTTTTCGTTTTGTGTGTGAACATGGGTGCAACATTTGTAAAAGTGTTTAACATTTAATGAGGTTTTACAATATCTAAAACCTAAGGCAAATAGTCGTACCTGTTAATCTACCAATGCCATATACTCACTCAATTCAATTCAATTCAATTTTTTTTGTTTTTCCTTTTTCAATTTGCAAGTTGAAAAAACTAAAAGGAAAACGAACTAAATAAAGGAGTAGTAAAATGAAAAAAAAAACTAAATATTTTTGCAATCTTCGTTTAAATTACACATCTTTTTCTCACTTGGCAATTTGGTTTGGATTCATTTTCTTGGGCAGTTTTTTCTTGCTAAATGTTTTAAGGCAATTGCATGCTTAACTTTTGTTGGCCAGTTATGTTACAAATCTAACATTTGCAATTAATAATCTTTGGTAATAACGAAATCGGAGACCAGTTTCTTGTTTCTATTACTACGAAAAGAAAAAAAAATTAGAAAAAGAAAGAAAGAAAACAAAAATACCAAGATATAGCCAGAAATTGAAATGAAAATGAAAAATTTATGCAATCGAAATCAATTGGCAACAAAATGGTATATGTATGGCTATAAGAGTGTGTTTTTAGTTTATATATATGATGTAGTCCAGGCCATAAAGTAGAGCTACATGATATTTTTAAATGCCTTGAGAAAAAGAAAAAATTTGTCGCAATCTATTAGAAATAAGATACTTTTTTGTTCCAAATATGTTTGGAAAAACAAGATTTTTTCAATTTTAAAATTTGTGATTTGTTAAGTTTAATTTTTCTTAGTTTATGTTTTGGTTTTTTTCCTTTTTTCATTTTTTTTTTTTTTAACAAAACACGACTTATGTTACTGTTTTGTTAATAAAAACGAGACTTTACTTTAGTTTTGCCATAAATTTCTTGCATAAAAAAGTTTCAGATTACAAACAACGCAACAGCGGCTGGGGCATGACGACGACGACGTAAAGCTGAAGATGATGGTTCTATGCTGCTTGCTGCTGCCAAGTTAAGAAGGTAAAAAAGAAGCGTATGAGAGTAAATGAAAAGCTCAACACTAGTGTGTAGGTTTTTCTTTTTCTTCTTCTTATTTAGTTTTATTTAATTTTTCTTTGACTTGCTTAAGAACTTTTTTTTTGTTCGTTTTGATTTCTTTAGAATATGTGTTGTTTTTCTTTGGATTTCTATAAATTTTATTTGAATTGATTGAACATACTTTGTCAAATACTTAACATTGCAAATAAATTATGTTAAAATATGTTAAAATATGTTAAAAATGTTAGAGAAAGACAGTTTTACAATAGTCGTACATGTATATGCGCAAAATGAATCCTACTCAATTCTTGCATCACCACCATACTTACATACATACATCCATACATATAATCAGTTGCCTTTTATTTTAAAAATTTCATGGCATTTGAATGCCAATAATTTGTAACGACTTTGAAAAAATAAACAAAGTATCATGTAACTAAAGCACCTTTCTTATGTTACTCTAAAAATAACGTTTATTAAATACATATTAAAGAGAAGTAATAATGAGTTGGATAGACAGGATCAATATGGGATTGGAATAGGCTGAAGGCTTAAACTAATTATATACTACCCTTACGTAAATGGTTGGTCGTAATTCTTAATTGAATGCTGAAACAGAGATGCCACAAAAAGGAAAAAACCAACAAGGCATAAAGTTGTTAGGCACTTAGTAAGAGAACTATAGGCTAAAAATGAAGCCAAAGTTCTAGAATAACACAGTGGTTTTATAAAAGCTTAGTTGGAACCTTTCTATACAATGCATCTGGGGTGGCACGGTGTAGTGGTTTGAGCGCACGCAATCAACACAAGCGGCCCAGGTTCGAATCCGCAGCAGAGAACATGACGAAAAAAATTTAGTTGCAGCTTTGATATTTAATGAAGAGATTTTAAACTTTCTCCAGACAATTCCATCTAAAAGAATCCCCCTGAGCTGAAAAAAATAATTAAAATGCTAAGGAAGGATCTTCGGCACTACACAATCATATGGAGCCGAGCTACAGTAGATTAATCATCTACTGAATGAAACTCAAACAATGGATGCTACCAAAGGGACATATGCGGCTATAATCTGATGGACTTCATCGGACAAGAAATGTAACATTAAGTTACTAAATACAATGGCGTTCAGCGAACTTATTGTCTGGTTATAAGTGGGACAGTGACAAATATTTCAACTAGAGCACTGGAAACCCTGCTAGGTATACTTTCAGCGGACATTCATGTGACCTCCGGCCTCAAAACTGAAACGATAATATCGAAAAACTACTACTCCAAAGTGGAGAGCCAGAATAGATAATTCTAGGGATAAAATGCTATACAGACAGATCTAAATTGAAAAAAAATGTTGAAAGACACATCCAAGAAAATGCTAGACTGTAAAAAATAATTGAACGACCTATTTAGCTGGTGCCTGGGATAGTCAGTTATGAATGGGCCAGTGAACTCGCTATTTGAGTGAGTAAACTTGTTGAGTCGAATATGAACAATGCAAAACTATTAGAGGCGACATTCATTCCCGTTGTTCTAATGTAAAAAATTCTGTTGCCTGTCTGGAGGCTATACTTGGCTCTCCCATTACTCGACTTGGATGCGGTGGCTCAATCAGCCACCCAACTTAAAAACTAACGATTACAGAACCACAAGAATGTTATGGGGAAATTTCGATGGAAATACTACGGGGGAATTGCTCAGAAAAAGTTAGTCCGAGCTTAAAAAAGGATGCACACTTATACACAATACTCTGGATTCAGTAAAAAGCTAAAACTTTATTATATAGGTTTTAGTCAATTGGTGCTATAACTCCGTCAATTCCTATCCGATTTGAAATAGTGAAGTATAGGTTTGTTCATAACTAAACATGCTACTTTAATAAATCCAAAAATAGTATGTTTCCTATATAAAATAGCATGCGAAAATATCTCTAAGCTTGGAAAAATTGTTATCAGCATTTGGTTCGAAGAACGTCTTCTCGACGATTGAAACTTCGCTGTCCTATGGCCTCTACATAAAAAAGATAGAACTGTGTGCGACAATCATAGAGGTACCAGTCTCCTTCCCATGGCTTATAAAATATTATCGAGTGTGTTGTGTAAAAGAACGAAAACAAAAGTCAACATAATAATCAGACCATATCAGCGTGGCTTTAGGTCTGGTAAATCTACCTCCGATCAGATACTTACACTACGCTAAATCCTGGAAAAGACCCACGACGAACAAATCGACACATATCACCTGTTCTTCGATTACAGAGCGACAGCCCCATACAATCAAAGGTGTGCGAAGCCATAAATGATAACGACCCTAAATGACACGAGATTAGCAGTTAAACTAGAAAATAATTTTACGAATCATTCAATACTAGATGCAGTTTCAGACAGGATGATAGTTTATCGTGTGATCATTTTAGCATTTTATTAGAAAAGATCTTACGCGATGCAGCAGTTAACACAACCGACACGATTTACACATTGATGGTCATTTCATGTAATTTTAGATGTATTCCTACGCTCTTGATTTTAATCGTCAATGAGACACCGACGAAAGCATACATATGTGCGAAGAATCTACGCATATTTTTTGGGCACAGAAAAATAATTGAAGAGTTTTTACAATCTTGCTTTCAGTTGTTGCTGAAACATCCACGAATGCACATGTGTGGCGAATGCATGTTGAATTTTTTATTTTTAAAATTTTTTTAAAATATCAACTTTATTATCATTTTACATTCTTCCTTTTGCACATCATTGATTTACACCAAGAGACACATGCTACTCGCAGATGCCGTTTATATTAATATTGTGAGCCGAACATTGCGAGATGTAATTGCTGCTCTTGCGAATATTGAAAAAGCATTAATGAAAGTGGGTCTAGAAATGAACGAGGATAAAACCAAGCTGTTGGTTTCAGTCAACACGGAATCCACACGACTGTGTCACCATGTCAACGTTGGTAACTACAACTTAGGGATTGTGGAAGAATTTATCTATCTTGGTTCTGCCATAAACAAAACTAATAACATCAGTTTGATGACAATACGGAGGATTATACTTCCTAAAAGTTACTACTATGGTCTGCACAAGTAGTTTTAAAGCAAGTTTTTTCTGGCGGACGAAAATAATACTCTACAATAAGCTATACAACCCGTGAGCTATATGGCACAGAGGCAGATGAAGCTGTTTTTGGTATTTTCTAGACAAAGAAACGCTGTAGAATATATGGGCCCGTCTACGTTCGTGGTGAGTATGGAGGTGAGCCGTATGAGCTTTACGCCGACATTGATATAGTTAGACGCATTAAGATGGAAGGACTGTGGCGGCTTGATATATCTAGTTTTATCTGAGGCGCAGCGCTGAAGAGGTTAGAGCTAATCTTTCAAGAGAAAGAAAAAATTGCAGAAACAACGCACAAAATCGAAGCGCTCATAACTCAATTATGATTCACTCTTAAGTCCCTGATGTCTGTAATTTAGCCATCTAAGTAAGTAATTAAGTGAATCATATATTTTCCAAATTACAAATAAAATTAGATGTTTTAATCTCTGAAGTTTGATATATGTATAAAATTATAATGAGAGAGAAACATTTTGCGCCAGAGTCACTAAAGCTTCAAGCAATGCCATCTTTGAAATATACTTTACTTGAGCACAACTCCTGCCGTTATGCACACTTAAATAATGTAAGCGGTAAGCATTGATTAAATTGAGTAATGAAAATAACTATACAGACGTAAGTTAAAATGTGAATTTAAAAAATATAAAGGTTCCGCCAAATAATTTTTTTTTTTTTTTTGAAAATGCTATACACAAAAACTACTGAATATTTTCTCAAATTTCTTTTTTTATTTGAAGGTACAATTCTTCCGGTTAATAATGGAAAATAATTTCATTCAAATGGCTGCCTCGACTGGCCATGCAGTAGCCTACACCATCGGTCCAATTTTTAAGCACATTATCGATTGTGTGCAGCTGTATTTCACCAATGGCTTCACGAATATTGTCCTTTAAAGCGTCAATTGTCTCTGGCTTGTTGGCGTAATATTTATATTTGACGGCACCCCACAAATAATAGTCCAACGGTGTCAAATCGCAGCTCCGAGGTGGCCAAATGACATCAGCTCTGCGGCTGATAATGCGATCTTCAAAAACAGGGCGCAAATCATCGAGTGTAGGTTCGGCTGTGTGGCACGTAGCGCCGTCCTGTTGAAACCAAATGTTGCTAATATCCTTCTCTTCAATTTTTGTGAACGAAATTTTGTTCAGCATGGCCCGATAACGATCGCCATTGACTGTAAAATGGCCCAATTATGCCTCTGGACCAAAATCCGCACCAAACAGTGACTCGTCTTGGGTGTATCGGCTTTTCAATGTATGCGTGCAGGTTTTTTGTGCGGCAAATGCAAAATGAGCTTCATCTGAATAGATGATTTTTTTTGGCAAAATCGGCATCTTCTGTAAGTCGATCGATCAAAGTAATGTCGCAATATTTCCCAGCATTGTTCAAGCGTATACACAGTCATATTCGTTCAGCGGAAGGATAAAACTAATTATCTGTCAAATCAGACATGAACTAAGTGTTACCATTCACGAAATAAGCAATAGTTGAAAAAAAACGTTAGATGGCGGACCCATTAATAAGATTTCCTTAGCTGGATCCAGAATATGTTAATTATATTTCATCTTACTTCAGATTTCTAAGATTCTATTGGCTCATATTATAACTATTAGTGCTGAAAAATAAAAATTAAATTTGTAACAACATCCATATTTATTTCAACTAATCTTAAAATTACCCAAAAACCCATTAAGAAATAAATTTTTAGTAAAAAAACAAGTATGGAAAACTATTTAACTCGTTTAAAAAAACACAAAGCCATACTCCCGTAAATATAAATAAATAACTATTTAATTAAATTTATTTTAACCGAAAAACAAATCTACTGCTCACTAAATTTAACAACAACCTTAACTTAAACTCTCAGTACATTATTTAAGCTGCAATTGTGTGTGATCAATGTTGTTATTGTCTTCCTTGTCCTCATCATCATCATCATTTCCATCAACCATCCGTAACAGTGTTGATGACGAAAACTACATATTCGTATGAATTGCGTTTCAAAAAGAAACTAGAAAGAGCAATACAAATAACCATTAAATCTGTCAGCACATATTAACATGACAATTCTCCAGTCAGAAACAACAGAACGAAGCAAAACTGAACAAAATGAACGACGAGTTGAACGATAGAGAGACGATGAGTTAAAATATATAAAATTAATACACGTTGAGAAGGAATAAAATAAAGTTTATAACGAAAAACAAAAATATCTTACTATAATGGCAGTATTTAAAAGAAGGAATTCTTTAAGTTTAAGTGTTAGAAGTCGATGTAATTGTGTGGTTGTGAGGTTAACATGACACAAATCGTTTTAAATATTAACTTAAATGTCCTATAAGCCTTTAACTGTAAATAGTCCTGTTAACCTTAATACGAGGAATTGATGTCAAAACGTCCTAACAAACCACTCAACTAAGAGAGTTATAGGTTATTGTTAAGTTTTAAGAAATAGACTAGTGACCTAAATCGTCCACTGATACCATCCTACTCAATTGCTTCCCATAAAAAACAATAACTTTTCCGCCCGAATGAAGTCGAGTAAATATCAGTTAGGAACAAATCTGAACTCTGCCGGATCCAATTGGCCTAGTTTCAAAACGTGCAATCTTGGTCTTGTCAGCGCAACACAGTTACACAAAATGTACCCTTCGTTTTCATCCTCCTCTAGACAGAGCCGACACTCCACCTAATTTAGGAGATCTAACCTATGAAGATCTCTCATGTAGTAGTTTTCAGTTAGAAAACCCACTATCTTACTGAACTACACTTATTGTAAATTATAAAGCCCTTTTCTATAGGAGAAAACCTTCACTAACCGTTGCCTGTCACAGTCCTTGAACGCTTTCCCAACTTGCGAGTAAGTGTTCCCAGGTTCGCCGCACAGAGTCGTGGTCTAACTATCCGAAAATACTGTTACGAACACACACTCTGTAGGTTTATCCCGTCGCACACTGAAATTGCCCGAATTTGTGACTGAAAGATACTTTTCTATTTGCCAGAAGGTACTGAGATCTTTGTATTAGGTCGAAAGACCGCACTCCTACACCCGTGTCAGTTTTCGATCCATGCGTAAATCAATTTAGGTTTCTGGGATTAACATAAGGCACTAGAACTCATTCCCCTCTATAAGGGAACATGATCTCGAAAACAGGTCTCGGATTCATATGATTTGTGATTATACACATAACCATACCATATGCAAGTATCCTAATTTACTTCTGACGCAATTTGAAGTTTCAAAGCAAAGACGTGCAGAGTGAATAGCCCTATTATGATCTCAATGGCCTCCATCAGACATCTGTGTATGGCTCCACGCGTGCCTTCTAGCTAGCTTTTGTTTCACCAAACAAGTAATTCATATATATTGGGTATACAAGCTAACAATATCGATTTTTTTGCTTAAAAACTGCATTTATTATAATAACAAAATCGTTAGCCACTACCTTTTCCCATCTTTCTGGTAGCATAAGGATTCTGCGCTAGAAGAACTGCTCTGGTTGTGAGGTAAAGAATAAATCAAGCCAATTTCTGATACCCTGTTCTGAAGTGAAGCGTACTCCAGTAAGAACATACTGCATTGATCGAAACAAATGGTAGCCAGAAGTGGAAAGGTATGGACTATAAGGCGGGTGAACCAAAACTTCCCATCCGCTGTTTTCCAAATGGTTTTTAACCCGTCTTGCAACATGAGCGTTGTCCTGATGGAAGGTTGTGGCCTCATGCCTGGTCGAATATTCTGCTCATAACTGAAAACGATTTCAACAGCTCATAATACAAAACACCCTACTGATCCACCAAATACAGCCTTATGGATATTCGGCTTCGATGTTGATTTGACTGGTTGGCCGGGCTTTACATATGACTTTTTGCGCTTGTGGTTATCGTAATGTATCCATTTTTTATCACCAGTAACAACACGATGCAAAAATAACTTGCTTTTTTAGCGTTCAAGCATCATATTTAACATGCAAAATCGCCGTTCAACGTCTCTCGGCTTCAATTCACATGAGACCCAATTTCCTTCCCAATGCTTTAAGGGAAATGGGTTATTGTGTGACTCTCAATGATAATGATAAGTTCTTCTTGCATTTGACAACAGTCTTCGTCGAGTAATGCTTCTTCATCTTAAAACTTTTTCGGCTGACCAGGCTTCTCCTTGTCTTCTGTGTCGAAAGCACCACTTTTGAGTCGTGCAAACAATCGTTCATCTGTTTTTTGAGTTGGTGCATGTTGACTGTAAGCTTCTACCAATAATCAATAATTTTTAGCTGTTTTCTTCAAATGAAAGAAGGTTATCAGACTTACCCGCAAAACGTCTTTTTGGGGCACAAAATTCGACATTATTATAGCGATTGAAAAAAATGTGTCTTTCGAATACCGAATTATAATGACAGATGTTTCGCCTCCAAAATATCATATATGTTATTATTGACACAAACCATATGTAATAGTTAGGCCATATGTTGTACAAATATACATTAGTTATCGGCCTAATAACCTTAGTAAATATAGAATCCTAGAGTTTAAATAGCATGTCTCGCCGAAAGGGCTAAGGCAGGCCCACATGGCTCCTGCAGTCTTTCCAAGTGCAGCGTCGTAGGAGTTTTAATGTAGTTTCCGATATAGGACAAAACTTAAATCTTCATTAGAATATTCAATAACCATCCCTCAAACAGTAATGGAATCAGGGTTCAACATTAATCTATCGGTAAAAGAAACTAAGATCATCTTGATGGGATAAATAGAGAATAAATTGACCCCAGTTTGATATATAAGCCAGAGCCTGATTCATATTAAATGCGCTAACAGTACTAGTTAATAAAATTAATTGATAATTAGATTTAACGCGTAATTAAAAAACAATATTTGAAAATTACTAAAATAAGTAATTACTATTTACCTGCATAAATAATTACTTAAGTAAGTAAATGGTTAAAGTCAATTAACATTATAAGTATTTAAAAAATTTAAATTACTGCGATAAGCAATAATAATTAACTATAACAGTAACCGACAATTAACATATGATGAGAAAAACCGACCAAAAATTACTTGTAATTTTTACTACTAACGGAAAAATATAATTACAAATTATATGTCGTATAAAATTATCGATTGTATGTAATGAAGCTAATTGGAATTGGTAAGTTTTTGGCAACATACCTTTTATATTGTAAACGTAAATCACTGAATCTAGAAAATAAGCTCAAACAATTTAAATTTTTTATTTTTTTCAAAACTAAATTTAATTCCTTTAAACTGCTGCTATTTAACTATTTTAGAAAATATAACTTGAAACAAAACGTAGAAAACCCTGATATCAGCGTTGTAATATTGTATTGCTGACATTTGCGGCTAGTAAAATTCATCAGTATTCGTATATACAATTCTAATCCAGCAGACAGCAACTGATCCCTACTAAAATGATGATGATCATGATGATGATGATGATGATAATAATGAAAAAAAAGATTCTTATTGACTCACCGACAAATACATCGTTGTATTCGAAACGTACTCGATCACAGTGTGCAACTACTACTGCTCGTCTATAAAGCATACAATGACAATGACCATTGTGACAGGATCAGGGACATTTGTAAACGATGAATACAATGTTTGCTACAGACTACAAAAACGGGGATGATGATGATCAACATCATCATGAGATGACGACAACAACGATGTGTTTTTTTTTTCTGTGGTGAAGAGGTCTGGATAAGGCTGTCATCATATGCAGTATGGCTGGCTAGCTGAAAATGTTCTAGCCGTGGACAAAACCGAGAAATCAACATCCACAACAAAAGTATTAATAAAATGTATGTAAGAACTGAAAGAAAAAAAGAAAAAAAACAACAAAAAGATCAGAATGGTAAAAAAAGAAGCTCTGTTTTCAGTTGAAAACAGACACTCGACTCAAAACAATCACATATTGCGTAGCGATCTTATATTGTTGTAGACTTGAGGTTTTGACAGTCTTGCAAACAAATGAAAAGAACTGTCAAGTTATTGCGGCAAACACACAACCGCAGTAATTTGCTGTCATATCATCATCTTCTTTTTTATTCAGTCACTTACTTTTGTTTTTCTTTTTTTGCAATCTTTTTTGTTTCCACTGCCATGTTATACTTCTTAAAGCGAAACGAATAAAAAAAATCAAAAAAAAAAAACTAAATACATCTCTAAAGATGTCAACAAGCCTAAAAAGCTTTTGTTAAAGTTGTTGATTTTCTTCTCTTTTTGTGTTTTTTGTTCCTGAAATGCTAAAAGTATCGATTACATCCCTAGCCTGTCCATCTTAAACTACACACAGGAAAAAAATAATACGAAATGAAACGTCTAGTCTATATATACACATTCATCAAGTACCAAAAGCAAGACATATATAGTACTTGTACTCGTCCTTATACATTTTTTCTTTATATAGAAACAAATAGATTTTGAGGCGGCTAATAATGGGAAAAAAGAAAAAAAGACCAAAAAGTACGCAAGTTAGTGTAGATGTAAATTGCCGAATAAGAAAAAAAGTAATTATGGTATAATAGGTTAGAGCGGATAAATGAAAAAGTATTCGGTTCTTAGAGTAATTAAACTAAAAAACTAATAACTAAACGAGTCAAAAAAAGACCCGGGATCAAAAGATACATCTGCAGTTAAATCGTACGATCATTTTGACCAATTAGATGTCCAAATTTACAAATTGTGTGCTATATTCCATTTTGCATTTAATTATCTTTCAGAATCAAAAATTCTTAAACAGCAATTAAAATACGAAACTTTTTTGTATTTCAGGGACTGAAAATCTGTAAAAATGATTTCAGATTCGGATTAATAAAGATAAAAAGTTCAGATTCGGGTTGAAATTTATTTATTTTTCAAAGAAAATTTCGTTTGATTTGACAATTAATATACCTTTTGCCCTTTTTTCTTTAAAATATGTTCTTTGTGTGACAAAAGAAATTTCAAGGATGAAAAGGCACTCTCTACGCTTAAGTAAACTATCAATCGAACCGGTAGCAAAATATCCAAATATGTGCTAAAAAGTCGTAAACTGCTCTTAATATACCAAAAAATGGAAAAAACATGCTCTTAAAACTGATATATGCAAAAAATTTAGTAAATTATTCATTTTAAATTTTTAAGCGTAGATGTTCACGAAACCGCTGCCAGTATTCTTCAGTTATAGTTCCATCTGGCGGTCATTAAAACGAAATATATGACAAGTATATGCCTTCACTAAGACATAAAAAGGGAAATTGCGGTAAACCGGAAAAAATTGTTGATCATAATAATAGATATACTTGACTTATTTATAATTTTTATATTTCGTGTTTATGTCAAATGATAAGAATAATAATTTTTTTTTTGTTAAATAATTATATCAAAACCTAAAAATTTTTTGAAGAAAACTGGACGAAGCTATCATTGTACTGAATATGATAAGAGAAAAAAATTGTTCAAACTGTCACCGAAAGTCATTGAGAGAAATAGCGAAGAGCTTAGGAATGTGTTTTCAGTTTGTGCGAAATTTTTTAAACAAAAGAATCCCGTGGCAGTCCAAAAAAACTAAGCCCGAAAACAGATAGACAGATAATCTATCTACCAACTATTTGTGGTTTAATAATTGACATAGCAGAGAGTATGCGAAGGCCTCATACTTACAAAGATCGAACGAGAATTTCGAATATTTAAATTGTCATTGATTTCTCTTTATTAGTGCACAATTAAAATGTTGGCGAAATAATACGCCTTTTCAAAGACTTTTCCCGCTAAGATCGATATTAAAATTAGTTCAACAACAGTTCGTCATCGTATTGACAGAAAAGTTCCGCTAATGCGCAAACAGAATATAAAAATGAGATTAGAGTTTGATAAAGAGCATTCACTTTTGTGCCGAAAAATTGACGAAATTTATTATGGAGATGGTCCATAAATGGGATCCAATATTGGCATACTTTTTCCAGCATTCGGCCCATATCTCACCAATGGCAGCTGTAATGTTGCCTTTCAGGGCTGGATTTGTAGCTGGCTTGTCTTTGTACTCGAGATACTTCACAAGAATATTCCAGAGATGCAAAATCGCATAACCTTGACCAATACTTTCATTTTGTTATTAAAAAATTTAGATAATCATCGCATTACTCCATTAACTGTAACGTTGCAATTTTCATCGTTTTTGTAAAAGTGCGGTCTACAAACCGCACTAAGCAGTGTATCTTTCAGAGTGTATTGGCAGGTTTTGAACTGTTTCTGGTCGCTTTTCACACTAAATTCGGCAATTCTGTTCGTTGACGTAGCCGATAAGCCAAACATGAGCTTCGTCCCTGAAGATATTTTTTGCGATTGAGGCACATTTCTCACAAAGCACGAATTCTGGTAATGATTTGCAGAAATTGTTAGTTGGCTAGTTAATTCATAGCATTTTTTACATTGCCACATATCACGAATTTTTTTACACTGAAAAACAAATAGCGAAAATAGCAGACTTAAAAAAAATTTACCCGGTTTTCTACCGCATGGTGTAATCAATTTAGTTGGGATAAAGTTTTGAAATATGCACATATCTGTTACATAAAGATAGAAGAATTCACAATGTAGAAGTGATATAGGGCCGATTTGGAAGTTTTCGTGAATCTTGCGTTTAACTTGCATTTGTTTAATTCTCTGAATTTACCGGTCCATATCAATAAGTAAACAGCCTCTGATTAAGAGAATGTGAGTATTATATTGTTCCATCTTCAAATTAATAGTGTAAACTTTAAAAAGAAAATTGTTTACATCGACTCGTTATTACATGAGCTCTTCATATAAACTGGCTTTATAAAATGTTTCAATTAAACACAGTTCCTTTAAAACTATAACCGAATACTTTTTATCGATTTCAAAAAGACCATTTTTATTTGGCCATTGAAAAAAAGTATTTATCAACATTAATAAGACAATAAATTATACACGAAAAATCCAAATCCAAAAAGATGAGCTTATGAAAGAAAATGTCACTGAAAAACTTATCAAATTTTTACAATTGGAACCCTCATTAAATGACACGGTCAATTACAATTTATTCAGCTCTCAGTATCAAGAAGCGATGATGTTGATGACAATGAGACTGGCTTAGCTGCAGGCTGGCAACTGCTACTATGCACTTGTTCAAGTACCGACGGCGACTGTATAAAGTTAAGCCTTTTAAAACGAGAATTAATGAATTTTATTGTAGATTATAAATTTTTTTTTAGTTTTTTGGTATAAAAGAAATCAGTAGTTGTAGAGAATCCTAACAAACAGACACCAAAATAATTTTTTTTAATTTAATATTTTTCATTTTTTTTTTTTTTTGTCTTTTTGCCGTAATGTCATCTTTGGTTGACAACATGTCCTTTGAGAATTGACAGAGAATTTATAATGAAAATTTTCAAAATCCCATATTTGTTCAAGTGTCAATGACTTTTAAAGATTATGGTTATGGCAACAGTCTCCCTTGTACACCCTTTTCCTCATTCTTCTGTTGTTGTAGTGCATTTTGTTTTTTTAATTCAGTATTTTTCTTGTTTGTAAAAGAGTTCCTTAAAATACGAACTTAAGGAAGTTCATACTTTAGGCAATGAAATGTGAAATTCTTTTTATTTTGTGTGTTCAAATTCAAAACTTGGAAAGCGACAAAAATGAAACAGAGAAATAGGAAAAAACATACTAAAATAGTTTTCACAGAAAAATAAAATAAAAATGTACGAGAAGAACTAAAATGTTTAGATTCCTCATTGTGGTTGCAAAGGAAGGTACTTTGATTTTGTTTTGTATTTATTGTTTTAAAGTTGAAATAGTATGAAAAAAGATACATGAATTGTGGAGATTCGAAAGTTACAGTAAGTTAAAGACGATTTTATAAAGAGCTAAATATTGGCAACATTTTTAAAGCATTTTTCCATTTACATGATCAAAAAAATTAAAGTATCGAATTCAACACCTCATAAAAATTAAAAATTTGATTAATCATTTCGTTAGAAAAAGGAAATCTGTTCATCAGCCACCTGAAAAAGGTATTTACCTCGAATAATCCACACGGATCATTTGAATTAGCACCACCTGAAGCTTATTTTGTCACCTTCATACGCTTAAGATTTAAATTTCAAGAGGTTGAAAAGGCTGTTGCTGACCTAAACCCCAGAAAAGCTCTTGGTATGGGCAAAATTAGCAACAAGATGTTAACGAAGCTACCAAGCGTAGCTACCAGCATAATTCCCTATATTTTTAATGACATACTTTGCCTTAATTATTATCCAACAGAATGGAAAGTTTCTCTAGTCACCATGATTCCAAAACCGGGAAAAATAGATTCATATAAGCGCATTAGCCTTTTATATAATTTATCAAAACTATCTGAAAGTTTCTCTGGGGCACTGCCTCCTCTTTGAATATAGAAGATCCTACAAGATCCTACGTATGATAGCAGCTGCTCCCTGGTACATAAGAAACTATAATTTATATAAAGATCTGAAAGTTGCCTTCATAAAAACCAAAATAGCCAAGCAAGTCGATTTCTACCTGATGAAACTCGAGTCACATCCGAACCCATCGGTACGTAACATGCTGAATAAAAGAGGTCACATCCGACTGAGAAGACACGATACCGCAGACCTAATCCAAAGACGAGTACGAAATCGATGTTTAGAGACGTAGACCTGTCTCTAAACAAAGTATTGCCGCCCAGCTCTAGGTGGACTCAATGGAATTGTGTTTCTATATATAATTTTAAGATTTGCAGAAATTATTGTTAGTTCACTTTTAAAATGAAGATTAACTAAATAATGGATTATGAAAAACAAATTCAATTAGTTATAGAATGCAGCGATAAGCACTTGGCTTTCATAAATGCATTGACAACACATTTTCAGTTAAGTGCTTTCATACAAAACCTACAGTAGACTAAGCTTAAATCCAGGTCACAAAGAACATTTTCTATATATATATTTTGCTTTCGAATTTTAAATTAAGTAAAGAAGCTACGAGTCCATCACATTAATCTATCCAAAAAAACGCCGGACAACTCCGTAAATGAAAATAAAGGATAACATCAACTACGAAAACATCATATAAAAGTCATAGGCAAAGCCAGTTCTTGGAAAAAGAAAAAAGGTAGGAGTCTGTGATAAGCAAATACTCATCACCACTATAAACACAAATGGCATTGTTTCTAAGCAACGAATGATGGCAGTACAATACAATGACTACAAATAAACTGAAACAAGGTAAAGATGTTTTGCTGAAGCCATATCTTCCCAAAAGGAGTAACAGAAAAAAGTCTTGACTAATTAGGAAACATAGTTTTTTGGTTTAAATAATTTTACCTATTGCTGATTGGTATTAAAATATCATTCAGGTACCTTTTTTTGTAAAATACTTAAGAGTATACGCTTTTATTGAAACCCTCGAAAGCATAAGACTATGTTTACGTTTGTAAGCATACATTTAAAAAACATGCGAAGATCGCCTCTGTGAAAACCGCCCGTAATCAACGGCATTGCTGCAAATGATGCCAAACGTGAGACATTTGCATGCTTTTAAAGTTTGAACGGCCATCAATCATTACGCTAAAATATTTTATCCCTGCTGACGACATAAAAGTGGTATTTTCCATCTTAACGCTCAAAGTTTACATTTTTTTTAAACTTGAGACCAGCACTCAGGGGAAGACCCCTACTTATGCACTGCATTGCGTTGGTACTAGGAAAATGGGTTATGGGGGAGGAGGATAGAGGTAGTAGTGTTTATGTTCGTTTGATTTGAATTTACCCATATCGTAACTGACAGGAAAAACTTTCTTTTCGTCAGAACATATTCCGCTATAGTACCGATAGAACAATGAAACACACGCCACTTTTATCTCTTCCTGTTGATGAGCACTAACCCAGTTTTGTCATTTATGCATTAGCTTGCCAGAACACTATTGCAATATCGTCCGCAAATCCAACAATGCTTACTTCTTCTAGGCGATTAAGCTCAAATATGTCGCCATACGTTATGTATGAAAGTAGTGAGCTTAGTACCGTTACCTGTGGAACTCGCTACTTTGCATGTAACTAAACATCTGTCGGTTTCTACTAGCGGACTATATTTGAGAAATAATCTCTTCTAATGTTTACTAGGATATGCGAAACATATGGTTATATCCGACCTGGTTGTAGACGATTTGAACATCTAGCGCAATGACAATAGAATATTTTTTGTGCATACGTTTGCAATTTATTGCCTTGTTGGCGCTGGTTACTATCACAATTATGACATCTATAATTAATTTCACTTTGCGAATTCCGCATTGACGGTAAAACAGGCTGTTTATACATTTTATGGCAGACTGTCGTACATAATCCACTTGTGGGTAGTATCCAATAGACAGATCGTCTTTATTTAGGGTTTCACATTCGGAGAAGAAGGTGTAAGAAAGTCATCTCCTTTTCTGTGTTATTGCATCAGCGACTATAGTCGTTGAAAGGGATTCTACATCGATTCACATGATAACCTAGCAGCTACTGAACTGTATCAATCTTTTGTGTGGTAACAGAAATTACTTACTCTGATTTTTACTGAAAAGCAATATTTGCGCAGGGTATTTAACTTCATTGCACTATTTTGCGTTTCAATTCGAATCGAAATTTTATCCGTTTGGCAAATTTGGTATTCCAAGAGTCGATTCAGTTGAGTTTCCTTCAATTGTTTGTATTCTGCATTACGATCGTAGCTACGTGTTTCTAAGTTGTTAAAGTTTTACGGAGAATCTTTCGATTTTTTTTTAGTTCAGAATGTGTTATTTGTCTAGAACTTGTTTATTTTATTTTTATTTATTTATATTGAATATAAACTGAATATATACAAAATGTAAAACCTTAAAAGATTATAAGTATACGCTTGTCCACTTGTATGAAAAAGATAAACAAAACTTAAGTTTTTCCTTATTGAAACCCTTAGTGTATGCAACACTTTTTAGGTTTTTATTAAAATTTGCTTATTATTCTGTTTCTTTTTCATACATTCCTATGCTTTTGTAAAAAATATTACCTTTTCTTTTTCCTTCAATTCAGTTTTTTTTTTAATAGCAATTTTCGATCGAACTAAATTAATTAACTAAAGTAACTAAGTGCGGAGTCGTAATCGAAACGCAGAACAGGGGTGAATATTGATTGAATTTTTTTAAATTTTCGTTTAATATTTGGATTACAAAATTAGTTCCTAGTTTTCTTTTTATTTCAAATATCGTTCAAGCTTTCGTTCAGTACTATACTTTAACGATTTGGAAGTACCTAAGATAGGGTATTCTCATGAATAACAACAATTTATACTTAAGTCGGCTACTTCAATTGTTGCCATAAAAGGAGGAATTTACTTTGACACTAAGGCGTTATGTGTGCACGCTTTCTTGGTTTAGCAATTGTCACGGTGTTATGTTGCACTCACTCAAACAGTTTTTTTTTGTATGTGATTGTATAATGCATGTAAGTCCGTCCGTTCGTCTGTCTATCCGTTTGTTTGTTTTATTTCAAGAATTGTTTGTTTCCAAACCAAACGCGAATAAATAAATATGTGCAGCTGTGTGTAACAATGTATGTTTAAGTAATGTCTGTCTGTCTGTATGTTTGCCTATCTGTTGTATTTAGGATTGTAAATCCAATACAAACCAAATCATAGCAATGTAACATAAACTACAACAATAACAACAACAACAAAACATTATAAATAAAACAAAGCAATTGTAAATAAAATGCGTTTTAAACTGGTCAACATTTTATTTTTATTTTTTTTGCCAATTTTGGTTAAAACATTATAAAGCGGCTTTTAGTGGTCATAGTTAGACTCGCTTAAAAATCATTTACAACTAAACATCTATAAAAACATAAAAAAAAACAAAACAAAAAATAACTGCAACAACTACAAACTATCTACTATCAAACTACAAGATACATGCATAGCGTATAATACTATAACTGCGTCTTGATAAATTTGGTACTTCATGATGTTTTTTGTTTGTTTCGGTTTTAACTACTAAACTTGTGGTTACACACCACTTTTTTTCTGACTACATCAGTGATTGTTAAAGCACCTAAAACTCATTAGTTGTAGGCTTTGGACAAGCTTCAAACTGCTAAGTTAGTTCCTTATTTGTTAGATTTTTTTTTTAACTTTAGTTTTTTTCCTGCACAATTTCTTTTGAAACTTCTCTTATATATAAAGGAATCTAACAAACACGCACGAAAAATGACAAACATGCGCTAACTACAGCCGTTGGTACTTTAAATGAGAAAATCATTGATCTGGTGACCATTTTATAGTCTGAGCTTAAGAGAGGAGGTGAGATAGCAGCACAGGCTTAAATATCATCACCTTTGTCTTTGAACGGCGTGAATAAATTTGTTAGGAATTTCTAATTGTAGCCTTAAGTATTTGTTTTTATTTTAATTTTTTCCTTTCCTTTCTACCGTTTAATGTTTCCTTTTCTCTTAATGCCAGATTAACCGCTAAGATATTTAAAAGGTTTTCGAAAGTTGTTAACATTTTCTCACATTCTCTATTTCCATGTGAAATTAAATTAATTTCTTCTTTTTGTTGTTGTTGTTTTCTTTTTTTTTTATAATTATTATTTAAATGCTTTAATAAAGGATAAAAGCTTTTATTCAAAGTGATAGTTTTCAATACAATTCTTGTAAAGTCATATGTAATTGTTAAAAGAAAGTCGAAATAAAATTATAATTAATTTTCATTTAAATTAATTATGACAACGATTAAAATAATCGGATTTTATTAATTATTATTATAACTACTATCTTCGTTACCATTTCTTACCCGTTTTCCCCGTACTATTCACTTTCGGTTCAAATCAAAACATTTAAGACAGCTTATGGCCCCTCCAGAAAGACAATGAAGAATCTGTTGTTTAGCGGTAACAGTCTTCTAATAAACATCTATTCATTTTTATATAGTATATGTTTTTAAATAGCTTTGACCTGGTGTGCATTGTTCAATCCCCTTTTTCCAATCTTTCTTGCTTTTTGGCTGATGTACATAGATAGATAGCGAAGCTTGAATTGTTGTTCTCCAAATACAAAAAATTCCACATTTGGTATGAATGGAAAGTGCCATGCCCATTTATCCAATATCGCCCATGTTTTGTCTAATAATTTGTATTGATTTTGTAGTCATTTAGACCAAATTCAGAAACTTTTCCTTAAACCGTTCTCCAGGTATATAAAAATCATAATTAGTTTGTATAGGAGGTACCATGCTCACTTATTCCATTCCGTCGACTTTTCGACTGATAATTTGTATAGTGTACGAAGCTATTTGAACTAATCCGCACAGTTTTCGACCCTTGATTTGTGTTGACTATGAAGTTATTCAGACCAAATTCAGAAAATTGAGCTTTAACCCACCATTACCACCTAGCCGATTTCGCCCACGTTTTGACTGATAATTAGTATTGACTGCCAACATTTTTGAACCAAATTGAAAGTGTCTTACTGTTGCCGGTTAGAAGATATAGATAAATAAAAAACTCTACAGGCGTGACACTGCCCATTTTTAAAAAAGACAATCAGTGAAAGTAGCCCGTGTATTGGTTTGTAACTCGGTTCAGTGGTTTGCGAGTTATAAAATTACTAATATAGGACAATACAGGACGATATTTTATATCGGGTGTTCTTTTAGAGTTACACAAGCTTAAATCATAATAAAACTATAAAACATATTTTTAATAGCAATGAAATGGGCTTTATTGGGAAGAAAATTTTATGGCATTAATGTTTAAATATGATTTCGGCCATAGGCTGGCTCGTACAAGGCACAATCTGGAACACGAATTTTCACAAACTTTTCCCAGCATATGTGGCCGCATGTTGCCAATAACTCTTCGAATGGTTTATCGACGTAGCCAAGTGACTTTACATAACAACAAAGAAAATAATCCAATGGGCTTAAATAGCACGATCTTGGTAGCCAGTTACTTGGACGATTACGTAAAAATACTTTTTCATCAAAAGTTTCTTTGAATAAATTAATTATAGCGCGAGTTACATATAAAAATACAGACGTAATTGACGACTTTATAAATAGTATTATAAATAAATAAAACTGTAACATAAATTCATTTCCGGTCTATTAGAATAAAATTAAAAATCAAAATTATTTTTCGGTCGCAATTCTTGGAATTGAAATTAAAATTGAATTGAATTAAATTGAATTAAAATTAATCAATTAATAAGCAATATTGTAAAATGTTGAATTAAGCAATACTGTAAAATGTTGAATTAGCATAATTATATACTAGCATAAGTCTCATTATAACAATATAGAAACTAAATAAAACAGTTGGTGGTTATCCAAGGCCAAGAACGGTTAGTTCTCCTCTAAATCTTGTATTTTATTTTTAAAAAGTTCGGTTAAAGTAAAGTATTATAAAATTGGCGCAGTCGGTAGGATCCCAATGTCAGTGAACGGGATCTAGTGAAACGTACCTAAAAAAAAAAAATAAAAAATAAATAACTAAAGTAAATTCTGCGAATCCCACGGGACCCTCCAGGATTATAAATTATTAATAATAAAAAGTGCAGTGAATAATTAAAATAAAAATTAGACACCACTAAAATAAAAAGTGCAGTGAATAATAAAAAAAAAATTTTTATTAAACACCACTAAAATAATCAGTGCAGTGAACATTTAAGGCAAGTCGACACCACTAGATGAAACAAATAGTGCAGTGAACACTTAAGCCAATCGGACACCACTAATAAGAGCAAGAAACTTTAACCAGCAAAATTTTAAATACTTACAAGATAAAAAGGAACGCCGTGTTCGACCAAAGAAGGATGGAACCAACTCAAGCAATAGACACGTCAGTGCTAGAACAATTAGCAAGGCGGGAGCAGCAACTAGAACAGCTGCGTAGTGCATACCTAGAACTACAACAACAACAACAACAACAGCCACAACAACATCAGCAATATAACCAGTTGGACCGAATTTTAAAAAATGTATCGTATTTACCAGTATTTACGGGTGTTGGAGATATCACCATAAATTCATTCTTGAGCAGTGTGGAGTACTTGCTATCAACGATAGGAGAGGAAATCCTAAAGAAGGAAGCTATAAAGGCTATCTACTACCGCAATATCCAAGGAGAAGCAAAGAACGTCGTGATCAATGTACAGCAACCTGATAATTGGACTATTATAAAGAAAACACTAAAGTTAAGGTATAGACCAGACGTGGAGCCACACCAAATCTACAGAAGGATAAATGAACTAAGAGTAAATAACGTAAGTGAGCTAGCTGTAGAATTACAGAATATTAAGTATAAAAGTGATGAATTAAGTATTTATTTTCGGGACGATCATTGCATAGACTTGACTAATGTGGACAGTTTATTAACGAACATAGCAAAGGAAATGACGCAGGGAATATTATTAGATAAGATATACGATGAACGGGATTTAGGGACCATAATAGATATAATGATGAAAAGAAGGTACGAGGACAGTTGCATTAGGCCAGAATTTAGAAAGTTTCGAGGAACTTTCAATCGTTCACAAGCGAACAAGTATAAGAATATTAATATTAATTTTAATAGAAACCAAAATTATCAGAACAGAGAGCAGTTCAACGCCAACTATAAACACAATAATAATATAAATAATAACAATAATAGATATACTAATAATAATATAAATAATAATAATAGAAATAATAACGTTTCTTATAATTCGGCACGATACAAAATCCAAAATGAATTAGGAAATAATAATACCGTAGGACAATTCCAACATGCAGGATATCCCAAGCCTTATTCTAACCAAGTTCGTTGGAATCCGCATAGACAAAACCGAATAGAACCTATGGAAATAGATAATATAGAAGTGAATTTTTGTAATCCTCAAGTAGCAGGACACCCTAGTCGTAGGTTTGGCCAAGATCGCTTAAACCTCGATAGGCAAAGCCGGGAAGGATTAGAAGTTAATTATTGTAATCCTCAAGTAGCAGGACACCCTAGTCGTAGGTTTGGCCAAGATCGCTTAAACCTCGATAGGCAAAGCCGGGAAGGATTAGAGATTAATTATGGTAACTCTCGAGTGGCAGGACACCCTAATCACACAGTTGGCCAAGATCGCTTAATTGTTGATAGGCAAAGCCCAGAGGGACCAATAGGAAATTATGAAGAAGAAAGCAATAACATGTTTTTTTATGAGGCAGCCTCAGAATGTTTGCCCAAGATAGAATTGAATATTGAAAATAAAAGATACGTAGCATTAATAGATACAGGAGCTAGTTTAAGTTTAATTAACAGTGAAATAGATGACTTTATGAAAATTAAATTAAACAGACCAATAACATTTAGCACAATAACAAATAAAGATACAATAAAGTATGAAGTACATACAAAAGGACCAGACGAATTTAACTTACCAGACAATGCAAGAGTACGTTGGAAAGTCACACCATTAAGAGGAAGACTTTATGATTTTATTATAGGTTTTGATACATTAAATTCGCTGAATGCTCAAATAAATATAGAAAAAGGAGAAATAACACTTAACAGAAAAACATGCAAATTTTTGAACAAGCCTTACGATTTTAGTCACATATGCACACTTGAAATTAGTGATTCAAACTTTGAAAGACTTGCATTAGGTCATTTAAACGAGGAAGAGCATAGGGAAATTATAAAGTTGTTAAAACAATATAAGAAATTATTTTTTAAAGAAGGTGATTTATTAACAAATACAACTGAAATTCAGCACGAAATAAAGACAGAAAATAAAGAAATACTTCAACTCGAATTATTAGAAGCCAGGAATAAATTGATTACTTTAAAACCAAAACGAATCAGACAACGTAGAGGAATAATTAACGGCATAGGCAGTATGTCGAAATGGTTATTCGGCACTATGGATGACGAAGACAGACAGAACATTCAAAAACATCTATTTAATATTAATGAAATAATTAACAATAATGATCAACAAATTGTAATTAATAACTATTTTAATGAAACTATAAACCATTTAAAAATGATTATCAAAAATGATAGAAAAATAATAGAGACAAAAATAAATTCTATAGATAAAATTCTAGATATAGAAAATGATAAACACATATATTTAGAACAATTATCAAATATACAACTTATAAAAAATAAGATAGAACATTTGCAGGATAATGTTATTTCCGCAAAATATGGTATGATACATCCTAGTATTTTAACTTTTAATGAAATTGAGAAATACAAAATAGACTATGATAAATTAAAATATATACAAATTGGAACAACGTTTTTAAGCGATTCTCATTTAGTTTTTGGCATAAAAATACCTAAAACCTTTGAAATAGTAAAATTAAGATCAATTGTACCCATACCAAATAATGAAAGTAATGAAATAGATTATAGTATTGAAAAGATTTTTGAATTTGATAACAAAATTTATAAATTTGAAGAACACAAATATCTAAAAGACTTAAAAATAAGCACACATTGTATAATCAAAAATAATTGTCAACTAATAAAACATAACGAATTTGCAATATTTGAATTAGATATAGACACAATTATAGTTAAAAGTGCAACTAATATAAGTATAAATCAAACTTGTAATTCTGAAAAAATTATCTTAAATGGAAACTATTTAATTAATTATAATAATTGCTCAGTAAAAATAAAGGATTATCTCTTCTCAAACATTGTAGAAACTATAGAAGAAAAACAAATATTTAATAATATTGATAGTTTATGGAATTTTACTAATAAGATAACATTTGAACAAATTAAAGAAGAACATCAAGTAAATGTAAGAAATATCAAAGAATTAAATTTCCACAAAAGAATCACATATAGCTGTAACATTTTAATCATAATTGTAATACTTACCTTTTTTATAATAATCATAACCAAACATAAACATATTAAAATAAAATTAAACAATAGAATTCAGGAGAATTCTAATCTAAAGGGGGGAGAAGTTACATATAAAAATACAGACGTAATTGACGACTTTATAAATAGTATTATAAATAAATAAAACTGTAACATAAATTCATTTCCGGTCTATTAGAATAAAATTAAAAATCAAAATTATTTTTCGGTCGCAATTCTTGGAATTGAAATTAAAATTGAATTGAATTAAATTGAATTAAAATTAATCAATTAATAAGCAATATTGTAAAATGTTGAATTAAGCAATACTGTAAAATGTTGAATTAGCATAATTATATACTAGCATAAGTCTCATTATAACAATATAGAAACTAAATAAAACAGTTGGTGGTTATCCAAGGCCAAGAACGGTTAGTTCTCCTCTAAATCTTGTATTTTATTTTTAAAAAGTTCGGTTAAAGTAAAGTATTATAAAATTCGCGTGCTGTGTAGCATGTGGCTCCGTCCTGTTGGAACTACATATAAGCAAGAGTAATGCCAGCTTATTGAGGTATGAAAAAAATTTCTAAACATGCCACTATACCGTTCACCATAAAGCACACCATATTGTATCAATTCTGCTTGTTTACGTATTCATACAACCAAGAATGGGCTTAGTCGGACAACAAAACCATTATGATGAACACAACCATTGTTTTGGTATTAAATATCAATAATTTTTAAGCGTTGCTCTGGTATAAGTCTAGCCATAATGAAATGTCATATTAAACTAAACAAGAAGCAACTATTAGCTATCAAATCGTTTGTCAAACACAGAAGTGCTGCCAACTCAAACTTATGAACCTCTATAAAAGCACCGTTTTGTTATTCGTTTTGTCCATATACGGGAATGCGCATCGTGCTTACCGTGACTTAGGTGTTAAGCTGAAATTACGCGTTTGTCGCAACACATCAATTATCCCCTAATGTTCATACCCAATCATATGATTTTGACTCATGACCAATATTGTACATTAGGGTGGCCCTTATTTTTCGATAAGCGTAACTCCCACCAAAAATATTTGTTGTAGTTTAAAAATATGGTGTAAAAAGTATTATAATGACTGGGCAAGGTTAAAAAGTGACCCATCGCACATTAAAATAGCCTTGAAAAGTTTAAGAATAAAATTTCGATTTTTACAAAAATTAAATTTTTCACATACATACTCGTACATATGTTTAAATGTATAGTATGTACATAAATAACTGAAAATTAATAAAAAAAAGACAGAGAAATGGTATTTTTATTAGTTTGAGAGACAATGCGCCAGGCTTTCCCTTCTTCCGACAACCATAACTTTTAGCATAACGTATTTTTACACAAAACCACACATTTTAAGGGGGAGTTATGGTCTCTAACTTAAAAAAAAGATGCTTCCATACAACTATTGTACACATATGGGCATGCGGTTGACGCAATGTATCAATTAATGGTACGGTAATCATATGACGGCTGGGCAGGCAGTCATGCGGCAACAAAAATGTCAAAAATGCGCAAATAGGTATTTATTGTAAAAAGTTTTTCAAAATTCTTTAATAAATAAGCCTCTAATTTCATATAAAAATTAATTTTTACATCTTTAAGATAAATTGAAAAAAAAAATCCTACGACGGGATAAAACGAAAGTAGAGTCTAACTTTCTTTTGCGTTATATTGGATAAGCTTGTCCAACCGTTTGATTTTACAAATACATAATCTCGATAACTTCCAGATGACCATTGGTGAATTAAGATATTTTTCTTATCACAGTGCTTACAGTACCTTTTCATTGAGGATCGAATTCTCAAAAGAGAATAAAAATTAAAAAAACAAGGAAGGAAAAAAAATAAATTTTATACTTCAAGGCCTTAAAACATTGTTTTAATTGCAAGACAACATCAAATGTCTCAAAGGAAATCATTTAAATTTAATAACCCCAGCTTATACATAAACATGTTGGTTGAGACCATGTCGCAAAACTTCAAAACATCATGTCAAAACGTATGAAATAAAAAGAAATTAATTTAAAAAAACAATAATAATGAAGAAAAAAAAAACGAAATAAAAGAAAATATAAAAAGAATAAACCAACAAATAAAGTGATCTTTTGAAAAAAAACCCTGGCGTTTATAAATTTAATGATATTCATTAACGCTGCAAGAGATCACAATGATTACCTTGATAAATTTCTTCTTCCATATGACAAAAGTCCATCATAATCTCGGAAACATGAACGATATTATGGCGACAGATGAAGTGGTACAAACAAACAGAAAACGCGATAAGATACCAAAAACCGACAAACCTATGATGATATACTGATGCTGGTTTTGAATTTGATCAACATTATCCTGATGATGAGGTTGACAATGATGCTGAAGATATAGATGACGACAATGAAAATCAAAGAAAGAACGAATGAACGAACGACTGACTATGTGGTAAGACAATGAATGTGATGCAAGCAACTCTACTATAACTGCCTCAATACACAAACTTAACTAATTGTAGAGGAGCGTTACAAACAACAGCAACTACAATAAAAAAACTAACATTAATGCTTAGAAGAAATAAAAATGACAGCAACACACAACAAAAAAAAAAAAAAAAATATAAAAATAATCATTGTGGCCTGGTCTTATCTGAATAATGATATTCAAAAATCTACAACATGAGCAACCAGCAAAATATGATGAAGAATATGAAAAATCAAATCATAAAAAAACAAGTATTGTACCAAATGACAGTATCACAGCAGCTCTAAAAATAATATAATACAACAATAAAAAACAACAACAACAACAATTCACAGCTGTGCATCAAATATGCATATGTTTTTGCATACTTTTCACTCATTCACTCACTCGCTCATTTGCTTGTCCACCGTGCTTAATGATGGACACAGCCAGCACATGAGTTCTTTCATATTTCTGAGGAATTTTTATTGGTGAAGTGCAAAAGTTTGTCCTTAAATCTATTATCGATAAAGACAAGATATGATCAGACATTAAAATTAAGGAATACAAATTGGTGGAATTAGCTTTTATTCTTTGGCAACTTATGAAGTATTATTTTAATTTTAACAAAAAAAAAATTGACTTTTTTCAGATTTTAAAAATATTGTTACTTTAGTTTATTAAAAATAGATTCCGGTTAAAAATGAAAAATTATGTCGGTCAAGCGACCCCACCTACTGGCTCGGTAGGCTCTAAGTCTTTTACTAAAATTATTAATCACGTTTTTCAATAAACTGCTGTCAATGGTTGATATCTTGCTGTGTGACAAGTGACACCATCCCGTTAAAACCACATATTCTCTACGTCTATATCATCAACTTTCCGCCACAAAAAGCTTCATATCGTCTATATGTACCGATTTCCATTGATCGTTATCGCATTTCCATTTCCGTTTTCAAAAAATATTGTCCGATGGTTTATCCGGACCACAAACCACACCAAACCGTAAGTTTTTGTGGACGTAATGGTTACTCTAAGATAGCACTTGGATTCTCTTCACCCCAAATGCGGCAATTCTGCTTGTTGCCGTAGCCATTGAGCTAAAAATGGGCTTCGTCGGTGAAGATTATTTTGCTAAAAAATTCCCATTTTTCTTTCATTGTTTTTCGATGCCCAATTATGGATTTAATTATTGGGTCAGCTGGATCTTATAAGCCTTTATCACGATGCAAAATGTTGAATAATGTGGATCGTTTGATGTTTAATAGCTGCGCATATTTTTGGATCCTCTTTAACACTCTGCTCACAGCTGTTATATTCTCGGTTGAACTACCACTATGTTGATAAATTCTACTTCTGTTATCAATGATGGATCTAGTTTCTTCACATTTCTTAACAATCATCTTGATGGCCCGATTTATTGGAGCACTTTCTCTATCGAATTTTTTCCTAAATTTCCTAATTGCATCTTGAATCTTTTGCCATTAAAAATAAAATGTTGTAGTAATAAAAGCACGTTGTTCCTTTGTGTTACGATCCATATTAACTAACCTGAATGTATTAGGAATCTGAAAATCAAAATTTAGAATAACAATTACAAGCAGAAAAAAATGGCAGCAAAATTAAAATTAGGCCACAATTTATTGTAGGGTTTTTTAAGAGAGTGCTCTCTATCATTCATGTGTTTAATGCTTGAAATGGCAAAGAAAAGAAGAATGAGTGCGGTTGTTTTTAAATGAATGCAGTTGTTTTTTAATGAATGCATGGTTTTGATTTACCATACATTGTCTTGACTTTACTGCTACGCTGTATTGAACAGTGTGAGTGAATATTCATGTTTAAGAGAATGCAATATTGTTGATCGAAGCTTTTCTCTCCCTCATCAAATTCATTGACAACAGTTTTTTGAACCATTTAGTATGGGGGTCACTTGGTCGACATAAAATAACTAAAAATGTTAACGAATTTGACTTAAAAGGTAATATTGAAAACCGTTTCGATTTTGTTTGAGAACCTTTCATTTCGTAACAAATGAACAAAACACAGTGGACTACTTACTTCGTATTTAATTTTTCCAAATGATTTTTAAGTTTTAGTTTTTTTTTCAACGTAATGTAGCGCTAATCCCAAAGAACGCCGAAACGTTTGATTCTGAAATATGGTGACATCAACTACAAGCATGATGGGAAGGTCCGGAAATGCCAACTCTTGAGAAAAAGGTAAGAATCAGGGAGGATGTGTCTAGACAACGATAGATAGGCAGACCCATCATCTCAGGTCTTGCTACGGTAGATCAAACTTCTGCTTAGCCGTAAAACTACATCTGATTAATAAAACTGTAACTGTAGTAAAGCTATTTAAAATACTTTGTGAAAGCTATATACAAGAAAGAATACTAGAAAAATAATTTTCTTTTAAACAGAAATTTCTCTTAATCTTACCCAAATAAGAATTATGTTTCTTAAACAAATGATGACCCTTTTTTCCAGTTTCTATCCACCTTAAGGTTTTGTTTTATTTTGCGAAATTGTAGGAAAAAAAAGAGTATTGCATTTGCCATACACGAGAAAAAAAACAATTTACATTTTTTCTGGTTGTCCTTGACCAAGCCGGGTGGTGATCTTAGTAGAAGGCAAAACTATTAAAAGTAGTCTTACAAAAAAAAAAAAAAAAAAAAAAAAAGAAAGACTGAAAGAAGGATGTGTATGCCGCGCTAGCCTATTTTCATAAATCCATATGCACTCAATAAAACCAAGCAGAGGAGCAGAAAAAAAGACAAAAAGAATCATTAAATAAAATGTCAAGTTTATTTATCATTTGTCAATGCAATACCAACCAAACAGCTAGGCCACATAAAGACAGATCAATGCAGGGCAAGTAAACTTATCTGCACATAAACCAAACTTAGAGATGTTACCATGGCATAAGAAAAAATTGAACGGATTTAAGGCTCTCTAGGGAATTTACATTTTTTTTTTTTTGTGAATTTGCTCATGTTTGCATTGCGGTCGATCATTCAAATCGCATGAATACAAATAAATGAACTACACCAGCAACAGCGGCAGCAGGAGGAAAAAAAATTATTTTGATAAAAATGCAACAAGTATGCGTTGAATTCGTGTCAATCTGTCAATCACAACTTCACTTTGTCACGATCACTCCAACAACTTGCAAAACCCTATGAATAATTCAAGGCTATAGTCTAAGATCAGCGCACAGTGGTCAGTTGTCATACCATAAAGTATGATTGCTGGCTGTTATTGTGGATACTCTCTGCGGCTGTTGTTGTCGGCGCATCGCATGTAACAATGAACAATTGATCACTATGTAAATCTTATTGAAAATATACACACTTATGTATGTAAGGGAGGTATAGAATTCCACATGTGGCATGATCATACCATATGATGACAGTTGATCAACTATGTTTTTGTCTCTTTGTCTGTCTGTCTGTCCGTCCGTCCGCCCATTTCGTTCAATCATGCTGCTCAATAGTATGTGCATTGAATTCATGTATTCATTCAGGTGAAGTCAATTTAAATATTTTTTCAAGTCAATTTACATGATTGAGTCTAATTAAGTGATCAGCTTTGGCTGGTATGTTGACCTGATATATGGCAAAAATTTCACAAGATTTAGTTACAAATTCAAACTCAATTATAGCCAACAATTATGCTGGTTTGGGATAGGATTAAAGTCCTTAAACCAAAAAGGTTTTTTTTTTGGTGAATTAAAATTCGAATTAAGCTGCACAGTTTTGGCTTTATTTGCAGCAGCAGCATACTAATATTTTCAACAAGTTTTAAGGGCTTTACACAAACACTGTCTGTTCCACTGGCCATTTGCTAATGGAAACGCAGTAAAAACACAGCAACTGTCAAAAGTTAAAGAGGGTCAATAATTCACATAAAGGAACAATGTTTTGCGTTTTAATTACAAATTAAAAAAAAAAGAAAATGGGAAGCGCATATATTCTATTTATTTGAAAAGAGGGGGTTTGGAAGTATTAATTTTTCTTTTTGTCTTAAACATGCGGGTAAAGAAGAATAATTACTTCGTTTAATAATAATGAGAATATCTAGTTTAATTTCAATTTAATGTTCAACATCTAGTAAGCCTTGTAATTAACTCGTACCGTCCAGAGGGACACCTTGAAAAATAAAAATAAATGAAATAAAAAATAAAAAGTTCGCGCCCGTAATTAAGTGACTCTTTCTTGGCTCTGTTGCGTATACACCAGAAGAATATCGCAAATGTTTGCATTTCGTGGTTATAATAATTTCACGCATGTTTTAAGACAATTTTCATTTCAGTCTGTCTTTCTGTTCATTTATTTATTTTTTTTTTTTGTTACGAACTAAAAAAATTAAATTTCCTTAACATACCAGATGTTACCTCTATTCTTTGCAGCAAATTGAGTTGCAAACGAAATAAAGAATAAAGGCAAGCAAATATAATGAAAAAAAATTAAGAAAAAAAAAAAAAAATTGCGGGCAAATAAGCAAACATCAGAAGCCACCCAGATCGCAATCTTTCAGCAAATTAATGATAATGCCCAGTACTGATGATCGTGTTGGCAAAATAAAGCTTCAACAGGACAAAGAAGAGACTGAAGAGCATAATAAAAGCAATGCAATGCAAAATATAATAACTCAATTAAATCCATGGTTAAATGAACATACTTCACGAATAGAGCTATACCATACAGCCAGCTAGTGAGTGAGTGAGGTAGTCCCAGTCAGTCAGCCGAATACAACCATCCTCAAATACAGAATTTCTTTTTTGTTTTTGTTGGCTTACAAAGAGCCAACATTTTCAAACAATATAATTGCATTCCTTATGTTTATTCAGCGAATTTAATTCGAATAGTAATTTCATGTGCAATTAGGCTGCCAAAAATGAAATGAATCTTTGGGTTCCTTTATGTGTTTAAGGTTTTTCAAAGGCAAAATGTGCCCTTTAAACTGATTAAAGAACAATACGGGTTTATTCAACTTTGGTTTTATGTTCTTAGCTTTATCTGAACAATGAAAAGAGTCAAGTTTCTAAATTAAAATAAAAAATTCGAAAAAGAAAAAGACTTCGAGTTTACCTTAGACGCGACATCACGCTCTAGCGCGTCGACCGATTTCAACAAAACTTATACACAAGATAGGTTTTGGAACCTATATGTTTATGTTCAGTTTGGTTAAAATTAGAAATCGCAAGTGTGCGATAAATAAGCACAAAATCACATCCTTTTTTATATACATATAAGTATAGATAAGTTGTCCTATGTTCGTCATTTAATAACTGGACAACCACTCAACACATTTACTAACCAATATTATGCATTGGAAAGTTTTATTTTCATGGTTGGGTTTTTTCTAAAAACAGGCGATGCCACGCCCATACAAATATTTATTTGTCGATATCTTCAACACAAATCGTGTGTTTGCTAGTGGGCGGAATTGGGTAAATGTTCATTGCATCTCCTTTACAAACTAAAAATTAATTTTTTTATGTCTTGGGAAGGATAAAGTTAGAAGTTTCTAAGTTCAGTTCTTCTTGACAACACACATCAGCAGTCAATAACTGGGCGAGATTGTAGAAGTGGGCAAACATACTCCCAATCATACTAAATATTAATTCTTACATGTGTATAGAATGGGAACAGTTCAAAGATTAAATAAATTGGTATCAATGTTTTATAAAGGAATAGAGGAGCACACTGGGTAAAAGTTACCATATATGTATATATGTTTATATGTATGTGTAGGTGTTTTTTTGAACACTGTATACAGCTAAAGGCAAAACCTTTCAGCCTTGGGGCTGGAAAGGAATGATATGCATGAAAAGAGTAAACCTTAAGTGGAGGTAGGTAAGTAAGCCGGAGTTAGATAGTCTACATATCATCATCATACATCACATTCAATCAAAATGTTTTGTCGATTACTGCCTTTTGGATTTTAGGTGACGTGAGCAAATTTGCTCGATTTTATTTTATTAACTTTATGTAATCGAAATCCTGAGGACTTACAGTAATTGAAAATTACGAAACTTGTCCTAGATATGTTCTAGATCTTCAAGGTGTTTTTTTAACTTCTTAACGACTGTTGATCTTTTAAAACAAGTAGTACGAATAATATCACCTCATCTGCATTACCAGCCAAAAAACACAGTACATGGGATCCTGGCGCAATTCGATGAAGAAAGACATGACGAGATCGCGATCCTTCACTGATGATTCTAAAATAAATAATAAAGTGTGATATGGTATTTTCTTTCCGGATCTTTACATAACATTCTCACATAGACTGTCTGACCTTTGCAACATCTTTCAGGCGGAGGTAACGGCCAATCAAAAAGCCCCTAATTGGCTTGCAGAGAACATAACTACGATTAGGAGGGTATGCATTTAGTCAGGCGACAATCAAGTCTATATATTGAGCTAAAACTATAAGACGAGATGATGAGATTTTAACTATTTTGCTTAAAGACAGCTTTTATGTTTTTACCCTTTAAAAATTATAAGTAGTAAATTACTTTCTTTACCAGGATTAATACAAAATTTTCCAAATTAAATTGATGAAAAGGATATAAATAACGAGTTTAAAGAACTTCGTCTCGTCAACTTTAATGATAATGATGCAACTTTAGATAATCTGAGTTGTGAAGAATTTTGGTAAAAATTCCCAAAATTACTCATGCTGGCAAAGCTTTAGATTTCCATTCTGTTAAGAATTTTTCCAAAATTTAATGAATTTTCTTACTTTTTGTGAAAATGTTGGTCGAATATTCTCAAAAGTCAGTTTCAATAAAACCAAATATCGAAATAGATTACATTTGAAACTCGGAAAATTTTTTAGTGCGATAAGGGAATTTATGCCCTTTTCTTCTTGAGGGTTATTTCATGTAAATGTTGCCCGATGCTATCTTTCTAGGTAGCCTATCCTTCAGCTCTAATTTTGACATACTTTTCCAACATTAATGCCCCTATCTCATCAAATACAGCTTTAATCTCGCATTCCAGAGCTGGAATAGTGAATGGCTTGACTGTACACCAGTACTTTTCACTCATATTACCCAGGTGACGATGTTTTTCGGCAATTTATTTATTCCCGTCATGAATATGACAGCCAAGGGTTACAAAAAGAAAAAAAATCCTACCAAAAATTGTCTTGAAATGTACCAAAATCAACTGAATTTGTAACCTTTATTTCATAGTCTTTCAATTTAAATTACATACTGCATTTATTGATTTTGCTTATATAATTCCTGAAAAACTATTTTTATTTTATTTTCCTATCAAAAACTTAAAAAATTTTAATAAATTAATAATGCTACAAAATCTTTTTTAAAAAAATGCATATCCTTTGTTTACATTATTGCAAACGGCAACCATAATTATAAAAAAACCTTGTGTGTGAGACACAATTTTTAATCAGTAGCTTATATGCTTCCATCGGAGTTGAAGTGTAGCCCATGTTTTTGTGTTTTTTTTTTTTTAATTTCAAGAGATTTAAAAGAGATTTTGAAGAAAGCTAAAATTTTGTTTGCTACACTGAGAAGTGTTGATAATAAGCTACATAAATTTATGCATGTTTATACTTTGTATGAATACCTACTTCTTTACAGCATTTTAGCTTCAGTGTGTCTTCTCATTTTAAGTGTTTCGCTGATTGTGAGGGCCACTGCCATAGTGGGGTTAAAATTACTCATCTAACTCGCAACTAAATGGATTTATGGTGTGGCCTGTGTGTAGCATGAGACACAATCTTGTTGAAATCATATGTCAATCAAGTTTAGTGAAAGATCACTTGAGGAAAAAAGACGGTAATCACCGCGCTGTACCTAGTTCCATTGACTGTAACGAATTTTTGAATTTTTATCTTTCTTGAAGACCGATGTTTTGTTTGTAAACTTACCCATTAAGCCAAAAAAAAGCTTCTTCGCTAAAGATAATTTTTCGATACGAAACATATTTCTCACACATCACTAGGTTTGATTATAAAATTCAGAAATATGACAGCGCTGTTCCTTTCTTAGTCTTTTCATGGCATCTCACGAATTTTTTTTCACACTAAACACCAAATAGCAAAGAAAATCAGCCTATACATGTTTCTAACTTTAGTTCATGCTCATTTTGTATTATACATTATCACTTTTATTTTTGGAACAAAATGTTTGAATTACATGAATAAAAATTATGATATTTTTTGCAAAATAAGCTTTTTCTTTTGCCAAGTAGTGATTTACTTTCCATAGCTTCTGGCAACGCTGTGCATAGGGTTTATAAGGTCTGTTATAAATACGTATATATGCACATAATTTTCCAATATGTTTTCGTGTTTGCTCATACTACTTCGTATTCACTTTTATCTTATCAGCAATACATAGACCTGTATAGCTTGTTTGTTAGTGAATAAAAGTACTCGTATCAACTATACCATTAAAGTGACATTAAAATTCCTTTAAAATCAGTCGAACATTGTCAATTAGGTACAATGAACAAACTATAAAAATAGTTTAAATAAATCAACAAAAAAATACAAAATAAATTACTATCTAAGATAATTAATAAATAAACAAAATAATTATCTTGGCAGAAACATCTCTTTAAATTATGATGTTATCCTTGTACAAAAATAAATATCCTGATGAATCTTGCACAAAGTCGTTCTTTTCGTTGTGCAACATTTTATTTCTGCTCTATTGCAAATGAACGTTTTAAAATTGAAACGAAAAAAAATAACCTGTTCCTGATAATTGTCTGGGGCACGGGCACATACACATGTAATACGTGAAACTAAAAAAAGGAAAATTTAAAACGCTCATACACATCATAATCACACTGACAGTTTTATGAGTTTGCGTGGCTAAATGCAGTGCTTCTTATACAACGACTAAAATAATTATTTACTAAGGATGACTAGTAGTACAACGACTACTAGCCAAACTGCCACGCCTACTTTGCAATTTAAATGCAAAAGGCTGTTTTATAAAATGGTCATGGTAAGTGGTGTGCGGTAGAGGGATGGATATGATGAGGCAGATTTTGCAGGCAAGTGGGCTGGTAGGAAACGTGCATCATCGTCGTCATCATCAGCGAAATATTAGCGTCCATTCTACACAGTTGGATTGCAAAAAACAAACCAGATGTTGGAAAAGCAAAAATTATGTTGATAAAAACTTGGCATATGTACGTGATGGTAGCAGAGCATTTAACAGTATCAACTTTGTGTGTGGCATTATTTTGAAGGCAAAAACAAAAATTTACAGAATAAAGCTGGCAAAGGAAAATTAATAAAATGGAACAAGTGCAGTACAAATGTATGTAGAAAACGTATGCGAAGAGTGCGTATATTATAGTTTTCAAGTATTCCTAATTGCAGGTTCTTTACAGAATAAGAATAATGTTGTTTTGTTTAAGTCTTTGTAAACGTAAGTAGACAAAAAATAAGAGCAGTATGTCTATTGAAAATCGGATATCACCTTCCTTGTCTTTATTTAAATGAGTTCTGCCATAGTATAATTTGGTCGAATATACAGAAAAATTATAAATTAAATAATAGTTCACAAGCAACATAGGGCATCTACAAAAATTTCTCCACTTTTCCCGATCATTGGCTAGAATTTTTGCTTGGTTGCAAGTCAGATAGCGAGACAAACACTCCTTTTTCATTATTCGAATCAAGTTATTTTGTGGGTTTCTATAGCACCGTAGACTCTAATCCAGTGCTTGCTTTTCGATTGCCGGTTTTGAGCAGTTGTTAGTTGGGCTAAAAAATTCGTAGGCTTTGTTTTAGGCATTTACTATAAAAGACTTGTAGCTTCCGGCGACTGTGTTGTGCTCCAGGTGCTGCAACCATACTGCAATACTGATTTGGCATTACTGTTATAAATTTTAAGGTTTGTTGTGGTGCTTGTATTATTTGCTCTTCATAAGTTTTGCAGGGAATGAAAGCGGATTGGGTTTGCCAATTTCGTCAGTAATAATAGCACTAGAGCCGAGGTAAGAGAAAAAGTCAACGCCCTGTTCTTAAAGTGTCAGGCGTAACGTATTTTCTTTACCAATCCGCCTAAGTTTAGTCTTCCCTACATTTATTCCGAGACCAAATTTATTGGCATTCGCTGACAGACGCTCTTGCTTATATTCTATGTCGAAGCGATGTGCAAAAATGCATATGTAGTCAGAATAGACATTATCATGAATTGAAGCAAAATAAATAAAATTGAAGGCAAAGCACATCCTTCTTTCACTCCTGTGCCGAGTTTAAATAGCTGTCTTTCTTCGCTTTTGTAACCCACTTCGTATTTGGCACCAAGATATTTATACCACACGAATAAGGAGGAATATTTTCGTTAAAATACCCTTGCAAAAGCAGATTGATCTATTTGATGTACGCCGTGATCTCTAGATCTATTGTACAGCTCTCCATTTATATCGGGTTTCCCAATAACATCTCCCGCAAACCTTGTATATTTGATGAAATTCGGGATGTCGGTTGGTACCAACCTCGATAACTCCCTATCTGGTATCTGATATGCACCTAGATACTTCTCTTTAGAGTGCACAATGCCTCACATGTACCCAGTATTTGCTCTGGTAATTTGATTTCCTCATCACAGAATCTGCACATCCGGCTGAAGACTAGTCCAATTTTACTCAGATGTTCCTTTAGCTTGTGATGACCGGCCAAAAACCCGGTCAGTATCATCGAGCTGTCTATACACGATTAAAATTTTCTACTATCTTCTTTCCGTTCTCATTATCCTCATTTTTGTTCTGTTAGTATCGCCTTCCAGGCCCCCTTCCCAGCCCACAAAAGGGTTTAGGCCGTAACAGTGGAGTAGGAGCTCCATTTCTAATCAGTTCTGCGGCTCTTTCATTTCCCGGAATTCCCACATGATCCGGGATCTAGGATAGCTGATCCTATTGTCCCTGCCAAGCTGGTTAAATTTACTCAGATATTCCCAAACTCGTCTTGAGTCAACCTCATACGAGCCAAGTGCTCGAATGGCGGCCTAACTATCAGATAGTACGGCTATGTTCTGTCCTCTATATTTCTTCTCCAGGTTAAATTGAGCAGATCTCCCAATTGCATAAACTGCCGCCCGGTATATGCTAGCGAGTTTTCTTATAGGTTCCGAATATCTGCTCCTAAGTCCAAATACTCCCGCACTTTTACCACTTTTCTTTGATCTATCGGTGTACCACAAAGTGGTCCTATCTCTCGTGCCCAATTCATCTCCCATTATCCTTGTCATGGTCTCTATGGCCCTATTTTTCACTGCCAAATGCAAAGTCCAATAGAACTTCATTGTCTCAGTTAATTTTTGTACCCTATTTAGGCAGCGTATTTTTAATTAATTGGGCTAAAATTTTGTTAAGCATGTTGAATAAGATAATTTATATTTTTTGGTGAGGTGAGCAACGTTACTTTCTTTTAGCTCATGGGTAAGCATTTCAGATGCCAAAAATTTGGTTTTGAATGGAAGAAGTATATGTGCACTAAGCAAGGGATCGAACTTCAGCAGTTCCGGAAAAATGGGAAAAATGATAGGCCCCGGGCTTTATTGGGCTTAAGCCCTAAAAGCGGACACAATTTCTTGTATGGTCGGACAAGTTGAGTAGATATATTGCACTTTTCGGTAGAGTGCGCAGTTCTTGTGAAGTCAATGAAAATCAGATACAGAGGAGATTACCACTCCCTCGATAATTCGGAGAGTATTTGCCTGCTCCAACCAATATTAGATAAATTACTTATGTATATACACGCATATTAAAAAGTTAAGATCAGTTATAGGGTATTAACTAAAATACGTTTCAGTTAAATGTTTAAATGTATACTTTTTCTGCCTTTAATTATATGGTGAACATGACCAGCATTATTTAGTGCAGATTAGCGAATAATTTCTTAGTTGTAAAACCTTAAAAAAGAGAAAATATGGCAAGAAAAATTTAAAGAAAAAAGCGGAAGTCGCTTTCCAACAAAAAAATTTTAGGAAAAAAGAATTTGAAAAATATTTGCAAAAACTTTTTCTGTAGTACGCAAGAAAACAAAGGAGAGAAAAAGAACTATTAAAAGTAAAATTTAATTTTAGCTTTACTTCTCATACATAATTTTTACTTTTGAAGTTTTTTTCTTCATTTGTTGCTCATCTTTGCTTTCTTATAAAATATGTTGTTTAGCTTTTTTTGGAAGTTGGTCTTCTTTTTTTTATATTTTGTAATTTTTTCTGTTATTTTGTTTAACAAAATTAAATATAACTTTTATTTAATTTTATTATATTATGCTGTCCCTCATTGCGTTGTTTCTTGTTTAAAAAAAAGAAAAAACTTTTTGTTTCTCAAAGTCTTTACATTGTTGAAATAGACTGCTTTAAGCCAAATAATTTTGTTTTAGTTTTAGTTTTTTTATATTGAGTCAAGTGAAGTCAAGCTGAACTACAACTGCTTTGCTGTTTTAACCAAATGCTGTATGTCTATGCCATAAAAATAATTCAGACATCAAAAACAATATTTAATGTACGAGATAATAATTCACAATAATAAAGTTTTTCTTTTTCGTTCGTAATAAGTATTTAATATTCACTAAGACGGAAAATTTAATTTTAAGTACAGGTATACTATCTTTATATAAAAGCATTCGTATGAACGCAAAAGGGCGAATATTTAAAATTATTACACTTTACTTTTATGTTTTAATACCATAGCTCAACCACTTTATGCCGTTTATTTAAAATAAAGTCAAAAAATTTACTGAATCCGTAAAGAAATTATAATATGATTTAATTACTCCAATTGAAATTACAAGACTACAAGATCGTTATCAGTAAACTAGGTGCGAGGACTCTTCTTCCTGAACTGGACAGTACTATTATGACGAGCATGGTGAACACTCTCTTTCCAACACATGAACAGATAATGGATGATAATGGAGCGCATTGGGTTGAACATCAATCACCTCCATTTATAATGGAGGAGCTTCAGGCAGCTGCACGAGGCTTAAACGGAAAAAAGGCTCCAGGGCCCGATGGCGTACCAAACGAGGTGATAAAAATAATTGTAATGGAGCGTCCAAAACTACTCTTGGACATGTATAACGTGTGTCTGAGCAGAGGCGTCTTTCCGACCAGATCCTTCACAAGCGTCATCATTGTGTATGTTGGACAGCACTGGTAAGCTGCTAGAGAGACTACTAAAACCTCGTCTAAGTGCAGCAGTAGAGGCTGCAGGTAGACTCTCGGAGTGGCAATGCAGTTTCAGAGTGGGCAGATCGACTATAAGAGCTATAAACGACGTAGTAGCTAGAGTAAGGGCAGTACAAAGTGGAAATCATTACTCAAGGAAGATTGTTCTACTGGCGACTTTGGACGTCCGAAACACCTTTAATAGCCTTCGATGGGTCAATGTATTGAAGCTTTGAAAACTAGGTTCTCAGTTCCTGTTTACTTGCTGAGAATGCTTCAAAGCTACCTGAGTGAACGCGAGTTAATCTGTCATACAAGCGGAGGAAAAAGAAAATCACATCGGGAGCAGCTCAGGGGTCAATTCTCGGCCCTGACCTCTGGAATATAAGCTATGATGATATTTTTAGGATTGAGATGCCGGACTACATGAGGATAACTGTAATATTATGTCCAGGTATACTGTCCCGAGAGCTAAGAAGGGCGACTTGGAAGAGAGGATGAGGGCAGATTCCTGAGGACCCGGACAATGTATGACTGTAATTCTCCGGACGCGGAAGAAGGATACTGAAGGGCTAGAATTAATGGAGTAAAGGGGATCCCGCTCCGAAGTAATACCACCGTAGTTCCGGAGTGTGGCACATAGTCCGAGAAGAAGGTAAGTTTTTAGTGGAACCACCACATACCGGATGCTGCGGCATATGATGATCCGAAGGGATTTTCCTACCTCAGCAAAAAAAAATTGAAATTACACAACAAGGTTCAATCGTTACGAAGGTGGTGATTAGGAATATATGCTTAATGATGAATAACAGATCAGAGTTGCTGGTGTTCATTCATTGAAACCCAGTCTTTTAAAATTTAAAATTATCCAAAATTTTATAAATTTTACAATAGAAATTTCTTGTAGCAGTTTTTGGTAAAATAACGGGAGTAGTATCCACCATTAGACTGAGCCTTGCCTCTCCAGATTGTCATTTGCTTCGATCTCTGCAGCACTCTATTATTGGTGTACATTTAAATTCCGTAGAGGTCTGTAATTGGATCAATTTTTTGCTTAGAAAATCCAGAAGTTCTACAATAATGGAGTAATGGATTTTTCCCAAAAATAGTAAAGGATTATCAATCAAAGCTATTCGTTTTAAATACAGTAGAATCTCGAAAAAGTTAACTAAAATATTCCAAGGGCAGTCAACTTTTTCCAACTGTTAACTTTTCTAAGCATTTTGAAAAATTTGTTAAAGAAAGAAAGAACGTGAATAAACCCAAATTTTTTGATAAGACATGTTAAATTTTTATTTATTGAATTAGATATTGAGAAAATCTGCTACAGTTGAAGAATATCTCTGAATTAATCCAAGACTTTTCGAATTTGCATAGTCTAATGGGTTGTTTAATCCCTTGAAAAAATGTGGTTTTGCAGATTTATCAACGACCAACTGTTTTAATTTGTGCGAACCATCTCCGTTAGCGCACATAAAAAAGTTATTCTTTCCTTTAAATTTTTTCGCTCCGATGTTTTTTTTCGTTTTTCAGCAACATGCGTTTTGTAGGGTAAAAAACCATAAAATAGCCTAGATTTATCTGCATTATAAAGTTGCGAGTCGGAGATGTTCATTTCTTTGATATTTGCTCGTAAATTATGACTGAAGTGTGTAACACCCGAAATTTCGCTTAAAAGAATTTCCCCACAAATTTTAAAATGGCGAGTACCGTTTTTTTTTTTTAAATTTGCTAGCCAGCTAGTACTGGCATTAAATTTCTTTCCAAGAAGCATTATGGCGGGTTCGTGCTTAGCTCTGGATTTTAAAATTGTACCAGTTACAGCACAATTACGCTGTCATTCATATGTTTTCGACACAGAATCTAAGATTTCATTACGTTTTTTTCTTTATTTCTGAGATGGCTGCTTCAGATACCCCATAATCTAACGCTAATCGCCTTTCTTGAATACCTTGATCAATCCGTTTTAAAATCTCTTTGACACTTTTAAATAAGCAATACACAACTCAAAAAGCTGTGCCAAAATGGTTTGCGGAGGCCATAATAAACAAAGCTTATTACTCAAAGTACTGAAAGTTGCTTAAGTTTCGAACAGTTACTCAATGAGCTAATTTCGTTTTTGTTGTTGCATTACTTGGTAGAGAAGGGAATTAAAGGTTTGTTATTATAGTTATAATTTAGGTGCCTACGATAACAACAATTTTACTTTGAATAAATCTGTTAGTAATATACGAGTCCTTATTTGCCTCGAGAATAAATGTTACTTGGGTTTCGAACATCACTGTTTGTAAATTCATGTACAACGTATTTAATAGTGTATGTGTCACTGTGGTATGTTAAGTAAGACAACCAAGAAGTTGTCGGTTCAATCCCAGGCCACACCATTTTTTCAATTTTCAACAGCGATATCACTTCACAACATCACTAGCGACTGGATATGCGTATTTACGCTGTGAAAAACTTCACTAACTAATATGTCTGCCGTTCTGAGACGTCATTTGTGGGTCGCTTTCAATGCGTCTAATTGATTATTCTCCATATATAAAAATCAATATTTATTTACCGAAGATTGTCATTGTTGCTCAAGTGTGCGTATCTTTTTTTTAATTTTTGCAATAAAAAAACTTACAAACGTATAATAACTATACCTATTTAAATCAACCGGTTATTCGTGTTAAATCAACCGGTTTATTCGGTATTCGAAAAATGAAGATTTTGAAAAAACCGTATTCGACTAAACCAAAAAAACTGGTTAAAACCGGTCAAAGAATAATAACCGTACGATCTCCCTAGCCAGAAAAGTTAACTGAATGATTAACCTTTTAGACTATGATATTGGTGCTGAAATACTGTTAACTTATCCTAAAGTTCAACTTTTACGCGAATTAACTTTTTCGAGATTCTACTGTATAAGAAAAAGGAGTTTACTTAAATCTGCGCCCAATGTTATACAATCGACTTTGTCAATTCGGCAATTCGGAGGGATCTTCGAAGATTCTTACGTAAATATAGATCATAACACATCGTATGGTTTCAAAACAGCGGGTGATAACATAATGTGCAATTCCACTTCAAAATATAGCTGAAATTCCTAAATCTTTCTCTGTTGTAAGTAACTGTAATTAAAATAATTGAGCACCAATATTTCGCAATGTCTCTCAAATATATATATAATTTTTGAAGTAGATTAAGAGGCAACGAAGTATACTAAATGACGGAAGCAGCTAACCGTTTAAATTATTTACATTATTTAAGTTACGTACTTGCCGAACATAACATTTTGTGTATTTGATCCGAATTTAACAGGATTTTCAAATGGTATATCTCTCTCAGTTATTGAATTTTAAAAGATTATACATTTCCTTGTTGATGCAGCTTAACACTCTTTAAATCAACAAACGCGTAGCGTGTTTTGGATTTGTAGTTATCGTAAAAGATAATAGCAAACACTATATTAATTTAAAACTCTTGATTTACAATTTACTACAATCAATTATTGTTAAAACAATAATTCACAAAAACTACATAAAATATTTATGGATCAAAATTAGTTCTAGAGACGAATTTTTGTTCCATTTTTGGATAATTACACAGAAATTGGCAACACAACTTTACATTGACAGCATAGGGTATTTAAAATCATATGCTATAAAATTTTCAAAGGTCTATACATTTTAAAAAAGATCTGTAGTCGGTCTTCGGCCAGAAACTCTTCTTGTAACTATACTGCTAAATGATTTACATGCTCGTTTGAAGTATAAGCAACTGGGAGTCTTATAAAAGTATCTCTTGGAAAATAATTTATTGAGAGACATTATATCGCTATATATTGAACATCGTTCAATCCATTCCCTCAATAAAACTAACAGCTCACTGCTAAACAACAGTCAAACTGGCTTTAGGTCAAAACATTAGTATATGTCGCTGAAGTGTTAAGATCAAAAAATGTATCAAAATATGGTATCACTTCATAAGCTTTCGACGCTGTTGATAATTTCCATCATAAGCTAAAAAATATATTTGACTTTTCATTATCTGCTATATGATGGCTTTATACGAGGTTGCATGATGAAAATCTGGCAGTATAAAATGATAATAAGAAGTTAGCAAGCTGCTTAGTAAAAAAGGTGTACTGCAAGGTTTGATACTTGGCCTACATTCATTAGCTCGGGTGATTTTTTAACAACTTTTTTTGGCAACACTATTTTTGGCAGCTCAACTGTTTTAATATAACATGTTAACATACTCAGTTTGGTCTTATATATAACCATGAATGAACTTACAAACAAACAACGCTTGCAGATTATCGAATTTTATCATCAAAATTTAGTTGGACGAAGATCCACTCTTTTATCGGAAAATTTTGTTCAGCGATGAAACCAATTTCTTGTTAACGGATACGTGAACAATCAAAATTTGCCGTGTGGAGGGCAGCCAGAAGCATGACAAGGGGTGTGAAAATTTTTATTTTCAAATATTTCGTTTTTTCGACGTTTTTCAATTATAAATATTAAATATTTACACATATTTCTAAATAAATTATTTTTAATGCGTTCGGAAGCATGTTTTTTGCATTAAGATATAGTTTAATAATATACATGGATCGTTCTTTTTAGTAAGCCTCTGCTGTGCAAGAAAATGTTTTGGCATGTGATCAAAAAAAAAACTATCAGCCGGACAAACAACTTCACCTTATATAATTTAATGGGTTAAGATTTTTGTTAGAACTAAAATTAGGTTTTTTTTGTCTTAATTTCAAACTAAAAACTGTACCATTATTCGACAATTTTTTTTCTAACGCTTTCATGTGCATTTTCATTTTTCAAATGTCATTCGTAATTAAAATCAAAATAAATTTCAGTTTACATACAATTTATAATGACAGATCTTTTAAATTATTCTTTTAGTCTATTTGTAACCCACAAACGATTTGCATATGCCACAAAATATACGAATCTTTTTTGGACAACATGCCTCTCATACATGTCACATTAAGAAATCATTTAAATCAAATAAGTGTCTATTTAACTTTCAAAGCTTCTATGTTATATTATTGTTGTTGTTGTTTTTTATGGGCCCCCTCATATTTCTCATCTGTGTTGTTGTTAATCATTGTGTTGACAATTGTCTTAATTATTCTTGTCTCATAGATTCGTTACTCAGTTTTCATTTAATTTTTTTGTTTCAAATTTTCTCAATAATAAAACATTAACCACAACGTACCAAAAAAGTAAAAAAATCTCCAGAAATCAAATTTCATTTCGTTATTTTATCCGAAGAAAACAAAAAAATTAGTTTTTGTTTTTAAATCTATTGGATCATTGCTTAGAACGTACGTAGGAGCATAACGTATTAATTGATGTGAACAGATGCTCACACAGTTGGTCGACTTGTCGTTGCTCTTGTTAACTGTCAACAAATTTGTGACAGCTACAAACATGTTTATGTATATACGAGTATGTATTATTTTGGATCACAGAATGGCATTGGCGTAGAAGTAGTATAGCCAGCCAATGAAATTAAATTTGAAACTTGATTATTTGTTACAGAAAACAGCAAAACACAACGACAACAAAAATCTTAAGAAAAACCAAAAAATTTTTCTTTTAGTTTCAAGTTACACTACAAATTTTTCGTTTTATTTTAATGTGAAAATTTTTCAATTCTTATGAATTTTTGTCAAACGAATAAATAGCTTTGGGCTATACAATGGTGAATATATTGAAGTTGTGGTTGTTTGTTAAAAAACATTGTTTCTCATAGAAATAATAAATAAAATTGTCAACAAATGAAGTCTTATAATGTTGTTCACATTTAAATGTTTTTTATAAATGTTAACGCGTACAATTTTGTAACAAAACAAGTAGTAAAAGCTGGTCGGAAAGAATCGCTTGTACAATACCCTACACCATAATGCCTTTTTTGGAAATTCTTAGTACGTATGTGCTCTATCGAAGTCAAGTTAGATTTGTATCCTTTTAAAAAGATTTATTTAATGAGTTCGAAAATTAAAATAAACCAGAAGTATTTCTAAGCTATACAGAATATTATTTACACAACGCTTATACCAATGTTTACAAATTGTGTCTTAAAAAGCTTTAGAGCCCTTTTTTTTGTTAATCGGAACAACTTTTCTCCAATACAACTGTATTACGATTGCGCAGCCTCTCTCTTTTTCAATAAAAATAGTGTGGATGAGACAGTACATAAACTCTCATTCATTAAAATGAAATCAGCAACAAAACTTACTTTAAAATTATATGCAAGGAATGTGTTTTCAACAAAAGAAATACTGCCTAATTGATTTAAAAGGACTCTTGAAAAAAATATACACAAGCATGTGTTAGACAAGAATACTTACTATCTTCACTGATATTATATTTTCCTTCGACTGTGTATTACAACTTGAAAGATCTCGACTATGCCAAACGTATTTGCTTTCTGGCACACAGACAATACAGTTTCAATCTTTCTCAGTTGTGAGTCGTAAAACGCACTTTAAAAATATTCACGTTTTATAGCAAAAGACGCATCAAGTTCCAATAAGAAAGAGCAGTATGTGAAAGTTTACAGATAAAAAAGCAGATCTTGGTATTTGCAAGATCCTAAAATACAGCTGGAGGCTTGATTGAAGTAATGGAGAATAAAGGTTAGCGAACAAAAATGTAATCACACAATTTTCACTCTGCGTAGGGAATCATGTCTTTCTGTTGGACAAGCCACAGAGATATTAAGTCGACGCAAATAAAATTGAAGGCGACACAAATAAATAGACTTCTTAATGGAATCTTGGTACTTAGCTTGGATTGCAAGCTCTTTCTTTTTTATGCCAAAGTGCCAAAATAAAATATTGCGACTGACAACACTATGCAACAAGCACAAATAACTTGGATAACCACTATATGGTCTTCTAATTTCAAAAATCATCAGCATTTCAGAATCTATAGATAATTTTTTCTAAAATGCGAGATTTTTGAAGAGGCTGCTTCATATATCTTATGATAACTTTGAAATAACTTATTCGATTTTGTTAAGCCATATATTAAAAAATTCTAATACTATTTCTTAATATACCCAATATTTTTGGAGATATTGAAAAACAAATTATAAATTTTTTTCTTCCTTAAATTTGATATTTTTGATTTCTAAAAATTCATTAAAAAATAGAAAGCAGCAAATATTTACCAGTTTGACTATTTATACAAAAAGTTGCATATAACGGAAATAAAATAAACAACAATTCATGAAAATCGATTGGTAAATACATATTTTATTCCCCATAAAGTAAAAGTATCTAATGTTGAAAATAAAAATCAGTGAGAACTGACAACTATATACAGCAGGGAAAATTATCAATTTTTACTAAAATATTTATATATTTTAAATGTGTTGGAATGCTTAAAAAATGTTTTTAAATATTTTTTAACTTTTTTTAAACTTTTTTCTTTTAAAAATCTTTCTTTTTCTTTATTGTTTTTTTTTTCTTTGCACTTAACTTCTTTACATTTACATTGAGTCTTTTGAAATACTGAAAAAAATCTCAGCAACACGATATAACTGCATCGGGTTTTCCAAATTCCTTTTTGCTTGAATGTGGTGGTCGGTCATACATTTAGAATCGATTGGGGCACTTTATATGGGTCAAAGTGAAATTTTTCAAAATTTGACTTTTGGGTCAAGATAAGGAATATAAGAATTCATATTAGAGGTATGGTTTCTTGGGCAAAATTTCTTAGTTTGATTCGTAGAATACGATTTTCCTTGTACTTGGGCGATTTTTTTGAGTCTCTACAAATCGACCCGCCCTAATATATTTATAATATATTATATTATATTAATTCCCATAACATTCCATGAAGGAACATGGGGACTACTTTCAGTCAATGAGCTGCACCCGATTTAACGCTGGCTCCGAACTGCAAATGCATTAGAGATGTTTTTAATAGTAGTAATACTCATAACCAATTATTAGCTAATGTTATGAGGTGATACCGCTATTGAAAACCTTTTTTGTTTCAGATGGTCTGGCTGGGAATTAAACCGACGACCCTCTGGCTGGAAGGCGGGTGTCTTACCTACCATACCACAGCGGCACATATACATATATAAGTCTTACTATTTTCTTTCAAAATCTTAAATTGAACTTTTCACGAACTAAATCTCTCTTAGCAATTCAGCTGTCAAATGCTAATTAAGTCAACTGAATTGCGCTATATGTGAACAGCAAATTCGATAGTTCAATTTGAAAATTAATTGTCTCAACTAAAATCTATATCTGAACATGATATTAGGTCAGTGAATTTTGCGACTGGTCTAGTATGCTGTTCTATTCACAAAAATTTTTAATTTTGAGTTTCAAATACAAATTAGGTAAAATACACTTTAAGGCTAACAAACCTTTTTTTTACAAATTCTTATTCAAAATCAGTATTTTAACTAAAGTACATTTTAAGGTTTTTTTCATATTCGAAACTGGCAATACTATATTTATATTTTTTCTCACACAATATTTATACAACTTGAAAATTTTATTTGCTAGAATTTAATTATTTTTCTAAAAAAATATGATTAAAATACTTTTCATTTATATTTCTTTTAAGAAAGAAAACTTTTGTGATCCAAAATCGTATAGAAAAGATTACAAGTGAATTTTTCTTAACATTAATAACTCTAATTCCCATTCGTGTATTCAAAGTTTAGCAATGCAATTGATCGCTATTTTGTGTTGTTCTAGTCATCAATCATTTTTAGGAATTTACCTTAAATTCTGCAAAAATTTCGTAAAAATATTACCTGGACGGCTTTAACTTTTTTTCTAAGTATGAATAAATTGACACCCTTAGAGATTTTACCATTTGTTAAATATTTAAACGTCTTTGCCGTATTTATTATACCGATAAGTAAGTGCGCGTGTATTTTATTAAATAGATTTTTTTTAAACTTGAAATAAAAGTAACTTGACTTTTTGTCTACTGTTATTCGAACGAAAATCTAAAAGTTCAATCTGTGTGTTTCGCAAGTTTTAACGGTTAGCCTTGGGGCTATACAATGTTCTTAAATATTTACTTAAGCATTAAACACAATGGCTGGATAATAATGATGGTAAAGCCACTTTCCTTTCTTTTTACTGCGTATTTGTTGTATACGTTCTTCTAAAGGGTCCGCCATCTAACGTTTTTTTTCAACTAGTGCTTATTTCGTGAATAGTAACAATTAGTTCATGTCTGATTTGACAGATGAATAGCTTTATCCTTCCGCTGAACGAATATGGTTGTGTATACGCTTGAACAACGCTGGGAAATATTACCACATTACTTGAAAATTATGGTATTGTTGCAGAATGTGTGTTCATCTTTTCAGATGAAGCTCATTTTGATCTTGGCGGGTATGTAAACAAGCAAAATTGTTGCATTTGGGGCACAGAAAACCCGCACGCATACATTGAAAAGCGATACACCCAAGACGAGTCACTGTTTGGTGCGGATTTTGGTGCAGAGGTATAATTGGGCCATTTTTCTTCGAAAATGAGCAAGGAGTGGCCGTTATAGTAAATGGCAATCGTTATCGGGCCATGTTGAGCGAATTTTTGTTCACAAAAATTAAAGAGGAGGATATTTGCAACATTTGGTTTTAACAGGACAGCGCTAAGTGCCACACAGCCGAAGCTACACTCTATGTTTTGTGCCCTGTTTTTGAAGATCGCATTATCAGCCGCAGAGCTAATGTCGTTTGGCCACCTCGGAGCTGCGATTTGACACCGTTGGACTATTATTTGTGGGGTGCCGTCAAAGATGTGTGTTACGCCAACAAGCCAAAGACAATTGAAGCTTTAAAGGACAATATTCGTGAAACCATTGGTGAAATACAGCTGCACACAATCGATAATGTGCTTAAAAATTGGGCCGATCGTGTAGGCTACTGCATGGCCAGCCGAGGCAGCCATTTGAATGAAATTATTTTCCATTATTAACCGGAAGGATTGTACTTTCAATTGAAAAAAGAAATTTGAGAAAATATTTAGTAGTTTTTTTTTATAGCATTTTCAAAAAAAAAAAATTATTTGGCGGACCCTTTATAAGTTTATGTACTCAGGCGGGAATGTCAAGTTCCATCAACGTCATAATGATTATTATAATCATTACTACTCTAACAATTACCGATGATTACAAACATCATTTTGGTTTATTCTTCAACTCTACTTTTGTCTTTGCAGTTAAGAAAGAAAATTCAGTAGTTGAGGTAGTTAAGTAAACGAACATTGGTATTTCCTTTGGAGTAAAAGATTTGTCTAACCTTGTTCCCTTTTTTATTTTAACTTTTAACAGTTTTTTTTTTTTTTTTGTACAGAGTGAGAGTATAAGTACATACCATACATTTGTATGTGAAATTCGCTATGGTATGGGTCTCTCACGTGTACTTTAAGCACTCAAACTCGTATGTACGACGATACGCATAAAAGATTTAATCTAATTACGCGTTTTATCTGAACGATGAAGAGAGAAGCTGCACAGCATACCTGTGGCACTGAAGTTGGAAAATAGACAAGAAAAAAGAACCGGAATGAATGAATAGACAGATGAACGAACGTATGCAAAGACATTTTGACAGCAAAAACATATGTGTGTAAGTGTATGTACGCAGAATATGAAATGTGGTGACTGTTGCTAAGATTAAAGTGCCACATATTGTTGTCCGTGTAAGTGAGTGATTTACAAAAGGGTTCCATTTTGTTCTCTAAACAGTTTGTTAAATTTGCCCAAGGGCAAATCATTTGTTTGCTTATGTAAGTAGCAATTTTGTATTTTGTTTCTTTAACAAAAAGAAACAACAATTTACTACGTGAAAGAAAAGACAAATTTAACTGATTCCCTGTTATATCGTTAAAGGTAAACGTTTGACAATTGTCATATATCCCTTATGAGTCTCCACATTAAAAGCAGACGCATTTAAATAACAACACACTTCTATTTACTTAACGCTGTTAAGAAACATACTTTCAAACAAAAGTGTTACTTCCCTAAAAGTACTAGAGGCAGCAGGTACTTAGAAAATTGACTTTAGTTGACAGGCATTGCTTTTAAATGAATGAGTTCTATATATATATACCTATATATTTATATATGTTTCCATTGTTTCTATAAGGAGCCTAAGGCCTCAACAAAATGCTTGCATCAGGAACTGTTCATAGCGATTTTTTTACTTCATTCAAGCTAGCTTGCGTACTTGTCGCTTCGATTTCAATTTGCCTTCGTCATGTATGAGCTGGTCGACCTCTTTTACGGCTGCTTTGAGGATTCCACTCGATCGCTGTTCTGGCAAAATCTGAGACCGGTCTTCGTATGGTGCGATCAATCCAGTTCAATATTCGCCTTCGCATCTCAATAGTCTTGGGGGACTGATTCATTTTATGCTATGGTCTGTTGTTTTTGGCTAAAAGACTCGTAAATTCTTCTAAGGCATTTGTTTATAACAACTTGCATGGCATGCATATTACAAGTGGCCGCATTCTACGTTTCGCATCCGTATAATAATGTAGATCGGACATCGGATTTGAAGATATTTAGTTTAACATGGCGGAGAGGGTGTGAGAGTTCCATATCTTACTAAGTTGGCCGTAGGCTTGAGTCGCTTTTTTTATTTGATTGGCAATATCTGCACCTGATGCTATGATGACGGCTCCGAGGTAGCAAAACGAATTAGCCTTCTACAGTGTCACATTATCAATGTAAAGGTGTTAAGTTTTCTGTATTTATTCGATTCATATTTTGCCAATGTTAACCTTAAGACCAGCTTTCTCAGCCAGCTCCGTAAGACGTTACAGTTGCATGTTCTTATTGGAGTATCGGTGAGAAAGAAGGCAAATGTCACCAGCATATTCAAAATCATTTAACCGGTTTAGAAGTCACTAACCAATACTTCTATTACTCGACACAGGATGGCTTATAACAATATCTTACACAATGTTACATAAAAGTAGAAACATTACGCAACCTTGCCGTACTCCTGTACCAACATTAATTTTCCTGCTTAGTTTGCCTTCGTGCTGAATACGAAAACTCGCACCAACATGCATGATTCTAATGAGTTGAATTATTTTTCGTGGGACACCTTTACATTAGAGGGATTGTCAAATGACATTGTGATTCAGAGTATCGAGTGTTTTCTCGAAGTCAATGAAATAGAGGAGTGCAATGGCAGAGTAAAGCCACTACAAATAAAACGTATATTTGTACACATAGCCAACCCTCTCCAATAGACAACCTCACCCACTGTCCAGAATGGACTTTGTGACCCCTGTTAACGATCTGTCGAACATCGATCTAGAAACATAGTGGCAGCCCCAGCACCAGGATCGGATGGAGAAGTCCAAAAGACAAAACAAAGACGAATTAATGATGACGACCTTCAGCATGAAACTACATGATGCTAAAGTGTGATAAGAGGTGATGATGAAAAATCGCTGAGGCTTATGTCTGTTTGTAACGGTTTTAATGAGACTAGTAGTTGAACCACTTTGTGAAAAATTTTGGAATGTTGGAATAAAATTTGCCAGTAGAAATGATTTTGCTGTAATTTGGTGCGCTCTTGATCTCTTATTCTAAGCGGGGACATAATCAGTCGCCCAATATATGGTAACCTATGCTTAAGTCCGGGATTCCTAGGCAGTATAATAACAACAAGCGGAGGCTTGAGAGTAGATGTTGCGAACAGTATAAACAAAGTGAGCCTACCATTCGCCTCAACCATGTCTAAATATCTAGTCATATATCTAAACGCACCAGGGTAGACATCTTCAACAGCTAATTTATTTTTGTGAAACCAGAAACTACAATAAGTGCCAGATTAATGCCCTCCAGTTATTTATCTGCACGTGCCTATGTCGCCTTCTAGATTTATTCTGGCCAAACACCATCTCGCATGAATTACTGTGGAATGAGACTGGACAGTCAACACTAGAGTCTAAAATAAGAATGCACAAATAGTGATGAATCGGGCATACCTTGCGGAGGCCTCGAGATGACGTCGTGAAGAATATATTAGATCCTCAATGCAGTCGCAGAAAAAGCCGATTTTATCACACATGGCGCTGGCAACTAGATACTGAATTGGCCAGGGTTAACGAACTACAGAACGAGTTAAAGATTGTGTATGCGGATAAACAAAAATGAAATAAATTCTTTAAGACTATATGCCTTTTATATGAATAAGAAGAATTGATTACTATTATTAAAAATATTTTTCGGGGCAAATTAGATTCTATTGGCATTGAATGGCTACCGTAATGCTTTTACATTATCCTGGAAGTTACCTCCATCCCCTGTTCCCTTTCTGTTAGCAATTCTGTGGATCTACTTTACAGATTGCTCTCGTCCACAACGCCCATTGTGAGTAATTTTTATATTGCAAGTTTCTCTGACCAAGCGATTAACAAAAGGGTTACTAAGGACAAATTGGCCCCCAAAATTTCATAGCAGTTTCCACATTTGCCACATCTTTTTTCCACCCAAGTTTGGCTTGTATGTCTACTTATCGCTGTATAGCTTTAAAATACAGTGTGTTACGAAAATAAGGTTGGGAAACCGCTACAAATAAACAAAACGGTTGCAAATATATTGAGTATTTGCTATTGTCTCTCTCGGTCTTTTGACATGGTTTTCTTGATCTCGTCTCATTTGGTAAACGCCATTCACTTGCCTGATGTCTGGATTGCGTGTCGTAATCACAAACCCACTTCTCCCCTCCAGTACTGCTACTACTACTACTACTCCTCATTTGATGAATGTGTGATCCAATTCAGCCTCGCGAATCATGTCTTTTGGGACCTCAACACGGTCAAAACTGCAAAAAATTGCCAAGACACACATGTACCCTTGGCTACGTAACTTTTGTAAATGACAAGCTATGACGATAAGATTTAGCAGGAATATCAACAACAGATGTACCAACTTAACAAAAAAAAAAAAAAAAATTCAAGTCGGAACGGAAATTATTGGATTAAAATAGTATATGTAACTTTCGATTGACTCGATATCTTTTCAGTGACACCCTAACACTTTAGATATGGTGTGTACGCTATTACGTTGTAGCCGTCTTGCTATGGGTGAATATGTAGACTTTTGTAGAAGTAGAGCTTTAAAATTTGACAAATTTTTATGTATTTTAACTCACAGCTCTTACTTATGTGCTCTTTTATTGGGAAGACTGAGCTTTGACCTTCTAAGTGCAAACCTGGTATCTCGTGATGACCTTGGTGCATATATTATTCTTGTGATTTTTTTTCGCTACTCCTTTTGGAAGCATATGTCTTCTATAAAGCATCTTTGCCTTGTTTTAGTTTTTTTGTAATGTTCCAGCTATGCAATTGATCGGTCTACTGCAGCAACTCTAGGATGGATAATGGTCCTGCTATCTGTCCTTGCCTATAAATAACGTCCTCTGTGTGTGTGGTGAAGAGTTTTTGCAGTTTTTTGTAGATTCCTACCTTTTTTCATTACTGTTTTTCCAAAGGTCTTACCTTCCTATGATGTTTGTAACTGATGGATCCTTTTTCTTTTCGGAGAAGATAATTTGGCTTGTTAGATGGATCATCTGGAGGAGGATCGATGTTTTTCATTTACATAAAATTCAAAACAATGATGAAAGTAGTCTTCATGGTCGCCGGGATATGTACTTAAGCTGCTGGGGCAGGCTAATTGAGATACAGACTTTCCTGAATGTTATTTGATGACTTCTTTACTTTTCTAGTTGCTAAGGTAATTTTAAAGAAGAGCTCAAAAAAGCCTCACACCCAGGTTTAAGCTTATTACTGAAATACTCCGCCCACAAAAAGATAATTTCTAATGAATGCTTAACAATTTTGGTTCTTTCTATTAATGCTTGTAGATTTGGTATCTATTAGTAGCATGCATTTATGTGAAGACCTACATATCTCTTCTACGTTCTTGCCATAACCGGTAAGCTGGTGTTAGTTTTCACGTTTCATGAGAAGAGACTCATTGTTTAGCATAAACTGCATTTTCTGTACTATTTCTTAATTTTTAAATTAAAAGTAAGACGAAGAATACAATCTTTGCCGTTCTGGCTGCTGTTACTTATTTTGTCATTTGAGGGAATATAATTTTTTCTCTATTTTACGCATTTTACCACTCTGGAATTGAGATTAGGGTCTTTTGCTTAAGTCAGCAAAAAAAAACAAAAAACATAAAAAAAAACATTCCTATACTACCACCAGTAGCGCCGATTCCACCACTGTCCCCATTACAGCGTCTCCCTCCTCACCTATCACTCCTATTAATGCAACATAAACAGCGTGACATACTGGTGTTACTCTTATTTGTTCGAGCGAGTACAAGTGCATGTGTGAGTGTGTGTTAAACTGTATATAAGTAGGAAACAATACAAATACACATGTTGTCTTGAAAACACACATGTCCTTCCATGCGTATATAACCCAGTTGACACAATTGCTGCAGACGACATTTTGCAATTAAGGAAGGCTTTACATTGTTTTTTTTTTTTTTTTTTTTGATTTGTCACTAACGGTTTTTAGCGGTTTATTTTCTGGAACGGTATATAAATATATATATTTTATTCACCCATCCTGTACCATTGTCCTCACTTCTCCACAGGACTTGACGATTACTTTAATTTCCGCTTCGATTTGTTTTTTCTAGGTATGTACTGGAGCCATTTCAGTTTTTTGATTCCATGCCCATAGGTTGCTGTTTGAATTGTATCCACCGTTTATCGTTAGAAATCATTCTTGACCAAAAAATTTTGCAGAATTCTTCAAAAATATTGATTCACAAACACATGCATTTTCATTCTGTATGTCTCGGGGGCAGTGTTCAATATTTCGCAAAGATAGAGAGTAATCAACTTCATATTTATGTTTAAAACGCTGCTAAAGTAAGGTAGAGCTCTGACATTTGTTCTACACATATCAGTTGGACAATCGCTGTTCGCCTTAGAGAAAGTTTTAGTTAAGCTGACAACTGGGATGCCTATGCCTGAGTGTAGAAAACTTACTTGTATGCGTCAACTTGTTAAGTATGAAAAAAAGAGTATTCCTTACTCACACTCTTATAATAATTTACTCACTCACTTCAAATAAAGTGGATGTCAATGGCAATTTAATGGCGCCCTTTTTTCTTTCATTTCCCTTTCTTCTCATACTTTATTTTCCTGCTTCGTAACGCACGTAGAAAAATTAAAAAATAACAACAAATCTGTTCTCTCCCTTTTTCTTTGTTTTACGCTTTTATCCTTGTGTTTTCTTATAATAAGTGTATGATGATGATATGTGTGTATGATTCTATTTAATCTATTAGATGAACAAAAACAACAATAAGAACAAAGACAGTAATAAGGATAAGAACATTAGTATTGCCCTTTCTGTTTCTGTGAGGTGGTGCTGGAGAAAAAAATCAAGGCGGCTTGGGACTCATACTTACGCACAGAAAAAGAAATGTTTGTATATTTGTAAGAGCATGTGTAGATTAGAGGAAATTGGGGACGATTTTCGTTTGTTTATTTATATGAAAATGTAACCCCCTGTCTTTTTCTTACATAACAAAACAGACAGCTTTCAGCCTTAATTTTAATGTAACAGAGTTATTATGAAAGCATTTTTATTGTCTTTGTTTTCCGCGGATTAAAGATAAGCTCCTTAGCCATTGAATATATGATTACGAAAAGTTTATTTTTTGTGCCATCATAATGTGTTCATTTTGCGTCTGAAGGATATAAATATTATTTGAAGTACTTTTTTTCTCCGAAATATGTGATTTGAAGATAACGATTGGCAGTAGGCGAAAGGCTTGTGACACTTTTTCGTAAGCCCGACTTAATTTAAAATTAACAATTTAAGCAGAAGTAGAATTTTGGTGTACATATACATATAAAGTAAATATTTTTTTCTAAAAGTATAACTAAATATATTAAGACCAAATTTGTCAGATAAAGATACAAAGTTGTTAAATTTCGTTTTGCTTGTTTTTTAACTTGCATGCTTGTTTGTGGTCCTTCGATCATGGACATTATGCAATAAACACATTCAATGCTACCGATCATCGACTACAGGCAGTAAAAAATAGAATATATGTGTTCATATGAGAATAATTATTTTAACGCTAACACGGCTACTGACTACAGGACTACCGTTGTAGCCCGTAGCCAACTTAGGCTAATTTCTATTTTTTTGCCGACAACAAATAATTTTGTGCTTTTAAGATGCATGAAATAGGCTTTCCAAAAACGCAATACAAGAAATATATACATTACAAACGCGAAAATGTATGTGGCACCATTGAAAAATAATAATCATCATTGTTATGTTTTGTTTAAGGTGTCAAATCAGATGCTTATTTTGTAACTGTAGGCATTAAAATAATTAAGTAGCTGGCTACTTGGCTAGTTTTGTAGCCATCGTCTTTTGTAGTAGTGTGCTTGATGGTCGGTAGCCTCGAATGTGTTTAAAGCATTATAACGGAAATACATTTTATCACATACTTGTAACTCACAGAAACAATGGTTACATTTATACTGATTGACTCGGAATTACTTTCTGCGACCGCCTATGTTATTTGTTACATTCTTACAGTTAAGGTAAAAATCCAAATTTTTTAATTTTTTATATGAATAAAACTCTTTGTTAGACCCTTGGATTACCATACGTATATAGTGGTATATGTGAGCACTTTCGCGAAATGACTACTGTCCTCTAAAGATATTACAAGTTTTATATACAGTTACTTAACCGTAACCTGTCAACCCAGAGTTTGAGAACGCCACAAGGAGTAATTTAAATCCTAAAAGAACATATGTATGTGTTTTAAATACTTATTTGCTGCAAATTTTAGAACGATAGTATTAAATTTCCTTTTACTAATGACAATTAGTTTTAATTTTCTCCAAAAGATTACATGGATCATTCAAGCGAAAATCACTGCTTTACTTGAGGTAGATGATCTACTGACAAATAGCCAAACAACATTTTGAAAAATTTGCAGGCTGTTATTAAACTTTGGTAGGCTTAGTCTGCTAAATCTCTGAATGCCACTTACACTATGGGTGATGGCTGGGTATGTTGGTAAGAGGCTAGATACTGGGACACAGCGACATTGCAGACAATTGCATAGCGATTGAGTTGACTACTCAAACAATGTACCGATTATATGTTCAATGGTTAATAGAAACTTAGTCCACCTTGTAAATAGACTACGGTTCCTTACTTAATTTGGCGAGAGATTGAATATTTACACTGATAGGAATACTAACAGATCAATGTCTTGTTAGAAAACATGCATTGGGTTATATAAACTCCACTCTCTGCAGATGCTGCATGGAAGAGGATAAGAACCCTAGTATACACCTTCTCTTGGATTGCCCAGCATTCGATACACTAGGATATTCGGTAGACATGTAGTTAGTACTGAAAACCTACAGAAAATATGTACCTTTAGAACTGAACGACAAATACATAGTCAGTGGAAAGCTAGAGGGGAATTGTAGGTATCACGTTGACTTTATGGCTACGTTGACCATCAAAAAAATCAACTTGATTACTGAAACCAAACAAAGTAATAGATGCTTTGTGGAAAGCCAATATACTTCCTAGAGGAGTAACGGACAAAAAAAATATTTTGTTAAGCTGCTGCTAACATAACATATCCGGCTTAGTTTTCTGGATATAAAAAATATGTAAAAATGTTAATGAATTGCAAAACCAAAAACCAATATGATGGCCGGATACACTGTAGCTCTTACGAGCAAGCACAAGAAGGCTAATATTGCTACCGCCACCAGCAAAACTACATTCTGTTATTTGTGGCTTAAGTATATAAATGAGAGTGGAAAGATATTAGCATTTCAGAGGTTGTTTTGATGAGGAAAATTCTTTTGGTACTAAGACAGTTTGTAACATCCGGGCTTCTGATTCCATTAGAGGAAATAAATTAGATTTGTCTAATATTGATTTGATAATAATATATTATATTGTTCAAATCATGGTAAAATAAAAAAAATTGTTTTTATAAAAGGAAAAATGATTTTTACAAAAAGTTCAAATGGCGATAAAAATATCTTCCAAAATATATTCTTGGATGGATTATATGATGGGGATGGAAGCTTATTATTTTAATGTCGAAACCATGATGAAAAGGTTCCTTGCCAACGCTGGTATCCGAACCTGAGGTGTAAGATTATATATGCAATCACTTTAACCACTTCATCACGCCACTTCCCTAAACTTGTACTTCACAGTTGTTGCTGGTTATATATTTAGTTATTCTAGTTCTAGTTTCAAAATTATCCTTACCGTACTTATGGCCATAGTTTACGCAGATCAGTCTTAGTATCAGCTGCTTAAAACTGATCATAGGAATTTAAATATGGCAAAAGTTTTTCTCCGGAGTCTTCTCATTTCGCAGGAAATCACAACATTGCCTTTCTTTCTCATGCGTGTTATGGTTTACTGCTGTAGTGTCATTCAGCCTAGAAGCCGGTTGTTACGATTGATGTTAAAAATTTTTTTTTAATTCTGTAAAAAAGTTATTTTAAATTCCGGCTTTCGAAATTTTCTTGGTTTCTTAAGCATCATGATATTTAATAATACATACTTAAAAACTGTAGCACTCTCTTTTATAAATGGCATAAAAATAAATACGCTTTTGGGTTCTATTATCCATAAAAATATCTGATATTTATATGTGATGAAAAAGCAAGAAAAAATAAGAAGAAAGCAAAAAAGAAATCTTGTCAAATTTGCATATATATTCGTGGTAATAAATGGTAATAAAAAGCAGTCACTGTGTTAACATTACTGAACTTTATGACACAAAATACAACATATCAACAACAACGATAGAATTTAATACACTTTAACAGAGTACACAAACAACTACAACTACTACAATCTGTATTAAGAAGAAAGAAAATCATGATTGTATGTGGCAGCTGAAATATTTTAAAGGATAAAACGCACAAAAGTCATCATTAAACACTTACATTGCCATCAAAAAATGTTTTATTTAAAAAAAATGTAATTTTAAATTCACTGGCAGGGAGGCAAAGGAAAGTACAACTAAAAAGAGTTTTACGACCATTAACAATAACAACAATCGTTAGCCGACATCAATTCACTACCACCTCTCACTTGTACGCGTAACCCTTTCAGTGAGAAGTAGTCGTCATTGTCGTAATCATCAACAATACAACGGTGGCGGCAGCAACGGCGGCGAGGGCAGCAATAACATCAGCAACATCCAACATCATCAAGGCGTAAATGAGTTATGCAAAGCTGTTAAAATCATACTTCTTTAGCCAGTTTGAAGTGAAAGAAAGAAATAAATATTTAATATGAGAGACTGCGAACATATGAATATGAGTTAGTGAGCCATCATCATTTCACATCTACAGACACACACACACACACATACACAAACCTTTGGCTTAAGAAATCGCTCTAAAGGAATACAGTAACACATTCATAACGTCATCTCAGCGGTGGCTAAGATATATCCATCCATTCAGTGCATAAAACCCCACATGAATACGAGAAAAAATCCTATCATCAGGTTTTACTACATCAGAGTCAGCAATAGGGGAAACAGTCGACGCGACGTTAAGGTCTGGACTCAAAAAATAAAATAAATAAAAAACGCAGCAAAAGTTTGTGAATCGTGAAATTATGCTTGACTTGTAAATAAGAAAATGACGCAATTTGCGTTATAATGAAGCATGTGTCATAAGTCTTAAGACTTAAGCGGTTAAATTTAAATAAAAATATCAACAACAACAAACAAAATTATGTGGCGTATATCTCTACATATGTCCGTGCAACATACAAACATTGCCACAGCATTCGTATGCTACAAAAATTCAAAATAAAAAGAGGAAAAACAGCATAAATAATAAACTCAACGAAAGTCATAATTTTAACGTTTTAATTGAAATTACAGAAATAAAAAGCGAAAACGACAAAAAAATTCATATTCAGACTTGGTTCTGTGTCAGCAACAACAACAACAACAACAATAAAAACAACTCCAATAACACGAATAAAAAAATTAAAAAGATACATACGTATGAAAAAAGTTAAGCAACAATTAAAGAAGAACCCTTTTGCCAGTTTACAATAAATTGCTACGCAAATATGTATCTGCAATAAAAATAAATGTACGAATGTGCGAGCTAGCGTGTGCGTACGCATGTAGCAGGGACATTCTCGTTTTGTAGAATTTATGCAACACCTACAGTAGTTCATTCACATTATTATAAAAGTGATATTTAAGCAATTGAGATAAGAACTTGTGTATACAAATTATTTATTTCTTTAGATAAGAAAAATATATTGGCTAAGAATGAAAAAGGGTTTCGATGATTGAGTTAAGTAAAGTACTTACTTAAGTGTGTTTAAGTGAAACACGGTAATAATAAAAAAGTGCATAAAGTTAAATTAAAATAATAATTAAATGAACAAAGTTTTAATACAGGTTGCTCCACTAAGAGGTTTCATTTTCAACAGCCCACCATTTAAACAGTTAGTCTTTAACTACTTGGCAGATGAGAAATAGCCCGCTGGCGTATTTGACATTGTCTTTTTGATATTTTCATATACGGATCATTGTCATAAAGTCAGTATCAAATGGAAGTTTAATTCATTGCTGGCATTATCTGTTGAATGATGCGGGATTTCTTCTGCTATACCTCCCCTTTAATAAAAAACTAATGATTATTGATGACACGGACTCCTGTAAAATCAAATCAAATTCTTTTATCCATGAAAATTTGGATACTAACTTTTAAAAGTCATGTATGACACAAAAGAAATTTCGTCGTCACTCATCGATGAGTTACCAGTGTAAGCTATTATCACGATGATTCATTATAACGTTTGCCATAGGGAAAGACTACGTCATTAATAAATATGGAATGACATACAGCCGGATGCCGAATTATTAAGGACGGTAACAAAAAATGTACTTTTCACCCATTAGCCTTAAATGTATACTCTTACTTTTATTAAAAAACATTAAACTTTTTTTTAAAAATAAAGTTTCAAAGTAGCAAGAAAACACCAGTTTGTTAATAAAAAATTACACAAGCGAAACTCAGACGGCTATATAAATATCTGAGAATATTACTTATTGTTATAAAATTAATATTTTGTGTGCAGACCTTGCTCTTCATAACCATTTGGAGTCTCTTGGGAATGGATTCGAACAATTTTTGTCAATAACCAGCTAGTATTTTTTCCCATTCTTATAATAAAACTCTTTTTAGCTCACGTTTGCTGGAAACCGACTGATGCTGAACTTTTTATTGAGAGAATCCCATTTTTCAATAGGACTTTTGTCGGGGCTCTGGGGTGGTGTTTCCATAACGTGTGACACATTATATAGCAGCCAAGATCTTACTTTGTGGGCCCTGTGCTTGGGGTCGTTATCTTGGTAAAAGTACCAACCGTTATCCAGAGCAAGCTTATCCACAATTTTTGGCAAGGTTCTCTTAAAATGTTTAAATAAACATTTTGACTCATGATAGTGTCAATAAAATGCAACGATTCTGGACCTGATGCAGAAAATGAGCCACAGACAAGCACTGAACCACCCCCATGCTTTACTGTCGGTTTCAAGTTATTCAAACGTAGTTCCTGATTTTGTCCCCTCCATCTATTGGTTTACCATCCGACCCAAAAACGTTAAATTTGCTTTTTTTGGTGAACATAACGTTTCTCCAAAAGAAATATCTTTATTTTGGTACTCTTTTGCAAATTTAGGTCTTTCGGTTTGATTGCGCTTACTAATAAGAGGTTTTTGTCTAGCTCTTCTACCTTTAAGACCAACTCTGTAAAGCAAGTTTCTTATTGCTGATGGGCTTGCGTTCTTACCAAGGTCACTAACAGCAATAGCAGCAAGTTTTGGAGCATATAGGAAGGGATTTGCTTTTATTTTTCTGATAAAAAAACGTTCTTCTGCCTCAGAAAATATTTTGTTGTGGGCATGTTTTGGTCTACTTTGCACCGTTCTATTGACTTTGAAAGGTTTTATTATGTCGTGCACAGTCGAATGATTTCAACAATTATTGAAATTTCGCGAACACTTTTTACTTTTCTTGCATGCTCAATAATAAGCTTTCTTACTTCGACAGTAGTTTGTTCCCGTTGTCCAGTTATCTTCTTGATTTTAGGTCTGCTTTTCTGTATAATTTTCGGAAACTGTACTACTGTAAATATGTAAATTATATCAGCAGAGTTGTCCGCATTGAAATTACAGAGTTGCAGTTATTAACCCATAAAAATTACTGTCCGAGTTTGGCTTGTGCAGGTCATTACAAAGCGTTTTCAACTTCAATTTTACATACAATTATTAAATTTCTGAGTTGTTTTTTACTTTTGTATGTGGAAGATACATACAATAAGAAAATAACTAAATTTTTTTTAAATCAATTAAAATGTATATTCGGAGCGACTGTATATATGATTTTCTCTTCTTTCCAAATCCCAAAAGGAACCTAAAATCGAGTAATATTGGACTAAGTCATTAGCCTGTGAGTGCATGAAGGTTCGAAAAACCGGTTTTTTACCCGTAACTCGATATTTTTGAAGTGTTTTGAAAATTACAAAAACGGATCCTTGTTCTACTCTACAGCACCTATCCTAAAATTAGTGTTATTTCCCAGGTATTTCAACTTCGTTCATTTTTGTCGCACTGTGTTATATATGTATATGGCCCGAATTGGAAGATATTGATGTGGACCATGTTCATTTTCAACAAGGGTGTGCTATATGCCACACAAGTAACGATAACATTGCCATTTTATGTAAATGTTTTAATGGCATAGTCTGCTTTTTGAACTAAATAAGCAGTAAATGAATTCGCTTAAAAATACTCCTCTTTTTAATATAAAAATGAAACCTCTTAATGGAAGAAGTAAAAAAAAGTCAAAAACCTATAAAAATGTTACAATGCTTAATAACTGTAACAAACATAGTTTTCAATTAATTGTGATTTTCTATTATCATACACAATGAAACCATTGCGATGGTGGGGGATTGATTCATTATGCTCGGTCTATAATTTTGGAGCTTCAGTTTCACTATTATTGTTATTATCAGGGTCGGAGAGGCCCAACTAGCCGTGGCAGTGCGACCTAAAATATCTTTGTTGTAAGTAAAGGGTCTCATCGACCACTAAAAATTGTCATATTTAACATAGAAGGCTCTTATATATTCTATAAAAAAAATTATAACAGATCCGCAAATAATTTTGAGTGATTTTGAAAAATTAAAATTAAATTTTTTGCTTAATTGTGAACATATTAAAAAATCCTATCATTACAAAAAAAAAAACAGATCAAATGTACGACCTCAGTTACTACAGATAAAACAGGATATTTCATCAATTAAACCTCCAATCTGTAGTAATGATTTCTTACATTATTTAAAGACTTTTGCTGCCTATAACTCGTTTCATATCTTATAAAATATACATACCATATCTCTCTATTTAATCTCTAAATTGATAAAGCATATCTAGTAGGTCTCCAGCAATAGCAGAAAAATCATTTTATAAAAATATTTATTTTTCTTCTCTCTGAAGATGAATACAGAGACATGTTTTAGTGAACATGTCTCAGAATAGTTAAGTATCAAGCTCTATCAATTGCTCTCAGAATATACCAGCCTTCTGCAGACCGATTTTATATCATTGATAATAAAGATAATATGCCGCACAAAATATTACGGAATACGTAACAGGCAACCATAATATTGATGATACGCGCTTATACACAACACTTTATAAATGAATCGTTTAAGTATTCCGGGTGTTTTCATAACTGGTTTCCAGACACGGGTACATAGAAAGTAACTCTATAAGTAGGTCTTTAGCGCAATTTGATGATTTGAACTGATTTTCCGTGCTCAAAAAATTTACTTTTTGGGCTGCAATTTTTTTTCCGTTCACAGCAACATTTCTCTAATGAATACCCATAATGTATTCAAATTAGTTTTTATCTGTAAATGTAATATGTGTACGTACGAGTATTATAGAGCAGTTTATTTTTTACTTCTTTTCTTTAAATACATATGTACTATTTCAGCATATTGACAATTTAATTGCCAGTCTTTAGTTGCTAATTTTCGGTCATAAATTATAAAAATGCCAAACTTGTGATTAGTTCTTGTAACTCGAAAGGCAGCTGACCGTAATGGTAGTCAAATTGCAATTTTATGTGGGCAATTGTACTACTATAGAAGCCTTGAATATTACTTTTAGTTTTTTTTTTGTTTTTTTTTTTGTTAACTATTATTAATTAAAATTTTGAATATTTATGACAAATGACTTCCCCATAAACTCCGCCCATTCGTTGGAAATTTATTAATATTATCTTGGCATGTACTACGTACTATTTACAAATGATTGATTCATTAGAGAGAGACCTGGCATAGAGTAAAGTGTAGGTAATAGTGACAAGCCAACCAGCCATACAAGCGAGTATTGATGAAAAATAAAGTTCTCATATGCAAAGAAAAGTGACATAGTGTTGTTGGCTGGTAAATAACGACCACACCTACCACTTGTGGTGCGTGTAGAAGAAATTTTAATAAATTTAATGATTATTACGATAAAGATTTTTTGTTTTCGTTTTTTGCTTTTTGTACTCCACTACTATCTGCTTAAGAAGGTTGTAGTGCGCGCGCGCGCAACTCATCAATTTTGTTAAAATTTTGCAGACAAACAGTAGCAAAATGCGTGCCAGTCAGTTTATGAGTCTGTTACATGCAAAGAATGGTATTTTAGTATCATGATCATTATTCAAACTTCATCTGAAATGAAAAAACACTTCTTTGTCTAAAGTGAAGACTAATGATTTTTTTTTTCCAAACTGCAGCTTCCTCATCATCACCATGGGAAATTATGTTTCTTCTATCTCGTTTCAATGATTAACAGTTTGTTTTTGTGTTAAATTATAAAGATATTTGAAAACTTTAAACATTTTGTAATTTTGGTTGGCAGATCTTTCCACCCCTTATGTTGTTAAAAACAGGTGTAGACTTCCTCTATTATTTTAATGATATCGTTGGTGGGTGCAACACCAAAACAGATTTCAACGTCTGCTGCAACATGTTAATCTCATCAAAAACGGCAAGCAAAAAACAAACTGAACAAAAATAAAATAAAAAAATTATTAACTTTTGTCTTACGGTTACTCTTGTCGAGCTACTGATCTATATATTTAAACCGTTTCAAGATGAAGTGGAATTGAGAGAAAAAAAAAAGCAAAAAAGATTTACTCACGCATTAGATCGTGATGATGGACATGCAATGCAGCACAGTTTAACGAAATGAAATGAAAAAAAAATGAGAAAACAAGAAAATCAGTACCAAGAGATAGCGGTGATTTTGTAATAACGTTGTCTTACTTGTTGCAGCAATGCATAAACATTGCTACTGCACAACCACTGCAATATATAAATACATATACCCGTTTACCATCATCTCGTGTACAGTTGTTTTATGTAGCAAATTTGTTCAACGCATAATTGCATATCGAAAGGAAGCATTTTGATTAATCATTATTTGTGCAACAACATGGGAAAAGTTTGATTTAATGGCAATTCAGGCAAAATTCAATTAAGTCATATTATAATCATCAATATCGTATTATAACTTGCAACAATATTTTAAGACGATACAACAATGTATTTGAATCAAGGAATTCGTTATATTTAGTGATTTTTTTTTTTTTTTTTGTCTATATTGATTACGATTATGCGGCACATTGTTCAATCATTGGGAAGTAATCAATTTTGTTGTTTGCTGCAGAGAAATTGGGAAGCTTATGAAATGTCTGTATCGCATTAATATAAGAAATTAGAACAAGAAATCATGTTGAGAGCTTTAAGATGATGATGGATAGTGTTGATATTTGTCTAAATAAGTTAATAATAGGTTCTTATGGACTTACTAAAAAGGCTGCACTTGTAAAAATACAAATTTTGTTAAATAAAAGTTACTTGTTAAATACCATAAGTTACATATGGTCGAGGGTTCAATAATTAAGAACGGTAAAGTATTTAAAACAAACTAAAATGATGAAATTTGCATATAACAATTCTACTGGGATCAAATTTTTTTTTTTTTTTTTTTGAAGCAGTAGGTAAAACAAAAAATAACCAACAGACAGGTATCATGTTAACACGGCAACGTTTTTTTTTAATTCGCTCTCTCATATTTATGAGTCCGTGAATTTCTAAGATATATAATCTCAATGTTAATCGGATTTTCTGTTACTAAACTTTTTTTATTTATTTTAAAATTAGAATGTAGTAACAAATTATTTTTATATTATAACTATTACTAACAGACGGATTATTAACACACTACGTAACTGGCCTATCGGGGCACCCATTGTTTATTTATTTTTCTTAAATTTGTTTGCCGCTTTTAAAACAAAATATACCGACTAATAATATATATAAAAATAAAGTAGCAAAAAGCAAAACAACCATTAAAACGGGTGGTGAGGAAGGGATGTGAACAGAGAAATTCGTAAAAATAATTCAAATAGCGAAGAAAGTTATTAAAGATGCCACTCGAAAATGCTATAATACATTTCAAGTTACATTTACAATGAAAACAGTACTTCAATTGGTTGCTGGTGTTAAAAGTTATATTGATTTTAAAATTGAAGGAATATCTATGGAAATATGTGCGAGTGCGATGTAATGTGTTTTCATCACAAATAAGGGTAAAAACGTTGCAAAATATGTATTTCTGTGAGCAAGCAAATAGTCCAACTGTTGTTTTTTTCAAGCCCGTTCTGAAAATTGTGATGGGAGAAATGTACCACTTTCTGGTTGCCCAGTCACTGGAAAAGTAGATGCAACTGTTGCAGCCAGAACGGCAAGCCAGCTGTCACGGGAATGCCAAAGTACTAATCAATCGCCATGATGGATTATGTAAAATCTGGCTATTCAAAGACGCTCGATATTTGGATGTCACATGAATTTATACAAAGAAATTTTATTGACCGATTAATCGCAATGGTGTAAATAAGACACTTGCCTACGAACCGAGAAGTCCTGGATTCAATCTTAGGCCAAACCATCTGACAATTTTTAAAAAAGTTATCACCTTACAACCTAGCGTCTGGTCAAAAAAATTTCTCTAACTAATTCATCTGCCTTTCAAAGCTGGCGTTAAAATGTAACTCCCTTTCAATAGACCTAAGAATAGAATCGGGTGCAGTTCATTGATTGTGAGAAGTATGTTTTTTTTTTTGCAGTTATACAAGTTGAAGTCATAATAAAATAAAGAAATATATTTTTAATATCAATGAAACGGATTTTGTTAGATAGAAAATCTTATGACATTAATGTTTACATATACTATATATACGGCCGTATTTTGCCTCTATTCTCTTCGAATGTTGATTTCCAGGTGTTCAATTGTCTCCGGTTTATCGACGCAGACAAGTGACTTTACATAACTCCAAAGAAAATAATCTATGGAGTTAAATCACACGATCTTGGTGGCCAATTAATTGCACCATTACGTGAAATTACTTTTTCATCAAAAATTTCGTGGAGTACATCAATTGTAGCACGCGCTTTGTGGCATGTGGCTCAGTCCTATTAGGAAGCACATGTTAATAAGATTAATGCCAGATAGTTGAGGTACGAAAAAATTTCTCATCATTTCCCTATACCGTTCACCATTGATAGTAACATTCTGATCATCATCATTTTTGAAAACATATGGGCACATGCCTCCGCCAGCACATAAAGCGCAACAAACAGCACTAATTTTTTGTGGACGTAATGATGATGACATAAGCCGGTGGATTATCTTCACTCTGTTATTTTACGTATCCATTAAACCGAAAATGTGCGTCATCGGATAACAAATTTTTGAAGTTTGGCGAACATAACCATTATTTTGATAAAGAATTTTAACAATTTTTAAGCCTTGCTCTGGTGTAAGTCTATTCATAATGAAATTAAAGACCAAACAAAACAAAATCAAAAAAAGCAGTGTTGCCAACTGAAAGTTATGAATCTCTAAAAAAAAACATCAGATGTTTGCCATGTAATAAATGTAGTCTATCTAGCGATTTTATTAAATTTAACACTTTAATTGCTTGGAAATATGCGACATCATTAAAACTACGTTAATAGCTTGAAAATTTGCCCAACACAACCCAATGCAGTGCTAAGAGAATTAAGGGTCACCATACTTAAAAAGTAAATTAAAAAAGTATATTAAAAAGTAATTAAATTCTACTAATAAAATTAGTATTTTTAATGTTTTAAAAGCACTTTTGTAACTTCTACTTGATCTGCATATCCGTATACGGATGTAGTCGACTACAAAATATAAATATTTTGTTGAATGAATAACTTATTCCCATGCAATATTTTTTGTTTCTTTTGTTTTAGTATTGTTTTAGTACTAATGTGTCCAATATATGTTTGTCTTCGTTTAACAGAAGCAAGTAGTTGAAGATTATAATTGATCTGATCTCAGTCTCTGAAGGACTTCAATTTTGGTTGTATGAGAAGTTCATTTGATTTTTAAAAGCACACCCACATATCAAAAGCTTTAAGTCTATCGAAGTCTATTGCAGTGCGGGTCCATGTTTTCGCACCGCAAAGGAGCACTAACGCACGTTCTAAGCGTAATGTCAAATTTGTGATTTACCAGGATATCCCTATATTTGAAAAATACTGCTCTTGCGGCTTCTATATGGTATTTGATTTCTTTAGAAGGGTTCCATTTCTTACTTAGTAACATCCGATATATTTAAATTGAGAGACGTTACAAGGTAATAATTTTATCATGATCAACAACATAAATTTGTCAGTTGTTGGTTAGACTCATCGTAATAGACAATAATCAACGAAAAACTAATAGCAGTTGGAAAATTAAATTGCCATTAGAGAGATCGGACGGTTATTAATCGACCGGTTTTTTCAAAATCTTCATTTTTCGAATACCGAATAAGCCGGTTAATTTAACACGAATAACTGGTTAATTTAAACAAATGTATCTTTTATACGTTTTTATATTTTTATTGAAAATATGCTCATCGTTTAACTATTTGTAAAAATTTAATTATTTTGCTATATATACCTTGAACGTGTCACAAAGAAAGTGAAAACCAAGGTAGATCGAAAAAGAATAAATATTGATTTTTATATATGAAGAATGATCAACTAGTCTCATTGAAAGGCCACAGACCCACAAACGCCGTCTCCGAATGGCAGATATATTAGTTAGTGAAGTTTTTCACAGCGTAAATACACTCAACCAGTCGCTAGTAATGTTGTGAGGTGATATCGCTGTTGAAAATTGTCAGATGGTGTGACCTGGGATTGAACCGATGACTTCTTGGTTGGAAGGTGGGTTCTTACTTAACATACCACAGTGACACATACACTATTAAATATGTGGTGCATAAATTTTCATGCAGTGCTGCTTGAAATCTAAGCAAATTTTCTTGTCAAGGCAATTAATGGCTCGTATATTACTAATAGACTTATTCAAAGTAAAATATTTAGTTTTTGTTATCTTAGGCACCTAAATTATAACAATCCTTGAATTTCATTCTATACCACGTTATACTACAAAAACGAAATTAACTTCTTGAGTAGCTGTTCGAAACTTAAGCATTTTTCAGTACTTTGTGTAATAAACTTTGCATTTTATGGTCTCCGCACACCGTTTTTGAATAGTTTTTATGAGATTTGTTAGAATTATAATTAGTATTGATTGCAACTTTAATTTTAAGCTTTCCATCAGCTCCTGATTATTTTTAAAACGACGTGGTCCAGCTCTGCGCTTCAGAAATAAGAAACAATTTTATATAAATAAAAAAAACCGGTTAACCGGTTATTTAAATTATTATTATGCTAAAACCGATTTAACAAAATGCTACTTTTTGAGTTATTCGAAAACCGGTTTCTGAAAAAAGGCGAATATTCGATCTCCCTAGTTGCCATACAGAGTACTTTTGTTGCAAAACTATAATTATGTTTGTTCTCGAAATTAAATGCATTCGCCTTTTAGAAAGATTTTCTATTACTAAAACTATAGCTGAATATTTGAAAGAATTTAGAATATAGTATAAATACTGCTCCTCTGACAAAGGCCATATCGAAAAGTACTTACATATGTGAAGATGAAATAAATGGAACAGGGCTTTTATTACTAACAATAGAAAATTTATTGAGGAAAAAATTCGGGTGCAAACACATACATATTTATTTAGTTTTTTTTTTTTTTAATTTCAGTACTGTTAAAATTTCATCTTTCAATAGTAAATACCTATTGCGATTTCATAATTTTTACAATGTCATTTTCGAAGATAATTCTTCTTTTTGCAAAGGCACATTAAAATATTTAAAGAGAAATAAAAAAACTCAACAAAGAATGATGACAAAAGAATCTAAAGCTGAAATCCCACATATCATTCATTCATTCATAATACGACATTGTTTGTCTTCTTGTCTATTTTATGACATACAAAACACAAAAAACAAACGATATTAGAGTATATAAATAAAATAATAAAAAAACCAATAAAGCAAAAGTTTAAAGGAACTCAAAAAAACAAATTCAATGCCAATAAGTCTGCCCATTTATGAATTACAAATAATAATAAAAAGGCAAAGTTAATATGTAAAAACAGTGTGTTACAGCAGTTTACGTATGATAAAACGGCTCTTATAACTATTTTGATTGTACAGTGATGTTGGATATCATTTAGTCGTACTTAGTGCCTTGTTTCCATGACAACGTTCTTTCGAAATTCGCCCAATCATTCATAATTTAACCATAAATTATGGACCGAACTACCTAATTAATCATTCGCACTTTTAAGAGCAACTCATCCAAATTGTAAATAATTCAGTTTCAATTACCCTATGGCTTACGAAGAAATCAATATAATTATTAATTCTTATCAGGTGGTTGTACTCGCTATATGTGTTAATTTAATTTCCTAAACTTTTTCTTTTTTCGTAAAACATATTTACATATTACCAGCAAATAAGACAATAAATAACAAAAAATAATAAGAAAGAAAAATATTCTTCAAAGATGCCACGCAAATGGCTAACTTGTAAAAATAATTCAAACAATGTATTAAGTAAATTTGAAGTATCGTGTGAACATGGTACAACTGATCACTATTTCTTTGTTTTCATTTACTTTTATACAGGTTGGCCAAATTTGAGGTTAGGAAGTAAATGGCTATCAAATGATGAAATGTGAAGAATTGAGCTGTGAACCTTTGTCACTTATTTAGTAAAAAATTGGGAAATTTTACCTGTGCAACGCTGCACTCTGAAATAAAGAATTTTAATGGTAATAATCCTGTTTGATAACTGAACGAAAACAACGAATTTTTCAACAAAATCATCTTTAGTGAAGAGGCCCATTTTTAATTAGGCAGTTATGTAAACAAATAAAATTGTCGCATACAGGGCTCACAAATTCCACAAACAATCCTCGAAAAACCATTACATCCCAAAATGGTGACCTTATGGTGCGGTTTGTGGTTAGGCGGCATCACCGGCCCGTATTTATTCGAAAATTCGCCAGGAAACGACGTCACCGTGAATTCTCTGCGCTACCAAACCATGGTAATCAATACTTTTTGTGGCTACAATTGGCTAATGTTGACATCAGTGACCTTTAGTTTCAGCAGGATGGCGCCACAAGCCACACAGCCAGACAAACAATTCATATTGCACGAGAAATTTCCCGGTCGCGTAATTTCTCGATTTGGCGATGTCAATTATTACTGGATTATTTTGTCTGGGGCCATTTGAAGACCGGGCTTACGTGAACAAAACACAAGCAACTAACACTGATATTCGGCGCTGCATTGACGAAATAAACGATTCTTTGTGGCAAAATGTGGTTCAAAATTTTGTGAAAATAGCGGACGTCTGCTGACGTGCTGGAGGTGGATATTGGCCCGATATCATATTCCATTATTAATTCCCATATTTCTATTTTATAATGACAAATAAATAGTATGAAATAATAGTATGAATAAAACTGAATTTGTCAAAAAAATTATTTTTAAGCCAATTTACTTCCTAACCTCAAATTTGCCTACCTTTTATTAGTAAATAGGCCTTTAATTTTAAAAAAAAAAATTTTTATCACATTAAGAAATTTGTAGAAAATATAATATCATAAGATTATAAATAATTAATAAATAAAAATTAAAATAAATAATTAATAATTAATCTACATATTTTTCAGTGCTATTTAAGTTCAGTATAGTTATTATCATATTCGCATGTGTACACTTTTATAACACAGTATACTTTTCAGCATTTTAATATGTTTGACTTTTTGTTTGTTTAATATATATGTATGTATGAACTTCGTTTATTTGTTCATCATATGTTTGTACGTATTGGTATATTTGTCGTGTCTGTTTTTCGGTCTTGTCTGTCCGTCTGCCTGTTTGTAGAAGAAACACTCTGATTTATAACATACTTTCTTAAGCACTTGCAAATAGATTTACGACGACAGTTTCTAAAATATTCACAATACGAACAACAACAATTGACCAACGGACATATCACGATTACTCTCGTTTATTAAAGGCATTGCATATGCATATGTCTTCTTGAACAACAACAAGAAAAAACAACGAAGAGACAAAATACAAAGCATGAGAAGCTCTGCGGCAGTCTGCTCCAAAGGACAACATTGAAAAGGAGATGATGATGAAGAAATACATACAACAGCTTGCCAAAAGCTGGCAAAATGTCTTTGATTGCGCGATTATATATATTTTTTTTAAATTTGTGTAGAAGAAAAGAATGGAACTGTGTGTTCAGTGTATTAAAGGAATTCAAAAGCGAGGCGGGGTTTTTACCAGTTTTTACTTATTTAATTATCAAAAATGTGTATCACACATTGAAGTACAATTTAGTGTGTTGGCCGAATAAAAAAATATCATTGTGCTCTGACCAAGGATTGCATTGAAGCCGGTACTCCTTATTTGGCCTAAAACCTATAGATTTTCTTTTTTATCCCAGAGTAACAGCTATTGTACTCAGTCTAGCCACAACTCGGGTATATTTTGGGGGAAATGGTAAATGCGTTCTATAATAGGACGCGTTCTTCAATGCCTGGGCGGTAGAGATAGTACATAGGACAAATAAAAGTGGTATCATTAATGTTATTATAGCTAATAGGTATTGAAGTACTGCAAACCTCTGGTCCATTGTACCGCCATCGTCTAGAACAGGCAGTTCATATATTTATCGGATGTATAACCTTATAATGTGGAATTCACAAGCCTTTTAGCTGTATACATATATTCACACATACATTCAAAACGCATTTATTTTTCAACATACATACTATGAGTGTCAACGTTATTCTCTAGAATTTACAGCTGGCCCACGATGTCAAACGTTATCGTTTCGTTTCGTGATGAACGAACACAAATGTTAAAATTACTCACTTGTTTTTTATTGTCGTTTGTACTATGAAATGCACACTGAAGCATACAAGCTTTTTCTTATAACTGGTTTCGTTGCCAAGTGTTTGATTCCTGCAAAGGCTTCATATATATATTCATAATTTTTATTTATTTATTCATTTGTTTATTAATTTATTTACAGCATTAAAAATCAATATTCACACAGCTTTTCCGAAAACCATTTTTTAATAAAAATAATATTTTTTACGATTTAAACAACAAGAGGCTTTATTTTTTTTAAACAAGTAAAAGAGAAAGTTCTAATTATACATATATTTTTAAAATAATAAAGAAATTCAAGTCAATAAATTCTTAAGCTTGTACGAATAAGGATTTTTGATACTGTAATTTAGTTTGATTATATTTATTTAGATTTTTTGCCGTCAACTTCCAGTGGTACCACAGTAGTAGAATTTCTACATTTAAGCGTTTTTTGGTATATCGGCGATTTATTTATGGAACTCCTATATGGCAATCCTTTCGTTCGAATACATTTTCATCCGACATCGTGGGCCAAACTGTAAGTCTTTATTTTAGTCTTTTATAATACGAGAATTTACGCATTTAAAATTTTTTAGAGGTGTACTTAAGCTTTATAAAATCCATAAAAAACAACAACTGAAGTTATACCACAAAAACGAAAGATGGTCTACTTTTAGGCGTCAAAGTAAAGTGTACAAGAAAAAAACTATGCCACAAAAGAGAATGACGTAGAAATACCTATGAAGTGATAAAATTTCGAGAAGAACAAGAATCTGATTTTGGAATTTTCGTACCAACTCCAAAATCTTGAGATACAGGTAAAAAACCGGTTTTTTGTAACTTTATGAATATATGGTATATAGAGCAACTTACCATACTCTAGAAGACTGAAATAAAGACTGAATTCTAGAGAATAAGTTAGTACACTTTATTTTGAAGCTTACAGCATATAAAGATAGCTTTTATCTCAAGTATCCCTTTATGAAAAAATAATACCAACTTATTTAATCTCTCCCGTTTGTGGCTGATGTGTGTGAAGCTTGAACTGTTGTTTCAAAAAGAATCTATAAAATAAAGCAGCAATTTCCAAATGTTTGCAAGCAGTAGTAATATAGTGATTAAGCGCATTGAACACAAAACACGCCACCTACTGGGAAAAAATACAATTCTTAAGTAAAGATCACCACCAATTAGCAAGTGTATTTACCACTACTCTATCATATGGAGGAGGCTACAGTGGATTAATCAACTACTAAGCTTGAAAATCAACTCGATTACTGCAAGCCAATATGCTCCCTAGAAGAGTGAAGGAAAAATGAAAAAATTAATTTAAGCAAGATCAAGAAAATGGGATACCACACAAGTTAAAACTGACAGGCATTGAAATATCTGAAATGCTGCTTGAACATCAATGGCGCCAGGGTAACGTTCTGCAAACCATGTCTGTTGACTTACAACAGGATTGGTAACATTTATATCGAAAAAAAACCCTGGGGGTTTCGTAGCTTATTAACAAAAAATAAAATAATAATAATAACTATAGCTTACGTATATATTTTTTAGCTCAAAAAAGATAATGAATTAACAAATTTATCAAAATAAAAATTTATGAAATCACTGTTTAAATCTTTTTCCCACCACTGAGCCAATTTACGAATCCCATTTTAGAAAAACTTCTCGTTTTTGAGGCGATTTAAGTTTGAAGCCGATTTTATATTTCCTGAAAATAAGTGATTCAGTGACATGTTAAAGGATATTGCATTTATGGAAAAAGCAAATAGCCAGAGGAACCAATGCTCGGAGAATACGGCGGGTGTGGCCTTTGATCATTTTTGACAGTCGCTTGGCAACTTTTGTGATGTGAGGCCGACCGCTGTCATGCATAAGATAACTTAATCATGTCTGTCTTTGTGTTCCAGCCGTTTTTTTCATAATGTACAGCTTAAGCGAAGTAATTGCAGTCTGCTTTAGAAGCTCATATTACACAACGCACAGTGCTTCGGTCACATCGAGCGAATGGACAAAAATAGAATAAGTCATATAGCCATATATAAATGAAATTTCCTGCAGACATTTATTGGGGCTAAATATAAATTTAAGCGAAATTTTGACAAAATAGGACAACGGACATGCCCACCGCCCACATATACTTAAAAAAACATGTCTTAATGTTTGTTTATTAAATTTTTAAACAATGCCAGTGCATTGTCCCACTGGCGGTGGCCAAGAGTACAAAATTGCATTATAAATACTAAAATTAATTTTACTAACAAATAAAAATCTAATTGAAATTAGGAGGCAGTTATAAAACCCAATAACACCCATCAAAACACTCAGTAAAACCCGGTGGGTTGGTTTTTGCCAACCTTGCAGACAAACAACAGAAATCTTTCAAGGTTGTGAAGCAAAACTTTAGCCAACTTATATAGCATTTAAAAAATATATTCATACTTTTAAGGCACTGACTTTTCGTAGAGTTGTAGATCTTTTGTAGCTCCATTAGCATTATCTAGGCAAGTTCATAAATTGAGTAATTTTACTTAAATACATTAAGGTTTGGTCCAACGTTCTCTTGAAATTATTTCGACTATCTGCTTAAAAAAAAAAAAATAATGTCTTTTCCAAAGAAAACAAAACTAAATGTATACAAATGAAGACAAAACCAAAAAAGAAAAAGAAGAAAAGAAATAGAAAAAGAGCAATAAACGGCCTAAGGTGTGGATCTTCATTTATGAGAATAGTAAAATAGTAGGCAACCTTTGTTGAATTTCTGTTGTTTTTTAAGCCTTGTGTGCAAACTAATTTTTATGATATCCTCCAAGATGTTTTAATTTTTTTTATATCCCTTCTTTTTTTGTAGCGGACCTAAAATGAGTTGATTGCTTGCGTCTAGGCGGCACCCACGTCCTCTGTTAAAAATGCATACATATATTCCCGACAGACACTGCCACAAACACAGTTACACACAAACACTCATGAAGAGATTGAAAGAAATCTTGGACGTTTTATTTTTTGTATCTTTTTCGTCTCAGATTCGCCGTTTTTTTTTTTTTTGGTTTCCTTCTAAATTGTGGTAATTGCACTCACGTGATTGATCACTCGTGCAAGAAGAATCTCATATACTCCTCTATGGCACTGTTTTCAGTTATTCAGTTTTCTGTTGTTGGTGTCCACATCATTTGCAGTCCCTATAACAATTGCAATAAAAGCAAAAGCTATCGGTTGCATAAACAGCAACAATGGATCTCAATGAAATCTGAGACTGTTTAATGATGATGCTCTGCGACCTTGGCTTTGAATACAGGCTCGCTTGCTCTGGCTATGTTGACGTACAAAATATGATTTTTGTGTGTATGTGTGTGTTTGTATGAATTAAACACAATATGAAGTGCGGTATTGCAATAAAATTTCTAATTCGAGTATGCTTAGTTAGGTTAAGCATTTGAGACTTTAAGAAAGTCTAGTATCCAAAAATGATATACTTTTCTCAAAATTCACATCAACGCTTAAAACTGTTCTTTATAACGCACTTTGCTGTACTTGCGTTGAGAGTATATACTAGCGGTGACCTTTAATACTTTAGGTCGAATCTGTCAGGGCAGTTGAGTGCTAACTATCACCAGATAGTCTGGTGCCCGAATATCGATCTGAGAACAAGTAAAGGAAGCTCTGGGAATATAGTTCTCTAGTATTATTGTAGCTGTTCAGAGATTAGTTGCGATATTTGGTTTTGCATTGTGGAATTAAACGTATTCGGAAATAAATGTCAAAGACGCCAAGAGGATATGGCTTAATAACTTAGTAAGAGATGGCTAATGTACATCATGCACCATATTGGAAAATATCCATTGTACCACAACATTTTTATGAGTTGCAAGCCACTCCAAAAACTTAACACATCAGCTACTCAGGCTAAGTACTGGTTATTATAATATGCCTTCATATTTCTGCGGTTATTATCCAAAATTTTGCATTTGAACTTTATTTTGTCCAATCGTTGGCAGGGATAATTTTAATTTTTGAAATGTAAACGCAATTAATAAATTCAATTAATTTTTTAACAATAATACTGAGTTTGTCTCTCTTTTTTTCTCTGGTTAAATATATCAAAGGTGTTTTGCACTTTATTTTGTCCAATAGTGTATAGTAGATCAATCATTTGCTTAACTGTAAGTAAAAAAGACTACAAAGAAAGGAAAACGAGGCAAAGCTGCCCTGTGGAAGCCATATGCTTCCAACCGGGAAAAAAGTTTCCTTATAGATCTTTATTTGAAATAAAATTTTCAATTTGTTTAGATAGTGCTTATCTCCTGATCAATCAGGGGTACTACACCTCTTGAGTGTATTTAATACTGTTACTCATGGCTCAACTGCGTCTTTGCTCTTCTACCGAATTCCGGTTAACTTCCAATAAAAAAAAATTTTATAGCACTACCTAAATTCGTTTCAAACCTATACCACCATAAACATACATTCACACATCTTGTTGGCAATTTATTCTCAATATTATTTCTTATAATCATACCATGGAAGTGGTAAAGATGGACACACATACAGAAATTATGCAGCAGCACATTATATTGCCAATGTACATTTCATTGTCGTTGTCGTCAAACACGACGATATTGTTATTGCTGTTGGTTACCGGCACGGGAAAGGCCACGATATGAAATTGCTTAAACAAACAAAAGTACTTTATTATCCTTAATGTGCATTATTCAACCGAGTGATATATAAGTTTTCATTAGCCCTGTCGCTGTCAGTCAGTCATCCAGCCAGCCAGCTTGCTAGTCATGCCAGCGTAAGCTACATATAAGTCGTCGGTATATAAATATGTATGGCAGACTAAATATCGTACGGTCTTTGTTGTTTGTTTGTTTATTTTTAGAGGTCTTCAGCAAAGGTCAAATAAATCGGAATTGTGTGCATAAGGTAAACTCGTTTAATATAAAAATAGTTGTTGCGCATGCGCAAAAAACATTGATGCTGCTTGCTAAATTTCGTATACTATAAATATGTGTGTATGTATGAGTTTTATGAGATTTATACCTCTTGATCAGTATAGAGAGGAATGCTGTGTTTTATTAAATGTTTTAAAAGATTTACGCGAACTATTTTTATAAAATGTGTTGAGTAGAATGGTCACATCGATTGATAGTTGAGCTCACGAAGATCGTTTGATAATTGCTTAAAATTATTGGCAATTAAAAAGAAGAAAAGAATAAGAATTTATTGAATATTTTTAACGTGTTTTAAAACTTGATATATGGCAGTTCTTCACATGCTCTCTGATCTGAAGAATAAAAATTACTTGTGAATTTAGAAAGTCATTAAATTTTTTTTTAAAGTTTTTTAATTATAAACTTACTTTAAAAACGTAAAAAAGCTAACACTGCTAAATTAGACCAGGAATTTTGATAGACATGTTGTAGTTGGTAACTTATTATTTTGTTTTCTTTTTTTTTTTTAAAGATTAGAAATTTTAAATATGTAAAAGATGTAATCATTTTGAGATCCGTCTAGACAAGTTTTTTTTTCTCCGTCACTTCTCTTGGAAGCTTATTGGCTTTCCACAAAGCATCCATTGCTTTGTTTCAGTTTCATTAATCAAGTTGAGTGAAGATTCTTGCTAAGTGGTGGTGGTAATCCTTACTTAGTTTCATTAATTATTTGCCAGTACGGGGCGTTTTCTACTGATCCTGTTCGTCTGATGTTTGTCATCATCCAGAGGTAAGCTAGAAGCCCCCTGACTTTCTAGCTTAGTTTTTTTGGTTGAAGTTGTCTGGAGGGAAGTTGAAGCCTCTTAATTAAACAATCTAAATCGCAGTGTTGTTGCTACGCCACGCCACTCCCTCCACATACTATACATAGTGTTTTTTTTTTTTTCTTAACGAGCTGAAATTATAGAAAGATGTCGTACGGAACTTTAACCAATTAGAACACCTCAACATACCAACTTTGTTCTATGGTACAACCGTTAAGCCTATCTTAGTCTACAGAAAAACCAATTTTGCTTACGTTATAATTTTGTTTTTGTCTGCTCATCAGCAGACTTGCTCCAACTACCGAACGAGTATCTCTGTCAAGAATATCTCTATGATCTCTGTCTTTCAGGCACTTAAAAGCATATGTTCGGCATCCTGGTTTTCACCATCTCTATGCGCCAAAATGGTGAATTATGTAGCTCAAGACAATGTTAATAGTGACCTATGTTCCATGCTTGGCCAACAGTTCATATAGATATGAATCCGCATTTCCATGGCCGCGTTAAAACCACTCCCGCATATTGCGAATCAGATAGTATGTCGATCTTCCCTTCGTTGTGCTTGACTATCTTCTCTGCCATTCTCCAATACGTCTCTCTCTTGCGCCAAAGACTCTCTGACCTATGTATAAGTAAGTCGGGAATCATGTCCGAAATAACAAATACACTTCATCAGAGACAATCATTTATCCAGAACATACCATTAAGGCAGTAAGAGAATGCGTCGACCTATTTATACCGTGATAAAACATGAACCTTAAACAATCCGCTCAAATGCCCGCAGCATACAATAATTCGATTACTTATTACTGCTGCCAGCATTTGCCTTCTAAAGTGTGTGTAAAGCGTGTATACTTTCGCATGGATGTGAGTCTTGGGTTCAGATATTTATAAAGTAAAGATCCCAAGATCATAAGTTCCAGTAACAAAAGAAATTATGTAAAGAATGAAATGAAATAAGACCACCCTGCCAAAAAGAAATGACGACATAACGAAGTAGACAGAAAATGGATTCCAAAACTAAAGCATTAGCTTTAAAAATGCACAACCGATATAACTCTCTAAGACAGTCCCATGACACACTGCGGGTCAATCAAGAAATTAATAAAAATAAAAGTAAATAACACATTACCTCTGCCAGTGGCTATTTAATAATATTAAAATCTACAGCCGGCAGCACATGTTATGCATTTTCACACTGCTCACGTACATTTTATTGTTATTGAATATTTCCAAATTTTTGCTTTTTTTTCTCTTTCAAAAGTTGTCGATTATAGTTGAAGTTTCAGCTTCAATTTAGTTTACCTAAAATTTTAGTTGACGTTACACTGTTGTTTATGTGACAGGATAAGTGGCTGCACATGCGTCAATAGCACTAAAATGAATGCAACATTAATAACAGCATAACTTGAAATTAATGAATACGGATATGAAAATTAATTTATATGGTATATAAGAAAAAAACGTTACAAAAATTAAACTAAAAAGCATAGACCCAACCAACCATCATGATCTATGGTAAACTGTCTTTCCATCAGGCCAAACGTTATCAATTTACTAATAATTATGGTTAATTTAGAAAGACCAGACCAACACAGTAAGTACAATAGCCATAAACTGTAAGAGTGAATGATTTAAGAAAACAACAGTTTTATGTAAAATTGCTTGTTCAAAATCTCAAATAACATTTTCTCATGACTTAAGATGCAAAAACAAAGAAATAAGCAAAAGCAACAACAAAAACGATCAACAGTCGCATTTAGTTGGTTACAAACAACGAAAAAAAATATATTGAAAGAATAATTGTTACAATTTGTTGTTGTTTTGTTGTTGTTGTTTCTGATTTTTTGCACTATTAAATAATAAGGAAGTCAAAATTGTTTATTAAACCATATTTCGCTTGTATTCATCCCAGAAAATATACCGACCGACAACAGAAGAAGAGAATCAATGAATACAGAAAGACTGCACAAATATTAGACAGACATATAGACAGTTACGTCGACAGATAGGCAAGCAGACAGACAGACGGACATTGAAGTAGACATTTTAATATGCATGAATATTAATTTTCTGTGTTCTGCCAAGAGACTGGATTATATTTTTCGTAGTTCGTACGAAATTAGAAATTGTAAACTAAACTTTTTAACCCCGGGATGAAGATTTCCTTTAAAAATTGAGGTTAGTTTTTTTGAAAAAGAAAATCGTTTAATTTATCATGACTTACTGACTAACGCCAATTCTGTTAAACTTATCATCGGAACACAGGAGGAAAGCAAGGATGGGCTCTATCACCTCACCTCAACTATCGTGCTGCATGACATCGTGTGCGAATTCGAATTTTTCAGATAGAAAAGAAATTCGAAAAGGAAAGGAAGATAATTGTCTAGTCTCGCACAAGATCTAAAGCATGTAAGCTAAAACAGAAAATCTGGAGATATCATCTTGGGCTTGTGATAAATATCAAGAAAACCAAAGCCAAGAGAATCAATAGTATTAAAACATATACTATCATGCCATGATCTATTCTATTTTTAGTCCACTGGCTAGCAAGAGCGTTATTTGGATGACTACAATCTGTATGGAGAAGCTCACAAAATATCCAGATGAATCAACATTGGAATATTTAGCGTTGTGTAGAAGTAACACTGTTGTATGGAAGTAAAAAAATATTACGTAAAAGCTACAGATATCCATCAACAAGTGCCTAAGGATCATATGCAGGATATTTTGGTCTAATATAACAGCAACATGGATCTCTAGAAGCAGACTAACGTGGAACCCATACTTAAACAAATAAAATGTAAATAATAACGATGAATCGGCCACCAAAAAGAAATCGGGCAACATCGCAACAACGGTATTAGAGTGGAATCCTCAGGGCTCAAGAAGCTGAAACACCTGGAGACACACGAACCTCCATGAGGACAGTGTAACCTGACTTGGAAAGGCGCAAAAGTAATAGCGGCAAGCCGAGTAAGATGGATATGCTTTATAGAAGCTAGTGGGGTAAAGAACAAAATCAGAGCAAAAGCAGAAATAACTAGAAGTTCAATTCTTTTCGGGATGCGTCAAGTCACTGAAGTGTAACTCAGAACTATATAGTTGCTTCACTATAACTGATATATTTTAAAGAAATGTCTACTTAAAAGGGTTTATTCTGGAATAAGGTGATAAGTACAAATCCTCTTCATATAAATAAATAAAATAATTATTACAGTTGGGAATAGAATCGCAATCCGTCAATGTCAAGTTGTGACTTAGCAATTTATTCGAAAACATCATATAGCCGAGTTCTTGACTGCTTTCCTGTAATATCCTAAAAGGTGTAGGCCCCAGCTCATCATACTGGATACCTTAGCATTTTGTTGATAATCTTGCAAAGCTTTAGAGGACAATAGCTGAACTGAACTCTTAGCATTAACAATCCTAATTTTTGCTACAATGCTAAGTCAATAGTGCCGTAACTTTTTGAATTAAACATAGTCTTATTGGGCTCTATACAGTTAGTCCAACATTTCTCAAATATTTTTTATCGCTACAAAAACATAAGATATGTCAAGATCATTAAAATAGTTACTTGTTTGTGAGATAATCCCATCGTTGGAGCCAAATCTTGTTTTGGTCGAGTCATTTCCTGAAGCTTCGAAACAAAATATAGTAACTTTGGCAAAATCCAGAGAATAGTGTGGATGACGAAGCGATTCGGATGTTAATTCGTGGTTTGTTACCATGAAAACTACACCTGTATGCAGCCTTGCATTGTCTAGATGAAAAATAACTTTTTTGTCCAAATGCGGTCGTTTTTTTTTTAAATCCCCAATAAGTTGGCATAATATTCGTTATTGATTATTTTGTGGTAAAACTTTTACTTTTTTGCAGGTAGTGAATATTGATTACGGCGTTCAAACTCACCTTGGCCTTTAGTGATGAAGATTCATCCCGAGAAATCCATCCACACAGCTGTTTGTTGTGGCGGATCCACGCTTTTAGACTTCTTAAAATTAGAACGAGTTTTTTGCTTAAGTCCACTCGGTTCTTTGATTTTTAAAATTGTACAAAATTGTTAAAGAAGAAAACTGCGTAATTCGTAGGACAAACCTAGTTTGTTAAGAGCAAATATTTTAAAATAACTGGACTGACAATCATTTTTTTCTCAATTTAAAAAGAATTTTTCGACGAATTTACACTAAACTTTCTCTTCGTGCCGTACTGAAATTTTCACGTAAAACCCCATCCAAGAATTCCGTCTCTTTCTGCCTACACTAAGAAGCAGTGAATTGAGTGAAGCTAGCAGTGTACAGCAGGTTCAAATAAGCAAAGTCTGCATTTGGAAGTCTTAACAAAATCCACCACAAATGACAAACAATAAAAACAAGGGAATGCGAAAAATTTACAACATTTTATCTAATCAAATACCGATCTATTTAGTTTTACAGCGGAAGACTCAACCGATAGATGCTAAGCAATTAGTTACAACATGCAAAATGGCTTAGTAATGGCCTGCTAAGAAAAAAACATTCAGCTCACCCAAGCAAAAATTGTCGTAAATCAATTTAAATAAACTTAAAAATGTAAACAAATTGGAAATAAGTCGTAATAATGACATATGGTGAAAAAATCGTGTTAAAATCCTATGTTCCCAAATGGAATAAAATAAAATAAAATTCTAGAATATTACTTAGCCCAATCAAACTTTGATTTATTTTTTTACGATTTGCTCTATAACATGTTCATACATACGTTTTAATTGAGAAAATTAATTTTTATATTGCGCTATTTTATTTAGTGTTCAAACATTGCGCAATTAATGTTACACAATTAACATTTGACAGCTGAAAATGCTAAGACACATTTGGTTCAAAAAAAATCACTTTGTAAATTTAGCTTATGGAACTTAGGATTAATCAGACTTTAGCGTTAAAAAGAATTTTAAATTTATTGAAAAAACTTAAATTAAATATACAAAATTTCTGTTAACTTTTTTAATTTGATAATATTTTATTTTTATTAAATTGTACAGTATTAGAAGTCCTTAGTCATACAACCTTAAAAAAATTTATTCAATTGAATTGTAATACTTTTCTACAAAAAAATGCTTTAAGTACCGTGTTATGTTTTTTTTTTTTTTAAGTAAACTACCTTATATAATATCGCACCAAAAATAAAATTTTCAAATCTATATTTTATAAAAAATTAATGATTTTAATAAATTCTGTTAGAATTTTTGTACGAATATATATTTTTCTTACTATATATAGTTGTTACTCCTCACTGACCATACTTCACACAGAGCTGCCACTACTTATTCTACATTCTTCACAATGGGTTGTATGTTGAATTTTATTAAATTAATTGTATGGTAAATTCAGCACAATTAAGACCTTAATTGCGTAAAATCCCTTAATTGATATTATGTTTTTAACTAAATTTGAATTGCAACTAAATTTTCTAAAGTTTTTATTGTAACTCTTTAATTTATTTTTTAATTAAAATTTATTTTAAATGGCACAACTAACCCCACCTGCTAAACATTAGGGTTAATATGACTTCATCAAGAAGTCAATAATAATGTTTTCTTGCATTAATATTCTTGCAATAATATTAAAAAAAAATAGAATCATAAAACTAATTAAGAAACTAAAAAAAGAAATCATGAATTGGGCGGAACCGATAATATTGCATACAGGGGGCATCATATCGTTTTATTCAGTTTCTAGCTGATAGGCAAAAGTAGATGATTCTTTATTTTCTATATATTTTCTTTTCTTCACTTTATAATATTACGGGAGGAGTAAATCAAGTCCTAAAAGTAAACATACATAACAATTCATTGACAGAGAGATAGCAGAACATTTTCTTCATGTCCAAACCAACAAAATATTTAAAAATCATGTTCAAGTACAAGTATCTGACCAAGTGGACATATAAATACACGCATACGCTTGAATATAGTAGAGCAGATAATAATAAAGCACAGAACGTTAATTTTTGCAAAAGTAAACTGAAAATTTTTTAGTCTATTAAGTTACTTAGAAAGTTAGAAACAATATGCATACTCGTATGAATGTATCTATCATGTGAAATTCAAATTTTTTACAATTTGGTTAACCCTTATTATTTTGAGCATATCAATGTCATCCTTGATGCAATTCGACACTTCCTTTGTCAATAAATTTGGTAGTTTCGACTCAAGTTGGTTGACCGGTTTGAGTGTTACCTTCAAACAATGGGTCTATTACCAATATTGTACCGTTGTGGTACCTCAAATTCACATATACAAATAAAGAAGACTGAGGTCAAGAAGTGTTACAATTCAATTTGGTGATGAAGATTAAAAGGAAAAAAACCCGGTTGCCTACAGCCAACCAGAAACTGCACAAATTTAGTAGGGAATATATCCTGGTTGCTGGTTATTCCGAGATGGCTGGCATGACCATTAAAAAGATTTGTTTTAGGATGCATTAGTTGTTACTTAATCTTGGTCTTAGATATTCTATAAGTAGCGGTGAGTAAATGAGCAATGAGACTTTATACTCACTCGTGCTTTTAGCACAGCGAAGTAATGTGGCAAATCAGTCCGAAGCATTGATGTGAGCCAGTGAATGAAAAGACATTTCGGTCAAATAACTTTGAAATTGGAAGCATAATTTGTTGCAGAACTGTCCACATAAATATTATTGATGCAAACTACGAGATGATTTTTCAATTATTTTTCGAGGTTCTGGCGATGCAATAAACCTTGTCCTGCAAGTTGTAAGAGTACTAATTTAACGTTGAACGTTTGAGCGTTTCCGTCTTAAAGTTAAAGTTGTAAGCATAAGCTGTGAACGCGGTGTATCAAAGAACTGAATACTGTTTCTAATCATCTCTCGAAGGCATTATAAATCCCGTATAATATCGTGGTTTGCCAGATTCTTACCGTGATTGTATTGCCTTGGGCAATAGGTGGAGCATACTTAAGTTAATGGGCGACTAGGAGCACGCAACAGTCGGCTTTGAACATGATGCTGAATATTCGTTCCTTGAAAATGAAAGTTAACTTTCAGGCGGCAAGCAGTGCCCTAAGGTTGAGGGAAGATGAATATATGTATGAACGTATTGCTCGGATTGAAAATTTTCTCGGACCTAGAAGATGTGTTAGTGATTATATCTTGCCGACTATGAATGTTGACACTATTGAGGTATTGATACCCAGCACAGATGACTGTAGATGGTGAAATCTACATTTTGAAATACTGCATATGGTAGTATAACTATGCTGTGGTATTGTGGTGAATGAAATGGCTGACAAATTATTTTGATATGGCTCGCAGTTTACGGACCTAAGGACGCGAAGGGCTCTGCACTAAAAGGGCTGACTAGCTCTGGTAAAATAACTCAAAATATAGGGTTTCAAGTTCTATCTGGCCAGCCTTCTCCAATCGAAGAACATCTTTGGTTCTCTTAAGGAGAAAGTTATGACTGTGATTGGAAAATAATACTTGCAATGACTTGCAAATAAGAGAACAGGGACACCAATTTTTGTAGACTATGTGCAAAGGAGGACGAAATGGAGATGATCGAGCATCCACTGTGTCACTGCCAATGACTTTCTGGTAAAAATAATCGATTTTGTGGTAAACATAAGCTTTAAGCTCATACTTCCCTTTCGTAGATTTTGAGCTTTCTAGTCATAATGGAGTTTCCGCATTTTGTCGGTGTTCTCTTTTCACTTTCTCCCAAATTTCTCCGCTTAAATTTTTTCTATTCTTTCTAACGCATGAATACAACAGACCACATGGTCTCCGAGTGTTGAAACCAACTGTTTCATTCTCTAACTTAATCAAACCTAACTAATTTTAAAACCTAAAGCTTTTGTCAAATATAGTTGTAGTTACTGCGGAATATGCTCATGGTCCATGATCGGCTAGGCGGATATTACCGGGACACTGAGTCTCAGAATAGACTCAGCAGAGATGTACTTTTTATATATATATCGAGGGTATGTCCAGCACCGTCTCTATGCTAGATTGAGGAGGGTAATTCAAGGAGGCAGTGATAGCTCCTACACATACCAGTCTCTGTAACGGGTTAAAAATGGAGAGCCAAGGGCGCCATATGTATTTGAGAATTCGTAGTAGGACTTCTGTGTACATCCAATGTACAGTTAAGGTTTTCTTATATAAAGGGCTTTAAGGTCATGGCGTCCAGAGTCTTCTTCCAAAATTCTCAGATCAGTACCATCTACTTTTGGTAGTTAATTCTACTTAGTAGTTAAAACCACTGTGCTTTATTAGTTAATACCACTGTTAATATACTGCAAATTCAATGTTAACGTTTCAGAATTTGGTCTCTTATATTTCTTACATATTTTGCATACAATGCTTGATAGTATATTCCAAGGACTTTTTGTAACGCTTTAAAATATAATAAGTTGGCATAGGATGACCACGACGTCAAATTTGTCTCTCTATGGGCTCCGTCCAGTGTTTTCTAATATTTTATATTGGAGCAATACTTCTAAAATCTAATCCGAATTTGTTTTTGTATTACAGGGTATTCATGTAATCGTTTTTGCCCCAAAATGCAAGAACCTGTTGTTTTTTATTAGAACGATATTTTTAATTTTTTTTTTCTTACTTTGGTCTGGTTTTTTTCGAATTTTTTTCCAAAGTCTGTCCAGGCGCACATGCGCTTAATCCTAGTTTTAAGCTAAATTGTCTATTATTAAGCTTAATCTTTGCCTTCAATCTATTTGGGTTTCAACGTGCTTCTGCAACTACTTGTGTTGCAGCCACCACGAAATAGTCAATTGGTATGTTGGTTAGTTAATGCTTCACTAGCTGACTCTATGGTTCACTGAATGGCAAGCAGGCTGGCTGGCTGGCTCATTTGTATACACAAAAATAAAAAATATAAATAAAGAAAATATTGATGTGTTGCCGTTATAGCAATTTTCCACTGTGAGCAATAACAATTTGAATATTAAACATGCCATAGCATTATACAGCAACAACTTCTATCGCCACTGCTAGGGAGCGAGTGAGTGAGTGAGCGAGTGAGCGAGTGTGCTGCTTTTATTGGCATACGATCGAAGAGTATTTTTCTGGCTATGGAACATTCAAACTGCAGCAGTATTTAGTGTAACATTAAATCAGTTGATGTCTTAAGGGGGGTATGGGAGTTTTCTTGAGTTTTTTTTTTTAAGCAATTTCTATAGATCTTACTTAGTAAGAGTTATTGACTGACATTAGTTTGTTGCTTGGTTCAGAGTATTGTGCTCGTTTTTTGTTTTTATATTTTGGTTGGCATTTTTTTCTTTTGTTCTTCATTATTATTTATTTTCTTACTATTCGGTTGCTACTAATGTCAAAGATTTTTTACAATTTCTTTCTCGTTTTTTTTTTTCGGTACTCAGTTTATCTCTAATACAATCAACGTCAAAGCTAATGTGCGTCAACAATATCAGCATATTTTTCTTTGCTTTTGTTTTCTTTCTTTCTACTACCATTGCTTCAGTAATGTGGACAGAAGAAGAAGGTAGCGAAGTGCTGCTGAATGTGAAAAGGAGGTGGATAAGATTGTCAGAAGGAGTTTGTAGATAGCAGTAGAAACTTTCTTTTTTAATGACTTCAAATTTTAAAAGTCTACACAATGTACGCGGTACGAGTACCAACCAACCAACCACAATGATATCCCTAAGGCTGGGCTATAATCATTAAAAGAATATTTTTTTGTTTTTAACTTTTTTTTCCGTATTTTGATTTGTTTTCTACCGTTATATTTTGGCAATAATTCTAAAGACAGTTTTTCCCCTTTAATGGCAACAAAACGGAAAATTATAGGAACTAGGTATCAGCTACGATTGAACCATCTAGAGACCACCAAAGATGCTTCTTGATTGACACTTTAAATCATTGAAAATGGCAGCAAAATAATATTAAAAAATAGGTCAATTTTGGTAATATTGAATTAGATTTTCTTTTGGTGGTTTTGTTTTTGAAGAAAATAAAGGTAAGTATTTTCATAGGCTTTAAGCAGTTTAAAGAAAGATATTTCTGTTAATTTTTTATTTTTATTTTTAATTTTGTAAAAACCAATTAAAGTTTGCAATTTTTTTTTTGTACTTTTGACTATAATCTGTATATGTGCACAGCTTCCACCACATTTTATGTCTCTGGTCTAAAATCAGAGAATATAAGTACATATTTATGTGATGTCAGATAACACTGGTCTACAGCAAAAAAAGCCTTAAAATAAAACTACATGGAACATTATTTTCAGCTCTTTTCCATCCATCTTTTTTTTATAGCCGTCGCGTGACCAAAATATGATAGTTATGCCAATAAATATCATTATAACTTCAAAACGACTTAACCAATTTTAATGAAAGGAACATAATTTCATATAAATCACCTGAATAAATTTTTTTTGTTTTTTCAACAGTGTCGAAGATATACATAACTAAGTTGCGAAAAAAATTTTTATTTAAAGGCCAGAACGTTTTTTGTAGACCAGTGTAATCAAACTACCATAAAGACAGAATTGACTCCTTGGCTGAGCTAGAATTCGATCCGCTCTAGAGGAGTGACTTCGGTATGATAAATGCCTCAGGATGTGGGTAAAGCAGTAATCGGAACATTGACGAACTAGTGGTGTTTACTACCTTCATGTCCCTCATAATACATATGTATGTGGACAAGAACTGCATCTCTCGGACCACGCTAAATATTTAGGCGTAATTGTGGACTTCAAATTGGCCTGGAGGCGCATTATAGACCACTAGATCTATAAGTGCCAAGGTGGCTTAATACATTTGCCAAAAAATGTTCGATTGCCGCTGGGTTCTGACCTTGGGTCCTACTCTGTATGTACAGATTTATATTAAGACCTTGACATATGTACGTACGGTGCAGTGGTCTGATGGCCTGCAAGGGGATAGCAACGGCCGTCATAAGGCTTCGACCTGTTTGTGTGGGTGTCACTGGGGCTATGAGTACCTGTCCTTCTGTCCGGGGTGAGAGTTCCTTCGAGTTCTGAATGGGTCTACACGAATGACTACAAGTTGAAGTGTGGTGTTGGATCCGGAATATTCTTGGTGGTAGCTTACCTGAATCATCACTACAGTCTTCCTGATGACAAGAGTGTTTTTCAGACGAAATAATTAGGAATTTAGGGGCAGACGAATTTAGAATTAGTTGGCTCGTGCGTGATCGACATCGGATGAACGGACGTCAGCCCCGATGGCATCACACATAAGGTCGCTAAAGAACGCTATTCACAATTTCACAAAGCAGATGTGAATTATTCCAGACATTCTTTGAAAATGAAGTTTGCCTCTTGGTGGATCCAAAAGGCTGTTACTGCTCAACAAGAGTGGAATTTTGATGCTAATGTGTCAATTCGGCGACCATTATAGTCTTGGATACCATCAACATATTTCAGTATATATTGAGAATGATCTGAACGATGTATACATGTCGAGACGTCTGAACACGATGAGACTAGAGGATGAGTCTCTGGGGGATGATATGGTTATTTCAAAATGAACATTTCTTCTGCTGCACAAAACATCCTTTTGGTCACAGGTCACTTGACCTTGATCAAAATAATATACCATAACATCTCAGTAGCACTAGTGTGGTCATCTATCTTGTCAGAATATCTAAATGGCAGCAAAATGCTATATATCACGAGAACAATTTCTGTTCCCATGAAATTTCTATTCTTCTCTCCAGCTATATTGCTATAATATTGTATAATTAAAAATTTTTATAATTTTTTTCGTTTAAGGCAAGAAACTTATTTGTTTTTCAACTATATCGGCTGTCGTTTTAGAGGTTTCATAACATTGAGTTAGCAACACTGCTTTATTTGACACCGATTTAACAGCTGATAGTTGCTTTTTGTTTAGTTTGGTGTGAAATTTCATTATGAATAGACTTAAAGGGGTGATACATTGGCACACAGTTGTTTGCAAACATCGCACGTAGTCAATCGCATTAAAAGAAAAGAAAGTTATCCATGTATGCGATTGGATATTTGCGATGTTTTCAAACAAATGTTTGCCAATGTATCGCCCTCTTTACACTAGAACAACGCTTTCATGTTGCTGAAATTTTTTTTTATCAAAAATGGTTTTTTTTTTGTCGAACTTATCGTGCACTACGTCTAATTTGTGTCATCCATAATCGTCCTTCAGGGCAGCAATGGATTTTTTTCGGACCACATATACTTTTACTGGTAATATGCATCCCGTGATACTCCGAAAAATGCGCAATGAAGAAGCTGTAGCCGCTGTACGGGGAAACATTGCTGAAGATCTAAATCAATCAAATCTTTACCGTTCAATCGTTTACCGACCATCGTTCGCGCCACCAATTCGGCGAATGGGCTGAAGCACAAATTGATAATCATATTCAATATCCTTTCAAAATTTTGTTCTCCGATGAAGCCCATTTTTTGTTCAATGGGTACTTAAATAAGCAGAATTTTCACATTTGGAGTAAGGAAGTAACACTATATTCACTAAAAACTACTGTTTGGCTTGCCTTATGTGTTCTTGGAAACATTGATCTTGAAAAACGTTTATGTTCAGACTGTTACTGTGAATGGTGAATGGTACCCATTCCGATTAGTATGGTATGGTATAATTAGAAATTTTTGTACCTTAATTAGCTGACATTAATCTGGTTGACATGTGGTTTCAACAAGACGGAGCCACATGCTACACAACGCGCTATAAAAGATTAACACAAAGAAACTTTTAATGAAATAGGTCCAATTAACTAACCACCAAGAAGCCCCATGGGGCTTCTATAAAGTCACTTGTCTACGTCGATAAATCAGAGGTAATTGAATACTTGGAAATCAACATTCGAAGAGTTAATGACGAAATTCGTTCCTTATTGCGCCTTGTACGCGCCAACTGTGGTGGCTACATGGCCATAATATTTTCTATCCAACAAAGCCCGTTTCAGTGAAGAAAAAAATATATATAATTTTTTGATTTATTATGATTTAAGCTTGCGTAACTGAAACAAAAGCCCGATATTAAATTAGTATTATTTAGGTGGATAGACGCGCTTGCAGTTTTTCGAAATGTCCTAGACTATATTGTTCAGAGTTAAGATATTTGAAGGGTTTGTGTCTAGGGTAAGCAAAAAATGTTAGCCCCAAATTTTTGTGATTCATGTATGCATTATAAACTTCAAAAAATTTTAACTGTATTTTTACCTTTAATATTAGTTTTTACGTTTTTTCACTTTTCCAGCAATTTTTCTTACCATGGAATATAAGTAATGAAAATTGAATTTTTTTATTTGCTCTCCTCACCTCCACAGTAGAACAATTTTAATAAAATTTTCACTAAAAATTCCAAATGATTAAAAATGTTCATATACTTAATGCATAATCATAAAATATTTAAATGAATGGAAACTCTGCTAAAAGTATAAAAATGTTTATAAATTTTTTTTACAAATTTAAAATATAATTTCCGTTTTTATGATACCTTTCCTCTCTTCTCTCTCTTGCTCTTATTTTAAGCATTTATTAACAAATATGTATTTGCCCGTATACACACATAAGTTTGTACCACTGAGAATACATTGAAATGGTAATGATAATGGTGATGAGTGCTGTTGTTGCCGTTCATTGGTATGATAAATTTTAATCCCTGGTGGAATTAACGTACATTTATTGTATATGGAAATAACCATTCATTCTATAATAACAATATGCATAACTTCTAGAACAATAAATTTTAAGCCGTAAAAGAGGATATGAAATGAATTTAATTGAGAGCGAAGTAATCAGAGAATGATAGTGGTTTTAGGTGGTATGTATACACGATATGTAGAAGGTAGATCAATAGAGAAAGTCAGTTTATAGCGAATTCTCAAAATAAATAAAAAAATTTTGCTTAAAAATGAAAACATGAACGTAACGTGTTTCCAAGTGTTTTGAAGAGTTAAGGCCTGATTACTCTTACGTAAGCGTATAGGTTACGGATAAGATGTTCCTTACCTAGTTTATGTGTTAATAGATATTCTTACGTAAACGTAACGTTTTTCCCTTTTTACGTATCAGCTGTCAAAAAATTTTAATTTTGTTTTGCAAGAAAGCTTAAATTTATAAAATGGCTTTATTTTTTGAAATAATTGTTATAAATTACAAAAGATTTTTTATTTTATTTCAAAAAATAAATAAGACGTTTACGTATTTTTAGTAACTATCAACAATTGAAATCGACCGTAAGGTTTACGTGTCCGCAACATTTACGTAAGAGTAACCAGGCCTTTAGACTTAATTAAAAAAAAAAAAAAATAAATTCAATTTTTAAATAAAAATATTATTATATTTTGATTTTCAATTTTTGTGTCAATATCAGAAGTAAGAATGAGTATTTATTCTCAATTTTATTCACTAAAAGTCGTTTTATTACGAACATTTCCTTCTTTTTCATTGCTGTTCGAGAGCAATAAAATTTAATATTCATTTAAAAGTATGTTATCTTTTAGAAATAAACTGTAACTGGCATCATATAAAACGATAATAGCTGCTCCCTCTACCCACCCCATCTCTTTACACAACTTCCGCTTCAAAAGCATAAGAAAAAATCTCAAAAGTATACAACAAACAGAAAAAAATAATTCTTTATTAATAATTCAATAACTAAAAATTAATTATCCTTTCAGCAGCAAAGAGTAAAAACAGTAACAACATACTGACTGTTACCCCTAAAGCCAACGTCTTAACCACATTTCAGATTTCACTAACAAATGCGACAGAAAATGTTCCGAGTGTGTGTGTGTGTTTGTGTGGAGTGTATGTGTAGTCGGGTTGTGGGTGGCAAGTGGAATTTTTGTTTGTGAAGCAGTAAAGCAGAAATGTTGCATATTAACTGAGAAACCACCGCCATATGTTTACTTTGAATAAGTGTTACGTGAAGCGTAAGAAAATAGCAGTCACTACTACTCTCCCTTTACCAAAATGGCAAAACAAATGTGGTACATACTTGTATTAATTTGGTTTTTCATATGGACGCTGCTTTACTTTTTCTTTATAAATTCAGCAAAACCGCACAAAAAACAAAAACAAAAAAGGAGCAGAAAAAAAATTCTGAATATGTTTTGGCATCCATTTGCCAAAACTCATCAAATATTCAACATATTATTAAAACAAACATATTGTGTTGTACACAGGGTGTGGACAATAAATAATGGACATACTAAAATTTTTTTTAAAAATTAAGTCTTTAAGATGGAAAAATATGTTAGCGAAAAAGTAAAATTGGGAAACTTAAATGCCATAATTATGATCAAAAAATAAACAGACGAGCTGCATTAAAAAAATAATTGTACAATAACTCTAGTTAATATGTGTGTATGCGTACTTTTCAATTTTAAATTTATAAAATTTATGATTTAGCTTTCACAGGTATAAAGGTTGAAGGTAGATAGAAGGATGTGCAACTACTAGGAGAACTGAGGGTTGCATTACGTGGAGAGCATTTGGTACATTGTGAACATCTTAGAAAAATAAGTGTAATAGATCACTGAAAGAGTAGAAAGAAAGAAAGAGAGAGAGAGAGAGAGATTACAGCCGACAAGTACACCCAGTCCAACAAAAGATTAGATCCAGAAGCGCCCCGTGTCCAAGCCAATACCAATGCCAAAGCAAATTAGGACCCTATGCAAAATGAAGAATAGATCTAGGCTCCAAGCCTGCAGGGAAGGTAGAAGCTTGAACTGTTTACCAACCAAAAAGCATGTCTTCTGACAAAAAGCCTAGTACAGTGACATAAAAGGTACTGGATCGTCTCCCATTCCTTCCCATTCTTACATAATCCACAAAAATTAGTCACGCTGTTTTTGCATTTACAAGTCATTGAACGTATGCTGCAGTAGCCCGTAATAGCGCCCATAGCCAGCCTCAGATCCGACTTGCCCATGGAGAAAAGAGAAGAGGTCCTTGGATTAGAGATGATCGGTCAGATAAAATTTTAAACGCATTATCTTGGCTCATTGTACCAGAGTTGACTAGCTCTCTTGGCGAAAAACGCTTGAGCTTGCAAGTGTAGTGGCATAAAGGCGTCAGTACGGAGTCAGGACCTTGTCGGACCAAATTGTCATAGATCTCGTTCATGGCAATACCACAGTGTATCGGTGCCGAAAAAAATTGTTCATTCCAACTAACAGAACAATAAGTACAAAACATCATCAAGCAATGCCACCTCTTGGGGAAAAAAGGAAAAAGATACCAAATATGTATACATTTCGTTGTTTCTGGGCAACGCCAACGTCTATTCTAGACTCTTAGTACATAGACCTATCACCTGCTTAGCTCGGACACAAAAAAATTTGCATAGAAACTGAAACAAGGTAAAGATGACTTCTGGAGAGCATATGCTTCAAGAGATGTTACGAGAGATAAAACTAAATTAAAAATGCTTTGCAATAATGCATCACTATAATAGTGTTTGAACATTGATAATGTCGATTTGTGGCTAGCTTGGCCCATTACATCTATTTGTCATTTTTGGCATCAGAAATCTGTCCTGGAACAAATTTGCCGAAATTGTCATAACTAATTAGTACAAAAGTGCCACGATAGAAAAAGAAACGATCTGCATCCAAAAATTGCAAGAACGTTATCAGCTGTCTAATAAATTTCAATGTAGGCTTACGTCAAGTATTTCCGCTATCCCCACTGCTATTTAACGTAGTCGTCAAAAGGGTCTTGGCTAAAGTTACCTTAACACTTGAAGCTTAAACGGTCAACTGGAAGACTTGCGTTATGCAGATGATATTTTCCTGCTTGCACATAGGTATGACGATATGCAATTAAAACTTAAATGTGTTAAAACTGAAGCAACAATATTTGCTTTAAAATGAACATCCCGAAAACTAAGAGACAATGAAACAGAAAACTACAATTCATATTACAAGAACAACAAGTCGAAGATCTTAAATATTCTCCGGATATCTCGTTATATCTTCAAGTGCACCAAAGTAAAAAAAATTTCAACTGCTGCATTAAATCTGCTATTACTCTAGGGTTGCGAATCGTGTCCTTCAAGTATTTGTCAACAGGTTCTTATGACGCCTGTAGAAATTTTCTGGCTAAACACCTTCTAGGACAAAAACTTAAGGACAGTCTCAAGTTGAAATGAGAAAGCGCAAATGAAGAACGATCGAGATAATATCGCTGAAAATATGACAGATGGAACCCCCATGACAGCCGTAGGACAATCCAACGGAGTCAGACATGGGTTCGACAACTCGATACCGACTTGAATATCATGTCAGCGGATAGGAATAAATGGAATTCAATCGCTAAGGACTTATATTTCTTACAGGAATAAAAGGAATTTATATTCATAAATAGAGTTTCCAAAATCTGTTGGAGTTATAATTATTATTTAAAAAAAGCTTATTATAAAGGGTGAGCCAAAAGTCAACATGGCATTTAAAAAGGTAATAACTTTTTGTTTGTATATTTTTGTATTATTTTTTTTAGGTTATATAAATCTCACCGAGAGAATAAATAATGCAGAAATTCATAACTAAACAAAGAACCAGAATAATAGATGTTTATTATTTAAATCAGCGAACATGTAATGAACATCGAACAACGCAAAGAGCACATCGTCGACATTTTAACGTCAGAATTTCGCCTTCTGAAGCAATGATTCGTTGATTAGTTTATCGTCGCTATCAACTCGGCACCGCAAGTGATATGACCACGTAACTGATAGACCACGTTTCGTTCTACGCAAAATATTAAACGTGTAGAGCAAAGTGTTAACGGACACCAGAACTAACAAAAATATCCCAGAAATCTAACAAAACACGTTCTGTTCATCTAAGAATAGCCCGTACGTCACTACGATGCATTAAAAGAAAATTACTGTTATGCCCATATAAGATGCAATTCGCGCAAGAGTTAAAGCCCGCAGACCATCGGCAACATCTAAAGTTTGTGCCTGACTATTTTCTTTGGGATTATGTGAACTCAGGGCTAATATTTTTGCAGAAATTAGAGCGCTACAGCCACAAATTTTGAAAAATTATGTGACAAATGCTCTACAACAAGACCTTCAAATTGAATCTGAAAACAGGGGTCATTTAAGTGACATTATTTTCCATACTTAGTGTAGACAATTTTTCATCTGTATATATATATATATATATATATATATATATATATATATATATATATATGAAAGAGAGATGCCAGTTACTACGCTTATAACTCAAGAACCTGATTCGGACTGGTCTCTGGTCAAACAAGAATAATACAAAAGAAAATTACCTCATACATTTTGCGACCCCATCTTCATGATAGATAACGTTTATTTTTACGTTACGTTGTGACAATTTTTTTTTTTTTTTTTTTGTTTTGGATGACATGTCAGAACACATTTTGCATCGAGTTCGTGTCCATTCAGAGAATCCCCGTCTTGAGATGAATGAAGAGATGCACAACCAGGCTTTCGTTTTGGTAGAACATTGATATGTGTTAGCTCATTTGTGGCAGTTTGTTAATCAGGTTAGAAATGCCATCGCCAGACCGTCGACCAAACAACGCTTCCGAACGAGAAATGCAGCGTGAAGGTGAATACGACACAAATACATTAAGCCAATTGGTAAAATAGTCAAAATAAATGACATTTCAGAAGACATTGAAGATATTGAGACAGAGAATCTCCATCTTGAGAGGAATGAAGAGATACACAACCAGAGTTGGTTTTGATAGAAGACAACCAAAATTATGCAACGGAATGTGTTTTGCAGCCACATAACTTATGAGCAATGTGATTCACGCAAAAGTACTCTCGCATTCGCCATGACAATCAATAAATCACAAGGCCAATCATTTTGTGTTTGAGGCCTGAATCTGCAGAATGATTGATTTTCATACGGTCAACTGTATGTCGCATGTTCTCATATCGGAAAACCATCTGCTTTGATCGTTTTCGCACCTAACAAAAAAACGAAAAATATTGTTTCTCATAGAGTGCTTTAATGAGGGGAAATACAAATCAAAATCGACCCCACCGCAACCCATCCAGCAAATATTAAAAAAAAAAAAAAAATTGACCACAGATTTTCTGTAATTTGAAATGATGCATGACAATGCCTGCAAGACGAAGTTCGCCGGGTCTACTACAGCTAGTGGTATATTTTAAATTCTGAAAAAAAAAACATATAAACAATAAAGTTATCAAATTCTTAAGGCTAATGGTGACTTTTGGATTACAAATAACACTTGATAGAATAATAAAACCATGGAGCCTTTCTCACCAAAATTATTATGATTTTTACTTGACAAACTTCCATCTTTTAGAATACCGGACAATATTTTTATTAATTTCGAATAAGTAATGAGTTGGTCACACACTTTATAAGCGACCATATTCTATATAAATAAACAAGTAACCACTAACTGACTGCTTGTTGTATGCACCCGCATTTGTCTAAGGAAACTAAACCCTAATACATCTACTTGAATTCAGATATTGCAAAACGTCAGCATACGTTCAACATACGTATACGTAATGTGCAGCAAGCTACACATTAAAAATAGACAGAAAAATAAAAACGAAATATTCTCAAACATTTTATTTTTACAACATTTCATTAGAAATTTATAAAGACATGGCGATGTTGACGACGATGGTAATGGAAATAAAGATGCGATGGTGAAAAGCATGAGAGAGGCAGCTTCACAAACAGGCATTGGAACATTGGTTAAGAGAAAATTTCAAATCAGAAGAGAAAATATTTTTTAAAAGGAATACTAAGGTTCAAAATAATCCGAATGGAATTGAAAACATTTGTGAAAAGAATTAAAGACTATGCGATGCCCTATACCAAAGAAAAGCTTTACTGAATATCTAGTAAATACATGTGATAAAGCTTATTAATGTTTAAGGCAAATCTTAAAACTATTTTAAGCTTAAGTTATAGTTAAGTGGGTACAGGTTTAAAATATGAATTCTTAAGAAGACTCCAAATTCATTCACCCGTATTAAAAGGAAAACAAGTTGCCATTTTGTTCAAATTGCCTTTAAACTGCATTTGACTACAATATTTATACTAAAAGGAGTATAGAACCACAAGCACTGAACTGATCGGTATAATAAAGTGTTAGCTTGGGACTATGTTTTTAAGATATTATAACTATCAGTAGAAACAGCACTGTGAAATAGCGTTAAATAACAAAAATTTATTTTTAGTTTTTTTTTTTAAGTCATAACAATAAAAGAGTTGGCTGAGACCATAAAGGTAAATTCAAAAAAAATTTTTTTTTCAAAAAAAAAAAGTTTTAATACTTGCGCTTTTAAATTCCTTGATAAAAAAAAAAGAAAATATGCGAAACAAAACTTTGTCTATGAGAATCTTCTCTTACCCATATGACGTCGTTGTTATGTTGATGGCTTTTAAAACTCAAGTTTAAATATGGACTCCATTTCTTTTTTTTTTTCGTATATTGCTGCAGAGGGCTCTTTCTATTTTTCGTAACTTTTTTAAAAAATAATGAAAAAAGATTTCATTTTAATTTTTATTTTTGGCTACCAATTTATAGCTGCAAGCTGTACTTGCTTGCTAACTTGTTCGCCCTCGCGTAAAAGAAAAACATAAAATGTAAAAGTAAATAATACGAAATTAAATAAATTATTAAAAGAAAACATTGCAAGTTATTTTCGCATTTATACCCGGTATACTCGTACTTTCAATTACCAAAACAAAAAACGAAAAAACCAAAAAAAAAAAAAAATTGAAACAAAAACTTAAGCAATAAGGGAATGAAAAAACCTGAAGACAGAAGAAGATTATACGAATTTAAAACAACAAAACAAACTACCGGAAATTAAGGTGATGTTTAAAGAGCGATTGGACAGATGTTCACAAACTTTTGAAGAAAAAAAATTAAATTTCGTGATAAATACTTGTACCTGCAAAATTTTTAGGAAAAGGAATTTTAGGTAAATTTTTGAAATAAAAATCGTGAAAATCAATTTTAATCGGTAACATTATTTATTATTACCAGGGAAATCAGAAATATCCAATTATGTAAAGTATTTATTCGTTTTAGGAATATTTATGAATTTTGGCATCAATGTGTTAGTGCATATATTTGCATATTTTACTCATAACAGCATTTTTTGCATATTTCAATTTGAAGACCATGTTTTCGCTATTTTTTCGAATTTAAAGAGCATTTGAAACCTTTTTAGAGAATATTATGACCTTCTGTCCTGTAAAATATTTTAACAGCGAAAACAAAATTTTAGCTTCAAATTCTGACAAGTTAATAGCTTTTCTGAATTATCTGGGTTTTGAAATTTAAATGCAAAACAAACACAATATATTCTCATCGGTGCTAAAATAATAAAGTGTACAATTTTCACACGTATCCGTAAACATATTCATATATTAAATAATAACTGAATATTGCTATTTGTGAGAGACGCAGCTTCGTATATGGTAAGAGCTGACAAAGCCATAACGCATGCTCATGCACTGCAGCGTTTATGCGAACGTATTAGAGATCAACACAAAAAAGGAAAAAATTCTTTAAACGATCAAAGATAAAAAAAAAATTATTTAGAAAGGAAATGTATTCAGACCTTATATTGCCACCCGAACCAGTTTTAAATTGTTGGAGAACTTGTGTTTCAGCCATTAATTACTACGCCTACAATTCTGAAAAGATCTTAGAATTCTTAGCACATTAAATAGAACGGTGTTTCAATACATTAAAATGGTAACAGACGAACATCAGAATACTATATAAATATAAAAACTGAATTGACTGCTGCAAAATTGAATTGCTGCAAAATTTAGTTTCACATTAAAAAGTTATTTAAAAAAACTGAAACAGTTGAGCAGTAAGCCGTGTTAACTAAGAAGGTTTTGAATATTAGCAAGATGAAGATAAATATTGATGTATTTTCTAAGATTCAGACTTAATTTTGAAACTAAGTTGAAAGAAATAATAGAAAAAAACGAAAACCATGTAGTAAAATTTTTATGTCAACAAAAGATCGATCAAAGCAAGTTTCAAAGTATAATCTTAAGGAATGGTTATCCTTTAAATATGCGCCCATTATATAAACAGATGTTGCAAGGACGTCTTCAATGTATGCAAGTTTGCGTAACAGAACACACATTACTTTCAAAACTTAAATCAACAACAATTTAAAATTGTAAAATTTTGTAGATCTTATTTTAACATGTAGTCATATGAAATCCACAAAGCCTTAAGATATATATCAAAAATTTTTCAGGAGAAGCAAAAAACCTTCTAAAATTAAAAAAATACATTTATATTAAGTTTAGAATATCGTTGACAAGAACGTTATACTCCGAAAAGGTGCATCATATATACAGTGTGTCAAGAATGAGTTTACACATTGAAAATAATTAAGTACTTACAACTTCATCACAAATAAAATGAAACTTTTTGCTTCCTAACACAAATTTTTTTAATTCATTATAAGAATATACATGTCTTCTAAAATCTTAAGTAAAAAATATGACAAATTCATTTCAAAACACAAAAGAAATTTACCAAAAACAAATTTTTCTCACGTTTGGTACTGTCCTACCTACTCTTTACACAAAGATTAGAAAATGCGTTTACATTATATTTAGCGAACAAAAAAAAAAAAAACATTTTTCAGACTTTTAATATTTGGTATGACCAATTGTAGTGGCTTTTTCAACCATTAAGCAACATTTTAGACCATAATCTACCGGTATTAAAATGTCTTAGTGTTGCCATGCATGTGTTGTTGATTCTATAGAAGCAAAGTCTTCTATGCTTTCACTTGAGTCACACCTCTAAACCAATATTGACATATTTTAAAATTTAAAATTTGGAATGATAATGTCCTTTTTTAGCGATGTTGAGGGCTTACAAGCCATCGTTTTAATACTACACCATTTTCATGTCAACACAAAATAGTCAGACGGTTGTTAAACATTCATAATGGCGACGATAAAACGCTCTTCTATGTTTGCTGCAGATGTGTGCTGCTCTTGATCATTATGTATATTTTAAAACTGCATGCCGAACCGTTTAATGACAGTCGACAATACAACACTCCTCTTCAAGCTCTTTCACAAGTGTTACTGTGGAAATTTGAGGGTTTTGAGCGATTGTTGCATTAATAATTCCCCTCTTTAACTTAAATTTTCCGCATTTTTCTGCTCGATTTTGTACATTGTAAATCGTTTTTCTTACCACTGAAAGTATTTCTGATAAATCAGCTATACCCTTTCACAAACGATCATTATAGTAAATCAACTGAATGACGTTGTAAGATAAACTTTTTCGTGGCATTTTTTAAGTTGTGTAATATTGGACTAAATGAGATTTGCATTTCAAAAACAACGGCAAAACACTTTGTACTTACATATAAAGAGGGTTATTTGATATTAAAAAAATGGGGTAATATTTGTTTTTGTTGTATTTTTCTCTTAATTTGCAATAAACTGGAATATTTTTGATCATAATCATTTGAATATACTATGTTTTATTGCCAATTAAATTTAAAAAAGCTTATTATTTTTATATCTGTAAACGCATTCTTGACATACATTATTTAAAATTTTTTCTAACTTCGGGCTTTTTGAATTATATATAACGATAAGTGCGTATGTACGTTTACAAACGATATTAAATTATCAAATAAAACTGTTTTCCTATTACAAAGAGCATATTTTTGCTTTTTTAGAACAGATTTTTAAAATTTTTGGCCATATTACCGAATATTTAGTACATATTTTTTGCGTATAAATCACTTTTTTAAGAGCCTATTTTTGGTTTCTGTGATTACTACATATATCATTAAACCCTTTAATATTTACTGGGAATCATAGAGTCACAACATATTCTTCCTACTTGCACCTGTTTAAAGCAAATGCTTTACAGTATTACTACCTTTAATAAACGCTTGAATACCATCGGTAGGTACTCCTTCGATAGGATATGAGACTGACATGTAGAATCTTTAGCGAAGAAAGAGTGAGATGGACGATAATGAAGTTCGATTCTTTGTGAAGCCGAACCTGTTAAAATTCTACATGTTTTTGCCAACAAGGATGTCACCACACCTTATAAAAAATATCTAGGACCTTAATACCTAGTGGTCTTCCAACCGTAGGCTGGTGAAAATCTAACCAATTACCGAAATCACTTGAACACATAAGCTTGATTTCATTTTTAATTAAAACGACTGAATGACTACTATTTTGTTCACTTAGACAATAATTTTTGTTTGTTAATACAATTACGTTGTTTTAGCATTTATAATACGATTTTGCACACTTAGTGGGATCAATGCGCCATTCTGTACTTTGCTTAAGCTGGGTGATCCGAGCAGACTGCAATTACTGCGTTTGAACCGTGCAGACAAACATCATCTATAAGCCTCAGATCGCAAAAGTTGCCAAACAATTATTAGAAACAATAAATGCCCTACCTGCAGCATTCTCCAAACATTGCTTCTTCTGACTATTGGCTGTTTCGACGGATACAACATCTTTTGGCATGTCACCGAAACACTTCTTTTAGAGAAATAACATATAAATCGGCTTCAAAGTTAGATCGCTTCAAAAGACGAGAAGCTGAGACTGGATTCAGAAATTTGCATTCATCAGGCGTGCAAGTCCATCAGTTAATTTACGTCGCGCCAGAGGAAATAATCAAGAGCACCTCTCGCCCGCAACAATGTCATTAAAATTTTCAAAAACAAAAAAAATTATTGATCAGATTTGGTAACGAGCTCTTTTCACAGTAAGGTAAGCTCTGGCTTCATTTAAAAAAAAGTGAGATCCAATGATACCATCAGCGTGTAAACCACACTAAACGATGCAATTTTGTAAACGTAGTGGTGTCTGTAGGTTAGTTGTGGAATGGCTTCATTCCATATGCTACAATTTTGTTTATTACTCGTAGCAAACCCGTTAAGCTAGAAATTTGCCTTATCGCTGAACACAATTTTGCGATAAAACATCATCTATAAGTTATAAGTCGTATAAAGTAAATCTTGACAGTTTGGCAGTGTTGTGCAAGAATCAACATATTCATGATTATTTGCCAAAGCATAATGCAAATAAATGCCAAAACGTAAGGACAGTATGGCAGTTTATTTAATAGTTAACCCTTTTGTTCTATCAGGTTTAAAAAACACCGTGTATTTATGCTATTGAGGTATGGTAGTCATACGGAATTGCATTTTCCTTTTACGTTTTATAGTCAAAGCCCTTGAAATGTAAAATTTTCTTTTTGGACATATGTTCGGTATACAAAAAAAGATTAAGAATCACTGTATTGATGGTAACCCATCCAATCTGTTGATGATGATGATGTCCATGAAGACAGAAAAGATAAAAAGAAAAATAACAAAATAACAACCACATCTGTCGGAATTCATGCTTAGTCGATTTTCAATTAAGATAAGTTTTTTACCGTATTACCGTTAAGGTTTACTTTTATGTTTTGAAATGCAAGGATTTTTCTACTTCAACAAAAAAATTAAATAAAAATTTCGTATTAAAACTTAGTTTTAATAACTTATGCCATGCTCAGCCAATACAATACTATCTACCACCATAGATGGACAAACGGTATGTGATTTTCTGCAAATAAAACCATTTCTTTTGTTTATATTTTTTGAGACCTGAAGTTGGGTTATGGTAGTAGTGAGACACTTAGGAGTGTATACATGCATGTATATATTGAAAAGTTTTGTATCTTAATTTAATTCTATATTTTTTTTATCAATATTATATTTTCGAAAACAGTTTTTTTATTATTTTTGTTTGTTTAAGCTTTTGAGAAACAAAAATTAAAGATTAAGAAACTTTCTACTTCCTTGTTATCATTTTCTTTACGTTTCTTAGCCTCTGAAGAATTAGTCTGCACAAAATGAAAAAGCATTAAAACATTAAAAAACTTCATAACAACGTTAAAATGGCAAAATAGAAATAGAAATAAAGCCAAACACTACAGAATACCGGCATCATATTTTATTATATTTCCCGTTTGAGTAGTTATTTTGGATGATCAACATTTGATTAAACGAGTTGTAGTGCGTTTCTTGCTTTCTTTTTCCTTTTATTTATTTTATTTTTTTGTTCCTTAGAAAAAACTCTAGAGAGTTAAAATACAATAAAAACTTTAAAATTGCCTTATTTGTCTAGACAAATGAAATAGACTCTAGTGTTCTTATTTTTTTAGTTTAAAAAAAGTAGTTTGTTTCTTTCTTTAGTTCTTTTTTAAGAAATTATGATTTTAAAAATTTTAAGAAAAGGAAACTACTTTAACAAAAATTAAAAAATAAATATGTAGATTTAAAATCTGTAATTCAAAAAATTTTTGTCTTAACGCGAAATAACCCACGATTACCATATGGTAACGCAAAATATGCCGTTACATTTACACGATTAAATCCAAAACAACATAACAAAATTAGAATATAAGAACGATATTTGATGCAAAGTATTTGTGACTGCCTAAAATTATAAAGCTCTTGCTATTCTGAGTTCATATAGCGAAGTTATCGCATATCAAATTGAGGTGACGGAAAAAAGCATTAAAAATTCCAGTTTTTCGTCAATCAATTTTAATATTAATTCCACTAATTAGTACTTATTTAAATTAATTTTTAAAGGCTTATTATCTTTAAAAAAGACGTGTCCAAAAATATTTTCACTTTCACTCTAGGCGACTCACAGTTGCCACAAGGGATCGTAAGTTTTTCGAGTCTTTCAGAAAAGTGTAACAATGTATTGTAAAGAGGATTTTATTTTCATTCTCAGGAAGTCGAAATATATGTATTTTTAACAAAATATAATATAAAAAGAAATTTTTTGGCATTGTCGAGTTAATTGGATATCTTTAAAGGAACTGTTTTACACACCAAAATAGGTCGTTATGCCAGGAGTCTAGGTTTGTTTAATAGCTATAGCTACCCACTTGAATTGAATCAATTGTAGGTGAGTTTGAAAAGTTTTTGGGTAAACAGTGAAAGACAAATATTTTTGGCTTGTAATAGTTTTTATTTTTTAATAAAATTTCCCAATTTTCAATTCACTTGACCAAAGTATTGTACAAGTAACAGTCCTTGGAGTGTAGACTACAGTGAGCACTAACAGTTGTTAGTTACTAAAGAAACTCAGGAAGAAATATTACAACCTATAGTGTTTTTTTTTTTTTACATCGCTTGAACTGTTGAAAACGATAACTTGGTGGTATTTAACGCTCGCGGAAAAGTTAGTAAAAACAAACGTATATTTTAGGCAATTACTTATTCGAATTTACAAATTTCGAATTTAGCACAGAAGGCGGTTTTGTGTTCATATGCGTCAAAAAATAAAAAAACCGTAATAACGATACCTACTATGCGTTATACACCGTCCGTAGAAAACAATTTGACGGCCAAGTCAGAAATTATAAGCTATGATAATAAAACTGAAGATGTCGACAAAATGGAGAAGCTATTGAGTGCAGGATGAGTCGGTGACCGCTACCCTTATTCTTTATCTACTCTGAAGAGTCTAAAACGAGCACAAATCCAGATACTTCAAAGATTTATAGCAATTCTCTCATACCAATTTGAAATGAATGTGTGTAAATAAATTTTTGTTACCTTTTGCCAATATAATTTATAATAAAATAGAGAAACGGTATGTTAAACTAGCCCTACATTATAAGATAGACACTTTTTTCAATGATCGTATTGTTTTTGGACTTTTGGTTTTTAAGATTTCATTTGTATGACATATTGTACTTACAAAAAAAGAAGGTATGTAATTTATTAAATGCTGTTATCCAAATACATACATGTATCGCGTGATTTTTTAGTAATTTTTTTCTTGACAAGACTGTTTTTGGAAGCTTAACTGTTTTCGTATAATATATTACTGTGAAACATATTCAGTTTGATCTACAATTTAACCATGAATCGACTTACAAACGAACAACGCATGCAGATTATTGATTTTTATTATCAAAATCCATGCTCGTTTAAGAAAATGCATCGGTCACTTCTTCCATTTTATGGTCAGCTCATTTCTGGTTGAATACGTAAGTGAAAAAGCTAAATTGCCGTACTTTGTGTGAATAACAGCCAGAAGAATTGCAATAACTGCCAATGCATCCTGAAAAATGCACTTATTGAGGTGGATTATAGGCCAGTGGCATCATGAGACCGTACAGGAAGCGCTACCATGCGATGATTACAATCTCTTTTTTGACCAAAATGGAAGTGCTAGATTTGGCTGACATGTGGTTTCACAGCACGTGAACAATGGCCCAGTTAAAGGAGAGTTTCGTGAATAGTTTATTTCACGCCTAGATCGTGCCATTTAACGCCCTTAGAATATTTTTTGTGGGGCTATGTTAAGGCTCATGTCTAAAGGGTCAAGCCCGCAATGGTTGACGCACTTAAAGCTAATATTGAATAATTTATTCGTGAGATACCGGCCGATATTTTGAGGAAAGTATGCCAAAATTGGACCAGCCGATGTCTACATTTACATCAAATCATTTTTAAAAATTGAATTAAATAGATCGTTCGATCGGCTCAAATAAATATTTCATACAATTCTCTAATTGTATGTGTTTTTTTAAATCAAATCCGATATTATAAATTTCTTTGCAAGTTTATTTGTTTGTCATTCAATCAAGCGTAAACGACTGAACCGATTTTAGTGACATTTCGAACAGAGATAGATCTAGCTAACGAAAGTGTTAAAAGCTTTGCCTTTTTTGAAAATTAGACCTGGGAGAGGTTATGATCGGGAGAAAATGGACCAAATTAGGTTATATGAGAATTTTGTTTATTCAGTAGGTTTATGAGTCGATCAGATATAGTGATATGTATATAATATGGTGCTTTTTTTAAAATTGGATTTCGGAGAACATAAAATCGGGCGAACGGACGAAATTAATGAGTTTTCCTATGAAATTACACACATATTTTTTTTCTCAAAGCAAATTTGTGTTGCACAAAAATACTTTTTTAAAAGTAGTACTTTTAGTGGCTAATAGGGGTTAAAAGGAAAGGTTTCCAATGATTTATTATTTTTGAAAATATTTATTTTACAACAAAGAAATCTGGTTAACATCTTTTTTTGTTGTTAGCGGTGTAATGTGTGGGTCTATTTTAAAAATTATGACGTCTTAAAGTCGTTAAGAATCTCTCGCTGTATGTATTTAGATACACATGCAGTGCCGGATGGGTAAGTCTAGTTTATTATAAATTTAAAAATGTTCTGCAAAAAACAAAAACCAATAAAATTTTTAAATTAGCTTCAAACCCTTTATTCTAAAAATTAAATTCTTCATTACCCTTTCTCACATGTACATAATTTCAATCAATTATTTTTTGTGTTATAATTTTGAATGAATGTTGACATTATTTTAAGACAATTAAATTATGTGCAGCTTAAAAATATCTTTTTATTGCTTTTTTCTACAACGTTTCATATTATCATTAAACGAAATTCAATTAAACCTGATTCAGTCGTCCCTTTGTTTTTTTGGAAAATCTTCAATTTAAAAAGCAACTAAAGCAGCTTCTAAAGCTTCATAAACTGCACATGCAATGCAGTCTCTTTAGCAGAGTAATGTTTTTAATTTTTAAGTTTGTGTTGTACGAGTAAGTATTTCGTAATTTTTATTATTTTTGATTTTTTGTTTTTTTTTCACAAATTTTTCATATTGTTGTTGTGGTAGTTTTCCCTTTAGTGGTATTAGAAAACTTAATTAAGTTTACAATGCTGTTGTTCACATGCCACAATGACAAGCCAAAAAATGGAAAATATAGAATAGGAAAAACATACACACACCATTAAAGACAAATAAAAGCAAATATTTTTAAAGCAGACAAACATACATACATACCAACAAACATAGAGGCAAAGAAGGCAGACAGATATTTATCATCATAGCATCACATAAGAAGGCTTCGATTCTAAGTTACGTACATATGTATAAAACACACATATGTACATATTGATGCCACTTATTTGTCTGCCTGCCTGCCAGCCACCCACTTCAATAAATATCACACTATTTTACAGAAATTTTGATTTTTCTATTAGAAACACAACACACATGCTAAGAACCATATGAAACACACGTTGTCTTTTTCTCTACTTGCAACAACTTGCTTGTGAATGATGCCACAATAACATGCATGCATGAAGAAAATCTCTAACCACAGCATATTCTTGTAGAATTCTTGTGTTACATCCTTTTAAACACGTACTTTACATGTTTTTGTTGTTGTTGTTGTTATTGTTGTTGGTTTTATTGCCTGATAGATTCTATTACTTTACTCCTCCTTTCATATATCTTACATACTATTGGCACACAATCATGTTGCAACAGGGTAAAGGGGCAACAAAGCATATGAGTGTGTGTTTGGAAATGCAATTATATGAATGAAAAATTTTGATAGGTTTTCCGAAATGCAAAGAAAAGCAAATCACACTGAAAAAAATAATGATGCATTGATGTGTTCTCTCTGGTACGTGTTTGTGTTTATGTGGGTGGACGGAATATTTGATCAGATATAATTTGTTTTAAATAAGAATTACAAGTATTTGATTTAGATTTTCTTGCTTTCTTTGCATTTATTCTTTTACATTTGAATGCTATGCGAATAGATTTTGTCATCATCAAAAGATTTTTGTTCCTTTTTTTTGTGGGTAAAGAGACATTCTTTCGGTGTTGTAGGGATTAGTGAGTAGAGAAGTAGTGTCTGCGGGTTTTCGAGACATTTTATTTAAATTATCATAGTAATTTAACATATTTACCATATAAGAGCATATATGAATGCATGTATTAATGAAAGTTTAGCTTTCATTACGTTTTAAATCATTACATATCTATGAAGTGATAATGAATGCATATTTTAAGTGATTTTATTTTTATTTTTTTGTTTCTGTAAATATTGGGGGTTGTGTTTAAGAAATGGCTGTAAAATATGTTGAGCACATAATTTTTCAAGCGAGAAAACAAAAATGCTTTAAAGTACAATAAACTAGACATTTGTTGTGAAATGCAAGAAAGTATCAGTTATAGCTCGTTTTTGTCTAACAACTCCATATGATTTTACACTTTTCCTTACATCCTATATATAAAAATGGAATGTGTTTGAATGTTTGTGGTTTGTTCGTCTGTCTGTGGACAGCTAAGCGCCTGAACCAATTTTTTTGAAATTTTTACAGTATCTATCTATATGTCTGGAAGGATATATAGGCTATACAAAGTGTGTTACGCATATACAAAGTGCGTGTTTATTTGTTTATATCTTCAAAATGGAAGCAGAAAGGTTCTCTAAATTTCGTCCAAATAGATTTATAGTCTAGACAAACCATCAATTAAAAATTGGGTGGGATTAGACAAGTGGGCGCCGTACCTCTCATAAAAAGTGAATATTAATTTTAGTATATCTTTAGAATGGTTACAGCTAAAGTTTTTGAATTTAGTCCGATTGACTTCATAATCAATACCAATCATCAGCCAAATAGTGAGTGGAGTTGGACAAGTGGGCGTGGTACCTCCCATATAAACTAAATATTAATTTCTCTATGTCTTGGGAATGGCTGAAGTGATAGCTTCTGAATTTGGTTTAAATGACTTCGTAGTCAATACAAGTCATCAGGCAGAACGATAGCGTGGTATCTCCAATACAAACTAAATCCTGATTTCATTATATCTTGAGAACGGTTAAAGCTAAAGTTTCAGTATTTGTTCGTAATGACTTCATAGTCAATGTAAATCAACAGTCAAAAAATATGCAGAATTGAACAAGTGGACGTGATACCTCCCATATAACTTAAAGATTAATTTTTGTATATCTTGAGAGCAGCAATAGTAAAAGTTTCTAGATTAGATTCAAACAGCATTGTGAACAATACACAACATCAGTCAGCAACTAGGCGAGATTGGGTAAGTTCCGTTCATACTAAATATGGAATTTTGTATATGTAGGGAATGACAACTACTAAAGCTTAGTTATCTGTCCACATCAGCCAAAAAGTGGGAAAAGCAGAAATCACACTATATAAAGCTTTCTATATACGTATCATATATTGTTACGTTTTAAACTTTTTTAAACGTTTGAGGTCTTTTTAATTGGGTCGCAATAAAATAAATACCACGTTGTTTTTGTTTTACTGTTTTTATTTCCTCGCTTTTACTTTATTCACTTTTCTTAATACAGCAACTTATTTATCTTGCACTTAATATTCGTTTATACAACACTTCTCTTTACGCCTAAACATGACTGCAAAACGATAACTATATCGACGTAGGCAAAGCAGCCTCCTTATATACCTAATTGCCTACAGTTTAGAAAGTTCCGGAAATGTCTCAGATGCCCTCAAGTCCTCTATTTTATGTCCGTTAATTTTAAATATGTAAGATTGTGTTACCAAAAGATGGTCGAATTGGCAATACCAGGGTAACACATTAACAACCTTGACAAAAACCAATGGACCAAAATCCTACAATACAGTTCCAAAGGCACTAATGTGGTGTATTTTCTTTTTAGGCATTTTTATTTTCGAAACAATAAAAAAATGAATGTGTGTTTGTTTGAAGACTCTTTCTAGAAGAAACAAATGATTGGATTTTGACCAGAAGGAGAAAAAATGTTGCATTTTATATAAAAAGGGTAGCGAAGCACACCAAGTTTTAGATAGTAATTAATAAAATATAGATAATAAATTTTTGACATTGTAACTATCACTTGTTACTTACAAATGAACTTAGTTAGCTATAATCAGTCGCTTTGGTCAGTTGATTGACTGTTAATTATTTTTCATTTCTACGCTATAAAACACTCTTCCTTCATTTTCCAACAACATGCTTTAACAGATCTGGTTTAACTTGATTTTTTTTTGCTGGAGTTTTAATTTTTATTTCCTACGACTTTCAAATTTAAATAATTTTAGCTTGAAGATTTTTTGAAGGATTTCTTTTAACCATGGGCACAATTTTCCATTAAATGTTTTATGTTAATCGCTATTGATAATAATCGATGAGTCGAAATTTTACTTTATTTTGGGCGCAATGTTCGGCTAAAGCGAATGTTAAGACTGTTTACCTTATGGGACCCGAAGCGACTGATGAGACCCTTTTCCTATAATGGAGAGCTGAGCCACATTGGCAAGGCATTTATGGGAACACTTATTAGTCTTCCTAAATAGTGGTCCAACCAAAACGCACGATGTTAATTGTAAGTAAAACAAAAAATTTCAGAGAACTATCTTTAAATTTTTTATTATGATATGATTTATGACAATTATATTTGAAATAAAATATCGGCCAAATGCTCGCTACAACTTCAGTCGCATATCTCTACCCTCGTTCCATATTTTCAACGACTCTGAGACATACCATTCATGAGGTTTAATGTCGTAAATGTGGCAAATTATATCATCCTTTAGCTCTTGAATTGTTTCTGGCATATTACCGTGCACTTTTTCTTCTATATATACCCAAAGAAAGAAATCCAACTTGTCAGTGCACGGTCCATTAGACGAGGAAGGTTTTAGACCACTTATTGCTTATTATCCTTGATCCAAGGTGAAGGTTGCCGCAATAGAGTAATTTAATTTGGAGTCGGCATTGTTTCCTATGGAGAGTGTTTGATCCCCGGGTTAGCTCCTGTGCTGGTGGAATCACAATGAGCCCAATTTCTGACCTAAGTGCAACCTCATCCAAGGAATATAACATAAACTTACCACGTCCTTTTTAAATATTTTCGGCATCTACAATTAATTAGAGACCGTGTCAGCAGAAAACAAAGACACCAGATAACGCATTGTGCATGTTCGTTACCTTTGTGTGACTACTATCATGACATAGACGAGTAGAAACAATATATTTTTACATCTTGAATGCGTTATCCGTTTTCTTTATTTCGTGTGGCGTGACCCGTGACACCTCAGAAACTTTCCTTTCGAAAACCACTATCCACAATATATGGTCGCATCCGAGGTATTCCGCTCTGCTTTCCAGTGGTCGAAATAGAGCTGCAAAACAATCGATAGTCTAGTTTTTAGCTGATGTTGCTATCGTTAAATTCTAAGAGTAAATGCGGAGGCCACTAACTGTAGTTAAAATAAAAAAAAAAAAATAATTTGCAAAGATTTTTTCGACGCAGGTTGTTAGACGTCTGTAAACTCTTGTAGTTACATAGGGACGCAGTTTCACAGTTTCTAAAATTTCTATTTATTAAACTCAAATTATAAAGTGTAACTAAAATATGTTCGTACATACGATTTTGCATTTGACCCCAACAAATTAATCTTCGTTTCGTCAGACCATATAATGTTGTTCTAATTATTACGGTGCATGTGCTACTTCCGTTTGCTAAGAAATGATACATTTCGAGGACCTTACTATAAGTCTAGCTTCCATAAGTTTTTTTTTTCTTATTGCACGACTTGAAACAGGAGAATAAGTTCATTTTTGAGGCTTTTTGATGACTTGAAAAGATTAATCATTGAAGTACGAATTAAAAATTGACAGTTGTTCTACGCTTTCTTCCCATAGTCTCTGCAGTTTTTTCTCACTGGATCTTATTAATTACTTTAGTTTTGGAGCACTTCATTGTCTGAGCAATTTTCTCTATATATAAGGATTAATCTTCCATCAAAAACTTCAATATATAAAATGTTATGATATACTGGAAAGAAATAAGTGTCCCTATTTTTTGTTTCAACACTGTCTATTTATTATTATTCTTTCCCTTTCACTTAAATTCTAATATTGTTGCCGCTAGTTATACTTAAAAGAATCCGATAGTATCGATGGTATCGATAGTTTTTTTGCAAACTATCGAAAATATCGAGTGGGCCGATTATCGATAATTTTGCATTAATATTGTAAATTGTAATTGTATGCAATCTATTGTGTCTGCAGTCAAGGTTTTTCTTAAGTTTTTTTCAATTTTTAGTCAAGGGCTTTCAACTGTTCCTCAAGTCGGTGAAAATGCAAATTTTTGTGCAGAACTAGAAAACGATTTCCTGGATATTTGTAACTTAATTATTTACAAAATTTATCATACATTTGAAGGTGGTAGAATTAGCCTCTAATTCGAACTTGAATAGAAACACGAGTTTCTGAACGAATAGACTGGCTTTTCTGGATCTTCTCATCAGAAATTTGCAATAGACAATTTTTAACCTGTATTATTAATACATTTTCTTTCAATTTGAAGCAATTTTTCCTAAAGTTCCAATAACCAAACATCAGTTTCAATAATGTAAAATTTAAATTTTGTTCTATATCAAGATGTATTTAAGTCATAATATTTTTAGCAATTCAATATAAACTTTTTTGTTGTATTTTAGCAAATTTATAACAACGAAAATATTTTTATCAAAACTTAATTGCTAGTTTTCTCAAAACTTAATTTACTTTTTATCTAAATTTCCTTAAATTTATTTCAAAACAAAATAAAAACAATTCAATTTAAATCCCATTTTAATGTTGCAACGGCTTCATAAACACATTCTCACCAATATAACCATTATCAACGGATGTAAGTTTGTTTAAAAATATTTGCATTTGCAGTAACAACAACAGCAGCAGCAATCGCAACTAGTCTTAAGTGTAAAGTTAAGTAACTCCCACGAATACCATGTAAATATTTGCGAACAAAAATGAAATGAAAATTACTTTTTGCCAAATGCTCTCTTCAAAGAAATAACCCATTTGGAATGAGTGTAGAAATAAAAATGCAATTCAATTCAAATGCGAGTACACATTTAGACTGAATTAAAATAAACTGATATACACATACTCGTAGATACATACTCGTATAAGAAAAATAAAATAAACAAATACGAAAGATAAATAAATGTGCACTTCTAAGTATATTGTCAACTAAATTGTATTTAACTTAAAAACAAATTATCATTTGGATTCCATATGCACCCTACATGTGAACGAATGAGGTATAGCGACTCGAACTGAAGTTGGTTGCAAAATGTACAAATATACAATATGTGGTCTGTCTTATAAGTTATGTGAAAAGTGTCTCTAGAGCTAGATTTTGGCTTCCGACAAAAATCCTATTCAAAGTCTGATATCTAAAGTAAACCAAAATTATAATAGTGGGCCATTACCATATTCACAAGCTTATAAGATGAAATTATTGGGAGAGTGAAAACCACAACAACAGTTGATTCGTTCTAAGAAAGGATCAAACAAAAAACGATCAGAGTTCATTTTTTTAACGGAGAAAACTACTATAGTCAGTAAATTTTTGAAGAAAAAATATGCTTCAGACAAGCCTCAAACAAGCTTCGGTTTGAAGTTTTTTTTAATAAGCACGAATTTCAAGAATACGTAGGTAAAGATAATCGTTCTTCTAAGCCTACTATTAAACGAATTATTATAAGACAGAGAAATATTTGCACCACTTATGCAAGACAAAGTTTTGTCGAAATACACCTTTCTAAGCAATTTGCGAATTCTCCGTTTAGCACATAGCAAATTGTACTTAGAGATCGTAGCTAACATCCATACAAGGTTCAGATATTTCAAGAATAAGACATACTACCCCCTGCGGGTTCCACACAATCACCCTTTTAGCTTTATCATCTTCTGCCATCCTTAGTATTTGACCAATCTACAAACTAGTTAGACTTACAGTTTTTATTTTAACTTCAATTGTCTGCTGGTTAGCCCTTCTTCTCAATTCAGTGTCTGATACTATTGCCAGCTAGAAGATTCGTAGGATTATCCGCAGGCATTTGTTGATGAAAGCTACAATCTATTTCAGTCACGTGACCTCATATTCCATGCTTCGAATCCATATAGCAGGGTAAATCTTAAGCTGGAATTATAAAATCAGAGTTTAGTCTTTTGCGATACGGTTGCTGAAAACTAATCTGGTTTTAGCTGTTCGCACGTTTTTTTTCCTATTGATCCGGTGGGATTTACCTAATTTTTTGATTATACTGCCTAGAGAGTGGAACGATGGCACATTTTTCACTTCCTGGCCTTGGGTAACAAATTCACCCTCTATATTGTAGTTGATCTGCAGTTATATGGTTTTGTTTATATTTATTCTCAGCTCAGCCAATTAAGCATCTCCTTGTACGGCGTGTAGCTTTGTCTGCATTTCGGAGAATGTGTGACTTAACAGGCAAATATTATCTGCGTAGCACAAGTGCTCCAATTAAGCTAAAGTCCTCACAAAATTCTCCTCCTGTGAGCTAAGGCTTTGGAAACTGCTACATCGGGGACGCAGCAAAACAACAGAGGCGATAGTCCACACCCTGACAATGCATTTGTTCACTTAGTTGCTCACTTATAAAAAGTCCTGATCAGCCAGATTATTTTCGAGGGAACATCGTTATATTCTAGAATATTCCATATCGCCGAGTGGTCAAGAGTATTAAAGGCATTCTCCAAGTTGTTCAATATCAATTTCCTGTTGTAAGTACTGAACAGTATATTCATGTAGTAGAACAAGTATCTGTCTTGGGAAATCCATAAGGGATTTGTATTATAACTGCGACAAGTTGCTGACAATATTTTGGGTAAAATACTATGAGAAAGAAATATTCCTTGAAGATATTTACGTAATTGAACAACGATACCGCCGCCGTTAGAATGAAGTTATGCCTGCTATGTGTAGAAAAGCTCCGAAACTAAGAAATAGAAAACGATATCAAGAAGCTACCGTATGATAATTTTTAAAATTTTTAGAACCACTTTCGTTGTTGGCATACAACAATTTAATGTGTAATAATTTATTTTGTATTTTTTTACGTTGATGGAAACATAATTTTTAAAATATGATGGGACATACATTTGTGTGCCAATCGTCGGTAAAGGTAAAAATGAAAGAGAATTATTTTTTATTTATTTATTTATTTTTATTTAATATTTTACAACTGAGAAACACAGAAACAAACACAAACAGAAGGAACAAAAAAAAATCAGTACAATCTTATTTCTGGCAATCTGTGGATACTCATTTTTATAACCAACGCACAATAAACGCTTGTAATTATAGAAAATGGTTTACTTTCTGATCACAATAAAGTCTCGATTGTTGAATTATGTATTTTATTAGTGTGTCGATCTCACAAACTGTATTGAAGACTACGGACTAAGGAAATGGAACCTCCTTATAAGTGCTTATATTTGGGTATATGTAATCAGGGTCAGCATAAGGCAGCGTAACGTAACTTTCATTGGCTTTTTTCCACTGAAGATTGACTGCAAGTTTCTTGGGAGCTTTAGGTTTGTGAATACCTTTCGTCAATGGTGGATCAGTTTTAGAAGTTTTACCTCCAAGTGTTTCGGTCTGCAGAGTTTTATCAATTTCGATTTCTTCTCTGATCGCTAAATCTAGTAAATCTTATTTAGTAGTTTTGGTGTCAAGAAATTTCTTTTTGGAGGCATAAACCCTTACCTAAAAAAAAATAAGTCATCTCACTGAAAGACGACTTATATGTTGATTCAAGCCATACAGCTAAAATTGTCAAAGAATGGCTGTTGCTACAAACATTTTAGGTAAATTGATGGTTACCATACAGCCTTAATTACAATCTACTGGAGAATTTTTGGATAATAAATACTAAAAAACAAATGGAAAAATATAATTGGACATCGAGGAACATGTTGGAGCTATGGTAACGTATATAATACGAATGAGACCAGATTTGTCTTAAGTTTTTGTGTTATATTGTAGAGAATATGTCTAAATTTTTTAAAAACGCCACACGCTCTAGGAGGAATGTACAAAATATAACATCCTCTCTATTTAAAGTGTGAAAAGTGCAAAACTAAATTCCGCATGCATTTACATGATTGGCTTTCTCTCTATCCAGTATTGGAATATCATACATGTTGTTAATGATTTTTGGAAAGGACTAAACAATGAATAAATGTGTAAAGTCTTGTTTTATTAGAATGAGTATTAAAATTGGACATTTAATTACGTATTAAACATCTACATTAGCACTCTTTTATGCTGACTGAGTTTTTAAGTTAATAGACATTCGCTAATTGGTTGTTTGTTGTAACAACAAAATTTGTTTCCAAGTTTTTACCTTTGACGAGGAATCGAACACGTACGACCCATGATTTTTCCTGTAAAAGCAGTAAACATTTTTAAATTTTGGTGACACTTTATTCTTGAATACCTGAGTTTCCGAGGAAGAATCCGTGATGAAATTTTATAATTCCCACTGGAGAATTCTGAGTCGTCAATGGGTTAAAATTAAAACGAAATTTGAGGATAAATTTAATGTTTGCTCCTACTTCGTGAGGTGTTTTGTATGCGGTGATTCGCTTATTATTAAAGGTATTAAGTTGCCGGATTTGCCGGAATACAATCTCTTTTTTTAATTTATTTTTTACAAAAACTAGTCTGATTCTATTTGCGCTAAAATGGAAAAAGAAAAATAATCTGCTATTTTTTACCTAAAATATGGTGTGACAGTAAAGTCTGCTATATTTATACCAAATTTTGTAGTTTCATTTATGATTAGAGAAAATATAATTTGAAATGTTAGTTAAGCGTGCAAAAAGTTACAGAAAAATATTCAATAAAATACAAACGTAATGTCATTATATTACAATATACATACGCACGTACATATATAGTATATTTAAGGTTAAATTATTAAATGAAAATTAGTTTCACTAAAGTAAGTAAAAAATATCCTCGATTAACATAATTGTGTGACCAAAGAACAAAAATGAAAAGTAAGAATTTATGACTGAAGGATATAAAAATTTATGCGGCTGCTGCTGCTGCTTCTGCCGTTGATAATGTTGCTGCTAGAAATCTGCTTAAGATGAAAGTGATAAAATTCAAATTTAGTTTTGAGAAAAAAATGGCTTGATTTTTAATTTTTTGTTATGATATTGTTGTTACTTTATAAGAAATTTGCATTTGTTTTAAACATAATTTGGTTCTCTTTTACAACAAACGAAAAGGAAAATATTAGAAAAGGAAAAAATACTTCAGCAACACCTGTCATGCCCTTGTTTTCGACAGCAGTAGTACTTTTGTTGTAAAAACTTATTTTAAGCTGGAAATTTAGTTTACTTTTTAAGAGTTTTGCTTTGGTCCTATATAACGTTTAGTTTTATATTTTGCTTAAGTAACAGTAGAAGGCGATGTACAGGTACAATATTTTAAAGTAAAGTGGGAGAGGAAAACAATTTAACGCTTTGTTGGCACACAGTAGCAGCAGTTGGAGCAGAATAAAAGTAACAACCACAATCACTTGAAAGAGTATATGAAGAAAATGAATCTACAACAATAATAGATAACAAGAATGAACCAATAACAACTACAAAAACAGCAACACATAAAAAAATCGGAAAAAAATTAATTGTAAGCAGAACTTAAAAGGAATGTATTGCTGCTTTTTCTTTTCTAAGATAGAGTAAAGAAACAATGCACGAAGAATAATGGCTTGAAGATGTTTTTCTTTATTATACTGGTACAAAAAGACAATTTTTGGTCGTACGTTGGATCTTTTGTGGATTTCCTGTGCGTTCAATATTACTAATAGCAATATTGACTTTCAGGTTAAATGTTAGCTACTCGAGCGACTATGTGCCTGTATGTTCCAAGCAAAATTTACTCATACAGCAGAGATTTTTACCAGATCATATGTGATTGTATCGTTCATGTTCATCCTTTTCGTCCCAATCTCCAAGAGGCTCGGCCTACGACCAAAAGAATATGAATGACAAATTTCGCTGTCATCTTCAAACGAGTAGTTACGATTAGAAGTGAGAAAAAGATAGTCGTTAAGAAATATTAGAAAAAGAGTAGGAGAAATAACCGAGCCTTGCAGTACCCCTGAGCTTATCCATGTATAACTACTCTTATAGAGCGATCTCTGAGAAAGGTCGATATGAATCGAAAGAAGTGACTACCGACACCAAAAGCATTAAGTTTCAAAATGATAGCCTAATGCTAAACTTTGTCAAACACATTAAGATATCCAAAGCCACAACCTTACTTTCGCCACAACCATGAATAGACCTGTTCCACTTCATTGAGAAAAAAGTCAGCAGGTCACCAATAGAACGGTCCTTACGAAAATCGTTGGACTCCAAATATCTCACAAGGTGGTGATTAACCATACTCTTCATAACTTTAGAGAGTGCGGACCAAACTGCTTTTAGGCGGTAGTTCTCAGGGCTACTAACCTCGCCCTTTTTATGCATTGGCGTTATATTAGCAACCTTCCAGCAAAAGGTGAGTTAATGGATGCGCAAGCACTGAAGAGCACTGCTACAGGACCAGCGCTGGAATGCCAGCACTATTTTGTAACCATTTAGGTTTTAAGCGATTCAAGTTCAATGCTGTAACAATATAATGCTTTATGACGGCTGTGGTAATCGCTTATATAAAAAAATAATTTTTGTTCAATTGAATTCAATTATATTTAATTTAAGTTATTTTTCTTTAATAAGTCATTCCTTTAAATATATGCACACATCGTAAGGGTAGCAAAAATCTTACACCAAATTAAAAGCAAACTTTATCTTTTAACCAACAAAATTTTGTATTAATTTAAATAAAAGTGTCGCCAAATGTTGATGCTACAAGCCAGCGTTGGGTAACAGCAGCTCTGACAAACAAATTAAGGTAAAAATTTCGAAACAAAACTATGTTGCAACACGACGATGTACTACAGAAAAAATATTTTAAACTTTTACCTCTCTCACTCTCTCTCTCTCGAAAAAAAAATCCTTATAAATATGCGAAAAACACAAGTAAAGTCTTTTCCCTTCCCATTTTTGTCCTATTTTGTTAAGGAAATCAAATATTTACTTATGAAAACTCAACGAAATATGCCAAAATTTGTTGTCGACAATTTACAAACTGGCCGCCCTTCATTACTGCACACAAAAGTGTAACAGAAGATTTAAGTTAAGGCACAACTTTAAATAGAAACAGACAGGTGTAGTTGTGGCTAGAAATTTCTCATCAGTATAACAGTAGGTTGTAATGATAAGGGCAAATAATTAGAGATACCTTTCATAGTCATTCTATTAAATTAAAACAAACTTTATGTAAATATATAGAGCAAAGGCATCTAGCAGACTAAGTAGTTGAGTTGTTATATGAAGATTTTCTTCGATTTGTGAAAGCAGGCAAAATCATAAGCTTCTTAAATTAAATGTAGGAAAACGACATAAAAACTAAAACAGAGTAAGAAAAGTAATTCCTATTTTTTTGATAACTTTACATAAAATTATCTCACTTGTTTCCTTTTGTCCCTGTGAAGTTACACAATTAAAGATTTATGATTAAATATTTTACATAAATTTTAATTTCTTTTGGAATTTTAAAACAAAAAATGAATGTCATATGGAAAATGAGGGGAATAAATAATTTTTTTTTATTTATATATTTACTATCATCAAGCACTTAAAATTAACTATATTTATTGAATACATAATATGAGAATTTAGTTATACTATTACATTAATTAAAACATCATTTATCACAAAAGTAAAAAAAAATCCTATGATTATAAAGAAATTTTGTTTTTACTCGCTTCAGCAACTTCTTTACAGAAGTAGTGAAGATTTAGTTAATTTGTCAAATTTCTTATGGTATCAAAATTTGAAGATCTACAACTATCTTCGAATCTTAGTAATATTTCGTTAAATAGAGTATAAATTATTTTTTGATTAAAATTATTGTGAAGACGATTGGTGGAAAATCTTCCAGTCTTCAAATTTTTATTTTGAATCACTTGAAGCTTTTTAAGATTTGTTTTTGAACAATTTCTAAACCAGACTTGACAACCATAACTCAATATGGGACGCATGCACATTTTATGAAGTAATAACTTGTTTTCAGAATTTAATTTCGATTTTCTGTTAAGAAGTGGTATAGCGCTCTTCCACATTTTAATGCCTTTTCACAGGTGTATAAGATATGTTGACGAAAATTTAGTTTTTAATCCATAATAATGCCAAGGTACTTTATCGTATCCCGTAAAGGAATTAGTGTTCCATTTATTGTAAGTTGGCTAGTAGGTATTTTTTTCGGAGACATATTATAAGGGAATAAAATTGCTTGAGTCTTATCTTCGTTGATTTTAATTTTCCATTTGTCGAAAAACTTTAGAGAAGCCACTAAACCTTTCTTCATTCTCTTAATAATGGCATTAGAAACTTTACCACAAGTGATAAGTGCAGAATCATCCGCATAAAAAGCAACTTCTTGATCTTTGATTGTTTTAAAATCAGATATAAAGATGGAGTATAAAATTGGTGACAATATTGAGCCTTGAGGAACTTCGGCTGGAATGCTTCTTTGAGTGGAAGCCACACCATCCACCCTTACCTCAAATAATCTGTTCGATAAGAAACTTTTAAGCATTTTTTGTAGGTATATTGGGTAATTGAATTTATAAGTTTGAATATTAATCCATCATGCCACAGTGAATCGTAGGCTTTTTCGATATCTAAGAAAAGGATTCCGGTACTTTTTCTGTAATTTTTAGTAATTATATCTGTAACTCTTTTTAGCTGGTGGACTGTAGAGTGGTCCTTCCTGAAACCAAATTGCCCTTTATTTATAATGTTATTAGTTTCCGTGAACTCTTTAACCCTTTGGAGAATCATTTTTTCAATTTTTGTTTTGCCATGTTTTAGGGAATAAACAATTACAAAGAATAAAATTTATACAAAATGTATGACTATAGTATTTTTCCTATATTTATTCCTCAATAGAATAAAGGGCTTCAACAAGAAATTTTGAACTTGATCTATTGTGTGCCAATAATTTTGCTTTTTTGTTTATATATATTTTTATTTTATTTCCTTAAATTATAAAATAACATATACAAAATAGAAATGTTTATACACTAAGTATGGTTTTAGAACTAAAAGCACTTCTAAGTGTAATACGAAGAATTATTGCAAATTTTCTCATCACTAAGTTTTACGTGACATAAAACCTTGAATTAGACAAAGAAATATTCGCTCCGAGTAAACAATCGCTTCTGTTGTCCAAGTGTTGATAACTTATCAATACTCCGTCATTCTTAGGAACTTGAACTATGTCCGTCCACTTAAATAAATTTTGAGAGATCTGGTTTACATCCGAAAAAGATTCACTTTGTTTAAGATAAAAACTCCCAAAATGTACAAGTTGTCCGCCGGGAAGGTATACTACTTTGTTTTGCGCCATTTTGGTAAACATTAGTCTTGACAGTTCATATTTGGCAGTCGTTAAGTAGAGACGTGGCAAATTTATTACGGAAAAATATTTAGTAAACCAACGTGTTTTAATCGTTAAAACATTTTATCAAAATCAATCATCGATTTTCATCAAAAAATCATAATGAGTGATGACGCACATTTTCATTTGAATAGTTATGTAAATATACAGAATAGTCAGTTCTGGGCAATGGAAAACTCTCAAATTATTCATGAGTCACCATTAGAAGTTACAGTCTGGTATCCAATTTGGTTAGGAGAAATCATTGGACTTTACTTCTTTGAAACTGAAAATGGCGTAAACTGTCAATGGGGAGCGATATCGTGATATGATTGAAAACTTTTTAACGCTACAACTGCATGCTTTAGGTTTGACTAACATGTGGTTTTAACAAGACAGTGCTACATCGCATACAGCCAGGATTACAATGGAATTACTGCGGGACCTCTTTCCACAACAAAATATTTTAAGGAATGGTGATGTTGATTGGCCTCCACGGTCGCCTAATTTGATTGCTCTGGACTTCTTTTTGTGGTGATATCTGAAAAGCAAGGTTTATGCACACAAACCAGAAATGATGGGGCAGCTCAAACAAAATATTCGTGATGAAATTAATGAAATACCGCGTGAAATGTGTGAGAATGTAGTGAAAAATGTGCTCAAAAGGGGTCGCATTTGTGAGGCTAACAGAGGCAGGCATAATTGCCGACATTAAATAAAACATTTATCAATATAAGATCCATTCTCTTTCATATAATCATAAATTATAAACAAACAAAGTAGTATACCTTCCCGGCAAAATGGGTAACCAGTTCGTTCACAATAGAATAAATACAGCGCAGTGAACAGGATTCAATAGAGTGTAAAGTTATGTTTCACTGCAATAAAGTAGATTTTTGCCCCGATTCGTAACTTTGGATAAGAAATGGGTGCACTACTTCACACCTACGGCAAAGAAGCAGTCAACGCATTGAAAGCAACTGAATTGGGAGAAATGTGTAAGAAAACACTTCCATCTGCAAAATCAAAAATACAGGCTGACAAGCAACCTCCAGACTGTCCGCCCGTGTTATATATAATGCTGGATATCACTCCCGAAGTATTAGACAAAAAACCACACATAAATGGGTCTATTCAAATGGACTTGAAAAGTTATAGAGAAACATGTCAGTCACAGTAAAGCACTGTGGTGGCTCTGTAATAATTTGGTGGTGTATGCCTGCGTATGGGGTTTAAAATTTAATACTTATAATAATAAAATAATTTAAGAGATAGTGCACAGAAAATGGGGCTTAAAGATTCATACATGTATCTTCTGACAAGACAACGACGCCAACCCGACCGCTTTTTTTGTGAAGGAAAGGCTATTATATAATGTCAGAAAGCAACTCAACTCACCACAACCGCCGGACATGAATCCAATTGAGTATATGTGGGAGCATTTTGATCGTCAAGTAAGAAAACATGAGATAAAAACCGAGGAAGGCTTAAAACGTGTTCTTCAGGAAGAGTGGGATAAAATCGACATACAGGAGACTCCTAACTTGGTCAATAAATGCTGCAATAAAAGCAACGGGATACCTAACTGAGTATCAATATTCAAAAAAACAATACCAGCTAAGAATTCATAGCTTTTTGCATAACGAGTCGGTGTGTTTACTTACTTTTGCTACATAAATTTCTTTATTGAATTAAATTACTTAGAATACTTGCATTAAGTGAAATGTTGTTGTAAATATATTTGGTTTTCTTTTGAGAATATGAATATATGTAAAAAATAAGTTTTAAAAATTTTTATTTAAAACATTTTTTTGTTTTAAAGAATACTCCGTATTATAGCCTTGTTTACTTACTTTAGTGAGTAGTGTGTAGTAAAGTATATGCCAGTAAATCGTAGTTAACGAAAATATCATAAATAAAATTTACCATCAATTAAAAATGTTTGTATCTTATCAGCACAAAAAAATTTATAATTATTGGTAAACTTGTTGTTAAACAATTAAAATACGGGTTCTCGTCTAAGATTTGTAAAAGAAGACTTTGAAGGATTTTGACTGTTACTCCTGCAAATTTTCTTTACGACAATATTTTAACAATTAAAAAAAAACAACAACAAAAATGTTTAAATTGTATTTATTTTATTGCTGTTGTTTGTTTGTTTACTTTTAGTGCGGAAAAATCTTAATTAATTAATAATGAATTTACATCATTTGTTATTAATGAAATTTACATTTGAATTTTACGTTTTTATGCATGCAAATGCTTTCAAGCCATTAACAGAAATAAAAAACAAACAACAGTTATAGCAGCAGCAACAACAACAACAACAACAACAACAACCGAAAATATTTTCTTATTTCTTCGTTTACTTTTTTTATTTGGAATATTGAACTAAAAATTTTTGAAATTATGCTTTAGAAAATGTTTTAAGAAGTCAATGGCGGTGGCATGTAGCAAAAGTCTCAAGAGTCTTAAATTTGAAAACATAATTACAATTGTTATGCCTGGCCCCCACCTTAAACTTCCTGTGCCATTCTTTTTCACTGTAAAACTTTATTCATTCATTAAAAAAGAGACAAAAGAAATACAAACCTTAAGTAATATAAAATAAGAAGAAAAGAAAAAATAAAATAAATGTTTAATTGCTGTTTTGTTAAAATTTTTGTAGCAGAAAAGAAGACTTTACTATAAAAAACAGCTATAATTTGTCATAAATAAGTAAAATAAATTGCACCCTACATAGCCAACCCAAGAAGGTGGGACTTTTTTGTTGTAAAATTCACAGGAAATTCGAATTACTTTGTTCGCTGTTTGAATTACTAATACGAATTACCCCGTTCGCATGGCACCTTTGTAGTTAATTTTAATGGTTCTTTTTCTAGTGTTTTGCTATTTGCCGGTAAATTTTGTTTTAAAATTTTAGAAAAATGTTAGGAAATTAAATAAAAAAAATTCTACGTGATCAAATACCAGTTAAAAATTAAAGATCACAATGATTTTTAGTAATCCACAAGGAAATTGTGGGTGATATGTTCTCAAAATTTCGTCTAGGGAATTACGTAATTTGACTTCTAATTGGGTGTTAAATTATGCTATAGTGAGCAAATAACAAAACGTTGTCGTGTGAATGTAGCATAGGTAATACCTTTAAAAACGTTTACAGACCACCCAACTTTAATTGTACAAATTGCTTCAGATTGAGACTCTGGAGAGACGATCAATGTTCAGGTCACAATTTTTAATTTGAATAAAAGATATTTGCCTTTTGAATAATGATACCTGAGATTTGACCACTACGACCAACTGTTATATCGCAGTTCCGCAACCTGTAGAATATAATAAAGTCGGTCTACATCGGCTATAAGCCTTTTAATTTATTTTTTGTTTCATTTTCTTAAAGAAATTATAAAAGACAAAACAAAAAATTTAAATTTATGTTTAAAATTCAAACAGAAAATGGCAGGCAAATATATCGAAAGAAACAAAAAAAAGCTGTGAGTGTGAATGGATGGGTTAAAGATGAAATAGAAATGAAAAATACGCCAACGAAATACAATGAAAATAGAAACGTTACAAGTTACGTTACGGAGTACATGTGCATAATTTATTCAATTAAAAATTTTGGCTCATTTAAAAGACAAACACAACAATAAGTTACGAAGAAGCAGTGTAATAAGAACAGTAGTTCAATGGACCATTTCTATAAATTCGAAAATAGAATTATAAAATAAAAAATTTATAAAATTTAAGACGTTTTTATGCCCTAAAAATTAGCTTTCTAAGTATGTTAAATGTAAGGAGAGGCTTTAAAAACGATCTTTGATAAATGGCTACCAGCACTAACTGTTCTGCAGCCATATGACTACCTGTCGGGTCAAATAATGAACACTTTTTAAAAGAACTTCTAGTGGTATTTTTTCAAATGCATAAACTATGTCGGCGCGAGATCTAATATCAAGATGCTGACACGATTTCCTTAGTTGCTCACCAGATCGAATCATGATATAAAATATCACAACCTGCCCCTATTTTTCATGCAAAGGCTATCTGAGTAAACGATTTCAACTGCGCATCCCACGCGAGAGGAAATCATGATTACGCTCCGTCAACTGAAGAACCTGCCGAACTTCTGAGGTACGATGTCGAAGGCTATCTGAGTAAACGATTTCAACTGCGCTTCTCACGCGAGAGGAAATCATGATTACGCTCCGTCAACTGAGGAACCTGCCGAACTTTTGAGGTACGATGTCGAACTAAACGCGGTAGCTTTAACGCCAATGTTTCACTATATTTAGGAAACGAACACTATACCACATAATTGGAAGTAAGCAAGTGTGATATAATAATAAAGGGTGGTCCAACCAAAACACACAATGTTCATTGTAAATAAACCAAAAAGTTTTCAGAGAATTGTCTTAATATTTTTTATTATGATAGAAGGATCTATGAGAACTATGTGTGAAACAAAATATCGGCCAAATGCTTGCCACGGCTTCGTCGTTAATGCACCGAATTATCTTATCCATTAGTTCTTAAATTGGTCTTGGCTTATTGACGTACACTTTGTCGTTTAAATAACCTTAAAGAAAGAAATCTTGTCAAATCATATGATCGTAGCAGCCACGACATGAGATAAAACGGTCATTGTTTCGTTGGCTGTGTGGATAGTTGGAACCACATATCACATGCAGGTCAACATATTCAATTTCTGGCCACAAGAAATCCGTTATCATCTCGTGATAGCGAACACCATTCAGGGTAACTGCTTGGCCGATCTAATTTTCGAAGAAATACATTATAGCGAATAACAGCAATGTTTTCCGCAGACCGAACCGGGCGAGCATGCACAGGTGTTTTCACATTTCCTACAGACCAAGTTCGCTGAAATTTGATTTGAACGCCCATTTTCGTAAAAGGCTTAAACAATCTTAACGAGCTGCTCAATTGTGTACCTCTCCATGGTCGAATTTATCAAACATTGAAACAAAGAATTGTTAAATTAAGTTGGGCAAAAAAACTTATGCTGCTAACTGCATTATGGTTGGACCACCTTTAGCTAAGTAAAGTGATTTAAGTTAGTACAAAGATTGGCGAGGTATATCAGGACTCAATTCAATCATCAAGGTCCTAGCTGTTCTTATACTAAATCACATGACACTGTATATTGAGATTTGGTTTCAGACCAGGTCGCACTTATGGGTTGGTTCAAGTGACCACTCATAGCTACTTCAATGTCAAGAAGTGATCGCAGACACCGTTTTGAATATTGGCACAAACACTCTAAGCCGGACGATGTCTGAAAAACCTCACACCCACTCCGTCAGGTTAAGATATTTAATTAGGTCCAAGGCAGAATGGCTCCTGTACGAACCATACAACAACAACACTGCCCGTTCCGATCGAGCAATTTCTGAAACTCGATAGCTCGCTATACTTGCAGTATATCGAGGTTGAACGTGCCTTTGACACCGTTTAATGGGCTTAACTATATATCTGGTTTCCCAGAGAAGATAATAAGTCTGACCCGCGAACTGTCAATGCTGTCTGTGCTGTTCGCTTCAATTACAATGAAAGCCTATACTTCTTCTCCAGCAACGCTAGAGTGAGGCAGAGATGTGTTCTGTGTACAAACACTTACACACAACAAACAAATGCCAATAGTTCGTATTTTTTGGAACATCTAGTCCTTGATGGTATGCCTTGCGAATGTGGATCTTACAAAAATTAATAAACATAGAACGAGATTAATACTTATCGGTCTCGCTAATATGCGGCCACTTGAACTTGATGAGGTCATAATAAAAATCCTTTCGGTAGTAGAGTTACAATGATTTATCGCTACAAATTAGCTGGAATCATCACATAACCAACGCTGAAGCCCTAATAAGCATGCAAAAGATAACGATTACTCCTTTATATCATTAAATGCCGTAAATTATGGTCATATTATGCGACACAAAGAAATACATGGACTACTCAAATTAATAATCGAAGGAAAAATAATAGAAAGAAGAGATCTAGGAAGAAGAAGAGTCTCATGGCTTAAAAACTTACGCCAATGGTTTAACATGAGTACAACATCACTCTTCCGAGCAGCTGGTGAAGATTTCACTTATGATAGCCAACATTCAAAACGGACATGGCACGTGAAGAAGAAGAGTGACAAGCGTGCTGCTTTACGGTTGTACTACTCTGAACTTACCCAAACCAGCTTCATGAAACTTTAAACATTTACCAACCGAGGTTTTCGACCATTTCTTCGTATAATCTGAACCTATTCCCTTACAAACGACAACTGCTAAATTTGGCAATGCCATCGAATGAGGAATGAAAGAACGCAATCGAAGCTGGATAAGACACGTAGTGGATAAGTCAACGGAATAAGTATAAACGAACAGTCATAGAGTAGAGTCCGCAGGTGCAACAAAGATTAGGCCGCCCACATTCTATATGGCTTAGAAGAATAAAGAGAGAATATAAAAAATTTTAAGAAACATGGAACTAATTCAAAACCTCAGCAAATCATAGCGATAAATGAATAAAATTCGTTAGAGCCCTAAGTCCTTACTGACGGTCTTAGCAAGCTCTTTACTTAAGCAAATTGATTACATAAAGGAATTTAAAAAACTGAACTATGTCGTTGTTAGCATTTACGTTACGCAGCCTGCAATGAAAATAGAAAAGAATCGCACTATCGATGTTAAACACCAAAACACCCTGTTCCAAAACCAGCTGTTTTCCAGCAAGTTTCTCCGCTGGTTATAAGGCAAAAACGAAACAAATCTGGTTTCGTAAAAATATGAAAACTTTGAAATTAAAATAAATTGATTACAAACTTTTTATTATATTTTCTATCAAAATCCTCATTAACCACAGTGTTACATTAAAAAATCTAAGTGTAGCAACAGTCTTATACATCGAAGAAAAAGACAACAACAGCGACGAAATAAAGCATTGGCATTTTCAGTATAGAGTAACAATGAATGATGTTTTTAGAATCCAAACAATTCAACTGGGTGCCACACTTAATACATATACGAGAACATACAAGAAGATTTCAATTACAGCAGTGTGGCAGTGATTAAGCAAAACATATACTGACTTTAGCTTACCTCCTAAGGAAGACAGCTTACTTAAGCAAAAATACGAAGAGAATATATTTTATGAAATAATTACGTTTTTTTTTTCTTCTTCTACTTTAATTACGGTGATTTAAAATATTTAATGATTTCATATAATATTGGATTAGACATTTTCAAATACATCATACAACGTCTGCACCCTGTGTACGTTTTCTGTGAAGTAACAAAAGGGAATGTTGGTTAAAGCAACTGAATTAAGAAAAAAAAAATGCGCAAATGAATTAAAATTTTCTTCTTTTTTTTGCGATGCACACATGTGCTCCCATTACTCAACATCTCTTAAATAATGCACAATAATCACATTCCATTTCATACAAATTAGTTTCAATTGCCAGAAAACATAAGCATTCGACAAAAAACCCTGTACGAAAAATCGAAATATACATATAAAACAGCAACAACAACAACTGAATCAGAAGATACAAAGACGAAAAATGTACGCGAAATGCAGCCAGAAAAAAAAACGAAAATGAAAATCAACATTAAGAACATTTACATGCAAAAAGGAATTGGAATTGAAAATGATGTTGAAAACAAATAATATGCGAAAAAGAAAATGTTGCTACTAAAGGAAAGGCACATTTCAATATTATTATTGTTGCTGCTGCTGTTCTGAATATGGCACTCGAGAATGAACAACAACAAAAGACACTAAAAAAAAAATTAAAATCAGACATAATGAGTCTCGAGCAAAATTAAAAAATTGCACAATAAGACAAGAAAAGAAACACATCGTCATCCTACAAAAATAAGAAAGAAGAGCCTACCGAAAATATCAAACACCCCTTTTGCCACCGATTTTTATTTTTTTTTTTGGCTATGGATGGATGAATGATGTCTTCGAAAAATGAAATAAAAAGATTTTTAACTCAAACATGTACATAGTATGTAACGTGTCTTCCAAAAGGGACTATATTCCATTTATTTAATTTGTTTTGCCAAACAATCATGGACGGATATGACCTACAGAAATGATAAAATATGACCATTTAGAAACTAATCCAAATCTCTGTCAAACAATTATTTCCAGTAAAGAGGTTTTTTTTGATTAATTGGTACAGTCAAGGAAAAAAGTCTACATACACCTCATGATTTAGGGGTTTTAGAGAGTTTGTGAAGAAAATTAAAAAAATGTTTATATTAATATTTTAGTCATTAATAAATAAGTTTATTTAAAAAATAAAAAAGTAATTATATTACATTATAAAAACAACAATAACAATATATTAAAAATTCATAGGAAAAAAGTCTACATACAGTTTACAAAAAAAAAATAGTTATTCTTTACAAAATGTTATATATAAAATGTACAAACTTAACTTTTTTTTTAACCTTGAGCATCAATAACCGCTTGAAGACGACCTAGGATTAATGTCACCAAATTCTCTGTAATAGAGGGTGCTATTTCAGCCCATGCACGAATAAGTGCAGTTTATAATATTTTACGGTTACTAATGCCATATTTTCGTAAAAAAAGGACCCTTAAGTGCTGCATTTGTATTTTGGTTCAAGTCTGCTGGCTGTTTTGAAGCATAGTAAAGAAGCCAGTCTAAAAAAAAAGTGCGCAGTATGCTTAGAGCCGTCACCTTGATGGAAAAACCATTAATTTCCCAGCCCAAGCTATCAACAGATGCCTTCGGATTTTGTTTCAATATGTTTTTATATTGATTGTCCATATTACCTTCAAAAAAGATCAAACGACCAACTCCAGATGACGCCATGGCGCTCCGAACCATACCGTTACTTCCACCATGTTTGACTGTAGGTATTATATCGGGTCCGCCATCTAACGTTTTTTTTTCAACTAGTGCTTATTTCGTGAATGGTGACACTTAGCTCATGTCTGATTTGACAGATAATTAGTTTTATCTTTCCGCTGAACGAATATGGTTGTTTACGCTTGAGCAACGGTGGAAAATATTGCGACATTACTTTGAAAATCATGGTAATGTAATCACGGTAATGGTAATCATGGTAATGTTGCTTGGCGGGTATGTAAACAAGCAAAGTTGTCGCATTTGGGGCACAGAAAACCCGCACGCATACATTGAAAAGCCAATACACCCAAGACGAGTCACTGTTTGGTGCGGATTTTGGACCAGAGGCATAATTGGGCCATTTTTCTTCGAAAATGAGCAAGGAGTGGCCGTTACAGTCAGTGGCGATCGTTATCGGACCATGTTGAACGAATTTTTGTTCACAAAAATTGAAGAGGAGGATATTAGCAACATTTGGTTTCAACAGGACGGCGCTACGGGCCACACAGCCGAAGCTACACTCGATGTTTTGCGCCCTGTTTTTGAAGATCGCATTATCAGCCACAGAGCTGATGTCGTTTGGCCACCTCGGAACTGCGATTTGTCACAATTGGACTATTATTTGTGGGGTGCCGTCAAAGATAAGTGTTACGCCAACAAGCCAGAAATAATTGACGCTTTAAAGGACAATATTCGTGAAACCATTTGTGAAATACAGCTGCACACAATCGATAATGTGCTTAAAAATTGGACCGATCGTGTAGGCTACTGCATGGTCAGCCGAGGCAGCCATTTGAATGAAATTATTTTGTATTATTAACCGGAAGGATTGTACTTTCAAATAAAAAAAGAAATTTGAGAAAATATTCAGTAGTTTTTTTTTATAGCATTAAAAAAAAAAAATTTATTTGGCGGACGCTTTATTCATTGGATCAAGTGCAGTGTTTCGTATTCTCCAAACTTTGGAATGGCCATCACTTCCGAAAAAGTTATACTTACTTTCGGCGGTATATATAACACGATTCAAAAAATCCATACCCTTTTCTATATGCGCTTTAGCAAACTCAAGGCAAAGTTTACGATTCTTCGCTGAAATGAGTGACCTTTTTCTCTTAAATCCATTGCCATGTAAAACGTTTTTTATTGCTCGTAGAGCAACAATTTAATTGGAGCATTTTTCGATGTGTTCCGCCAATTTTGGAGCGTTTGTTGTTGGATCCCTCTTAGGTCTTTCGTGGTTTATTTTTGATACTATTGTTGTTGCTATAATCTCCAATAATCGTCTGTAGAGTAGCACAACTGTTGTCTTCGCAATTTTTTCCTTTTGGAGATTTACTATCATATTTTAAAGTGAAATATGTATCTCTCTTCGATTTGCCATTTTCGAGGATAAAAACTAAAATAATATCTTGTTTTATTATCACTTTGTCCACTTCAACAATTGTAATGTTTGTAAATTTCAATAAATCAACAGTTATCTATTACTTCACTTTCTTTGTTTTCAAATTTTGTTTTGATACTAGTAGTTGCACGTTGTATGTAGACTTTTTTCCTGCTGATTATTATGTTTTCCCCTAATAACTTCTGTGTTATATTTTTTCTTCAGATAAAAGTAAGTATAAATATCTTAAATATTAGTATAACAGCCTTTGCAAATTTCGCCACTATTGCTCTAAAACTCCAAAATCGTAGCGTGTATGTAGATTTTATTCCTTGACTGTATGCCAATGAACAAAACTGTTAAATTTAGAGCAATACCAAGGCAATAATATTTGGAATCACAATGTTGTCACTCCTTATTTCTTTGATGACGACGTTGACCTTTCAAACGAAATATTTGAAAGATATCTCAGACACAAAGTTTTGACTGGCATTCGACAACAAAATTCCATGCCTTCCAACTCAAAACGGTTAATTTTTGGCTTTTCTGACCACGTCAACTTTATCTAATAATATTCTGTCTACGAGGCAAAGAATTCTGTTGACGGAAGCCTGAAAGAACTTTGATAAGGGATTGCATGTGGGCTAAAGGAGTTGAAACCGTCCTCAGAGTAGCTGTCACGCAGATTTGCAAATTTTATGTCTAAGTTTAAGGCGCTTGTCTTTCCGCAACAGCTAAATAATTTCGATTTGCAGACTCCGCAAATTATTTTTCAATATGATAATGATTTCAAACCACCGTCGAGGTAACCTAAAATAGATTAAAGACAGCGGATGCCATGTCCTTGATTGACCGGCCTCATCACACGGTTTTAATAACATCGGTTTTAATAACTCCAATGGGGATTGGAATTGTATTGATCCTAGTGACTGCTTAGGTTTCTATGGCTTGTCGTATAGATCCTTCCAGTACTACTAAAAGCTGTCGTATAAAAAATTTAATGAAATCAAACTCAATAAACTATCACGATGAATCCTCGCTACGGTCCGTTAGGTGCTGGAGAATAGTATCATATACGTTGAAACAGCACACTGTATGACCTGTACGGCGGCGTAGATATAGTGAAACGTATTATGATACAACGGCAATGCTGGCTTGACCACGTTTCTGGTAAAAACGAAGAAAGTTTGGCCTTCGAGTCGGTATCGCAAAGTGGAAAGCGAAAAAGAGACCGACCACATCTGTTTTGAACAGACCAAGTGATGCAGAACCTAACGGCATTAGGAGTCTCAAGCTAGCGTAGGATTTGCCAAAACGCACAAACGCTTGTACACATATAATATTGTATTTATGTTTAGAAGTTCAGTAAGTAAACAGAGCAAATAATTTTTTGTAGGAGTCAAATTTGTTAATCACACTGAGACAGTTGAGTGAACAGGGACTGCAAACCTGGAACAAATAGGTTCAGGTTCAGGTTTGGGTTAATCAAAATAAAAAGTTGAGGTTCGGTTCAGGTTTGGATTATATTCAAAATTTAAAAAAGCACAAATGTTTAATCAGTATGAAATTTATTTTTCAAAGTAATTTTGACTTAAGTTTATACTTAATATACATACACAATTTTTAATCTTTTTTCTTTTAAATGTGTTCTTTGTGCCTTCTTGACGCTTACTTACGTAGCAGGTACTTCGAACATAATATGAGCAGCTTGATATAATATTGGCTACCTCGTTTTATGATGCCACAGGGCGGTCCAACCAAAACCCACGATGTTAATTGCAAGCTCAGTAAATAAGTTTTCAGGGAATTAACTTAATATTTTTAGTATGATAGAATGATCTAGACAATTATGTGTGAAATAAAATATCGGCAAAATACTCGCCACGGCTTTGGTGGCATATCTCTATCCATCGCGCTATATTTTCAATGACTCTGAGACATTGTGCTGAATTATCTCATCCTTTAGATCTTAAATTGTTCTACGCTTATTGACGTACACTTTTTCTTTGAAATATTCCCAAGGAAAGAAGTCCAACGGTGTCAAATCACATAATTGTGGCGGCAAATTAACATAGCCACGATATGAGATAACACAGCCATTGATATTCTCGCGCAAAAGAGAGTTTGTGGCACATTAAGTCTGTTAGCATCTCGCGATAGCGAACGCTATTCACGGTAACTGCTTGGCCGACCTTATTTTCGAAGAATTTTCTTTGTGGATGCATCGACTTTTCAACAATCACTCGTGGAAATTTGCGCACAATTCTCCCAATTGTAGACACATTTGTTCGATTATGCTGGCCAAAAAAATTCACGGAGTGAACGTAATGCATTTTGATTTGAACGTAAATTTTCGTAAAAGTCTTCAACAATCTTAATGCGCTGTTCAATTGTCTACCTCTCTATGGTTGAATTTGTTAAACACCAAAAAAAAAAAAAAATGTTAAATTAAGTTGTGCAAATAAATAGACGTTAAGATGTGACTCACAATTAACATCGTGCACTATGGTTGGACCACCCTTTAGTACAATGCTGTTTTCTTTTCTTTTTTCTACGCCTTGAATATTTGTCATACATACCTACATATGACAAGGAATATCGTATTCTAGATATCAAAATAAGAAACTTTGGGTTTTCCAAATTCCTTTTTGCCTGATTGTGGGGGTCGGTCATATATTTAGACTCGATTGTGCCACTTTAAATGAGTCAAAGTGGGATTTTTCAAAATTTTACTTTTGGATCAATATAAGGAACATCAGAATTCATTTTAGAGGTATGGTTCGTTGGGCAAAGTTTCTTATTTTGATCCACAGAATACGATTTTTCTTGTCACGTGGGCGATTATTTTGCGTTCCTACAAAATATGTATGTACATTTGTACATTATAATTTAATTTGTACATTTTAATTTATGTATATACATACATATGTACATACATATACATTCGAAAAATATAATTTACAAAATCTCCTTTTTAAAATTGCTTCGTACAAATCTTCATCGTCTTCTGAAAAATAAGATATTGATAATCTTATAAAAGTGTTTGTCCTTTCCACTTGTAAATTTCTGAACAGAAAAATGGGATTTCCCTTTTTACTCTATTTTTTGTAAAGATTGTGATCTGGTTAATTTTTCGTTAAAAATAATCGGTATTTAATTTTATTTTTTAATTTTTTTTACTATTAACCATTTCTGAACCTTAACCCATTAACCATTTCTTACATGGGGGTTCCGGTTCAAAGTTCTTTATTCAAATTGTTATCTGCTTCTAGCCACATTGATTATATATCAAACGCTTTGTACTCCGGTCCACCAAGAAATATTTTTTAACCATGAGTACTGCTGATGATCTATCCTTGAAATTTTGAGAACATACACTTTGTTTAATTTAAAATTAAAGGTAGCAAGTGCTTAATAAAGGACCCTTTACTTTGTACTTACACACATCTATACATACAAAAACAGTAGTCTTACGTTATAATAAATGTTTACAATATTACATTTAAAAAAAGGCGAAAATATATAATGGGAGCAATGAAATTAAACATTAAAAAAAATTATAAATAATAAAAAAGAAACGAACTAAAATTATTTCATTCATTAAAATTTAAAATGTCTTAATCTCACGAAAGAAATCTAAAGGAGGAATCCGTTCGTTCTTTTTACATTGCTACTACTGTTGTTGACTTTCGGTTTTTGTTTTAAAAACTGGGTGATATAAAGAGTGTTGAAGAAGCAGGGGAGGACCATTATTGGATTAACGAAAAGTCAATTTCGTTAAGCACCTCCTTTTGGCTAATTAAATCTTGCAACTCTTTATGACATTTTCGACGAATATAAAATTAAAATAATGATTGAAAGTGACAAGTGAGATGGATATTAAATGCGCTCTAAACGCAAACACATTCTTTGTATTTTTTAATAAAGCTGAGTAATGTTCAATGATTTTTTTTACAGGGGTTAGTTTTTATGTCTTAAAGCAAGCTTCCAAGTATAGTAAGCTCCTTCAAAAAGCATCTTGAGTTCTATTTTTCTGTAAATGATTTATAATTGTTCTTTTAAATATTATAAAAAGCAAATAACTTCCAATTTCATCAGCTTACTCTGACTAGAGCAATCAGCAAAGAAGTCGCTGAAGTCATAGAAAAATTTGCGAAAAAAGGGTAAATTAAGCAGGGAATCAACAAACAGTTATCAACCATTTGATAAAGACTGAATACACGAAGAAGCTCGATGCTTGGGCGCTACATGAATACACAGTAAAAAATTTAATGAAACGAATTACCATTTGCGATATACTGTTAAAACGAAACAAATCCAAATATTTCTGAAGCGATGCGTACGGGCTATGAAAAGTACGATAACAATGTATGAAAAAGATTATGAACAAGCTTCGCAGACGGTGACAACGCTAGGATAGAAATGTAATGCTATGTATTTGGTGGTATTGAAAGGTAATTGTTCATTATGAACTTCTATAAACTGGTAAAACGATTGACTCTGATCTTTACTGTTAACAATTAATGAGATTGAAGCAAGCAATTGATTTAAAGTGGCCGTAATTGATCAACAAAAAAAGTGTTGTATTCCATCATCACAACGCCAAACCACACACAAGAGTTTGACTCGGCAGGTTAATTTAGTCTACAATGACCGCTGAAAGGGCCGGTTTCAACTATCAGGCTATTTTTGGACGGCCTAATAGATGACTCAAATTTTTTTCCGTTGTTGTTTCAAACCGTCAAGATTAAAAAATTCTTCAGCTCTCCTAATCCTCCATTTTGCTGATCAAGCACTTCCCAACTGTTATTCCTGTTCCATAAAAAGTTTCTGGCCAAATCAGTGGCATGGAAGTTTCATTCTAAGCAAGTTCATCTGCTCGCTCATTTTCCCGAATTTCTACATGGTCAGGAACCCAGTAGTGGGTAATTAGATTAGCTTACTCAGACAGTCGCATACTAATTTCGAATCAACCTTAGAGAAGCTAAGTGCTCAAATAAATGCCTGTCTGCTTGATAGTATGTATGTCTTATCCTCTCTACTTCCTGTCAGTTGAGCACGAAATAGTGTTCTTAGAAGAATGGTTATATTAAACGAACATGAATCATTGTAAGAACTAATGTTTAAATTAAAGTTATTGTTCTCTGGTGTAACTTATAATTTCATAACTGTTTTGAATTCATTATTGATCTCAGTTTTTATTATTTGAAACTGTATATATAGTGCTACACTTTCTATGGGATTATATTTAAGCCTTTCCTGCAGGACTTTACAAATGTTTTGCAAGTTGTCTTGTTTCAATTTCAATGCAATCGTTTGTCATGTAATTTATTTTTCAGCTAAGTAGGAAGTTGGTCTACTATATTAGTTGTAGGATGAATAATGATGCTGTCATTTGTCGGTTTCTAGACTCCTTCCTTTTTTCTCGATTTTTCTTTTTTTTTTGCTTTTCCCTTATTTTTTTAGTTAAATGTTTATTCTGAACAAAAGACGTCAACGAATTCTCTCCATTTAACTCTATCATTTGCAAAGATCTTAACCTGGTTCCATATCATATTACGAGATGAGCATTCATTTTTAACCATCCGCATTCATGTGTTACAAGGCCTACCAGAATTTATATGGCCCTGCGGATTCGAGTTCGGAGCTTGTCTCGTAATATCACTAGATGGCCTTCTTAATATATGGTCAATTCATGTCCATTTACGCCTGCAGATTTCGTATTAAATTGGCCTACAGTTAGCCAACGACAATAATTGGTCATTTGTAACCCAATTCGGATGCGAAGAATTGGATTCAAGCGCTTATTATGGAACGTTTGCAGTGTTCTTCGGAAGTTTTGAGTATAGCTTCAAGTGGTACAACAGAAGAATTGATTTGACGCTGCTTTCAAAGATCTTATATCAGTCGACACGTTACTTGCACGACATATTCTCTGCAGAGTTTGAAACGCATTTTGGGTTTTGTTTATTCGGACTACAATATCCTCATTAGAACCACCGTTTTTACTTATGGTACTGCCCAGATATAATAAAACTTCCCTATCCTGGATTCTCTAGGTGGAAATTCTCATTAGTTCTGTTTTTTCTGCATTAACTTTAAGCTCGAGCTTTTTGGCATTTTCGGATAGGGTTTGGAGTTATCAAGTATCATCTTCGTAGTCCATATCATATAGGAGTTCTCTCGTGTTCCAGCGGATGCCATATGGCATAACGGTGTTTGTTTTCTGGACCACACATTCCAAAAGCAGTAAAAATAGAGTGAGAGATAGAATACATCCCTGTGTCACTTCTGTGCTTGTCTCAAAAGATTCACATTCGCACTATGCTCTTTGGCAACGTACATAGCTCGGGGATTAGGTTTATAATATTCGACGGCATGCCCTTGCTGCTTAGCGCACCCCATAGTGCTGATCTAGATGCGGTATCGAAAGCACGTTCAAAATCAGATCTAGATGTTTATGATCTGCACATGACCTTCTCGTTCTGTCTGTTCCTTTCAGAGAATGGTCCTCACTGTTAAGGATGTGCGACTTAGTATCAAGTTTGATAATATTTTATTAATTGCATACCCCTCCAATTATTACACAGCCTGAGGTCTCCCTTTTTCGTATATGTAACTATCACACCCTCCAGCACTCCGGAATCGAATCTTGTTCCCATACTCTATAGCTGTATCGAGGAATTAAAGATATCAGCCAACGATTTTTATTAGTAGAGTCTAAATGTTTAGCAATTTTCTAAAGTCGAAATTACTTAATTCTTAATCCAATACGATTAAAATAGAGAGATTAAGAGTAAAAGGAGACATAATTCAAAACCAAAACTAAATGAATCAAAAAATACTGATGTCGCACAATATTTGTGTTTCTTTAGTTCGTTGATTTTGTCCTCCGTTTGTTTTCTTTTTTATTCCCTGCATTCAACCATCCATTTCTTCATTCAGCTCTTCGTCTCTAGATCTGCTTCTTTCCTCTATTTATTTTTCTTGCCTCTTCCGTTACAAAACTCATTCAGATGCAACCCGATTCCTTATTTTTATTTCAACAATTTGGTAAGCTTTTATTGTTTTTTTTTTTTGTTTCGTTTCGTTTATTCCGATACGCATCGCCTCTTTAAAAAATGCTTCAATTCATTGTAAACGAAAATAAATAAATTTCAAAAAAAAAAAACAAAAAGAAAATAAAAATTGTATCGAAGGAAAATAAAAATCACAGCGAAAATAGTTGTTTCAGCAAATAACTGAATAAAAAAGCGAAATAAAAAAAGCAAAATTATAAAAAGTGTAGACAAATAATCCATCCGAAGGCTTCCACTACACACAATCTGAGAAAAAGGGACACATTTTTTGTGTGCATTTATATGTAAGCTGATAAGCACCCGTGAACAAACAAATAAAAAACTGAGTGAATAAGAAAAACATTAAAATTCAAAGGAAAACATTTACAAATTTTATGTCTTAAAGTGACACTTAGAGTTCGAAAATCCTATTGATCACATTTTGAAGTGATGGAATTTTAAGTGCTAATTTTTCGTTCTTTCGTTCATTCTACTCTGAAATGTAATTCGCAAGTATTTCGTATGATACTCTGACCTTTGCGTAATGCGCCTTTCATTGTACAAAGTGCTGAATGAAATGGAAATTCATGTAGTCAGTATGTGGTGTTGCCAAATTAAATTACATATTTTCAATTTTAATTAAATGTAGTGTTGTTTTAGCAGCATATATTAATTTGATAGCAAAGATATATGATTTTTGATTTACAAAATTATTTTGTTTTTTTTGATTTAATTTCGTCTTTACTTTTAAGCAGAGTAGGAAGAGTGTTCGAATTGAATTCGTTCGTAAGAAATGATTCTCTTTGAGAGCCAAATTTTAAAAGAATTTGAAAAGCGGTTCATGAGAAGATTTAGAAACAGAAGAATTTAAAAATAAAAGTCGAAAAGCATCAAAACGAGTTGAAAACAAACAATTCTTTTTAGTAAATGTTGTTTGTGTAATACAAAACATACATACCTATACCTATTGGTCGCTGCTGCACATAAAATACACATATATACACACACGAATGCATGGTATTACGCATTTAGTCTTACACAAACAACATCCATTGAAATGAATTGCTCGTTTTCAATTCTTTTTTCTTATTTTCGATTCGTTCGCAGTATCAAATTCGTACTCACGAGTTAAAGAGGTAAGGCCACGAGTCGAGCAAAAAATATTTTAAACAAAAATATGATTCGTGCCCACGAATTAAAAAATAAAACTCACGAGCACGAGTTATGAAACGAGCAACAGAACTTAAACTAAATGGTCACTGTAACTTTGTAAGTAGTGCTTTAAGCGATCGGTCTAATTTATAATGACTCCGTATAATATTTCTGCATTATTTTTGCAATAAATTCCTTAGAACTTCTATAAGGAGTATAGGGCTCACTCAACTAAATAATAATCCATTGAATCCACTTCGAGTTCGGCTTGCAGTCCTCATGTGAAAGAATGATGAGCTCTATGTCTTCGACCCTGCTTATTAGATTTCATGGACCATCTTGCAAAATCACCTGATGGTTTACTGATTTTTTTCATCTCTAAGTTTTTGTGTAGATGTCAATTGAGCAGGCAGTTATTGTATTTGTCGATTAAACTATCCAAATAACAGACTGAGACACCTTTCTACATTGGTATGAGTTAAAAAAAGTATTGCCAAGTAATCAAGAACCTCAAATCTACTCAGAACCAATTGTTATGTCCATCCTGTGTTCCGTTACTTTCACTACAACTTAGTGCAGGAAACAGTTAAACTACAATAGTGACAATACATAGCCTTGGTGTACATCAAACACAAATTGAGACTTGGGCACTTTGGCAAGAAACTGCTGGGATTATAAAAGGAAATTCCTACCAAAAAAAAAAAAAAAAAATGGATGACAACAGAAATATTGAACCTCATGAATCAACGAAAAGCATTAACAAATAATAATCAAGATGAATATAACCGATTGCAAAGACTAATCTTATATATAGAACCGAGTGTGTGCTTGTATGTTTGTGTATAATCTATAGACAGCTAAATATTAAAATTTTTATAGTATTCCTCTGTATTTCTGGAAGGTACTATATGCTATATAAATTTCAAAAATTTCAACTGGGCAGTGCCAAGCCCGGCATTTACATATTTGTCTATATATTCAAAATAGTACGAGTACGAGTGCCTAAATTCGATACAAATGGCTTCACAGCCAATACAAATCATAAGTCAAAAAGTATGCAAAATCGGATAGGAGAGCATGGTGCCTTCCATACAAAGTTAATATTGATTTTTATATATCTTGAGAACGCTTGAAGCTTAACTTTCTGAATTTTGTCTGAATGACTTTATAATCAGTAAAAATCATCAGTCAAAAAGCCGGAGGAATTGGATAAGTGGGCATAGTGCCGCCTGTACAAGCTAAATATTGATTTTTGTATATTTTGAGAAATTTTCTGAAATTGGTCGTAGTCAATACAAATCTTCAGTCAGAAAATGGGCGAAATTAGAAAAGTGGGTGTGACACCACTCATACTTAATAAGCAAAAATTTTTTTTATATCTTTAGATTGGTAATGGTAGAAGTTTCCAAGTTTAGTTCACATAACGTCGAATATAATACACATCACCAGTTAAGAACTGGGCGAGATTAGATAAATATGGAATTTTTTATATCAGCCCAGCACACCGGGTATATTAATGTGAGTTTTTTTTTAGGTTGTATAATTTGGATTTGAACCGGAAGGAGATAAAATGTGAAAAAGGGTAAAAATTTATAACTAAGATAATAGTTACGATAATAATTAAGATGGGGGTATAGGAGGACGCGGGGTTTTAGCTACTTTAGTATAAGAAGCAATAAGGAAGAACATTGTGAACATTGTGTGTTAACATTCATTACAATTGAATTTACAAATAAAAAAGGCAGCCTGCGTTCGGATGACCCTGGTCGCGGATTCCCTAAAGTCCTTACATTGCATAAATACATGAGAGCTGCATTGCATTTTTGGTCGAATAAACATTCTTCAAACATGAAAATGGTCAAATAGAATGAAAAATTTTTTACTCCTGCAAAAAGACCGAAACACTTGAATGTTTTTTTTACACCCAAGAAATGTTTTAGTTCCAACGGTCCTCATTACTAGAATATAAGTAACCTCCTTAGTATTCACATTACCCGTAGTCCCAGATTGCGTGCCATTATTATTAATATCATGACTATCATGAAAATAAATTGCTTAATAGAAATGACAAAGGTTTTTGTTAAGTAAGAGGAAGAAGGTTGTTATTAAATATAAAAAATAAGCTAAAAGAAAGCACATCCTCATGAAACCTCTGAATTCATACTGATCTCTTCGGACTGGACCTCATCTTTAATCATTCATATAGTGCGATCTTGTATTAAAAGCAATAAGTTGCGATATAAGTGCTTCGTTCCAAACTCTACTTTGCTCTCCACATAACTTTATTTTAGCCAAACTGATGAATGGAGTTGTTTTACTTGTTAGAAAGGCTTGGTGGAGCATCTCCTGCAGAATTGTAATAACAACCGGTCAACAATTAACTGAATTCTAATAATTTTGCAAGGTTGTTATTATTTATGTGTCGATACGGAAGATTAGCTGAAGTCAACTTAATCTATTCTAACTTACCGACACAGACTTATCATATTTAGAGAAAATCCAGAAAAAGCCTAACAGAATACACTTCTACTGTAGAAACTCTCATCGCATTCGATGCTTCCTTTCTGATATCTTACATGTTATCATATAAATCAGTGTCAGTAAGTAAGAGTAGTATAAGTCGACACAAGTTTATATTCTCTACGACTACCGAGCCATAGTAGGGTAGTTTTCAGAGTTGCTAGTCTCATCAATTTTTCAGTAATCATATGGAAAAATACAAATAATTGCATCAGTATAGATATAATTTATTAAATCAATAATTCTTAGGATTGAGTCACTCTTTAAGTCATCCAATCTTTCAATCATTCGTTTTTAAGTTGAAACAATTTTTAAATCTTATTTGCATTCTCAATCATTTTTAAAATGTTTTTTCATTTAATTTCTTCAAAATTTTGGAAACATGTTTTGATCAAATAAATCAAATTGAATAACAAAAGCCATGGAAAACAATCCTGACGAATAATAAATCATGTAGAATGAAAAATGTTGTACAAGAACAAAAATGAAAAAATAAATAAATAAATAAATGCTATACACTTCCAAGAAGAACAAAACTGGAAGATACAATTAAAGAACTCAGAGAAAAAGAAACGCGTCTACAGCAACATCACAGATGAGGAAGAAAAAACAGGCGGCAATTAAATTTGCAAAAATTCACATTAAATTCAACATTATTTTGGACCCACACAACACGACAACGCTTAAGAGGAAGTTTTTTGGTGGAGGCAAAATACACACGAGCATACATACATATATTTTTGCAAATTAAGAACTTGAGATTCTACAGAACAGAGCCGCTGAGTTTACGAAAACCAGTCTAACAAGCGTAGGAATAAACTAAAAGCAACATCTTAGCTTTTTTAATTAAGAGTATGACACACACACATACAGGCATATATAAAACAAACAACTCGTATAAGCCCGTACATATGTATGTATGTGTAAGTGAAGCATACAACAGAATAACAAAGATTTCAGTGGCAAGTTTTTGGGAAAGTGAACACTGTGTGAAACGTAAGACTTAAGCCGCATAGAAAAATAATAATAAACATGACTCTCTCATACGCGGAGGGGATTTTAAATGATAACAGTACAGCCTAAAAACCAGCTTTCAACAAAAGCAATATTCGGTTTTAAACAAATAAATCAATTGCGAAAGAAATAGTCCTCAAAGCAAACAAATCTTAAGAAAAAAATAAAAAAAACAACAATCAATAAAACTTGAGCAACTCACAGCACTAAAATCAACAATCAATTGTTTATCACTTCAATAATGAAGCTGCTTTAGCATTAAAATGCAACCAATCAACGGCAGCTATAACAGCAACTTTAACGAAAATAACCCATAGAAAAACAAACGATTAAATGTTGCAACAACATATTGAAGATTTAATACATTTGGGTTTCTAAGAGATTGCCTCAGAAATTCATAGACTTGTACAACGACATAGGAAATTTAACTAAAAAAAGTATGCCATGCCACATTATCAACAACAACGACAACATTAGCATCTCAAAAGAAACAAAAATAACAATTGTAAGCTATGTTTGGTGCATGTGTTTGAAAGAGTGTTGCACATGTAAGTAAACTAAATGGAAACCTAAAATTAACACAGCACCAAGTACGCACAGATTAACCGGCAGGCCTATGGACTGACGAACATTGTGTCCATGTATAGCACACACACAAACACACCACTTGAAAATATCTACGAATTTTAATTTGCCACTTCAGCGGCTAAGGCAGGAAAACACAAAAAACTCAAAGAAAGAAAAATCATTAAAACACGTTGAATTAAAACAAAACAACAAAAAACCAAGCTCACTAATCATAGGCTTTGGATAGAGTTTAGTTCTGTTTTTTCATATTTTTTGTACACCTCAATGGAATGCCACAAGCACTATGACAAGTTCGAAAAAAATCGTTGAATAGTCAAATATACTCGTACCACTGAAAATTTATTAAATTCACAATCAATGAAAACAACTTCTATGTCGTCACTTTAAATGCAAGCGGACGTAACTACATAAAAATTCAACGGTTAAGTTTGTATCCTTTATATTGAATACATTCTGTAGATACACTGATATTGTTGATGTTCTTTTTGCGGATGATATGAAAATATATCTTTCTGAACCAGACAGATTCGCTTGATACAAACTTCATGGCGAATTTCAAGACGACTATCGTCGACAAACGAAGCCTTCACCACGTTGGTGACATTTTTGTGCCCCCACACAAATTTTGGAGGGCACCCCGAGTAGTGCTTGAATTCCTTGGAGGTCTGAAACTGAGGGTTAAATAGTTAAATATAATGGGCTTTGGTCAATAGATTGACCAAAAACCATAATTTCTCCGGACGCGTAACTTTCTAACCTCGAATAAGTAACAAATAAATGCTTCCACCTCGAGCTGGATGACATAGCGAGTATAGTCTGTACAAAGAAAAGAAGAATAATATAGTCTTTCACACCAAATTGAAGGAATATGTGAATGACATTAATCCACTCTCGCAGGAGATCTCCAATATAGAGTTAAAACTGGATACCATAGAATGTTTGGTCTGCAATATTAAACTTGAGATAAATATCTGGAAAAAACCAAGATCATGAGAATCAACAAGGCTAGCAAGGAAAATATCATGTTATAAGGTCAACCCCTAGATTAGGTAGATAGTTCTGCTATTTCAAAGTATAATGACTTCAAACGGCAGTGCAGAAGCAAACAGACATTCGGACTACTGCAGTATATATCCAGAGCGGTTCAAAGTGGTCGTGAGTCAATCGGAGATGATGAACGAAGAGGCAGACCATTGAGCATTGCCGTCCAAAACATTTTGGTTAATGATTTGGAATTCTATGGTGTAGCAACAATGTTGGTGCCAAGCGACCGTGTTGAAGTCGCAAAAGACATGATTTGCGAGGCTGAATTCGATCCCACATTCATCAAAAGGATCAGGGGTTTATGAGTACGACACCCAATTCAGACGTCAGGCAAGTGAATGTCGTTCACCAAATAAGCCAAGACCAAACAAACCACTTTGTTTTCAGTCAAAAAAGATGGCAATGCTCACGGCTTTCATGGATTACAACGGTGTCGTGCATCACGAATTTTTGCCAGAAGGCCAAACAGTAAACAAACTGTATTATTTGGTCGTTTGTGGGCAGAAAACTCGTGGATCTTGTACCATGATATCGCACCGTTGCACAGTGTTAACATTATTCAAAATGTTCTGATGAAAAATGCAACAAATACCATTCAACAGCCACCGATTTCACCTGATTTGGCTTCCTGAAACTTCTTTCTGTTCAATCGAGTTAAAAAACAATTACGAGGAACGCTTTTCAGCAGCCGAGAAGAAATATTGAAAATCGCAGGATGGACATACCAAAAACCTAATGTAAAAAATGCTTTGAGGATTAGATCAAGCGCTGACATAAGTGCGTTGAAGTTGATGGGTATTACTTTAAAAGGTATAATATAGATTTCGATTTATAAACTTGTATTTTTAATATTCTGAATAAATTCCGGGAACTTTTTGATCAAGGTATCACGCAAATGCTCCAGGTATTCAGCAATGCCGAAAATGGTGTTGCATTGGTCACACTTTTCGTAAAAGTGCTAGTAGTAGAATCTCACTCGAGACTCAAGAAATAGCGGTAGACCAAAAAATACTTGGAATTGCACAATTATCCAGGAAGTAAGACAGAACAAACTAACATGGAGCGAAGTAAAAACAACACCAGTGAAAAGAGTAAGATGGAGATTATTTGTGGATGTCGTATGCTTTTAAGAGTGGATGCCATATGCTTTTACCGTGAATCTTTGATCTATTGTATTACCTTCGACTAAAAGAGGCTTTCCTTTCGATAACCTGACAAGCTGCTCACTCCCTCCTTGTTAGACGCTTACGAGTAAGTGTCTCCTTCTAAGCCTTAATTACAATTTATTCAGTTGAAAAAGTATTAAAAGCAAAACCATCGATATGCCAATGCCCAAAACTTGGCATGGCCTTTGTTGGCTTTCAGGATCGTTGTGGTTTATGTATTATTCGCCTGCGACTCAAGAGAACTCTACAAGAAAAAATCTAACTCAGAACAATCGCATAGCTAGAATATTTAGATCTCAATATCTCCACACAAGATGGCCCTTTCATCAAATCTGTAGTGCACAACATGAGCTGAGTGACATATAGTAGTAGTTTATATAGCGGTCGCCATTGATAGTGATTGCCCAACCAACGTCATTCCAAAAGAAATATGAACTAATGACTCCGCTTGCTCAAAATTCCAAAACAAACAGTGACTTTTTCTGAATACACTGGGCGAATTTGAATCTCATGAAAATTTGCTAACGAACCTAAACATCAGAAAATGAGCCTCATCGCTAAAAAATTTTTGATGAAAATTAGGGGCAGTTTCCCAGGGCTATTTAGCGAACTTACGTGGTTGTCTATGGTCAACTACTTCAGCCCCTGGGTCAGTTGATTTTTGTGCGGTTGTAGGCCCAAGTCACGACGCAAACCTTCGTTGTGGTGTGCAAAGAATCGAATTCTTGTGAGCCACCGTGAAATCGATTGCCTTAAATTCTCCTGCAAACTCTCGCCAACGAGGCGATGTTTTCGCCTTGTAGTCGTTCTGGTTGCTTACTGAACCAAATTTATCGAATTATGATGACCGTAATATATTCAAAGCATGTGAAACTTTCCTCGAAAAAATTATTTTCATAAAGTAATCGCTATATCCGTCCATGGGTATTTGATAAAACAGGCTAAATAAATGACAGACAATTTAACAGTTAATATCAAAGATCGGCAATTATTATTGGAAGACATTTTACTATTAACTTGTACTTCTAAAACGGCTGTATTACAAACATTGACAAAAATCTAATATTTCTCCAAATCATGCATGTGCCAGGGATGCCTGTTCTAAATTTTATTAAAAATAAGCTCTATATCAGTGTTGTGCAAAAGTAAAAATGGAGTTGTATTAGTGAGAACAAGAAAGTTACTCTCTCAGAGAGAGTAAAGTTGATGTTTTTTAAAAAAATAAAAAAAAAGTCAACATACACCCCCTGCACATGTGCACTCGTCACTGTCTAATTGATGACTAAAAACAAATATAGGAACACTCTTGGAAGAAATCTAACAGAATATATCTCCACTCCTTTTCGACTTTCCCTCCTTCGTAACCTTTCTTTCGTCATATACATATCTCTGTTTCGGTACGTTCGAATAGCTAAAGTCTACTTAAGTTACTCTTCCATATGACCGATATAATATAATTTCATTTATTCGTGTAAGACGAATAAATGAAATTCACCGCATGCATCTACAAAAGACACGGCTACATGGATGACTATGAGCACACTTTCTTGCAGTGTCGCCGTGAGTGAAACAAGCGAGAGGCTATAATGCTAGGAATAGGTAGATTAACACCAGAGAATGAGGTAGAGGAGATGGTCATGTAGAAAGGGTTTTGGCGGATTGTGGTTTGTTGACAATTTGAGGTAATTTGGAAGCAGTACCATGGTTTACTTAATTCCTCAAGGAAATGGGGATAGTTCTATGTTGGTATACACAGATGTAGGGGAGCCCGACATATTATAGAAGTGAAAACATTTACCATCTTCATCTTGGCAAAAAACTATATTTAAAACTTGTTTCAAAAGACTATGCGTAACTAATCAGTTGAACTGTGAAGATCTGAACTTAGTTTATATTTTTTCCCTTCCGGTTCCTTTTTTTCGTAGTTTTCTTTTAGTCCTTCTCTTTGTCTTGCCCTACACTCTGTCACACATCTAAAATGTTGCACACAGAAGCAGGGAATCCAAATAAAAAACGTAATGATTGTCCTCAAGTTTTTTCTTCTATATACAGCAGTTATAGAGCAACAGAGAAGAAATAAAAATATACCTTTTGGGCTGTCGGTTATATGTACGTACGAACGAGTATTCGGTTTTCGATTTAACATGTTTTTTAAAGTACATTAACGAATCGCCACCTTAAGGAATTGCACACCTGATACAAATCTTTAACAACAGCAACACAAATAAAAATTAAACAACAACAAAAAAATATGTTGAAAATTGCAAGTATTTTTAATTTTGTTGCATTTGCCACTGTTAAAATAATTTTTTGTGTTGTTGTTAAGACTGTAGCTATTTTGTAAATTCATTTAAGTTGTGATTGTTTTGTTGTTTTTTTTTTCGTTTCTTAATTTTTGTTGTTCTTGTTTTATTTTAATGTTTAAAATAAATTTTATTTTTAACATGTTTAGGTTTTATTAAAAAAGAAAAAATAAAAAAGATAGAAAAAAAATTTTAAAACTTAACCAGGATCAGGTCAAATCATGTTGTACTTTTTTGACTTTTTTTTGTTTTTTTTTTTGTCTAAAACATTGTCTGCCTTTAAGTTTACCTCTACTCAATACATCTACAGTCCTACTGCTGACTAGTCGGGTAAGCTATCAAGTCTGTTTTATAGAGTGGAAAAGAAGAGAGAGAGAGAGAGAGATTCGAATGTAGCTGATGCTTCCACAAAGTCATGAGTAAAACTAATGGACCAATGTCACGCAACATGATGCATTTTATTTGTTGCAACAGTATCAACGCATAGTTTAAAATGTTTTTTGCATCAAAAATCCCAGACACTCCGATTTCTGGTGTTATACATGTGACAACAACAACAGCAATAATAACAGCAACTAACGAACAAAGAGATGAATTTTATTTTTTTGCTGCAGCGTTTCATGTTTTTCTAAATGGATGATCAGTTTGGTTTTGCAGAGCAGATTGCTGTACAAGTACATATATCGTTTAGTTCTTATTCCGTGTTTTTTCTTTTAAAGATTAAAATATTTACAAGTTTAATTTAGTATGTTTGCTAGACAAAATGCCCATAAATTGAAAAGAATTTTATTTTTACAAAAATGCAGTCAATTTTTATTGAAATTATGGTTGCAATTGCAAATGGTTGTTATTAAACGTTATGGGAGCCACAACAATATGTTACAGTTCAAATTTATAATATGAGTTAGGAATGAATGTTAAAGAATCATATAGTTTACTTACCTTCTAAGGATGTATGCGATGTGAAGTCTTAAATAGAAAAAAAATAAGAATAAATAAATTAGAAGTCAAAAATTTAAGAAAAAAAAAACTTGATTCTAATTTGAAGAAATGGCCTTTGATAAGTAAAATAATCAAATTAAATGCCTCTTTACGGAGTTGCTATAAACTTATCACATCTTAACTAGTAAATTCTATAAATCAGTCAACACGCCACGCCCATGCGAACTAAATATTTATTTAAATACTTGAAAATGTTTATAGTAAAGCACTGTTCAGGCGGTTATAACAATATTGTCAGATCTAGCAATTTGCTGACAACGACCAAACAGTGAAAAATTGCCCCAACAATGTTTGGTGTCAATTCACACGGTTCCAAAAAATTTTTTAGAAAATCTGGCAATTCATTGTAAGACAAATGTCTTGCAATATCTTTATCTGACAACGTTGCTAATTAACATTAAGGTCTGAAGAATTTACGCCAAAAGCCTACTCCAGCGTCCAACTTTGTTTTATCCGTGAAAAATTGGATGCTATTAGGAATAAATGTCCTCAGATTGGTTGGTCACTGGTAATAGACACGGGATACAGTAGTCGAAGCGTTTAAATTTTAGTCCAAATAACTTCGTTGACAATACAAATCATTTTTATATATTATGAGAACTATCTCACATAATCAACTAAAAAGTGAGCAACTAAAATGGAATTTTTTTTGTATCTGAACAGATCTCTTTCAGATGAGGACAATTTTCAATTTGTCTACACAGGTCAACAAGAAAAATTCTTACTGGTAGAGTGGATGCAAGAAAAAAGTAAAACAAGAAAATTGTAGGAGTCTATGATGAGTAGCAGTAACAGCATGGCACAGAACTACCACTACACCAAAGATACAGAGAGCGTTATTTCTATATAACGAAATATGGCAGCATCAAAATCTGTACTAAGCACCTGTTACAGTAGACCGATCACCTGCTTAGCTGAAAGACAAAAATAAATACAAAAATAGATATAAGGCAATATTGCCTTGCAGTAACCATACATATATTCCCGAGAGGAGTTTAAAAACAGGATTCAAGAAACTCTGGTAGAGGTTCTAAAAAAGGCTTGAAGATCCTATGATAAATTGCTTCAAGCCGTAAATGAAGTAAAATTTTTTTTACAATTTTTAACATTTTTGTCTAGACCATATCGTAACTATCTTTACATCTGATTTTTGTTGATATTGAAAAAGCTTTTGATGGCCAAAGTCATCAGAGCATCTGAAACGAATTTACAGGAAAAGCTATTTCTCACAAATAAATTTAATTCCCGGAATAAGAGATTTCTAAGCAAAGAAGTGTGTTTCTTAATTCTATCGATGTCGACTCAAGTGTTCGGCAATATTTTATCTTTTCTTTATTCTTTATTTTTTTGCAATTTTGTAAAATTGGATACATTTACAGTAACTGTCAACTTAGAATTTATATTCAGATTTTTAAACCAGAAATTGTACTAATTTGGTCCAAGCAGTGTGAAACGAAACTACTTTATGTTATTCTCACTATTATTAGTATTAGGTCCGAAGTATCTCTTCTTCTCAATCGGATTTCCCTCATTTGTGTTCGTATATTTCTGGTGGGAGCAGACGAGGTGCTTTGAAAAAGTTAAAACATCACACCCAATAAATCTGGTACACCTAACGACTTGATCTATGCTGATGATATTGAGTTCATAAATCCATTAAACAGACCCAAATGTAGAACATGAAGTATGAAGGCATGCTAGTAAAACGATGACCAAGTATAATATTTGTGAAGTATAATATTATATATTTGGCAGCCAAACAATAGCAAATAGTAGCGCCAAAATAAATATCGAGACCCCCTTTGAAAAAATGCACGTATCTATGCCAATGGCCGGCATAGCGAAATTGCTAAAAATATGAATATATTGGTGCGAAACATATATCTTGTGTGCAGCATAAAATATATATTAAAAAGAAACAAGCGACATGAACCTTCTTGATTGAAAGCTACTGATTTTCGTATGAATACCAGTGAGGATGCCGAATATGTTCCAGTAGAAGTTTTGAGAGTCATTGATCTATGCAAATTACGAATATGCATATATAGGATGGGCCATTTAAAAGTTTGAATTTAAAAATGCAATTAAAACAAAAACGGTTTGAAATTTTGTCAAATTACTTTTTTTTTTTTTTTGTTATAAAGTACAATTATTCTGATTACAAATGAAATATTATTTCATAGCTCTAGCGTCTGGGCTCACAGTACCCCATTTGGTGGAATCAATTTTAGAGAACTTTTTCGAGTGTATCGGGTCGTATCTCGGCAATGGCATTGCGAATGATGGCATTCAAATGCTCAATTATCTCTGGTGTGTCGGCATAACACTCGTTTTTAACGAGTAATAACAGCAAATAGTCCAACGGTGTCAAACCGCAGCTTCTTTGCGGCCAACTGACTTCTCCATATCGGCTAATTAAACGGCCATCAAACGTTTGACGCAATAAATTGGTTCTGGCATGAGATGTATGGCAAGTTGCACCTCCTGTTGAAACCAAACAACGTTCACATCAATACCATGGAGAGTGGGCACAAAAAAAACTATTATCATGGTCTCCATTGACTGTAATGGTTGTGCCGTCTTCATTTTTGATGAAATATGGGCCAATGATGCCTCAGCTATATAAGCCGCACCAAATAGCCACTGGTAATGAGTGCATTGGCTTCTGGGTTTTCTGAGCCGAAAATACAGCAATTTTGCTGATTAACATAGCCACCAAAATGAAAGTAAGTTTAATCCGAAAAGATGATTTTTAGCTATTTTTTTTATTTTTTTGTAATATCCGACTAATTGTCTTTGTTTTGGAAATAAATTTCCAATAAATCACTACGTATGTAGCTCAAGCGTAAATCAATTCATTTCGTTCAGTGAAGATAATATACTGAATTTTGTGACAGAATAGAATAACATAAGTATTGCCAGTTTCGAATAAACCGCTGGTTAAAATTTAAAACGATATATGACTCACACGATATTTATATATTAGTCAGTACTTCTTTACGTGGGCGAAATAGGTTCGTATCTATAAAAGAATTAAAATAATTTTAAGCTTTCTTTAACCTATGCCCCTGATGTAGAGTAGAATTAGATAGTGCGATTGAACTATTCACACAATTGAAGTAAGAGAATTGGTTATAACAATGTTTTTTTTTAGATTCGCAGTTCTACTTCATATTTTTTTCCTTCATTTGCGTAACACACTCTTTGCACTCTTAACTCTGTAGTTTTTTTGTTTGTTTTTTGTTCATGAATTTTCTTCGTTTATGTGTTTGAAACTCTATTTGAAAAAAATTTGATACCACGCCAATAATATATACTAACAGTGTTGCATAATCTTTTCAATTGAAATCTGCAAAAATTTAACTGATTGCACTATTGAACTAAAAGTACGACACAGTTTATTAAAATGCTCTGAAATAAGAAGAACTAATGAACTCAACTCTAATGCATATCGATTTCCTTGTAGATAAGATTGCCATAATTAAGAAAACAGACATATTGTACAATATCGCAAAACATGCCCTCGATCAAAGCCCACATGGAATGCGTATTTGTAGTAGACCGAAAGGCCTATAGCTGGATATATATGAAGAAATCTAAAGGAGATTTAATTTTGCCATGCACACAAGGGTTAATTTCCTAAAAATGACGAAAATTTTAATATTCACATCTCTGTATTTTAACTGCAAACATATTTCTATTTTTATTCATTTCTTCTTTTTAAATTGTATGGTATTTCTCTCTCTATCTGCCTTTTTTAAATCTACTTTCAGTCTTTCGAAAGGCACACTCAGAATATTTAAAAAATGCGTTAATTAAAATCAGATTAAAACAATTTTAATCCATTGCAGACACAACAAAATATACAAAATGAAAATGCAAAATGTGGAAAGATTTGTGATAACAATTTTAATGGGGCTGACTACATACATATGTTTTGGACAAAGAATAAATTTATAAAAAACAAATGGATAACACTACCAAGCTTACAATACGCATTAAATAACAATAGTATTGTTAATAAATAAGAACCGTTTTAATTTCAAATATTTTATTTGACATACAACTCTCTATGGTAAAGAAAAAATAATGGAAAACAAATTGTTGAAATAAAAAAAAAAAAAACAGCAATCAACCACTAATTTTATTTTCTAAAAAGTTTTCTTTAATTTATTTATTTATTTCTTTTTGACTCCTTTTCTTTGACGCGTCTAGACACATGAGCTGGGCTCCTGCTCTCTTATTGATGGGTGATGGTTGATGGTTGAGTGATGTGTTTGTTTGCCAATGACTTGTATGTTGACGGTTAAGTTGGGTGACATTAAAACCTTATTAAACTTTTGTTTAACAATTTTAACATAACGCCATCTTCTAAAACGATCAACAGTGTCCATCATTAAATCTCTAAACGCACTGAAACGATGATGAGAATGACGCCAATGTTAACAACACCAACAACATATGAAAAATAATGATAACAACCGCTGGACATTTAATAGTAAAAAAAATAAATGATAATAGAAAAACTACCACTCTTAGCAATACCAGCAACTGAGAAAAAATTACAATTTTTGAATTTTTTAGTTTCATTTGAAAAAAATAAACAATGAACCTAAAATGCGAAACTATGTGCATATGGAACAGAATATTAAAGGAATGCATTTATTGCAAAGAAATTTAAGTCTTTATTAAATACATTCAGTTTAATTAATATTAAGGCAGTCCGTCCAATAAAAAAGATTTCTCATGGCCCTAATTTTACGACCCAAATTTATAGTCAATCAAATTTGGAAACAGAAAATAGACGACGAAAAGGTCGTATTATTGTATGGTTATGTATTGGCTATATGAATTGGTCATAAAACCGATCTTATTTTATGGATCGGCTGTCTGGTAGACGTCGCTAGTGAAGAAGATCCGTCAGATTAAGTTTGAAGGTATCATGATATCGATGGCAATTATGATAACTGGGGCATTGAGAATCGCCACTTCGAAGTAGGAAGAATCACTGTATTGAACTTGGTACCACCGCACCTTCAGACAAGGCAGTTGGCAGCAACGATGGCTTTGAGATTGATAGCCAGAAACCTTTGTCACCTTATGAACAAGGAGAAATTGTAGCACTTCATGAGCAAGGATTGAGTATGCGTGGAATGGCGAAAAAACTGGGACGATCTTTGTGTGTTGTGCAAAATTTTCTCAAAAACAGAGAAAGTTATGGAAAATTATAAACCACGGGTCCTACAAAGGTCCTGACTGACTAATTTGACGAAAGGCCTCGAATTCCAGAAAGCAGTAGATGAATGATGTCACGATAATTCTGTCCCGTAAAGAAATCGAAGTGGGTGAATGCACTCACCTGTTGCCGGACCAGAACTGGGAAGTTATTGAGACTGCTCAGATCTTAGAAAGGCTATAACTGACCATTGTTTGGGCTTTTGGCAGATATTCGTAAATGCTGAATATCTGTATAATGTGACGGGTGATTTTTGCTATTTAGTTTTTTAAAGTAAATTTTTTCAATGTTAAAAAAATATTCAGGACATGTGGCAATGCCAAAAATACTCAGTAAGGATCGCTATTTAACCATTAATAGACCAAAAAAACGTTAACTCCTCAAAGCATTGCATTTTTTATCAAAATTCGTGCTGTGTGGGAAATGTGTTTCGTAAATTTCTATCAAAATAATTTTCAGCGACGAAGCTCATTCTTGGCTCAATGGGTATGCCAACAAACAGGATCGCCGAATTTGATGTGAAGGGCAGCCGGAGGCTGTCAATGCATTCTGAAAGATGCAAGTTGGATATAGCTTTTGAGCCGGCGGTATCGCTAGACCGTACTTCGTCAAGAACAATGAAAATCGCAACGTTACAATAAATTTTTTTGCTCAAAATAAAAGATTGGACTTGGTGGCCAAGTGGTTTCAAAAAGATGGTCCAATACGCCACATGTCACTAGATATCATTAACCCTTTCGGAGCAATCCATTCTCCGCCAATATCCTGCGATTTGACCTCACTAAACTATTTCGGGTATTGGTATATTCTCTTGAATATGCGAGGGACTATTTCAGCCCTGAAGATGACATTACAGCTGCCATTGGATAGATATCGGCCGAAGTGCTGGAAAAGTATGAAAAAATTAGAGTTCATGGAATGGCCACCTACGGCGTATCCTCGAGCGACATTAAATATTTAATTTACATTTGCAAATTTTCTGTGTTTTTATTTAATTTTCAAAACGCAAACGCTTAAAAATTCACCCTTTATTACGAAAACTGCAATGACTAAAAGTTGGCGAAGAGTCCACTTAACATCATCATTTGATGAATGATTAATTTGGCTTTTTCAGCTGATGGAGGCTGGACAGGTTCAATAAGATCTTAATCACTAATTATAGGATATATGGTAACATCACGTGATGTTGTTTTTCATTGAATATTCGTCAGTTGTTTAGTAATACGATTATATTCCTCATATACATGATTTAAACTATGCCACTCCTTTACGTTCTGAAAATTAATAAGTTTTGCGAATGAGTTGTACCGTGTTTTCAATTTGATTGCAGGGAAAACGGCACCATTTAAAGACGGTTAAGAACATCAACACTGTTTTGTTTCTAAAATTTCTTGTTTTACATCAAACACACATCACATGCGATAGGAAAAGAAGATGGATAGATGGATTGTTGGCTGGCTGGATAGATGTAAGGATGGACAAATGTTTAGATGGTTTGACAAACGACAATGACATAAACGGCAATAACTATATGTTGTTGTTTTTATATTGTTGTTGTAGTCCTTATTGTTGTTTGCAAAACACTAAAAATGGTTATGGTTGCGCTGCTGCTAAACATAAAAAAAATCATTCACTTTTCGCTTTTCTTTTTTGTGTTGCAACAAAAAATTGGTGGCTGTTATGTTAAAAGTATCGACATATAATCACCTTTAATTTTTTATTTTTTTTATATATTTTAGTTGAGAAGAGTTTTTTGTTGTTGTTTTGTTGTGTGCTTCTTCTGTTAATAAATTGATAATTAATAAAACAAGTAATGTACGACACTTCTGTTCAAGAACATGCAACGCATACCAAATGTTCAAACAATAATTGTACAAATGATTGTCAGCAACACAAGCACGCGTGTGTGTGTTTGTGTAGATGTTGCATCAAATAAGTGGTAACTTATACTCACACTTTAGTTATAGTAGTAGTCGTTGCAAATTCGCTATATACGCTTTACTTTTAAAGGAGTTGCATACTTTTGTTTAAGATTTATTTGCTGATTGTATGACTACTGACTGTCTCTGTGTTTCTTTATATTTTGTATGTCTAAATACGAATATAATGAAGATGATGATGAAGATGATGCCACACAGATACTTTTCTATCACATGTTCAACGAAAATATCGAAAAGAAAAAAAAAACGGATGTCATTTTGTGTGTGTTTGTATTGTCTCGTATATATTTCATACTTTTTCACTACAACATTAAAAGAAAAAACATAAAAAAGATAAAAGCATGAGAAACGTTGATGGTGGCCCATACTGTCAATGTGTCAGCAACATTTTAGACATCATTTAAACAGTGGTAATGAGCATTTGTTAGATGGTAAAAATCAACAGGTCCTGTTGTTGCTTGCCAATGACAAACAGTCAGCTAAACAGCCATTCAACCAGCCAAATAGTCCCGTCTTTTGACTGTAGCTTCTGGACAAAAGTAAAAAAAAATCTAGAAAAAAAAGGCGAAAAGGCAAAAACCTAAAAAATCATAATTCATTGTAGCTAACAAAGCCCAACAACAGCATTAACAAAAACAACAAAGTGAACTTGACAAAATACCAACCTTTTGGATAGTATTAAAATACAAAAACAATAACAACAACAACAACATAAAAACAAAGATTTCAAATAAATATTTAATTTTTTTATTTTATTATTCTTCATCATTCATTATTTTAACCACTAACCACACCATCGCTTAAAATTTGATTGATGGTGTGTTAAGTTTATCGTTAAATTGGTAACATTTTGAGTTTAATTAATTGTTTCTCGTTTCTCTCTAATGACTCATCATAACGATTAACAAAATGTCAATGACATAAAAATATGAGCATTGATTTAAATATGTATGAGCATACTGAATTGTTGATATAATTGATTGCCAATAAATGTCAGTAAACAAAAAATAATTATGTTTGATGTTTGGTTAATTTCGGTTATAAGAACAAACACAATATAAACCCACAATCTACAGCCATATATCTGGTTTTTCTTTTAAATTTCAGAACTCTGAGTAGGAACCACTGCTTTTTTGATAACCTATTTAACAACCTATAGTTGCGTTTTGTTTAGTTTGGTTTGAAATTTCCTTATTTGTAAATTGTCGAATTTTTTTACCAAAATAGGTTTTAGTACAACTTGGCGGTGCCACGCCCATACAATTTTTTTTATTTATATGTCTATACATTTAAAACGGTAAAAGTAAGACTTTCTTAACTTGGTCCAAATAACTTTGTGGTCAATGAAAATCGTCAGTCAAAGAGTGGGCGGAATTGGATGAGTGAGATTGACAAGGAAGGTTCTGAATTTGGTTTAAATAATTACGTGGTAAATCTACATCACTTGTCGAAATATGGTCAAAATTGAATGAGTGGGTGTGGCACCTCCAATACAAAGTAAATATTGATTTTTGTATATCTAGATAACAGTAATAGTGAAAGTCCTTATTTTGGTCTAAATTACTTTGTCGTCAATATAAATGATCACTCAAAAAGTGGACAAAATTAGATAAGTGGGAGTGGCAGCTCCCATACAAAGTATATGTTGATTTTTATATATCTTTGGAAGGGTAAAATTGGAAGGTTCTGAATTTGGACTAAATAGCGTCGTAGTCAATACACATCATCAATCGAAATATGGACGAAACTGAATAAGTGGTAGTGGCACCTCTAATAAAAAGTAAATACTAATATATACTTGGTCTATACGACTTGGTAGTCAATATAAATAATTGATTTAATGCATTCTTTAAAATTTTTCTTAAGAGGAATATATTTTATAGGTATACATCACAAAGGCCCCCAGCAACTAGGGGAGCCATGTCTAAATACTAAATTTGATACCTAACAAAGCCCGTTTCATTGATATTAAAAATTAATTTATTTGTTTTATTATGATTTAAATTTGTGTAACTGTTACATAAGATTTTCAACACATTTATGCGTAATGGCTTTCATATACTAAAAACAGCATAGCTCTATGGACTTCCAGACAGATGACTGGTAGAAAAAAAATTATTTAGAAACTACTTCAAATAATATTCCACTATCAGATTTGATGCCTTCTAAAAAATTAAAATTTACTCTAAAGCATTGGCTTAATGCTTTGGTTGCATGAATTTTTTTGCAACTCTCTTCTTTCATAATTCAGCTCTAAATTATGAGTCGAATTACATTATTCCCCATACACAATTTTTGGAGCTTCTTCTTCTTTTATTGCATGTTCAATTCTAAATTTAAGCGATTTCATGCAAAAGTTAACAAAACCATATATTCTATAATAAATGTATCAAATATATAACATACTTATATAATAAAAGCAAACATAATATATATAACAAATATAATATAATAAATATATTAAGATCATTGAATTTTGTTAATTAATTGCAGAAAATCATCTCTATTTCTCTCATTATGTATCAGTTCACCAATACTTCTTCAACCATGATAATTGGTCAGCCATGATAATTGCTTTCTACCAATACCTCGTCTTCCTTCTATTCTTCCTTGTACAATGAGTTAAAGCAATTCGTATTTATCACCCCTAATAATATGACCAAAGTATGCAACCTTTCACCTTTTCGTTATGGTGATGATTTTTCGTTCTTTTCATAGCCTGGTCAATACTTCACTGTTTGTTACACGGTCAGTCCCTGGTTTTCTTAATATCCGACGATAACACCACATTGCGAAAGCTTCTAGTTTATTCATGTTGGCGGCTTTTAATGTCCATGTTTCGACTCCGTAGAAAAGTATTGACCATACATAACATTTCAAAGATCTTATTATGAGGTTGATATTAATGTCTCTACTTGTTAGTAATTTTTGGAATTTACAGAATGTACTCCTAGCCATTTCTATGCGAACATTAATTTCCCTTTTGCATTGCCAAGGCTCTTGTAAACAGCAGCCGAGATATTTAAATTGTGAATCTCGTTTTCATGTTTAAACTCATTCAAATATATTTATTATTATTTCGGCAATTAATAACCGTTGTAAATCATTAATGTTATCGACCAATAATGTACTGTCGTTCGCGTAGAGAATATTGTTGATATATGGCCCATTGACTTTGATTCCAATGTTGAAATCATTCAGTGCGTCTTGGAATATGAATTCCGAGTAAATATTAAAAAGCAGAGGGTATAGAATACATCCTTGACGAACACCTCTATTGATGTTAATAGTCTCTGTTACGATATCTTCGAAGCGGACTTCTGCAATCTGATTCCAGTATAACGATTTGATGCAAGTGATATCTTTGCTGTCTATATTAATAAATCCCAAACTATCTATTATGTTGTTATATTGAACTCTGCAAAAGAAAACATTTTTGCGTACATCCTTGCAATTTTGAATCAGCACTTGAATGCTAAACAAGGCTTACCGTGTACCCATAGCTTCTCTGAAACCGAATTGTGTTCTGCCCATAAGCATATCACGTTGGGGTATAATTTTTAAAAATATTTTCAGTGTATTGCACAACAAACTTATAAGTCTAAAATCCTGACACTTATTTGCACTATTCTTTTTCGGCAGTGCTATAAATGTAGAATTAACCCAATTTTCTTGATAAACTCCTGTGTTATTTACATGGTTGAAAACTTTTTCCACAATTTCAATACCATTGTCATCTAAAGTTTTAGTATTTCGGATGCTAATGCGTCGCAGCCTTCTGCTTTATTTCGAGAACTAATCATCCAAATTGTAAATAACTCAGTATTAATTACCCTGTGAACTATTATCTCTTCTTATCAATATACAAATATAATAAGAAGAACTGTCAAAATGTGACTTGCGAACAGTTTAATTCTTATAAGTAATTCAAACAGCGAACAAAGTAATCAGAAGTCCTGTCGCTTAAAGTAGGGTAAAAAAAATCGTCTTAAATAAATTAAGACTAAAAACAACAAAAAATACTTCATTTTTAATTCTTTTTTTCTTATTGAAGCCCTTTTTTGTATCGTCATACAAGTATAAATAACCATCATCATCATTAATATCATTATAAGGAATTTAATTCTTATGATATTGTAAAATTTATCATTTGCTATGGAATGACATGATTTGTTTTCAGTTTTTTGCTCAATACCGAAGAGTCTTAAGATATACTGGCACCTTTTAGTAGCAAAAAGTGTTGGTCATGTGTGTTTGCATTGGTTTGGTGGCATTTAAAAATCTTTTTCAATTTCAATTTTTATTTTGTGTTTTTTTTTAATAACATTCAATACACGAAAAGCATAAATATAAAGGGAATATTAAAGTAAGCACAAGCTATGGCAGGTTGGAAACGAAAAGATGTCGAGCAGGACGGACAGGACACGAACAGACGAAAAAGTACAAAAAAAGGTGTCAAGTGAATTTGTAAAAATGAATACGCAACACACTTTGAGGTGTTGGTTGACATAAGTTTCGATTGTGTTTCCTCTTTGGAATTATTGTCATCATCGTCAGTCAGTATCATCGTTAATATCATCATTGCAGGCAGGCTGGCAGGCAGGAAGACAGTTCAAAAGTATATTATTCACACACAAAATCATTGTCAGCAATATCTGTTTCTTTTTGTAAAACTACAATAACATTTAATATCCTCAGGTGTATAAAGGTGTCGTTGATAAAGATTATACTATTGCTGGAGCTGTTGATTTTATTGTAGACCCTAGTGTTTAGGTGTTTGTGGCTGATTTAAGTAATTTTTTTTTTTTCATTAATATTTGCTTTTTGATCATTAAGCAAAGATCGACCGGATCTAGTGTAAGTGTTTATCTTTGTTTTATTTTAATATTTTGGTCAAAATCATGTTGGTGGTCTTTATCTAGCCTACAACAACATTATTTCGCTGACCATGATTGGCAATTTTAGCTGGTAGAGATAGATCTCGTATGAAATATAAAAAATATATTTGTAATGATAATGATATTTTGGCAGGGAGGAATTGGAAACGGCGACGAAATTAATGTGTTTTAATACTAAATTGCATAAACATTGATTACATCTAATACTTATTCGTATGTCTGTCCGTGTGTAGATCAAATTTATTTTTTATTCCAATTTTTTATTTTCACTTAATCGTGGTTTTGAAGGTTTAAGAGTTACAGTCATTTTTCCACTGTTTAACGTTAATTATATATAAAAAATAATAATTTTCTTTAAACCAATTATAATAATTACTTGATTGGTTTTCCATCAAAGAAAAAATATGAACAAAAGACAGCAATTAAAGCAATTTTAAAAATTATATAAATTTGTAACAAACAAAAAATAATATTTTTTGAGATAAATTCGTTTAAAGCAGGCACCTACACAATGAGCCTTTTACGTTTTTTTATAAGCTTCCTTAGTTTAAGACACAGTGGAATAAGCCAACCAAAAATCAGACAGAAAATTATTAGTTGATACTTAAAGTGTGAAGAGGTCGAAAATAAACTACAACATAAAAATGTAAAACCCCATAAAACAGTGTCGTATTGATCAAAATCAAAATTAATACTGAAGACGATGTTATTTACTTTATTTAAGAATAATTTTAATGTCCATAGCTTATTGAATATTTCTTTAAAAAAATCGATTATTTCTAGGGTACTTTTTTGTTTTTTGGTGAATTTATTTTAAATTCAGTAAATTTATTGGTTGTATATTTCCCTGATTCCTCCAATCGGACTTTTATATAATTATGTATAGGTCAACGTCTTAAGATTCTATGATTCTAATTTCAGCTGCCACCTAGTGCCATTCTCTGTGTTATGTCCTACAGATCAAAACTATCTGTTTGAGTTTGAGGCAAATTTTTAAATAACATAATAACCTATGCGACAAAATAGAAAGAAGTAGGAATACCTGGAAGAAATGCAATTTTTATACTATCTGACATGGAGTTCTACAGGAATCTGTTTTAAAATGTTCGTAAAACCTCTGAAATCTTCAATTATGGGTAAAAAACCGGTTTTTGGTACTTTCCTTTTTTCAATTGGCACAGTACGCTGTGCCAGTATTAGGAAAATAAGTTGTGTTAAGGAGGGAGTTGTGGTTATGACAGGAAACACTTTTGCGGAAAGATTTTTTCACTGACGAATGTTTTGGCTAAAGAACGAATTTTCTCTATAATGAGTTTTGCATTGGGCAATCAACTATAAAGGGGTATTCTTCATGAGAAAGGAGAGTAATACGTGGAAGCTGAGAAGTCCCAAAATAAAGTTTGAAGCACGGGTCTATAAATGAATCTTGAATACTAAACAATTTTAGGTTTCTCACCATATTTAGGAAGAAAGCGAGCAGACATTTAGAATGATATACTTATATATAAAAAAGGTTGTGTTCCTCATTTTATAACTCAAGAACCACTGGACCGGTTTAGAAACCAACACATGCGCTGGAAAGGTGTAGTTTCACTGATGGTTTTGTTTCAAATGGGCGGTGCTATTTTTGTATCTTTAAAATGGTAATAGCAAGAGTTTCCAAATTTGGCCCAAAGAACTTTGAGCTCAATAAAAACCACCAGTCGAAAAGTGGGCAGAATTGATAAGTGGAAGTGGCGCCTCCCATACAGAGCTAATCTTGATTTTTTTATATCTGTGGAACGGTAAGAGTGGAAGGTTCTGAATTTGTCTAGGTAACTTCGTAGTCAATACACGTCATCAGTCAAAATAAAAGTAAAATTTCATAAGTTGGTATGGCACCCCACATACAAATTAAATATTAATTTTTGTGTACCTAGAGAACGGTAATAGTTAAAATTTATAAATCTGGTCCATATAACTTTTTAGTCAGTACAAATCGTCAGTCAAAGTCTAGGCGGAATTGGATAAGTGGGTGCTTAGTAAACATTGATTACTGCATATTTTAAGATCGGTAATGGCGATAGATCTCAGTTGGCGGAATAAACTATTTTCCTTTGTGATGATGTGTTTTTCCTTTATACAATGTGTGTGTGTGCATTTCTTTACATTTGGCTTATAGAAATACATTTTATAGGTATAGAACACAAAGGCTCCCAGCAACGGGAGAAGGTCTACTCAAATTTTTTATTCAATATTTTCCACATTTCTGAAGTTTAGAGATATTTTTACATACTAACTTATATAGGTCTCGAACTATGCATGATTATATTAAAGTTTCTTATAAAAGGCTGTGACTTAAATATAAGTTAAGTTAAATTAAGTTATAAATAAGGTATGGCTTAGCCACTAAAGTATTGAGCTTTTTAGTATAGCAACTCATAAAATATTGTTCGATTATTAGTAGATCCTTCAATCCTTACATACGATTATAACCAACCAAGCAACAATTAATTTTATAATAGATAATTAGGCTGTCTTTTTACATTTTACACCTATGGTATTTGAACTTATTTTTAATAATATATCACGTTTTTACTTGCAAGGGAATGAAGTGGGCGATAGAGGAGTATACGTAGGAATCAACATCACCCACTTTATTAACTAATAAAAGTCACAATTATATTATGCAGCGAAAAATGCTATACCTTAACTGGAAACTACACAGCAGTGTAGCCCTAAGTTGCAAATCAAATGTATTTTGTTTTCATACTGCTTCTTGCAAGCATAGCATAAATAGGTAGAGAAGGCAGTGCTAGCGCACACCCCACAAACACTAACAAAAGGTATATCACCTTGATCAAAAAGTTCCAGGAATTTTTCAGAAAATTGAAAATACAAGTTTATTCATCTAATTCTATATTGTCCCCTTCAAAGTAACCTCCATCGACTGCAACACACTTATACCAGCGCTTATTCCAATCCTCGAAACATTTTTTATATACGTTTTTCGGTATTTCCATCGGCTGCTAAAGCGCGTTCCCCATAATGGCTTTTTAACTTGATTGATCAGAAGGAAGTCCCGGGGACCCAAATCAGGTGAAATCGGTGAATATTAGATAGTATTTGTTACATTTTTCGTCAAAAATTTTAGAATAATGATGGCACTGTGCGACGGTGCGTTGTGATGGTGTAAAATCCACGAGTTTTCTGTCCACAATTCTAGTCTCTCTCGGCGATTTGCTTCTTGCAAACGTCTCTTAACGCACAAATAAAACTCTTTGCTTACTGTCTGCCTTCTGGAAAAAATTCATGATGAACTACACCGTTGTAATCCATGAAAACCATGAGCATTGCCTTCTTTTTTGACTGAAAACGACGTGGTTTTTTTTTCTCGGCTAATTTGGTGAACGCCGCTCACTTATCTGATGTTTGGACTGCATGTCGCACTCATAATTGATGAATGTGAGGTCGAATTCAGCCTTACAAATCATGCCTTTGCGACCGTAACACGCAAAACCGACCGTAACGTCCAAAATTCCTTGGATGGATGCATAGGCAATGTTCAAGCCCTCCAACATTGACCAACATTTCTTTTACTTTATCAATGTTTTCATTAGTTTTCGATGTCAATTTGATATTCCAGATGTACCAACTTAACAAAAAAAAACTCAAATCGGAAACCGCCACATGTGGGTTATTCCGGAAACTTTTTTATCAAGGTGGTATTGTGGAAAACGGAACATAACTTCATAGAAATGTTTCTACTCTTTACTCTCGACCTTGTTATGAGAGCACTTACACCACTATATCCAATTAATGCACAACTTTAAGATCCCTATTAAGATTTACAAATCAGTACAGACAAGTCAGTCCCGACTTTCGCTACACAAATGCCTTCATATAAACATGTATACATTGATGGTTCAAAAAAAAAAAACACATGGTAATGTTGGTTGCAAAGTTTTTTCAGAGCAAGCAAGTATCACATTGAGTCAAAAACTACCAGACTATAGTAATGATCTATTAACCGAAATAAAGCCTATAAAGATTCAAAAGAAATATTTACTGATAGCAAAAGAGACCTTGCGAGTATACATATATTCAATGTGTATGTAGAAGTGATAGCATTAAGTCGGTTCCCAGAAACTGGATATTAAAGCGTACTGTAGGTGCTATTATGGATCATTAAACACGAATTGGATTTATGAAAGAAACACAAAAAGTGTCGAAACTGCGTGAAAATCAGGCAAAGAACGGGCTGTCGGGCCAAAATGTCTCTCAGCAATATTTCTTTAGAAGCTGTAACAATCAAAAAGAGCATGAATCATCTAAACGTCTTTTCTTTGATGACTTAAAGCTAACATTACTTATTCTGAGAAGCTTCTAACGGGCAATATGGAAAAGATTTATGTTTTAATTTGATCAAATGGATGGCTGACGAAAAGTATCGAAAAGATGTAGGATCTTAGTGGGTTGTAATGTAATGTAATGAAAGTGGGGTATGGCCGAAGGCGGCCTTTGGTGCGACCACAGTTGATCTATTTGGTCTCCTCTAATCATCAACGGGACTAATACTCCATGAAACCGGACAAATTTTAATTGGAGTATCTCTCAAAAAGCGTTTGATATAGTAGAGGCCACTACTGTCATTACGATGTTCTCTCGCGAAAGATTTTTATTTTATTATATATCCTTTCAACAGATTTTTGGTGAAGCCAAGAGAAGCCCCTCAATAAAACATTTTGCATAGATACCCGCCTATGGCATTCAGACCTAAGTAGCTAGGTTGTTAAGCGCGTTCTTTCGCTGTGGACACGGCTGTACAACTGCTAAGGGCTCTGAGAAACGATTGACAAGAGAGTATTTTCATTCTTACCATCGATTTTTCCCTACATTTCGATTTTCCTGCAGTTATCAATATTACATAAAAATCCGCGTGGAAATCTGTGATGTCCTTCCTCAAAGTGTAACGTTTGTCACTGATATTATCGCAGCCCTTTTGTATACCAATAGATGTGTGAAGTATATTGTAGATTGTAAACCTTATAAACGTACGCATTTAGCTTAAGCTTTTTTTTACTTTTGTTCCACTGTACATTCATTTGATTAAATTATTTTTTATGGCACTAATCAAAACTAAACTAACGATGGTAACAGTTAATATAACAAATCTGTTATCTGGAAAAAACCGAAAATTTCTAGGAAACCTAATCAAAAAATTATTAAAGCAATAAAAACAACACAAGCAACAACAACAACAACAACATAAAATAAAATAAAAGCAAGTAATTTTGTGTGTTTTAATTTTTGGTTATCATAAACGTTTTTGACATGTTAAACATGATCATAAATATTATTTTTGGAGCTGCTTTTTTGAAAACCTTTTTGTGTTCCAGCGATAACTGCGAAAAATACAAAATTGGTCAAAACAAAGATCCGTTCATTGGCTGTTAAATATGCGTAACCGTTTACGTTTTGTTTGCTTGACTTCTGGTGGAGTGTTTATCAGTCAATGCTTTATTCGTTTTTGGGCTTCTTTCTATCTAAGCTGCTTCAATGTTTTCACAGCAGCACGCTAAATAATTCATTTTTCGTTGTTGTTTTTTTTTTTAATTTATAACCGCTGTCTGTTGATGTTGCCAAAAAGTTTTTTTGTGATGATCTTGTTTTAAATTGTCGTTTTTTTGTTACTTTTCATTTCTGGGCAATTGTTTAAAGTTGAGGTCATAAATATTTAACAACATGTGGCCAGAAAATAAGCAGCACAACAATCTATAGATAAATGAATGGTTGCAATGAAGATCGATCAATGCAAAATATTTTCAAACAATCGTTTGCGATTTAAATTTTTAGTATTTTTTTATGAATTTTATTGATTCCGTTTGCCGCAAAACGTTTAAATTAATTATGGAGAATTCGTTTTAAAAATTCATATAATTATTTTTGGGGGAATTTAAAAAAAAATCAATCAGAGGATAATGATTTAAATGGTAAGTAAATGGAAAGAGTGGAAATGTTAGAGGAATTTCTTGAAATTGCTTTTACTAAAAATAAAAATATTTAAAACTAAAAAAATTTCAATTGTAAGACCTAAACTCCTAGACCAATCAGTTCAGAATCAAATTCTAAGTCGAATTAATCACGCGCATTCCGACGAACTTAATATTCATAATGTGTTTATCCGAAATAAGTGCTTTATGCCCTTTAAAATAAAACCAAATTTAGTTACATCGCCCAAGTACTCTGCAAAGTGACTCCTAGGAAAATAAAGGCATAATTAAAGCCGTGTATACCAAATATAAGCTATATCATTGCATATCGGTAGGTTAGTCCCTATCAAAGCTGGTTAGATGTACGTGTTCTCTCCACACTCCTGTTCAAGGTTTTCTTCGACTGTGTACTACAATTAACTTTACCCCTGTCAATACGTATAACCTGCATACTTAATATGAAACTGGGCGATATTTGTCTCCTGGTTCACAGATTTTATGATATGCAGGGGAAGTTAGATTCTGTACGGGCAAAGGTATACGGAGTGGGATTGCAAATTAACATTACGAAAACAACAGTTTAAGTTTAATTGGGAATTGATTACATTTTTGGTTAAAGTAATTCTTTAGTTTGTCGCTCATAAGAAAACTGATATCAATTTTCAAATTAGTAAAGCTATGTGATGTTCTCTGACGAAAGCTTTGAAGTCAAAAAACTGGCAGCCCAGCATCTAAAACAGTTGATAAAAGCTTGCGGCAGGTGTAGTAAAATCGGCACACAAGCTTTCAGAAGATAGCACAAGAATGTTTCGAATCATTTTCTTGTGTGCCACAAGAATTAAAGCAAAAAAAAAAAAATTAATTAACCAATATACATACTGAAATATAACGAAATTGAATTATTTTTGAATTAGATCATTACTTAACTTTAGATCATTACTTTGCATTAGATCATTACTCGTCTTCAAAAAATCAGCAGTGAGGGTCATATTAAATGTTTGATTAGGAGAGAAAAAATCAATTTCGTTGTTTACTGTTTTCAATTAACGAACAAAGCAGAGCAATGCAAACACCATATAACCAAAACCGTTTGTTTTAAGTCTCTGTTACTCTCTCTTTAATAGATATTTTCAAGAAGTTTCTAGATAGACCATAGGGCCTTAACAAAGTTATCAAAAACTGCTCTACTTTTGTATCTCTTCAACTATGTCCTTTATTGGGAGTCTCCGTTTTTACAAGTCTTCGTCACATATTTGCTGGATCGCCTCTACTTTGGCTTCCTTGTCTGTTCCGGTCTACAACTGATTGAACGATATCCTCTCTGTTTTTTCAGAGTATGCTCTAGACACACCTTGCTCGAATTAGAAGTGGTTGCTGAGAAGAATATTCGTAATATATTTCTTAAGCATTTGCTTATGAACGCCTCCAGTAGTTGGATTCTCCGTGGTGCAGCGTTTCATGATTCCCAGCCATATAGAAGAACTGATTTAACGTTAGAGTCAAAGGTCTATCTTCAAGTATCTTTATATGATTTACCGGCAGAATTACTTCAAGCTTCAACAACCACAACAATCTTTCATCCTTATCTACTTCAGGCCTGAAATTAGCGACGTTTACCGAACCTCTGGACAAGATTGGAAATAATACAACTCTCAGAAAAGGGCTACTTAACGGACTGCGACAACTGCCGAAGCATAAATCTTCTTAAAATATCGTATAAAAATTTTAACAAATTTCAACAAAATTTTGCAACCCATTTAATGTGGGTTTTCGCCCATATCGGGATAATAAAGTAATCGATCTAATAGAGATGCCCATTGCACTTGGTGCTTATCGATTTTAAATGTGCGTTCGATTCAGTAAGTAAGTGGGTTCCGCGAAAATAATATCAGGACAGTGTAGGGGATTACAACGTTGTAAATGCTTTACAAAAGGCGGTACGGTAAAGCCTTTACAATAACGTCGGTAAAAGGCAGGGTTGTCCTTTATTGCAATTACAATTTTTGATTGTCTTAGAAAAGTTTATGGGGTAAATGGCAAAGATGAGAAGAGGTGTCTTTAAGGACATTTCATTTGTATAATACCCGAATCGAATAATTCGAATGAAAATGAAAAAATGAATGGCTGGATTATATGTTCCTAACCTTGAACATGACGAATTAAATGGAACGTTGTTTCAGGCGTGTGTAATTTATATGTCCAAAATTTAACAGCTAGGTAACGAACTTTCAGGGCTGCATCACCTCACCAGTACTCTTTTAATTGCTCTTAGATGACATTTTCAAGAAAGCTATGGATGGAGAAAATAGAGGTTCACCATTACATTTACTGAGCAGTCAGTCTGCTGTCAGTTCGGCATAGTAACATGCAGTCGAAACTCAATGGTTTGGTAGAGACATAGCTTGATAGTTAATGGGAATAAGACAAAGGCCATCAGCATCCAGTCAAACAAAAATGTTAACCGATGTGGTCAAGCGGGCTCTCGACGGATACGAAAGTACGAATTATTCGATCAAACATGATCTTTGTGTTGCTTTATAGTTGTGTGATATGATTGACAACGGATGCTATTTCACAGAAACTTTAAACGTTTGTTAACCGTAGCCCTAGCCGCATTTTCTTCTAGCCAAACATTATCAGGAATACCGACTTGCTCCTTAAATTTAAAATAAGCCCAATGGGATTGGATTAGCCATACCGTCAGAAAACAGCAGGATCATACTCGATTGGAATCCACAATGTTCGAGGAAAAGTGGAAGGCAGAATGGTACGTGGCGCAGATAAGTGGTGAAAGAAGTATAATAAGCTGACACTCTTGGAATGTATCGAAGGGTTTGGCGTATATCATTTAGATGTTTCTTTCTATTTTATCCCTAAGGATTATTTTCTGATTTTAAAATACAGGATATGATATTAATTTTTTTCTGATAATTTATTGTACCAATAAAAATGATGTAATAATGTTGTTTTACACAGTTTTCTTTTTTTTTAATTTTTTTTATACGTATTAAAACAATTTTGTAGTCTTTTACTCAATAAAAAGTAATAAAATGATTCACGTAATGAGTCATTTATTGTCCTTTACATGTGGTCAACAAACAATCAATAAGAATGTTATTTTCCGAAGAGATGTTATTCCAAAAGACATACGACCATAAAGTTGTTTACAACCAAAGTTCCCAAAAAGACAACATTTTCGCCAATTTAACGAAATAATAAATGTGTATGAAGGAGATGAATAAAAGTTAAAAGATTTATACATACTTCGTTAATGCCACAAAACGCAAAACTATAATTTTATTAACTACTCTGCTACACTAGTTTAAAAACAAAAGTGTAATAAAAAACAAAAATAAAAGGAACATTAAAAACTATTAAAAAAAAACAACACCAACAACACATATGTTGTTTATGCTAATCCCTTTCGTTCCATCAAAACACTTGACCGTCAAAAACAAGAACCTTAAAAAATGTTTAAACGAAAAGGGAGATGAATTGATGATGGCAGGATGGATTATGGACCGATAGCGAAAGTAATTTATTGCCATATGTTTTCAAAATCAAAGAAAGAGAAAAATTGAGAAGGAACCAAAAATGTATGTTCTTTTTAAGATGCGGTGATTAAAACGAAAAATGCCATTTAAATACGACTGCATGGCTCCAAAGATCGTTTTCTCATTTCATCACTCTGACGTCTTCCTTCTTAAGCCAAATAGTAATCAAAAAAGAGAAGCATTTTTATGGCAGTCTTGTTGAGGTATTTTGATAGTTTTTAAAGACTTCCTTAATATTGTTTTTATTTTAATCCTGCTTTAGAGCGTTTAAAATAAAATCTCTAAAAAAAATAACTTTGAGTCAATTTAGTTATGGTTCAATAGGTTTTATTATTATTACATTCAATTTGTGGCATTATCTTCTCTCTTTTCCTTCTTAAGTTGTGGCACATTTAGCCTAAAAGCTTAAATTTTTTCTTTAATTATTGGCAACATTTTCGTTTAATATTTAAGTTTTCCAAGAGCGCTGGCATGAGTTATTTGCCGAAAAATAAAACAATAAAAAAACGCAAACAAAAAAAAGAGATGAAACAATAAAAAATTAAAAACAATTTAGCGAAAATATCCCAAGGCTTAACTTTGTTCTCGGGTTCAAACGTTATTCAAAGAGCATAAAAACAAAACAAAAATAATCATAAAAACAACAACAACAATAAGATTCAATTTGAAAATATTGTTTATATCAATTTCGAGATATTACAAGAGAAATTAAAAAAGTGAATTTTTTTGTATGTTTTCCGAGCTTAATACATACACTACGTTACATAAGTATAGTGAAAATGGGCACAAGAAAATATATGAATATTTTTGTAAACTTTACACAAAGGCAAAGCTTTTTGGGTGGGTGGCTCTTATTCGGGTAAAAATTTGTTAATCGAAATAGTAACACACTATGAAAGTCGCTAGACGATATTACCAAAATGGCCAACGATAAGAAGCCCCATGGCCACAGTCGTGTTAGTAAACGCAACCATACATGTAGTATTGGAGTGAAATAAGTCGTATGCCAAATAAAAAACTTTATTGCGACCCTAAGTTTCTTACAGGAATTACAGGGTACAATAAATTGGTTACAAATTGCCGATAAATGGCTCTAAGAAGAAATATTTTAGTAACATTATTTGCAGTAGGCAACACCATTGATAGGTGACATTTTAAGCTTCATTTGGCTAGAGGACGTTACTAACATCGCATTATACTGTGAAAAGTCATCTGCGCTTACAAATGATTGAAAGCTCAGAATATTACCGTCATATTTCGCTTTTCTATTTTAGAAAAAGTAAAAATTTTGTGAAGTTTACGGACATCATGTTGTAATTAGCAACACAACAACGCAATGGTTTGCTAGTTTTCAATTTGATAATTTTAATATTCTCTGGTCCACCAATCACTAGAAAAGTCGATGAATTCATGAAAGAAATTGACAAAGATCGGCACATAAGCGGCGTGCAGTTTGCTAGAGATTTTGGATTTTACCACCAAATAGTTATCAAATATTTGAAGAGAGCTGAATACACAAAGAAGACCGACGTTTGGATACCATAAAAAATTAATGGACAGAGTTTTCATTTGCGATTCACTCCTAAAGCCGAAAGTGACACCAAGAAATTTTATGCTGTGTGTCTGGTAAGTTTGGAATATAATTCTTCATTATAAGCTTCCAAAACCTGGTCAAACACAACAACGCAATGGTTTGCTAGTTTTCAATTTGATAATTTTAATATTCTCTGGTCCACCAATCATTAGAAAAGTCGATGAATTCATGAAAGAAATTGACAAAGATCGGCCCATAAACGGCGTGCAGTTTGCTAGAGATTTTGAATTTTACCACCAAATAGTTATCAAATATTTGAAGAGAGCTGAATACACAAAGAAGATTGACGTTTGGATACCATAAAAAATTAATAGACAGAGTTTTCATTTGCGATTCAATCCTAAAACAGCGCACAGACGGCAAAGCCGAAATTGACACCAAGAAATTTAATGCTTTGTTTCTGGTAAGTTTGGAATACAATTCTTCATTATAAGCTTCAAAAACCTGGTCAAACACAACAACGCAATGGTTTGCTTGTTTTCAATTTGATAATTTTAATATTCTCTGGTCCACCAATCACTAGAAAAGTCGATGAATTCATGAAAGAAATTGACAAAGATCGGCACATAAACGGCGTGCAGTTTGCTAGAGATTCTGAATTTTACCACCAAATAGTTGTCAAATATTTGAAGATAGCTGAATACACAAAGAAGACCGACGTTTGGATACCATAAAAAATTAATGGATTATCGATCAAACTTTTGTTAAAATTTTTAGTCGAAAATTTTCGAACACCTATTTTATATACATAACACCTAGCATATATATATACATATACAAGTGTAGTTTTATAATTCCGTTAATCATTGTATGCCTAGTGCAAGAACTTCCAATGTTATGTTGCCTTGGAAGACCAGCTGCTTTCAACAGAATGGCTTGGAGCCAGATTATATCATTGGCCTTAGATCAGTGTAGATGGAAAGAATTCGTTATGGCCCTATAATCTTCTTTGTACTTTTAACTTACAAGTTTAGTATTGTAATTATTTAATAAATTTTCTAGCTTTCTTCTCCAAAATAACATATTTGATTTTTTCTTTTTACTTAAAATAACTTAAAAGTCTTGAACAGTAGGCCCTTAGTTTTGATATACGTTTCAGAAACATTATTTTTACAAATTTTTTCACAAATATTTCTAGAACAACGTAATTTTCACAGCATTAAGCATATTTAAGTCCATAGCTTATATGAATTAATAAGTTTATTGCATTTAGACGCTTCTAATTTCTTATAACGAATTGCAAATAGAAAAGCGCTAGTCTAACGCGTTTAAAAAAAAAAAAGCGCCAAAGAGAAAACATAGATGTGCCACGCTAAATATAGCGCGAAAGGCGCTAAACTGGAAACACTGAGTAAACTCGTGAAGTGGGCCGTGAGGTAAAAACCAGTTAAATTGGAGCTAACGCAGTAAAGCAGCGTTCGGCAAACTAATATTAATGCATTTTACAATTGTGGTAGTAATTGAGTGTCTCTCACTCAGGCCACTTTGCACTATGTTTTTCCACTTGTTTTCTCTTTACTTCTCTTTCTTTTTTTTTTGCCTATGCTTGTGACTACCTACTTGTGAAAATAGAAGAGAAGAGCATCTCTTTGCCGATTCTTGGAGTAAAGAAAGTTAAGTGTGAATAACCTCTGATTGAAAAGGTTGTGATTGAACCTTAGTTTTACCAACTATCGAGTTGGAAGAGCTTTATGAAGAAAGATCTGTCGAGTAATTGTTGATGTTTCCAAAGTTGTAAAGAGACAGAGTAATTAAGAATAAAAATTGTTAAGTAAAGGATTTTAATTAAAAACCAAACACAACTGCAATCTAAAAACTCATAAATAAACGTTTTTAAATGGTAAAAACGTAATAATACTCTAAGTACTCTACACGTTTAGTTTTAAAAGACAAACAGTGGTTAATTGAGTTTCCTTATGGTCGTACTATATCACGAATTTCGAATAATCGATAAAATAACCGTGGAAAATTAAAGTACTACGGAAGAGTAAAAGTGATTGAGATAACTGAGGCTATAAATAATCGGAAAGATATATTACAGGATCACGATTTGTATGCACAGCGGTCTACCTAATTCAGAGGAGTATTTGGCAATGTTTAAACAAAATCCGAATGTGTTTTTGCATTATTTTTAGTTTGCCTTTGATCTAATCATACACTAGAAATCAATAACAATTAAATTAGTGTGTTTCTTTGGTCTGCCTTGTAATGCTCAGATGGCCACAATAGTTTTTGGAAACAAAACTTTATTAAATATAAGTCGATAACGTACGCTGTTCACTGTAGCGGCAGCTTTTACCCAAGAATTGAGCCATTAGATGATAATGCATACCTAATATTCAGCTGTTCATCTTTCTTCAATGGCTTCATGTCATCATCTATTGACTAAATTGTTTCAAAATATTATTGATAATTCGATGAATAGAAGAACGGTTATGTAAAATTTGCAAAGTGGTCTGTCTACACGTTTGTCCAACACAACACGTTGGCTGTTTAAATTATTTTTACAGATCTTTTTTCTCAAAAGTTTTTTTTATTTTAGTAAAAATCTTCAAGTGTTCATATCCTTCACTACTGGTTAGTTTTGTGAACCGTTCACCCCACCTAATGCTTACAGTATTGAAAACGATTATTATAAAAGGACAAAAGTTGAAAATTTTAAGATCAATTAATACTTCGAAAAATTAATATCAAATTACTATTATATGCCCGTTTACCATTAGATAAAAATAATTAGAAAATAGATGGAAAAAATAATTTGTTTTATTTTTTAATCGCACTGTACGCACATGTACTCCATACACTGTTGCATGTAGGTTTGATGATTCTGATGTGGATCTCTTGTTAATCCTGCCAGCAAAATACATCATTTTTTGCTCTCACAAACCTATTTGTGAAGAGTAGCGGAAGAGAGAAAAAAAACGAAACTGAAGGAGGCGCTGAAAAACAATTAAAATTTGTATTTCAGATATTGTTCTTGTTGTTATTGTTTTGTTCATATCCTAAACTGTAACACTCATAACAAGGTCATGTACAAAGCGAAACATTTTTAATATTTTTTTTTAGATTTTTTTTTGTAACATTATCCTGTTTAATCGTTTTGTATATGTATTTAGGCATTAAAATGCGAATGTATGTACTCTGCTGCTACTGTATGTAACACTGAACACTGAAAGGAAGCATGAGTTGTGTAGTTGCAATGAAAATAAAGAAACAACAATAATTTTTCATTTATTCAACATTCAACCAACCATCCGTCATAAATTCCAATTCTTTAGATTTGTTTTATATTTTTCTTTATTAATTTCTTTCAATTTTTTCTTTTTTTTGGCCTTGCAAAATTTAAATATTAAAAAGAGGATAATAAAAAAACAGAATCGTTCACTTATGTAAAAAGCCTAGAAAGTTATTAAAGTTTAGCAGGCTGCAAAGGAAGGATTTCAAAGACTTGTATATTGTATGCTTCTATCCGTCATAAATGAAGCATTGGATTTCAATAAAGTGATATCGCTTCCACTTTGCTCCAGCTTTTACGTATGGTGGCTGTTTCTTCATCAATTTGCCTTCTCGATGAATGATGTTAATGAGTGCATTCGACACCATGGTATTTCTTGTGATGTTATTATGTAGTCATCTTGATTCTAATGCTCCTATAGCCCTTATGTTAGCCATAAGTTCTATTAAAAAGTGCAAAAAGCTAAAACCTAACCCAATGAACATTTTGATAAACAATATTAAGATCACATGACGATTTCAAAACTAGTTTTTGCTAGAAAAGGGAAAATTGAAATTCCAAGCAGGAAGAGGGACAGAATTAGTCCGACCATTCCCTCTATATTCGAATTGGCGAACAAGAATGCTCTGTGGCAAAAAAAAGATGATCAATAAATAAAATTCAATAAATTTCTCCCTAAGTTACTCTATTAAAAGAAGAAATATTACATTTCGAAAATGCTAATTTTCGAGCTTAAGAAATCCCGGATATCATCAACAGAACTATCATTTAAAAGTCGTGATATAAAAATAGTGCTGCCTGGCTTTACGATTATTAAAGCACTGGAAGGAAGTCCAGAAACCTTCTACGGATATCTAGTTCCAAGTTTTAAGTTTGCTAAAGGAGGACCAACTGAATTAACGGCCGGAGGAACAGCATCAACAACTGGAGAAACAACAGATACATAACAAAAAGTCGCAACGTCCAACTTCTATACAACCGGCACACTAACGGAGATTTCTGATACTGATCTTTCCTCATCTCCAGTAACTCGTTGAGTTAAACAAACTTGGCGAAAAGTTCTTCAAATTTGCCAGCATATTAACTATGCACCCATTTCACCAAATTCGCTGCGAGTCTGAAAAAGAAACTTATAAAATTTAACACCATTCACCTGACGCTTAGGATAACACCAACGTAAGTTCATTGATGTATCCATTAACGGATCCGTGGTGCGCAGAAGAAATTATCACACAGCCAACAAATAATTTTCCATATCAATATCACCCAAAATCATTAGTTATAGTTTCATAGGGCAATCCATTCACCTTAACGAGAAAAACTATGGTCCAATGACCCCGCCAGACCAAAAATCACACGTTGGGGATGGGGAGACTTTTTAACAATACTTTTTCGGCTTTTCACACACCAAATACGGCAGTTATTCTTGTTAGTCTGTGACGTAATAATGGGCCTCATGGTCCTCTCTAGATAATGCATGACAGAGTTTTTTTGTAAGATCGGTAGGCTTAAGTTCGACAGTTCCAGTATTTTCTGAACTTTTATCGTCTTAAGGCCTAAGTTTTTATGTAAAATACATGGTAATATAATTTATGGAATGCACAATTCTCAAGATCAATAAGAAATGTACACATTTTGCTTTTCTTCAAGACAAAATGGGCTATAACAGTAATTGTCCTTAAGTGTGTTTGATTCTTCACATTACTAACTTGCCCCAACTGCTTAAAATTTTCTACCAGTTTCACCGTGAAGATGCTAAACGACAACCCGCAAAACGCTTTAGTTTTGCGAATTGTGCCCGAGTAATTTTAATCATTTGTGTAGTAAATTAGAATAATTTTTCTATTTAGTTTTAGGTTGATTTGAAGCATCTGATTAAAACAACCTGTAGTATTATAACCAAATCGAAAGGTCAATCTTTGTGAAAACATTTTGATAACTCGTTTGGATTGGCAAGAACAATATTACTAATTAAGAAAGCAACTCAACAAAGAAAAAAAAAAAAAAAAACTTCGAGAAAATAAATTTGCAATAGAAATTCCAAAATTTTCTTCAACACTATGGGCTATAACAGTAATATTCTCCGTTATTCTTAAGTGTGTTTGATTCTTCATATCACTAACTTGCCCCAACTCCTAATAATTTTCCACCAGTTTCACAACTGCTGGCCGAAAAGGTGCTTCACGACAACCCGAAAAACGCTTTAGTTTTGCGAACTGTGACCGCGAAATTTTCATCATTCTTGTAGTAAATTAGAATAATTTTTCTATTTAGTTTTAGGTTAATTTGAAACATCTGATTGAAACAACCTGTAGTATTATAACCAAATCGAAAGGTCAATCTTTGTGAAAACATTTTAATAATTGGTTTGGATTGGCAAGAACAATATTACCAATTAAGAAAGCAACTCAATAAAAAAAAAACCTTTCGAGAAAATAAATTTGCAATAGAAACTCGAAAATATGGACCTAAGTTTGATAATAAGTCTATTATTTCTGGAACCACTAGTATATTTAAATGTAAGTATGTATTTACGGAAAAATGTTTAATATCGAACTTCTTCAACAATAAACAAATTTAGAAGCTAATTTCTTAAATCTTATCTTATCTTTTAAATCGAATCTTAATAAAAAAAAAAATTGAATTTTGAATGGAAGCTGTATTTTCTAAAAATTAGTCTAAACTTATACCGACTATCAGTCTGCAATTTCCACAGTTTTGAGCAAAGTAACAAAAATTAAATGACAATATGTTCGCACGAGACTACGATATACTTTGTCCGCTTTTACAATTACTTATAGTAATTACCCCGTTCACATGGCACCTTTGTATCTTTTTTTCATATATTTATTTATTGCTTTGTTATTTTCTGGTAAATTATGTTTCAGAAATTAAAAAAGGGATAGAAAATTTAATAAACAGATGAAACGTGGACAAAAACCCGATAATAATTAGAAATCAAATTGATTTATTATTAGCTCACAGGGTAATTGACGCTGAATTACTTTTAATTTTTATTATATGCTCTTAAAGTTTTGTATGGGGAATTATGTAATTCGGCTCACAATTGACAATTGAATTATGAATAAGAGAACGAATTACGAAAAACAATGTCATGCAAACATGTCACAGGGCTGAGTACATTCCAGCATTAATAAAATGTCATTCATTAGAATGATCACTGCAGCTGCAAGTGTTCACTCTCTTTGAGTTTTTACACTTTGCGTTCATTCTTCCTGGTTAGGTAGCTTCTATCCAATGCGACTTTAAATGAAATATGATTCATAGCTAAGCAGTATTACAAATTTTTATTTAAAATTCTATCATGAATACTTTAATGTCTTTTACGTTATGCTTATGATGTTTTAATTCTTTGCAAAATCTGCATGTCTTAAAACATTAGTTTTATCACAAAAATAGAGCGTAGACAACATGCAGATGATGATTTTGATATTGTTGTTGTTTATTATGAATACACTTATTCTTGTCTCTATTTCTATGTTTTCTTATATCTCTGCAGTTTTGGGGAATGATACCGAAGTGTCAAATTTAGCTGTTGCAAGACAAACAACACTTTACGTAATGAATTTATCATTTAGTAAGAAAAGCAGTTGTACCCCTTAATCAATCTTATGTAGTCAGTCAAGTTGGTGATTCATTAATACTTTGATTTTATAAAAAATTAATTTAAAGAAATCGTTAGCATATTAACCAAATTAATGAATTTTTGTCATTTAAACTCAAAATATTTACTAAATCACTCACTTAAAGTTATAAAGCTACCAAAAATTGAAAAAAAATTCATTAACATCCCCTGATTTGCTAAGAATCAGTAGTGAAACAATTGTCAACTTCTACATTATATAGGATTATTATTGACAATTATCTTTAAGTTACCAGGTTGAAGCAGTGATACAATTAAAAAATCGAACCAATCTTTAGAAAATTGGTATCAGTCCTTAGCTTAAGACTAACGGAATACATTGCACCGTACAAGGCAGATAAAAAATGTGGTTGATTACTGATGATACTGTCAATAAGATGAAAAATAAACACACACAGATAGAAGAGATAGGAAAAACTAATAAAAAAGTACAAAAAAACAAATTACAAAACAAGTATGACAAATACAACAAAAATAAATACAACAAAACAAATAGAAAACAAATACGTACGCAAAAGAAAATAAAAATAATAATAGAAAAGAATGAATGCAAAAGCAAAAAGAAAAAACGAACTAAAAATGCATTCAACCAAGAAAGTAGAATGCAAAAGTAATAAAAAAAACAAATTGGAAAAAGTAACGAAAGAAAAAGACAAAAAAATAACTTGAATGGGAACAACGCCAAGTCAGTCACATCATATTAAAACAACAACAGTATTATCCTCCTGGCCTGGTGTTTTACAACATTTTTTTATGTTGGTTTTTTTCATCAACAAGCAAACAATCTCGAGTAATAGTTTGTTAATAAATACTCATATACACACACATACGTGTTTTTACGCACACAAAGAAAATTTGCAAATTTCAATTTTCTTGTTATTCTACTCTATACAACGTCAAAGATCAATTACAATATTGAAATTAATTTTCTTTTTTTTCTATGTTCCTTTCGTCAGTCATTCAAATCGATGAGAATATGTCTACAAAAATATAGACATAAAAATAGCTAAGAAACAAATAACAAAATTAGAGCTGATAAAGTCTGACTACCTAATACCGTACACTATAATTCACTACAAGTTTCAGGAAATGCTACTTTCGAAACTTTATATTTTACCAGTGTAGTAACATTCAATACAACATTGCCACCGGTATTTACCAGAGCATTTAGAACGGGCTATCGCAAAGTTTAATCAGAGAAGATATTGAAGACTGCACAAAACTACAAAAGAGCACTGGAATACAAGAAATTTGCTATGACGACTTCCCCAGATATTAAAGAAACTTTCACACTGGTCCTATCCTCGGGGGAGCAGTGAGGTGATAATTAGATGGATAAAGATTTTTGGAAAAACAAACGGTGATATGGACCCAAACATGGAAATCGACAGTGATGAGGCTGATGACGAGGGAGTGGTTGTATCATTTGGCGTATTGTATAAAACAAGGTATTTGGCATCAATCGTTTTGATCGATAATCTTCTACCATTTTTAGGGTAAAGCCATCAGTGTAAAATTTTTGTATTTACTGAGCGAAAAATTGATTTAATTGCGTTTTGCAGGGGATGGCCTCTACGGAGAAGCGTAAACATTGAACTTCTTTGTGTATCTAGCTTTGTTCAAATGGTTGATAACTATTTGGTAATGAATACCTAGTTCTCTAGGCTTCTCAACAACGTCTACTCTGCTTATGTGCGGGACTTTCTCAATTTTGTCGATGATTTCATCGACTTTTTCAGTGATTGGTCGACCAGAGCAAAGCTCATCTTAAACATCAAAATTATCATATCGAAAATGACCAAACCATTTCGCCGCTGTTTTTTAGTTACAGCATCGTCTCTGTGAACTCCAAAAGTTTTTAGCAGCCTACGACGCATTCTTATAACGTTCCGAATTTTTACTCATTTTTAAACGTAAATACATTACCTTTCAGAGAATAATGCGATTTTAATAACTTTTTTTTTCAACATAGTGAAGCTTAAAATGTTACCTTTAAAACCAGATATATTATTGCTTTATGTATGTAGATAATATTATCAACCATTTTCCGAGAACTTGTAACCAAAATTTTTCGAACAAGCAATAGTTCCCGGCTATGGCCGTTAATCCTGGGCACTGGCAATTGGAAAAACATGCTAGCCATCTCCAAATGGCAAGCAACAAGATATATAGAAGCTGTTGCGAAGACGACACTATGAAATCGGTGACTCAGCTGCTGTATGAGTGCCTATCTCTGTGTACAAGGAGGCTTAGCATACTTGCCGCTTTAAACTTTGCGGTCATAAGCAATATGAAGGATATAACCCCAACTAGATATGTAGGGTGTGCCACTGTGGTATGCAACTGTATGCCTCTACCAACCACGAGGTCTTTGTTTCAATCCCAGGCCAAACCATCTGACAATTTTCCACTGCGGTATCACCCCACAACTTTGCAAGTGACTGGTTATGAATATTTGCGCTAGGAAAACTTCTCTAACTAATGGATCTGCCCTTCAGAGGCTTTGTTAAGCTGTAGGTCCCTTTCAATGAGTCTGAGTACTACTCGGGATACCGCTGGAATTGTGTATGTATGTGAATGTAGATATTAAAGTTCTTGAATATTGCTGACCGAGTTTATTTTCTTTTCGGCTATTACTATCTCGACGCCAATTATAACACTTCCTGACTTTGGTCTTTATAAGTGCGTGAGGTGGCTGAGGGCATCTTAATCGAATGCAGTTTTGCAAGCTTGCTACGTTGCTTACAATCGGTTATAAATGTAACCACTTGGAAAGTTTTTTTTTTCAGGCTAAAACTGAACGTTTTTTTGAACACTAAATCGAAATACAGTAGAATCTCACAAATTCGAACTGTCACAGAATCGAACTGTCCAGAAATTAGAACCGGCCATGTCAATGTATTGGACGCTCTGAAATTGGAACAGAAGGTTCTAATTTCTGGAAGTTTTATTATTATTATTGTTATTATTATTATTATTATTATTTTTTATTTTTACTACAACTTATTATTTTTTCGCTCATTAAAATAAAACGGGGAATCACCAAGTTATTCGTGCTGTGTACTATTCCGTCATATATGTATGCACGTGTGATATTTGATATGCTTGTACAAATCTGGTTCAGTTGAGGACTGAAGTTCAAAGTGAAGTATGAAATTTGAAAAAATTTACATACGTAAAAATAAAATACTTTATCTTTGGATACCAAGGTTAAAATATTAAAAAGACTTAATGAAGGCATGAGTGGAAATCGTTTAGCTCAAGATTTGACAAAATCTTCCATCAACTACATAAAGTCAAAAAAAAAAAAGAAATAATGGATTCAGTTAGCAGCACCTATCAGGAAGCAAAAAAAAATCTTTGCATAAGGCGAAATATGAGAAATGGAAAAGCGTCTTTATAAATGGTTTTTAAATCAACGTGAAAAGAACATTCCGACAGGCTAAGTTAATTTTTAGTGAAGTATACCCCGTTAAAGATGAAAACGCATTTATTGCAAGTGATGGATGGTTTTCCAAATTCAAAACCCATCATACGGTTTTTAAAAATTGGCGGAGAAATACTTTCGAGTGATGTCGGTGAGGCCACTCAATTCCTACACAGATTTCGTGCAAAAGTCACAGAAATGGGGTTATTGGAAAAGCTAAAAAGCCAGGAAGCTTTAGAGGATTTGACTTTTTGAAAAGTGGATGATTCCTGGATATTTAATGATCGGTTTCACAAGATATTCATCAAAGAAGTATGTTTAACCAAAGCATATATTAAGTTTCATATTTTTTAATTTTTTTGTTCTACAGGTCATTCGTTTTTCTGAAGACAATAATTTCGCCCAAAAGCTCTTCTGCTTGTAGATAACAGTTCCGCTCATGCACCAATTGATAAACTTCAAAGTGTGGATGGTAATATAATTGCATATTGCATATTTATTGCCTCCAAATATAACAGCAGCAGTTCAACCACTGGATCAATGTCCCATTAAAATGACAAAACTCATTTACAGAAGTAAGTTGCTATCTCAATTAATTGGTAATGGTGGTGATATTGATAAGCTTTTGAAACGGCATTTAATCCGAGATGCAATAATATTGTTGAAACAATTATGGGATGAGGTACAACCGACAGTGTTAAAAAATTCTTGGCCCAAATTCAGGCGTTGATTCAGCAATGATGATTTGCCACTAGCACAATTTAATCAACGAAATCAGGATTGCAATGAAGTTCTTCAATTAAAGTTTGATCTTTTGAATGATATTAAAACAAACAATTCCATAAATCTAAATGAAATCTAGAAATGGAATGAAGATGTGTTTACTGACGGATCGGATGCATAGAATAGCGATGAGGAGGCTTCAAATAGCAGCGATGTCTATATTGTCAACATAACGCCAGCTATTCCTCATTCAAAAGTTCTTGAAGGCATAAGTAATGTTACAAAATGGTGCAAAACCAGTGATATTTTTACCGGTAAACACATGCCTAACCTTTTAAACATCCGTATCGATATAGTTGTATCCAGTTTAAGCAAATCAAAAAACAAACAAGTATTACTGATTTTATGTTAAAAACCAATAAAATACCTAATAATTAAAAAACTTTTTAAAAGTTTTTCGATGAACATATTCCTTGTAAGTTCAACAAATTTAATATTAATGAATAAAAACTGTTTTGTGTTAAAATAAAGCTTACATAACTGATTTTATTATAATTTTATAATTTTCTGTACAAAAAAAAAAAAAAAAAATGTTCAGAAATTCGAGCTGGCCGGTGCACAAAGTGTTCTAATTTGTGAGATTCTACTGTATTAACACATGGGCTAAAAAGTTCCGGTCCTAACAAAGAAAACAATTATTTTATTCAAAATTAGCTTTATTCATCAACGTAATGAATAAAGCATTTGTAGAACGATTTATCATTTGCATCCAAATATTCCTTAGTTTCAGCCATAACCTCCTCATTCGGGCAAATTTTTTACCGGCGAGCATCTTTTTGAGGTCTACGAACAGCCAGTATTCGCTGAGAGTCAAAACTGGCGAATACGGTGGATGTGGGAGCAATTCAAAGTTCCATTCATGTAGCTTTGCCATTGTTTCAGAATCATCAACACGTTCTTGTTTTTGGCCAACAGTGAGCAAACGCAGCACCCACTTTGAACAGAGCAATATAGAACCAACACGGTCTTTTGATATCTTTACGATGTCAGCTAATTCATGCAACTTCACTTTTCGACCATTCAAAACGATTTTATTTATTTTTTTTTTGATGATGCGTTCTGCATCATCGGTGTTTCTACGACCACGTTTAAAGCCAGTAAACCTACGTTTTATTGTTGTTTCTAATGGAGCGGGGTCCACATAACACTTTTTAAGCCATTGCTGCGTTTGAACGTTATTTTTACCCATCAAGAAGCAGTGTGGGATTAAAACGATAAATTGTTTTTGGTCAATTCTTCTGAAAATAATAAAAGTAGCGGCACTGTTAGCACAATAACTCATAAGCTACTTAATAGAATATCATGAAATTATAACAGCAGTCTTTTGAAGGTTAGCGACATCTATGTGTTAGGCCCGGAGCTTTTCAGTACATGTGTTAAACAAAACATAAAATTCAACAGTTTCTTAAGTCGTAATCGCTATGCGTAACTGGTGTTTGGTTGTCAACCATAAAGGCTTGATATATCATAAAGCTTGAAGTTGAGTTCCACAACGTCTTAACAAAGTAGCAGGAAAAAAGTAGGTACGGAAAAAATAAGTGTCGATCGCTTGTTTGTTAGTGGTGTTTTCATTAAAAAAGAAAGTACAGATTTGAGTGCCTAAAATGGAGCCAACCAAGTTCAGTATTCTAAGTTGGGTTATAGAGAGAGTGTTGAATGTTATTTAGAAAAATTACTACACATGTACATGTATTTCTTCTGAGTTTTTGTATAAGATAAAATAAATACATATGGAGAATAAAAGAATATTTTATGATCTATAGTGTAGTTGTTTACACTTAAACTATCTGCGAATATAAATAAATAATTCCACAACTAATTAACATAAATTTTACTCCTCAAACAACATTTTAATAACAATATTATAGGAAAATTCATCACAAAGTCCTTTTTTATCAGTCATACAAACAATCTTAAAATTTGAAACATTTTTTGCAGATGTAACAAAATCATGTTATTTTCTAACAACAATATATGTATGTTTGTTGTAACACGGAGACATGCACAAACAAACAAACAAACAAAAAATCTCACATTTCAACAACTCCAACAAAAAAATACAAAAAGAAAAAAATCAAATTACATATTAAATGTCTGTCAGTATGTCTGCTAAGGTTGACTATTTGGCTGTGTCTTCGATTTAGTGTACCACCTCTTCTTTATGAGAGCGTGCATTCGAGTGGTTTGGAATTTGGGGAGTTGTTTAGATTTTCTTTTTTCATTTTTCATATTTGTAGTTGTTATTTTGAAAATTACAAAATTTTGTTGCAACAAACAGAAGGCAATGCGATGAGCAGAAGGATGTACAAGTATTATAAAGCAAATAAATTGATTTCTTTGTAAAAAGTTGAAATTTTTATTTTGCTTTAGGTTTAACGTATCACATCTTTGCGTCTCTATTTCGTTTTAATTTTGTTTTTTTACTTTTTTTGTATATCTTTGATTTTCTTGTTGGTTTTTTTTTTTGTAATTTACAGATCCTTGTGATACATCCATACATTGTGCAGTAGTTATATATGGGACATTTCACTTTTATTGATAACTTATTACCAATCATCTATCACAAGGCTTAATTATTCTAGGTGAGAACCATTTACGGATATCAAAAAGCATGCTATGAAAGTAAAAGGTCGCTATGGTCACAAAAAGCCAGGAGGACCTCGTAATACATTCTAAATATGTTTATCATAAAAAAAACATCATTTTGGATTATATGTCAAAAAGTCTTGTCCTCTATTTTACTCTTAAGGCCAAGGAAAATTGCCTGGTCGATGCTTATGATTTATCTTTTAAAGCTTAGCGGGAGCACTGTAGTTAACGGTGTTAGTTAGTTCTGATGGGTAGATAGATACGTGTCTAGGTCGCATGGGTCCATATGCTGTTCTTGATGTACTAGTAGTGTCATGGTAGGCTTATATGGGTCATTTTCGCGCTCGAAATGAACCAACTGCAAAAGATATATATTTTTCTGTCAGGTAGATATAAAAATTTGGGCAAAGAGGGTCCTGATGTCAAAAGATTTGCACACTGAATTAGAAAATACTCTACTGTCTTCTCCTCTTCCTTATCTAAACAACTTTTACAATAGTTATTAAAATGCCCTAGCATGCGCGTGATAATGGCAACTAAAATACGTTGGCATTTCTATAATGGATCGATGGTATGGCGACCACATTTGCTACGAGGTAGAGCAAGTGAATTAATTTTCCAATCATCATTGTGTCCCCCTAGTAGTCTGCATAAAGAAAGTGATATCCACACCAATTGGTCAATATTCTCATTACTTAGAAGTGAATCATCCTTAGCCACACAATTCTCCTGAATGACAAAGTGACCCCTTACCCATATTAAGTGTTTCGAAATTTTCTTAAGAGAATCTCGACATTCATGTCGAGTAAACGCTAATGAACGTTTTGAACACTGTGACCGCCATCCGCTTTCAGTTCACAATGGCCCGTAACAAATTCCGTTAGAATTTTGAAGTAAGGTCTGCCATACTTGCGGACCTTAAAGCGACACCCAAATTTTGGACTGATCACCGCTTCTGAGTGGCGAAGTCCCATTTGAACATTCCAATATTCCAAGCATCTGGCAATTTCCCAATCCTTGATTAGGTTGAAGATGGTACTAAGTGGTGCTGCACAGGTCCTGAACCGGTATAGTGTGCCATGGAACATTTTTTAGCCAATGCCTCATCTGTTTTATTACCATCTATCCCACAGTGTCCAGGCATGCAATACTGGTTTGTATTTTTAAGAAAAAGACTTTACAACGTCTCATAGCATTATTTGACTAGTCTAGATGTCAAAAAGATATTAATGGTCTTACCCTTGAGCCCATTGTCTGCGTTAACAGAAGGTAGTGGCCATGATCTCAGCCATATAAGTATACCAGCTTAAACCAAATTCTTTCCGAACTAAAACTCCATTAGACCAACAATCTAGATGAATCTGCCAGCCTATAAACCTCACCAAACAATCACTCTTTGTGGATGCATTGACTTTTCAACAATCACTCGTGGATTCTCCTTTGCCCAACTGCGTCAATACTGCTTGTTAATGCACCCACTGAGGTGAAAGTGTGCTTCACCGCTGAAGATCATTTTCTTCGCAAGATCACTATTAACTTCTGTCTGTTCAACTAAATATTCGGCGTATTGACGGCGGCTGAAATGGTCAGTAGGCTTCAGCTTTTGAGTCAATTGAACCTTGTAAGCGTGTATATACAAAACTTTATTGAAAATATATTTCAATGATCAGGGTTGAGATTGACGGCTCTTCTGCCAGACTATTGCGAACAACAGTAATTTTTTTCGCAGAACGAACTGGGCGAGCATGCACAGGTTTTTCTACATTTCTTACAGACTAGGTTTACGGAAATTTACCCACAATTTTCCCAATTGTGGACACATTTACTCGATTATGCTGACCAAAACAATCACAAAGTCCACAAAATATAATGCATTTTTCTGACTAAGTTGATTTTTGTCAAATTTGTGTCAATGGTAGAAAGCTTGTTTTCTGACCTCACCAAACATAGGAAAAAGTGTATTAAAAACCGGGTTAGCAAAAACCCGAGTTTTTTAAAAACAACCCAGCCAACCCAGTTTTATTGGGTTTTTCTTATGGTTTTTTTGGGTTTTATAACTGCTTCCAAATTTCGTGTAATTCGACAATATTTATTGTTTGTCAGATAATTACGTTGTTTTAATATTTATAATGCAATTTTGCATTCTTAGTGAGATCAAGGCGGCATTGTGTACAATGAGCTTCTAAAGCCCGGTATTTGGAGCAATTGCAATTACTTCGGTTGAACCGTGCATTATGAGAAAAACGGCCAGAATATAAAGACAGACAGACAGACATATAAAGTTTTCCTTTTGCATGACAACGCTCCGCCTCTCGTGGAAAAGTTGTCAAGCAATGTTTAGAAACGTTAATATTTTCCAAACATTGCTCATTCTGACTATTGGCTTTCGATGGATGCAATATCTATTACAATAGCATGTCTTTTAAAAAACAAGAAATTTTTCTGAAACGGGACTCGGAATTTCATAATTTTTTATTTTAATAAAATTGTTAATTCATTATCGTTTTTGAGCTAAAAAAGGGACCGAATTAAATTTAAATTTGTTTGTTGTAAATAAGCAACAAAAACCTTTGAATATAAAATTTAAAAAACCCGGGTGAGTTTAATTGGGTTACCCAGTAGGTTGCCAACTCTGATTAAAAATCATACTTATACTAGATACTTGATATATTTTTATTATAAAATAAGCTCTTAACTGTAATAAAATTATAAGAAAAATATATTCAGTGATCCATCTATATAATTAAAAATATCGGAAGTTCCTATAGAATAACGAGATATAGTGTGAGAGCTTGACAAGTCAGTTTGAGAATCGGGAATCACAACTCTACGTATGTGCATGTTAAAAAAATTTAACAATGTTGTGAAAGTATCAGCCAGTCAAGGACTAATGCAGACAAAACTCAGGTATTAAGAAACAACAGCGATATACATATCTAAGTCTTACAAAATCTACTAAGAGGACATGCACGCATCAAACAGTTTTTTGGAAGTTAAATCTCGCATTCATAATTTAACCCTAAATTATGAGTCGATTTACATAACTCAACATACAAAGTTTTAGAAGCAAACTACACAAGCTGTAAGTAATTCAGTTGCCCTGTGGATTCCAAAAACATCAATATGATTCAATATAATTGTTATAGGCTGTTTGTCGGCAATAAATTTATTCCTTTAATTTCTTAACCTGTTTTCAGATTTATAAGAAACTATTTACCGTCAAATAACAAAATAATAAAAAGAACCTAAAAAAGAAGATCCTTAGAAACTAATTACAATGCTGCCATGCGAAGAGGGTAATTCGTATTAGTAATTAAAAGAGCGAACAAAGTAATTCGAAGTCTCGCCAGAACGTGGCATAAGGTAGTATTATTACAATTGAGGTGACTTCTCAATGGATCTAAGAAACCACGCAGTGTGACAAAAAACCATTTGGACGATTGAAAAAAGTTTAGAGATCAGCCGCAAATCCAATCAATACTCTTGTATTACTGCGAGACCTAAAACTTCTCACTACGCGGTCTTTATCCCGGTACTTCTATTGGTCCACAGTAATAGCCTCAATTTTTTCTAAAGTGACAGGTCATGGTAACGCGAAATTGAACTTGAAAAAATTCCAAATTCTACCAAATATCTGTTCAGCGGTAATCATTTAAAAGTAAAATATCTCACATACATCAGTGATAACGTTATACGTCGTATGTAGAGGATCTGATGATGTTCACATAATAATTGTAACAATGTAACACAACTCTAATACAAAGTCTTAATGTTTAACCCAAAAATTGTTTTTGTTTCTGTTGTTTCTGTTATTTGTTGTACATTGTTTGTTACAAAATCATCATCAACATCCTTAACATACATCATCATCAGTCGTAACAACGATTTCGACATTTTCAACAGCAACGGTAAAATCCTTGAAGGCTCAATTTCTTTATAATTTCAATGTTGATACAAAACAAATGTCACAGAACGCTACAACGAACGTTACACACAGAAGTGTTCTCTGTTTTTTTTTTACTTTTTCTTTTTCGTTTTTTATTTATTTAAGCATTTTTTTCAGTACATTTTTTCACATTTTCGATAAAAATTTTCATTTTTTATATTTATCCTGCTCCATTTTCTCAATGATAGAAATTCTATCTTTTTGTTTTGTTATTGAGTTGCATGTCACCTGTATTGATGATGGAATTCCCACCTGTTTGAAATCAGTTTCAAAAAAGGAAACATAGGATCACCCCCAAATAGTTTTGTAGTTACGCAAAGGACTTTAGAGAGAGTGGTGTCAGGTATTTTTTTTGGAGGTTCATGACTTATAGTTGGTTTGGTTTGACATTTCATTATGGATAGACTTACACCCCAGCAACGCTCGTAAATTGTTAAAATTTTTAATTTTAATTCCATTCAAAATTTTGATCTCCGATGAAGACCATTTTTGCTTCAATGGGTACGTAATGTCGCATTTGAAAGGAGGAAAATACAGAATATTTTGTCGAAACACCATTACATCCACAAAAATACTGTTTGGTGTGCCTTATGGGCAGAAGGAATTATTGGTCCATATGTCTTCGAAATCGATGTTGTTCAGAAAGTTACTGTCAATGATGAACAGTATAGGGTCATGATTAGAAATTTTTTTGTATCTCAATTAGCTGGCGTTAATCTTGCTAACATGTGGTTCTAACAGGACGAAGCCACATGCCACACAGAACGTGATATAATTGATTTACTTAAAGAAACTTTTGATGAAAGAGTAGTATCACGTAATGGCTCAATTAATTGGCCATCGAAATCTTGTGATTTAAACCCATTGCATTATTTTATTAAGGGTTATATGAAGTCACCTGTCTACGTCGATGAACCAGAGACAATTAAACACTTGGAAATAAAAATACGCCCGCATTTGCTGCGAAAATTGGTGTCCCAGATAGTGCCATGTACGCGGCAGTCGTGGTGGTCACATGTCCGAAATCATATATGTATATATAAAGATCGTTTCATTGATATTAAAAATATATTCCTTTGTTTTATTATGATTTAAATTTGAGTTACGGCAAAAAAACACCCGATTGTAGGAAATGTGTGGAGTAAAGATGTCTTTTAAAACAAAAAGAAAACTTTTGATTGTCTCTGTCAATAAAAATATTATGTTGTATTTGTATTAAAAAAATACCTTTTCAAACTCTCTTCTTTTAAAAAAATTGTATGTTTTAGTGCACAAATTGCATGTGTCAAGTATTGGGATATCTTTGATTTTTCTTTTATTTTTTAAAAGAACTGTAAAATTTGTACACTTAGAAAAAACTGATGATATTGGTAAAACAAATAGTCAATCACAAAAATATGAAGCCTTAACCAATCATAGAATCACCATATGCTTTCACAAAAAACCTACATATTAGTTTTAATAAGTTTATTTAGGCCGGTGTTCAGTGCAATCTTATAAAGCAAAATGCTATGATCAACTCTATCAAAGGCCTCATTAAGGTTAATATAAATAGCATTAGTTTGAGCACCTGTAACAAAGAGCCTAAAGACGCTCGTAGTAAATTCAAAAAGGTAAGTTACTGTCAACCTACCCTTCAAAAACTATGCTAATGTGTGACATTATAGATTTCGTTATAAAAGAAAGAAAGTTACCAGCCTCTCCATCAGCTTAGTAATAGCACAAAGCTTCAATACCCCTATAATTCGATATATTCGATCTATTACCTGACTTATACAAAGGAATATTAAACGACCTTTTCCAAATTAGAAGAAAATTACCTATTTCCGAAAGCTTGTTAAAGATAAACGTCAATAGACCGCTCAAAACAATCACGCAGCACCTTCGGATCCGAGACTGAGTCCAATTTTCTATATAAAGACTGAAATATTCGAAATGTCAAGATAATTATCTTGACATATCTGATTATAATCAGAAGACGATTCTTCAACATAATACATCTCGGTAGGAAAAGATAGAAAATTTACGCTTAATACGAACAAAGTGGTTAAAGGGACTTCGGCTTAGCAACAAAATTCGACCTGACCCCAACCATGTACTCCATATAAGAAAAATGATTTATTCTACTAAATTCAGCACGAGATCTCGAGTAGAGCATATAATCAGTACTTGACCTTGATTTCGCAATATGCTATTCCTCAGTCTCATTAAACTAATTGAATTCCATTAAGGCTCAGAACGATCCAAACGACTCATCAAGGTGCTGAAATAATACCTCGTTAAATATTCATCTATAACTGTATCAAGAGAACAAGAGAGATATTGCTTGGAGTTGAGTAAAGACGACCAATCAATAGAAGAGAACAATGAATTCAAACGATTAAAATTAAAATAACGTTCCATATTCAATAACCGTTTCACCCCCGATGATAAACAAAATTCAAGTTTAATACGCAGTAACAGCGTTGCATCGTCAGGGACAGATATAGGATCCACACGAAATAAGGAAGAAATACTTGGGACCTGAATATATATAAGATGCAAAATCACACCAATAAAGTTCAACACATGATTCAGCTAAAAAAGACCAAGATCAGACATAGCAAACAGAGTGTCACCATAAAAGAGGACTGAAGAAGTAGCAATTTATTGCTCTGCCAAAGAAGAATAAAGCCATAAATGCAGTCAATACAGACTTATATAGCTTTATAAGTCGCGCTCTTAAATTATTTTAGAAAAACAGAATTCACAGGAAATGTTAAATCTTAATGAGTGAGTCTCAATTTGGCTTTAGTGTAGTAATGGAAACAAGCGAAGAGTTATTTTCTACACATGTTTTAGGCTAAAGCTGTCAGGATGTTAAACATGACATTTCCAAATCGCCATTCTACAACCATTGGATATAGATCAGTGATGTGCGAAAGTAAAGTTGATGTTTTAAGCAAATGTTGAAAAAATCAATATGTATATGTGGACTTGTCGCTGTTTCAGTGAAAAGCAAGAGCGTAAAGATGGGATCACACGATTATCGTAATGCGTCAATAATTACTCTATTTTATATGCCAATCGTGTGATTATACAATTTATTGCCTCATGCGGCAACTCACAATACTATTGCGCTTATTTATACCAATCAATTGGAACCCTGGTGCGACAAACGTGTGAAAACTTTAAAGGCAATCATGCACCAATATAAATGCCAAAAATATACTAATATTTACTGTATTCTTGTGCGGCAATTGAATAAGACAATACTCACCAATTCTTTTTTTTTTTTTTTTTGTAATTGATTTTTCTCTGAAGAAACACGTGTTTGTATGGTATTTATAATTGTCATCCCTTCAGATATGCATTTTTTAATTATTTAAATGTAAATTGCACTTCTTCTTTTCTTTTTTTGTATTTTTTTATATATTTGTTCACTAAATGAGTTAAATATAAATAAAGAGGAAGCTATTTTCTTCTTTTTTAACGAACCATTACGAACACAAAAAAATTAATTTACCACAACAGCTGATTCACAGAGTTGCCGTAAACTAGGACAGTCGTGTGACAGCGTTGGGACAATTGTTCTCAATACATTGTTTCGCGCTATCTTGTGACAATAAACTTTGTATAAAATAAGACAACCATGTTAATACAGAATTTTTTATTGGAAAAATTTCATTATTGCACGGTATATATAATAAAAATTATATCAGATTGGTGTATTTGGGGCAATCTTGTGATCCCAGCTTAAAAACTTCGTTAAATTTTTTGTCTGTGCCTTAAAAAAATTTGCCTACATTCACCACATTCGTCACTCTTTTATTGACGATTAAAAAAAAAGAGCGTAAGAATACGTGTGAGTTGATCGGGGACAAAAGTCTTATGACAAGCTCATGACTGATATAGATAAAAAATAAATACAATGTATATGAAATCCTTATGGTCATAAAAGTTCCTACACATCGAGATTTCAATGCCAATTTAAAACAGATTTGTTTGCTTTGCAGATATAAAACTTAAAAATAGCAGATATGAATAGATCAGAAGCTTTCGAAATTATTAAAAATATCTTGGACTGAACCAGTGAATATCACAGTAGTGTTTAAAAGAATTGACGACTATATGACACGGAAAAACGACTTATTTTTACCATTTATGACAAATTTAGGACAAATTAGGAACGTCAATGATTATGCTTAAACATTTTTGTTATATTTCAAAACTGATATAGTTTTCACTTCCTAAATGTCACTGGTGCCTAATATTTACATTTCTCCATCCTCTTAAACGCTTCATTAATTGTTTATGAGCTGCCTTTTTGTAAATGTGGTTTTCAAGCTATAAATGTTTAAGAAAATTCACTAAATAGTATACGATGGTAGGCAAAAGATGCGAAAGCTTACTGAATATCGTATTTTGACCGAAAATATATTGGTTATGCTTTGTAACAATAAAACAAAAACAGCATCGTAGAGATGTTTTTTATTTGGTGATGTTTCAACGCAGTAAGAAACAGTTTTTGTATCATTACTATAAATGCGAAATGTATCCACCACTGAAAGAAATTTCATTGATTATTTTCAAAAAATAAAAAAAAATTACGATGAGTGTTGCACACATTTATTACAGCGTTTAAGTGATTTGATAAAGGAAAAAGGCTGAATTTGGCTTAAGTTTTGTTGTATCCAGGAAAGGACATTTTTGAAATAAATAGAAAATCCAGGCTATTGAATATCGCTGGAAAATTGTGTCAAATTAAAATGATTTTTTTTTTTTTAAATTCTAGTGCTTTTTTGTCGGCTAATTTTGAAAACGTTCGCTTATACTCTACTTAAGACATCCGTCGGCACTAAAGTCACCTTCACATTTATAAAATAAATATTATAAATTAAGCATATGTACCTCAAATAAAATATTAATATCATATAAGGCATTTTCAACTCATTAAGCCGCGAAAAATATCTTATCTTTAGAACAAAATAAGTACAATAAAATTTATGTAAAAGGTCATAAAAAATCACTGTCGTATAAAGAAACTTTACTGATTTATTAATTAAGATCAATATCTCTTTTATTAAACAAAATTTTTGTTGCTTCGAGAATTAAATTTCTACGACAATGCCACCACAATTTTGTTTAAGCACAAAGAAAAAAATATTTATAGCAAAAGAGTTACAATTTATGACCGATGATGCTGGGAGTTATCTAAATGCGGTATTTTCCACAAATTTTAAATAAAACAGTAGTACAACAACAAACTCGTTAGTAAATCGTTAAAATCAAGAAACGAATCTCAACATAAAAGAAAAATAAACACAAAAAAAGAATTGCTTTTTTTTATTATCAAATTAGAATTGATTAATTTATTGCCTACAAAAATAACGAAAATAAACAAAAATCAATAAAAAAAAAATTTTATAAGATGAGAGAAAAATGAGAAAATCATTTGAATACTGAATGATAAACGTTTACTACCGGCTGTAAAAATTCGTTTCCCTTCTTACTGTAAACACTTACTGTTACACTACACTTTACCATAGGTAGTATGGGGTAGAGTGTATTTCTGACAATGTAGCAGTGAAACATATTGGTACGATATCTTTAGATAAAAAGTTTTTTGATTTGAAAGCAGCATCTCACGTCTTCCCACGCATAATCATCTACTACATTCGATATCGTATCTTGTAAAAGTGTCTTTGCAAAAAATCACATTCACGGACCATCGCTTAGTTGCATGAAGACATTATGACCTATTTGATATTGAAACAAAGAATTAATTTGAAAAAAAAATGGACATAATGAGTTTAAGGTAAGCTTTTAAAACTGTTTAATAGCATAGCGGTTACTATTATAATGCATCTTCACGCAAAATCAAACTCAAAGTGTAATAGATCGTTGTGAATTATTCGAGCACTTTATTTTGTTTAACAACAACAATCATAATACAATCAAGAATACAAAGCAAAGTACAGAACAAGCTACGAGATGAATAAGCAGGCATCCCATGAAATAGAAGCTCCGTATATCATATCCGATACTCTCTAGGCAACATAATAGAACAACCCTTGAATAACATACCCCCCGTACCTAGTATTCGTAGATTTAAAAAAAAATCTCTGGATGGCCTTTATGCTCATATTAAACTTGACTTAACGTTACGCAATTGTTGCAACGCAACCAACCAAGCTTCTGGGCATCAGTGTATTCTATTAGTAATACCATTACGCCATAACCGATTAATTCATTTAATTAAGCCTTTAGATGGACTGGCATTAAGAAGAAACAGTATACTCCTGAAGATAGCATGTATCAACAGAGCTATGTACGAGGATACTGAACTCTTAGTTCTTCACAACGAGAGCGTCAGTCAATAATTTAATACCAACTCTGAATTGAGGCAAGTAGGCAAATGTAATGCGTTATATCTGTTCAAAGAGAAGCGGAATTACACTGAGTTTCTTATGCCAACTAGAGGATTTGGATTATGCTGATGCTATTTGCCTACTCTCGCACAAGATCTCTAGCATACAAGCTTAATAGGAAGATCTACAAAGAATAGCTCAAAATGTTGGTCTCCAGATAAATATCTTCTATTTAGAAAGCGCAGAAACGGATATAAAAAACAGACTAGATAAAGCGAGGGCTACATTCTGACGAATACAATTAGTAGGAATTAGCTTCCCAATATACAGACGAACTAAGTCAAGAATATATAAACCATATTTAAAGTTAGCTCAGTTGCACGGAGCTGAACGTAAAAGTTGCTGGTATTCGTCATGTATTACCTCAAAAGGATATTATCCTGCCTAGTAACTCATAATTATAAAAATAAAATATAGAAAATGAATGTGAATCGGCCATACCATCAGAAAAAAGCCTGAATACAAAACAAGGAGGTTGGCTCTATAGTGGAATTCTTAGGGTTCAAGTGATCGTGGTCGGCCAAAAACCAACTGGAGACGCACGCTATTCCAAGATCTAGGAAAGTGTATCCTTGTTTCAGAAGGAGAATATATGACAATGAAATCAATCTCCTAGCACACAAAACGGCTACGTTTTAACCTTTTTAAAACGTTTGAGTTTTTTAATTGCGTCAAAATAAAATAATCACCACCTTATTGTTGCTGTTTTATAGTTTTTGTTGCCTCACTTTATCTTTATACAGTTTATCTTAATACAACAGCTTTTTTATCTTGCACTTAATATTCGTTTATACAACACTTTTATTTTCGCCTAAGCACGATTTTATTTTATGACTGTAAAACGATAACTATCGACGTAGGCAAAGCAGATTCCTTATATACCTAACTGCCTACAGCTTGGAAAGTTTCGGAAATGTCTCAAACGTTCTCATATCCTCCATTTTATATCCCTTAATTTTAAACATGTAAGATTGGGTTACCCAAAGATGGTCGAATTGGCATTGCCGTAAAATACACAAATCTATGGCAATACGAGGGTAACACATTATCAACCTTGACACATACCAATAGACGAAAATCCCACAATACAGTCCCTAAGGCAGTAATGTACCAATAACAGGGCAAATATCTTCGATTTTCCAAGAGAAGGCTAACGCCATCTTCATTTGCGTTAGGGCAATGTCAGATAGTCAAGCGGCCTTGAGGACCCTCTGTCATCCTCTAAAGTTACGTCGAAGGTTGTTTTGGAATGCATGAACTTGGCGTTCACAACAGGATTGTTCTATGTTAGGTCTTTGATCATGGAGGCCATCCTGGAAACAAAATGGCTGAATAAAATCCTTTTGGGCAAGTTTCGTTCTGGTTTTTACCAATATAACATAACTTAGCCCATAAAAAAATTAGGCGAATAGGAGCCATTAAGCTACAGTAGTATAGCGAATCTTCAAATTGGGAATACGAATTTAAAGGAAGTTTCCTGTTTTTGCTCTTGGTACTAACCAATCTCGAGTATAACACATGGGCTAAAAAGTCCTATGCTACTTATTTTTCGTTCAAAATTAGCTTTATTCATCAACGTAATCTTCATCAGTAGCAATGCAAAGCTTTGCTCCAACATTTCAATACCACTTTTGCCTTAAAATAGGCCTCAGTTTCAGCGATGAACTCTTCATTCGAAGCACTTCCGGCGAGCATTTATTTGAGGTCGCCAACAGCCAGTAGTCGCTGGAAACCAAATGTGGCTAATACGGTGAATGGCGGAGCATTTTGAGGTTCATTTCATATAGCTTTGCCTTTGTTTCAGAATCATCAACATAATCTTGTTTTTAGTCAACAGCGAGCAATCGCGGCACCCACTTTGAACAGAGCTTTCTCATAGCCAAATGCTCATGCAATATAAAGCCAAATTATTCTTTTTATATCTTTACGATGACAGCTAACTCATACAACTTCACTTTTTGATCATTCAAAATAATTTTGTGTATTTTCTTGATGTTTTCTGGTGTTACCGATTGTATTACGTTACGTTGTATTGTTGTTTCTGATGGAGCGGAGTCCCCATAACACTCTTTAAGCCAATGCTTCACTTGAACGGTATTTTTTCCCATCAAGAAGCGGAAATTGCAAAAAAATCAAAAAAATAAATGCAAAAATCATATTTTCGGATGAAGCCCATTTTCATTTTGGTGGACACGTTAATTAACAAAATTTTCGTAATTGGGTCTCAGAAAACCCAAACGTGGTCTTGCAGAAGCCCATTACGAGTGAAAGTTTGGTGCGGCTTGTACAGTGGATACATCATTGGCCCATATATGTTTAAAAATGAGAACGGAGCAACCATTACGGTCAATGGAGACACCTATCGCACCATGATAACCGATTTTTTTTGTGCCCGCTCTTCATGGTATTGATGTGAACGATGTTTGGTTTTAAGAGGATGGTGCAACTTACCACACATCTCATGCGGCAATCGATTTATTGCGCCAAACGTTTGATGGCCGTTTAATTGCCTCTTGACATCATTGGACTATTTTCTGTGGGACGCCGTTAAAGACAATTTTTATGCCGACAAACCAGAGACAATTGAGCATTTGAAGGCCAACATTCGTGATGCCATTGCCGAGATACGAACCCGTAAATTCGAAAATATTTTAAAAAGTTGGTGCGATTGAATGGGGTACTGTGAGGCAAGCCGCGGCAGCCATATAATATAATAATATGAAATAATATTTTATTTCTAGCCAGAGCAATTGTACTTCTCAACGAAAATTTCCAACCGTTTTTGTTTTATTGCATTTTTATATTTAAACTTATAAATGGCCCACCCTATAGTATATTACACAGTCGGACTTGATCGGCAATATTTTTGTTTGTATTCTTGTTTTAAGCTACACTGCTATCAATAGTAAAAATTATTATAATGTCTTAAGCCATATAAAGATGTTTTCTCGTTTAATAATGTTTAAACATTAGAAAAGAGAAATAAATTCTTCTTCTTTAGTAAACCGGCATAAATTGAAAATTAATTATTAAAAATTAATCAGTATAAATGAGTTTTTAAAAGAAGAATAAAAGATCAACAAATCCTACAAATTTCCAAAAACATCGTTACGATAACAATGGCTTTAAAACGAATTTCAAAATAAATAGAAACAAATCATTATAAATATTTAAATATTAAATTGTATTTATAAATGAATACATAATATGAAAAATATTCTTTGCACACAGGTTGCTGGATTTATCATCTGGTTTTGTTTGGTTTCATTTGTTTTTTTTAGTTCATGGCTTTAAGATCGTTTATCTTCTCTTTCGTATTGGAAATTTTACATAAAACTTTGTATTTTATCGTAAAAGAAATGAAAGTTTTGTTGGCTGAATAAGTTATTGAAAATAATAAAAAATAACAAGCAAAAGTCAAATCCAGATTAAGAAAAAATAAAATGAAATAAAAAATGAAAAAAAAATATGCCAAACTATTGATTATAAATCTTAGAACAAATAAAATAGATACAATTTTTTTGTATAAGAAATAGAAAAAAGAGAAAACTAACTGCTGTTTTTATTAAATCACCCACATTAAAATGGGTTGCCAATATATTACATTATGAAAAGGTTTAGAGATTTGGTGCTATTAAGTGATGATAGCGTTAAATGAAAATTGAAATGAATATTATCTTACATTTTATCCAAAAACATTTCGATTTTTTTAAGAAAAAACTTTGATTTAATAAGGCAGACATACTAGCAGTCAGATTTAGAAATAAACGGCCTTATGCACAAAAAATTTAACAGAGCTTGCTAAGCCTTTGTCAAGAAAAATTCTTTAAGGCTGTATGCAAAAACGATTATTAGCTTAAAATCCATTTTAAAGTAGGAAGCTACCTACTTTAAGAACACTTTTAAATGACATTTATGTTATAAATATATAATATAAAAATAAATAAAACCATGTTTTGGCGTCAAGGAACATATTTTGGAGGCATAAAACCTTACCCAAACGAAAAAGTCATCTTTTAGTAACATGATGGCAATTTAATTGGAGTTCGTAGAACATGTTTAAGTTATGGCAACGAATATAATATGATTGGGACCAGATTTCTCTTACGTTATTGGGTAATGTTGTAGAGAGTACGTCCATATTCTTTAAAAACGCCACAAAAAGGTTTTCTAAGAATAATGTTAAAAATGAAGGTTCCTCTCTTTTTAAGCGAAAAATTGACACACAAAAAATCATAGTATGCCAGCATGAAAACTTCAAATTTAGAAAAGCAGTCTTTAGCTAATGTAGCGTTTTTGTATACGTTTTTTGACAAATACTTTTTATCTGAAAGTGTGTGGTAACTAACGTGCACTACAAGTCTACTTTTAGATATTTTGCTGATGCTGCATTGAGTATGTCTGCTTACAACAGTCAGATATAACCCATATAAGGTTCCTCACTTTTGCTCTAAAAAGCTAACGCTGCTCTATTCTCCGATAACTCAAACATGGCTGATCTATAGTAGTATCTGCCTGCTTAATTGCATTTGCCATGCAGTTATTTATGTTCACGAATTCAAGTAAAGGTAGCCGTTAAATGTCTCGCTATGTCATCCAGAGACACCCGATATTCATGAACAATTCACGATATGTTACTTAAATATGAATATCCTGCAATATCGGACAAGCCTCTTGGCTATATTTGTGGTGCTCCTCTTCCAACATTAAAAACTTAAATCGGTTCATACTCAGCTAAATTATTAGTTTATAAGTGTTTGGTACTACTAAAAATCGTTTCTTTTTACTTATAACTCCAAATCGTAAGGTATTTAGTATATTTCAAAAACAGATGCTACATGTTCTCGATAGCGCCTATCCAAAATACCTTAAATATCTAAAATATCCCTGGCATTTTAGGTTCGTTTCTTTTTTGCCATATAGTGTAATTGAGTTGCCATTAGTACTAAAAATAAATAAAAACCGGAAAATGCTTAGACACAGGAATATCACAAATTTAAAAATAGGGAAATATTTGGGAGAGTATCAAATTTGTTTGGGGAGAACTACGGTATTTTTTAAATTTAAATAGTATCAAAAAAAGTATGGCCATATCAACTTTCCCATCACTGATTCAAACATCATTCAAATGTGTAAATAAACTCGTCCAATTAACATTGTCATGCAGCTATGCATTACATGAGTATAATCCGAAAACTAATCTATGTCACGATGTGACAAAGTGACAAGCCTATGTCATTTTCACCATTACACTTCTTCAGAAAAGAAAACTGGCAGCTCTATTCAAGAACAAAATAAAGGAACATTTTAAAAACACAATTCAAATCTAATATAGAACAAAACTTATAAGCTACTGTATTTTGTATTTTCATATCGCATAGCATTTCGGTAGATAAGCATTTAGAAAATATGAAATCATTTTTTAATTTTTTTTCACAATTTTTCTTTTGGTTTTCTTTTGTTTTCAGCTGTGCTGAGCTACACAATACTTAAGATAAAATGCAAATTTTCAAGATTAAAAAACATTAAAATTCCTGCACACGTGTAAGAGTAACATCATGTAAAAAAATATAGAATAAGCGGAGGAGAAGATGACGAGAAACAATATTCGAAAAAATACACTCACACACCGAATTTTAGATCTTAAACCAGTTGAGAAGACAAAGCTCAGCTAAGGGGTCATAAATTTAAAACCAAAACGTTTAAAAGTAAGTAAAAAATTTTCGTTGTCTTTTGCGCTTATTATGGAGTTTTTTTCTCTTCCTGATAAAGAAAGTCAAGTGGGAGATAATAATGAGACGACGACGACAAATAGTCACAGGGTGGGTAAGGGGAGAGTGAGAATAGAAATATGAAAGGTTCCTCATAACGACAATTGCTGGTTGAAAAATTATTATAATTTACTTAACATTTCCCAAATGCCCTCTAGTCACGACGACAAGTAAGTAGTTTAGCCTACAGAGTACCGTGGTAGAGAACCTGCTTGAAAATGTTTTTGCTGCTCAACAAAAGACCGGCAACGGTGGCAAATGGTTATGTTATACGAGCGATGGTAGTTGCTTACAAAACATTTTGTCTGATTAGAATGCTGGTCGTGTGGCGCTGTTATCATGGCGGTGTTTGAAGGAACTTTTGAAACATTAAGTTCGTTGTTGCGTTTGTTATGGGCTTGATGCAGCAAATTCGAATAAGATTGGGGTAATTCTCATACTTAATTCTTGTTGCATTTCTTTGTCTTACAACCAAGTTCGAGTTCAGCTTGACCCCTGCAACATGAACAAGTTGCTTTGGCGCATGCTTTTCAATGGTCTGCACATTGTTTTGAAAATTGTTGTTGTGTATCTATTTGCAGCTTAAAAAGCAAACAAGCAAACAAACAGAGTCATTAAATTGTATCTAGAACAGGCCTATTTAGATAGAGAGAAGCTTGCAACACACAAACACACACACACACACACAAACTGGGATACAAACAATAAACTTCACTTAACCTCAACGAAGGTTATGATGATTTTATAAAGCACAGCGAGAAAGAGAGCAGTGTTCTCTTTTCCAAGGAATGCTCTCCACCAGTATTCCTGTAAATCTCCACTTAAAACTTTTATTAAATGTTTGGATCCCTCTAGCAAACAAGCAGCAGTCTGCATTGGTCTCTCCCAACCAGCAGCAACAGCATTGTAATCCAATAAGAGTTGCTGGGTTTATACACCTGACCGAGAGCAGAAATCTACTTTTTTCTTTCCTTTTGCTCACATTGTTTTGTTGTTGTATTATTTTTTGGGGGAATACAAATAAAAACAAAAAGGCTTTTTCGTATTGTTATGTCGCATGCCCGGAACAAGAAATCCAAACATAAAAAGTGTATCTTCTGTTGGTTACATTGTGTGAATGGATGGATGGTGCTCCGCTCTTTGGCTGCACAACTAACTGACTGACTGTTCAAAATGACAGTCGTTCTGACACAATGACTGTTTGTCGTCGCTATGTAGTATATGTGTATGTTGACGATGCTATGCTGTGCTGTGCTGTGAGTAGTGTTCAGTTTGTTCAGTAATGCTCTAATGAAATTGGTCTCTTTTTATGGGTTTTTTGTAGAAAATTTCTGCAAAACACAGTTTAGTGTAGACTCCCTGAGGTTTCGGTTGTTTTTAAAACTGTGCGTGTGTAGAAGATTTTTAAAACTCCGTCGGTATAACACTCATACAGATACAAAAAGAAAAATAAATGAAAATACAAAAAATATATATAAATAATATATTTAAAAGCAAATAAAAATTGATTTTTATTAAAAAAAAAAGAAATACAAGAGAGAAAATTGTTTGTAAATTAATATGCCCTCATAGAAAAGAATAACAGAAAAGTAAAGCATCTAAATTACCCTTTAAAAGCAAAGCTTATAAATTAAAAAAAAAATCATTTACAAAAATTTATAAAAAAAAATCAATTACATAAAATTTAATAAATACAAAAGAATATAATTTTTTTCAAATAAGAAATTTCAAAATTTAAAAAATGCGCTAAAAAACTGTAAGCCATACATTTTATATCGAGATATAACGAATTAAAAAAAATCTCAATAATTTTTGTAATAAATATTATTACTCGCCATACTTCACTAAATATCACAAAATTAATTTAAAAAAGCTAATTAATTAATTAATTTAAATACACAAGATGAAAAGTTTTAGAAAAACAAGAGTAGGCTTTAATTTAAGCTTTAAAATGTTCTTTAAAACAAATCAACAAATTTTAACCCTCGCATTAACGGTCATTGCCTTATGTGCAACATTTACATCAAGTAGTCCCACACAATATTATCATCAGCAACAACAACTACAAAAACAACAGCAACAACAACAACATCATCAACAGCAGCAGCAGCAAGCCACAACGATACGTGTCCAGCAATGCCGCGAGGGATGCTTAGAAAAGGTATTTAAAAATTAAATTGAAAAATTTTCAATTTCATTTTTTTTCTCTTGTTGTTGTTGTTCTTTAATTCACATGCAAATTTATTTTTTAATCAAAAACGTGTGTGCTACTGATGTGCGTAACACTCACTGTGCATGAATATGTTAACCAATTATTATTATTTTATTTTTTAGCAGAAGCTTTAAAGAATGTATTAAGCAAGTGTGTGTGTATGGGGCAAAAAGTAAACAAATGGTTTTCAGAAGTTAAAAAATTTAACAACTGCCACGCCTAATCCATCGAAAATAACAACAAAAACAAAACATATGCTACAAAAACATTTGAAATATTTAACAATCTAAAAACATCATTGTTAAGGGAGTTTAAAATTGCGAAAATGTTATCGTATCGTTTCATGATGTTTCATTCAAATAGCCTGTTGAACTTGAATTATGGTTATTATTTGCTGTTCTAAAAATGTTGCAAGTATTTGATTTCAATTCCAAGCTATTTTAAAATTTGAAATTGTGCCGCCACAATTTTATATTTAACGTGAGCTATTTTAAATTAAAAGACAAATAGAAGACATGCCGGATGCCCCGATATGCTAACATATGCATATAACATATTTAGTAATTAAATTCTAATTTAAATCTATATATTTAAGAGAGGACTATAAAATGCGTTGTAATTCATTTTATTTTATAAGCCCTTAAACGAAAGGTGTATGTATATGCGGATTTTGTAGGTACTGATCATCAGTTAAAAAGTGAGCGTAATCGGATAAGTGGGCATGGTACCTCCCATATAAATTAGATAAGGATTTTTGTATATCTTGAGGAATTTAAATAAATAAATAACTTAGCAGTCAATACAAACCATAATTTTAATAAATATAAAACTTCGCAAGTGTATAGAACGGTAACAGTTAAAGCTTTCTTCATCTATTCACATCAGTCAAAAAGCATGTGTAACACAATGGCTCCCAGCAACGCGGGTGGGATTGTTCTGGTAAATAAATAAAAAAAACTATAATTCAAAAGATCGATACACGGAATTAAAATTATATTAATGTGATTTTAGACACATTACTGTTCTTGACTTGGCGCATTCTGTACGTTCAATTACAAGCCACTTTTTCGACCATTGCTGGCCATATTGCATAAATAAAATTAACAATGTTGGCTTTCAAGGCGTCAATTGTTGATGGTTTATCAGTATAAACTGCTGACTTCACGTGCCATACAAGAAATAATAATCGTTAAGTGACGAATAGCACAAACTTAAAAGACAAATAACGGGTTCATTTAGCGACATCAATTTATAGCCAAATTTTAATTTTACTTAATGGAGTTTGTAGAGCCTTTTGGTTATTGGTTTTACTTTATAAGTGGCAACTTTGCTTTTAAACCAAAAATGAACCAACTCGCACGTAGGGTTGCCAGATTTTAGATCATTTAAATCGTCAATTCAATCAAAAATCAGTACACATTTCATTAGAAACAAAAACCATAAATTTATGGTGATCTTGTATATATTTGTATAAACAGTATATGTATTTATAACAGGGATTGAAAACCTGTAAAAAATAGGTTCGGGTTCAGTTCAGGGTTCGTGTTGGGTTCAAAATTCCAATTCAAATATTTTATTAGTATGAATTTTTTTTTAAATAATTCTTGTTTCATTTTATAATTAATTAAGTTTAAAAAATTCCTTCTTTTAAATTTGTTTTTTGTGGTGACAAGATAAAATTGAAGACTGAAGAGGCCTCTCGATGCTTACTTGCATAGCAGGTACTGGAAATATAATGTTGCTCCCAAAGTAATATTTTTGTTTTCCCAGTCTCGAATATTTTTAAAAATACGGTGGGCAATTTAAAATTTCAAATTTCAACCAGCGGTTATTTCGAATCTGTCATTCTATTCTGTTACAAAATCCAGTATATCATCTCCGCTAAATGAAATGAATCGATTTACGCTTGAGCAACGTTGGGATTTATTGGAAATTTATTTCTAAAACAAAGACCGTATTTGGGGCTCAGAAAATCTAAACGTAATCTTACATTAACCAATGCACCCATTACGAGTGACTGTTTGGTGCGGCTTGTGGAGCGGGGCATTATTCGCTCATATTTATTTCGCAACCATTACGTTCAATGGACCCACCTATCGCACAACGATAACCATTTTTTCTGTGGCCGCTCTTCATGGTATTGATGTGAACGATGTTTGGTTTCAACAGGATGTGTGCAACTTGTCATACATTTCATGCCATAACCGATTTATTGCGTCAAACGTTTGATGGCCGTTTAATTAGTCAAAATGCTGATATCAGTTGGCCGTTAAAAAGCGTTTTGACACCATTGGAATATTTTCTATGAGGCGCCGTTCAAGACAAGTGTTATGTCGGCGAACCAGAGACAATTGAGTATTTGAAGACCAACATTCGTGATGCCATTGCCGAGATACTACCCCATACACTCGAAAAAGTTCTCAAAAATTATAAGATCAGTAAATCAGTACGCTATTTACATATTATGCATAAGTCAGTACAATCAAGAAAAATGTACTGAAAAAAACAGTACGTTTGGCAACTCTACACGCACCTCACAATTTTATTGTCTATAATGCTATAATCACATTCAAGTCTACCGACCATCCACTACCAGCTGTCAAAAATAATAAAAAAAGAATAATAGTTTTAGCAGCTACACCGCTACTATTTTATTTTGGCGACAACAAACAGTTTAGTGCCGTCAGTACAATACTAGGCATGAAATAGGCGTTTTAAAAACGCTATGCATGAAATATATACATTGAAAAAGAGAAGAAAATATATGTGGCACCAGTGAAAAAGAATAATCATATATCCATATGTTTACATTTATTTTGTAGCTGTAGTTCTTAAAATAATTAAGTAACTGGTTACTTGGCTACAAAAGTATCGTCTTTTGTAGTCGCGTAGTCGATGGTCAATAGTCTTGAATGAGTTTATAGCATAAGTTGAGCAAATTGGTGACTGATTTACAAAGTAAACCTTAATAATTTGAAGGAGTCAATCTATTCATGAGGATTTGCTCAATATAAAGATAATAAATTACAATAAATGAGAGCAATTGACAGTTTGTTTAACAGTTAGCCCTCCTCTAAGTTATATCGAGCTCTTAGCATATTGTTTAACTGTATTCTTGTAAGACGTTTTCAAATTCCGAAGAATAGAGGGAAGACGAGGCATGGGAAGGAAACAAATTACTTGGAGAAGAATTTGGGTGGGTTTAGGAACCGTTGGTAACCTAGTAGCCACAGCAACAAATCGAGATGAATTTTGAGAACACCATTCATTTGCTTGATGTCTGGATTGCGTGTCGTACTCATAAACCCACGTCTTGTCTCCAGTACTGATCTTTTTGATGAATATAAGACCGGCTTCAACTTCGCAAATGATGTCTTTTGCGACCTTAACATAGTCAAAATTGCAAAAAATCGCCAACACACATAGTGATAGATGTACTCTTGGCTACGCAGCTTTTGCAAATTTCAAGCTATGCCGCTAAGATTTAGCGTGAATAAACAACTCAAACAACTCGGAACGATGGGACCGCTACACGGGGGTTATTCCGAAAACTTTTTGAACAAGGTAGTATTGTTTTAAATTTTAAGTTAAAAAATTCAGGGAGACTGGATCCGTTGGAGAAGCTAAGCACACTGATCGTGCAAAAACAAGCGGTCCAAATATCAATATCGAAGCATTACGTGAGAGTGTCGGTGACAATCCAGGGAACTCTATTCAGCGTCGTGGACAAATTTCAACAAGCTCTCTACGTCGTAACTCACTAAAGGTCTGTGTCTTTATGCTTACAAAATTCAATTAACACAACAACTGAAGCCTAATGACCATGCACTGCGAAGAGAGTTGGTTGAATGGATTATTGAACATCAACACATGGATGCTGATTTTTTGAGCAAAATCATCCTAAACGATGAAAGAAAATTTTCACCTTGATGGCTTTGTAAACCGTCAAAATTGCCGTATTTGGAGTTCTGAGAACCCATATGTGATTGTCGAAAAACAAATGTACCCACAACGTGCTCGATATCGCGACATGATAACACAGTTCTTTCGGCCGAAATTCAATGATATTGATGTGGCCAATAAGTAGTTCCAACAACACGGTGCCACACGCCATACAGCTCGTGAAATAATTTTTTGGTATTTTGTTGCGTTGCTTACAAATTACTGTGAGAAAAATGCGCCTGTTGAATGGAATATATCATGTGGAAAAATCAATCAATCAATTTGGAAGGTTTTGCTGGATATATATGTATATTACTTTTATGATCTACAAAAGGGACCACATTATATAGATCACCTACAGGGTGTGTTATCCTATGGAGGGCAATTTCATATTTTATCAGCTCTCCCGACTTTCACTAATTTCATTAGACACCTTTCTAAGATTTATCATTGGGATAATGCACCTCGCCACAAGGTGCGGATTGTAAATAGCCAAGTATTATAATTTTATATCTTGATTTAAAAAAAATCTTGACTGTTGGTAGGTGGCTTTAAAATGTAATATCTCTGGAAATATTAATTGCAATAGGCCATATTATAGCGTGTTTGATAGGTCTGAAAAACTACAAGTGATGAAACGTTGATTACGTACGACAACAATGTGCAAAAATAATTATAAACGTAACAAAATGAAATGTCACAGACTGTGGCAAAGTCAGGATTGACACTAAGTTGTGTAATACTGTGTGTCTGGTGAGATTGGAAGGGAATTATTCATTTAAGCTCCCACACACTGATCTCCACTATCAACAATTAATATGATTGAAGCAAGCAATTCAATTATAACGGCCAGAATTTATCAACAGAAAAGGTGTTATGTGTCATCGTGCCCACCGAACCGCACACAGTTTTGATGACCCGGCAGAAACTGAGAGAGCTTGGCTGGACTTTGGATTGCAGATTATTATATGTTTTGATCTCTGCTGAACTCACTTAATGGTGTAAATTTAAATTCATTAGGGACCTTCAAAACATAGTTTTAATCAGTTTTTCGCTCAGAAGTTCTACGCTACTTGAATAATGGATTTACACCAAAAATGGCAAAAAATTATCGATCACAATGTCACATATTTAGTTGAATAAAACTCGTTTCAAATAAAGAAACATGTGTCTTGTTTTTGGTCAAACGAATTTTTTGAAGGTATTCGATCGAACATCAGCTGAATCTATTCAGAGACTCTAAATAAATTTTAGCTAATCGATGTCACTAACTTCGCTTACATCCCCAAAAACTGTAGCTATGATATTGTTAGCTTACAAACACACTTTAGTCTTAATAGTAATCCTAATAGATGACAGTTATCGCAAACAGTATTGTATTGCACAATATTGAGCGAGAAAGACAGAAGTCCGGGAATAATCAACCTGCCTTGCAATAAATGCATTCATTAATAACAGAAAACAATTGCATATAACTTGTGCTTAAAATAACAAACTGCAATAATAATAATAACTGGAATCCAACAACAACAAAATATACATCATTAAGTTTATTGTAAAAAATTAATGAAAAAATATAAAGAATTGAGCGAGAGGACGAATAAAAATGAAGACATAAAAGAGGAGGGTGTTGTTAGTAAATGTAATAAATGGAAGGGAAGCTGTGTTTTTGTATGTGCATCACTATAAATAAAGAAATAGATTAATTTTCTGAATACACATTAAAGCAGTAGCAACAACAACAACATGAATGATAAATAACAAGCAACAACATAGCCAACAAAATACACAGAAGAAAACATAAATTTAAAAACAAACCCAAGCATTTGCAAATAAATAGAAAAAACAATGTAACATATGGAGATATGTATGTATGTGTAAGTGTAATATATTTGCAAACATATGTAAACGCACATACTCACAAACGCAAAAAAAGTGGAAGTGTGATTTTATTATTGCAAACAAAGCAAGTAAGAGAGAGAGAGAGAGAGAGAAAAAGGAAAACATTAACAAAAAGTAACAACCATAACAGCTAACATGCATGCCGTTTGCATGCATGCATGAAGAAAAATAAAAGTAAAGCAACCCTCGCGTCTCTTGATAAATGTTGGTGATGTTGGTATTTAGTATTAGTATTGCTGGTTTTCTTCTTCTTCTTCTTGTTATTTCTAAAGGAATCTAATGTGTATTTAATGTTGCAGGGGTGGGATTTTTTATTTCGATTTTTTTAATATCATTTCTCTACATTTTACACTTTAAGGTATATATAATGCTCTTTCTGTTGTTGTTTTTGGTAGATTTATAGCTCAAGAGTATAAGTGTGTGTGTGTGTTTTTGTAACACTCACACATAGCTTCCCTCTTTCAATTCTAATTTGTTCGTATGTATCTGACTGTGTTTATGTTTTGGTTTCAGTTAAATTTGTTTTTTTTTTTTTTTTTTTGTTCTTTACAAAACAAATTCCATACGAACCAAGAGAAAAAAACCCAATAAACGGGTATGTTTGATACTGCTGCTGACGAGATTCATACATACGTGTGTGTGGTGGACGTGTATCAGCAGCAGCATCATTAAAGGGTTCAAATTTAATCCTTTTATGCTCGTGTGTAGTAGAAATGAATTTTGTTCGTATTAGAAAACTTTAACAGTTTTATGGTTGGATTTAAAGTCCTCTAAATGAAAAACATACAAGAAAAAAAAATAAATAAATTGGAAATTACATTTGAAAAGAGAAGAAAGCAGGATCAGAGGAAAAAAAACAAACTTAAAATGTTAAAGGTTTTCTCATTTTATTTTATTTACTTTAAATTAAATGTTGGCATTCAAATAAAACCGGAAAATAAAGTTCAAGGAATTTAAATTGAAAAATAAAATCGATAAAAAAAGAAAGAAACCCACACATTGTGAGAGTGGAGGAGAGATTGGTTTTTTATTTGAAGGCTTAAGAACGTGCTTAAGATGTCTTTAAAATACAATTACAAAAATGTATTAAAACGGTACTGCCTATAAAAACACATGCAAAAGTATTGTTTTCTTTTTTGTAAATAATTGAGTATTTTAATCGTCTGTACAGCTGCTGAACTTGATAATTGAAAGAGAAATTTAATCTTAACGAATTTAATTTTTTTAAAAAGATTAATTTCCTATGCAGTCTTTCTTTTTGAATAAGTTTCCCTTGGCGAATTCGAACAATGTCATTTTCATCGATGAATCATCGTGATAATATCAGTATCAAGTCGATATTCGTATGGAATGGAAAATAGCATTGAGGAAGCCTCGTGACAGTGACACAAACAACGGGAGTTATATATGACAATGTCATTGAATGTTATCAAATGAGAGAAAGCTAAAATTTAGCGACATTGTCTGCTATGAGTCGACTTCATGCTAAAATTTAGTGACATTATCTCTTATGTGCCCACTACATGCTAAACTACTCAGAATTTTTTTTGCTATATCTCCGAACGAATAAAGCAAAAAGATGTTTGATGACATTGTCTGTTAGAATTCACTAATAAACGAACGTCTGTAAGACAAAATCATCTGTCAGCTATGCAAATTTGGACAATTACTTTAAAAGGTTGTGTATGACATTACTGAAAATTCATCGTCAATCATCCATGCGTTACCATTGTCAGCGTTTGTCGCGAAGATTCACTATGACGTTCTCCGCTGGGTTGGCAGTTGAAAGTTGATCTTGAATGCTTTAATATTCTTTCGTTTTATCCTTTCGAAAACGTTTGGGTTTTTTTTTAATTGCTTCAATATAAAATAAACACCAATTTGTTGTTTTACAGTTTTTATTTCCTCAATTTATCTTTACACAGTTTATCTTAATACAGCGACTTATTTATCTTGCACTTAATATTCGTTTATACAACATTGATTGCAAAATCGACGTAGACAAAGCAGCATCCTTATATACCTAACTGCCTACAGTTTGGAAAGTTCCGGAAATGTCTCAAAGGCTCTCAGATCGTCCATTTTATATCCGTTAATTTTAAACATGTAAGATTTTGTTACCCAATGCCGTCAAATACACAAATCAGTATAGCAATGGCGTCAAATACATGTAATCAACCTTGACACAAACCAATGTACAAAAATCCCACAATGCAGTCCCAAAGGTGGTGGTGTATTTTTTTAGGCATTTTTATTTTCGTTACAATATTGCCTAAGGGTTTTATAACAAGAACTTTGTTATAATTCAAGTAGTTATTGTGTTAGGAAGAGTAATATTTGACAATTAGAAGAGAAAAATTATATTGAATAGATGCCCACCATAATCACGAAAATAGGGGATTACATTTTGCTTTAGTTAATGAAGTTGTTAATATATATATATACTTACTTTGTTGGAGCTTCTAATACACACAAGGGGATATATTTGATGTTATTTAGATTTAAATTGTACTTACAAAATGTCTCCATATATGCAGATCTATCCTGCGCTAAGCGCTTGAGTTACAGCTAAGATAGTGCTTTCTTTAGCTGATCTTCTCCACTTTAACCTGGTACGTCCTATATCTTTCGCGCTTTGTAGATAACATTGAAGACTATCTTCAGCGATGCCTGAACTTCCATTTCACAACATGTGACCAATCCAGCACCGTTTTCTTCATTTATTTCAACGTCTTCATCTCACATAGTGAATAGATAACTAGAGTTAGAAATGAGAATCTTATATTTCCTCGAAATTTGAGACGATTACCATATTCTGGCGAGGGCAACATATCCTGCCTTCATCCTTCTGCCTAGATAGCAGAATTCATGGACGTCTTCTATTATTTAGTCATTATTCAGCTTTATCGGTGTTGTGATATTATTTTATATCCGAATGATATTCGTTAATTCTCAAGCCCGCTGCAATTGTGCTCGTTTCCACATACAGCTATTGTTTCTTTTATAAAATATTGCAATCAAACTTTGGCAATATGGCGAGTCGCTTTCAATAATAAGGATGTTGAATTTTGAGTTTGTAGTCGATTTATTTCGCTTTGTATAGCTTCTACTTTTACTAAAGCATACTAAAAATACGACAGTGGTTTTTAGTTGCACGATTAGAAAATGAAATGGTAAATTCGGAATTTGTTTTGAAATCAATTCATTGTATTGATGTCTGTGTGACATGTGGCACAGTTCTATTGCAACTACGTAACAGTAATATCCATATCGTCAATAGTATACCAAAATTTTATTATTACCATCTTTGGATATACAAACTTTATAACAAAAAAAAAAGGGTTCAGCATGATTTTTTTTTTCTTGACATGATTAGTCAATTCAAAATGGGTTTCAGCTTTATTTCCAAAAAAAATTTCGATTATCTCTGTATGAATTCTATTGTGAAAGTAATGTTAGCCGGTTTCATTTCATTCAACAGTGACACATTGTTAAGGATGGAAGTTTAGATCTTCCTCAACACTGCTGCTTGTTATGTTTCCACTCAAAGAACCCGGTTGAAAACTTGTTGTTGTTGGCAAATTATGTAGTGAGCCAATCAACAAAAATTGATTGAACAAGTTTTTAATATCGTGTTTAGAAGGGTAATTATATGGATCAACAATAAATACAACGTTATCCATTTTTCGGCTCTAAAGTAAAGTTTAATAAGATGCATATAAAGCTATGATTTCGATAAAACTTTCCATTATGTGGGAAATACTTTTTTCAATTGAGGGTTCTTCAGCACCATTTTCGAAACAATATAGCCGATTGACAACTCCAGATCATAATTCACTTCACTTTTTGTGTATTTTTTGATGTTTTAAATGCAATAGAACTAGCGCCATCTATTTTGTTAGACTCGGAACTATTCAGGCTATGTGTTATGTTATCAACGAGTATATCACTATTAGATAAAAAAAAAATGATTGTAAGTTCCTTTCGATATCCTAATAATCATTTTATTTTATAACGAAACTGCCAAGTTGGGAAATAAGAACATTTTCTTATTATTTATATTCCAAAACCTTAAGATGAAATTTATATAACTGAAGTGCTTATAACTGTTACTTTTTAAAGTACAATTTTTACAAAAACTAACAATTTAAACAAAATTAAAGAAAAATTAAGATTTTTAATAGTTTTATATGTAACGAGAACTATGCCGTTTTCTTATCCCATAGAAGAAAACCTGTTCATAAATATTCAGTTAATTCCTATTTATTTTGTCTTTTAAATTTAACATTAAAAAAAAAACAATTCGAAACTAATGAATGCAAAAAGGTTTTATAAATTATCATGACTCTACCATATGAACCATTGATGTTAATGCAAAATAAATGTAAAAAAGAAAATGACTAAATTTGCATACAGCCATGCAGCATATAAAACTCATACACACACTTTGGGAGGATTTGCATATTAAAAAATATTTCAAAACAGAATTACAAAAAAAAGTGGAAAAAAGACAGGCGACAATTGCCCAAAAACGAATTGCATAGAACTTTATCCTTTCGAAACAAATTTACTTCCCCCATAAACGAGATACGAGATATACACATTCAATGTGTAATAGACAGGCAAAGAGAATGAAATAAATTCTAAGCTTGAAAATTCGCAACAATTTAAAAAAGAAACAAAAAAGGGTTGGCAATACTAATACTAAAACATATTCACAAATACAACAAATAAACACTTTGCAACACAAATAGTAACAACTACAGACAGGCAGCAAGCAAAACACAGCAAACAATGACAATGGCAATGGCAGTGTTCAACATGAAGAAAACAGCTGTCTATTTGCATCTTTAATTTTGTTGTTTTCTCTTTACTCCCAACTATAACAGACACAATAAAAAAATTAATAAACAAAAAAATAAGTCGATGTAACTTTTCCAGGTTTTTTTGTTGTTGTTGTTAGTTTTACTGGTAGTTGTTATTAAAAAACATTTTCATGCTCATTCGCACATAAAGACAGAAAGCAGGGAAGTTTGGCTTCAAGAGACTTGCGGATTTAAACAGGAACCTATGAGAAGGATTCATTGAAACTCTACTCTCTCTGCTACCATTTTGTGAGACAAAATGTGCTGACTGACAGTTTTTTTGAAAATCTGTAAAAAACAATCTAAAATGCTGGTGTACATACATACATACATACTAGAAAATAGAAAAAGAAATGATTTTGTTATAATGATATTGCACTTTTTGCAAATGACAAATAAAACTCAATTTTCAAAATTTAGTTTAGAGTGTCGCATAAGAATATAAGCATTTGACGAAAAAAACAAGAGAAAACTCTATCAGAAACAGAAGTTTAAAAAAATAAGCAAATTAAAGGAGCAGACATGATAATTGAATGTGACTTTAAAGAGAGAATTCTTAATTTGTTGACCAATAACAGGAGGAATTTCATTAAATGTGGCATATAAAGGAAGATCGAACCATAATGCACGATATTAATCGTGAGTCACACTTTAACGTCAAGTTTTTTGCCCAACTTAAACTGACATTTCTTTGCTTCGGTGTTTGACAAATTCAACCATGGAGAGGTACACAGTTGAGCAGCACAATAAGAAAATATGCGATCAAATCAAAATGCATTTCGTGCACTTCGAGATTTTTTTGGTCAACATCGTTGACAAAATGTGTCCACAATCAGAAGAATTGTGAGCAATATTCAGCAAACCAGGTCTTTAAAAATTGTGGAAACACATGGGCATTTTCGCCAAATTCGTTCTGCGGTGGCGGCAATATCGCGTCGTACTCTTCCGATATGGCAAATTGATAACAGATTTCTTGTGGCCAGAAATTGGGGATAAGGACCTGGACGATATGTGGTTCCAACAGGATTTTGGCACTTGCCACACAGCCAACAATATAATGGCTTTTTTGCTAGAGAAATTCGATGGCCGTATTATCTCATGTCGTAGCGCACTCAATCGCTATGATCATCTGCGTTATTTCTTTAATTTCTGACACAAAGTTTCAACATGTCTTCTACTTGATCCTTCCATCGCAGTTTCGGTCTTCCCCTTCTACGTGAACCATCACCAGGATCGAGCTTAAGTTACTTCTTAGTTCGAGCATGTTCATCCATTCTCACAACATGTCCTAGCCAACGTAATCGGTGCAATTTAATACGTTTAACTATGTCAATGTCGGCCTATAGTTTGTAATTCATATGACAACGATGTTTTCTGACAACGCAGAGTCACGGGTAGTATCAGTCTATTGTATAAGGTAATTTTTGTTTGTCGAAAGGTGCCTTTGTTCCCAAACTACCTGTTTAATCCAAAACAGCATCCATCCATCAGTACTCTTTCCATTTTTATCCAAAAACTAATGTTGCTTGTTTTATTTATGTTAAAGCCGAGGTATAAAAAATCGTCGACTATCTCAAAATTGTAGTTTACAACTTCCACTGTCTGCCCGAGTCCACTGGACTTTTTTTCTGTTGACACCATCAACTTCGTTCTATTCCCGTTTTTCTCCGGACATACTGTAGCAAATTATTTCTCAACTTTTTCAAAGGTGGTAGTAACTGGTCGCTGTATTCGATCCATTATGTCGATGTCGTCGGCATAAGCGAGTAGCACGTGTTATCCGGTGTAAAATGTGCCAGTTACATTCACACCTGCAAGAAATCTGAAACTTCTGTACCGAACGGCTTAGAGCCGATAAACAAACGAACAACGCTAACAAATCATTAAATTTTATTATCAAAATTTGTACAGTGTAAAATATGTGTTTCGTAAATTACGTCCATTTGATAGCCGTTATAATCGACCCACAGAACAGGCCGTTGTGACCAAATTTCGCACTAGTTATTTGGACATTATCCACCAACCCGTAAGTGAAGAATGCATACCGAGGAGAGTATTGGAGTATCGAATTGCGATATGTAAATTCGTCGCCGTTATCAACATTTGGGCTGGAAGAACTTAAGCGAAGTGTCGTACTACAGCGTCGTTGGTTTAGTGAATGTGTCTTAGGAAAGTCAATTTTTCTATCAAAAAATTATCTCCAGCGATAAAGCTAATTTCTGTCTCAATGGTTATGTCAAAAAACAGAATAGCCGAAATTGATTTGGAGACAAGCGAGAGGCAGTTCAAGTACAGCCAATGGAACCCTAAAAGATGAACTGCTTGGTGCGGCCCATATACCATATGAATGCCTTACTATTAACCAACAGTTGTATTCATAGAGAATATAAACGTAGTTAATTGGTGGGAATCTCCAAGCCAGCCAAATATGCGATCAAAATATAGTAGTTCTGTGACTCAATATCATATGATCCAAATAACGAACTGAGAAATCTTTACCAAAAGACTATCTACAAGTGTTTTGCTTGTTTAGAACCCGCTTGTGTTGAACACTCTCCCACTTAAAGGAAAGAACGTTCAAAGGCTCTGGCTTCAGACTCAGTAATTTTTTTTTAGCCCTCCATTTTTTGTTTAAAAACTTGGATCTGGATTAAAATTTTTGTAATTAGCTACTGACCGCTGTTCTATTTCATAAAAATTTGCTTTTTTTTTAGTTGAATAGCCATCTTTAGCCGTTTCTAGAACTGCTTTTTTTAAATCAATAGATATGGACAATAAATATGGACACAATCTTTAAGTTTTCTAAACTAACAATGTTGAATTCAAAAATGTTTTTACTAAAGAAACGTTAATTGTTATTTTTTGGCTGATGCAGTAGAGAGTCATTGCAATTGAGATGAAGAGATCGGTGTATTCTGATAGAGACAACAGAATAAAGTAACGCTTATTAGTTTTTTAAGAGAAGACGAAATATTGAATCTATAAAATTCAAAAAATCTTATTTTTGAAAAGCAAGCAGATAAATCGGAGAATATTTACACAAATTGTACTTACATTGGCTCACTTTTGCACCACAGTGTATTTAAATGCGTCGTATCAAACGACTGAAATAAAAGCTGAAATAAATTCTATGTCTCTGAGGGTTACTCTATTTCATTGCAATAATATTTCTGATTTTTTCCTTACTTGTAACATTATTAAGACGGTTAAAAAATATACAAAACTAACAGAAAGGAAAAATTGGTTAAGATCAAATAAAAAGATCCCATGTGAACAGGGTAATTTGTAAAAGCAATTCAAACAGTGACAAAAGTAAATCAAAGTCTCGTTATATATTATACTCTATACTGAATTGAAGCACAATATTTAATTACAGATACATAAATTCATAAATAAATAATATTGTTTCCTTTCCGTTTTTAGGTAAATATCAAGGAAAAAGAAGAAAATTAAGTGGAACTATGAGTACCCGTAAGTTAACAAAATAAACATTACCACTTACCAAGAAAGAACGCACACGTAGGGGGTTGCTGCAGAAGAAGAAAAAGGGAAAACAAATATTAAATCATTAAGAAATACCCAAAGTTATTTTTATGTACTTAGTTTAGCTGTATATAGATTTAAAAAATTGCAAGAATAGCTTTTACCTGGAGTGTTTTGATAATATAAAAAGACATATCACGTTTTTGAGCTGATATGGATAGATAACAAAGCTTTTATTTTCACTGTCTTTCAGATGCAGGTATCACACACTCATATATACATTTCATATATATACAAGCTAAAACCTGACATAATTCTGTGCCCCTATCTTAAGTATACCATAAATGTTGACTTCTCTTTATATTTCTCAACACTTTTCCCCATTTTATCTCTTTCAGTTTCAAGTTTAAGCATTTAGAATAGCCTTAAGCTCTAGCCAAGAAGACACTGTATAAATTTCCAAATAAGGCTCCGATTTTTAGCTGTAAATGGCTTCAAACAATCACACATGAATTTGTACATATAAGATAGATTGTTTTTACCCAGTATATTTTGTGCAATGTACTCAGTTATTGACTAATGATATGTATGGCTCACGAAATTTTCTGAACTAAATTTAGAAACTTCTGCTATTACCGTTCTAAACCCGCGGGCGAAGTCATATAGATCAAATTCAGGAACTTCCAATTTAATTCTTCTTAAGATATATAAAAATCAATATTTGGTTTTTATGGGAGGGTTTAAACTGATGATTTCTATTGTCCTCGAAGCTGTTTGAATCAAATACCTACCGTTACCAATTTAAAGAGTTTTACATAGACGTCTTGACTGATGATTTGTATTGAGTATGAGGTCATTCAGTCAAAATTCAGTAACCGTTCTTAAGATGGACATAAATACATATTTACTCTTGATGAGAGGTACCACGTCCACTTACCTAATTCAGCCTAATTTAGACTGATGATTTGCATTGATCACGAAGCTATTTGAATTAAACTTAGAGACTCTTACTGTTACAAGTTTGAAGATATAGACAAAGAAATATTTATGTTATATGGGCGTGGCAGCGCCCAGTTATCCAATATATCCCGTTTTTTACCTAAAGTGTTCAAAGCGCTAAATGTTGTACGAATTAGAGAAAATTTTTGCACATTCCGGCATAGCTAACTAAAAAGTTGAGTTGTGGCACTATTGAATACAGTAAGCGATATTGCTTTGGCCATATATATTTCTATTTATTTCTTTTATTTTTATTAAAAGCATAGTCCGTAACATAGAGTTCCAATTTAATCTATTTTATGCACAATATTTCACATCATTCTATTCTAAGTTTAGAATAGCTGCTTCTGATACAATTTGCATCTCTAGGTGTGTAAATGGCTTCCCCCTGCGTTGACTGACGGACGGATTTAAGTCGATGTGGCAACTTCATTTAATTACATTTACTATATGCATTGGTTGTTATTGTGCTTATGCCCATAGATCGTTGTTGCTAAATGTTTTGGGCCAATGTTTGCGAAAAATGTTGTACAATTATTTGTTTATGAAAGCTTTCATATTTTGTTAAACGCGTTATGCAGTAATTCATGATATTCATATAATACTACAGATTTTATGTTGAAGTTAAATAGGCTTGTTTTTGTTTTCCCGACATAGAATGTAAGTTAGAAACAGAGTTTACAAAGGCAAATGCCTGCCTCACTATGTCCGTTCCGTTGAGAATAAACAGCACAACAAGTTCTCATATTATTCAAGCAGAATCCTTCTGTATTTGCTGAGATTAGGCTTAAAGTTTTGATATTCGTGACGTTTATTTTCAGATCACTATACCACATTGGCTGAAAAGTTCCAGGCCTAAGAAAGAAAACACTTTTTTGTGTTCAAAATTAGCTTTAATCATCAACGTAATCTCTATCAAAAGCAATGCAATCATTCCAGCGCTGCTCTAACTTTTCAATACCACTTTTTGGAACGGTTTATCTTTTGCCTCAAAATAATCCTCAGTTTCAGCGATAACTTTTCATTCGTGCGAAATTTGATACCGGCGAGCATTTATTTTAAGGTGCGCAAAATTTGGTGAATACGGCGGATGAGGGAGCAAATCGAAGATCAATTCATCTAGTTTTTCCGTTGTTTCGGAATAATCAATACGTTTTTGTTTTTGGTCAACAGTGAGCAAATGCGGCACCTACCAAATGCTATTCTTTTGATCTCTTTACGATGTCAGCTAACTCATGCAACTTCACTTTTCGATCATTCAAAATAATTTTGTGGATTTTTGTTGATGTTTTCTGGTGTTACCGACTCATTTGTATCATCGGTGTTCATACGACTATGTTTGAAGTCAGCAAACCAACGTTTTATTGAGCGTAGTCCCCATAACACTTTGCCAGCCACTGCTTTGCTCAAACGGTATTTTTTCCCATCAAGAAGCAGTGTAGAATTAAAACGCGATTTTGTTTTTGATCCATTGTTCTGAAAATAACTAGAGTAGCGTCACTGTTCACAAACTAATTAAAAGGATATCATAAAATTTTAACAGCTGTCTTTTGAAGGTAGGTTGTTGGTTGTCTTTTGAGATGAATTGCAATAAGACTACATATGTGTTAGGCCCGGGCCTTTTTTGACCATGTGTTATGTCACCATCCTGAAATATTTTTTACAGAACTAATGTTTTTTTTATAAAGAAATAAGTTCAGACCCCTTAGCTAATTCAAAAATTAAAACAATTAATTCTTTATTACCTCTGCTTTCAAACAAAAAACTAAATGAAACTAAAAGTTGCACCCAAAAAACAGTTGAAACTTTTCAACAGAGTAAAAATGGAAAAAAAATGTGAGAAAAAAGTTTCATTTATTCAGCAGTTAAGCTATAAAACTAAAACTAAAATGTTATAAAAAATGAGTTTCAAATGAAAAAGTCAAATAGAGAAAAAGTAAAAATATAGAAGCATTTTTGTTATTTAAATCCTATAAAGAACTAAAAACAATAGATGGGGGGTTGTTCAAGGAAGCTTGATTATAAAAAACTTTCCTTTTTGGAGAATTTTACTATGAAAGTGTCAATAATTTAATAGTTATTTTGATTAAATTACAAAACAATAAATAAAATGAAATAAATTTAAATAAATTATTTAAATTAAAAGCCTGTCAATGATAAAAATCATACCGCCCACTCCCCCTTTCTTAATACACAAATACTCTAAAATAACATCCCAAAAATAACCGAAAAACAACCACCAGCCAAAGATTTTTATGTAAAATTTACCTTTAAATACCAGGGTGGGTGGCTATTTGTGAGATTTAAAAGATTTCTAAAAGAAATACTCACTTGTAAATTGTTATTGCCTCGAAGGACTTTTTGAATGAAAATAGAGGATTTAATGAACGAATGAATGAATGGCCGTGTCTAGGCATTTCTTATTTTCTAATGGAGATTATTTGTGTTTTGTTTTTTTGGTAAAGAATTTCTATAAATTTCAAATGGAATTAAAAATAAAAACAGAAAAAAAAATATTTATACATAATTTCTTAAATAAAGTGGCCACTTGATTTTTTATGGACAACAGACGTCGTCTTTTTGACTTTATTTTGTTGTTGTTAAAAACTTACCAATCAGGGCTTTTAAAGACTAGCAGAGACCTTTAAAATAATAAAATAACTTTTATAAACATCCATACATGTGCGAGTAACTTAAGAGAAAAATAAGAAAAAAAAAATTTTTTTAAAAACTCATAGTGGTCTTGTCCTTAGTTGACGGCTGTCAGTTGGTACAGGTCGGTTATTGTGAATTAGAATCTAAGAAATATATATAAAAAATTTAATTGAATGAATGAATGGAATGATTTTGTTTCCATACAATTTATTTCTTTACCCAAAAATTTTAAAGGAAAATATATTTTTTATTTTGATATTGACATAAAATTTTTACCACTTATGGGGGTAAAGGCTAACTGTCTGGGGAAATATCTGCGACGGGCTAGACGTTAAAAGCAATGTTGTCGTTGTAGCTCCAACACAGACACGCAGTTTGTAATGAAGATAAACAAATGAACCCAATTTATGTTTGAAGCACCATTAGTTTTAAGAGTCTAAGTACATATAAAAAAAAATAATTTTTTAAAAAATGAATTTTTCTTTATAAAATATTTTATTTTAATGCATTTTCTTTAGGTTATTGATGTACTTTAACAAAAAAAAGAAATTATTTTTAATGCCAGCGAGTTGTTTAAATTTCATAGAAAGAGTACATAAATGTATATGAAATGTGTATATGAAATTAATTATTTTGAAAAGTAAATTACAAAAAATTTAGCTCGAGATACTAACAGGAAAGTTTCTGCTTTTGTTTATATTTTTTTTGGGTACTAAAAACCATATATACATATATATGTACTGTACATACATCAGTGAAGTTTTATCCGAAATTAATAAGGAAAAACAATATCAGCAAACAATATCAATACCGCTGCGGTTACACTTGCTAAGCCATACTCTTTCTATGAAATTTTCCAACATCATATTGCACATTTGCACGAGGCTATATGTCCTCTATATTTTTTCTCCATCATCCATTTATTGCCTTGTTTCAATTTCGTTAATCAAGTTGAACTCTAGTTCGACTCTATGTGATTATGTAGTTGTGAAAATCCTTGCTAAGTGGTCGTGATCGTTACCATTGCCATTTTTTGTAATATGTGGCATTTTTTCCTGATCATTCGTGTAATGTCTGTCATCATCGCCAGAAGTAAGCTGGAAGGTGGGCTTTCTTTGGATTGATTTGTCTGGAATGTCCTAATAAAAGACTAGAATCCTCAATTTTTGTTACGTTTTCTGCTGCGAGTTCAAACTTGGGTCATTTGTGTCGTATACGGGCATACGAACCACTACACTATACTCCCTACGTTAACATAACAAATTCCATTTTTAAGGTTTAAAGTCGATTGTGAGTCATCCGCATAGATCTTAACATAACGCCATATCAATAACTGTAGTCGAAATAACCACTAATCGAACACTTTGTTGCCCATAAGGGTGGTTGGTTGTGTTGCAACTATGGCGTAATGTTAAGTCGCGTCTAATTGCGCTCTTAATCACAAAAAATGGGTGGCCAATCGTCATCACACTATCACAAAACTTATCATGTAAAAAAAACGATGGTATCGTTACTTATGTGAGTGACACTGTCTAATTGAAAATAAATAAATGTCGTCACTTCAATATTTTTCAAATTCGGTAATACAAAAACATTCGTCATCTTCCTATAGTGCAACCTAATTTTCAAAAAAGTAATATCCAGACCAATATCAGCATCCAACGGTAACGTTGGTGCATGAAGGTGCTTTTCAGATATAATTCTCGGGTTTTTCGAGCTCCAAATGCAACAACTCTCCTCGGCAACGTAGCCTCCAAGCTTAAAATAGGCCTCATCATGCAAAATTATTTTTCCATTAAATTTCGTATCTGTTTGGAGCGTTTTGAGGACCTAGTCATTAAAGAAATAACGTTGTTGATGGTTGGTAGGCTTGAGTTCTTAAGTTAACTGAGCTTTAAAAGCCAAAAAAAAACTCTAAGTCTTTACGAAAAAAAAAGAATAATGTCGTTTGTGGAATGCTTAATTCCAAACATCGACGAAAAATTGGCAATCCTGAGGTTTACTCAACACTATGGACTTTAACGGCAACATTCTCAGTTGTTCTTGAGCGTGTACACAAGCTTGGTTCTTTATATCGCTTACTTGTCCCAACAGCTCAAATTTGTCCTAAAATTTTTTCTTTTCGTCTTTTGAGCTGATCCAACTTTGAAGCCGGTGACATGCCAAAAGATATTTTATCTGTCGATGCAGCCAATAGTTAGAAGGATCATTGTTCGAAGAATAGGGCGCGTACGCCATTTGATCGTTTCTAACAATAGTTTGGCAACTTTTGCGACATGAGGCCGATATTTGTCATGAAAAGAATGACTTAATCATGTCTTTGTATATTTTCTCATAATGTATGGTTTAAACGAAGTAATTGCAGTCTGCTCAAATCACCGACCTTTGCAGCTTATAGTACACAATGCCGATCTGATCCCAGTAATTACAGTCTACTCCGATCTCAGAATCCCACTAAGATTACAAAATTGCATTATAAATAGTAACACAAAGTAATTGTACACAAACAAAAAAAAAAATGAACCAAAAAAAAACGCATATAAAACCCAATAAAATCCGGTGTGTCAACTGCGTTCAGGTTTTCAGAAGTCCAAATACTTCAATTTTGCTAAGCAAAATAAGAATCACCTTCTCTTGCAAATATTATTTCAAAAATAGTATCGAATTGTTCTTACAATTTTTCATCAGAGAATTTACAGCGATTGGAGTCGTCGGTTGGATTCAATTTTTGCATTTAAAAGTCTATTTCTTAATCAAAATTCATAATGTGGGTTTTATGGCTAGAGCTGATTATTCAGAATGCCGAGGAAATTATAAAGTTACAGGTTTATGGCTGTAATATGTTTCCTTGGGCGATCCGAACTAACAAATATAGACTGTTTCTTAGGTTCGATAGAACTTTAAATTGTAAATAATAATACAAAAAATTAAATTTCAAGCCAATAATATTATATATTCGAAAGATCAATGCATGCCATTAAGATTTGAAAATTTGTTTTCTTCCTTAATCATCTAGGGAGCATGTTGGTTTTCCACAAAGCATCCATTGAATTGTTTAAGTTTCGTTAATCAAATTAATCTTTCAAACTAAGAAGATGATAAATCCACTGTAGCTCTCTCTTTATGATTGTGTTGTGGTGAATATCCTTGCTAATTGGTGGGAATCCTTACTTCAACATTGTAATTTTTTCCCAGTAGGTGGCGTTATTTCCTGATCATTTGTCTAATGTTTGTCATTTAAAAATAACTTCGGTTATGCCCAAAAGAGCTGTTGTTGATGAAGAGCATTCTGCACTCACAATTGTGGGCTAACTTCTTGAAGCACTACTGGCCGTATGTCACGAATAACACGAACAATGTTATTGTCCAGTGCTTCAATTATTACAGCTGCTTCAAGTTGTCGCACAGTAAGTTATAGACGGCTCTCAAATCGCACGATCTTAGAGGCCTAGTTGCAAGATCTAACTCACGAAATTAACTTGTCGCCAAATTATAATTTCAATCGATTGAATTGTGGTCGCCGTATTACACTATCTGTTGAAATCACATCACATCCCTCCCGGATCAATGTTATCTATATTTTCGATAAGAAAGCATAGATCGTGTAGTGGTTTCGAACTTTATTGACCGTAAGGCGAAATGAGAAATGAGGCTACCAGCATGTAAACAGCTCCAGGCGGTATATTGTGCTGCGATAATGTTGTACATTGGTTTCACTCCATACCATTTGGTTATGTTAAGTTTCAATGCTGTGCACAATTTTGTAGTATTAGTTACGCGAATGGATGACTGATTTTTAATATAAATCTGGTTAGTTTGATAAAGTTGTTTAAGCGAGAATTTAGTCATGGTGATTTACCAGAGTATACTGATCATAAATGTCAAAAAGTGAGCGCTGTATGAGAATTTATTTGACAGTTAAAATCTTCGTAAGTTCTATTGTCTCCAAAAAACACTCTCTTATGTATAGTATTGATGCATTATGTAGCTAGCAAGGCCATTTATTTTTATCGGAAAAAATTTTTAATAGTGATCTGAAAAGGATGACAATTTTGACCAAAAATAGTAAATGTCAAAGCTTCTACTATAGATATGTCAACCTATTGGAAAACAAAGCTCTTGTTCAAAAACTCAGTACAAGGAAAATTTATGATTATTATGAAATTACAAAAAAAAAAAAAAAATGTTTAAAGTCAAGACCAAAACATGTTAAGTCCTTAAAAGTCTGGGAAAGTTTAATGTTTAAGGGACGAAAAGTATTTTTTTTTAAAATTTTTTTGCGGGACCGCTTTTCTAAAAACATTGTCGCACTCACTCAGGTTCATGGGTTATTAATCCAAGGCTGAAGAAAGATATGATAATAATATTTTCCTTTAAAATAAATCTTTTTAATTCTTTTCTCACAGTGTACATAATATGGATTAAAGATGAAAACGACGACCCTGTCGATTTTCAAAATAAATAAGTTTAATAACATTTAAGGATACACTTCCTTTGTTTATTGTATTTATACGCTTTTAATGCCTTGATGTCTTACCTTAACTTAAAAAAGCCGACCATGAAAAGTTTTTTTTTGTAAGACTGAAACCAAAAACTATTTGAACGTACTGTCAAGCAAGCTGTCAATCTATATATTGTGGATGTGAAATTTTAGTTTTCGTTTCTTATAGAATATTTGTTTGAAGAACAAGCCAATCACTATTGTAATCAGATGAATGGAAGACGGGAATGACTCGATGACTGGCTGGTTGTTTGGTTGGTTGCTTTTGTTAAGGCTGAGATGTTGCTTAAAACAATAAGAATAGCTAAGAATTGCGCTGTAAACAAGTAGCAGCTAAAGGTAGACATACGTGCCTAGACATATTGCAAAAAATCATGTACTCGTACATAGTATGTACATATGTATGTACGAACGTAATGGTTGATGTGGTAGTTGGTGCACCTTCAGGTTTGCTTGTTCATCTGTACTAAACGTAAGCGTTGTATAGTAGTATATGACACAATTGCAATAAAAGTAAAATAGAAACTTAAACGTTTTCTTACGGTTTATAATTAGCAAAATGGTCGGAAAGAAGACCAAGTTGGTGAAAACCAACAACATAACAGAATTATAAAAGTTTAAGAGTCTTTCTAAATCATTATTTTGCTGCTGCTGTTGCAGCAACATGTACGCACGTATTTTTATTTCATTCCGTTTTTTTTTCTATTTTCAACATTTTGTTGCAACAACATTTCATCTATTCATCTGTCTATTTGAAAATGTTAACATTGAAATGGCAATTTTTTCTTTTGCTTCGTTTAAAAATTTTAGCCAAGACGCTGAGGAAGAAATGAAGCGCACACCAAACGCATATTCAAAGATCATGACTAAAACCCTAAAAGATTTTCATCTTTTCTAAAACTGTGTGTATGTGATGAGAACTACTGTTTGGTATTACAACGTTCCTCTTTTCTTTTTCAGAAAGACAGATTGCAACATGAAGTTTCAATAAAAAAAGATAAAAAAAATTTGAAACAACAGCTAGAAATAATTGCAGATTACAGCGTGTAGGATTTTAAAACTTTTTTTTAATGTTTTTTTCTTAAAATGTTGATGTTTGTCAGTGAAAATTTTGTATTTCGCCAACTTCAATAATGAATTAAAGCTGAGCCAGGAAGAAAACAAAATACGCTGCATAACTTTCCAAGTTGAGTTGAGATTTTATTTATTTATTTATTTTTTTTTTAGTATACTATGATGGCTAATGCTGCTGGTACCTGCTCTATTATTACAGACCTTGATTTTTTAGCAGCGATAATAATACAAAAAAAAAAGAATTATTTCTTCTTTCATCACCAGAATGTATGGATGGCATCTAACAAATACGATAAAAAATGAAATCATTAAAACTAAGAAGAAAAAATGTGTGTGCAGTGAAAGAAAGCTTTTTTTTTCTTTTTTTGGTCACTGATTTGGAACTCAACGGCATCACAGCCAGGTTGTACTTATAATATCTTAAGGTTATCATCAAAAAATAAATGCAGACAGTTATCTTTTCTTATCTTTTATGGCAAATTTTTATGTTTCTCTTCTCAAATTGTAAATCATCATAATTTCAGCCGTTTTTTTTTTTGTATGTGCTTTTTTGAACTAAAAATACCAGCCTATAGTGCTTTAAAATGACATGATAAACTTATTATATGACTGGTTTCAAGTATAGGTTGGCTTTCGTATGTACCATCATAATACCACCATCATCATAGCGTTCTTTAATTTCTTGTGGTTTAATTTTTTTTTTTGAAAATCATTACAAAATATGTTTTCTCCACTTATTTTGTATTTTGTATTCTGTATATCATTGTGTAACTTTAATTCCACTAATCAAGTGAATTTTTTTTTAAGTTGAGCAATAAATTCCTAATTGCCTTCAGGAGGAGGAGACGCGCGATCAACCAAGAACAACAGCACTCACTGCATGCAGACAAAAACCAACCCAGTAATTCTGTTCACTACACAGCCAGCGAGACATCCATTCAGCAGCCCGCCTTGTATTGATGTTGCATTTTCAAAAGTTTTAGCCAGTTTGTCTTCTTACTTCCACTTTTTTCGTTCTCTTATTTTTTACTTTTTTGCTGGAGTCATGTTTTTGGCACGTTTATTTGTGTCGCAGTATTATGTTCCTTTCAAGATTGTTTTTCGTTGTTTTTTTTTTCTCCTGTTCTGTTTTTTGATGAAGGGGGGATCTTGTATTATATCACAAGAAAAAACAACAACCATTATGCTCAGGAAAGCAATTAATTGTACTCCTAGATATGGCATAACGTGACCAACTAGAATTTTATTTTTAACAACATACAAAAGAAGTAAGAGAGTTAATTATTTTGTTGGTGACCACTAGTAGCCACTACGCTCCATTTTGAGAATTTCCACAAACACTCGAAATCGCACAATGCCTGGAATGCTTCACACCTTATGGCTTGTATAACAAAAAATTAAAAAGGTCCGGACATCCGCATAAAAAGTGTTCAACCGTTTCATCATGCTCCACTTCTGCACAGTTACGACTGCGGTCGTTGTATTGTAACGCAAACTGTGGGAGTGATTTCCAAGCGGCCAGTACGCGAACACCAATGCGATCTTAAAGACCTTACATTATACTGAGGCCAAGTCAGCTTTGAGCACCTGTAAAACCCATTTGCAGTTGAATCGATTCAGGTAGCAGTCAGAAATAGCCCTCTTTAGCGACCCTAGGATGCCGAGCTTCTTCCAATCGATGCCAATCCCGCGCGAACCAACTCTTCCGAACGCTCGTTTCCATAGAAGTCACGCTGACTCGGAATTCAAGTCAGGGTCGCCTCAGAAGAGAAGGTGAGGGGTGCACACACTCACCAGCCGAGAGGTAGAAGGCCAAGTCTAGCCGCTCCGTTGTCAACGCAAATACAGAAGCGTCCTCGCTTACCGGCTAATATTTTCGCCTAAAAACACTCAGACCCTCAGGAAGACTGTAGTGGTGATACAGGTTAGCCTCCACCGAGAAGACTCAGAATACTTCACACCACATCTTTGAATCATCTGTGCAGACTTTAAGGGCGAAGCCATTAGTAGATCGCCCTTAAGCGAATTAGAACGATGGTCCATTCAGAACGGTAAAGGAATCTCAGCCCGAATCTCCTGTCGAAGTTGAGTTTCAGAGTGTAGTAGTCGAAAGTAGATTAATCAATGTCACTTCTTAATTCGCCGTCAGAATCGGATTAATCAATTATAAAGCTTGGACATAAAGGTATTCGGACTTGTCTCATACATTTTGTAAGTGCGTGACAGTTTTTGGCAAATAAACAACGATACTTTAGCTGCTTTACTTGAAGAAAAAAATTTTAATCGAAACATTACAAAAGGTCCAGCGTATCTGCCACATCAACAAGGGCTCTACGAACTAGATATACAGAAAAATTATAAGGCAGTCTCGGCTGCAATGCAATTACAGGCTCTGAGCGATCAACAGGGATTACAGGTTAAGCCGTAATAGCATTTTAAACATTAAGGCGGAATACACCACAAACTGTGAAATGTATGACAGTATACCTGAGTAGCCAACTGTTGCCAACTGTGGAGCACAATTTATTATTATATAGTTGATAGCGGGCTTTGGCTTCTATATCAAGAAACCAGAAACTGTATTACGATTCCAAATCCCGGACTACAACACTGTCGCTTAAGTGGAGATCCATGCGATAAGAGATGTAATAACTTAGATGGGAGCAAACAACCATTAAATATATAAAAAATAATAATAAAAATAGCCAAATGGCAATACGGGTTGCTATGTGCAATGGAACAAAAATTATAACGGCTTAGAACAGTAAGAAGCCAATATATAACTTCTTGGAACAGAGTGGGGTAAACATGATATGGGTGACAGAATATCATATATCTTCGAGACCAGAAAACACTGCTACCAAAGAAAATTGATTATGCAAAGTCCATTTACATTAACCTCTCATTTTGAGGCTTTTAAGAAATGCCACAGTGGTTAAGTTTCGGTGTGGCGATTGCACGACAATCGCTAAAATTGTGCTCTGTACTGTCAGTGTCACTTTCACAAAATTTACAGATGTTGGTCTCGGATAGACCTCAGGTTACAATAGTAAATAAGGTACGTCAACTGTAAACCTGGAAGGCTTAAAACCCCTCGATTAGATATGTACAGAGTTAAGGAATTGGGTTTCAAAGGTTTTTCATTGAAATAAGGAGCCAGTGAAGAGGATTTTGAAGATACTTTGCTGGTAACTCATCTGGGACAGGAGAAGGAGGTCATTGAGGCTGAGCAAGAAAAATCTATGCATTTTGGGCATTCTTTAGAAGTAGTGGTTAGAGTGCACGCATACAACACAAGCGGCCCAGGCTCGGATCCACAGTAGAGGACATGACGAAAAAATTTAATTGAGGTTTCAAGTATTTAATAAAGAGACTTCAACTCTTCCCTCCAGACAAATCCATCTAAAAGAAGTACTCTGACAATTCCAGATCAGGAGGAAGGGCCACCTACTAGGAAAAAATGCTTGTGCTGAGTATGGATAACCACCACTACGTAGTAAGTTTCCTCACCACACTACACAATTACATGAAGGTGAGCTACAGTAGATAAATCTACTTGGCTTTAAAGTCAACTTGATTAATGAAACTAAAACAAGACAATAGATGCTTTGTAAATAGCCATATGCTCCACATAGGAGTGATGGAGAAAACAAAATAATATATAACAATATAATTTGTAATTGACAATTAAAAATTATATATCACATGTAATTGACAACCACCAATTACAAGTTACATAAACTGATAATTGTGTACTGCCAATTACTTATTACACGTAATTTGTAATTGAACTTGTAATTAATTACAAAATGTAATTACTAATCAAGTGCGGACATTTTTAGGCTTTATAGTTTTATTATGAACTCCGGGTGGTTCAGGGTATAAGGGATGACGATCGATTATTGCATCACAATGGGCCTAAATGGGTCTACATGTGACCTCCTTTTTGGGGCTGCCACTTCTACCCAATTACTAATGCACGATTATGAAAAGTATCATTTTTGATAAAGTTAAAAAAGACTTCCTATTTTTTTCTTAGTTGGTTACATTAAGCATTAATTGAAGTTTTTGGGACTCATGTTGCATACACTGTATAATTTTAATAATGTAAGGTGCCAGGCCTACATGAATTGCTAAGTGAGAGTGTTTTTATTTTTCTGCTAGCAAGTGAATAGAATTCACATTCAATGCAGTTTCTCGAAAAAATATAGATATGAAGGGAGCCATAGTAGAAACAAACCTTGAGGGCTTTAATAAAACGTTAACAGATTTTTGGTTTTTCTTTTTTAAGAACGAAAAAGAAAAACATTACCGTTTTAGTTGGCATTGGATGTACTGTAAGATTATTGTAAGACAACCGCGCACAAGATGAAAAACTAATACGAAATTGAAAAACTTTAAAAATCATTTGATATTTATTTGTTATTCGCTTTAAATAGGCGGCAGCAACCTCTTTTGCGTTTTCAATGTTTTTTTTTTCTTTTTTTTATTGCAGAAAAAAACAACTTTTCTATATTATTTATCTGGGCAACACTGTCGGCCTTTTTTGGGCCTAACACAAATACAGAATTAGAGACCTCCCTGGTTGTTGGTAAGCAGCCATAAAACAATATGAAACAGAAATATTGTTGCATTTGTTGCAATAAATGCTATAAAAACTTAAACGCAATAAAAAACACAAAGAAAAAATATGAAAAATAATGATAAGACAACAACCAAAATCAACATCTACAGCCAGTTGAGAAGTCATGTTTATAGCCCAAAAACTGGTGCAAAAGATGTACCACAACAACATGGCAGCAACCTGTAAACAAAAGCTCTGGAAAATCGAAATAAAATCAAATGTGTGTTCGGGCAACATGAAAATTATTATAAACTTACTTACTTACTTACGTTTGCCCCCTCTTCTCGCTCCCGTGTCAGTGTTAAGACTTTTGATATTGCAACTTCAAAACGCTAGTATATTATTATGTTTGTGGCAATAGCAACATAGTCATCATCGTCATTGGCAATTACTTATTTTGTTACAAATAAAATGTTATGAACCACAATGAATAGTTTCAGTTGTTGTTGCAAAATATTGTTGTTGTTATTATTTTTCTTGAGTTTTTATTCAATTTTTTTTAAAATAATTTTTTGTGATTCTCTTCAAACTTATTCCCCATTCGAAAACGTTACGGGTTTGCCTTGACAGATTTGTATTCTTTTTTTATTTTGTTAAGCCAGTTGCTCTTGCTGCTGCACTTTGTATGTATTATACAGCCTCAAACACTATTGTTGCTGCTGTTAATATTGATGTTGATAATGCTGTTGCTGTTGCTTTTGCAATTGTTATTGTTATTTTAGCTTGTACTGACAATTTGGTTGTCTGGCATTTTGTTGTTGTTTTCGTTATTACAAGTGCAGCTTTGAATTTTCGTGTGACAATGCAGGTGTTGTTTTATTATGATTGGAGGCAAAAAAAAAAAAAAAAGAAAACAATAGAAAATAAAATGAAAACAATCAAAAATTAACAATAAAAATAATTAATTTTGTTACTGCCATTAAATTGTTCATTAAAAAGATAAAAAATTAAATTTTATTTAATCGAGTGTTTAGTTAAATTATTAGAGTGCTTGTCTCAAAATTGCCTTGAGGTTTATGGCAAAAAATAAATTGTAATTTAACATTTACCAAATGTCCAAACAATGTTTTAATATTAATCTTTAAAACGTTTTTGCATTTTTTTTTTTAATTAATAAAAAATAATTTTAATACACAAGCCAACAATGAAGAAGCCCCACTACATAAAGAACTGTACGAAACCATTAAATAAGCAAGAAAAATTCAAATTGTGAAATTATTCTTAAAGAAGTTTGTTCTGATAATAAATTAATGATGGAACTGTATAATTACGTCCTATAATTATTAAAAAAGATTATTATGCTCTTTACAGAGTATGGCTTCCACAAAATATCTTTTTTGTGCTTTATTCAGTTTCTTTGCAATCACTTTTGGCTTCTAGCCAAGCGGGTGATCGGTCTACTATAGCAGATGCCTTGGAGAGCGTTGGTGCTGGCATCCGTTGTTGTACAGAAACAACGCCTTTTGTGTATTAAGCGGCTCAGTATAGACTTCTATCTGTTTTTCTCAAGGTGTGGCGCTGTGTGTGCTGTTTTGTTCCTGATCATTTTTTTATGGAGGAAGCAAGTGTCAGGTGGCTGAACATTTTTTTTTTCTTGCTGTGATTTAAGCGTCGGCTACCGGTATTATATACAAGCACTTTAATCGCCACACCACTCCACTTCAAAAGGACAATTTTTCTGTCCCTCCTCAATGTAGACTATTGCTTTTCCACAAAACATCCATTGCTATGTTTCAGTTTCAGTAATCAAGTTGATTTTCATGCTAAGTAAACATTGAGGTACCATTTTAACTTTGATATTGTAAAAAATACTTTTTTCAAGATATTAAAAATATTTTTATTTCAGTTTTTACATAAAAATGAAACATTATGTCGGTAAAGTAACCCCTACGTGCTTGACAAGCTCACAATCTTTTACCAAAATTATCAATCACGTTTTTCAATAAAACTTTGTCAACGGTTAATATCTGCCTGATAATGTTGGTTTTAAGCTCTTGAACCATTGTGGGACTACTGCTGTACACCTTCGATTACCAAAAACCTCACACACAAAAATCTGAAGGCGTCAACTCGCACGATCTCGGTGGCCAATTTACTGCTCATCTACGAGATATACCACCTTGATCATAAAGTTCCCGGAATAACCACCGTGTGGCGGACCCATCGTTACAATTTGAGGTTTTTTTTGTTAAGTTGGTACATCTGCTGTTAATATTCCCTCTAAATCTTTGCGTCATAGCTTGACATTTTCAAAAGCAACGTAGCCAAGAGTACTTAAATCTCTATGTATGTTGGCGATTTTTTACAATTTTCATGCAGAAAGAGACTGTGTTAAGGTCACAAAAGACATGATTAGCGAGGCTGAATCCGATCCCAGATTCATCAAAAGTATCATTACTGGAGACGAGACGTGGATTTATGAGTACGACGTGTTCACCAAATGAGCCAAAACAAAAAAAGAAGGCAATGCTCATGGCTCATGAAAATTTGCCAGAAAGCCAGACAGTAAACAAAGAGTATTATTTGGGCGTTATGAGACCTTTGCGTGAAGCAGTTCGCCGAAAAAGACCAGAATTGTGGGCAGAAGTCTCGTTGATCTTACACCATGATAACGCGTCGTCGCATAGTGCCATCATTATTCGAAATTTTTTGACGAAAAATGCAACAAACGCCATCAAGTAGCCACCGAATTCATCTGATTTTGCTGCCTGTGACTTCTTTTTGTTCAATCGAGTTAGAAAACCATTACAGGGAACGCGTTTCAACAGCCGAGTGGAAATAATGGAAAAATCGCAGGAAGCACTGACGAAAACCAAATATAAAAAAATGCTCCGAGGATTGGATCAAGCGGACAATTTGCATTTAGACGAATAAACTTATATTTTTAATTTTCTGAATAATTTTCGGACCACATACCACATCAAACCGCAAGTTTTTGTGGATATAATGGTTGCTCTAATATAAGTCTTGGATTCTCTTCACCCCAAATGCGACAATTCTGCTTATTGACGCAGCCAGTGAGCTGGAAATGGGCTTTGTCGGTGAATATTATCTTGTTAAAAAAATTTCCTTCTGTCATTCACAAAAAAATGTTTTAATAATAATACGTTGTTCCTTCGTGAAATATTCCATATTAACCAACCGGAATGTATTCAGAATCTGAAAATAAAAATTTTTAGTAAAAATTACAAGTAGAAACAAAATAGCAGAAGAATTAAAATGGTACCACAATTCTGGACACACCTTAGATGAGGTACTGGTGAAGATCCCTGCTAAGTGTTGGTGGTAATCATTGCTTAGCATTGTATTATTTTCCTACTAAGTGGCGTTTTCTCCTGATCATTCGTCTGATGCTTGTCGTCATCGCCAGAGGTAGGCTGATAATCCAGGGGCACTTGTTTAAATAGATTTGTCTGGAGCGAGATTGAAGTCTCTTTGTTATACACTCGAAGCCTCAACTAATTATTTTTTTCATCCAAAGAACCATTTGTTTATTACGTTAAAACTAAACCTTTTTCCAATTACACTTCACCACTGTACAATAACGCTATGCATAGTTTTTAGTAAAACAAAAATTTCAAAAGCTTCTCACGCCACACAACTCCAAAGGATCAATATGTTGAGATATTCGCCAATCAATATGTTGGATAATGGACGCCATAATAACACACTCGATCTTTATCTCACTACACCCCTGCACCTCTCGGAAATGCGGATCATTCTGCGATTTCTGCCTCATTTTCGTCTTTCGCTCATCATGAGGTTCCATTTACGGCTACCAACCGCTCTGATTTCAATTACGCTTGTTGGATTGCGCTCAATGATCGTTTTAGACTTTTTAATTGAAAACTTTGTTTTCTCAACTTTAGTCGATGCTATGGCATTGAATACATTACATTTGTATATTTTTCACCCATCCAAAAACCTTCTATTAAATCAAGATTTAAGACTTGACTGCCACTGTGCATGAAAGTCAAATCCAGAGAGAAAGCTTTCAGAAATACGAACAAAAACAGATGTGATCGTACTGATTCACAAAGAAAACAGGAGAGATCTTTGTGTCCTGCAGAGCTTAAACTCCAAAAAGGCTCTATACGAGAAGCGCAGTTTTGCTAAAGTTTTTTTTCCTATTGGAATTTATTAAAAGATTAGCTTGATCCTTATAAAAAATGAACAAATAATCTCGAATTTGGTTGAAAAGCCAAACCATTCAACTAGAATATTTACAAGATTCCTTTTCAGTTACTCTGGAGATTCCATTTAATAGCATATCTCTTTGTGTTTTTGGCAGTCCTTTCTAAGACGTGATCGTTTCAACGCTGCTTCCTTTTTTATTGGACTTTGTGCTTTTTTCTTTCATAGGCTTTCGTTAGATTTGTTTGAGGCCAGAACATTCTCGAGATTCTCCGCTAACATCGGCTTATACAAACCTGCATCGTTACAAAACTCACATCAGTATGAGGTAAAATAATAATTTTGGTGTTTCTAGTTGTATGAGGAAATTGCCTTATGGAGTTAATGGGATTCTGTACATCACCATTACCGCCAGTAGGAGTTAATATGCAGCCCAGGTAGCTGAATATTTATTTTTCATTGATGGAAAAGTTTATGCTATTTGAAGAATTTTTACGCATTACCTAGTAATTTGATATGCCGAATTTTATACCAGCATTCTCAGCTTTATTTGTACGGCTCCGATATTTACCATCATGTTGTTGTAGCTGTATGAGAGAAGACATATATCATCTGCATGATCGAGATCCTCTAACCTGTTGATCCCAGAAGAACAGTGAGGGTAACCTTGCCTCACGCCAGTGGTTAGCACTAATGCATCCTTCAAGTAACACCCTGCAGCTTACATTATCGTAAATGGCTTGTCTCAAAGTATTTCTTTTTTTTTGGTGCAAGCCATTATATTCGAGGTCAGTTAAAAACGGGAAGGAATTGAACAGGTGGACGTTGTACCTTCTATAAAAGCTAAATACAGATTTTATACCTTGAGAATGGTTACAGCTAAAGTTTCAGAATTTGATATAAGTGACTTCAAGATCAATCCATATTATCAGCCCAAAAATGGGCAGTGTTGGACAAGTACAAACTAAATATTGATTTTTTATGTATCATAAGAACGGTAATAGTAGAAGCTTCTAAATTAGGTTCAAAAAAGTCAAAAATAATATACGTCATCAACCAGTAACTGGATGAACTAGATAAGTAGGCGTGCGCCTTCCATTCATACTAAATATTGAATTTTGCATACATATGTGTATAACGGCAATAATTAAAGCGGTGATAAAAAGCGGGTATTCCAGAAAGCACACTGGATAAAAGCTATCTATATAAGTATGTATTTTATATATAAAAATGAATGTGTGTTTGTATACAGCTTGACGATAGATTCTATAGCGTCGTTCTGGAAGGAAAGCTATCTCAAATGTTTGGATTTGGACCTAAAGTGTACAAAAAGAGGAAAAAATTTAAATAAAATAATACTTAAGATAATAGTTAAAATAGGGATAGCGGAGCGTGCCAGGTTTTATCTATTTTCAAATACGTATTTACCAACGACTTTCTCCTTCTTAAATTCAAACCTATCTACTGTTTCGCAGAAGACTGCTTAATAGCGGTCTTTTCGTGTGAAATTCTTAGCAAATATGCTTCACTCAGAATTATAAAGAATAAGCCCATTCTACCGAAAGAAATTTGAAAAGAATACGTTATACTATACGACACGAATTACAATTTAAACAGTTAAAGTTTGATACAGTAACTATCGATTCTTCAATATCAGCTGCATAATTAACAATTTAGTGTTGAAATCTGTAATTATGAAACTTACGCCACAAACTCATTCACTAATTGGGCGCCTCTTCAAAAGGCAACCCAAATTCTTACAACTCTATTAAGATGATAAGGCATTTTTGAAAAGAAAAAAACAACAGAAAATATAATTAAAAAATTTCATTTAATCATTAGGGTTCAATTAGTAAATAATTTAATACTAGAAAATTATTAAAGAGAGAATTTTAATTGACTTCATTTTCTACTTTTAATTAACGAAAAGCCTTTAAGATTTGTTAGTGTAAATATAAACGAATATTGCTCTGTTCTATAAAGTAGAAAACGAAAAGGAAACAGCATCCCTTGAAAACTACAAAAAAGCAAAGCAAACATAACATAATACAGACAGTATTTGCAAAATGCAGTCTATGGTGGTAATTAACTTTAATAAATAAAATTCCAAAAATATATAGAAAAAAAAAAATAAATTCATTCTAGAAAAGCTTAAAATAAATGGGAAAGAGAAGAGAAATAAACCGCTTTCATGATAATAATAATAATAAATATTTTTAAGTACGACAGCAACTTATTTAATTGACTTGAAAAAAATAAATAAAAATAAAAAAAAATCTACAGAATCCTTAAAAGAGAAAAAAACTAAAATTGACTTAGAAAAGTGCTATACATTCTAAAAATCATCAGCAACATTAAGGCCAGGCCAGCCAACATCAAATTCATAATCATAATAATTTTCCACGGTTACTTTCATTGCTGCAATAAATCCAAATCAAAAACCAATAAAGAAACACTGTTGCACTTAAATATCGTACCACAGCTCATGATCCCTGCGCTAAGGAGTGAGTACTGGCTACTTATTCTTCTTCATTTTGTTAAACAATAAATCCAAAATTTATTAAAAAAAAAAAAAACAAAAAAAAAAAACATGAAAAAGAGCAGTGAATATACCGGCTAGCTATGCAATAATCATGTAATAGCTGTTTCTTCTTCTTCTTCTTTTTTGGTGTTTTATAAAATATTTGATGATGTTCAACACATGTTCGATATACATACATATGTACATATGCATGTCTGTTTGTCTGTCTGACTATCTGTCTGTCTATATGCCGGAACATTTACTAGAGATGTTTTTTTCTTCTTATTATTAAAAACAAAACTTTAGTTGATGATGACGACGGTGAGTGTAACACGCATTCTTTGTCTTACGTTTGAAATAAAAATCATGGCAAAGATAAACCATCAAGTCAAACCCAACCACATATAGTCAGTATTTACTCGTAGTTCTTTAGAAAGAAAAATTAAAAAAAAAAATAATAATAATAATGATGATGAGCTGATGTCTAAGTTGTTGCAACATCAAGTAGATCATTATTAAATCATTTGAAAATCAAGAAAAAAAAACACTGATTGAACAAGAGTGAAAAAGAGAGAGCAGAGACGAAAAACAAAGTGATGTTGAAAAGACTGGTAAGCACAGCTCTTAAGGTGAAAAGTAAACAAAGAACTTGAATTTGGTTTATAAAGATTATTTCTGCATTTATTCATGCCACGATTGCATCCTACTACCTACTACTCTCATACTCTTATTGCAGTTGTTGTTAACAAGTACAGACAGACAGACGAATGGACAGACGAACATTCGAAACTCATCACGTTTCATCGTCATCTTCAAAAAGATCACGCATCTCCCTTATGTAGATACAAAAACTTTAAGCAAACATACAGACAGATGTACATATGTATGTATGTATGAAGAATTAAACATACAAACGTATCCTATACAACCAACCCATCCATTCATACAAAAAAAATAAAATAAAATCCCTGAGTCATGCTATCAATTTAGTTGGTTTAGCTGTTACTGGGATTTGTTGCTAAACTGCTACACCAAAAAAAATATTGAAACAAATTGTTTATTAAATTAATAGCTGATATCTATGGTTATCTTCTTTTTCTTCTTCTTTCATTCTTGACTCTTATTGGAGCATTTGGGCTTGGCCCGTATGCAAGATGTTTGGCTGGTGCCATTCCACTAGTAGTTCATTGTTTGCAGCTCAGCATCAATCGCCCCTCTCCATGTTCTAGCTTTCCGGCATTTTCACAACGAATTTCATCGAAGCGCTTGTCGAGCAATGTAGTCAATTGGCCTTTAAAGTGTGTGGCCTACTAATGACATACCTCTACAAGAGCAGATATTTTTTAACGCGTTTTATAAATCAACACTCCCTAACCGATTCGGTCACCATATATTTAGACTCTGTCACAGGCATTTGTCTGTAAAGGTGTGTAGGTCAGCGTTGATTGCGCCTGTGTGCTTCTAGGTTACGCAACGTAAAACAATAATGACTTCGCAATTGAATTGTATATGCGGAGCTTAGTCGTTGTTAATATTTGCCGCGATCTCCAAATAGATCAGAGTATGACGAATGCAGTTTCTGCTTTGTAAATATGTGCTTCAATGTCTTGTAGTTGAAGAACCTACACATTGACTTCCAGTCCAGCTACGCGACACTCAAACCTAATGACGTCAATATTCTCCTGTAAAAGAAGACATACGTCAGCGGAAAATTCCACCGGTGGATCACTCCGCAACAAAATTACCGGCCGGCGTGTTCACGGGTGGGTACACATGTTTACCTGGGGACCACTTGTACGCCGGTGGGCATGATTTAAATTCAATTTATCTACAAGTAGCCCATTCGTTGGGCCGTCGAAGTGATACTGCTTATAGCGGACTTAGGTAATTTGACATAGCCTCTGAACACTAACAATCAAAAAGGACTTCGCCACTCTAGGGCGGCGATCAGTCTGCAATTTAGGCGTCGCTCTGAGATTCTCAAGTATAGCAGACCAGACTTGAAACTCCTAACGGAATTTTGTACAGGCCATTGTAGACTGAGAGCGGATCTGAAGAGGATGGCGGTCACAGAAGTCGATGTTTGTAGACTGTGCTCACAGGCATCAGAAGAAGAGGAGCACATATTACGTGAATATGGGATACTCGATCGGTTTAGAAGGAAGTGTTTAGAACTACATAGGGTCTCATTTGTGGACATATCTACCATTATGATTTCAGATTTGCTGGTGTTCGTTAAGAAGGCAGCATATTTTCTGAACAAACTATAGACCGGAAGGGGCACAATAGATCCCATGCTTGATCAGAATGATGATAATTATAATGGTGTCAACTTAATGGAGTGGTTATGGGTATTTCAACAGTCGGTCAAATAACGATAGTAACGATATCTCTAAAATAGTGATTACACAGTTATTTGAGGTACTTGAGCATGCAAAGGACTGCAGCTAAACTTTTCTAAAAATCCGATTTAAGCCTGATTCATGATCGCGCTTAGAAATTATGAACGCACTGCACACAAACACGAATTGTCGTATCCTACACGATGGCAGCGTCAGTCGACTAGTCCCTCTTAAAGCTATTGCTAGACAAGAACGTGTACTCTTCATGTAAGTATTCTGAGAATATACTGGATTAGAAACAATATCAAACCTTTGCCTATAGGTAAGATTAAACCAAGTTTTAGCAGTAAAGGAATTTTTTTCCCTTACTCCTCTAGGGAGTATATTGGGTTTCCACAAAGCACTCGATCTTTACTTAAGCATTGTAATTTATTACCAGTAAGTGGCGTGTTTTTCCAGATCATTTATTTGATGTTTGTCATCATCGCCAGAAGTATGCGAGAAGGTCAGGGGGGCTTCTTCTTTATTTTTTAGATGGACTTATCTGGAAGCTGAAGCCTCCTTATTAAACATTCGAAACCACAATGCAATTTTTCTTCGTGTTGTCCTCTGCTGGGGCTTGAACGTGGATTGTTTGTGTTGTTATATGTGCGCTCTAACCACTACACATCACCATCCCCAGGAAAGTATGCGAAAGAAATAGACGGATTGGGCACACCCAGAAAATAGCCGATGGGAAAGTACCTTTAAAGTTAAGCTCAGGGAAGCCGAAAAAGAAGATCAGCCTATGCTTGGAGAGTGTAAGGGGGAAAGAAGCTGCCTTACTTAGGATGACTTGGTGACAAATTAAAGCCACGGGAAAGGAGTATGTTACAGCACCATTAAAACCAATTGCTTTCACATTTTACATATAGAAAATAAAGATATCAAGTGAAAATTACATGGTGTAAACACTTTCCCTCAACATAAAATTTTCTTTCGGTGTACATATCGTAACATAATGTTTTCCAAAGAATTGATTGCATTTAGTAAATATTTTCTCTATTTGAATTGCTTTTTTTGCCGTCTGATTATGATTGTGTATATTTTTTTCATTTTATTATTGGCTTAATTTGTTACGTGTACGAGTATGTCGATGTACACAGACAAGTATTGCGTTTTTTTCACCAACAACTTGTACTATTTGCTTGATTCTTAGCCAAAGAGGAGAGATCATCTACTAAATCTTTAAATCAAACCCCTTTGATTAGTTTTTTTATAGTTTTATTGAATTTTATGTATAAGTAGCTTATTAATGAGTGTTGAAGTATATGTATATGGTAGATGATAGATTCTGCTAAAAGGCTTGTAAAAGCTAAAAGAACTATTTTTACAATTGAAAATAATTTATTAAGTTTTCATATTAATTGATGAAGGAAAATGGCTGTAGTGAGTTCCTTTTTATATTTTAAATTGAGTTTCCATTTGCGATTCACTGCTAAAACTGAACGAAAGCGAAACATTTCTGAATGATTATGAGCGATGTGAAGAAGTGGACAATAATCTGTGAAGCAGATTATGTATGAAGCAAGGTGAAGCAGTCGGTGACAAAGCCAGGATGGACACCAAGAAAGGTAATGCTGTGTGTCTGGGTGGATTGGAAGGAAATTGTTCACTATGTGATTTTACGACCTGGTCAAACACTTGATTCTCTCAATGCAATTAAAATGGACAAAATTGGTAAACAGAAAAGGTGTTGTGTCCCATAATGACAATGCCAGACCACACACATTTTTGATGAGAGAACATATTATAATTTGTTTTAATCTAAATATAAATTCCGTAGATGCATGCAAAATGCAACTCAAAAAATCCAAAATAATGCCTTTGCTCCAAAAAAATCAAAGGATTGTCGATCAAAATAGCACATACATACAGTGTTGAAAGAATCAATAGGAATACTTTCGTTTTTACCAATAATATGTCATAAAAATTGATACATTGAGGTTTTATTGATGGAAAATTGTTCAGACCATGAAGAGATCCAAAACTGAAGTTTTTAATGCAATATAATGAAAAAAAAAAAACTGCAGAGACAAAGGAATGAAAGCATGGAGGTTTGGATAAACTTTTAATTCATACCTCAAATATTAATCCTTTCAAGCCATCAAATAGCCTTATAATTGAACTTATTGCTTCTGTTTTAATTTGCTAATAAAAAAATCACTTTTCAGAGCTAAACTTACGGATAAGAGTCCTTGAAATGTATCTTTTCTTAGCAAACAAAAACAACACCTGCACCATAATATCTAGTGCAACATGCTATGGTCTGGCGAAATGATGATTAATTTGTTTGGGTCAGATGAAAACTCGTACATACGAACATGTTTTAGTTACAATTCACACCTTGTTTGAGCTTAACAAATAAAAATTTCAGAAAATATTAAACTGCGTCCCTATTATTTGTTCCACCACTGTATATAGTTTAATAAAGCTCATTTCAATTATTAGAAAAATTTGTTTAATTCTTTGTAAAATTTATAACCGAATTTCCTTGAGCACCCAATATCTGAGTGTTTACCTTCATCGGAAACACTAGCTACACTGGAACTCCCAGCATAGTTAGTGTACTTGGAAAGGTGGCAAGAGCAATGTTGACCTGCCAAAGCCTTTTTATTGAGATATCGGGTCTAGACTGCAAGACTATTGTATGTTGGCCTAAAGTGAAACAAGAGGCCCTGGCGATTCAAACCGACAGCAGGAATAATTTTCTCTAGTAAAAGTTGGAAGAAGTCAAATGAAAGATTACACATATGTATCGGGTGGGCCATCTATCGGTTTAAATTTGAACCGGCGGTTATTTCGAATCTAGCAATACTTATGTCATCCTATTCTGTCAAAAAATTTGGTATATTATAGCCACTGAGCGAAATGAATTGATTTACGCTTGAGGAACGTTATGATCTATTGGAAATTAATTTTCAAAACAAAGACAATTGGTCGGAAAATGCGGGAAAATGTCGTACAAAATTTGGTCGCAGAAAGCACCAATAGTGCCCGGTATACGAAAGTGTATTGCTAAGGTTCGTAAAACTAGTTTCATTGTTGATGCGCCAAGACGTAAGCGTGCTCGCACAGTGCTTACACACGAATATATCAAAGCTGTGGCTGAGTGTGTGCGTGAGAATTCATTAATATCAACTCGTCAGCGTTCTCAAGAATTGAATATTTCACGCACCAGTTTACGTCGAATTCTGAGAAAAGACCACATTATAAGGCCTTAGAGAGTTCAAATGGTTCAAGAATTGAAGCTTCGCTAGATGGGCCAACGAGAAACTGCACGAAGATGTCGATTTTACCAAAAAATCTTCTCTTCGGCTGAAGCTTATTATCATCTTGGTGGGTACATTAACGAGCAAAATTGCGGTATTTGGCGTTTAGAAAACCCAAACGTGATTTTACAGAGGCCAATGCACCCATTACCAGTGAGTGTTTGGAGCGGCCTGTAGAGCGGAGGCATCATTGGCTCATATTTCTTTGAAAATTAGGACGGAGCAACCATTACGGTCAATGGAGACACCTATCGCACCAAGATAACCGATTTTCTTATGCCCGCTATTTATGGTGTTGGTTTCAACTTCCCACACATCTCATGCCATAATCAATTTTTTGCGTCAAACGTTTGATGACTGATTAATTAGCCGAAATGGTGATGTAAGTTGGGAAATAAAGGCAAGTGTTATGCAGAAAAGCCATAGACAATTGAGCATTTGAAGGACAACATTCGTGATGCCATTGCCGAGGTACGACCGCATACACTCGAAAAAGTTCTCAAAAATTGGTCCGACCGAATGAAATAATATTTAATTTCTCACCGGAACAATTTCAAACCGTTTTTGTTTTATTGCATTTTTAAATTTAAACTTTTAACTGGCCTATCCGATACATTTTGGCCTAAAACAGTATCAAATTGCGGACTCATATCTCTAACCTATCCGAATGGATCTTCGGACGGAGACTAAGCATACACTACACCATCAACCTAACGATATTGCTAAGCATGCTGTAGACTGGAACCCGCAAGGCAGTCGAGATATGTGGAGACCATCACACACGTGGAAGCGGTATATTGAAACCAAACTATCCCATTTACACTTGCGTTGGAATAAAGTTGGTAAGGTAACATCCTGCATCAGGATGAGTGTATTTGAAAAACCTTGCGTGGCCTAAAGCTTCTTACAGAAGTAAGAGAAACGGAGATAGGCTGCACTGAGGTCATTGGTTTCATATTTAATAAAATGAATTATCTGTAATTAAGAGATTAATTACTTAAAATTCAAAGTCCAATTGATAAATTTTTGTGAAGCCAAGGCCAATGTACTCTAAGTATTTTAAAAATTTGTAATAAACTTTGTATTCAATTTTCTTTCTCAAAAGATCTGTTATTTTTATTATTACTTTTTTTTCAAAAAGCATTGAAATGTATGTATATTGTATGGAGACATCGAGATCATTATGAAAATTATCTAAAAACAAAGATGGCATTGGCCAAGTTCAACATATTTAAACTGTTCAAATTGCCATAAAATACTCACTAGCTGAGTAATGTGAGGAAACAAGTTTTGCATAGCAATTTAATGTTGCATTATATTATACGATTGCTTTCTTTTGTTTTGTGGCAGTAACGACAAAGAACAATATTAAAGACAACAGGTTCAGCAGCGCAATACGATTATGTTGCATAAATACTGTGCATAAAAAAATAATTCTTACAACCGTTATAAAACATAAGAATCCACAGATTATTATGACTAACTATGCTACAACAACAATATGATGCATGGATAGCTTGCCTTAGAGAATGCAACAATGATTTTATTTAATTTTTTTCCTGCTGATGATGATTACATGCAGAATGTAAATTGTAAATATGCATTACAAACCAAAAACGAAAAGGAAATGAAAAATTGATGTTGTCTTGGCATAAAATTGCAAAATGTCATGATACTAAAGCATCATCATCTTCTGTGCAATATAATAATCATTGACAACATATTTATATATTATTATTGTTGTTGTTCTTGTTGCGGTATTGATAATTTGTCTAGAGTCAAACGTAACCAAATATTGGCCTTCGAAACGTGGTCTGAAGACTGACATATTCAAACGATAGTTGGCTGTTGATGAACCGAAATGCAAGGAAGGCAGTGTTAGTTCGACTCATCAGTGTTATAACTGCATTGAAAACAGAAAAATGTTAAAACAGCAGCTAGCTGTGGCGGTTGTAATTTCTGTTTATATTGACTTGTGCTCCACGTTGCACTTGCAACATATTTTTGTGTTTAATTTGTTGGGTGGTAAAAACTTAACCCTTCCTCTCATATAATTTTTAGCCGGTGACCAGTACTATATGCTACCAACAGATAAATCTTTACTTTGCAACATTTGCAGTTGTTTTGTTGTATTAGTGCGTATGTGTATAATTTTATTTGCATGCGAATTATTTACTTTCTTTGAGTGGCTTTCACGAAGTGCTCTGTAATTACATGAATCGTCTTTTTTTTGGTTTTTTACTGTCTTTGCGTGCCAAAGACATCAAGTGTTTATACAAGACATACAAATAAAGTTAAAAACTCAAAAAGAAACAACAGCACTTAAATACTAGAGACTGTTGCAACACAGCCATCATCGTCTCCACCACACTATCAGTGCTTTATAGGCGTCGTCATCAACAAATGCAGTTTATCAGTCAGTCGCTTAGGCCATAATAATTCCATCCGTCATGAGCCCAGCTCTGCTATCTTCGTTTCGTACACATAAATGAAATGAATTCTATTGAGTTGTTCAAATTTACTTACTGCTTGCTGTTCGGGGCTATTTGTTGTTCGAGGTCATTAAACGTCATAATAAACTCCTTAATTTTACAATTTTGTTTTCAATTTTGGTTTCCAACCCCCTCCGCCCTCTATGCAATCCTATTCTAGTTGGTCTGCAAGTAAAAAAGCCGCTGGGGGCTTATGCTTTTGGGGATTTTTTTTTATTATTTGCGTGTGTTTCTGACTGCGTGTGTGATTGCGAGCCAAAATAAAATAATTTTTTCGGTTTTGAAATTGTGTTTAAACTCCACTTAAAAGAGAACAACATCTGACAGACAATTGTTTTTTGGGCCTGTTATTTGTCTTAATGATTTTTACATTTAAATTTATACATATCTTTGAGTGCTTGCTGCGTCAGTTGAAGAGGCTAAGGTTGAAAATGCACATAAAAAAAATGTAATACATTCTGCAAAACTGCCAAGGCTGTATAGGAGACAAGCGAAATTGTGGAAAAGAAAAAACCTTCAACAAGCGGAACACCTTCTTAGCTGGGTAATATAAACGATGATATGATAATGATCCCAGAAGCCTGAACTGGCTTACGGATGAATAGAAGACTGACACGGGTGTAGAGCCAAAGGTTAAAGAAATCAGTACCTATGAGCAAATAGTCAAATGCTGAAATTCACACAATTTCTGTCTGCGCTGAGGAGGCTTATGTTTCAAAACATATAAAGGGTGGTCCAAGCATAATGCATAATGTTAATTGTGAGTCACACCTCAATATCAAGTTTTTTGCCCAAAATTTCTTTGACTCAGTGACAAATTCAACCATGCAAAGGTACACAATTGAGTAGCGCGTTAAGATTTTTGAAGCCTTTTACGAAAACCGACGTTCAAATCTAAATGCATTTCGTGCACATCGCGATTTTTGTGGTCAACATAGTCGACCAAATGTATCCACAATCGGGAGAATTGTGCGCAAATTTCAGCAAACCGGGTCTGTAAGAAATATGGAAGCACATGTGCATGCTTGGCCAGTTCATTGTAAGGAAAACATTGCTGTTGTTTGCGGTAGTGTGGCAGAAGTCTCCAAGAATTTAATATCTTACGAACATCACTGATGCGAATTCTGAATAAAGATTTAAGTTTACACTCTTAGAAGGTTCAACTGACTCAAGAGCTGAAGCCTACTGACGATTTCAAGCGTCATCAATACGCCGAATGGTTTGTTGAACAGACAGAAGGGAATGATGACTTTACCAAGAAAATCATCTTCAGCGATGAGGCATACTTCTATCTCAGTGGTTTCGTTAACAAGCAGAATTGCTGCATCGGGCCGTACTTACTTACTTATATGGCTATTTACAATCTCAGTTGCTCAATAGCCGAGCAGAAGGAAGCTCAAGAGCATCGATATTGTCCGCAGTTAATCACACCACGTTTCGGTCATCGACATAGTCCTTACAGCGGAGATTTGGTAGCCCTCTCTTACGTTGTTCTTCTGGTCCTGTATCGAAATCCCTCTGAGCTGGGAAATTTTCACTCATGCGTGCAATATGTCCTAGCCAACGCAATTGTTGTACATAAATGCGCTTAACCGCATTTATGTCGGGATATAGTGCATACAGTTCGGGGTTCATCAGGTATAGATACTCGTTATTTAGGACAACAGGTCCGTATATTCTGCGGAGAATCTCTCTCTCGAAAACTGCTAGAATCGTCACATCAGTTTGTGTCATCACTCACGATTCGACACTATACAGCAAAACAGGTTAAATTGACGCCTTATACATGTGGAGTTTTTTTTCATAAGTCCGTAATAGCATCTCTTGGCAAGCATGGGCTGTACTTCTTCGAAAACAATGTCAGCCAATCAGTTACCGTGAATGGTTTCGCTCTCGCTAAATGATAACAGACTGTTTTTGGCCAGAAATTGTAGATATTGACCTGGACGATATGTGGCTCCAGCAGGATGGTGCCACTTGCCACACAGCCAACGAAACAATGGATCTATTGCGAGAGAAATTCAATTATCTCATGTCGTGGTGATGTTAATTGGCCGTCACAATCACGTGATTTGACACCGTTGTACTTCTTTCTTTGGGAATATTTAGAAGAAAAGTATACGTCAATAGGACAAGAACAATTCAAGAGCTAAAAGATGAAATAATTCGGAACATTAACGACATTGTACCTGAATTATGTCTCAGAGTCATTGAAAATATGGACCGACGGATAGAGGAATGCCACCAAAGTCATGGCGAGCATTTGGCCAATATTTTGCTTCACACATAATTGTCATAGATCCTTCTATCATAATAAAAATATTAAGACAATTCTGTAAAAACTTTTTGTTTTATTTACAATTAACATCGTGCGTTTTAGTTGGACCACACTTTACCAGCGAAATTAAAATTAAATAAAACCTTTCAAAAAACTGAACAACTTCTTTTTTACAGAATTTCTGTTACAACAACAATATATAATTACTTAATTTATAATTTCATTCAAAATATGTGATTTTCATTCCTTTCTGCATACTACCAAAATCAGTAAGACTTGCAATAACTTCAATTGTTAATGGCAAACAGTGTAAGCAACAATAACAACAACAACAACAACAATATTAATGATTATATACAATTTGGCACAACAACAACAGCAATAGCAATTGTTGTTGAGTTGTTGATAACTTTCTTTGTCCCAACAGCAGGTAATCATCATGAAATTGCAAGAAATCATCAACAAAAAAAAACGTAAAAACGGTTATTGACGAAAAAAAACAGCAAAAATCTGACATCACCCCTCCATTTCTTATTGAGTAAAAGAAAAGAAAAAACAGCAACTAAAACAAATAAACCAGCAGCGGCAGCAACATTTATCACAGTAACAATAACACCAACATCAGTATTAACCACCATATCAAACAATCAACATTTAAAAATACAAACAAAGCAGTGAAGTTCAAAATATAAAAAATTAAGCAACAGACGTAACAAAACAACTGCAACAGCAACAACAACTGCATAAAACTTACAAACGAAAACAGGGAAAAAAGCGTGGCAAAATCTCGTACAAAAATCCACTTCGACAGCCACGTGAAATAAAACACACATACAAAATGTATAGCAAGTTATAGTAAATGCAACAGCAAAATAGTTAAAATCATCATATTGTACAACAACAACAACTATTGTTATTACACTCTATCAACAGCATAGGTGGTGGATCTATATTTTGTATGTTGCGATCATTTCTTAAGCCAAGTAAAAGCTTTAACGTTTGTCCGCCAATCTTATTGAACTTATTACATCGATCGGCGCTATCAGCTCCAACGTAGTTAAATCGAAAAATCTCAGCTCTATTTATTTCGCTAGGCAACACCTTGTCGTAAAGAGTGCCGCATCCTAAGTGCAAAACTAGGAGATCTGCCAGACTCAATATAGCGAAATTCTTGAGATTTATAGAAAACACACTTGATTTTGTAAACAATATTGGTGTTCGAAAATCTTCGGTTACAAATCGACGGTAGATGGCTCTAAACTGTAATACCTCCAGTAATAATTATCGAAACAGAAAATACTATAGCTTGTTGGATAGGTCGGAATGATTGCAGGAGATAAAATGTGTATCACGTACGACAATATTGTGCGAAAAATCTCATACATCTTTAGATTATTATTGTTTCGATCTCTGCAGAACTCTCTTAATTGTATAAATTTAAATTCCGTAGAGGCCAGCATAAACCAATTGGATCAGTTTTCCGCTCAGAAAACCTTCACTAAAATGTTCAATAGCTTTTTGAAAAACCATATTTTTTCTTGATTCTTGGCAAGCTGGAAATCAAGCGAAATCAAGGCTATCTGCCAACCCAATTTATGAGTGTTGATGTTGCGCAGGAGTGCATACATTTCCCTTTGTGGCCGTCATCGAAATTGATTGGTTAGTGCACCTTGTGTAGTGTGGAATGCTGGTGTGATTAGACTTCTGGCAGTTATAATTACTGAGCACAGGAGTCGAAACTAATTTTTTGTGACTGACCCGCTCGCTCTCTGGGAGCTTAGATTAAGGCATCACATTGCACGTCTCTTCAATGATCTAAAGTTCTTTCTTGAGGCTATCACAGCGGGCCAAAGAGCGTCAGATTTTACTCGTCTAACCTAACCTTCGCCTGCCTAGGTTGATCTATTTATTAATTTGATTATTGGGCTAAAGACGAACTCTTTTCATTTCGTAAGAATCTGTTAAAGATTTCTGGTATTTCAAAAGCAAATCTATATCTGTGAAAATTCTTGCAACATTTGGAAACTAAAACTTTATTGAATAGCGAAATAAGACAATAATAATAAAACTAATAATACTTTTATTTAAATAAAATTAAATAATTATAACAATAAATTAATCAATTATTTATATATTCGCCATTACTGTTTAATAGTTTGGTTTTTCAATTATTTGACAATATTATAAAGGAATTGGGAAAGAAAAGTTTAAAAATTTTGACTATTGTTTTTATTTTTTACTGATTTGAAAAACTCACTTATTTTAACAAAAATTTTAAATTTCCGAAAGAGTACTAAAAAATATATTAAAAAAAAAATAGTATATATAAAGGAACCACCAAATAATTTTTTTTTTTTTTTGAAAATGCTATAAAAAAAACTGCAGAATATCTTCTCAAATTTCTTTTTTTAGTTGAAAATACAATCCTTCCGGTTAATAATGCAAAATAATTTCATTCAAATGGCTGCCTCGGCTGGCCATGCAATAGCCTACACGATCGGTCAAATTTTTAAGCACATTATCGATTGTGTGCAGCTGTATTTCACCAATGGCTTCACATATATTGTCCTTTAAAGCGTCAATTGTCTCTGGCTTGTTGGCGCAATACTTATCTTCGACGGTACCCCACAAATAATAGTCCAACGGTGTCAAATCGCAGCTCCGAGGTGGCCAAACGACATCAGCTCTGCGGCTGATAATGCGATCTTCAAAAACAGGGCGCAAAACATCGAGTGTGGCACGTAGCGCCGTCCTGTTGAAACCAAATGTTGCTAATATCCTCCTCTTCAATTTTTGTGAACAAAAATTCGTTCAACATGGCCCGATAACGATCGCCATTGACTGTAACTGCCGCTCCTTGTTCATTTTAGAAAAAAAGATGGCACAATTATGCTTCTGGACTAAAATCCGCACCAAGCAGTGACTCGTATTGTGTGTATCGGCTTTTCAAGGTATGCGTGCGGGTTTTCTGTCCGCCAAATGGGACAATTTTGCTTCTTTACATACCCGCCAAGATAAAAATGAGCTTCATCTGAAAAAATGTTTTTTTTTTTTGGCAAAATCGGCATCTTCTGTAAGTCTATCGCAGGCCCAGATTCCCAGCGTTGTTCAAGCGTATACACAACCATATTCGTTCAGTGGAAGGATAAAACTAATTATCTGTCAAATCAGACATGAGCTAAGTGTTACCATTCACGAAATAAGCACTAGTTGAAAAAAAAACTTTATATTTTTTATTTATATTTTTGAAACTGTGTAATATGTTATATTAAAAAAAAAAAATAAAAATTAGAACCAATTTTGTCCTACAACTTAAAAAATTTTTAAATTTAAAAAAATGTAGAATTTATAGAATTTTTTATATATTTGATATATTTTAAGCAGCTTAAGGCCGAAATAATAAAAATTATTACTCAAATTCTAAATTTGGAATACAACATCGAATTTTCGCCAGATTACAATACATTTTTAATTTATTTTTGTTGCAAAATCCACAAAATTCAAATCTTGTAATTTGGAATTTATTTATTTATATCAGTAACTAACACACCTTTTTGCTAAAAAAAAAACATTTTTTGTTATTAAAAAAAATTAAATATAAGAAACTATCTTAAGTTGGAATATGTGGAGTTCTTTGTTAACTGCGACATTTTTTAAGCACTTCCAAGTGCAAATATATAGGTGCAACAAAAAGCAATAAGTCAATTCTAAAAAAAAATTTTCAAATTAGGCATTTTTGAAACCACCTTTGAAAACCAAATCCATTACTTAAAGTGGGACGTAACATATTTCTTATAAATTTTAATTTAAGTTTTTGGTACACTGACCCTTGCTTGTAAGAGCAGCTTGCGGACGATGTGGTGTACTTTTAACCAAAATTTTTCAGACCTCCGCTTTAATATTGTGCCATTCTGCTACTATGACTTCCCTTAATTCGAAAATTCCTTTTGGCCTCCGTTTGGCTACTCTTTTTTTTAATTCTACCCACAAATGTTTGATTACACTGAAGGCTGGAGAGTGGAGAGGAGTCTACATTACCATTGGGCACTTAGTTAGAACATTTCAAAGAATCCAAGTTTTATGTTGAAGTCATTGTCCTGGTAGAACACAATGTCATCTTTATTCCATGGTTTTTGCCACATTCGTTAATTTTTCTTTTAGAATGGTCCACTTTTCCGGATGACGACATACCATCATGTGTATTATTGATTGCTTTCTGTGTTCAAAAATAAGTAAGACCTTAAAGGTATTTTTCTTTTTATCCAGAGGCCATATTATTACCCTGAAAAATCAAGCCTAAGGAGTGACAGATCGTAATGGGTTTACCAGATACAACATTGCAAAATTCTTGACATTTATAGAAAAAATCTTGTCAGTCAAAATGTTAGTGTTCAAAAGCATCGGTTACAATTAATCGGTAGATAGTTCTAAAATGAAATATCTCTTGTTTATTAGGCCAAAATGATTACTGGCGATAATATGTGGATCACGTAAAACAATAATGTGGTAAAATGATCATAGACAAAGCATGGTGACGCTTCGCAGACGATAGCAAAGATATGGTTAACATCAAGAAAGGTAATGCTGTGTGTCTGGTGAAATGTTTAAAGGAATTTTTTATTATGAGTATCCACAACTTAAGCAATTAAATAGATTTCACCAAGGAATTTAATTAAAACGCCCAGAATTAATTAATAGAAATGGTGTTGTGTTTTATCATAACAACGCCAAACCACACACATCTTTGATGACCCGGCAGAAACTGAGAGAGCTTGAATGGGAAGCTTGGATGCATCCACCATATATCCAGGATCATGTACCTTAGATTATCATTTATTCTGCAGAGATCGAGAACTTTTTTAATGGTGTAAATTTAAGTTGTAATCAAGCGAAATCAAGTCCATCTGGTAAGTCTAGTTCACAGGGTTTTGTAAGTTATCTGAATGAAAGCAATTAATGTGGGTTAACGCTTTAATGCCAGACGGTACTTGCAAGTACATTACTTATTATACAGGTATAATTTTGCCTTATATTATCATTTGTTTTATTAAGTACCGTATTTCTTTCCAATAACAATAAAAAATGTTTGCTTTTTCTACTCCTGTTTCTAATAAGATCAGTTTTTTTTGTTCTCCGTCACTCCTCTAGGGAGCATACTGGCTTTCCACAAAGCATCTATTGCTTTGTTTCAGTTTCTTTAATCAATTTGATATTTCAAGCTAAGTAGATAATTAATCCGCTGTAGCTTTTTTTGTGTAGTGGTGAAGATCCTTGCTAATTGGTGGTGATCTTTATTTTATCATTGTAATTTTTTTCCAGTAGGTGGTGGTTTTTCCTGATCATTCGTCTGATGTTTGTTATCATCGCCAGAGGTATGCGGCGAGAAGGGTCAGGGAGGCTTTTTTTTAGATGGAGTTGTCTGGAGGGAAGAATTCTATTTTAGTTATTAAACATTCGAAACCACAATTAAATTTTTTCTTCGTCATGTCCTCTGCTGGGGCTCGAACCTGGGTCGTTTGTGTTGTTAAGCGTACGCTCTATCCACTACACAACGCCACCCCCTAAGATCAGTTAGCCTTCAACAATTCTGACATTTAGAGGTGCCGTTGGATTTCGAGTTTACGCTTCAATTTAAAAGTTGTTTACAATTTAAAAAGTGTGGATACTTTTTTTTATTTTAATACATATAAAAGTGGTAATAAAACACATTTTGTTTATAATAAAGTTCAATAAAATCAAGATCTATTGATCCTCAATAATTCTGAGTACCGGGACTATTTTATATTCTTCCTGACTTGGTAAAAATATGAAACTTTTTTTTAAATTTAATTATGTCAAAAGCAAGGATTGTATAAAAATTTAATAGTTTTTGCTTGATAAAGATTCTTTGATAATAAAGGGTTAATCAATCTATAATACAAGAAACTTACCTTAACTTTTCTTAGAAACTTAACAAAACAATATTGTTTTGTAGTGTATCACATAGTCAGGTTTAATCAACAATAACTTTCTTTTATTCCTTCGTCGTTAGTCCCACAGTTGCATAGCCGTTGTTTTTAATGTTGTTCTTCTTTACTTCGCTGTTGTTATTTATTTTTGTTATTTTTTTATTTTTGTTTTTGTGCGCAACATTGTTCAGTCACTCAATGTCTTTACATTAAAAGGAAATGTAAATAATCTTTTGAAATTAAGGTTGATTCTGTTTTGCGCTGTTCCGTTTTACTTTTATTTGTTTTACCATTTTGCCATTTCTATGCTGCTGCAACAGCGGCATTAGTGCAACTTGCAACGTTTTATAAGTTTTATTCTTTTTTTTATTTTTTGTACAATGTTTCGCCATTTATTTGTACATTTTATTTGTTTGCTTTAAATTGCAATATTTTTTGTTCCTATGCATTTGTTGCAGTTTCTGAAAGGCATAGAATTTACTTAAATTGTACCTCAAAGATCCAATAGGCGGTTAGAAAAACATTGTTATTGATGGTAAAATATGTATGATTAAAAAAATTTAAAAACAACACTAATTGTTAATTATAGTAAAAGAAAGTACAAAATATTTGTAAATATATATAATTTACAAACAAATACGTTCATACATAAACACACGCATACACAACACATTCATGTATAAAGTATGTGATTGTGTCTGCATTAAGGAGATATAAGTGTGGAGACAAATACATGAACTTAATTTTCAAAAAAGACTTTTTATAAATAAAAAGATGCCTTTCGTTAAGGTGACCATTAGACAAACTTTTAAATTGTTTATTACCAGGGAAACAAGAAATATGCTTATAAAAAAGTGTTTTGAGCGCATAAAATATGCAGTAAAAATCGAAAATATGGTCCAAAAATTTTAAAATATACTCTTGTTTGCTAATAGAAAATAAAACTTATTCAGCAACTTAATATATGAACAAAACGATACAATTAAAACCAAAAATTATACTTCGATTTTTAAGGAGATCTGTATACATAACTTATTTTAGAAAAAATTAAGCAGAATTTGCTGTTGTAATGTAAACAGCGAAACATTGTCTTTAAATGTAAAGCGCTGTCAGTTACATCTAGCACACTGTCATCCACTGAAAATTTCAATGTGTTCTGATGATGGGGGCATATTTCAAAGATGGGGGCATATTTCAACTTTATTTAAAAACGATGCGTTAAGACCATTTGTTATATATTGACATACAAATTTTACTACATCAACTCCTTTGTTTTGTACTACAATATATTTTAACTTATTTTTAATATTTTGTTTTGTATTACAATGTTCCATCTTGTCAATATTCTGAACTGTCCTAATTAATACGGCATATTACTTGCCTAATATGAGGCCATTGGTTTGCAGTTTTTTAAGTGAATTCTTAATAAAACCGAAGTTTGCAGCATTAAAAATCAGTTCACTTTTTGCATTTTTAGTTCAACTATTTTCATTTGCAAAAGGCAGTCTTATAATTGACTGCGCGGTTAATGAAAAATTACCAAAAAAAGCAAAATTTTAACCCAATCGATCTATGCCGCGGATAGCTGCCAAGCAAACCACTCATAATACTCCTAGGTTTCATTGTTTCCTTACCTAAAACTTTAAGAACTGTTTAAGTAAAAGTAGATTTGACCCAAACGAAAGGAAGGCTTATTTGGCAGATCTGAATATCATATACTTATCATATCATTTAAAGAGAATAAAGTAATTAAACAAAAAATACTAAACTGAACTAGTACCATAAATAAAAAGGTCCCCTAGAAAAAGAGGATATAAGTTTCTTATGTGAAAGTTATCAAATTTTTGAAAACTTTTTTAAGTGCTTTTTATAAGCAATATTGTTACGAAAATAAAAATGTCTAAAAAGAAAATACACCACATCAGGGACTACATTGAGTAATTTTTGTCTATTGCCTTATGTCAAGGTTGATAATGTGTTATCTTAGTATTGCCGTACTGATCTGTGTATTTAACTGCATTGGCAATTCGAACATCGTTGGGTAACACAATGTTACATGTCAAAATTAACGGATATAAAATAGAGGATATGAGAGCGTTTGAGACATTTTCGAAACTCTCCAAACTGTAGGTAGTTACATAGGTATATAATATATATAAATGCTTTCCCTACGTCGAGACAGTTACCATTTTGCAATCATAAACTAGAGTTCTGTTTAGGCGTAAATAAAAGTGTAGTATAAACGAATATTAAGTGCAAGATAAATAAGTTTCTGAATTAAGATGAACTGTATAAAGATAAAGTGAGGAAACAATATATAGAAAAACAATAACAAACAAACAAAAACGTAATACTATATTGAAAAATCTTTAATGCTCACTTGGTCACCTTAATTTCCTGTAATTACCTTTTTAAACAATTTATTGTTAAATAGTGTGCATGTGTGCGTTAAACAACACAAATACAAATACAGCCGTATGAAAGGCAAACACTACTTAAGTTGTATTTGAAATTTGCTAACAAATTTTATTATACCGCTCTCTTACACATACATACACAGTATAGTGTTTAACAAATACAACTTAAGATGCTTATGTATTAAGTACAATAGATTACATTAAATAAAGCTGTATGTGTCTGTTTGTGTGTGTAATATTCAATGTTTTTCTTCATTATTATTTATTTGTTTGTTTTTCTATTCTTGCATTGGTCCTCAATATAGGGCTTAAGAATGGCGTTTAGCAATTGTTTCAATACTAAAAGTAAAGTCTAATGTTAAGGCTTGAAGTTAGAAAATTACTAACGTCTGCTGTTGTTACTTATTGTTGCTTATTTGTAGACAAATCCAACAACAATAACAACATTGAAAATGATTATATTCTCTGGTACAACATGAAATGGTTACGGTACTTAACAATAGCAAATCATATCAACTACGTCAACAGCAATAACAGCAACAATAATAAACAAAAATAATATTGTAAATAATAATATTGCCAGTTTAAATAAAATTAACTAATTGGCAATAAGAAAAAGAAGAAGAAGAAAAAGCCCGACGAGGTTAAATAGTAAGGTTTAAGTGAGTTGTTGTTGTTGTTACTGTTGTTGTTCTTATTCCTTAAGGTTTTTATTGCTGAGAATAAATTTCTGGCTGACTGTTGTTGTTCTGTCATTGTTGTAGGCGTTTATATGAAGAGGGAAGTTTACTTTTTAAACTGATTGTTTATATGATGGAAACAAAATTAACATCTTTACAATTGTTGTAAATTATATCTGTTGTGCACATCTCATGAATACACTCAATTGCAGTACAGTTGATAGACAGCAAGACAGACCGACAGTTTAAATAGTTTTACAAATAAAATTTTAATATAATTGGAAAATTATTTGCTTATTGTTAGTTTTACTGTACTTTTTTGTGTTTTTTTTTTGAAATTAACATGTTAAACACTGTTAACACAGGCATTTAAAAGAGTAACATTTTATTTCCAGAAAACATACGTTGATATAAAATGTACAGTAGGGGAAAACAAAAAGTTAAGTGTAAAACTCAAAAACCACAGCAGGCTACATGACTTCAAGGCAACAGGCTGTATTTGCCACCGTGTATTCGGCTGAATAAACACGTTTGAAAACAGCAGCAGTAAAGCAACAACAACATCTCTTTGTTGTTGAAATACATGACTACTTCAGTGATGTCACTTTCAGGCTTTTTACATTTACATACTGCTGTGATGTTGTTGAAATTTTAGTCTTCTGTATCCGAATTTTGATAACTTGCATTCGGTAGATTGTTGTGTTGAATGTATATTACAAATAATTAAATTTCTTTTTCGTTGCAACGAACTCGTCAAGGTCCGCCACTGTAGGGTGATCGCATTACTTCTATTATCTTGTCCCGTATCTCAATATATCGAAGTTATTGCCATATAGCTTCACGATAAGTAGTACCTCTTGCACATTTAAAGTCAACAAAAACAAGTAAGAGTTGCGAGTTCTGTTCCACAGAATGCTCTTTAATTATTCGCACGCTGTTTAGATGGTATATGCACGACCAACTTACTCTGAAGCCTCACTGCTAGCGGCGCAGTGTAACTCTAAGTATTGTATCGGATTAATATAAAAGGATTATATCTGCAACTTTTTGGATGATGCTCAGTAGCGTTATTCTTCTCCAATTTCGAAAATCATCATTCTCATTTTCCTATTAAAACAATGATGCCTTCTTTACAGCGACAGAAAATTCTGTATAATTCCAATATATTTGCATCTTCGGCAGTAAATGTGTAGTCAGACTCATATTTCGATGGCTCTGCTGGTAGGTTTTCTGGGTCGGATAATTTATTCAAAACTAGGGTGACCAAAAAGTCGAAATTCGTTCTAAGCTAGTACTGATAGAATATCAATTTTATTTGAATATTTTAAAATTTTCTGACTGGCACGTACCCGTTGGCGAACGTCATAGTGAGTCATCGTGACAAATGCTGAAAATGGTAAATCATCGATGACTGGCGATGAATTTTCTTTGTTGTCATACATGATTTTTGACGTAATAATCCAATTTTTCATAGATGACAGAAGTTGATTTTGTCGTGCAGGTGTCAGTGTATTAAAGAATTCTAACAGACAATATCATCGATAATCATTATGTCTTTATTCGTTAAAGAAGAGGTGTAGCAGACAAAATGCTGCATCGTTTAGCATGAAGTCGACTCATAACAGCCAATGTCGTTAAATTTCGGTATTCAGTCGACTCATAACAGAGAATGTCGCTAAATTTCAGCTTTTTTTAGTATGGTGGCATTATAATGAAGTTGTAATACATAATTCCCTTTGTTTGTGTCATTGTCACGAGGATTCATCATTGAATTTTTTCATTAACGATAATTTCATACAAATTTCAACTTGATGCTAATGACCTTATACGATAACTTATCGATGAAAATATTATAGTGACAATGTCGCTTAAATACATCACCGGATGGTTGTGCATTGAAAATGGTATGGATGTTAGCAGACTTTCGACTTTAAGTGGGTATGCTTAAACAACTTCACGTATAAAACTTTTTTTTTGGTCAATTAGAACCACAACTAACGGTGGTTTTCGATATGAGTTTCAACCGAAAAGTTAATTCCTTTATCGTGGCTTGGTTGTGGCTTAAACCAAAGTCAACTGTGAATCTTGCCAACACATTGATAATGCTTTGAGGAAGTATCTTTTACAAAAATGCTAGAGACTTAGTTTTTATTGAACTAACGATAGATGAACGGCAATGGTTAGAAATTTTAAAGAAGTGTTTGACAAGCAGCTGTGTGCCGCTGTGGTGTGGTAGGTAAGACATCCGCCTACAAACCGAAGGACTTCGTTTCAATTCTAGTCCAGATTCTCTGACAATTTTCCACAGCGATATGACTTCATAACATTGCCAGCGACTTGTTACGAGTATTTACGCCATGAAAATCTTTCTAGGTCATGTATCTGCATATCGGAGCCGATGTTAGGCTTTGGTAAATTTGAATGACTTTAAAAGTAGAATTGGGTGTAGCTCGTTCCACGTAGTATCTCTCGCGAATAATGTGTGTTATATATATGACAAGCAGTGCTAACAAATTTGGATCGATACGCAAGTTAAATTTAATTTTATTTTATATCGTATAACTTTTTATACATTTATATGTAGAGTGTCGTATAGTAAAATTAGACCGGTTTTAAATCTCTATACTGCAGTATGGGGCAATTAAACCGCTGTGTTTAGGTATAAGATAGTATCACTAGCAAGGTCGTGGTCTTGGTATTAAGGATCAATCAAAAGACTTTTGTTATCATTGGAAAATATAAAGAAAAATTAAAAATAAAAAAGTGATTTGGTTTTATTAAAATCGTTAAGCTAATGCGAATAATCATAAATATATCGAAGGATACAACACATACGAGTATGTATCAGTTTAACGATACATTATGATGTATTTGTCACTTTGTGTTTCATCAGTGTCTTCGTCACTGCTTACGTTGAAATCCACCTTATCAGATTATGAAAGACACACACATTTTGTATAATAATTTGTTTTACCTTAGGAGTCTTACGAGTTGCCGTAACCACCGGTTCTGAATTTATTAAAAGAAAGTTAAAGATGTCTCCTAAATTATTAATACTACTACAATTTCTCGCGTTATGCTCTAACTTTTTAAAATATGTCATTGCTAGATTTTTATGCTTCTTCAAACAAAGAAGTGTTCTGATGGGCAGCGTTGGGCAAAACGAAATTACTACAGCTCGAAACTACACACTTTGGACTAAAGAAGCAAGCCTTGAAAACTGAAATTTTGATTTTTTTTTTTTGATAAGAAAAAGTTCGGTTTTATAAATAGGTCCTACAGCCGTCGTATTATTTGAACTCATGTAGTTTAAATTAGTGTTAGTATAACCATACAAAAAATTTTCGTCAATAGACTTTTTTCCACAATTTCGTTATTGCTGCCCCAACGTTTACTGTTTAAGTTTTAGATATTGATTACACTACAAATTTAATACCTTTTATAAAACCTTTAAAAATTTAAATTTGTTTGACTTTAAGAACAGAAAAACAAACTTACAAAAATATCCCTTTGGTATGCATGTATATCAGCCTAAATTAATTGAAAAATATCTTAGCAATTACCTTTAACAATAACTCAATTTATTGTTGCACAACTGACTGGATATGCATTATAAAAACAACTACAGTAAGTTTTAAAAGATGTCAATATGTAAGTACAATATGTATATGATGCTAAGATGGCAATTTATACGAGTATGATGATATTTTATGATTCACATATGGTATATGATGGTAAATTTACAACAAATTAACAATGATACCTACATACAACACACATACAATATATGACATGAAGGTGTATACACAATATTTTTACCATATAAGTACGAGGGTGGATTGACATTGAAGCTACCTAGCGCTAGGTGGCAGCACAAACACAAAAAATTTATCTTTCTTAGAAATTACGATCTGTCAAACGTTATTTGTTGTAGTCGTTTGAAGTAAGCAACTTTGGTGTTTCTTGGAAAATGGAAAAAAGTGAATTTCGTGTAGTGATTAAACACTATTATTTGAAAGGCAAAACGGCGAAAGAGACAAAAGAAAAGCTTGATAAACATTACAGCGAATCTGCTCCGTCAGATTATATGGTAAAATATTGGATTGCTGAATTTAAACGGGGCCGAACAAGCACTGCAACAATACCATCAACAGGAAGGCAAAAAGAGGTGGTTACTGAAGAAAATATCAAGAAAATCCTCGATATCGTTATGAATGATAGCCGGGTCAAAATACGTGTGATTGCTGAAATGGTAAACATATCATATGAACGTGTGTTCCACATTTTGCATGAACATTTGCATATGAAAAAGCTATCAGCAAGATGGGTGCCGCATTTGCTCAGTGTTGAACAGCAACGAGTTCGAAAGATCACATCACAGCGATGTTTGGACATGATAAAGCATAATTCTGCTGATTTTTGGCGTAGGTTAATAACTGTTGATGAAACGTTGGTTCACCACTACACACCTGAAACCAAAAATCAATCGAAGCAATGTGTGGAAGCTGGTGGAAGTGCTCCGAAGAAGGCGAAGACAGCGAAATCGGCTGGCAGGGTTATGGCCACTGTATTTTGGGATACACACGAAATATTGCTCATCGATTATCTTGAAAAGGGATTCACAATCACAGGAGAGTATTATCGTGCATTATTGGATCAATTGGTTGATGCAATCAAGGAAAAACGACCACATTTAAACAAGACCACAATTCTGCAAGACAACGCACCGGTACACACAGCATTATATACGATGCTAAAACTACGGGAAATCCACTTCGAATTGGTTTATCATCCACCTTATAGACCAGATATAGCCCCTTGTGACTTTTCCCTGTTTCCAAACTTGAAAAAATGGCTCGCAGGAAAAAGATTCATCTCAAACGAAGAAGTGATTACCGAAACTAATGCGTATTTTGAGGAGTTCCCAAAATGGTATTATTCTGATGGTATAAAAAAGTTGAAAAATCGTCTTACTAAGTGTATTGAGCTAAAAGGAGACTATGTTGAGAAATTAATGATTTCTGAAAATAAAATGTTTTTTTCCTACTTAGGTAGCTTCAATATCATATATTCACCCTCGTATGTACAGTACATGTATAATAAATGACATTTCCTTGTTTCTCTTGATGATATTGACAACTATTTCGGAAGCTTATTTTTATATGACAGTCTTGAGTTATATAGGGACTATGCACTATGTATGTACGAATACTAATCAAAATAATTTCATTATTATTTGTCATGTTTTCTTATTTCTAGATTCCAGACAAATGATGATATAAAAACAAAAAAGAAAAACATAAACAATTAAATTTTGAAAGATTTCATATAAAGACACAATCTCTTTCAATAATAAAAAATAAAATAATACCCAGATATAAATATGATGACACAAGTATAGATAGATGTAATGTAATTTTCAGAATGATAATTGATAAAAATTTTTCTTCATTTTCTAGTAAAACAGTAGTCAAAACGGCTTAGATATCCTACATATTTATCCTGTATTTATGTACAGTGGTGAGCACTTGTGGCTACATGTTTGTGTAGAAAGATTTAAAACCGAAATAAAATATATAAAATAAAGGAAAATCATTTGAAATTTTTATTTAAACTATTCCATTAAAAATTGATTAAAGAAAATAAAATGAAATTCTATAATATTTAAGGATAAATTAAAGATAAATGCAATTTAATAAATAAGTGCACGTTTAAAAACAAAACATTTTCAATTTGTTGTCCAGAGCCCTTTTGCTTTTATCACGTTTCTGTTACAACTAGACATACTTTCAACCAAGTGTTCAATAGTATGTTTTGGAATATTTTACCACTTTGTCCGGACTCGGGACTAAAGTTTGTTTGAATTTTGTTGGCATATTATCGTATCGTAAAAGACATTTTTTCAGCATAGCACATAAGTTTTTGATCGGCTTGAGATATGGTTTTGCACTGACCATTGCATTGTTCGAAAATTTTTATTTAACAGCCAATACTTGACGATTTTGACCGCATGCGAGGGATCTCCATCCTGTTGAAAAACAACTTCTTCTTCCGGGTAAGCACTTTGGTTAACAAAATCGGGTAAATTATTAGCTAAGATAAGAAGATAACCTTGTTTTTTCATTATTCCCTCAATTTTTACAACTGGATCCAGTTGCTACCAATAAAAACAGGCCTAAGCCATTAACCTTTCAACTCCGTGCTCCGCAGTATCTTTTACATGGTGTTTTTAAGGGCTTAATAAGAACGGTGCAAGTAGTATACCATGCCATCCGACTGAAAAGGATTTGTTTTGATTTCATTTGGTTTTCGAAAAACAATGCGGAAATCTTTCGCATTTTTATTAAAAGTTGAAATTTTTTTTGAAAAAATAATGACAATTTAAAAAATTTGCTACTGGTGTAAGGAATTTGCTTAATTTATCTGACAATAAACTCAATGAAAAAATAACTGGTGTTTTCCTATTTATTGTGCTGCCGGACAACAAAAACTTAAACGGGCAAATATGGATACATTTAACTTAATATTAAAAAAAAAAATATTTTTTTATGTCATTTCATTTTCCTTTAATTGGATCCTAATAAATAGTTTTAATAGAAAAGCAGAGTGACTTTTACAGGTTTTGTAGGATTTAATGCGTTTTTACGTAATAAATGAGAAACATGTATCCACATATGCTCGACACTGTACTGTATATGGCAGCTAAAGCAAAGCTTTCTGACCATTTTTATCAAAATAATTTTAAAATTGATGTTCAAAACGAGTCCAATAATGTTTATGATTTAAAATTATGAAGCTGACCCTCGCCTGATGATTTTATGCTATATTAAAGCGTTGCTAGCCAGTTAAAAATCGGTGAGTTTTTTTATTTCGTTTTATGAAACAAAATTAAAAGACTGTTACCAACGTAAGACCTAACTATATACACACGAAATCAACGTAAGACTTAAATATATGCACACGCAATGGATGTTAGTAGATATCATTCACGTCAACATGTGTTATCCAGCTGTCAAAAAAAAAATTGCTTAAAAGACTCAAATGCTGTAGGGTTCTAAAAGAATACATACTGACAAATTTATTAACAAATAGATAAAATATTTTGAACAAAACACGCCCTGTATTCATTCATTTATTGGCAAATATAGAATAGAACGATATTGTTGGCGTATAAAAAAATATTTACTCCAGACATAAAACTATTTTTTTTGTAACAACAGCCTTAGAGAAACATTAAAGAAAGAAAATATTTTTTTTGTTTTCGTTAGGAAAAACACATGACGAAAATCTCCAAATATTTTTTTTATAAATTTAAGTCTAAAGAAAATACAGACGACATGTTGTTGTAGAGTCTAAAAAAGCCTAAAACATACAAATACAATATGATTATCATCACCAATTGAAAACTAAAAATTACACTCAACAGGAAACATAAACATGCTAACGAACATTGGTATTCCTAAAATCAATAATGACCATAATAATGATGCTTCAAAGAAAAAAAATAAATAAATAAAAAAATAATTGAAAATGAATCAATTCAATAAGATTCTTTGAACAAATAATACAAAAAAAAAGAAAACTGTCACCCATTAAGCCTTGTCTAGGGGAGTAAAAGTTCAAAGGGAGTTAGTGTTTACGTTTGTTGATAAAGTGATAAGAGAGCAACCCCCTTATGCTTTCACCGACTAAACGTTATGAAAACTATAGTAGGAAAAAAATACACTTTTTTTTATAAAAAAAAACAAAAAAGTTAAACGAATACAAAAATCAATCAACGATAAAAAACAACAACAGCATGCAACAACAACACCAACAAAAATTGCAATTGTGATTGATTTGAGGACAATAACTTTTCAGTAAGCAGTAAAACATCTATTGAACGGCTAAAAGCCTACTGTGGCATAAAAGATTGGTCTTCACTCATTAGTTACTTCAAATAAAATACATCCTCTTATGCGCTTTTTTTGAGATACTGAAAATTTACTCGCCGAAAATCTCGGAAACCGGTGGATCACTAGAGGGGTCAGTACAGTATAGCTGCACCCAAAAAAAAAACACATCAAACTTTCGTCCCACTAAGGCCTGTATGTAGGCCTTTCGCCAATAAAAAGTCTTATATGTGACCTACGATGCTTCGATCTCCTTAAAATACATAGTTCTTAACGTAAGGTATTAATAATATACATTTTTCGACGTCTTCAAAACCTTTTCTAAGAAGGATGCCAATGTTTTAAGCACCAGACTTTCTGGCTGCAATACTTTTACTTGATTAGGAAGCAGTAAAGTAAAGCTTATCACCAAGGAGTCCCGAAACGCGTCGGGGAGTCCTACCATTCTATCATCAATAGCTTCGGTCCTTGATGTCGGTCCTTTGAGTCTCTGCTTTGGCAGGAGATTCCGTGTTGAATTCCAGGACAGGGAGCCTTAGTTCGGAGTGGGAATGACCTAAACAGGTATACCTATGACTCCAAAATGAATGACTATGTCGGTGCTGGTGTTCATGAAACCGACTGAGACTTGTCGATCTCATTGGGGAGATCGCTAAATGTCTTCCAGGCTGAGATCACGGCGATTGCCATATGTGCGGAGATCGACCTGAACAGTGTACAAGGTGACAGTGACAATTAATATATTCTCTGACAGCCAAGTTGCCTTAAGAGCACTTAGCTCGAATCGTATGACATCTAAACTTTTCAAATATGGCTACAATACGTTTTAAAGTCTTTCGCTTAGAAATAACTTACAGGTGTTTTTGGTACCTAGACATTGTGGGATAGATGGTAATGAAGCGGATGCATTCGCTAGATCCCTATATTGACCCGGAATCTTACTTGGGAAATTGCCAGATGCTTGGAACTCTGGAATGCTCAAATGGGACTTCGCCGCAATTTGCGTGTCGCTTTGAGCTTGTCAAGTACAGCAGGCAGGACTTGAAACTACATTAGGAGTGGGCTTAAGAGCCACTGGGGAGAGCATTTGAAGACGATGGGCATCAAAGACAGCGGAACACATATTGTGCGAATGTGGGGTTCTTGATAGGTTTAAATAGAAATATTTACGGTTTTAGATAGACTGGTTGCCATTAAGAATCTGCTGAACAGACTATAGATGTTAAGGGGCAGAATAGATCCCATGGGTCACAGTGTTCCTCAAGAATGCTTGATCGGAATGATGATAATGATAATAACGTATATAATGAGAATTTGCCCTTATCTAGAAATTGCCATTACTTTAACAATTTGTCAACACATAGGCAAAACTTCAGATGGATATATGGTGCTAAAAAGATTGGTGACAAAACCTGCTACCAAAAGGGCAATAGTGAACCTTTCTGTACATTCTTTTTTTCAAGCAAATTTTTTTTGTTTGCTAGCATTCATAATCTAAAAAAAAAATTTTTTTTGGACTCCAGGTAAAAGAAGTATAGGGTAAGAGGTCAATTTTAGGTTCACAGTTCAGTCCTACAAAATAAGTAGTTATTATGGCATACCTATGATCTTCAAACTTTTCACATGGTGTTCTTTTATTAGAGTGCACTTCAAGGTAAACAAATTAATTTTAAAGGAAGAGTGGGTGTGAAACTTATATTTACTATTGAACCACTTGACAATTTCATCAGCGGAAGACTTCGTACGTCGTCTTTGCATTTCTTTCATAAAGTCAAATCAGTCGGAGAAAAACATATGTATGTATATATAATTTCCCGAGCAATGCCGGATGGATAAAGCTAGCTTAACCATATTTTCTTGCCGTCAACAGGAGAGATACTGCAAATTTTGACAATATAAATCAAAATCCTATCAAATACATGTCTTACTGTAAGTGAATTGAATATTTTGTTGTTAAACGGAATAAGAAAAAATTTTGCTTTTTAAAAATTGTGGTCTATGATAAAGAAAACAAATCAAAATAAATGGCAATAAAAAACCGAAAATTAGTAATAAAAAATTCGAGTTTGAATTTAAAACAGAAATTCAATATAACAATTGCAACGATTATTGTACCCAAAGAATCAACAATAGTTCCTATTCAATGAATTTAAATATCAATTATTTTTACTTCTCTTATCCTACTCACCAATTCTCCAATTGGTGGCAATTGTTAAATTAAAATATAAATAAATAAATAAATAAATAATATAATAAAAGAAAATAAAACAATAAATAAAATATCTTTACGCCAAAGTCAAAGTCAATTTTGAAAAGTAACTTTATTCAGTTCATTTTTCATTTTTCTCGTTCTCCTTCGTTCTTTTTCTCTATTCTTAAGCGGTTGTATAGGAATACGAAACGACAGTCAACAACGTTTAAACAATGGCAACGGCTCTGATTATAAAGTTTTCAATACACAACCTAACTTAACCAACCAACCAATCAACTAACGATATACGGGTTGAAATCAAAAACTTTTCTAAGTCTATAAACATTTTCTTTCTCTCTTTTTTTAACAAATACACCTTTCCCGATTTAACTCTCCCTCGTTCACTTTGTTTGTTGTTTTTTAGGTTTTTGGCTGACTGCGGTGAATTGTCAGTGACCACAATTTATACGCATATCAAAACAAGGACCTGTTCATCGTAAATCAATCAATCTTTACAATTAAGAGAGTTCCTCTGACACATTTAGTGTCCAATTTGAATAGTTTTTTTTCTTCTTCTTCTTCGTTTTTGTTTCATTATATTATTGTTGTTGCTGTTAGGTGCTGCTGCTGTTGCTGGTTTCTTGATGGTTTTTCCTTTTCTTGTTGTTGTTATTGTTTGTTGCCAATTGACTGTCATACCGTTCGTCTGACCTTTTGTGGCTCATCTGTATTACAAAACGATATATACGAACTCCGTAACAAGCTTAAGCAAACAGTGGCTTAAAGGGGGGAGAAAAATTATCATCATTCAGAAACGAAAAAAAAAATACAATATTTTTATGCAAAAATTATTTTTTTTAAGCTTTAAACTGCTTCTTCAAGTTTGATTCTTTTGTTCTTGTGATTTTTAATCTAACAACAGTATATGAAGCAAAAGGAAGAAGTCTGTTATTTAGGAAAAAGATAAGCATTTAAAAACGTTTTAAAATATATGCTATTGTTAGGAAGAAAAGAAAAAAGATTTCTTATCAATTTACATAATAAATTGTATATACACTGAGAAAAATAGATTAGAAAGGGGACACAAAAAATCGTATTTTAAAACTTTATTTGTTTTCTTGAGTAACAAACAATACATTTACAATTATTACGAGCGAAGTAATGTATTATAACAAATTAAGTTACTGGCAGTAATAACTGGTCACTAGGTGCTAGGTAAGCATGCTGGTCAACTTGTACCTCCTTTCAATAATTTATTTGCAGTTACTATGACAGGAAAAAATAGGATATGGTATTACACTTTTTCTGCGAATGCTCTTTCCTAGCTGTCAAAAGAAACTAAGAAGAGCTACATGCGTAGTTAATTGGGTCTAGACTTAACGACCTACGCAGTGTATCACGACTACAAACTGGATCAAATACTATATTTTTAATATTATGATGTGTCTGTCCATTACATTCAATTGGTTGTTACTTATGAAAATTGTTTCGGTGTTATTGGTGTTTATGTATATTACTTTGGCTTAGTCATATCTGTAGGTTTTTGTACGAAATGCCAAAGAAGCTTTCACCAACAATTGCTTACGAAAATTCATTCACAGCTACTGACCCAACACCTTCACGAACGCAGATTTTTAGTTGGCTACTAAGAGCCGATAGCATTGGAAATACGGCACCGCAAGCAGATGTAAATGGTCCGTACCCAAGATGAGATTTCACACTCAGCTCTGGACTGAAATTCGCAGAGTAGTTGCAGAAGCGTCTGATGGGTGCAGAAGCACTAGGAACAGTTGATACATGACGGGAAAATAAAAACTTTTTTTTAAATAATATAAAATGAAAGGAAATTGTTAAGGTCCTATGTTCGTCCCGGGAACTATGGGAATATATTGTTACGAAAAAAAGTGTTGGGCACCACTGCGCTTATTACTTCGCTAAAATACCTAAACAAAAGCTGCAAGAGCAACTATACATGATGTTTATAAATAGCCAGAAACGACAACAACAAACATTAGCAGAGAGTAAATAAAAATGACACAGCAACAGCAACAAAAAAAAGTAACAGCAAAGAAAACAAGTAACAGACAATAAACAAGCAACAACAAATACTAAGAGCTGAAAGAGAACTAAAAAGAAATTAAGAGAAAGAAATGGAATCTATCTGAAATATCGAGAGGTTCGAGAGCTTCCGATGTATTGTTTACTTAGCCATATATAAAGCACATCGATGTGAACAATAATCAGTTTTACTTGGTGTAAACTCAGCGAACGTGTTATTGGTTCGAACTCAGTGTAAGGAGTTTAGTGTGGTTAAACCCAGGTTGAAGAGGTTGTGATCGAACCTAAGTTGTAACTACGATCGGGTTGGAACATCTTTAAGTAGGAAGATCTGTCGAGTAATTGTCGTTGTTTACAAAATTGTAAACAGACGGAGTAATTAAGAATAGGAAATTTTTATTGCTTGTAAAAGGTTACAAGCAGTGGTGCACAAAATTGTGTTGAATAAAGGATTTTAATTAAAAACTAAATACAAGATTTATTTTATTTTAACTACAATCTACGAACTCATACATACACGTTTTTAAAAAGGTAAAAACATAACAATATATATAAAAATTACGATGTAAATGACAAAACATGTGATTAGTAGAGTAGTCTTGCCAAAACAACTCTACTTGACCGTTTGTATGCTGTAATCACGGCTAGGCTTGCTGTTGTCATTTAATAGGAAAACTTGCACCACTAACGAAACTTCAGTAATACTAGACCCTCCCCACTACTTGATAGGTATGTAAGTAACTTTTCCTAAAATGTATCAAAGCTCTAAAAATACTAAGTATGTGCTCTGGTGATTCAGTTTACACATTTGATTTAAATCTACCGCCATTCGATTGAAAGTTTCAAGTCTCGTTCAACCATAAATGCCTAGCAAAATTTTTGACTTTATTAAACTTTAGTATATTAGTGTGACTATGCTCTTCCTGCCTCTAGTACTTTCTGCCAAAGTTGAATTGCGTACCTCTTTCGATGGCGAAAATTATATTACAAGCTCATTCCGTTGCGATTTATTCAATGCAAATATTACGTTTTACATATGTCATCAGGTTTTCGCAACGTATAAATTGCATTTTTATTTCTCCCAAAATATAGTAATTAAGAAAAGTTGTCATATAATGACAGAAATCTCATAGATAATCCATCACTTAAACCACAACATATGTATACCAACCATCCAAATTTTGACAATTATTTCGGTAATTGATCACAAAATAGAATTTCATCAACACATTTTTCACGCATATGATACATTTTTGTGTTTACTTTTTCTGAGCAACTGGACAGAGGCACAATATTCAAATCAATCAAAATAAAATTTGTTAATCTTTCACTTCATTAATTCTAATTCTATTAATCATAGAAAAACATAATGAAAATCATTAAACACTCTTGGAAATTAAGAGAAAACAAAAGGAGATTCAAACAAATATAACAAATAATTAATTCTCAATGTTTATTAAAGATTTTCCCATTATTTACCCAAAAGACAAAAATGAATCATTAACACGAAAAGATGATGGGAAAAAAAAGTAATGTGTCACCAAAACTGTCATAAATTATTAAGCATGTGTTTAGTTTTGGGGCAACACATTCCAACCGCATATTTTGCTTTCTATTTTCCCCTCTTTTTAAAAATCATAATTATTTTCTTAGAGATTATAAGGAGAAAAATAAAGTTCAACAACAATTTCTTGAGGGCTGTTAAGAACAGTTGACCTAATTTTAGATGAAGAGTGGCAACATATGTTCCACCAACAAACGCATATAAATACCTCGAAATTTGAAAGGTGACAATAAATTGTTTCAAAAATATTTGGTGATATTTTTTTGAATATGGAAACTATTTTAGCGGTTCGATTTAAGTTTAATGAAATTTTCCTATTTTAGATAAATTATATTAAATTAATAAATAATATTAAATTAAATTAATATTATTAATTTTTCATTTGTATACTTACAGTTTACGACAAAAGATGCATTATGTCAACAGAATTCAGAATGTTTAACGGTAAGTGAGAATTTTTGGCTTGAAATAAATTATTTTTATACTGCACAAGGGACCTATATTTAATTTGCTCTTTAGCTGATGACATTGGCTAAAGAAAAATAGACATAATGCGTAGGTTAGCTTCAACGACTGTGCGAATATACAGAATCAATTTTGCATACTATAATGTATTTTCTACTTCACAAACTTCGAGTTTCGTTCAGTTTAATTTGTTTAAGTTTTGAGCTACACTGATCGCATTGTACGTGTGTTATATGCAAAACAATAACAAAAGAAACACGTTGTGTAATGGATGCTCTTGTTTTTATTCTTCACTGAAACAGCGACCATTGAACACGCGAAGCGGGTGTATGTTAACATTTTTAATTTTTATTTAAACTGTGTTGTTTTTCTGATAATACTAAAACATTTACACAAAATAATAAAAACAATGCTAATTACGCATTCAACTCAATTGTCAGATAGCAATTTTTATGTTCTCACTAACACAATTATTCAAAAATTACATTATAGTCACCCAAAAATTGATTTAGTATTTGGCAGGCTTTTGAAAGTAAAAAGCAAAAGTATATTATCTTTGGGGCTTAAAAAAGGCTACAACGTCGATGTAGAGTTGCATTGTTACCAGTGTCGGCAATAAAGTACATACATAACACTTAAAAATCCGCGAAATCCAAAGTGAAACAAGAGGAACTACTCTCAATCAATGAGCTGCACCCGATTCTACTTTTAGACCCATTGATAGCGACCTACAGTTTAAAGCCGTCTCCGAATGCTATATGCATTATTTAGAAAAGTTTTTCACAGCGTAAATACCAGTCGCTAGAAATTTTTTGAGGTTAAAACTGTCAGATGATCTGGCCTGGTATTCAACAGAGGACCTCTTGAATGGTAGGTAGGTATTTTACCTAGCATAGCACAGCGGTTCACAGACAAGAGCACAACACTGTATATTTCTTGAGATATTTCACTGTTTTTTAAATTAATGAAACCTTTTGCATATGAAGTCAACTGAAGAACCTTCTTCACAAATAAGTAAAATCTTTGTTTGATGTTAGACAAATGTTATCATTATCTAATGATGAAAAAATGCGAATACTTTATATACACTCGCACAGAAAATGTACACACCCTCGAAAACTGGACTTTACACACAACAATAGGGTTTTGACTTTCAAAAACCATACCAAGGAAATCTATGCGAAAAATAAAACAAAAATGTATGATAGAGCATGTATGTATACTTTTCTGTGCGACTGTATGTATGACCAATATTTTCGAGCAAAACACGGACTTAAATTAAAAACGTATTTTAACAAATAATACTTATCAACATATATGATGTACATATTTTGGATTTTCAACTAAATGTGTTAAATCAAATAAAATTTTTTTAAATACTTTTTCTAATCTTTTTTGAATAGCACCGTTAGCAAAATTCTAATAATACCTTTTAAAATTTAAGTCGAAAATAATCCTTTTTCTCAATTACATAAAATATAAATTGATTTTATTTTATTCGTTGCAATTAAAATTTGTATACGAATACAACACATTCCATAAATTATTATCATAAAACACTTTATGGTGTTGGATATCCAATGCAAATCAAATTATTTTTTAATCTGCATAAAAAAAAACGAAAAAAACAAAATTTAAATTCATCATATTTTTACATTTTCCTTTTCATAAAAATAAACACAAAAATTATATTTTATGGTCACACACTGCCGTCATGGTATTAAAATGTTAACGAATGCCAAAACAATCGAAATACAAAAAAAAGCGGTGTCAAAAAGGATTATTTTTGTTTTTATATCGAAATACCTCTGATGTTGAATTTCGTGAAAAAAGATAAATCCCTTAAAAAAAAAAAAATAAAAAAATAATTGCATTTACTGGGTGCATGTTTTTCCAAGTCAAGTGAAACAAATTTATGGTTGTCTATCGTGTGGTTTGGATTGAATGTTTGTAACGCCGTCTATACTTTTATTTTTATACAAAAAATAACATCAAATAGAATTTTTAATCATAGTAAAAAATTGAATTTTACTTTTATCAATCACATCATGCAAAAAACAGAACAGCTTCAAACGTTTTATGTTTTTAAGTGGTCTGAAATAAATACTTGCTTTGTTAACTAATGAGAGGTTTTTCTATCTCTGAACTGTTTATAAGCTTTTTTCGACAAACAGAGGTTCGTTATTAGGTTAATATTAAGGTTTTTGTTAAACTTTTAAATAAAATAGTGTTAAGTTTTTTGGTTTAAAAAAACGTAGAATATGCCGTTCTTAACCGACTATGGCCCAGCACCCCAAAACGTTAACCAATTTTAACGAAACTTTAAACGTAGCAGTTTTTAGGTCCAACTAAGATATATTTCAAGTTTCAAAAAAATTGAACAATTGGTTTTTGAGGTATGATATGGTATGTTTACTTACCAGTGGGCAGACTGTTGTGTTTTCAGAATAATACACAAAAATTTTGTCAAAAATATTCATATTTTCATAAAAGATTATATTGAAATATAAAAAGTTTATAAAAATTTACTTAAATGAAACGTACATTCACCATACAAATGGAAATATGAAATAGCCAATGCATTGTTATGTATATCTATTTCACCCATGTGCTTGTTGGTGTGATGTGGAAAAGTTGTCAAAATATATAGCATTACAGAATGGCGATTTTATAACTTCCAAGATACTGAGAACAATAAACGCTCCTAATCGATTAGATTTGCAACAGGTTTCAGGTCGTAAAGATATAATTTCAATTAAATCTTATATTATACCACAACGGATGTTCCTCCTTTAATAAATTTTTTACATGAATGTCTACCGAAATATATAATCATTTTTACTGAATTACTGAGAAAAAATTGCGAGGCCCTTGCTTGTGGGCGCTAGTTCTTGCACCATCCCAGTGCTAGTTCAGTTAGTTAGTTTAACGGTAACTCTTAAGATGATTGTTCGTTTGTTATTTCCTGATAGTAAGATGGATCTTGCTCTTTTACGTATCGCTGTACACTTTCTCTGATAAAGAACGATCTCTCTCCACATTTGTAGCATTTAATCTCTGTATTCTGCAAGTTCTCAGCCATTTTGACAAAAGCTTCGATTTCGAAATAATCTGCAAGCGAGTGGTTCTCTTCCGGACAGGTAAATTGTGCCAATCTCTCGGGTTTCATTGCGAAAGCTTGTAGCGATATATTAGCTTCTTGGGTTCAGCATCTAATTCCACTATCATTTATCATTATCATTATCATTATCATTATCATTATCATTATCATTATCATTATCATTATCATTATCATTATCATTATCATTATCATTATCATTATCATTATCATTATCATTATCATTATCATTATCATTATCATTATCATTATCATTATCATTATCATTATCATTATCATTATCATTATCATTATCATTATCATTATCATTATCATTATCATTATCATTATCATTATCATTATCATTATCATTATCATTATCATTATCATTATCATTATCATTATCATTATCATTATCATTATCATTATCATTATCATTATCATTATCATTATCATTATCATTATCATTATCATTATCATTATCATTATCATTATCATTATCATTATCATTATCATTATCATTATCATTATCATTATCATTATCATTATCATTATCATTATCATTATCATTATCATTATCATTATCATTATCATTATCATTATCATTATCATTATCATTATCATTATCATTATCATTATCATTATCATTATCATTATCATTATCATTATCATTATCATTATCATTATCATTATCATTATCATTATCATTATCATTATCATTATCATTATCATTATCATTATCATTATCATTATCATTATCATTATCATTATCATTATCATTATCATTATCATTATCATTATCATTATCATTATCATTATCATTATCATTATCATTATCATTATCATTATCATTATCATTATCATTATCATTATCATTATCATTATCATTATCATTATCATTATCATTATCATTATCATTATCATTATCATTATCATTATCATTATCATTATCATTATCATTATCATTATCATTATCATTATCATTATCATTATCATTATCATTATCATTATCATTATCATTATCATTATCATTATCATTATCATTATCATTATCATTATCATTATCATTATCATTATCATTATCATTATCATTATCATTATCATTATCATTATCATTATCATTATCATTATCATTATCATTATCATTATCATTATCATTATCATTATCATTATCATTATCATTATCATTATCATTATCATTATCATTATCATTATCATTATCATTATCATTATCATTATCATTATCATTATCATTATCATTATCATTATCATTATCATTATCATTATCATTATCATTATCATTATCATTATCATTATCATTATCATTATCATTATCATTATCATTATCATTATCATTATCATTATCATTATCATTATCATTATCATTATCATTATCATTATCATTATCATTATCATTATCATTATCATTATCATTATCATTATCATTATCATTATCATTATCATTATCATTATCATTATCATTATCATTATCATTATCATTATCATTATCATTATCATTATCATTATCATTATCATTATCATTATCATTATCATTATCATTATCATTATCATTATCATTATCATTATCATTATCATTATCATTATCATTATCATTATCATTATCATTATCATTATCATTATCATTATCATTATCATTATCATTATCATTATCATTATCATTATCATTATCATTATCATTATCATTATCATTATCATTATCATTATCATTATCATTATCATTATCATTATCATTATCATTATCATTATCATTATCATTATCATTATCATTATCATTATCATTATCATTATCATTATCATTATCATTATCATTATCATTATCATTATCATTATCATTATCATTATCATTGTGTTGTCAATGCTATAAAATTGAATTTGAACACTACTAATGTCTACTGGAAACTTATTGCATAATTCGCAATAGTTTAGTCGTTGGCTTTGGAGACTGCAGACATTATCTTTTATTATATTAATTTTTTTTATCAACATCTCTATCCAAATAAGACATTTTGTTAGAAACAGCTTGCTTGAAATTTGACATTCCTCCTCCACTCCACCTACACCCTGCTTAGTGTTTCGTATATTTCATGTAACTTTTCGTAATAAAGTTTTGTAGAATGTTCTTTTCATATTTTTCAGAAGTTTCCCATTATCATCTGTGGAAGTTTCTTCAAACTTCGTTTCCATTTGTTTTTAAAGTTTTTTATTTCCAAGCCAAATGTTTTTGGTTTTCAGCCCTGAAATTTTCTTGTAAGTCTGTTAAGAATTGTCTCTTATCAAATCATAGGTATCTACCTCGATTCCGAGCTTCTGAAATTCCTCTAATAAACGCCTTTACAGTTCAGCCTTGTTACCAATTATTAGCACCTCCAATTCTCGTTGAACGCAATCCACCTTCAGTTTTTGAGTTTACTAAGTATTAAAACTTAGCAAATAAGGCACCCGGTAAATCATTTTACCTAATTTTTGTAACAGTCTTTAAAAACATTTTTACTTTTCATTTTTTTTAGCAAGCTTTTTGTATGAAAACAGTAATTGGTATGGTTAAATAAAATAAAAAGCTTGTGTTTTCACACAAAAATTCCGCCAAAATTTTAGTTTTACATTTTCTTTACAAGAAAAACAAAAAAGAAATATTTAATGCAACAACCAAAAATCACGTACCACAGGCATACAAAAAAAAAAAAAAATAAAAATGAAATTGCTGGACATTTTGTTGTCATCAATATCATTTCATTTATTCTTCGTTTTTTTTTACCTTTTCCTTCTGTATTTAATGCAACATTTCTGTTACTTTTTACAGCAGAAAAAATGAGACACAGTTTGTGTTGTAAAAGGGGCAAGAAACAAAAAAAAAAAAACAAAGTAAACATTGGAACAAATGTTCTAAACTGGCCAACAATCTGCTGTTGTAGGTACGAGTATATCGTTGTATACAAAACGTCATATGCCTGTTACACTCCACTCTCACCACCGTTTTAGTATGTTTGCATTTGTGGTCGATAACGTCGTTGTCGTTTAAGCATTCTGTAGAAATTCATATGAAAAATACAAAAAATCAAAATAAAGTAACAATAAAAGAAAAGAGTGAGAAGATCAAAAACAAACGAAAAAGACAACGAATGTATCCAACCGAGTTTCCGTCAACAATATCATACTGACTTTGAAATCCATGAACCCCACCGATGGCTAACGACGATTAAGCTGTGTTGTCTGTCTGTGCTGCATATCACAAGTGTAATAAGACCATACGGCTGGTTCAGACCAACAGCAATGACAAGGGCAAAAGCTGAAGCAATGATATGACAACCTTAAAAGCCCGTTCGAAGTCAAAACTGTTTCTTTTTGTTTTGTCAGTCTGTTTGCTGTTCCCTTTCAATTCTAAAGTGTGTGCGATTTCTTGTATGCCTTTTATTTCTTTCGAATGGGGCACACAAAACAATATGTTTTTGGGTTTTTTTTTTTTACCTGACCAATGGTCAAGCTGTTTGAACATATACAATATTTGTCTACTTGGCTTGTATAGAAAAAAAAACCAAAAGGGAAACGTTTTAAGCCGAGCATTTTTATATTAAAGTTTGTAAAAAGAAAATCGAAGATTTTAGACAGTGTTTTGTCAAAGTAAAAAACTTTTGAGATCGTAAAATTGACCAATAACATTTATGCGAAACTCATACATATATGGAAATACGAGAGTTGGGAACTAAATACCAACGCCGCATAAAAATTACTCGACGAAATTGGACTTGCAACGAGAATATAAGATCGACGTTAACAATAGAGCCGGTAAATAATAGGATCGATCAACACAACGGAAGATAGTTTAGTTGTGTTGTCAGAATGCCAGAAGCTCGTCTGCTGAAACGAGTTTTAGAAGCAAGCCCCACTGGAAATTAGAGGACCTGAAAAAAATCTGGCTGGAAACAGTTAACAACATACTAATTTTCTTTTTTCCCGTTATTCCTCGTGAACTCCACTAGAGCACAATTCTTGTGATATTTTCGAGATTTTTTCAAATATATTTTCTGATCCACCTCCATTTTCTATTCCTTATTTGCTTCAGTGTGGATTTCTCATTGGTCATATTACACAGTTCTACATTATATATAGTGTTAGACCAGAATATTGTGCGTATGTATGATTTTGAAGCACTACTCTTTAATACTTGCAGCATTTGAGTGATGTTAGTCGATACAAGCCAAGTTTCTCCACCACACAGCAGAATTTAGATTTATCACAAGAGTTGAATATTCTTAGCCTAGTTTATCTGGTTTACACTTTATTAAGCCTATTGTCTACGTCGGTTTCTAAGCCGTTGATTGTGAACATTGTACTTCCTAGATAGCAGAAGCTTGTTGATTCTTATGGTTTTAGTTTTCTTGGTTTTGCGAGCAAATACTTCTTCAGTTTTGGCTGCATATTATTCGAGGGTAAACAAATGTCATCTGCGTAATCCCAAATTTAGAGTGGGAGTTAAAAACTTCATGTTATTTATCTTTTCTTGAAACAGTTTTGTTCATTATATCATACAGCACGGTGACGATGCAGACGTCGGTATAATTATTCGAATTTATTCTAGGGTACTCCTTTTTCTCTCAATACTATCCATATGGCAGTCCGTCTGACTATGCTTTCTGGAATACAACGAATAGTAGATAAATGGGGTTACGCCTGCCATTTTATAGATTTTTCTATGATTATTCATATATGTTGGTTCGTGGAAAAATATGTTGTCTATTTTGCTTGTTCCTGTATTATGACTGAGAGCATCATCGTATGGAGATAAGTAGAATAATGCCTCTGCAGTTGTAGTAGTCTCTCAGGTCGCCGCAACCTTTCTCTTTTTCATACTGACGTAATGCGAGGTCGCAGAATTTTAGCAAAGACTTAGATGTCAAATTGTGGAATAACCGCCTTGTTATTCTTCAATTAACAATCGCCTAATTTACAATATCTCATTCGTATTGGGAGGATTGCACAGTATCTTCTGCACAGCTATTCTGATCAACTTCGTTGTCCTCAGTAGTGATTGTGACATTGCAAATTTCATTAAAATGTTCTCATCTTCTCTGCATCTGTATATTGTTCGTCAGTACTGTGCCATTACTGTTTGGTTCTTATTACACTTTCGATTTGTGAAGCAGCCAATCTTCGGCAGTTTTTTTTCCTCCGTCACTCTTGATCTTTCAAGCTAAGTAAATGATTAATCCACTGTAGCTTCCTCCATATGATTTTGCGTAATGGTAAGGATCCTTGCTAATTGGTGGTGATCTTTGCTTTAACATTGTAATTTTTTCCCAGTAGGTGGTGTGTTTTCCTGATCATTCGTCTGATGTTTGTCATCATCGCCAGAGGTATGCGGGAAGGTCACGGTGGCTCCTTATTTTTAAACGGAGTTGTCTGGAGGGAAGTTTTAGCCTCTTTATTAAATACTCGAAACCACAATTAAATTTTTCTTCGTCATGTCCCCTGCTGGGCCTCGAACCTGGGTCGTTTGTGTCGATATGCGAGCGGTCTAACCACTACACCATATCACCCCCAATCGTCTGGAATATTTTGCACATATTATCTGGCTAGCTGCTCCTACTGTTGGTATTACTAGCTGTTCCAGGAGCTTTCCTTTATCTCTTCTTGCAGTTTCCTTTACTCGTTTTGAGAGCTGCTGCGGGGCTGCTGCTTTATAGTATTGTTATTATTAAGTTGCAGTAAAAGTTTCCATCTTTGATAAATTAGGCTTGAAGTGTGATCTGATATACAAGATTTCCTGTATGGATAAAATCCACCCTAGCTTTCTTCTGCGGCTGGATTATGTGTTTTGTGATATCTTTCCATGAGTGACGCTAGTTTGTTGCTAGCATTTCGCGAATTGCCATGGTTAACGTGTGTCTGCTTGCACTTGAGTTGCCATTGCTAGAGCCGTCTTTGTCTTATGTGCCCGATGGCTGTCTCTCGATGTTTAATTTAGATTTTGCCAGTGAAGAGCTAGTGGTCACGACTATGTCGGGTCCTCTTCTATTTCTGGCATCCGATAAACAATAGAAAACAGCAGAACAAAATGGAATAATTTTTGCAAAAACCTCGATGGTTATAGAACCATGGACCATCTCAAATTGAATAAGTCTGTGTTTAATAGAGTGGTGAGCATTTAGACGGAATACTCTGAATTAAGAGCATTTATTAAACACTGAAGCATTCGGGGAGGATGTTGAAACCTTCTAGCACTTATACAGTACATGCCCTCTTAACTTTTTACTAAGTAGTTGCTTTAAATTTATTAAAAAGAGAGGGTAATGCAGTCTAAAGTGACTTTAAATTGAAAAAAAAAACAAAAATTTGATTTAAGGTCTGGTGGCGCTTGAAAAAAGAAACTTAAAAACAGAAAAGAAATCATAAAAATAAACACAAAAATTCAAACTCTATTTAGATTTGAAATGTGGTTTTTTTCACTTCTCGCACATGGAGTGTTTAATTGATTTGTAGCACAAGTTTAGTATTTTTTTTTGGAGTTCAACACAAAAAGTATGGGTAGGCTCTAAAATGTTTTTGTTCTTTTTTATCTGCCACAAATGTGTCAGTATTGTGCTGCAACAATACGAGATGTAATAAAGGAAAATTAAATTTTTTTTTGGTTTTCAATATCGAGCAAATGGTGAATGAAGGCTTATTCTTCCTGTTAACCAACTGAAAAGAAAAGAAAGAGAAAGAGAGAGACAAATAGAGAGAAAAAAGGAAGAACAGTAGTACTACGTTGGTAACATGGATAAATTCAATTCAGATTTCGTATTTATTTTTTATTTGCAAATCCCATTTGTACCCCTCTTCAGCTTTCTTTCGGAGTATGCTGATGATGTTAATGTGATGACAAAGACGATGATGATGATGATGATGATGCTGATGCCTCTATACAGCTTACAGCCAAATGAAATTGCTATTAACTGAGCGTAGGCAACAAATGGATGCAAAAAAAACAAAACTGGGATTTGAAGTTGGTTGCACAAGTAGAGCTAGCTGGCTGCCTGCATTACATGCATGTGGTGTGGTTGGTGCTCGTATATGCGTTGGTGCCACAGCCATAAATTAAGTAATGCTGAAAAAATTAACCCTTACAACAACAACAACTGCAGCAGAAGTAGTAGCATTAAAGAAAAAACAAAAAATGCATGGCACAGCAAGAATCCTTGAAAAAAATCCCATTAAAACAACAACAACAACTACGAAAATATGAACAGCAAGTACTACTCGTACATTCATTGCACACTCAATTTAAGTTTAATGTTTTCATAGCCATCATTATTGATAATATATTTTGATTATTGGGAGCTGTTGAGTTTCTGTGCTTTTTTTTCTTGTTTTCTTCATATATTTCATAGGTTTTTATTACCCAAAGTTGTTGGTGGCAACAGCAACTTTATTTCTTTTTTACTTTCTTCCTCTTTTTCCTTTTTGTAATTCGGAAGTAAATGAATTTAAATAATGTGTTGGTTGTTCGGTTGGTTGGCAAAATTTATTGTGATTTTATTGAAATATTAAAGCATTTTTTTTCTTTTTAGTCGATACTTGAAAAACATTAAATATTGCATGAATATGAATACACTGCTTGAAGTAAAAAACAATCTCGATACATATAAAAACCATTTTTATATTTTGTTTTTTTCTGTTTAATATGTATTTTTTTAAATTTATTGGATTTATTACTCCAAGCGATTGCATTAAAAATTTTCATAAAAAAATAACTTTTCTTTTTTCATTTTGTTATAATTATTCTGTTTTTATAATAGTGGTGGAACTATTTTTATGGCTTTAAGCTCGGGAAAAAAAAACAAATGCTTTTCATAAAATTACCATTTTTTAAAGCTCAAACTATTACTCCTAGACAATAAAACAATGTAGTTACTCCTATAAAGAACATAAGGCAGTAACAGAAGAGGGTACAATTAACTCTATTAAATATAAAATATTTATTTCCTTCCAACATAAATTTAGGATCGTTTCGTAGAGGGATCATCTAAAGAGGACTGAAGCTTCATTATTATTTTTCGTCGTCGGGATTCAAAACTGTGCTGCTAGGTTTTAGAAGCAAGCACTTTCCTCTACAACGCGCCAGCTCTTTTGTACGTTTGAGTTCTTTTAAATGCGTCAAAACAAAATAAAAAATACGTTCTTGTTGTTATACAGTTTTTTATTACCTCAGTTTACAGTATACAATTACTTATTTATCTTGCACTCAATGTTCATTTATACAACACTTTTATTTACGCCTAAACACGATTTTATTTTATGATTGCAAAACGATAACTATATCTATGTAAGCAAAGCAGCTTCCTTATATACCTAACTGCCTACAGTTTGGAAAGTTCCGCAAATGTCTCAAACGCTCTAACATCCTCTGTTTTATGTCCATTAATTTTAGATATGTAAGATTGTGTTATCCAAAAATGGTCGCATTGACAATGCCGTTAAATACACAAATCAATACGGCAATTCCGTCAAATACTCAAATCGTACAGCATTACTGGGGTAACACATTTGTAACCTAGACACAAACCAATAGACCAAAATACCGCAATACATGCGGGTGTATTTTCTGTTTAGGCATTTTTATTTCCGTAACAACATATTTTTTCTATGCATCTTATAATGTAATTTGAAATTAACACTCATTCCATAGTACTTTGTAGAATTTGCAACAGAAACGCTTTGGTGTTCTGTGTAAATTAGCGGTATTGGTAGTTTTTTTTTCCAATACAACATTTGCAAGTCCATTGTTTAACTTTTAAAATAATAAACGTTCGCGTATGAATGTTTGCCAAAGTCACACATTCACAGAGAATATGTGTCCTCTTCCACCCTACACTGACGGTGCTCCGTTTCAGATAGCATATTGGGGTTTAAGAGGGGATACTACAAAATACCAAAACCTTCCTCAGAATTCCCCTACCCATGTGGCACAGCTCCTTTTCACAAGTAAAGGTTATTACCAGTGCTTTAACTGCCTCAGACTCAGAAATAATGGCCAATAGAACGAGCGGAGTTCATATTCTCATTCATTGATCTTTTCTATGGCAGTGGACCAATTTCAACCGCAGTATGGTTCTAATTCCACAAGTATATTTGCAGCCGCCTTTCCACTTCATTGGCAATCTAATTTTTCACAATACTTCTTTGTCCAGGCATCCAACAACATGTTACCCTGTCAACCCTTATACTCCGAAGAATGGGCACTCAGAGTCGCATGACTATAGGTATATTTATCGAAGTGCCCTTTATTACACGCGCCATAGTGATCAGTGCACAAATGGAAATTTTCTTAATCTCTGACTGGAAAACACTGGTACACGTACCAAGGGGCACCCAAACTTTGGTATTGGGCTCGAAAATTCCAATGTCCACACCATTATCTATTGCAAACTTCCCATTCCACACGATCATTTTATAAGAACACAGAAATTATGAGCGAAGTTCAAACTGCCGTTGCACACGTCACTTCTACACAGCAGTAGTTGAAGGACGGAGATACTCTTTCGAATATTCATGTGAACCTTGTAGTCCGCCGAGTTTTTCCCGCTTTGCGTCGGCTACTTTAGAGCCACTAAATCTGCAGAGTTCATAAAAAAATATGCAGTGGATTAAGTCAAATAAAATGTTCTATGACATCAGTGGAACATATTCCCATTGCGCCATAATGACGACATAGCCTTGTCTTTAAGGCTTCATGCATCTGTAAATGCCCATTCTCTGCTCAGTCCTGCATCACCATACCATTGATTTTTTTCGCCCATGGACACATTTTTTCCCTGTCACTCCTCTAGGGAGCATATTTGCTTTCCACAAAACATCCATTGCTTTGTTTCAGTCTCGTAAATCAAATAGATTTTTTTTCAGGCTAAGTAGATGATTAATCCACTGTAGCTCCCCACAATATGATTGTGTTGTGGTGAATATCCTTGCTTATTTATGGTGGTGATCTTTACTTTAGCATTGTAATTTTTCCCAGTAGGTGGTATTTTTTGCCTGATCATTCCGTCTGATGTTTGTCATCATCGCCAGAGGTAAGCTGGAAGAGGGTCAGGGGGCTTGTTCTTAATTTTTTTAGATGGAGTTGTTCGGAGGAAAATACAACTAAATTTTTTTCGTCATGTCCGCTTATACTTTATTTCCAATTTTGTATACAATTTTCATACACTACGATCAGCATTATGATTGTAAAATAGTGAGACCATAAGCATAAGTGAATATCCAACCACCTAAATTAAAAAGCCCTGGAACAATTACTAAGTTGTAACAACAAGGAATCATTAAAAAAAAGTTGGAAATTGCTTTAAATCTTCAAAAAAAAAACTGGCGGGTCAAGAATGGATATAAACAATCACTTACAGAGAGCTTCGTGGTGGCTGTGGTTTTAAACTTAAGCACATGCAGAGCGTAAGCTTGATATGGTGTTGCATCTGCTCAACCCGGTGCTGTGACTCATATCACGGCAGAAGTTTAGATGGTCTCCAACACTTCACCAGGGTGTGAAGGTTAGTGTCCTAACAATGCGCCTTTGAATTTGGTACTGACTTATGATTATCATGGGTGGGGAGCGTCGGTGGACGTACTATGTACCCGTGCCTCAGGCTCGGTTATGCCAGCGCGGTGTATACCCATGTAAACCACTAACTACATTGAACGAAATGAATCGATTTACGCTTGAGCAACGTTGGGATTTATTGGAAATTTATCATCATTTAAAATCATCTTTTCGGATGAAGCTCATTTTGAAAGGTACACTAATAAGCAAAATTGCCGTATTTGGGGCTCAGAAAACCCAAACGTAGTCGTACCTTTGCATATCAGTGGTAAAATTCCGGGCCTTAAACTTGCAGATCTGAACTTTTATAAGAGTGGCCCTGTTGACATTTTATTGGCCGCTGATGTATATCCAAATATTCTCTTGGGTGGACTTAAGAGGAATATTTTCGGTTACTGTTGGTTCAAGAAACTGTTTTAGGATGGATTTGAACAGGACCGGTTAAGAATTCTACTGTTAATGTTTACAGCACTGCTGAAGAAAATAATTTAAATAAATATCTGCTCAAATTCTGTGAGCTTGAGCCAACTTCGAAGAGGAGGATTTCATTTCCTGAAAATAGAATTTCTGAGCAGAATTACAAGTCTACGACACAGCGAAATTATAGTGGAAAGTATATCGTAACGCTTCCTTTTAAACCTGACATTTTTCGATCAATCAGCTTGGGTATATCGAGGACTAGTGCCTTACGGCAATTTTTTAGAATTGAATCGTCTCTTTTGCACAAACGGGACATTAGAGATATGTATGATGAGGTTGTGAGGGAATGCACCCATTACGAGTGACTGTTTGGTGCGGCTTGTAGAACGGAGGCATCATTGGCCCATATTTCTTTAAAAATGAGGGCGGCGCAACCATTATGTTCAATGGATAACCGACTTTTTGCCCGCTCTTCATAGTTTTGATGTGAACTATATTTGGTTTCAACACGCTAGTGCAACTTGCAACACAACTCATGCCACAATCGATTTATTGCACAAACGTTTGATGGTCGTTTAACTAGCCGAAATAGTGATGTCAGTTGGCCGCCAAGCAGTTGCGATTCGTCACCGTTAGACTTTTTTCTGTGGAGTACCGTTAAAGATAAGTGTTATATCGACAAGCCAGAGACAATTGAGCATTTGATCGCCAACATTCGTGATGCCATTGCCGAGATGTGACCACATACACTCGAAAGAGTTCCCGAAAATTGGTCCGATGGAATGTGGTACTGTGAGGCCAGCCACGGCAGCCATATGAATGAAATAATATTTAATTTCTAACCGGAACAATTGTACTTCACAACAAAAAAATAAATTCGGCAATATTTCAAACCGTTTTTGTTTTATTGCATATTAAATCTAAACTTTTAAGTTGCCCACCCTATACATACTACTTACATACATATATGTCATACATATAGCCAATATTAGTGAATTTTTTAAATTTTTTTAGTTTATTTTTTAACGACGGGTAAATTATTTTATTTACATCGATTTTATTAACAATTTGGTTATTATTTCACTAATTTTATGAATTTCTAAAAATGTATTTACTTAAAATTTATTTATCATCACAGAGCCGAAAGTGGCAAATAAAATAACATGATGTTGCCAGCAGTACAATTAAAATGTTTAATAGTTAATTTGCCTATTAAACCTTTATGAATAAGAATTTTTATTTTGTGTTTATAAAACAAGAATCGTTAACTAATGTATACTTTAAGCCTAAAAAAGAATTTATTATGAACAAGACCGTTATTAAAATATAAAAAGTTTTTACAAAGTCTACCCAAAACAGGGAGCAGTAATATTGGAAAATTCGGATTTGCTGGCTTTATGAGCATACGTAATTTCTGACACTTTAAGTCATGACATGCATGTCTGATCAAAGGTCAAATAGGAACTGCCGAACTTTTGAAGGTTTGTAGCGGCCACATTTTCAAGTAACATCTGCCAAAGTGGTTGTCATTCAGTCAGTTTGTTACACTAATTCACTATAAACGAACAAAGAGTTCAACGATACCTGTAAATGACAAAATGATCAAAAGAGGGGTTGTGTTCAGCAACTTTTTTAGAAAAAAATCATCTTCAGCTTTGATTCTCATTTCTAGATGAATTGGTACTTCAACAAACTGAATTGGCGAATTTGGGACAATAAGTTGAAAAAAAGTCTCTGTTTGGTGCGTGTTTTAGGCTGGCATCGTTATTGATCCAAATTTCTATGAGAACCAAGTGGCGCAGGCCATCAAACAAAAAAATCATCTTCAGCTTTGATTTTCATTTCTAGATAAATGGGTACTTCAACAACAACAACATTATAGGAAGAATTTGTTCTTTGGTCGCACTGTTTGTTTGTGGGGCAATCTTCCTGCGAATGTCTTTCCTGCCACTTACGACATGAACAAATTTAAATCGAACGTCCATAGACACTACTCTATCCATCCTTCTTCCTAGTACCAGCACAATGCACTGCATGAGTAGGGTTATCCCCTGAGTGCTGGTCTCAAGAAAAAAAAAAAAAAACAGAGTTGGCGAATTCGGGACGATACGTTTAAAAAAACTCACTGTTTGGTGCGTGTTATAGGCTGGCATCGTTATTGATCCAAAGTTCTATGAGAACCAGGCCATCTAACACTTATTTAGTTTTGTTTAAATTTAAAGTCCTTAATGAAAATCCCTTAATTTACAGCACATCTTTATATATAAAAATCAATGTGTGTTTGTGTGTGCTTGATTTTTTTTCGATTAAGTCAGAGGTAGAGGTACTCCTACACATATCAAATATTAATAATCGCATATCTAAAGAGCTACGAGTATATCATCCAAAGTCATAAAACTTTGCTCTAATTAGTTTCGTATGAAACTGATTTATTGGAACAAATTTAGGGCGGACATAATCAGGGGGTATACCCCATACAAAGTAAATTTTAATTATCGTATATCTAAAAAACTATTATAGCGACAGTATTCAAATTTTGTTCCAATCACTTTTTTTAAACTAATTTACTGGATTAAATGTAGGGCAGATATAATCAGGGGGAGAGGTACCCACCCCCCATATAAAGCAAATACTAATAACGTTAATAACGTAATAATTAATGCGTGTTTAATTGAAGAAGGTATACAGCTAAAACGCAGATCCTACAGTCTTTCTTGAAGAAAATATAGACTATGTCAAATTTTTTAATTTGGACCGTAAAGGTACAAAATGGAAAAAAGTGGTAGAAGATTTAGCTAAGATAATAATTAAGATAGAGGTAGCGAAGCACGCCGTGTTTTATCTAGTCTTTAATAAAAAATATTTTATTTTTATTGAAACAACAACAATTAGTTAAATATTCATTGTACTGTACTGTTTTAATGACATTCAACTACCAGAAAGCGAAAAGAAAAATATTTAATTTCATAATTACGAAAGAGTCATAAAACATCCATTTGAACCCTAACTTTTGTATTTTTTTTTATAAAACATACGCATAATGTTTTCATTTAAAAGGTCTTTTCACTTTGGCATGTATAAAAGCGACATAAAACATTATTTCCTCTGAAGAAAGAAAAAAGTCGCTTATTTAACATTTTGTTGATGAGAGATGATGTTGTAATATTTAATCTTCGCTTTTGCAAATTGCGAAGCAAATATTTAAATGGTTTTAAGTAGAAAAATACATTAAATGTACATATATACTCCACACGTAATGCTCGTGACATTTATAATTCTTTTCTATTCTAATGCCCTAAAATAGCATTTTCATTTATGATGATGGTGGTAGGAGGTGGTGGGAAAAGGTAAAAGGAACTTGTTTAACATTATAAAAAGTGTTGCATTATAAAAAAAAAACGATAACGCATGTGTGTTTTTGTCCTATGCAACAATATCATATGCTCGTACAAGTTTTTGCACGACGGCTTACACTGCTCTGGCAATAATACAGAGAAAAAAGGAAAAGTAAAGCAAGAAAACATAAAAAAAACAACAACAAAGACTGAGAAAAAAAATTTTTTTTAAATACACACAGAAAAGTGTTACAAGGTAAAGTGATGGCAGAGCACTTGAAAAAAAGGTAAATTTATGAAGAAACAAAAGAAAAAAAACTCAAACAAACGTTCAATGAACACATTGTACACATGACATTAGCACACATTCATGCCCCTCATAAAGAAAGGCGTTAAAACGCGTACGTTCGTTCATTTACTTTTTCTTTTTCCAGATTCTCTTTTTACGCATTTTTTTTCTTCTGTTAATTTGACAAATTTAAAGCAACAAACGCAAGGCAAATTACGTTAATGTAAGAAGACATGTTTTAAATATTAAATTATTGGCTGCAAGATATTTTTTCGTTCATTCCTTTCTTTTTAGCAATTTTTTGTTTTTTCGTTAAAAGACGTGTCAAAATTGTTGACAGATTGTTCGTGTGTAACTAAATTGAGAAATTAAGTATTAGATGGGAAAAATTAAAGTTTTATTGACGACATACAGTGGCGAGCAGATGTGGATACATACCAATGAAGTTCGACTTAAAATCTCAAGAAAACACAAAAATTTAAGAAAAAATAATACTTTTTTTATTTAAATTATTAAGTAAAACTATAACAAAGTAAAACAACATAAAACTAATGAATACTAAAAGTCAACCTAAAGTTCTAAATAATTTTAGAAACACAAATTAAACACTTCCAAGGTCTAAAAAAATGTTAAAATTTTCAATAGTTTGTTGAAAGACCCTTTACTCTTGCAAAACTTTTAATACATGTTGGTATACTTCCGACCAAAGTCACGGTGGTTGGGAGCACTTCTGCCACACTATCGCTAACAACAGCAGTGTTTTCCACAAAACGAACTTGGCGAGCATGCAGAGTTGTTAACACATATCCTACACATTTCAGCAATAGCCAACCGATTTTCATGACTTAAAGCTTTACATCTACAATTTTCGTTCTGAAAAATTTTTTACGACTTTAAAAAAAAATTGCTCCAATTTTGCGTAAAAAAATTTTTATTCGCAGCTAATTTGTGGATAACTCCAAAACTGTTGAAAATAGAGAAAAATTGTGTCCAAGTTATTTATAGGAAATTTTGTTCCTAAGCGTTGGGTTGTAACTGCACCAAAATCGGTCGAGTCGTCTTCAAGTTATGATGAAATATATTGACATGACTGCCATATTTTAGGCAAAACTACTCCCATAAAAAAAAAATTTTAACCCGATGGAAAAAAAATCGAAAACGGATCTCAATTCAGCGCATCAAAATCAATATATTCCATATAGTTAAAGGCATTTTTGCTATAGAACAGTGTAATCATGAAATTACTTAGACAATATTTTAGCTGCATGTAGCTAAGAAACTGTAAATTGTTCTCGATAAGAGTATTAGTTTATTCAGAAAAAAATCTTTGTGAAACTACACTTGTAGGTTCGCTTAAAAGTGTTTTTGCCTTAACAGATTCCCGTTGTATAATACAAGTACTAATGGTTATTAATGCTCCCTGTTTAATATCAAAACACGAAACTTAAAATTTCATTAATTTTATGTAATGCGATACATATTCTCCTACTTACACTCACTATCACTCCGCAATTTTCCTTTTTTAACTTAATAAAATTAGAATCTCTTGACTGATAAAAACCATCTCTCCGACTACTACTACTGTGTCGCTGGTAATACTAGAATTGATGGTTATATTTTTATTTTTTTTTTAAGTTCTAATTTAATGTTAAATCTTTTAGTCCATAATGACTGTGTAATAGTAGTAGGGAAGGATTTAAAGAGCCATTTTATATTAAAAGGAAGATCTAATAACTATATTTTTTTTCATGTTGCTGGTGTAACAGTTGAATGGTTGAGTTGACGTCAAATGGATGATGTTTTCTTTCTCTCTTTTTTTAGCTGCTGGTTTTTTCTTTACGTTTTAGAAAATATTGTAATTAGTCTGTTTGTTATTATGGCAAGAGTTTGTCTACGGGATTAACTTTTTGTTGCCCCTCCAACAGATGCTGATATCCATCGTCACACCCTTTGGCTAAGAATGAGTGCGAGTATCATCAGTTTGGTTTTAATTATAGCCTTCTCTCGTTTAACTACGCCAAATGTGATGTGAGAGTGTTAAACAAGAGTGAAATTTATGTGTCTGTCAAGACTTTGAAGTCTTTTCGAAAGGAAATCAATAAATAAAAATAAAATAAAATATAATTTGTAATTAGAACAAAGAAAGAGTCTTGTCGGCTATATCAAATGAATTTTAAAAATATTTTTAATAATTAAATTAGAGCATTAATGTTAAAATGTTGGGAGTGAACTAAATATGTGAATATATGGTTATTTAGAAAGATTTAAAACCGAAAAGAAATACATAAAATGAAAGAAAACCATTTCAAATTTTTATTTCAACTATTCCATAAAATAATAATTAATAAAATAAAATGAAATTCAATAATATTTAAGGATAAACTAAAGATAAATGCAACTTTATGAATAAGTCACAAGTAGCCAATACTGCATGTTAAAAAACAAAACATATTGTAGGTATACATACGTCTAGGTATACTTTCGGCCAATTTCCAATGGCATATTTTGGAATATCTGACCACTTTGTTTGGACTCGGGACTAAAGTTCATTTAAGTTATGTTGGCACATTGTCGTATCGCAAAAGACATTTCTTCAGCAAAGCCTATAAGTTTTTGATTGGGTTGAGATCTGGGCTTTACGTCAAAGGTAAGCACTTGGGTCCACAAAATCGGATAAATTATCACCCAAGACACGAAGATAATCTTCTTTTTCATTATTCCACCAATTTTTGCCACTGGACCAAGTTGTCAAATAGGGTCAAACCATTCACCTTCCACCTCCGTGCCTTACAGTTTCTCATACTTATTGTTTTTAAGGCTTTCAGAACGGTGTCAGTAGTATTCCATGCCATCCGACGGAAAGCGGTTTATTTTGGTTTGGTCTGACCATATTATTTCAAGTCAAGTTTTTGTGTGCCTTGCAGAACTTTAGCAGTGTTTTTAAATGTATTTCCAACAGTGATGTTTTTTTTCCTCCTCGAACACAAGGGAGTTCCATTACAACCTTATTTATGCAAAATATAACATAATTAATAAAAAATGCAATACGCAACCAAATCTCAGATATTATATTGTGTAATCACAACCGAGCTTGGTAAACTACTTTTTTTTTAATATTTTAATTTAGGTTGCGTACTATGTCCACAGCATTTATTAAGCCTTTCTTCTATTCAACGTGCTATGACGATGATCGAAAAGGCTCTGAACACTAGGAAAGTTGCCTTGTGTGCCTTCGTCGACATTTAGAGCACTTCTGGCAACGCTACGACGCGTCACAAGGGCACTTGATAGGAATAAAGTTCCTAGTATTTTTAGGAATTGGATAAGGGTGATGTTTGCATCCAGAGTTGTTAAGTTGAATCCGTGTGGTTCGGGGGCTGTCCACATGATGATATTTTATCGTCTCTAATGTGGATTCTGGTCATTGATGGACTTTTGGAAAATCTTAAATCTTAAATATTGAGGGCAAGCTTACTATAAACTCGGCGAAGACGGTAAGCTAGGAATCTGAGACTCATTTAGCTGACTATAATTGGCTTGATTATTAAGTTCTGGTGCTCACCTTGGATAAGACTCCCACATGGGGAAAATACTTGTCCTATGTTACATATAAGGCAATAAGGTCATATGATTGATGACTGTCAGCGTCTCTATGGTAAAACGTGTGGTCGAAAACTTACAATAGAATGATCTACTTCTCTTTTGTAACGATAATAAGATCAATACTGACCTATGATATCTTGGCCTGGTGGCCTAAATCTGAAAAGGACAATGTGAGGGCTATACTGGGTAGGATTTATTGGCTGACTTGTATTTCTATCACACCTGCAAGGAGGACCGGCCCCATATTTGCTATCGGTGCCATCCTGCACGTACCTTCATTGCACATCTCAGACTGCCTAGCGCCTCCGGTTTAAAAGATGTCGACATGGTGGGCGATACCTTTGTAGGGTTAAGTGATTATATGTCAACCACTTTGATGTTGGGCTGAAACTCTGGGGTCCTTATGCCCAAAAGAAATTTATGGTTGGACAAATCGTGGTGGCGTAAATTCGGAAATCAGTCTTGGTACAGGCGATGACACTGGAGCCAGTGTGGTTGGCTTGTTATATACCGGTTTTCCAGGTGGCGGCTTACACCATCATCAATTACGTTAGAGAATATCTGTGAAGAATATCGATGAATTTGAGAATTTATGTGATGTCGTATAGTGAGGGCGTCTTTATGGTTTTTTCATCCTGTAACATGCAGTCGAGTATTGTGATGGACTATATGGCATCTCTTAATGAACTTGGCGCTCATAACAGGATGGCTCTATGTTGAATCCCTGGTCGTGCGAGCCATTTTGGAAATGAATGAGCTGACTATTTAGCGAACTGGGGAGCCAGCCGGAAGTTTATAAAAGGATATCGCTGCATAATAAGAGCGGTATTAGTGTGCTAACGGGTCTATGACCAAAAGATGGTCATCAGTGTTTTTTTTTAGCTATGTTGGGAATAATCGGTAATAATGAACGAATAGAGTATGTACTGAGTGCGTGACCAACTATATCGCTTAGATGAATGAGCTTCCTGGGTGATCCTGTGCTGACGCCGAAATAGGTATTTCTTGTCTCACCATATATGATTACAGACTTTATTTGCAACCTCAATTTATTGAGGTGAACTTCTGAGGATGCACAAAAGATCCTCTAGGTCGGAGTGCACCTTGGCCCTGACCAGCATGACGTTAGCGGCTCTTTGGTTTCAAATATTTTTTGGTTTTTTATATAGATGGATGGCAGGTATGCAACACAAGCGGACAAGTTTCGAAACACAGCAGAAGAAATGAATGGGCTGAGGACATAAGAAAAAAAGAACTTGAGCCTTTCTCCTTATAAATCCATCTAATAAAGCCCCCCTGACCAGCCAGCTTAACTCTGGCGATGATGAAAAACAGCAGACAAATTATCGGAAGAAAACGCTCCCTAAAGGAGAGACGGAGAAGAAAAATATAACAACTACGGAATTTAAGTTTTTTAGATTTAAAATAAAATAATTTATTTGATATTTATATTTTTTTATTTCCCCAGCTTTTTATATCTAGTTAATGGCTAATTATGATTGATTATCTGCAAGGCAAAATAAAGAAGAAAAAATATCTGTCGGTATAATTTTTTATAAAGTAATTAAAAAATATTTTTCCTCTTATAACTTTTGTACTCAAAAAACTTTCATATATTTTTTTTCCAACTGACATATTCAACAAGTGTAAAGGTTTCTCTGTTTTTGTCTTTTACTTATTGGCCTTTTTATTCTTTATTTTTTTATAATTTATAATAACAATAATGTCTCTTTAAAAACATGGTACACTGATTAAAGGATTCTTTGAACAACAACATTCTTACTAAATTGGTCTGAATAAAGGAATTAAAAAAGGAAAATAAAAGCAACTGACTGAGTGACTGTATTTAAACTGTCTGTCGTCTGTCCTTGTTACAGATACTGTCATGCTATATATGCGTAAATATTTACGCAAAAATTCATTCATTGACAGTAGGAGTCTCACTCATTTCATAATTTCATAATGAAAACATCAACAAGCACGAACAGAGACTTGACCAGTTTATATATTAAGGCTTTTTGCCCTTTTTTCTTGCTTCTTTTATAAAGAAGAGCAATAAAAAGGGTAAAATATTTGTCAACACAATGCCCAGGCAAAAGGACCAGCCGACAAGTTCCTGTTTTTTTTTTAAAGCAGCTAATGAGCAAAAAATATTTATAGAAAAAAATAATAAAAATAAAAATACAATAATAATACAAATAATATTAAAGAAATAAAGGCCTTTTTTGCTGCAAACCACTAAAGCAAATTATGAAAAACAACAAAAAAGACACTAAAATTTGAAAAGAATGAAACTTGAAAATTTTAAATATTTTGCAAGACCTTTTTTAAGAGCAAAAAGAAGAAAAAGGCCAACAAATTTCATTTTTTATTTATTTATTTTCTGTGTTTGACTTAAATTTTATTCGGAAACTCAACAACATATCAATGTCGGGTCATTATCATTTATGCTTAACATGCAATAATATAAATTTAAGAAATTTTTGTCCAAAAACCTTCAACAACTTTTTGTTGCTCTTATAAATATAATAATGATACACCTCAGCAGATCATAATTGTTTGTTCTTTAAAAAAAGAGGACATTTTTTTTCTTCATAAGCCAAAACATGAAAAACGGCAATAATAAGAATTATTTTAACGCATAAAAACTATGCTTTTTTCACTTTTGTCTGCGTTGTGAACAAAATCAAAAAGATTTATAACCTACGAAAAACTGTCATCAAAGTTATTCCCTTTTGTAACTCAAACAGGCTTACTCAGGCTACCACCTCCTTATATAGATCTCTTAAAAGTTTTATAATTCATAGGTTGTAAAAAACAAGCAAAAACTATCAAAACCATGGATTCGCATACTCGTCATCGTCATCATCATCGCTTTCATCATATTTTACAGTAGCTATGCAGTTAGCAGAGGAGCTGCGAAAGAAAAAAAATTGTATTGCCTGTCAAAAATTTCAACATTTCCAACAATCACAAACATCATCGAAATAAGTTGTGTTTGTATGTCTCCAATTGGCCTCTAAAATGAAATCATAAAAGGCATATAAAAACAGGCTAAAAGATGAAAAAAAACAAACATATCTGACCCAAACAATTGTTGTTTCATATCAAAACAAATGCAATTACACCACACTGAGGATCAAATGAATATGGTTACGTCTTCAGTGATATTGTCAAACAACTCTTTACACTACAAAGAAGTTTTTTGAATACAGGTGGTTGAAACTGCTAACTATATATATGTACATACATATAAAATTCCCACAACAACCCAACTGGAACAATGGGGACTTCTTTCAATCCATGAGCTGCACCCCATTATATTGTGGGACTCATTGAAATGGATCTACAGTTTATAAGGTTTTATGTTGAATCTTCATTAAATTTGTATTCGGACCACTCGCCTATTATTGTCCCTTATTAGACTTACGAAATTACTTCTACAATTAGCTACAATGCGTTAACTGTTCGAATTTAGAAAATGTACAAGCACGCACTGCTCCGGAAATTTACCGCTTAGAACTCCAAGAGGAGTAGACAAATTTGTTAAGAAGCTCGAAAATGCTCTCAAGTTAGCTAACCAGCACGCTGTTTTACCTCCTTGCAAATCAAAATTACTATAATACACTTCGAAAATGTGTGTCAGCTATTAGTTGAAAAGGGCATACTACGGCGAGACTGGCAACAACAAACAAAAGGATTGCTTCTTTACCTCGAAAATCTGGCTACAACCGCTGATTAAAAGCATAACTTATAACAAGCAGCGAGTACCACGTTCATTGAGTACCGCGGTCTAATGCAGCCTCACCGTTAAGATTTGAGATGCGCGACATTGAAAGTGTTATCAATGATTTAAACCCAAAGAAGGCATTCGGGATTAATAAAATCAGCAATAAAATTCTACCATTTAGCGAGAAGATTAATTCTTTTATATTTAATGCTGTTTTGCGATTAAAATATTATCTCCATGCTGGGAAATATCGCTCATCTCCATGATACCCAATATACCTAATAAATCAAAGTTGAGAAAGCTCTATAAAGAAGCCAATTCCGATTTAAGTGAAAGCTATAAGAAATTACCAGTTTGGATTTAGAAGCAATCACAGCATAATCGAACACACACTTGGACTAGTGAGTGTCATAAGAAGAGCTTATGAAGGAAAAAAATGGTTCCGCCCTCTTTATCGACGTTTTACTGGCGTTCTGTAAAGTATGACATGAAAACTTAATAAAATTCGGACAAACTTTACCAACAAATGTCTTCAACCTATTACAGAGATACCTAACTGAACGAAAGATTAAAATTAAGGAAGGCGATAATGTAAGCGAACCGCAGAGTATCAAAGTAGGAATAACTTTAGAAGCATCCTAAGACCCATCCTACATTTGATATATACGTCCTATATGCCAACATGCAGGGGTATCCATACTTCGATATTCGGTGATAATACAGCTATTCTATACATTCATGAAGACACGCAGAAAGCAACTAGAATTTTAAATTTAAAACATTAACGGAAAAAATGTGCACACATAACACTCACTTCGCGCAAGTCGAATATAAAATAAACAATAATTACCCACCAGAAATACATTTTGACCGACGGAAAATACATATAAGGAGTGATTTTTAAGAGCTTTCTAATTTAATTAAAAAGAAACATAAAATTTGGAGAAATGTGTGAAATCTTTATTTGAGTTGATAGAACGATCTATGTATATAATTCAATGTTTAAAGAATTTCATGTAAATGTTGACCGCGACTACGCCTCAAGTGGTTTACATGCTGAGTCCAATTTAGGCACACACTCTCCAACATATCGGTCGGTATCGAAAGAATTCTACAAGTATAAATATATAACATAAGCCTTAACACAGACCCACAAAAAATAGTCTAAAGGCTATCTAGGCGCTCAATAGAACGGTCCCAAACGTGAACTCGCCTCTCAGTTGGGCCATTGCTTCGCGTGCTGTGTGGCATGTGGCACCGTCTTGTTGGAACCATATGTCAGTCAAATCCAGCTCTTCTACTCTATTTTGGACAAAAAAATATGTAATTATCGCATGGTAGCGCTCAACATTCACAGTAACATTCCTGCCTTCGTCGTCTTTTAAAAATATGGTCCAATGATGCCAGCGGTCTATAATCTACACCAAAGAGTGTATTTTTTGAGATGCATTGGCAGTTCTTGCAATGCTTCTGGCTGCTCTTCACACTAAATATGACAATTTTGCTTGTTCACTGCCAAAAACAGTGTTGACAAAAATTAAGTTACTAAAAAATCACCCAACTGATGCTAATTCGACACAAAATAAAACGAAGGCGGTCCAAATAAATTGGTTTATTAATAAAAACGCGGTCCTTAACTTTAACTGCAAGCTCTTTATAATGCGATTATGAAACTAACCGGGGGGTACAGAGTAAAGTTATACATAACCTTCAAAAAATTATCATATTCAAAGGCACCAAAATAAAATATTGAGATTTATAAGAAATGTTCTATGGAAAAGAAATTCCAACATCATAAAGACCTGAACGTGTGTTTTGTTAGAGAGGAAATCGCTATGTATGCTAAGTAGTATTTGCAGAAGCCAGAGTTGTTTCCGTACCCACTGGATCATGCAATCTTGAATGAAGCTGGAAACAATCGATTGAGAAGAAGAGACACCGCAGACGTGATACGAAGAAGAGTAAGAATAATATCGAATTGATTACATTAACTAATGATATTTAGTCATCCGCTGGCTGAACTAAATTAGCCTAATAGTAGAATTATTACAATTTTGAAGATTTGGATACAAATTGTGAGTGAGTATTCAATTTAAATAAAATTGCAAAAAAAAAATATGACCGTTGCTCTCACAGACCACAAATTGGTGTTTGATATGGTTCAAGGCCAATAAATCTGTATAATTTTTATGAATGTTTGGATGGCTTCAAAGTTATATGTTGCTGTATTCTGTTATTTTACAGCAATAAAGCAAAGCTGCCTTCAAATTCGAGTTGAAAAGCCATAACTTTGTCTTCCTTGAAGGCATTTTTTATGCGACTTTTTCGAGTCGTCAGTTTTGTCAGTTAAATTGTATGTGAAGATGCTCCGCATTTTGAACGTAAGCTCTTTCTTTTTCGTATGTTGATTTTTAGACCAACTCCGGAAACAGCTTCTTTCTCTTGTTTCAGCATACATTCCGTAGTGACTCATACTCGTAAGATACCGTTGGCATAATCGGGGTCCTTAGGTTCACCCGGTACCCGTTTCTTCTCCCTGCTCCAGGACACAGTTAAAACGAAACGGCAGTAATACACAGCCCTGACGTATATCGGTACTTATGTCTATTTTGACACTCAAAAAATTTTCATAGAGTATAAGACATCAGCAAGATAACTTTCAATAGTCGACCTAAGACCTCATTTTGAATAGTTGGCATTGAAAACATTGCAGTCTCAGAATCATGCAATCGGTTAATTGGCATGTTTGCTGTCACCAGGAACATAATCAAAGACACAAGAGTATTAAATGCAAAAAATTGCAAAAAGAAATAATTGCCCCCAGTGAAAAGCATCTCGTTGCACAAAACTAAATAGCATTGGTTTTTCAAGATAAACATAAAAATGTCATGAATGTGAAAGATGTGGTCTTTACAAGAGATACAAAAAATAAAAATAAATAAATTATATAAACTCACATACGAAAAATATACAGAACCTCTGTGTACTCTTCTCGAGGACGTTACAAAATAAAAGCAACGATAAAATGGAAAAAAACCTTTAAAATTCATTTTATGGCGGAAATCAATTTTACACAGTTACGACATTGGCAAGTCGAGGGGTTAAATAACTGCAGATACTGGACTTGTTAAGAGTATTTGGAACGGATTGTTTTACAGTTTGGTAGGTTTAAGTGATTAAATTTTACAATTCAAATGAATTTAATACGAATTTAAAAGTATCTTATTAAATAATAATGGTTTCAAAAAAAAGTTTTTAAATCAGAAGTTAAAGGAAACTTAAATTGCTAAATGGTATTACATACAATAAGAAATAAATATACATAAATACAACATATTGTTGTAAGCAGGAAAACAAAAAATATGTTCTCAAAAAAGTACTTTTTGCGCATAAAATATGCAGTAAACATCCGCGAATATGATCTAAAAATTTAAAAATATGCTTTAAAATAACAATAATATCTTTTGACTATATTTAAAGTAAGGTATAGGGTCCGCCATCTAACGTTTTTTTTCAACTAGTGCTTATTTCGTGAATGGAAACACTTAGCTCATGTCTGATTTGACAGATAATTATTTTATTCTGAATGAATATGGTTGTGTATACGCTTGAACAACGCTGGGAAATATTGCGATATTACTTTGAAAATCATGGTAATGTTGCAGATGAAGCTCATTTTGATCAATGCGGGTATGTAAACAGGCAAAATTGTCGCATTTGGGGCACAGAAAACCCACACGCATACATTGAAAAGCCGATACAGCAAAGACGAGTCACCGTTTGGTGCGGATTTCGGTCCAGAGGCATAATTGGTCCATTTTTTTTTCGAAAATGAGCAAGGAGTGGCCGTTTGTCCACCTCGGAGCTGCGATTTGACACCGTTGGACTATTATTTGTGGGGTGCCGTCGAGATAAGTGTTACGCCAACAAGCCAGAGACAATTGACGCTTTAAAGGACAATATTCGTGAAGCCATTGGTGAAATACAGCTGCACACAATCGACAATGTGCTTAAAAATTGGACAGATCGTGTAGGCTACTGCATGGCCAGCCGAGGAAGCCATTTGAATGAAATTATTTTCCATTATTAACCGGAAGGATTGAACTTATTAAATTAAAAAAGAATTTTGAGAAAATATTCAGTAGGTTTTTTATAGCATTTTCAAAAAAAAAAATTATTTGGCGGACTAAAGACCAAAATTTGTACTTCAATATCTTAGGAGATTTGGTTTAGTTATTTTACAACGGAAAAACAAAAGTTAAAAAAAAATCTCAAAAAGAGAGTCTTACTTTTTTATCATTAAATAAACTCATCTTGTAAGTTTTATTTTTACTTCATAAAATTAAACTTATTTTTGAGTTTTATTTTTCAGTCAGAAAATAACAGTTATTATTTGAGTTTTATTTTTCAGTCAAAAAATAAATGAGTTTTATTTTTCGTCATAAAATAAAATGGCAGAAAACTCGTAGATTTTGCACCATGATAACGCACCGTCGCACAAAGTTTTAATCATTAAAAACTTTTATATTATCCAACAGCCACCGAATTCACCTGATTTGTCTCCCTGTGACTTCTTTCTGTTCAATTGAGTTAAAAAACAATTACGCGGAATGCATTTCAGTAACCGAGAGGAAATAATGGAAAAATTAGAGGAAGCACTGAAGGACATACCGAAAATCGAATATAAAAATCGACTGTCAAGCTATGACGCTAAGATTTAGCCGGAATGCCAACGACAGATGTATCAACTTGACAAAAACTTCTTTGGAACAATGTAGTATGATCTGTCACATCATATTGTAATAATTTTTAAATTTGATCAGATCTTTATATGATTTTTTTAATTCGTTTAAAATAAAATTAAATTAAAATTAATTTGCCTTTAAACTTTTACTCGACTAAATTTTCACTCTTATTCGACTTACTGGCATCCCTAAATAAGAGCGGCAAGCGGAATGTTTTTTGCCGCTTAGCTTTTACGCTCTGCGGCCATGCCTAAATAAACGCGGGAAACTTATGGCAAAACGACAAAAACAGGGTTTTTAAAATTTTTTACAACATTGTTTATTTTGACAAGTACATTATATCTTTGTTGTGTGACTTACAGTTTGTGAAAGTAATAAAAGAAATAAAAATTGTGTAAAAAACAAAATATTAAAATTCATTGTCTTTCACAAATTTATTTTTGAAAGAAGGTGGGTGATTTAATGTTTTACTATTGCATTTTTAGAGAAAGTATTGGCATAATCAATAAAACAATAAACAGAAGTGAAATATAAAATTCTCTTATTTCATATCTCTTTTGTCATACAAACAAGGATTTTGATGAACACATTCTATTATTTTCTCGTTGAAATTCTATATAAAAAAATATATAAAAAAATATTCATATTTAATGTTAAACATTTACTTACCTCCATTTTCCAATGACCTTTTTGCAAATGTTTACTTTTTCCCTCTTATTTTTCATTGTTTACATTTGTTGTCTTTTGCAACCAACTTCACTATTTAACGCTCTGTCAAAATTGGTTTTTCCAATTGCAACTATTTGCCGCCGCGTTGCCGCCGCGTTATTTCGGCATGCTCCATACAAATTGTATTGGCATGAGAAACCATGACAGATAAAAAACGCTTGCCGCTCTTATTTAGGGAGGTAAGACACCCGCCTACCAACCAGAAGGTCGTCGGTTGAATACCTGGCCAGACCATCTTAAAAAAAAGTTTTTCGACAGCGATATCACCTCATAACATTAGCTAGTGACTGGTTATGAGTATAAGTACTACTGAAAACTTCTCTAAATGCATTAGGTCCATTTCAATGAGTTTAAAAATAGAATCTGCTGCAGTTCATTGACTGTGAGAAGTTCCCATGCTCCTTCATGGAATGTTATGGGAACTATTAATAATTGGGCTTAGAGAACATACCTGCCTGTTAAGCGATTATAAACTTAATTGAGGTCTAGATGGCGCAAAAAATTTATTTGCAATAAAATTAAAAGAAAGCATGACTTTGTCCGAAACTTAAACAACAATTGGTTTTCGCTCTAAAATATTTTAAAGTACAAAAAAAAAAAAATCAAAAAATGCCATAAAAATATTGAAAATGCTCTTTAAATTCGAAAAAAATGACGAAAACATGCTGTTTAAACTGAAGTATTCAAAAATGCTGTTATAAGCAAAATTCATGAAATGGATGAATATCTTACAACCGACTTGATTGGTTGAATGAGAAAAAACATTCAATTGCCTGTATATGGTTAAAGACTGGCAACGAACATTTTATTTCCAGATTCATTAAGAGCAGTTTCCGAATCGAGTCCTCAGCTCTTGCTACTTACCATCAATAGTTTCTGGTAAAGAAATAAAGAAAGCAGCTTACTATTAATTTAAAACAAATCTACAAACAAAAAGGACGTAAAAACAATATGTGCTGTAAAGCCGCAAGAGAAAAAAAATTTAAATATTTTTGAAATTTTATGATAAGAAACTGTATGTTTTCCTTCAACCTTTAACTAGCACTCAGTCATTAATCCTGTTAGCCAGCCATTAATAAAGCAAAGTACGAGCAGTTGCCACTTAAAAAATCTATGCTTCCCCTTGTTCACACTTCTTACTCTCATTGAATGTTTGAGACCGTCTGATGTAACCTTAATAGTACAAAAATTTGTGGCCTTTTTATATGCATACTTAGGAGTATATGTATGCTCGTATTTTAACCGTTAAGTGTAATAAATTTTGATTAGATACCATTTCTTGTTTTTGCAACACATATACAAATAGTCCTACCTACACTTCAAACAGCATTTATTTGTGTAAGCAAACATGATACGATATGATGCGATGCGCTACAAACTTTACTTTTCAAAGATACGGAACACGTTTTACATTTCATTACAAGATTAAAACCATTTAAGTTGTATATTTAATGGTTAGGGAGAAGAAAATTTAGTGAAGAGAATAAAAACAGAAATAATAAATTTAACAAAATTTAACAAGCCTTTGTATACATACAGATAAGATTAATTTCAATTTAAAAGGAAATTTTAAAAACTCTAAATAGCTACCAGAATGGTCCTAAAACTAGCCGTTCTAACAAAGAATGCGCAACAAATCCTTTTATCTCGACTCTGATCCATAAAGATTCAAAATGTGTTAAAACAAGTTACAGGGTTATTTTCGCCGATAAATTGAAGAAATTTTAGTTTAAAATGCTCCGACATTAGTGGATTGTCCGGGTAAATGCGATCTTTCACATAGACCCACAAAAAAATTTAACGACATTAAGGAGATTGGTTGCCAAATCGAAATTCTGGAAAATTTCTCCTGCAATATGGCCAAAATCAGTCGTGTTATGGCTCGTGGCATTGTCGTCAGCTGCAGGCATAACGTTTGAATTGACGGTAACGGCTTATATAGCGTCAGTTTCGCAAAAATACGGCACAATGACAACTTCAGATAGGGTTGCCAGATTCAACTTTGCAAAATTCCTGACATTGATTGTCATTGACATTGATTGTTGGAATTGTTCATTATGAGCTTCTACAAACGATTAAATCTGATCTCTTTTGTCAACAGTTACTTAGATTGAAGCCAATAATTCAATTAAAAAGACCAGAATTGATAAGCAGAAAAGACGCTGTGCTCCACCATAACAAAGCCAGACCACACACATCTTTGATAATCCGACAGAAACTGAGAGTGCTTAGCTGTGAAGTTTTGATGCTTTCACCATATTGCCCAGACCTTGCACACTCAGATTATCGTTTGGTTCGATCTCTGCAGAGCTCTCTTAATGGTGTAAATTTAAATTCCGTAGAGGTCTGCAAAACATAATTCGATCAGTTTTGCGGCCAAAAGCGCTACACTGATGGAATAATGGCTTTAGCCCAAAATTACGAAAGGTAATCGATCTAAACGCCACATATTTGGCTTAGTAAAGCTCGATTCAGATATAAGAAAAAAGTGTTACATTTTTGGTAACATTTTTAAACGAACATTTGTTAACACTCATTACAAAAATTTAATTATAAGTTTCTTTGATAAACTAAACTAGAAAAGAAATATACTTAAAACAGTTTAGATTATTAGTTCACTAAATTGTTTAATTTTTTTCCCGTAACTCCTCTAGGTAGCATATTGGCTAGTCACAAAGCATCCATTGCTTTGCTTCAATTTCTTTAATCAATTTTATCTTTTAAGCCAAGTAGATGATTAATCCACTGTAGTTTCCTCCATATGATTTTGCGTAGTGGTGAAGATCCTTGCTAATAGGTGGTGACCTTTACTTTAGCATTGTAATTTTTTCCTAGTAGGTGACGTGTTTTCCTGATCATTCGTCTGATGTTTGTTATCATCACCAGAAGTATGCAGGGGGCTTCTTTATTTTTTGTATGGAGTAGTCTGGAAGGAAGTTTTAGCCTCTTTATTAAAATTTTTAAGAGCATTTGATAGAACTTTGCGTAAGGACAACTTTAAAAAATGTGCTTTAACAAATCTCGATACATGTTATTTTTTACTTGATTTTTGGTAAGCTGTAAAAATTCTTGTAAATGAAGAGAAATCAAGACCATCTGGCAACCCTATTTCCAGACCATAATGGGTAACAAGCATTCTCTTTTTCCGGATGAAATGGCTTTTCACAATCACTTCTTGATTGCCCAACACCATTTGAGACCATTTTGCTTGTTGACATAGCCCCCAAGTGATAAATTATCTTCAGCGCTGAATAGAATTTTTATTCAAGACTTTTATTGAAGACACACACTCCACATTCGTAAATGGCAAGCCTTTCACTAAATAAATGACACTTTAATTGACAGATATTTACACTTGATGGATAATCCGATATTTATTCGAACCGTCATAGAATTTTTTCGATTAAATTGAAAACAATATATATAAATATAAATCAACTAAGGCGATTAATTTGCTCAAAATAGTTCCTCTTTTAGTAAATTCAAAGTAATGTTCACATTACAGATAATGAAATTTTAAGTATTTTTTTCTTATGCGATACTTTTAAAATTTCTTAAATAATTTGCAACCATTTACTAAATTTCAACACATAAATTCATAATCTTTTAGGGTAGAGGGGTTAATCATATGCTTAGGGAAGCAAAAAAAAATATTCATTTACATAGTTGTCACCCTCTGTGGCCTAGTGTGGCAATCACTTGATTGCCTTTAATGGTGGTTACTTAAAACACCCACTAATGCCACGTTAGTTAAACTGTCTTGGAAATATACTCTTTTTTTCTTTTAATGTTTTCCTTTAACTTTTCGCTTTCAGAAAAGGTTTTTTGTGAATGAATATCATTTTCATTATTATTTTTTTGTTCCTTTAACCCATAACTTTCTCTTTTGGCAATAAAAACTCTGCTATTCTACTACTCGACTACACTGGCTTCTGGCTATGGTTGTAAATATTTATTTATTGCCATTGTAGTCATCTTTAATGGCGTTTTGTATGTCTACTTATATACCATATTTCCATATTCATTCGTCTGTTCCGACTGTCTGCCAGTCTTTCTTAATACATATTGAAGGCAGCAACAACAGCAATTTCATTTTCTTTTTTTTTTTAATTTTCATTATTACCTTTCTTTTCCTTTTCATTTTCTTTATTTTATTCAACTTTTTATTTCACTTTTTATATGCAAAAACTACTATGCTAATGATATAATCAAAATGAAAAAGACAAAAAGATAATAAGGAAGTGAATATTATTTACTAGTGAAGTATACAAACGAGGGTAGGCGGATAAAAACAAAAGAGTATAGTAAATCAAAAAACTCGCAAGCGGCTCGGCGAAAATATCCGAGTTGGGTCGTGCTGTTGTTTTATGACGCAAACCATTGAAGTGGCGGTGATCATGGTTTTGAGTCATTTGTGAGAATGGAAATGTAAATATTGTGGAGGCAGATGTTTTTGATGTTCTGGGCATTAGAATCCATTATTATGCTGAAACCATCATATTTTTCGAGTTTCGAAAGAAGTATTTAGGTCCTTAGGTTTTTAAGACAGTGCGGGTAATATCAGATGTTTTTTTACAGTTACACAAGTTTAAATCATAAAACAAAGAAATATATATTTAATATCAATGAAACGGGCTTTGTAGGATAAAAGTTTTTTGATATTAGTGTTAAAATATGATTTCGACCATGTAGCCAAGCGCAATCTGGGACATAAATTTTCACAAACTTTTCCCCGCATATGCTCTTCAAGTGTTGATTTTCAGGTGTTCAATTGTGCCAAAGAAAAAAATCCAATGGAGTTAAATCTTTGTGGCCAATTAATTGGGTCATTATGTGAAATTACTCTTGCATAAAAAGTTTCTTTGAGTACATAAATTGTAGCGCCTGCTGCGTGGCATGTGGTACGTCATGTTGGCATCACATATCAACACGATTATTGCCAGCTAAGTGAGGTACGAATAAATTTCTAACCATGTCCCTATACCGTTATCCATTGACAGTACCATTCTGATCATTATCGTTTTTGAAGACATATGACTGCCAGCTCATGAAGTGCACTAAACAATATTTTTCTGTGGATGTAATGGTGTTTCGACAAAAACTGCTTATTTACGTATCGTGGTCCGCAAACAATTTCTTGTTATGCGTGTTAGCTGCTCTGAAGGACGATAAAAAGAAAATTCAACAATTTGCACACGTTTTTTGGTTTAAGTCTAAACTAAACAAAAAGCAGCTATCAGCTCTTAGTTCGGCTGTCAAATAAAGCAGTGTTGCCAACTCAAAGTTATTAACCTCTAAGAAATAACCCGATACTGCATTCCATCTGACCTTCTCAATATTTACAAGACCTATATTCGATCCAAAATAGAATACAACTTTCACGTATTCGCCGGTACTTCAAGGGACTTCCTAATAATCACTTTAATACGTTCAAACGTAATACACGTATTTCTAGCAGAGCACATCTCTTTGTTGATTGTCACTGATTCTTGGATTGATCATCCCTAAAATGTGTTTGTTGGTACATACGAAATTAGAGGTCCGTAAACGCAACTTCTTCTTACCTCCTTTCCACCGAGTGATGTTATTGAAATAAAAATATTGTGGCCTTGAGCCGCAGTGTTCAAAAATCACAAATCACAAAGACGACATCACGAATTTAGTTTTTAAGCCTGACAAAAGGCTTGTTCAATAACTTTACTTGCAGAAACTTGCAACGAACGAGTATAACAATGCTTGCACAATTAATCCAAAAATGCTCAAAAGTAAATAGATATTTTACCAGCCAAAATTTGCAAGCTAAGATAGTGCTGTAATAGATAGGTTTATAGATTCTTTTTCGAAGAATATTTTGCATTCTTTCATTATGTTAAAATTCATAGCCAACGCTTGTCAAACTCGCCCTAAGTATTCAACCAACTCAGCATCGTTATCACTCTCCGAATCACTCGATGAATCAAAAAATAACAAATTCTCTCCAGGAGTTAACTGCTGCTTAAATTGCAAGTACTTACTGTCATACATATTAAAACTTCTTAGTTATTAATTTTTTTAAAAAGAAAGTATTTTAATTTATATAAATTACCACTTGCTGCAACATCCTCTAATCCTGATGTACTACATACCGCGCTTTAGACATCTTCTTTTGGTGCCGTTGAAATTACAATTTCTTAAATTTCGAAAAAAATTTTAATTTGTAATTTACTTTATACAACTTGATTTATAAACATAAACACAAAACAGCTGTTTGCATAATTCTTGCAAGTAAAAATTTTACCAGCAAGAATTTGCAAGAATTTTTTTGTGTCTCAATTCCTTACTCTCGTCTGACGCTCTCTTATTGCAAAATTTTTGAGTTCATGTACACTATCCCAGTAACAATTGCTACAATTTCGTAACAATTTTTAGTTATTGAACAATTTTTAGTTCGTGAACCACATAGGTACCAAAACAAGGAATTCATTGCAGCCTAAATTGATTGGAAATTTAGAGGAATCGAATCGAATCCACGTCTTCTTAATAGTAAGATAGTGTTGGACTGCTAATAAGCCTTTTGGCATAAGTAGTTCGGTATTCACTCAAACCCATGGCCAGGCTAGTATCCTTGGATTATGCCGAAGACAAATGTTAGCTATCCTACCAACTAATAGATGGGGAGGTGAAATTAAACGATTTTTCTTAGGAATCCCTAAGTTTTGAACGTTTCCAAAACACAAGAAATGTGTATTGGTGCGCCTGCACGCCGTGCCTTCTCTTCAACAAACTCAAGTGCAAAAATGGAGGAATTTCAGTACTTTGGCAGAACAATCACTGAAAGCGATGGAATTACTTTTCGGGAACATCGGAGAGTTGAAAAAAGAAAGATGGAGACAGCTTATTGATGGCAAATTTCCAGTCTACAGATGGCGAATAATCGCGAAACGATAAGCAAGGCATACAAACATATTTGTTAACCAGTAATAAATAAATAAATATTATTTAATCAATAACAATAATTAAAAATATTTTATTTATCTTCTCCATACTTCGCGACATTATCGAATGAAATTAATTCTTTTTTTTAAATTTCCTATAATTATCTAAACAATAAATTGAAGGTAGAAAGCTCTGTGAATTTAAAGTCCTTTCCATTATATAGCTCTCGTATGTGTCCTGTATTAATATGAAATAGATGGCACAAGAAAATAAAATAGTTATGCATACTCTGTCAAATAGAAAAGTAGATTTTCTATAGTTTGTTTCCTCTTTTCCGGAAATCTATTGACAGTTCCACTCTTTTACTCTTTCATTTGTTTTACATTACTGTCTCTATCGTAGTCAATTAATATATAAATGGAAATGTAAAAGTACTTAAAATAATAAAAAAATAAAAATAATAAGAAACTACCAATACTTTTAATATTTTAATATCACGATGATGATAAAAACGGCAAAACTGTATAATAATTTTAATTTCTCTTTTTTATATGTACGCCAATAATGACTGGCTGGCTGGCTCACTGGATGATATTGTAGGAATGAAATTATTAGCAAAATTAGGTACCAGTCAGCTAGCCATTGGGTATTGAGTACTTTTCTTGAAGAGTCACTTAGCTTGGCATTAAAAATATGAAATTGCAACCATTAACTGCATGAGTTGTTAATAATTCCATGTTTTTTTTTTCTTTTAATGAAATTCATTAATTTTTTATGAAATTCATTTGAATTCCATTACTAGTGAGTATTGTGAGTGACCCAGTAAAATTAACGGAAACAAAGGCCAATAAAGAAAATAAAAAAGACACTAAAGAAAATAAACTAATTTTTTATTGTCGAAATAAAAACATGTTTCTCTTTTAAACAAATATTAATATTTTTTAGAATTTTAATGATTATATTGTTGGCATTATTTAAAATATGGCACTTTGTATATGATTACATTGTGATTCAGAGTGTGGCAATTACTCTTATTTATACAATTACTAGCTAAATCCTTCGTGCTTCGCTACCTCCATCATAACTATTAACTTATATGCTATATTAGTTACACTTTTTACCCTTTTCTCCATTTTGTCCCCTTCCGATCACACTCCAATCAGTTCTTCCTTCCAGAAAGGCAATTTAGGTTCTGCACTTTAGCTGTATACAGTCTTCTAACAAATATATATTAATTTTATGTATGTAGACAGCTTTTCTTTCTGCTATTTCCGCTTTTAACCTAATTTAAATAGGTAACAACAAAATTCAATATTTAGGATGAGTGGAAGGTGCCAGGCCCACTGATCCAATCTCGCCCTGTTACTGACTGATGAAAATCAAATTTAGAAATATTGTCATTCCCAAGATATTCAAAAATCAATATATGCTTTCTGTGGTAGGTACCACGCCCACTTACTCAATTCCGATCACTATTTGACTGATGATTTTTATGGACTGTGAATTTTTTTGTGTCAAATTTAGAGAATTTTGCTGTTACAATCATGCAGATATAAACAAATAAATACACACTTTTTATGGGCGTGGCACCGCCCAGTTGGAATTTTTGAAATTTATATATACCCTATAGTTTCTTCCAAACATACAGAGAGATATACTGTAAAAATTTCAAAAATTTAGCTGTTCATAAGGAACGAACAAACTAACATACAAACACGTATTCAGTTTTATTTTTGTGACTATACGGAAAAGAAGCTTAAGTCGACTTAAGCTATTCTTACTTACCGACACAGATTTATCATATTTAGAGACAATCTCGGAAAAAATGTAACAGAATACACTTCTATTGGAAAAACTCTGGTTGTATTCCATAGTTTCTTCTACGTAACTTGTTTTTTATCACATAAAACGGTCGGTAAGCACAAATAGCTTAAATCGACCTAAACGACTCTTACATATCGCCACAGATATATACAACTATTTAATGAAAGAGTGGGTGGTAAAGTTATAACTCTTAAAACTAATTGTATTGGATGTTCGAAAAAGTATGGTTAAACCTTTCACCAAAAGTGAAACATCTTTTTCATATATTCGAAACGTGTCGTTTTGATCGATAACCTTTTTTACATTTTTATAGTAGTTCAGAGCGGAAAACTGTTTCAATTGCGATTTTCAAACCTCTAAGCAATTTAAATTCAATCAAAGTTCGAAACGAGTGATAATCTGAAGGCGCAAGGTCTGGGCTGGTGGATGGCGGATGCATCAAAACTTTTTAGCCAAGCTCTCTCAGTTTCCGCCTATCAAAGATGTGTGTGGTCTGCCATTGTCGTAATAGAATTCAACACTTTTTTGTTGAGTAAGTTTGGCCGTTTTTATTTAAGTGCTTCCTTTAATCTCGTTAATTGTTGACAGTAGAGATCAGAATCAATTGTTTGAACAAATTATGGAAGCTCACAATAACAATCCCACCAGATACTTGTTACTTATTGCAGTAAGAAATAAATAACCTTTAACCATCGCTTATGATGTACGTTGGATGATAGATTTCTCAAATGCTTGAAAGTTGGAACTAGAAAATCATTTTTTTAATGCATCCAAGTAAAATTGTCGATTAGAGTGCGAAAATATTCGAAGGCATTTAAATGCAACACCATTGTACCAACAAAGGAAGATTTTTTGGCCTTGCCATCATTGGTCCATATTACTTTACAATAAATAGTGAAAAGTTGCGAGGATACTCATTTTACAAAACTATCATATTTTTGAAGTGTCTATAATGACGATGTTATTTCACAACGTGGATCTACTTCTGGAGCTTTAAAATTAATCTATGTGATGCCTTTTGAATATTTTCTTTGTTGCTACTTTAATGCCATATTCGCATGAGGATTCGATTTACTCTGTTGGCGGTTTGGATTACTTATACGAATTACCCTGCTTAGATGGTACTCCTTTATTTTTTAATTTTATTTATTTATTGCTTGTTATTCGTCGATAAATTATGTTTTAAAAGTGGAAAAATGTTAGCAAATTAACTAAGTTTTAGCGTGGACAAAGACCCGATAATGATTTTTAATCTGCACGATAATTGAAATTAAAGTACTTACAATTTGGCTGATTCGCTCTTAAAATTTTGCATGTGGAGTTTTTTAATTCGGCTCGTAATTGGGGGTTGAATTGTAAATGAATTTTAGACTCATTGAAATGGATCTACAGTTTAATGTCGGCTCCAAACGGTAGATGTATTATTTAGCGAGATTTTTATAGCGTAAATACTCATAACCAATCGCTCTAGTAATGATATCTGTTGATACCATTGTTGAAAACTATCAGATGGTCTTTGTAGGTCCTCGGTTTTTCAGGCACTTTAGTTTTTCTACTGCTAAAAACCATCGAGCATATCAATTATTTTATTTTTCATTAAAACAACTCTCCTGATTTTTATACAGACTGTTACGTTCTTAGTTATTTATTGATAATAATGAACCCCGTTTTATTTTGTCTTCCAAAGCAGACTTACAACGCAAATTGCATTTCTATATTCAATTAATTTTCTCCTGCCAAAATTTATTTTCTAAAATGAGTGTTAGTTCTTCTGCCTTTGCTATTTATAAGTGTTTATTTATATTTTTCGTCATATGAAGCATACAAGTGTTATATTTTACACAAATCGATTATTAGACTAAATTATGTAGCAGGAACAGGAATAGAAACGATATCAAGCCCTGTTTTAAATGATTTTTTTGTTTTTTTCTGTAACAACAAGAACAATAGTAACAATAACAAAATTATGTTTGCGTGTTACATGCACGACATGGGAGAAGACGACATGGCACGCGTGCCAAGTGTTGGTAGAAGAATCTTTCATATGTTGCGAGTGACTACGAGTACATGTATAGTAGGCTCCTGTTATTTATTATTGTGATTTTTTTCCTATTGTTGCTGTTATTTTGATAAATATTGTTGTAAAAATGAAAAACAAACAAAAAATGAACAAGAAAATCTGGGAGGCGGAGGCTTAACAACATGAATACAAAATTAATAAAAAATTTTTATTTCTAATTACTCCACTTTAAATGGTACATAAATGGTTGAGATTACTACTTGTAAGTTTTTAGTCAAACTTGAACTCTTTTGGTTATAATATAAAAGGTATTTTCCTATAAAGTGAATATCTGTGTATAAATATTTCACCCTCAACAGGTTAAAGGAAATATTTTCAGGTTCTTATTCAGAGCATGAAATAGAAAATAAAATGTAATATCGTGCAAAAAACCGATATTAAATGTGTGTGTGGTGGGGGGAAAAAAGGAAAAAACAAACAAATAAAAACAAAAAAAACTGTATAAATTTAAATCCACATCTATCCATATACTCTCCTTTCATTCATACAATTTATACATGCTTTTCATACATTGTTTACAGTTTGTAAGTATCGTTTTATACAGTTGTTTTACTCCTCCGCTTTTTCGTCATGTGTTTTTTCGCCTTGTTTTTGTGTCATACAAGGACATGTAATAAATATAAGAAACAAAAAAACCCGACAATATTATTATAAAAATATTTCTACGAAAACTAAATTCGTATTCGTATCCTGTGACTTCGAATTTTATATTTCTGCACAGGAAAATTGTAACACCGTCATTGAGTTCTGGGTGAAGGTGATATGAAACAAGGTGGTTAGAGATGAGAACATTACATGCATGAAAGTAAGTAAACCATAAATAGGATATAAATACGCTGTCCAAAAAATAGCAATAAAAAATAAAATAAACGTAATAAGTATATCTTTAAGACCGTAAGTAGAGTAAAGCAGAAGAAGAACAACAACAAAAAAGTCATTCATTTATTACACAAGCGAATAAATTTGTGAATGATAGCAAATTCATTTACGACGAAATTTATGTACCCTCTTGCTATAAGTTTCCAAAATATTTTTTTCTTATTTTTCTTTCTTTTCAATATCTGTGAGTAGACTAGAAATGGTATAAAATTATTAAACAAAATTTTATAGATTTATGAAACGATTTCATGAAAGGGGCAGAAACTTAAATTCTGATATGCGGAAAATATCTGTTTCTTAAATAAAAACTTAAAAAAAATTTTTTCAATTTTGCAGGATACATACAGTTGTGTCTCCTTACGTTCACTGTTTCACAAATACGAACAAAGTAAACTCTGCTTGTAACGGACTTTAAGGTTAGTGTAAATTACTATAAGGGGGTGGCGTGGTGCAGTGTTTAGAGCTCACGCATAACAACACAAGCGAGCCATGTTCGAGCCCCAGCAGCGAACATAACGAAATGATTTAATTACAGTGTTTAATAAAGAGGTTTTGGAGAAGCGCTATCAGTATAAAGACGAGAACTTTTATTTTATTTTCTTAGATACCATCATTGTATTTTGGAATATGCTAAAGATCATCGGTTTAGGGTTCTGCACGACTTATGCAGTGACATCTGAAGACGTACTTTAAGAGTAGCCAATTATTCCGGAATAAAGGATGAGGTGGCTGTATTGACTTCTCTCAGCAAATAGGACTACTAGCTTTATTCGCAGTCTTAATCTGACGTGGTGAACTTATGTGGCTGCACTAAAGATTCTTTGGTTCACAGTGCGTTTTGGATGTGAACAACATAACATAACTAAAACCTAGAACCTAAATTTTGAGCGATCCAATAGAACTGTCCAATAGATAAATTGTTGTGTTGCACACATCTTTGATGTCTCAACAAAAGTTTACTACACTTGACTAGAAAATATGTGTGCACCCAAAAATTGGCCAATCGCATAGCTGCTGTTTTTCTTTCGCTTGTACTTGACTTAAAAACATTTTCAATAAACAAAATTGCGAACTGCTTTTTTCATCAAATTTTTCAAAAGGTAGATGGATAGACGTAATAGAGGACGTTTGTTTAAAAAAGGGGACCAACAATTAAATGGAAATAAAATTATTTGTTTAAGCCGAATATAACTTACTAAAGGGTTAACTGTGAAACGAACTGTCACACTGCGCAAATTTTTTGTCATTTATGACTATCATACCTTGGTAAACCATTATGAATAGATTGGCGCTTAAACAACGCTACCAAATTATCCAGATAATTTTTTTTATCGGAAACTTGTGTTCATCTATAATGCCCAATTTAAGCTAAACGCTGTACGAACTCCAACTAGAAAAATGCGCCGTTTGGTGCGATTTACACGCTGTTGGCGCCATTGGACTTTTTGCTTCGAAAGAAAAGCCGGAGCTCGTTTTACTGCGAATGCTGGTCTTTACAGCACCATGATCAGTGTTTTCAACAGGATAGCGCCTATTAGTCATAGGCCGACCACAATCATAGACTTATTAAAATCAAAGTTTGGCAATTAGTCGACATTTTGAAGACCAATATTGTTTATGTTATTCTTAACATACGTATAGCAATGCTCTAAAAAATAGTCAAACCTAGACGTTCAGAATGCGTTTTGCCAAGAATAGCAAGAAATCATTGTGAAATGATAATGCAATTTACTGATCTGTTCAAAATAAAAAAATTTTTTTTGGATTAAAATTAACTTTTTTTATGTTAGTTAGTTAGTTACAACGGGTAGGCATACACTGGTCCTGCTCACTTGGGTTCTATATTGATCCCACTGTGATGCTCAAAGTAGGTAGCGTACAAGCGGGCCTACATGTCCCCATCCCGATTCGAACCTAACCAACCAGACACATGCACAAAAGAAGAATTCCCACTGATACTCACATCAGCTAGGTCCGACACTGCCTGCAGAAACGAACTGCCAAGGAATGCAGTCCTAATATCCGAAAGATTTGAATGTTGACACGAGAAGTGCTTAACAGTCTCCTCTTCTTCCTCATCCTGACAACTCCTACAGTAGTCATTGAACTCCTAGCGTGAGCACCAGCCACATAGTGCCCAGTAATGACAGCAACCGGGATTCGTATCCTATGACACGGCATCCTCATAATATACTCCGAACGAGGCCGATCATACAGAGGCCAGATTTGTCTCGTTGTGTTACAATTTAAAGTCCAGACGGGCTTAAAAACACCTTATGCATACATACAAACATAGAATTTTATGAGGGAATACGTGGACTTCTCTCAGTCAATGAGCTGCACCCGATTCTATTTTTAGACTCGTTGAAAGGGACCTACAGTTTAACGTTGGCCCTGAAAGCAATTGCGTTAGAGAAGTTTTCAATAGTAGTAATACTCATAATAAGTTACTAGCTAATATTATTAAGGTGATACCGCTATTGAAAAAACTTTTTCTTTTTTTAAGATGGTCTGGCCTGGACCGTCTGGTTGGTAGTCGGGTGGTTTACCTACCATAAAGCAAAAGTTTTCGGTTTTTAAAAAAGTAATTTTAAAATTTATGGTTTTACATACCGTTACAGATAATTAAATATAAATTACATGAAAATAAAAGGAAACATGAAAATTTTAGTAAACTAGCTTTACTGAAAAATTTAAAAAAATAAAAATTACAAAAAACAACCTTTTTAAAATAAAAATGATTTAAAAGTGTCCCTAATATTATACCATTTAACTCTAAGCTCTTAATCATTAATTTATTTATATATTTGATCCTAATTTTTGAAAGAATATTTGATATATGAATCCTAAAGAATATTTAACTACTTAATAATTCACAATGAGGCATTAACTAAATTTTCTTGCAACCCACGTACATACGTATGTATCTTTGGTGGCGACTATAACACTCTCTAAAATGCCTCCAACAATTAATCAGTCCAAGAAGAAACTAAGTTTTTTTCTTTTTCGACATTCCGCCATTTATTTTGGCTTAATTAAATATTTATTTAAATGTTTGTATGCAAAATATAATTCATATATGAAACAAAAAATAAAAAAAGGGAAGAAAAAAAGAAAAATGAATGAAGAAACACAATAGTAATTCAAAAATAGACTGAAGCAAAACAAAAATATTCATTATGCTTAAACAAATATGCTATAGTAAGCAGCATTAATAAAACTAAGAACTTGTATTATTGGTATAAAGACTTAAGGCAATTCATTGCTTATAGTGTAGGGTATTTTTTAGCCGTGTTTGTTTTTTACACTTTAATAAATGACTGTCTGCTGAAAAACTTTCAACAATTAATCATTCGTGTCTAGCAAGTGCGTTCTTTTAAACTTGTTTTTTTTTTTTTTTTTTTTTTTTTGGAAGAAACTGGAGGCGATAAAGTGCTAAAATTTATTAGAAGTAAAATTTGTTAATTTTTTTTGGGAAACTTTTAATAATATTAAAAAGCAAAAGAAATGGAAAGAAATTAAATGTAAGAAGTTTGAGCTTTATACCAATCCTTGCAGTCTGTCGACAGTCAAAGCTAACACAGATATTTGTTTAGGAAAAAAATAAAACTATAAGTGGCCATATGCAGTTGAAAGTATATTTTTTATTGTTATATATTCTATTGTTATTAATTCCTTAACGATCCTTGAGAATCAAATTCTTTTCACCTGAGCCTGTTCAAAGCGTATTTATTCTGGTTTCAATTCATCTAATAGGAAGCAACTTCTTTCCAAGCGGTAAGGAGTGCCCTACGGCGCAGGAAACTGGGTTTTTTCGTGGGAGGCTGATTATGGACATTCGCGAGTTCTGCGTTGGCTGAATTTGAGTCTTAGAACGAGTGAAGGAAATGTGTATGTCCTACCGACGATGAGTTTTAAGACGGTGTGGGTGGTGATATCGAGCAGTGGTGATTGGCAAGGGTGTGACCATCCTCTAGGCGATCTGGCCTTTTTTACAGACGGATCCAAGGCTGAGGAAGGCACCGTTGCTGGCGTCTACTGCGAAAAACTTAGGTGTTCCTATAAGTCGAGCGGAGAGTGCAATGTCATCTAGGAGTAAGTGTTTTCGATTAGGAAGGCTGTAGAGATTATCGAGAATGAGATTGGGTGCATTGAGCGCTGGAGACTATTTAGGTGGGAAATCAGGCGGCTGTCAAGGAAATTAGTTTGTGATTGATCAGATCCACAGTCGTTCAGGACAGCAAATTAGCCTTGAGTAGACTGCGGAAGAACATTCAAATTTGCTGTGTACCAAGTCATTGTGGTATTACGGGCAATGAAAAGGTTGATGAATTAGCTCAACATGACTTTCCGACTGAAGACTCTATCCTGCCGCCGTTGTGTCATTACATCAGTGTGCTCGCTGGTCACTGTGAGAACGCTGGTCAAATCTTCTATAACGAACCGGGTTGCAGGGTCTTGATCTATATGGCCGGTTATTTCCAGTCGTTTGACATCTGCTCTTCTTTCTACGAGTAAGTGGAGCTGACACTGACTACGGTCGTTATTACGGGCTAATGCGGCATCCGTGCCATGACTCGTAGATGGGCAAATGCTGACACTGATTACTGTAGGCTGTGTGAAGACGAGGAAGAGTTAGATTCGATCGAACACCTATTATGTCATTGTCTTAGGCTTTCAGCCAGGAGGCATCGACTCTTAGGTTAGTTTACGATCCAAAGTCTAACCTTCCCTTCGTGTACCGACCATACCGTTATCCTTCGGTTTGCCAAAGGCCTCAACTTTTTGTTGCATGGGGATTAATTTTTCCTTTAGTTTTCTCTTTTAGATTGTTTTTATTTTTCTTCTTTCTTACATTCTTTATAGGTTTCCTCTTGTACAGGACGATCACATAAGACCACTTGGTCTCAGAGTATTTGTGCCCATCGGTCTATGATGACCAGATGGATGCTCGTCCTTAAACTAAACCAAACAACTTCTTTATCCAACTCTCTTCCCAAAGTATTAGACGATCTTTTATACGAAAGACCTACACTCTAATGAGACATTCAAAAAGAAACATTTCTTGGGTTTTGAAAATCAGCACTGGCCTTTGAGAAAATATGCCAGCTATTTAGGAATAGCCAGCAAAATTTTTCTGACATACTGGGAGCTTCCAATCTTTGTAAGCCTCATCATTACAGATACAATACTAACTAGGATTGTGCAGCTTCGCTAGGTTGATAAAGGCTATAAGGTTGTTCGTTCTTTTCTTAGCATCAGCTGATGCAAGATCGACGCTAAAAGTGACATTACCTGATCTCAGTCCCTGATCTAAAGTTCCTAAGTGCTGCTTTCCGCTACTGGCAGAAATATGAAAGTTTAGAAATTATTTACAAATTTTCTTTTTTGTAGACATTTGTGGAAATCGCAATATAAAATTAAATCTGCCAAAACATAGGCTGTTTAGATTCTAATAAGAGTTCTGCGAGATAGGAAAAAGACGAAACATCCTCTGAATTTGTATTTTTATTTATAAAGCTTGTGTATTAAAAGCCTTGATTCCATGAATTTCGTTTTGACAATGTTTATTTTCAATCCCGCTCTGTATGCCTTTGTCTGTACAGATTTCAGCTTTCCATGATCCTGTCACAATGTCTATGAGCCAGCAGACAAATGTCGCCTGTGTAGTCGAGACTTTCCAGCCATGTGTTAAATCACCAGGTTATAGCTTTTTGTGTAGCAGTAGGGGAACACAGTGGGAGAACACAGCCTTGTCTAACATTAGCTATTAAACAGGAATTGGTCGACTGATGTTGTCATCATGCAGTTCCAATTTGCGTACAGTGCCTTAATTATGTCGATAACTTTCTCAAGTGTACCTCTGCAAGTGCCAAAAGCTTTTTCCAAATCAATAAAAGTAAGGTAAAGTCAGGAAGGTTACTTAACAGATTGAGCCAAAAAAAATTATATTCAGTTTGTTTATTATGCAGCATCGATCTCAATGCCTTTTGAAAGAAGTCAATTTATAATTTATGCAATTTTTACATTGTGTCAGTCCACCTTTTTTTTGAACATTTATGGCCACTCTTTTCAGTTAATCAAATGAAAAACTATATTCAACATTTATTTATTTAAAATAATACCATTTTTGCATCATGATTACGCGAATAGAGTATTACAATGTAAAAGTAAAAAAATATTAATGTACCTTCGCAAGTAGCATAGTGTGTTTTAATTCTCATTGAGTTTATACAACTATTTGTCGAGAGCCTAAGTTTTGTTTAGCAAAGAAAGTGACGTTTGGCCAATTATTAATTGATACCTGCTCTTAAGAACTGTACAAACTTTTACCGACAACGATATCTTCCGAATTTTTCTTATCGTGCAGACTGTAAAAGCTCACGAATTGTTTATACATTTTTTTGTCTGTATTTGAATTTTGCCGGAAAATAGTACTAACGACAATGGTTTTAAAACCTTTCTTGCCGTCGTTGAAGTTATTTTCTTTCTTACTTCCCGAGTTTAAGAGACTCTGAAATATCCTTACATTGGTATAAAAAAGACATTACGCTCAACATTCTGTCTTCTATATTTATTTTCAACGATTCTATATATCATTAATTCCAGAGACTGTACTACAAGTTCCAGTAATACAATACTATCATTGATTCTAAAGATATTAATATCAGCTCCAGTTATCATCATAATAAATTGTTGAATAATAAATAGTTTAGTTGTGAAAATGGAGTTTAAATATACTATGTTTTTGAGAAAACTTCGTAAACATCAAAAGACATCTTGTCAACTCAGTGTTAAATAAGGCGAATGAAATCAAATAGAAAAGCAAAATAATGTTACCATATTCTAATATTGTCCTTATAACACTGTATACTGAGCTACCTTACTATATAATTCACTTTAAATTAATTGCCATTTCAGCTTGAATTAAAACATTTTAGTTTTCATGACTGAGAATTTCCGCTTTTGCTAATCATTTTAGTAACAAAACTTATTTTTATAATTATTTTTTTAACATACTTTCACGCAATCCCATAACAAAATTAAAATATTTAATGGGTTAATATAAAAATATAAAAAACTGACAAGAAAATAAAAATATCAGAATAAAATTTCATACACATTCCCTACTTCAAATCTATGAATAAATGGTGTCTTCATGAAATAAGACTCTACTCCTTACTCTCTAAAGAATTTTTCTTTCCGACCTCTAAACGAAGAGAAAAAAATAAAAAAATAAAAATGGTAGTCGTCACAGTCGTATTTTTTACATTCCCTGGAGACTATAAAAAAGTTAATTTAGCTTTTGCTGGGAATGACGATGACAGTGTACAGTGTGCAGTGCACAGGTAAAATTTGAACTAAAAAAATTGTTGAAATGTTTGAAAATTTTTATTTAGTTTAAGGCTTGGAGAGGGAAACGCGTGGAATTGAGGCAAAGAACTAAGCCCTCTCAGGGGTCGTTTTTTCTGTTTTTGTTTGTTTATATGTAATCATATATTTCTTATATTGGTTTTATTGTGCAACATTATCTTATAGTCTCTCATTTGAAAGAAAGATTTCTTCTTAGAACAGTGAACATTTTGGAGTATTTCAATAGACTCGTATGTAATCTCATCAGCTTAAATCTCTTTGGAATGATATTGACTGCACTATTTTGGGAAATTCTTGAGTCTAGGATGCTCTTGGTATATTTACGTATGAATCCAAAAAAAAAACTTAAAACTCTTTCGCGAGTAGATTCGATCACCACGTAGAAGAAAATCTTAAATAGGAATTAAAACACTAAGCAATACTAAAATAGCGAAAAAATTTAATCAAGTAATAAAGTCACAAACGTGAAGCATAGGACATAGTTTAATGCATTTTATTTACGTATGATTCCAAAAAAAAATTAAAATTCTTTCGGGAGTAGACTCAATCACCACGTAGAAGAAAATCTTAAATAGTAGTTAAAACACTAAGCAATACAAAAATAGCGAAAAAATGTAATCAAGTAATAAAGTCACAAACGTGAAGAATAGGACATAGTTTAATGCATAGCAGATAAGTGCGTTATAAATGAACCAACTAACAACATCTTCAAAGCTCAGAGGAGCACGAAAAATTTCTTTGTTTAGGAGAACTCTAAGTATTGATTTTAACAAACGCTGTCGAAATGAGAAAGGGAAGGAAACAGTGGACGCAAGATTAGTTATCATTTCCAAAGTGTTAGAAACAATGCTTTAATAAAGCTAGTTTGGCTAGCTGACTTTGTGTGAGGACGTAAATAAAATGTTGTATGGTCGGTGTCACTGAAAGTCAGAAATTGATTCACAATCTCCTCAAATACAATATATTCGTCATTACTTATGAGGAAGAATCCGCTAAAATGAACTCGGCAATAAATGAAAGAAAAATTGATATAGATCCAACAGGTTGGACCATCGTTACGAGCTCGGTACTGCCTTAAAAGAAACTAAAAGCATCAGTATTGAGATAAAAAGTGGAATTGTGCTTGCCAATAGATGCTACTTTAGATTTAGACTATTTAGAACCAAAACACTCTCACAACAGAAAAAAAAACATTAAATGAAACTTTAATTGCGACCCTGCTAACTTTTGATAACAAGCCTGATGGATGTGCAGATGTCAACCAAGACTTCGCTGGAAAGATGAAGTGACAGGGTATGTCAATATGTCAATAATGATGCAGAACAATAACAGCCGAATGGTCGTCGCGACCATGTCTGTCGGACCATATACCTTTCATGAGATTTTTCATCACTATTTCACACATATGCGGCTGTATGTTCTCCATAATTTCATGAATTTCATATTTGAGATTTTGAGCTAATTGTGAGTTATTTTGATAGACCTTAACTTTCACTTAACCCCAAAGAAAAAGTGTAAGGGTGTAAAATCACAAGATCTAGGTGTCCAACCATAATTTAATTCACACGGTCAGGAAACTTTTAACGCAAAAGTGCAATCAAATTCTTCCGATTTTGGACATACAAAATTATTCATCATCATTCGATAGCGCAATCCATTCACTGTGGCAGTTGCTTTTGACTCCAGACCCCGTCAAACCACGAAGAGCATCATACAGTCACACGCTGAAAATCTAGAGGCATTTCAATAATAATTCTTGGGTTTTGCGAGCCCTATATGCAAAAATTACACTTTTTAACTTGTTAGGATTCCAATTGGCAAAAACATAACATTTCTGACAGTCAGCAAACGTTAGTTTTCATGTTGACTGAACTTTAAGGGCCGAAAGGCATGGATAAAACTGGGCTTTCCTGAATACCATGAACTGCAACAGCAATAATGTCAGTTGTTTTTGAGCGATGTTCATGAATTCAGTTCTTCACATCTCTATATTGCCCCAACATTTCAAATATTCTAACCAATTTTACAATTGCTGGTTGAAAGGTTCTTTACGACGACCAAAAAATGCTTTAGCTTTACGAATTGCAACCAGAACTCTTTTATCATTTTTGTAGTGAATTTTAATAACTTCAATGCGTTGTTAAAGAACGTACATTTGTATTAATGACGAGTTTTTAACTTGTCATCTGCCAAGTAGATACAAGTTGACTCATGACAACTGAAGAGAATAAATATAGCTGCCCGGTGGCTTATTTGAGCGACATTGTCACTATGATATTTTCATCAATGTACCATCGTGAAAGAATCAGCAATGAGTTAAAATTTGTATAAAATTATGATAAATGAAAAATTTCATTGATGAATCCTCGTGACACAAGCAAAGGTAGTTATGACAACTAAAGACCATACTAAAGAAAGCTGAAATTTAGCGACATTATCTGTTATGAGTCGACTACATGCTGAACGATGTAGGATCAAAAAGTATCCGGGAAAACCCCCGCTAAATTTTAGCGTCATAACTTGATATTGCATTTTTTATATATGGTTTTCGATATGTCCAACAGTGCTTCGTACGATTTTTCTATTGCTTCCTCTCGGCCACTGTAATGCGTTCCACGTAATGGTTTTTTACTCGATTGAACAGAAAGAAGTCACAGGAAGTCAAATCAGCTGAAATCAGTGGCTGTTGGTTGGTAGTTGTTGAATTTTTATTAAAAAAGTTTCGGATAATTATAGCACCGTGCGACGGTGCGTTATCATGGTGCAAAATCCACGAGTTTTCTGCCCAAAATTCTGGTCTCTTTCGGCGAATTGCTTCACGCAAACATCTCATAACGCCCAAATAATACTCTTTGTTTACTGTCTGGCCTTCTGGCAAAAATTCATGATGCACCGTTGTAATCCACGAAAACTGTAAACATTGCCTTCATTTAGTGAACGGCACTTACTTGCCTGATGTCTGGATTGCGTGTCGTACTCATAAGCATACGTCTCGTCTCCAACAATGATCCTTTTGACCTAAACACGGTCAAAATTGTAAAAAATCGCCAATAAGTTATGACGCTAAGATTTAGCGGAAATATCAAAAACTGATGGAATATGGTCAACATTTGACATTTTTTATAGGTACAAGATTCTTAGTCACCATAAGCTATTATTAATCTAAAATAAGTTGTGGGCTTATTTTCAACAAGAGAGCATCTCTTCATCGTTTTTAGATAAGTTGTCTTACTACTTTGTTATCTTACTGCTTGCAGATCGATTACAAATAAACTCCATTCCAAAATTTTTAATTTTATATAACGAAAGATACAATTTCCCCATAGTGCAATGAAAATTAAAATATTTTCTCCATTAATAATTGATTAACAAGTTTTTATCAAATCATTATCTTAAGTCTCTGCATTTGGATAATGTCGTTGTTTTGTTTGTTTATTATACTGCGCTATTCTTTGTTTTCTTTCTCTTTCTCTTTCCTTTTTTTTTTTTTGGATAAACGCGAAATAAAAAGCTTTTATTCTTACTAAAGCCCTTGTAAAGACTTATCCAAGTGTGTTTATGTGCGAGAGCATAGCTGGAGAGAGTTTTCTTGCTGTTAATGTTGTTTTATTCCAAGTTTAACAAGGATATAGATATTTTATATGCATGTCCTGGCAACTATGTATACAGTATATGTATATGTGTGTAAGTAAGGTAAAGATGTTTATGCGTATGTTTGTGTGTGTAAATAAGTGTTTATTTACCTTGACATGTTAGGCATATAGCCAAAATGTTTTACTTTGTTTTCCCCCATTTAACGTGCATATCGTTTTTTAGTAGGAGGCCATAAAACAAACGGGTCCTTATGAGAGCATCAGGGCTTTATGGAATCTAGACCATGAAAAACGAGTAAGAGCTCTTTTTTCGTCTTTTCCGCTCCACTTGTTTTTCATTTTTATTTTTTTGTTTAACTTACTTGTTTTCATTTTCTAACTGTTGTTCACAATACATTTTAAGAGTTATTTATCTTTTGGTGCCCCCCAAAAGAAAAACAACACAAAAAAGGAAAGAAGAAGCAATAAAATAAGTCGAAGTTAAGAGATTTTCAGATACTCTGATACAGATACGAATACGTTATAGGCTTGTTATGTTTTCTTGTTTTTCTTTTGGGTCTAGAATTCATTGTAGATAAAAACTTTTTCGCGTTTTCTTTCTGTTGTTGTTTATTTTCTCGCATCCCTGGTATCAACATAATTTATTAAAGAGATTGTAAAATAATATTTATAGGGAAGTATAAAAACAAGTCGTAATTTAAACGCTTCAAAATTAACATATGTTGCTGGAAAAATTTAAGAATATGCAAGTTAGTGGATAAGTCTATGATTAGCTTTGCTATCAGTATTAAACAAAAACCGAATAACGTATAAACGATTAGATCTGTGAAAAAAACACTTCATAGCTTTAACATTATTTTGAAGCATATCTTCACTTATCATTGCTTGATATTGATTTCTTTTTGCCTATAACAACAGCATAAGTTTGCCTATACTTAACGAAATTGACGCATGCGAGCTTTTATGGGGTGATTTATTAGTTTGCGGCAGTTCAGCTGTTTTCGTGTAACATGTAACTGTCAAACATATTCAATTTGGTCTATAATTTTACGATGAATCGACTTTCAAAAGAACAACGCTTGCGGATTATTGAATTTTATTATCAAAATTCTTGTTCGGCTAAGAAGGTCATCGTGGACATCTTGTATTCAGCGACGCAGCTCATTTCTGGTTAAATGAATACGTGAGCAAGCAAAATTGCCATGTTGGGTGTGAAGAGCAGCAAGAAGCAGAGCAAGAACTGCCAGTGCATCCTGAAAAATGCACTGCTTAGTGTGGAGTATGGGCCGGTGGCATCATTAGACCGTACTTTTTCAAAGCAAGGTGTAGGCCTAATAGCAATAAATTATCTGATCGAAAACTAGCAAACCATTATGCTGTTAGTTTTCGTCTCCGTAAACTTTGCAATTTTACAGCACCCTGTTATTCATTCCTTTTATATATTATGACGATAATGTTTTGATTTTCACTCCTTTTTAAACGTAAATAACTTCTGACAAAATACTGATATCTTAATAATGTCTTATAGCAAAGTGCAGCTTTAAAATTCACCGTTCGAACAAGCTAATTGTTGCCTGATATAATTAGTATTACTAGGACCATGAAACCGAATTTATAATAGCATCCAATACAAAGTTATATTGAGTTGGTGATATGAGAAGTGATATGATTGCGATTAAAGTACTGACCTAAAGTACAAATCTCATTTGCCTGCTACCTATGCTTAAGTAGGTTTTAAAATGTCATTATGTAAAAGATTTCTAAAGTCTTCTTAGAATTTTTAATTTAAAAGTTCAGCTAAATTTGTTTGAAATTAAGATAAATTTGCGCTTATATATGAATTTTAATGATGTAATGTAATGAAGGTGAGATTGGGTCCAAAACGGCTTTTTGCACCGTTGATCTATTGTGCCTCCCCTTATCATTAGCGGGATAAAAACTCGAAGAAGCCGTACCGTAAACAAGTCTTTGTTACTCAAAGTATACCGTGCTGTAGCCTGCATATCCTGTGACCCAGTACCACATAGTGACTCCTTTCAGCAACAGAATCTGCTAGTGTTGGATATACCCGTTCTAGATAGGTGCTTATTACAGCTGTAGTAAGTACCACCAGGATCATGTTAATGTTTTCCCACTATAGATGTTCATCATTTTATCGTCTGCTCTTTCACAATAGGTTCCTGTTGAAGCTAAAAAATCGAACGTGTCGAGTGAAAAGTCCGTTAATCCTCCCCTTTATACATAGATGTCTGCTATATCAATTCCCTTATGCTCTTAATGCCATGACATTCAGGCTAGTATAATCTGAATTTAAGTATTATTCTAGACGTATTCAGTATTATTCTAGACGTAAATATAGAACCGCTACGGACCTTTAGGAAAAATTGATAGTCAGACAGTAGTGTGATCCTTACACACATGTGATCCCTCTCGGATAAAATTTTCATAGTTTGCAATATCACGAAAGTTCCTCCTGGGAAGTACTGAATGTGATTTATAATGACACTAAAATTATTTTTATTACAATATTTAAACTTTTATATTGATAAGCATCATGCAAATGATTTTAAACTGCTAAAATGGTTTCAAGAACTTAAAATAAAAGCCTGTGTTTACTCGAATTTTTCATTTTTTAAAATAAATTTCAGTATTAGAAATTGTGCGTGTGCTAACAAATCGTTTTTATTTATTTTTATTTTTTTTAATATTTCTTTCTCCTGAAAATCATATTTATCTTAAATTCATAACTTTTGAAAAAAAAAAAAAATATTTATATATCGAGTGGGCCATCTATCGGTTTAAAGTTGAACCAGTAGCTATTTCGAATCTGGCAATACTTATCTCATTCTATTCTGTCACAATATTCAGTATATTATCTCTACTGAACGAAATGAATCGATTTACGCTTGAGCAACTTTGCGACTTATTGGAAATTTATCATCATTTAAAATCATCTTTTCGGATGAAACTCATTTTCATCTTGGTGGGTACGTTAATAAGTAAAATAGCCGTATTTGGGACTCAGAAAACCCAAACGTGGTCTTACAGAAGCCAATGCACCCATTACGACTGACTATTTGGTACGGCTTGTGGAGCGCAGGCATCACTGGCCCATATTTCATTGAAAATGAGGATGGCGCAACCATTACGGTCAATGGAGACACATATCTCACCATGACAACCGATTCTTTCGTACCCGCTCTTCATGGTATTGATGTGAACGATGTTTGTGAGAATGGTGCAACATGCCACACATCTAATGCCACAATGGATTTAGTGCGTCAAGCGTTTGATGGCCGTTTAATTAACCGAAATGTTGATGTCAGTTGGCGGCGCAGAAGCTGTCATTTTCTGTAGAATGCCGTTAAAGAACATTTGAAGAGCGACATTCGAGAAGCCATTGTCGAAATACAACCCCATACGGTCGAAATAGTTCTCAAAAATTGGTCCGATCGAATGGGGTACTGTAAAGCATGTCGCGGCAGCCATATGAATCAAGTAATATTCCATTATTAACCCCAAAAAATTGTACTTCACAACAAAAAAATATTCATTGCAGTTTTAAATTTAAACTTTTAAATGGTCCACCATATATAAGTGTATATACTTTTATATGTATGTATATGTACATAATATTTTCCTTAAGTAAATATTGCATTTGATAAATACATTTTTAAATTATTTTTCTGAAAATTCATAAAAATGTCAGAAACTTTTAACTTTGGCTTTTTATTTTTTCCTTTTTTTCTTTTTTTTTCTTTTTTTATTTCCTTCTCTTTATTTAACAATTTTTTTGTTTCTTTAGGGCTTAGAGTGCAAAATCAAAGCACAACAACCGACTGACATAAGTAACAGTAGGGAAAAAAATTTTTAGAAATAATTAAATAAATATAGAAAGTTAACAAGTAAATTTTTTTTTTTTTTGAGAAAATAAATGCTAAAATGAAAAATAAATACAAAATAAAGAAGAAAAGAAGGAGAAACAGTTCTAATTAAAATAAGTTTTACATAAACCCAGTATACACTCTTACCCACAAACACAGTACTATCCTCATATTCTTACAATAGCTGCCGCAATATTAGCATCATTAATACTCACAGATAATTCTCAATCCTTTTTAAAATAATTGATGTGAATGACCACCTTAGACTTTTCTACTGTGCGTTCGTTAAAATAAAACCTAAATCACTTTTTTGAAGCAGAGACAAAACTGCTCTTATGGTCAAGTGCATATAGGCTGATATGTAGTCTTTTCATATTTCTAGAAAATGAACCTAAAATCAGGCATAATTATAATCAAAAACTTAAAACATTTCATTCTGTCAGGGAAAGGCATTAATTTTAAGACTTAGACGAAGTAGTCTATTGAAAACTGAATTTTAATCCAACGATGCAATTATAGCATGTCCACCTATGATTTCGAATTATTTTATTAGCTGTTTGAATTACTTATATGAATTACCACGTTCAGAAGACACATTTTTTTCGGTTTGATGTTCTTCTCTTCTTCTTGTGATTTTTAATTATTGTTTTGCTATTTTATAGTAAAGTGTGTTTTAAAAATGGAAAAAAAGTAAAGGAACTGAATAAACGAAATTGTGGATGGCATTGATTTTTTAGTAATTCACAGGCTAATCTTATATACAAAAATAAATGTGTGTTTGTTGGTTTTTTTGTGCCTTATGGATAGCTAAATGGCTGAACCGATTTTCTTCAAGCTTTTACAGTATCTCTTTGTATATCTGGAATAAGCTTTAGACTATAAAAGTTAAAAAATTCCAACTGGGCTGGGCCACGCCCATACAAAGTGTACATGTGTATATTTATCTATAATGATAAAAGAAAGATTCTCTAAATTTGGCATAAATATAATCAGTCAAAAAGTGGACGGTATTAGATAAGAGGGGGTGGTACCTTTCATACAAATTATTTATTGATTTTAGTGTATCTTAAGAAGGGTTATTTTAGAATTTGGACCGATTGATTTCATAGTTAATTCAAATCATCAGGGGAAAAGTGAGCTAAATTTAATATGAGGACGTGATACCTCCCATACAAACTATATAATGATTTCTGTATATCTTGAGAAAGGTTCAAGTAAAAGCTTCTGAATTTGACCTTAATGACTTCGTTGTTAATACAAATCATTAGAAAGAGTGGGCGGAATTGGACAAGTAGGCGTGGTACCTCCAATACAAATTAAATATTGATTTCATTATATTTTGAAAACGGTTAAAGCTAAAGATTCAATCTTTGGTCTGAATAACTTCATAGTCAATTCAAATCATCAAGCAAAGAGTGAGCGGCATTCTACAAGTTGGCCTGGAATCTGCCATATACACTAAATGCCGATTTATGTGTATCTTGTGAACGGTTAAAGCAAAAGCTTTTGAATTTAATCTGAATGATTTCATAGTCAATACAAATCATAAAGCAAAAAATGAGTGGAATTGGACAACTGGGCACGGTAACTCCTATATTAAGTGAATATTAATTTGTGAATATCTTGAGAACGACAATAGCAGAAGTCTCTAAATTATGTTCAAACAACTTCCTGAACCATACACATCATAAGTCAGTAACTGGGCGAAATTGGATAGGTGGGCGTGGCACTTTCCATTCATACTAAATATTGAATTTTGTATATGTAGAGAATGATAACTATTAAAGCTTCGTTATCTGTCCAAATCAGCCAAAAAGCGGATTGTTCCGGGTAAAAATGTTACTAAGATGGTATTTAAGATAATAATTTAGTTGTGGATAGTGAAGCACACCGGGCTTTAGTTAGATGAAAATAAATTCTTTATATTCTTAGTGAATCACTCTCAAATTTTTGTATGGTGAATAATGTAATTCGACTAAACAAGGCATTAACAAATGAATAACTTTAACTTTTGTGATAATGTTTGAAATAAATAAAACTTTTAATACTTGTGCTATTATTTCCATAGCTGTTGTATATATCAAAAAGAGACAGAGTCGTCTTACATAATAAGGACTGATTGTACTGTTATAACTAATGCTTATGCTTTTTTTCTAAAAAAAAGCATATGAAATAACAGAGGCAAGAGGTGGTAAGTAGTAGAACAAGTGATATGTAACAGTAAAGGGAACAAATGCATTAAAAACCTAAAAGCAGGCAGCATTTTTTTCTATGCATAATTGTATTAAATGTACAAATCACATGCACACATGCTTACAAATATACAATTATACGAGCGTGTATATATGTTTGTTTATAAGAGAGTGATGTATTATAGTTTTAGTTGTTTGCTTGTGTTGTGTTGATCTAGTTTTTCTCTATTTGAAAATTTATAAAACTATTGTACAACAACACCAACAACATTAGAAAAAAATATAATCATATTTTATTTGAGAAACAAAAACAAAAAATAGAGAAAATGTTTTTCTTTTGAAAATTGCATCTCATAATAGGAGTAAATAAAGATAAAAATAGATGTTCTTCTCCTTTACAGTGGTTAAAACAATATAAAGCAACAACAAAAAATAAATGAGGAAAAATAATGAAATAAAAAATAAATAAATAGACTGCTGCTGGCATCCAGTCACTATTTAAATTTCCTTTAATAAATTAAAAAGTGAAAAGGCCTTTTTATAAATTAGAAAAAAAATTGCCTTTTGCTTTTCCTATATCTCTTTGAAAGGGAGTTTTTCTACTTTCACAAAACAACAGCAACAACAACAAAACTAAAATAAGTCTGCATCTTATTTTGTAAAAAAAAACATTTTTATGTCAAATTCATAATGAAGAAATAATCTGTCGTACAAATCAGTGTTGATTTTGCCATGGATATGTGACACCTTATGGCAGCAATTTTGTGGAAGAAAAAAAAAACGTCCATTGCTGGCTTTTGGTTCAGAATCAACAATTAAAATCATTTATAAAATAGGGAAATAAATGAAATTAGACGACGATGATCATTAAAAAATAATTGGGTCACACAGCTGCAAGCATTTGTAATTAATTTAAAACTAAAAATAAATAATTTTTTAAATTATTAAAGTCAAAATGAACTTTATTTCATAAAAAGAAATAAATAACACTAATGAATGCTATGTTCTCATCTCAAAATCCTAAAACTGAAATAATTACAGGCTAAATAGCGATTTTAATTAAATTTCGTTTGACGAACCAATAACACTATGTTAGTCGAAAATTTTAACAAACTAGAGACCATTCTAGTAAAGCTAATTTAGATACTATGAATTCAATGGTACTAGCTGTTTTTCAATATTAGAACAAATTCTTTAGATACTCGCGGTATAAAATTTGATCCTATAGTGCTATAAAAGCGAGTGTACTATGTTAAGCGAGTGTCGTCTGCCGGGGCTCGTACACTACGTTATCTCAATTTTTTATAGTTTAATTAGCTTAAACTCGGCGTGCTTTGCTACCTACCCTTATCTTCATTAATTTTTTACCAATTATTTTAATTACCGGTCCATCTTCAAACATTAAAGATTTCCTATACTTCTTTCGAGAAAGGCACTGTTGACATTTCAAGATAAATGGTTCTCCTTTTTACTCGTACAAACATAACTTTTACCCGGTTTGCTTTCTGCAGTATCAGTTTATCCAATATCTTCAGCTTTTTGGGTAAGCTTTTACTGTTACCGTTCTCTTCATATACGAAATTCCATATTTACTCTGATTCGGACATGCCACGTCTACTTATCTCCTCCCGCTCACTTTTTGACTGATGAATTGTATTGTCCACGAGGTTGTTTAAAAAATCCAGAAACTTTTACTATAACCGTTCTTAAGATATACAAAAATCAATATTTACTTTGTATGTGAAGTACCATGCTCACTCATAAGATTTCGCCCACTTTTCGACTAATGAGTTGCATTAGCTACTATGTCTTTTAGAGAGAATCTGAAAATTTTATTCTAACCGTTCTTAAGATATGCAAAAATCAATATTTACTTTTGTAGAGTAGATGATTTGTATTGACTACGAAGCTATTTAGAACAAATTAGGAGACTCTTACTGTTAATATTTTTATATATATTTACTTAGTATAGGCGTGGGAGTAAGGCACAGCTTATTAAGAGTATCGCATACCAAACGGTGCCTAAGACACGATTGAATACATTGTATCCACTAACGCCTCACATATGACTAAAATCAAATGTGAGCACCAGATTCGAAGATATGTTATTTGGATGTAACTTACACCTTAACAAAATGTCGGAGACTATCTAAGCTCTGGGTCACGGCACCCGGTTAAAAATATAACACCACACCAAGTTAATTGGGTATAAACCACAGCCACTAAGTTGTTCCCACAAGCGGGACACACATTAGTCAGGCAGGGGCCTAGGTCCCTGGGTCTTCCGACTCCTCGGTATCAGAATTAATCCTTCAATCAGGCTTCGTAGCTTCGTCGGTAAAAAACCTAGGCTCAAGCCGAAGCCGAAGTCAGGGCGCTCCAGTACAAATCGAACGTTGGATAAGAACCCATACATTACCTACTCTTGTCACTATACGTCCAGCGTGTCTGCCACTTCTCAACGAAAATCCCATCAAGAAGTGACTTAAATATCTTAAAACTCCCATTCGCCAAGTCAGAGGCAAAAACTTAATCACTACCCATTTGGTAGTCTCTTTTTGATTTTGAACGTAATAGCACGACATGTTACCTCCAAATCAAGGGGTGCTACACCCACAAGTACCTGCAGAGCGTCAGCCGATATTGTCTTGCAAACCAGCACACATGCTAATAAGGTATGTGCGTGGCAGAATATTTTAAGTGTATATAGCCTATAGTTTCCTACAGACATACAGAGATAACTGTGAAAATTTATAGAAAATCGGTTTAGCCATTTAGCTTATCATTTGGATCAAGAATATCTCGAATATGGGCGCTAACTTAGAAAAATGTCTGTCCCCAATAAGTGCAAGTTGTCAAATTCGAAGTTTTATAATATATTATTATTATTATTATTATGTATGACTTGGTAGTGTTTTAAAGATTAAAGTCGACGCTACTTAGTCCTGCTGAAAGGACTAAGTTAATGAACTTTTGCAGAATGTATTTTAAGCCTATAGAGCTTTTAATTTTTACGGTTTCTTATTATTGTAATTCCCTTATAGCCGCCCTTTAACATTTCGCTGGGTTATTAGATTTAATTTTATTTGCTTACACTCCTTTCTTTGTTTACCGATTTGTTTGCTCATCATTACCAATTTTACAAGTAGTTTTTGAAAACAATTTACAAAATATTTATTGTATTTTCCGTTACAGTATAACCAATAATACTGTCTACACTTTATTAAGATTAAAAGATTTAATAAAAAATATTCCTTTTTATTTATCCTTCTGTAAGACTTCATGGATTATTTATGAAATTTTCATATTTTTTTTTTTAGATATGACCGTTCCTTGCTTTTCATTATTTCGTTAAGGGGGAAAGGCGAAATTCAGAAATTCAGTCTATGGAAATTCAATTCTTTTGTTTTGGTGTTGTATTTATGTGTGTGTGTGTGTGTGTGTGTGTGTGTGTATTTATCTATTGCTACTTAAACATATGGAATACTGAGTATTTGCTCTGGTATTTTACAATTTCTAAGAATTTCCTTTTGTTTAAAACGTAAGGTAAGTATGGCTGTGTTTTTGAGTGTGTATGTGTTTTAATTTTATTAATAATGTGAGTAAATATTTGTCAACCTAATTAATAATTATGTTTTACATTTACAAATATAGACGCAAAAATACACAAATACTCATACACTTAAACAAATAAACACACATACAATACATACACACAATTGCAAATACCGCCACTTTATATTTTGAACAAAAACCGAAAACGTTAAATATTTGATGAAATTTAAATAGACGGTTGGTTGGTTGGTAGGCTGGTTGTTGCTTTTCTTTTGTTTTGTTTGAATGTCAGACAAATTAAATTAATTTTCTAGTAAAGAAACAATTTGGCTTTTATTTAAAGGAATTAAATGTCTGGTTCTGTAAGAGTGTCATTAGAAGGTTTTGGTATAAATTAAATATTTATTTGTTTTAAGTGGGAAGAATGAAATTCTAAAGAAATGTGTAATTAGTAGACCAGCTAGGGTTTACTTAACTTTTAGAAAATATTAATGATACAATGAATGTAATTAAATAATAATTTTTTAGACAATATACAAGAGGAGTTAATTGCTTATATATGCATATATGACTAATTTTGTTGAATAAACCTTGTGTACCGAAAATTTTCACAAATTTTCAATGAAGGCACATATAAGGTTCGTTAATAAAATACAATTAATTTTTTTTTAGACAATTTAAAAAGAATTTCAGAAAAGTCGCATTAAATTTTCAAATGCATTTATAGAAGAATTAAGCATTTTGATCCCAAGCACTGTATCAAAAATGAAACAGGCGGATCGTGAAACAATGCGCTTGCAAAGCATATTCAATAGCTGTGCTAGTTGCCCTATATGGCTGCGACTCATGGAGCGCCGTACTTGCTAACTTAAATAAAGTGCAAGCTTTCTTCAAATATCACGAAACTGGGCATATATCACATATTGAAAAAGACGTCCGAACAAGTAAATGACACGCATTCCGAAGGTCCGCCAAAGATATCAGAATAAACGTGATTGATTATCCACACAAGTAGGCGACAAATTGACGCAAAGGCAGAAAAACTTGGTAAAACGTTTAATGAGCTCAGAACGAAAGCAGCAGATAATCACCGATGGAACGCGAAATACATAAGTATATATCAACAATGATATTGCGCACATTTACGTATATTTAACTTAACTATTGAAGTAACTTTCAACTTTTTCCCGTTCTCTATTTATCTTTTACTGATATTAAGACTGAAACTGATCGAAGAACGCAATCAAATTTTGTTTCTAAATAGCCAATTAATTTATTAAAGCGCATAAAGTGCTTACGGTTGCTTACATCAAATATACAGCTGAGTTCCACACAAAGGGAAAATAAAAATATCATTTTTGTTCTCTAAAATTGTTTCTTTTTTTAGATCACCAGCAACTAGGCTTCATATTCTCATGTACCCCAAGATGGCACCAAATTGGTGTACAATGGAGTTAAGCTTAGGATGGCAAGTGTGAGGAAAGTCCATATCGCACCCGTTACTAACATCCTCAAACTCGATATCATTCAGAAGTAGTGGGTTTGTTACTGTCATGCACCTTGTCTTGTAGATGTGTTTTTTGGGCCTGACCGGAATGCCGTACTCTTCTATCCTTTCTTGTTTTTATCGTATGTCTTCTAAAGTATGGAATATTCAGCATATGTGTCGTCTGAGTACTCATACATATGTAATTAATGCTTGCCTAGGTCAGCCTAGGCCACTGACCTGCATTGCGCTAGGTCAGTATTATTATTACGCATTTATTCAATCAGTAGGGAATCTGCAAGTGCTTGCTTATCTGATATCTGTGCAGAACACTATGGAATTCAGGTATTATTGTGTCAGCATCAGCTGTTCTTGAGCCTAGCAGCTGCGCTTCAATGGTCGGAAGAGATGTGTCTCTTTTTATGTTTCTTCTGAGTTGTCGATGAGGATATGGGTTGCTTGGGTTTGCTGAAGGTAGCAGGACATGGAAGAAGTTTCCCATCTCTCAAGCTATTCTACGCTTTTGGCAAAAAGTTCCTTTGTGTTTCGCTTACTTGTTTTATAGAACTTTTTAGGATCTCGTGCGTTTATAGCGCTATAATTAAGCGTGTAGCTGCATAATTGGCCGAGCTAGTTAAGTTTCGCTAGTATAACCGACGATCAGACTTTCTTGTAGAAGTTCTTATTTAACGGCTTTCCGCTAATTAATTTTCTCCAAGTGGCAACACTTATCCACGAAGAGTTATGGTGGGTGGCCAATTTAAAAGATTAAATTTAAAAATGCAATAAAACAAAAACGGTTGGAAATTTAGCCAAATTTAATTTTTTGTTGTGAAGTACCATTGTTCCGGTTAGAAATAAAATATTATTTCATACATATGGCTTCCGCGATTGACCTCACAGTACCCCATTCGATCGAAACAATTTTTTATAACTTTTTCGAGTGTCTGGGGTCGTATCCCGATGAGGGCATCATAAATGTTGGTCTTAAAATGCTCCATTGTCTCTGGTTTGTCGGCATAATACTTGTGTTTAACGGCGCACCAGAGAAAATAGCCTAACGGTGTAAAATCGCTGCATCTCGACATCACCATTTCGGCTAATTAAACGCCCATCTAACGGTTGACGCAATTAATCGATTGTGGCAGGAGATGTGTGGCAAGTTGCACCATCCTCTTGAAATCAAACATTGTTCACATCAATACCATGAAGAGCGGGCACAAAAAAAGTTATCATCGTGCGATAGGTGTCTTCATTGACCGTAATTGTTGCAAAATATGAAATATTGGCCAATGATGTCTCCGCTCCACCAGCCGCATCAAGCAGTCACTCGTAATAGGTGCATTGGCTTCTGTAAGACTACGTTTGGGTTTTCTGAGCCATAAATATGGCAATTTTGCTTATTAACGTAGCAACCAAGATGAAAATGAGCTTCAATCCAAAAGATGATTTTAAATCATGATAAATTTCCAATAAATCCCAACGTTGCTCAAGCGTAAATCGAGTCATTTCGTTCAGTGGAGATAATATACTGAGTGTTGCCAGATTCGAAATAAGCGCTGGTTCAAATTTACCCCGATAAATTGTCCGAACTATAGTAATATGAAATAAGTACGTAAAACGCAGGCTTTTGTATAACAAAAGCAATTACTTAAGTTTTATATAAGAAATTTTTTTGAAAATTTTAAAATTTAATATTTTTATTTTTTCTTTATCTATTTTCAAAACTTTTAATATATGAGTAATCCTGATTTCTAATATCAATATATCTTCTTTAATTTCAGGTGAGTCCCTAAATAATTCAAATACTCGTATCTACTAATAGTAAGTAAGTATTTAATATAACTGCAATTTCGTTTTCAAGACAATACCTATACAGGCGTACATAGGCAAGAATTAGCCTTTAGTGTCAAAGCAGCGTTGCCAAATGTGCTGATATATCTGTACTTTGTGTTTTTTAAAGCATTGAGCAGTTTTGAAGTTTTATGTTTTCTGTTAATTGTACAGAACTTGGAGTTTTACAAATTTTAGGTTTTTGCTTTCAATTAATAACCGTGGTGAGGTTTGCTCGTACCTCTTACATTTTTCGTTTCAAAGTCCCTCGTTTTCGTTTTACGGAACGTACCTGATACGAGTATATGTATATTTTTTATCTTTTTAAGTATGCACAGTTTTTTCACTCGAAAATCAGTTTTTTTTAATTTTCAGTTTTTCTAAAAAAAAAAATTGGCAACACTGGCTCAAAGTGTAATTCTATCAAATGTAACCAAATGTTGACGTGATAATACATTTAAATTTAAATTAATGGCAATTGACATTAGTTTATGTTTTAATAATTAGATTAAAAAAAAATATTTTTCTTAAAATGTTTGACTAATTAATGGATTGAATAGTTTAAGGGTTGGGACTTAATGTATTAAGAGTAATGATTATCCATTTCAATTTCATGCATTAACACATAAATATTTAAGTTCAAATTTTAAAGAAATGCTCGTATATTTCAACTTTTAAATTTTTTTCAAATATTCTAACAAACTACATATATAGCTTCAAGGGAAATAATATAAAAAATGTTATTGACATCTTTCATAAAAAATATAAAAAAATGAAGAAAGAAAATCCAATTACAAACTTACAACAACCGATTATAATTTCTTTTCCAATTTCATGTCTCTTTTCGACTTTTCTTGAAATTTATTAACCCTCTCCCCTACTACGCTACTCACAAACTGAAACACGCACATTCCTTATCCACTCACACTCAAACAGCAAATAAAAAAAAAACATTTATAAAAAAGAAAAATAATTCCCAAAAGATAAGAGAAGAAAAGAAATTGAAAAAATACAAAAAAGAATGGTAGGGAATGCAGAGAGAAGAAGGCAAAATTAAATTATAACAATTCCCTGAGCTAAATTATAAGTTTCTTGCTATTCTCTTGTCATTTTCTTATTTTCCCTGCTCATTTTTTTTTTTTCGTTTCTATATTTCAAGTTTCGTTTCCTAAGATAGAAAAAAAAATGTTTTCAGCGTGCATATTACAGATGTAAGTGATGATAAAATTGTTTTCAGTTTCTATACAAAAAGCCCAAACCCCAACATTGTAAACGAAGTTTCTGGTAGTAAATTTTCCTTTTTCATACGCTTTTCACTTACAAATACGCATACAAATGAAAAACTCCTACAATAATAAAATATTTGGATTTAGTTTTGTTGAGAAAAGAAATAATAGACAAGATTTTTTAGAAAACGGGAACAATTTTTTAATAGGACCATACATACATACTAGGGGGTGACCACTTTAGTTATTTCCAATCCTAACCTCTTAGCATCATAGTTTTAGTTAATCATAAGCATTAGCAATAACTTAAGAATCAGCAATTATATGTAACTATAGTAACCCTTCCTGCGTTTCTGGGGCCATTGTGTTGTATACCTATAAAAAATAGTCCTCAATGGAAAAATTTAAAAGCACGTATTAAAATTAATAATTTGTATTGACTACCAACTCATATAAACCGTTCTCTTGGTATACTAAAAAAAAAAATTTAATTTGTACTAGAGGTGCCACACCCACTTATAAAATATTGCCCATATTTCGACTAATAATGTGTATTGTCTACGAATTTATTTAAACAAATTTGAGAACCTCCCACTATTACCTTTCCAAAGAAATACAAAAATCAATATTTATTTTGTATGAGATTTGGCACATCCACTTATTAAATTTGACCCATATCCATAGTGATGATGTGGTTTGTCTACGAAGTTATTTAGACCAAATTCAGAACATTACACTATTATTGTTCCAAAGATATACAAAAATTAATAACTACTTTGTATGGGAGGTGGCACACCCACTTATTAAATTTGGTCCATATCCCCACTGATGATGTGGTTTGTCTACGAAGTTATTTAAACGAAATTCAGAACCTTCCACTATTATTTTTCCAAAGATATACAAAAATTAATATTTACTTTGTATTGGAGGTGCCACTTCCACTTATCTAATTTCGCCCGCTTTGTGATGATGTCTATTGTTTACGAAGTTATTTAGACGAAATTCAGAATCTTCCATTATTTCCGTTCCAAAGATATACAAAAATCAGTATTTGCTTTGTATGGTAGGTCACACTCTCACTTCTCCAATTCCACCCACTCTTTGACTGTCTACGAAGTTATTTAGACCAAATTCAGAACATTTTACTATTATTGTTCCAAAGATATACAAAAATTAATATTTACTTGGTATGGGAGGTGCTACTTCCACTTATCTATTTCCGCCCGCTTTTTGATGATATCTATTGTCTACGAAGTTATTAAGACCAAATTCAGAAAATTCCATTATTTCCGTTCCAAAGATATACAAAAATCAGTATTTGCTTTGTATTGTAGGTCCCACTCTTACTTATCCAATTCCGCCCACTTTTTGACTGATGATTTATATTGATCACAAAGTTATTTGGGCTAAATTTGGAAACTCGTCCTATTACCATTGTAAAGATATACACCAGTTGAACGCAAACCATCAGTGAAAGTGCACCTTTCCAACGTATGTATTGATTTGTAAATCGGTTTAGTGGTCTCGATTTATAAAATGACGAATATATGATGACTTATTTTTATATATATAGATGAATTTATCCAATTACCAAAAGTAATTTTATCTCATCAATTACGAAAGGTTGTTGGCAATTCGTAATTACAAAGTAATTGGCAATGTTTTATTATTCACATAAATACAAATACAATTACTAAAAATACATATATAATGAGTAATTAAAAAATACAAATACAAAATTTAATTAATTACAAGTTGTCAATTACAAAAAGTAATATATTTTGATCAATTACAGAAATTACAATTATTAAGAAATATAATGAGTAAGTGAAAAATACTTTAATTGGTAATTTTTCAATACCAATCACATGTACGTAAATAGTATTTGACTTTTCTGCAAGCATGTAAGTAATAAATGAGGTAGTTCGTAGTTCTTGATCACTCATTCCATTTTAATTAAAGTAAACTTTGGCCAACTGTCTGGAGGAAAAGTTGAAGCCTCCTCGAAACTATAATCAAATTTTTTCGTCATTTCCTCTGCTGGGGCGCAAACCTGGCTCGCTTGTGTTGTTATGCGTGCGCTCTAATCATAACACTACGCCACCTCCAGTGTGGAATTTACAATTGTGTTAAGTCACATATGTTTTAGTCGACTGAATGTTTGACGTTGTACTTGGATACAGCTATCGATATTCTGACCATATACCAAAGCCAAATTGGCTAACATCCTCCACCTGGTTGCCGGTTGTGGTGAAATATTCTTCAATTGTTGAACTTATGCGATGTGATTTAGTTTTGGAAATTTCAAGACCCGCTGATTCAATTGCTCCTAATGACTCAAAAACATTTGCTTCCAATTTCGAAAAGCTGTTTTCCAAAAGACATGCACTATTATTCAGTTACTTACTGTTACCTTTCACTGTTTTTAGCGGCAGATGGCTTTCCGGTAGAAAGTAATAAGTTTCCGTTGTATTTGCTTTCACTTCAATGAACTGTTAATTATATCAAGATTTAGCTTGTCCAATCGTCATTCTTAAGATTGTTCTTCGCTGACACGCAGGCTGTTTTTGTGACCTATAGTTGACTTGTAGGGTCTGAATCCCTGGTGATCCACACATATAGTTGAGGGTTAAATCGAAGAGATGGGGAATTTGCTCGATATAGCCAGATGTTTTAACTTTAAACCTGTTACCCTGCATTGAGAGTAAGTCAGTTGACTTAACTTAACATAGCACATATAACCACAATACTGGCGCCAGTTAATTTTGTATTGTTATTATCTGGTCACTCTATGGAAGTGTAAAAATGGTACCGAGAAAAAAACGTTGCTTTCTGTTGAAAGAAGAAGAATAACTCGAAGGGGGCGAATCTAAAGGCCCCTTATGAAAAAAAAAGTGCACACAAGTAGCCACGCTTTGTAATAACAACGGAAGTAGTAAAGGAAGAATTCCGAAATAAACAAACAAGCAACGGATGTTAAAATTGTTGTTGTGAAATTATAAGTGTTGGTAAGTGTCCCAGAAAATGGTGTTAACAAAAGACCATATTTAATGTTGAAGCAAAAACAAATTACAATAAAAAAGAAACAATTTTTTAATTCTTTTAATATAAAAAAGTGGCCGTTTTATTTCGCTTTAAAGTAAAAGCTTTAATTATTAAAATAAAATTGAAAAAAAATGATTACAATATTTTAAATTTCTAATGTTTGAATAACATTGTTAGTAATTCTTAAGACCGTTGTAGTAATCTGTTATTTTTTTGCCCTTTTTGGTTTTCTAATACTCTTCCAAGAAATTTCATTAAAATATATGCTTTTTCAAATAAATCCCCTGCGGAAAGGTAATTTAATACAGCAGGTGTTTATTTGTAGAAACCTGGAAGCCTCAAAATATTGTATTGCTTCTCTTATTGTAGCTTTTTTGCTAAACACTTGTAACATTTTAAATACAACAAACAACACATGATGATTTAGTTTTTGCACATGAATAGTGCTACAAATAATTATGGTGTCTAAGTGATAAGCAGTATAAATTGGTTGATATAATAGGTTGAATCAACAATTAGAAACCTTTTTTTTCGGATCATATATGCAGAGTTATTCTGTCGATGGTATAGTAAATATAAGAGTATAAATCAATATGATTAGTTTTACTAGGGTCGTCTAATGTATCTAATGTAGTAAAAGAAACAATATCACTCACTCATTCATGATTTAACTTCCAATTATATCGCTAACTATATAATTCACCATATAAAAGTTATTAAACAAATCTTTCAAATTATTAATAAAATTTATTTACAATAACCACTTGGATTACTAAAAAATTAAATTAATATCTAATTTTATCAGCTTTTTACCATAACCAGCTGTCAAATATAAAAAACAAACAAAAAATAACATAAGCAAAGAGAAGTAAGCAAACCAAGCAATGCCTGCGCACTGCACTGGGTCCATATGTTCCAGCTTTCTTTTATTTGCTATCGGTTTCTGAACGTTCAAGTTACACAATTAAACAGAAAAATGTCATATAAGCAGGGTAATTCGTATGAGTAATTCAAACAGCGAACAAGCGTACCAGCTTTGAAAATCCAGCAGAAAATTTTTTTCTCCATCACTCCTCTAGCGAGCACAAAGCATTCATTGCTTTGTTTCAGTTTCATTCATCATTTTGATTTTTTAAGCTAAGTAGATGATTAATCCACTGTAGCCTATTCCACATCGATTGTGTGGTGGTGGTGAATATCCTTGCTAATTTGTTGGTGATCTTTACTTTAGCATTTTAATTTTTTCCATCTACTGGGGCAATTTCCATAATCGCCAGAGACAAGCTGGAAGGTCAAGGGGGTTCTTTTTAGACGGAGTTGTCTGGAGGGAAAGTTGGAGCCTCTTTTTTATTAAACACTTGAAACGAAACTATAATTAAATTATTTCGTTATGTTCTCTGCTGGAGCTCGAACCGGGCTCGCTTGTGTTCTTATGCGTACGCTCTAACTACTACACCAAGCAGAGGATAAGACAAAAAAAAACTAAATTGCGGTTTTTGAGTTTTTAATTAAAAGACTTCAATCCTCCTCTAGACAATTCCGTCCAAAGGAAAGCTCGCCTAACGTTCCAACTTACCTCTGGCAACAACATCACAAAAATGATTAGGAGAAAACACCACCTATTGGGGAAAAATTTCAATGCTAAGTAAGGATTACCACCACCACTTCAGTAGTACATTACACAGCTATGATTTTTTTTAGAGATCGCTAAAAATACTGAGTCGAAAATATCACGCATATTGATGAATTTCGTGGAATTCATCTTTTCGCAAACTGGGACCGACTTCTTAAACTAGACACAATGCTGGTAAAATGATGAATATTTTTGAGGGTTGGCCTCAAAAAAAAAAATTATTTTGGGTTAAATTACGTGTGCCAATTAATTAGTGAGTCTTAACTAATCGTTTATCCTAATCTGGACGTGAGTGAAATCCTACTTCTTACAAAATTGATTAGTTTCATCAGGGACATATCTTTTAGAAAATCGGGATCATTAAATAGATCTGTACGAAGATGCCTTAGCCTTTGCTACTCTAGGATGGCATCTAAGCAACTTTTTTAATAGCCATAGTATAAATAGACCGATAAGAAGCCGTATTGTGTTCTCTCCTCTTAAATTCGATTCTAGGTAATTGCTACCATCTCGAGAAGGAGATACACTTCAGCATTTTAGTTTGGCACTACCTTTGATGACCTTTCGGAAGTCTCAGCTAAGACACTAAGGGAAATAAACTTCTTGTTTCTCGCAGTCCAACTTATTATGATTATATTTTTTTTGCATGTTAGGTCCTTTAATACTGTTCTGAAGTATCTCTCAACTTCGCTTCTCCCTCTCTCTCTCACTCCCTCTTTCTTTCTTTTTTCTTCTCCTACGCTTGATAGAGCCATTTATACTCCTCCTGTTGTTCTTACCTTCATAAATTTTTATTCAGTTATCACTGTAAGATTTTTGAGCAAATTTAAGTCGGCAAGGAACGTCGTAGTGAATCATCGGGACAAAAGTTGTCAATGGTAAATCATCAATAACTGACGATGGATAACTTTTTAAGGTAACTGTCTATATACTCATAGATAACGGAAGTTTATTTTGTCTTGCAGGCATCCGCGTATAAGTGAGTCCTAACAAACAATATCATCTAAAATCATTAACGCGGTGATGTAGCAGATAAATTTCTGCATAGTGCAGCATGTAGTCGACTCATCACAGACAATGTCGATCAATTTAAGCTTTCTTTAGTGTGGTGACATAACAATGATATTATCATATATAACCTTTGTTTGTGTCATTGTCACGAGGTTTCGTCTATGAAATTTTTCATTTAAGATAATATCATCCAATTTCGACTTGATATTGATTTAGTGACGATGGTTTATTGATCAAAATATCATAGTGACATCGTCGCTCAAATACTCCACAGGGCATGTGTGTATGTTAGTAGGACTAATAGGACACAGGCAGTGAATATATTTAGTTTTTTCTTAATGCTGTATTATTTTGACTGCGATAATTTAGCCAATTGCTCAAACGAAACAAGATTTTTCCCTGTTCTCGTCTTGACATCCAAATAAACACCACCAATCATGCTTCCAAAATATAGAAATTTTCAAAAGTTTTCTATTACGTGATAGTCGATAAAGATTCGCTGTGTAGATCGTGCAGTTAGTTGTAATTATTTTGTCTTACTTTGCGCCTGTGAGAAGTTCTCATTTATCGTTAGCACAATACAGCGATTCTAAAGGTAGTATTACGCGATTGTCGTAACGCGTCAATAATTAGTCTATTTTATATACCAATCGTGCGATGAAACAATTTTTTGGCTCATACGGCAACTCACAATAATATTGTGTTTATTTATCCCAATCAAAAGCAGCCCTAGTGCGACAATCGTGTAAAGGCAATCATGCACCAATATAAATGCCAATAATACACCAATATTTACTGTATTTTTGTGCGGCAATTGAAGAAGACAATACTCACCAATTTTTATTTTTTAATTGATTTCTTTCTGAAAAAACACGTGTTTGTACGGTATTTATAATTGTACACATTTTTTAATTATTTATATGTAAATTGCATCACGCACTTCTACCATTTCTTTTTTCCATTATTTTGACTTTTTTTATCAAGCGGACACACGATAATCAGAGCCTACGAAATTTTTATTTTGTAGAGCACAAATCATCCTTATTTTAGAGGATTAAATATAATTTGTAATTATATTCCTATTTAAATAATTTTAGTGAATTAATTTTGTTTAATTTATTGAAATGTTTTTTCATATGCACTATCAATGGCCCTTCTTTTGAGTCAATCTCTGACCCACATATTTGTTCACAAAATGAGCTCAATATAAGTAGAGGACGCAATTTTCTTTTTTTTTAAAGAACAAACCATTTTGAACACAAAAAGTAAATAAATAAATAAATAAATAAATTTAATTTACCACAACAGCTGATTCACAGATTTGCTGTAAAACTAGAAGACAGCGTTGGGACAATTATTGTCAATTCATCGTTTCGCGCCATTTTGTGACAATAAATTTTGTATAAAATAAGACAACCGTGTGAATACAGAATTTTTAATTGGAACAATTTTATTCTTGTGCGCTAATTTGACACAATAAAATGTATATTCGCTATCAAATAACAAAGTGCATTCAAAGGTGTCATAGGCAGGTAGTTCGTACCATGAGGTTCTTACTAATTTCCTTAGTTTTTTACTCAAATAATTTCATGACAAAGAAACAATTAAAAAATCGGCAGTTTCTAGAGGTTTTTACTTGAACACAGCTTTCTTTTCCTTTTAAAAGAATTTTTTTTATAAAGAGTGTTAGGAATTCGCTTCATTCTTACATGATTTATTAGAGAGACAAACTTATTTTTATTTCAATTAAACTTAAAAAGACTTTTCTGTATTTATTTTTCTTAAATCCACAAAAAAAAAAAACCTTACACACTAACCACTACAAATTTTCGTTTTACAAATAACACATATGGTCATGTTCTTTAATGGATTAAAATTAGAAATAGAAGAAGTAATAGAAACTTAAAACATAAAATAAAATAAAATTTTGTTGGTTGCTTAGTTGGTCTTTCAACTCGAGTTGTAGACACGTGATAGTAAATTTGTTGGCACATAGACGGACAGTCATACGGATATTCCATATAATCATCACAAGTCCAATTGCAAAGGCATTGGCTGGCTGGCAAGTCGGTAAATGTTTTTGCATAAAACATTAATAACAAAAAAAAAAAAAAAAAAAAAAACTCAGGAAAAACCAGGCAGTAAAATAAATAGAAAAACAAAAAGAAGTATATATTGAATTATTTAAAACTTTATGCCACATTCATAGATAAACACACTAGCAGTAACAACAAGTTGTAGATTGATAGTTTTTGCCACCATATCTTCCAAATGGTTACACTATGTATTTGATGAAATTATTAATTAACAAGCAAACGAAAGAAATAAATAAATAATCATACGATGTGATCAGGTTTAAAATGTTTTTTAGAAAAATTGTTCGTTTATCGCATTTCGACAAGTGCATATTTGCCTCTATTAGTAAGTCCATAACAATTGACTTTAAAATTATAGAGGCAGCAGCACTATGCTTGTTAGAGAGCTCACGATTTTTTTCTGTGCATAGTTGTAACTCGCAATCATATAATTTTAAATTTATGCTTCACGACTATTGTTTTGCAATTATAGGCTAGAATTTTAAAACTAAGATGGGAAAAGAAATTTTTAGAAAAAACAATTATCTTTTACTTAAAAAGAAAGTGAAAAATGTAATTTTCTTGTAATGAAATATGTACACTAGGGTGCGTCTTATTTGTAAAAATTCGAAATTGTACAGCAATTCCCCCTAGAAATGTTCTCTGCAGCAAAAAATTAAGTTGTGGAAAATTTAAGACAGATTGCATCAGGAGGCGGCTTGCCACTCCCGAAGCCAAGCTGTCAAAATATGTTAAATGCATATGAAACAATTTTTAAACAACTTGTGGGCAGATGGGGCACGCCTTTTCCTGATGCAATCTGTCTAAACTTTTCCACAATGTATTTTTAGACTTCGGAAAACATTTGTGGGGGGAGTTACAACCAGAACTTTACAAAAAAAAAATTTGCCCATATATATTCCACAATGAATTTTTATGGCTACGGACAACATTTCTAGGGGGAGTAACGACAAGAACTTTACAAAATAATTGGCATAAAAGGAGCACCCTAATGTACACAGTTCAATAGCATCTCTTATGCCATGTTCACGCTACAACATCTCTTTGTAATTCCTTGTTTCATTCATAATTCAATCCTAATTATAATTCGAATTATATAATTTCAAAATGTTTAAATCGAATAAACAATTACAAGCAATTGAGTTACAACTACCTAGTAGATTACTAAATAATCAATTTAATCTCTAATTCTTATCAGGTGAATTTGGCAAATTTGTTAATCTAATTTTCTAACCTTCTCTTCCATAATTTACTGGCAAATAACAAAATAGAAAAAATAAGAAATTGAATCATCAACACGAATTACAAAAGTGTCATGTGAAAGGCTTATTTCATGTAAGTAATTTAAGTGCCATACAGCTCATGCCACATTGCATACTTTGCACAAACGATTTGAGAATGTGGTCATCTCATACATAATTTTTTTGTTTGCCGCTGCGGTTTGGTAGGTAATCTAAAGCCATACCATCTGACAGCAGTTTCACCTCATAACATTGCTATCGACTGAATATTTACGCTAAACTAAATTTCTATATCTACAGCATCTGCCATTTGGGGCCAGCATTAAGCTGTAGGTCCCTCTCAATGAGTCTAAAAATAGATCGGTTGCAGCTTTTTGTTTGAGAGAAGTTCAACTTATGCCACTCGGATAGTCGCGGGAATTATGTATGTGTAATCATCTCACGTGCAGATTATGTGAAATGGCCACCGAGATCATGCGATTTCATCTCCTAAGACGTTATTTTATAGATTGTTTGCAGTAGTCAAAGCCAGCGTAATTTATGCTGTCGGTTAAATTCAGCCTTAGTTAAATTCAGTTTATGAGACCGAATCAGCGCATATAAGGCAGGCATATAAAACTACATGTCATATTTCATGTCTCAGTGAAGACAATTCTTAAGTTCATCATTTGTACTTCAACATAGACCGGCCACTTAAACGAAATAGAATTGCTTAAATGCATCGAAATCGAGACCTTTTTTGAACTAGACTGGCAATGGCGGCTGAAACAAATATGAAAATTTTAATAAAAAAAATGTTTGTTTTTAAAAAGCCGGAGATTCTCCTCCAACGGTTTGGCGAGGTTGGAAAATAATTTTCCATTATATTCTGATCTCTACTGCTACCAACTGGATACGTTTAAAATGCCTAACAGTAAAGATATTGTGTTTTATCATGACAGTACCAGGCTACACACATCTTTGATGACACGACTTACATTGTGCCCACTTGACTAGAAAGTTTTGATGCAATCACTGTATTTATACACTTTGAACTTTTGACTACCATTTCTTTCGACGTTTGTCAAACTAGTTTATCCACCACGGCTGAGGCGCCCAAGGCGCAATCTGTAATATCAATTTTCACTAACTTTTCACAGCATCTTCGGCCTTATTTTGCCGATATGTAACTTTTTGAATGTTGATTTCCAGGTGTGCAATTGTCTCTAGTTTGTCGACGTACATAGGTAAATAACTTTACATAACCACCAAGAAAAACACACGATATTTGTGGCCCATCTATTGTTATTCAATATGATTATTTATATCATAAAATGGAAAAAGTGCACGATAAGTTTGACAAAAGGAACCATTATTTAGATAGAAAAACAACAATTTGCAAGTGCTAGTGTAAGTATATTCATAACGAAATGTGAAACTAAACTATACAAAAAGTAACTATCAGCTGTTAAATCTGTTGTCAAATAAAGCAGTGCTGTCAACTCAAAGTTATTATTAGAAAAACACCCAATCTAAACTATTCCATTCCTAGACTAAATTAAGTTATATCAAGGGTAGCGAACTCTCGGTATTTTTGAAATTACTGAGTTTCTTTGACTAGAAGAGTAATAAAATGCCTTTTAGAAGTGGAATACATTTTACTTAAACCAAAAAATTATGCAAAAAATACGGATAGACTCTTCTGAAAATTATTTGATTCTTTTTTTCCCTATCTACCTATTTGTTATAAAATAATTAAAATACATATTTAAAAAAGATAAGATTACAGAGTTCTTTTTTATAAATTTTCTATTCAGGTTAATTGCCAGCTGAATTTTACTAAATTTTCAATTTAATAGAATTTTTATTTTTTCTAATGAAACTTCTTTATTATTTAGCAAAATTCATTCAAAATGGTAATTAATGCTAGTTAGGAGCTGCAATAAAAAATCTTGTTTTTATGTGCTCTATACAAACATTGGCATAGAATTTAATTAAAGTTTTAATTTCTTAAATTTAAAGAGAAGTAATTAATATGCTATTTTAATGCATATTTAAATAATATTTAGAAAACAATTCGATTCAAGCAATTTTAAATGCATTTTCTGCAATTTGCATTTATGATTAAAATTACACCATGTGTGTGTGTGTGTGCGATCATGTGAGTGTGGTGATTAAAGACAAATTCCTATTTAAAGTTAAATCCGTTTTTGTATTTAAACAAAAATTAAACATTTGCAATAATAAATTCATATACAAGCATAAACACTGTTCTCTCTACTCTACTCATAAAATACATACATACATACATATATACATACAGATGTTGTTGCAAAATGTAAATGCTTTAAAAGCCTTTTGGGTTATTTTTCTTTCTTTTTTGTTTGTTGAATAAAATCTTATTAATATTAATTAAGATTTTCACCTGCATTAATCAATAATCTCTTTTGGTCGACCACTTGAAATACATTTTTATAATTCCATTATAAATGAATGAATGGCAATTCAATTTATCAATTTAAATTTACTTTAACTTGAAACTGCTGCTGCCAAACGGTGGCATAGCATTCGTAGTGGTTGTGGCAGCAGTAGCAGCAACAGCACCACCAAATGTCTTGGGTTTGAGCTGTATATCCTCTTTCCCCTAGTGTTTTTATTTAGCAACATACCTGGTCAAGTTGTTTAAAGTAACATTGTATGAATAATACAATATTTCAATATGTGTGCTGCGCTGCAACAATACTTAATAGCCAACAACAAACGGCAAAAAACCGAATGAAAGGAAAAGAAAAAATCGATGCCTTTTAATCGGCTTAAATTGCCAAACATGGTCAAAACACCAACAGATATAAAGAAAATTGAGAAAAAAACAAAAGCATTATTTAAAAAAGTTCAAAACAAGTGAAAATGTAAGGTGAACTAAATTTGAAGGACTTAAGATACGAAAAAGAGATCAGCAACAGTGATGTCTAAATCAATAGCAGTAAAATTAAAATTGACAATAAAAAAGATTTTCCGAATTAGATTGTTCGCTGTTTGAATTACTAATACGAATTATCCTGTTCACAAGGAAACATTGTAATTCGTTTTGATCGTTCTTATTATTTTTCTTAACTTTATTTAATGTCTTGTCATTTTTTTTAGAAATGGAAAAATAGGTAAAGAATTTAAATAAACACTTCTAGCATAGACAAACACTGAGAAATTTGAGTTCACATTGATTTTGTATTAATCCACAGGGTAATTAATCTGAATTTCTTAAAATTTGTGTGCTTCCCCCTCTATGTATGTAGTTCGGCTCAAAATTGTGAGTTAGTAAACAAAACACACACAAAAAAAAATAATTCGTGTGAACATGGCATTAGATAAGAAATGAAAGCAAAGTGTAAGGTATTTATAACCCCGAAATTTATATTCAGTATTTCTCTTCATACTTCAAATTTAAAATATTTCTAAAAATTTGTAATATATTTTTCTTAAATACAGAATAATTTCATATATTAACCACATCTTAATTCAAGAATATAATCAGTATGAAATAACAAAAAGGAACGCTGCATTATATTACCTGCTAAGACCAACAACTAAAAATGTGGCATGAATTTAATGAATCAACGTTATCATCATCCGTCTCACTTGAAAAGGCACCATCATTAGCTATACTTTGTGAAAAAAGCAATGTCTTCACCAACACACAAAGGTGTCGCGGAAGTATGTGAAGCCATAAAATACTACAGCATATATCCAGTGTTGTTAAGAGTAGATCATAGAGCGCTCAACTTCTGATACCTGCAAGTCTTGGCAAAATAAAATCCTTCCCGAAGAACTGATCAAAGGAGCCATTGGAGGGAAAAATACCTATCAGATAAGATAAAATTAGGGATCATTATATTATTCAGCATGGTCAACGAGGTGATTGCTCATATGCCTAATAAGAGAGTATCAGGTCTAAGACTACTCTGATTTCGTGCTCATATGTCCGATATCGACAACAGTAAGAGTAATTCAAGAATAGTAAGTTAAATAAAGATCGCCACTGTATTTATTATTATTATTTCTCAAGGACAGAATGGACTGCAATCAAAGAAAATCTATTGTATACAGCCTAATACTTTCCATGTTAGGGAATTTAAGCGCACTTTTTGAGGTTTGGTGTTCAATGCTTTATGTGGATGAACAACAGTTCCTCTATCAGGACAATAGCCCAGTATTTGTTAAACCAAGTCAACAGACGTTGGTCGCGAAAGGCACAATTATGTCCAAGTGAAACCTCAGATTGCAATGTCTCCTAAAGTACCATGTCAAAAAGTAACATATCTGAGATTACCCTGTTAGGGATTAGGTACCGTTTGGCATAACTATGAAAGTTTTTCTAGACGATTCCCTATTTTATTTCGATCATGTATAGGAACCTAGCCCAATTAGTCTTACTAAACGTGTTAAGGAAGTCAATGCTCTCGCACGCCATTTTTGCGGTGCTCATGGTCGATTGAAGAGCTTGACTATCCGAAAGTATATAGAAATCGGTTTCTCTCATCTTCGGCCACACATATTTCAATGGCATAAATTTTCTCGTCGATAGTTGTTGGGCAGACACACATTAGGAACAATTTTTAAATTTTGGTATATTGATCCCCGCACCGTATATTGATCCCTACACCTGCAGTGTACCATACCTGGGTGCCTCAAGACCCTCAAATGTTTCTTGATATCACCACTTTTTAGCTAAGAATTACCCTTTAATTTAAATCATTTCGCACCAATGCTGCAGTAATACAAGGATGCCCACTATAACTTCAGCTATTAGGTATCGTGCTGGATGAAATAATGAGCAAGGTCTGTTTAAAGTGATGAGGAAGAATATGGGGTATCTCACGCCAACAAGAAGATTTTGTCTATACACTTGACATTTGTCCACTCTTGCATAAAATCTGCAATACGCAGTCGTAACTGGAAGACTAGAATGACTGCTTCGCAATATTGGATTTGAGATTAATATCAAGAAAACCAAGGACATGAAAATCAATAAATACTAGCAAGAACATCATGCTATAAGGTCAGCTAGTGGAGTTTGTAGATAGCTTCTGCTGTCTAGAAAGTACAATGACTACAAATAGCGGCGCAGACAACAGACATAGAACACACTATCAATAAAGCGATTGCTCCATTTGGACGACTATGGTCAGTGTACATCCAGATGATCAAGCTTAGAATGTACAACTTATGCTGTATGCCGATGAAACCTGAATTTTATCAAAGTACATCACGCAAAAGCTCCAGATATTCATTAACAAGTTTCTCAGAATCATATGTAAAATATTCTGGCCTAACACTATAAGTAACACAGAAACCTGAAAAACGAGGAATTGATCACACTACCCGAACAAGTCGAGATTATATCACAAAAATGTCACTCAAGTAGAATTCATAAAGCTCAGAAAATCGTGGTCGATCAGGAAACACCTGGAGACTCACTGTTCGCTAAAACAGAATCATCTAACATGAAAACAAACAACAACAACAATAAATTTGTTTGAACCTAATTTCTAAACTTCTACTATTACCGTTCTTAAGATATACCTAAATCAATATTTTTTGTATGGGAGGTAACACGCCTACTTGTCTATTTCCGCCTACTTTTTGACTGATGATTTGTATTCACCATAAAACTATTTGGACCAAATTGTGCAACTTTGACATTAGCCGTTCTCAGGACGTACAGAAATCGATTGTCTAATTAATCTCCGTTTTTGACTGATGATTTCTCTTGGCTATTAAGTCATTCAAATCAAATCCATAAGTTTTTACTTTAACCGTTCTGAAGACATACAGAAATCAATATTCACTTTATATAGGAGGTACCACGCCCACTTACTCGGTTCAGCCCATTTTTTGACAGATGATTTGTGTTGACTACGAAGCCTTCTGCGGGTCAAATGTAGAGACATTTACTCTAAGCATTTTGAAGATATAATCAAATAAATATTTAATTTGTATGGGCATGATATCGCCCAGGTGAAATTAATATAGACATACGAGCAGATATTTTAAAAATAAGGGTTCAGCCAACAAACAAACATACAAACACCCAATAATTTTTTATATATAAGATATGGGGCAATCTGTCCCGTAATGGAGCACCTTCTTAGATAATATCTCTTATAAGAAGTTTATATGTCAACGCTATGTGGAACGTACATTGCTAGAAGTTACTAAGCGGGTGTCCGGCAAGGATATGGGTCAAGTGATGTTACTTGTATCGCTTTTTCTAAAACCGTTTTTTATGTTTTTAAGTCAAGTTACTATTTGAAAACTTGTTTTGAAGTAAGTCGTATTTTGTCATAATCATAACTTTGGCATTGTCATTGATGCAAAATTGTGGACCTATGGGTGAAGAAAGATCCTAACAGAATATTGTTATCCGATCATTTATTTCTTCAGTTTTAGTTCACCAGTAATAGGAGAGAGTAGTGCTGTGCAAGATAAGTGAATATTAGCAATTGTGAAACTTGTTTAACAAAAAGAAAATAAATTTTTTTATAATTTTGAATTCGAATAGGCTTTACAAATACAGGCTTTCGAAATACATATGTATCTTCAAAAATATAAATTATTCTTTACAATCTATTTACATCAAAAAAAAAAAAAAAAAACGTTTCAAATTTTGAATTGAATAAATAAATTAATAGTGGTTTCTAAGCGTATTGCTTTTCTCTTATCTCTTTAACTATGGCAAAAATGTGTCTTATAAAAAATAATGAGACAAATTGAGTTGCAACGCATTTAATTCGAATGTCTTTGTCAAACTTAAAAAATAGAGTTTCTTAAAAACTGTATCCACCCACACCATTTAGAGCTAAATCGACTGATTTTGTTTACATAATCGTGCCATCTGTAATTTATAGACTCATATACAGTCATCGTTTATCGTAAAGAAAAAATACATAAATTTCGATTTTTATTTGTATGTTAAGACTACTGCTTCTCTCTTTGCTTAATAAGAAAAAAAAAAGAAAATGAAAACAAAATTGCTACTGAAGATTAAAGTATTTTTTATGAAAAATTGATTCGTATCGTTGCGATGTGTTTCGACTTTTTTGTCTTATTTTTTTCTTAAACCAATAAATAAATATGAATAAAGCCGATATATTCTTTATATTTTATGGGTATAAAACAACAAAAATAAAACATCATTATATACGAGGAGTATACACAGTGCTTGCTTATAAGCGAGGCGTAACAGCACTACTCGCAAGACTAAAAATAAGAAAAATGTTAAAAAAAAATAATAAAAAAATTGAAATAAGAAGTTTGTCAACACAAATTAAACATTTACTTTTGTTGATAAGAAAAATAAAAAAGTCGGCAAAAAAAAATTTTTTAAGAAGTCAAAAGAAATGAAAACATTAACTGCAGACAGCATCAGACACTTTTGAAGACAAGAAGCTGAGTTGAGCTGGTGGTGATGCTAAAGCCAAAGCTATAAATAAATAAAAATGAAAATATATTTTTTCCTCTTCTTTTTGTTGATTCATTTACTTTATTTCGGCATTTTCTATTTGAATATCGTCGAATGTTGAATGTGGCAAGTAAATAATGGTTGAAACACTATAAACAAGAATGCGAATACTTTCAACAGCAGAAGAGTTTACAACAAGTACAGATGATGATTTGTAGGCTTTTTTTAAACAAGATTTTAATTCCAAATATTCTTTAACATCAAATTTTAAGAATATACAAGTAGGTATTAAAGAAATTCCAAGCACATGGTACTCTATATCTACTAACTTTCTCAGATGTAATTCATTTCTGTCCAGACTTTTTTGAATTCTTAAAGTACTGCCAATTTAAGATTTTTAATATACAATCTTTATACACTGATTTGTTTTAAATTTTTGGCTCTTCAGCTGAGACAAGATTTTGATTACTTTTCCACAATTGCAAATGTTTTCTTTTGTGTTGATTGCAACAAGACTAGTCTTGGCGCATTAACTTCAGTAACTACAGATGAAAATATTGAGATATTTGTCGATAACCAGGCGGCGGTATATGCTCTGCCATCAGTAAGGTGATTCTCGGAATTAGTCACTCGATGCTAGAAGAACTTGATACCTCTAGAGATCTTGATGCATCAAGTTGTTTTGTGTCGGGTTTCGGAGAGCCGATAACTCACTTATAAAAGAACAAATCCTCACCCTGGTCCATGACATCAGACAGAGTTTATAGCGAATTTCCTTGCGAAGGCCCAATAGTAGATGTAGAAATTTAAAAACTTGTTCTATAGCTAAGCAAGCAATCCCCTTGCGGGAAATGTGAAGATGGCAGCAGGTGGATCATCTACTACAAAAGAGTCCAGCGTTCACTTGGAACAGACTAAAGTTCCTGAGTCCACCAGACTGAAATACATCAAGCCGGAAAAGATCATGGGCTTTGTTAACGCATCTGGTTGGCTTTAGCAGTCTTAGGGCTAATTGTAGCTCCAAGTTATATGGCCACTTGAACTATCCAACTAAGTTTCGCATATCACACAAAACGTAGAAAATGCCTATAATATTTATCAAAATTAATGTGTTTCTTCCAATCTTATATCCCCTGGACTCATTGTACTACTTTGTATCGACGTCAAGGGTTCACCATTACTTTGAATTCTTCTCATTATTTCCAGTGTTTGTAATCTTAATCGAATAGAAAGAACAATATCTTTTAGGTCTTAGGTTCGTACTCAGTGAAAAGCGTATACACGTATTGATCAGGACGCACACATTGTATCACAAATTTAGATAATAGTTACCCTTGATATAGGAGGTGAGGGTCCAGACAGTTTAAACCCAAATTTTTAACTCGTTTGGCTTTTGTGGTAGAGAAAACGTTCCAACAGGATGGTGCCACTTGCCACATAGAAAAATTCATGTCGTGGCACCGTTGGATTTTTTCCTGTGGGGATGTTTAAAAGAAAAAGTGTACGTCAATAAGCCAATAACAATTCAAGAGCTAAGGGATAAGACAATTCGTCACATTAACGACATCGAACCTCAATTATGTCTCAGAGTCATTGAAAATATGGACCGACGAATACAGGTATGCTACCGAAGTCGTGGTGAGCGTTTTGCCGATAATTTGTTTCACACATAATTTTCATATATCCTCCTATCATAATAAATAATATTAAGGTAATTCTCCAAAAACTTTTTGTTTTATTTACAATTAATATCGTGCTTTTTGGTCGTACCATCGTGCTTTTTGGTATTGTATACATCAAAGTTTTGGCTACTGATGTCCCTAAGCGCTTAGATGAAGTTTGTGACTTAAATAAGTTTTTTCTGCCAGATGATGGAGTTCAAAGTTATCAAAACGAACGCTTTTCATATAATCAAAACTAGAGTACATAATTTCACTATTTCAATGATTTTGCGTAAATCATTACAATCTTTACATTAAAATTCTCTCTTTCGGATTTCACAAAAACGACGAGTAAATCAATGCTTTACGTTTAGAGTTAAAATTGTGAAAATATAATAATGTGTGTATAAGCAATAAATAAGAAAAGTTAGGACATCTGGAATATACCTTATCCGATGCTGTTTAAACGTGTTACAAACATTAGCAAAATATTTAATACACTGCCTGTATACAGCAGATATGGTGTAAATCATACAGAATTTTATAGCTGTCACCAGCAAAACCGATATTTACACTTTGAAGCCAGCTCTGTCAATATTGATATGGAAAAACTTTGTATATCAAAAACGTTTGCCGCAATTAGGAAATACAAAAAAAAAATAATAAATATGATGATTAAAGAAAGGAAGAAATAAGTTCTTTTATTAGTTTTTCTTTTATATTGACAACTTGAAAGATTTTTTCTTATCGCTTATTTACATATCAATACTACCGCCCAAGTCATTGCCACTGGCCCTACCATCATGCTGTAATGTTTATGATATTACAATAACCGTAACAATAAGTAAACATTAAAATCTACGAGATGGTAATGTAATACCCACCATAGCCATAGGTCAATATTTGTATAAAATATTAAAGAAAATTCTCTCATTCTAATTAAATATTTATCTTTTAAGATGTCATTTGAAGTGTATTTTTTTAAAGCAAATATTATTTATAGATTTAATAAACAAGTGAATTAATAAACTTTTTTTTACAATAAAATTATTTTGATTAAAGCTCTGTATTACCATCATTAAGCACTGCATTACCGTGGATAAAATTTGATTTAGCGTACAATTAGCAGATCCAATTGTTGTGTCATATACATATTTATGCTTTAGTAAATCAAAATTGCAAATGTTAAATAATTATTTTAAATTTGTCTGTACTAAGAAATATTTTATCTAAAAGCAGGGATTGAAATCCACTGTATTGCTTATCAGCATTTTTTGATAAAATTTTTGTTGTTTGCATTGATCCGATTTTTGGTATAGATAAAGCCTAGTAAATGTCAGTGACCAATATTTTGCTCGAATGATCATAATCCAAATGTTTTTGAAAACATTTGAAAAATCGTAAGATTTATTTAAGAAAATTGCTACATTTCAGTACATTTACAAAATTCTGCGGTACTAGCAATCTATTTCTGTTTAATGATTTCGTAGAGAAAAAGTCAAAGCTATTGTCGAAGAATCATTCCTATTAACACAAGCAGCCTCCGGATCTTAAGGAGTTTCTAAGTTTATGTTTATAACTTCTATACATCCTATCTTTTATGCTCTGTAAATTGAAATATACAACTATACACTTTCTACACGCTTTCTTGATGGATGCATAGCTTCTGAAAGAACATAAAACGTAATGTGTGGACCTTTACCTTTACCGTCGAAATTAAAATTTCGAAAATAGTAAAGCTTGTTGCCAGAATGCTTGGAATATAAAAAATTTTCGATTTTATCATTATGTACTAATAGGGTCCGCAACCAAACACAAATAAATCATACATGACGAAGACTTAGCATGTCTAATCGCCCAACTAGCCAGGAAAAGGGCAAAGTCCTTCCAACCTAAGTAAGTCCTATCCAGAATTTTGAGCCAATTTCATCAAATTTGTCATTCCAATTCATAAAAAGGATTTTCAAAAATGTTTAGCTTTTACCTTTGTAAATCGGTATAGCTAAGCAGCTTCCATAATAGTCATAATGTGTTAACACAATCGTACAGACTGGGTACTGTACCAGTAAGAAACCTAAAAAAAATTACTATCAAGTGCCGAAGAATCATAGTTCTTTCTTTACGCGAGTAGGTATTCTGGATATTCCGCAAGTGGATATAAGACAACACCTGCCAGATGTCCTCAACATCGCCAACTCATCGATCAAATTGAATATGGCAACTAAGGGAGTATGAATATCTTCCTACGCAAGAGTCACGCCCAAAGACGCACCGTTATTTGCACTCATTCTTGCGGAGGCCAAGTTGAAGTTGAATACGGTTTCAACCAAGCTGGGTCAGTAAATAGATTTAAAAAAACATTACGACTTAATAAGTGGGTGTGGTACCTCCTATACAAAGTAAATATTAATTTTTGTATATCTTGTGAATGGCAATAGTAGAATTCTCTAAATTAGGTTTAAATAACGTCATGAACAATACGCATCATCAGTCAATAAGTACGCGAGATTGGATAAATGGGCGTGACAGCTTGCATTCATACTAAATATTGGATTATGTAAATGTGGAGAGCGACAACTATTAAATCTTCGTTATCTATCCACATCATCCAAAAAGCGGGTATTACAGAAATCACACTGGATAAAGGCTATCTATGAACATATAGTGCCTTTCTGGAAGGTAAAAATTATTGTATTTTGACCAGAAGGGGACGAAATGGGAAAAAGGGTAAAAAATGCAAGTAAGAAAGCATTTAAAATAATATTTAAAATGGAAGTAGCGAATCACTCCGGGTTTTAGCTAGTCAGTAAATTACTTTTGAAAGGGAGGATTATGTTTTTTTCGAAAATCACCCCAAGAAGTAATTAGCTATGAATGGTTTTTCGTAGTCTAAAGAGCTTCTTTTTACATGTTTAAGGTTAGATAAAAATTGTGCGAAATTTGTAAAAATTATGCTATTTTGTAATATTAAACAGGATTTTCAAACGGCACTTTGAATTACGTTGTTTGCTGTTCGAATTACTTACACAAATCAATCAAACGAAATGTTTTTAGTTGTTTACGCGTGATTAACATATAAACTAACTGAATTGACAAAATTCTCAGTTTTATTTGCATACTTTAAACAGGTAAATTTAATAAATTTTTAATATATAATATGTGACAAAAATACTTTTCAAGACAGCTGGAGATGAAAAAAAAACCGATTAAAATTAGATCACATTGGTTTTTTAGTAATAAACAGGGTAATTAATATTCCTACTTAACTACGCGCTCTTCAAATTTTGTAATTTGTCTCATAAGTAGGGATTAAATTATGAACCAGAGAGGAAATTACGAAAAAATGTTGTCGTGTGAACATGCTATAAGTCTATACAGTTAAGAATACTGCTGATTGAATTTTGATAAAAAAGATATTGTACTACAGTATTACCCATATAACTACCCCGACAAAAATTCACCCTTTTTGTTTAGTTATGCCAATGAAGTATTTAAACGAATGGGTCTAATTAACTTTTAAAGGTATTTATTCGAAGTTATACAATTATAGTGAAGAAGATATTGCAGAAAATTATAATTTTGACAAAGCTATTAAAGGAACTGAAACTTAAAACGCACGATAATTCATATCACATTAAAAAGTAAACGAGAGTTGTGTCAAATAAAAAGTTTGAAATAAAACTTAACGGAAATTTTATTTTATGTGGGCAACAAGTACTCTGGTTAATTAAACGAGGGAAATTTAAAAGGAATTGCCGTTTCTACCAAATATATTTAAGATAATTATGCGAATTAGGTAATTAAATGTGAAGTTTTATTGGAAAATTATAGGACGAAAACAGATATTAGGAAATTTAGACAAATAAATGGGAAAGCAAATCAAGCGTAAGTTAATTAAGCTGGCTAGGCGGTAATACCTATGCAACTAGTAGATATTTAACATTGACGATTAGATGTAAGGTATCAAACAGTTTAACCTGCTGGACTATAATTTTTATATTTATTTTGTGTTTAAAAACCAATAATTGGTGACCCAAATTTACTTGTAAGTCCACATTTGTAATTTGTACTTTTATAAAATCTAATAAGAAAAAAACTCGTGTTCAGCCTTCAATAACAGATCTACAGCATTACAAAAGATTGCATTTCAATTGCAGTGATAAATTTTGCCAAAACTTTTTGAAGAAAAAAAAAATTTTGTAGACATCATTAGTAGAAAATTATATAACAAAAATGCAGAAAAAAACTACAATTTTTAGTTAAAGCAAATAAATTTTCCAAACACCACAGAAAAAACACAACACTACACAACTCACAACATAATTTATGAACAACATGAGTAAGAAAAAAAAAAATTAAAAAAAACAGAAAAATATTGTCTTCAATACCATATTGATTGACGCTGAAAATTACCATAATTTGTGCATTGAAATGCAAATTGTGTTTGAAAAAATAGGAAAAAAAATTATTGAAAATCCAGAGGCAAAAAGAGAGAGAGAGAGAGAAAAAACAAATGGGAAAAACTAACAGATGGAAAAATATTCTTAAGAAATCGAAAGAAAAACTTTAATTTGAAATTATCTATGAGATTCAATGAATGAACGAGGAGTATAAGAAAAATATTAGGTGTGGCTGCCAGCCAAACAGCCAGTGTTAGTGGGTGGGTGGTATACACAATACAACACATTATATAAAACCCTCAAGTTTAGGAGTCAATGGGGCCAGATGTGCTACAAGAAAAAGGGCGGTAAAGTTAGACAGCTATAACGTACGTGTTTGTTTGTTAGTATTGAGAAGTGTGACGTGATGATGAAGTTCGTAGCAGCTGTCGCTTTTTCAATACTTTGGTAAAATAAAAAAAATATTTAAAATATACCAAGCAAATACGATAATATAGAGAGGATTCTTGAAAAGACAAAGTCGATGACTTTGAAACGTGCCAAGAATAACCGCAGACTTATTCTATTTGAAAATTGCAGAAACTTACACTTTTGCTCTCTGACATCAACAACACTACGAACTATTGAAACTACCACTACAACTATTACTACCACAACCGTTTCTGCCACTACTATCTACTATATATTTGCAGACTTTGTTACACTACTACTACTATTTATTTACTTTGGCGTACTATAGCACCAAACCAATACCATTACTAAAACTACATATTTCTACTACTAATTTAACTACTTATACTCGTACTTATTAGAAGTTTTCTTTCATAGTTTACAGAAGTAGTAGTAGTACTAGTAGTAGTAGTAGTAGTAGTAGTAGTAGTAGTAGTAGTAGTAGTAGTAGTAGTAGTAGTAGTAGTAGTAGTAGTAGTAGTAGTTTAGTTTTTATACTATGTTGATAGCATAGACTATTTAAGAGTGAACGCTCTTAGATTTTTTCCTTCATATTTTTTCACACAATTTAATGCTCACATGCAATCATCCATGTTATGAGTTTAAATGTTTTTTTATGTGTTTTTAATATTTATGTTTCATTTCTTTTAAGTATTTGCCAGATAATGTAAACTCTTATGAAAACTGGAGCATTAAAATATTATGGAAAAATTTTTTCCATTGAAGATATAAGCCTTGTTAAGTGCTTTTCTTGTATCGTAAGAAACGCAAATAAATTCTTGAACTGAATTATTAAAAAATTCTTTAAACATAATTCAGAGAATTTATTATGAAATAATCATAGCTAAAGAGAATTTTAAAATAAATAATGAATTAAATAATAATTCTGTTATAAAAGACTAAGCAGGGGCGAAAAATGTAAACAAACAACGTGCATGGAATACATAGGATTATTTCTCTAAATGTGCTTAAGCCAAAAATGTCAGTAAAGAAAAATAAAAGTTTAGATTTGTGATAATAAATTATTGATAGCTTCAAAGCATAGCTGAATAAATAAGCTCTTTTGACCCTCATCTAGCTGAGTTGCTTAAGCTAGCGTAAGCATATTCAAGTTGACTTTTTAAGTTGACAAAGCTAATTTATTTCTTATTTTCTCTCATACCTAAGTATTGACACGCGTTGAGCGATTGTAATAAACCTTGCTCTTGGCTTTAATTATTTTACTAAGTAAACCTACTTTCGAGGTATTCTTCGACATTGTGCTCTTTAACTTTTTTGACATGAGTGTACTACCTTGATCAAAAAGATTCCGGCATCACCCCCGTGCGGCGGTCCCATCCTTCCGCTTTTAGTTTCTTTTGTTTTTTGTTAGGTTAGTATATTTGTTGTTGATATTCCCGCTAAATCTTAGCATCTTAGCTTGACATTTGCATAAGCTACGTAGCGTAGAGTACATCTATCTCTATGTGTGTTAGCGATTATTTACAAGTTTAGAAACGGCTGCTGAAATGCGTACCCATAACGGTTTTTTAACTTTTCTGTAAGTTTATATATGTTTTTTAATTTTTTAATTTAATGATTTATTTGAACAAACTTTAAAAAATTAATAAGTTATAATGACTTTAACCTAAAAAACGTTTTCAAATTATTTTTTCTTTCCTTTTTTCAAATTAAAAATTTAAAATTAAAAACATGTTCCAATTCCTTTTTGTATGGGGGATTTTTCTAATGGTAAATTTATGTACAAAATGCATTTAAAATACATCACGTACGAAAATCGTACATCATGATTTAATGCAGTTAATCAAATTGTGCTTTTTTTGTTTATACATATATATGTATTCTTGGCGATATGCATCTGATGGTGCATACATGCATATATGTATATTCTATGTATATATAGAAAAGTTATGTTGGGGATATATGATATATGCAGGAGTATATAGAAAATTAAGTGTGTTCGCTATGTTAAGAAAAAAAACATTTCACCTTATTTTTTTAGTTCTCTCAAAATAAAGATTTTGGTCCATATTCATAGTCAAAAATAAAGTATACTTTATTTGAACAAAAGCACATAACTTATTCATAGACAACTAAAAGTATACTTTTGGCATTAGAGTCGACTTTAAATATAAAACCAGCTGAACTTGTTTTTAAATAATTAAAAAAAATAAAATTAACATGAAAAATTTGTGAACAATTTTTTGATTAGAAGATATTTTGCTATTATTGATTATTTTGGGACGGATTCCGATGGTAGGAATCCTAAAATAGATAAAAGAAGTGTTTAAACCTTTTGTGTTAAACGATGATGATTTTTTTCTTTTTTGATATGTTCATGCATATTATCCCATCTTCTATAGGATATAGCTTTTTTTTTGGGCTATGAAATTTGGTGATAGTATTTATCTTTTAGCACTTAGACGTTGTTACAGGTTTGCTAAACCTTAATCTCTTTAGAGTGAAGTTGCACAGATGGGACTAAGACGATATAATGTTTTGGATGTCCAATCTTTCTGTATTTTATGACTTGTGTGGAGTGACTGCTATCTTTAAATAGACTGAGAGAAACATATTTAACTGATGAGTTAAGTCAGCACTCTTGTATGGATGTTAGTTCTGAAACATAACAATAATAAATATAATATAAGGCGATGCTAAAGCCAAGAATATTTTGCAAAATATTAGAACTATAATATATCATACCATATACACATGCTTACAAACACAACAGCCAAATATGACGATTTATTATAAATTTTGGTGACAAAAAAAAAAAAAAAAAATTAGAAAATTTGTTTTATCTATTTTTTAAGCAGTTGTTATATTCATTTGCGTTTGAAACACTTTAAGGAAATAGTTATGCTTTTAAATACAATTTGATGCAATTTTAATAAAAACCATGAATTACCAATTCAGAAAATTAATTGATCAAAAAAATATTAGCAGTCAGGTATTCAAATGGGTCAAAAGACCCTGTTTGTCATTGTAGGTTTAAAAAAGAAAAAACTAAGAACCATCTGTTCAGAGTTTCCACTTAAATATTTTATACAAAATTCTATATAAACATTAAGCAAATTGTAGTTTAAAGTCAGTTCAACATAAAGTATACTTTATTTTCAACTATGAATATGAGAAACATAGCAGAAGGTTTTAAGTTAAAGTAAGTCTTTAAGTTTTTTTAGAGAACTTTTTGTGAGAAGAAATAAAATATAAATCATTTGTAATTTCGGACACCCTAATAAGATTTTTTTTTCTTTCAATCCGAAATATTTTAATTTAAACAAAATTTCAACCAAAGCTTTTACAATAACAAAAATTGTGTCTACAGTTTAATTGCATTTTGTGGAAATCTAAATGCAATATGCGTAGGTTTCTGAAAAAAAAGAATAGAAAAGAAAATTATTGCAAAAATGTATTTGCATGTGTGAGCATTAAATACTAGGTATACTGCAAATGACAACGAAACGAGGACAGTTTGATAATTCCGTTAACTTTCATATTTTCAACACAGAAGCACATTGTTCACTTAAATCAAACGATAAGAAAGGACTGTAAGCAATAAGATTGTAGTCAAATTTTTTTGTACGAAGCTAATGTAGTCTATGGTATACCGATTTCGGACACATTCAATATTGATTAAACCCTTCTGCACTTCTTTGGTTTTTAGCCGCAAAATTTTTCCCTTTTATGATAAGATAAGCTTGAATTTATCCATTATAGGGACGAAGATTATGCTTTTAAAAGAAAATAATAAAATTTACTTTTTTCATTTGATCATAGGAAGGGCTCATATCCAAGGGATGCAGAAGTGTTAAGTAAGAAAAGACAGGTTGGCAATTACAAAAACAGGAGTTCATAAATTAAGCAGCAAATTTCTTTCCCTAATAAGAAAGGTTTCGTTCATTATTACTAGATTTCGCTTCTGAAAATTCAATTAAAATCTAGTAGATGAACTTCATCACAAGATTTTGTCAACATCTAATTAATATCCAGAAGATTTTGTTATGCAACACAATTTTTTTTTTGCTAAACATTTAATTTTTTGTACTAAAAATTCGTATCAGGTTCGCAGGGTCTCACCCTTTTCAATCGGATGTGGCCATCATCATTTACGATTGCACAAGCGAATAGCTTCGGGTGGATCTTTAGTTTTTTCAAATACGTTCCAGCATACCTCTCGAAATATTCTCTAACTATGGGCATGTTCAAATCTTTATGGATGTTCGAGTTTCTTTAGAACCATGGAACCTTTGTTATCAGTCGCAACATTTTGTTTTGGCGCCTTTGAATACGTTTAATGTATGTAGCTGAGTTTGTGCTGCACACGTAACTGTACTCGGTAGCACCAGATTGGTTTCAAAAACGCATTATGAAGAAAGAGCTTACAGTCCAAGCTAAGGATCGAGTTTCTATTAACGGGCCAATTTATTTGTGTCGATTTCAATTTTATTTGCCACAACTTAACACCTATGTGGCTTTACATATTAACCGGCTGTCGAAATCTATTTTCAAATATTTATCCTGAGGACACTGAAGGATAATTTAGTTGTTCCTACGCATTGTAAATGTTATGTGAGTACATTTTTGCTCGTTAACCTTTATTCTTTATGCTTCAATTATCCTTCTAGCTATATGATATAGTCTTGCAAATACCCTATTTCTTTCTGCTGGTCTTTATATAGGCTATCTCATTCAATATATTTTCTTGGTGTAATCCTTCCTCAAATAAAACTTTCCTTCAGATAGATGTTCTCGTAATTGGCTCGTACATTTTATGTCAGTTTATATATCAGGATAAAAAGAGTACATCAATATTTTCTTCTTCTCAAATGCTATTCTTATGACACTTGCGCTGTACTTGTTTTTAAATATACTCCTCTTGGGAGCATATGGCTTCCACAAAGCATAACCATTTAACATTGCTTACCGTTGCCGATTTTACTTCTTCCCATTTTAAATTTTTCTGTGTTTGTTCCTGGATAATCGTGCTTCGCCAGGTGCTTCTTGGTCGACTACGATTTCTTAAGCCTTGAGGATTCCTCTCTAATGACATTCTAGTGATACTATCCGAACTTTTTCGGATGGTGTGACCGATCCATTCCCATTTTCTTTTTATTTTCTGCTTCGGTATGGGTTCCTCAATAGTTATCTTCCACAGTTCTGTGTTAGGCCAGAATATTCCGCATATAATTCTGTGCCAATTTTTATGAATACCTGGAGTTTTGCGTGATGTTTTTCGATACAAGCCAGGTTTCACTGCTATACAATAGAACTGATTTAACACATGAGTTGAATATTCTCGGCTTAGTCTGTCTGGATATGTGCAAGCTTCTCCATACTGACAGCAGTCGTCCCAATGCCGTTTTCACATTGTTGAACCTGTTATCTACGTCCGTTTCTGTGCGTCATTTGTAATCATTGTACTTCCTAGATAGCAGAAACTGCATATAGCATATTTTATGCGAGAGTAGACAAATGTTATCCCTATAGTCCATAGTTCAAGTTGGCTTGAGAGACTTCACGTTATCCCTTTTCTTTCTAAACAGACTTTGCTTATTATGTCATCCATTACGATGGCGAATAGCTGAGGTGAAAATGGTGATTCTCTTTTTGCTTCAATATTGGTGTGTTAGAACTGAAACCTCTGCATCCTCATACATTTCTCTAATTATTCGAATTATTTTTTGGTTTGTTCATAGTGCTTTCCATATTAAAGCTCGTCTGATGGTATCAAATACTTACTTGAAATCGACGAACAGTAGACTATTCAATGATTATTCGTAAAATGTTGGTCTTATCTATGCAGTTTTTATTTAGTCTTAAGGCTGCTTGTTCGTTTCGCAATACGTTGACAATTTTGCCCTGTAGTCTCTCCAGTGTTATGACTGAAAGTATATATGGTGTTAAGCAGAGTAATTCCCATAATTACAGTCTTTCAAGTCGCCACCCTCCGGTAATCTTACAATGATGCCTCCCTTCCACGTAGGACGCTGATGTGATGTGAAGCCGTAAAAGTTCAGCTTTTGTTTGGATATCAACCCGCAGAATTTCCGCCGGTATTCCATCTTTGCCTGCCGCCTTATTATTTTTAAATTTACCAATCGCCTCGTCTTTCCCATTTAGATTGGGAGGGCTGCACGTTCCTCTATCGCCGTTTCCAACCGTCTCGCTGTCCTCAGTAGTGCTTGTGACGTAACTAATTGCATCGTAATGTTCTCACCATCACCGTGTTCGTAAGGTAAATGAGGTCTATTAGATATATATAACTAAGACCGAAGCACTTATTTACTAAAGTGATGAGAATTTTTAGCGGTGCTGTATTCATTTAATTACACTAGTCTACAAGAAATAAAAAATTTTCTTGCCTTTTAATAAAACACTGAACTCAAATCCATTTTCATATTTTTTCTTCGGGCTCAAATTGTTTTTATGGGCGTGGCAAATTGTTCGCCCAAATATGGTAATCGTGCCAATATATTTCATCATAACTTGAAAACAACTCGACCGATTTTAATGCAAGTACGACCAAATGTTTAGGAACAAATATTCTATAAATCACCTGAATTAAATTGTTTTGTATTTTCAATAGTTTGAAAGTTATTCGTAACTAAATTGTAAAATAAAATTTCCCACAAAATTAGATATTTTCTTTTTTCAAAAAGTTATAAAAAATTGTTTAGAATGAAAACTTTACATATTAAGCATTCAAAATAAAGCTTAATATGTTGAGAATAAAATAAGCTATTATTTATGAAAGCTGGTTGGTTATTGCTGATATTTTTTGACCAAAATTGGCGAAAAATATTTTTCTTACAAAGTTAGGTACCTGCATCTAATTTTGAATAAAATCAGTAATAGCCAACCAATTTTCATGATTCATAGCTTATTTTATTCTAAACGTTTCAAGCTTTAATTTAAATGCTTAACACGTAGAACATTCTTTTTGGAAAATTTATAATGACTTCAAAAAAAATTCTCCAAATAACTTCGAAACTGTGGAATTAAAAAAAAAAAAAAATTAGTTCAGGTGATTTATATGAAATTTTGTACCATAGTATTTGCTGGTGCTTGCGTCAAAATCGAACAAGTCCTTTTCAAGTTATGATGTTATTGACATAACTACCATATTTTAGGCGAAAAATTTGCCAACCCAATAAAAAAATTTGGAAAAAACTGAAAACGGATTTGAATTCAGCGCATCAAAATCATTCTATTCCATATAGTTTTTTTAAGGTTTTTTTGCTGTAGACCAGTGTTATCTTTTTCAAATTCTTAACCGTTGATATGTATTTGTGGTCACTGTGACCAATTGATTAAATAGAGCGACTGAATTAGAAAATTGCTATTAATATGCATAATTGGAATGCATAAAATATGAATTGTTATTCCACAACTTCAGGAGTTTTTCTTTTTATAGACAATGGCTTACGATTTCGTGCTGTAATTTTTAAGCCACTCTCCCCTTGTAATCAAAAAAAAAAAAAAAAAAAAAATCCGATCAAAGCTTTAATATATGACCGGAATTTGGCGTTTTTTGTTTGTTTTTTTTTTTTTGTTTGCAATTATCTAGTAATTTCATAGATCCTCTGCGATATGTGAGAATATACGGTCATTTACTTCTTAGTGTCATATCTAAAAGTATTGAAAAATATGCTGGATATTGCGTTCTATATTGTGTACAAAAGTCTTTGATTCGCATAAAATTTAGAGCACTGGAACAAAATGTTTTATGTTTTAACGTTAAGTAATAGGAAATTAAGCGTTTAAAGCAGCTCTCTTGAAAAATTGCGTTTTTTGAGCTGTGACACTATGGTAGTAAACGGGCGATATGTACAACGTTAAGCCTTGTTCTTTTTAAATAAGTTTTACATAAAAAGTGTATAGTATACTTTTTTCATGTGTATTTCTAAACAATGAACCAAAACTTTAATAGAAATTTCATTTTTTAATACCCTCCTTCCTAATATGTATGTGTCAGTTCTGATTTCATTTTCCATTTCTCTTATTGTTAATAATTTTATGCTCATTTTTATTCAACACTATTTCTACTACTAATACTACTGCCAACATTACTGTGCTTTAAAACTATAGTTACGCACACTGTCACTGACTCATTACAATATTTCAATAAAACAAAACCATCAACTGTAAATATTATTTACTTTATTCTATTTACATATATATACATACATACATGCACACATATATGTAAAGGGTCCGCCAAATAAATTGTTTTTTTTTTTGAAAATGCTATAAAAAAACTACTGAATATTTTCTCAAATTTCTTTTTTTATTTGAAAGTACAATCTATCCGGTTAATAATGGAAAATAATCTCATTCAAATGGCTGACTCGACTGGCCATGCAGTAGCACGATCGGTCCAATATTTAAGCACATTATCGATTGTGTGCAGCTGTATTTCACTTTACACTTTCACTCCTTTAAAACGTCAATTGTCTCTGGCTTGTTGGCGTAACACTTATCATTGACGGCATCGAGTGTAGCTTCGGCTGTGTGGCACGTAGCGCCGTCCTGTTGAAACCAAATGTTGCTCATATCCTCCTCTTCAATTTTTGTGAACAAAAATTCGTTTAACATGGCCCGATAACGATCGCCATCGACTGTAACGTCCACTCCTTGCTCATTTTCGTCTTGGGTGTATCGGCTTTTCTTCACCTGAAGAGATGATTTTTTTTTGGCAAAATCGGCATCTTCTGTAAGTCGATCGCACGCCCATTTAGCGAAGCGAACTTCAAGCGTATACACAACCATATTCGTTCAGCGGAAGGATAAGACTAATTATCTGTCAAATCAGACATGAGCTAAGTGTTACTATTCACGAAATAAGCACTAATTGAAAAAGAAACGTTAGATGGCGGACACGTTATTTACAAATGAGTGTACTTTTTATATATTGTAGTACCACAAAACAATATTCCATATGTATATGAAATAGAGTATTGTGGGATGTGTTAGTGAAAGGAAATAACAGAGAAGAGGGTGAGGAAGAGAGTGTTTATAGCTTTTTATTTATAACGGTTTTTATATTTATTATACAATTTTTTTATTTTCTTTTTTTTATAATTTTTGTTGTTGTTTATTGCTAATAATTTTTACACGAAATGGATTTCTATGTCATTTAACAAGTAAACAAAAATTCACTAACACATACACACACATACTAATACATATTGTACTTGCAACAGTTACATTTATTTTCTTTTTCACACACACATACTCATACAACCTAAAAAAGAACGAAAATATATAAATGCAAGTGCATACTTACTTACACACTTACTGCATTATATGTTTGTAAGAGAATCTATATATTTTTCTATTATTATCTGCGGTTGTAGAGCCATAGTTGGTTGGGGTAGTAAAAATACACTCAAAGAATAATAAATTGGCAAGTGAAATCTTGATTTGAAGTAAATGCACAATTTAACGCTATATTTAGTTAGTAACTTTAATGACACACTAGTTATAGGTTATGCCAGATCTATGTGCCTTAACTGTGAAGAAGTTTTTTATATTTATTAGGTAACTATGATTATTATGAACAATTATGGTGCAATTTTTATTATGAAGAACTTAACTAGACTTTAATTTAATTTTAATATCGGGTTTTTTTTTTATAGGTTCATAACTTTAAGCTGGTAACACTGCTTTATTTAACTAATTTAACAGCTGATATTTGCTTTTTGTTTAGCTTAGTTTGACATATCATTACAGATAGACTTACACCAAAGCAACACTTGCAAATTGTTGAAATTTTTTATCAAAATAATTGTTCTGTTCGTTAAACTTTCCATGCAGTTTTTAATTTTATGGCGTACATAATCGTCCTTCAGAGCGGTTAATTGAATAACAATGGATCGTTTTTGGATCGCGTTTGTTCTTACTGATAATGTTCAGGGAAGCATTAAAGAAGATCTAAATAAATCAATTCGTCTCCGTTTTCAGTAATAGGGATTGTGCCTTTCCACTCTTTAAAAAAGATATTGACTTAAAAGTTTGCAAGATTTAAGCTGAAGCACAAATTGATATTGATATTGAACTTCCATTCAAAATTTTTTTGCTTGTATTGGTACTTAAATAAGCAGAATTGGTTTGAGGATAATCCACATGCTTTTGCGAAACACCGTTACAACCACAGAAAATTACTGTTTGGTGCACTTTATGGGCTGGCGAAGTCATTGGTTCATATGTCTTCAAACACGATGATGGTCAGAATGTTACCGTTAATGGTGAATGGTATAAGAACATGATTAAAAGTTTTTTTATACCTCATTTAGATGGCATTTATATTGATGCCATATGGTTCCAACGGGACTGAGCCACATGCTACACAGGCCGCGCTACATTTGATTTGCTTAAAGAAACTCTTGATGAAAAAGTTTCACGTAATGGTCCAATCACGTCGAAGTCTTATCGTTATGTTTCGAAATACTTAGGGCTTAGCCCGGAAATATGACGGGTCGTAACGTTATTCGTGGATTTTTGGAATAGGAACATATGTGAACCTTTGTATAGCCCTGATGAAAAAGAACTTTTTTCTGACAAATCCTTCTTAGCCTTCTTTGATAACTATTCAGACAGAGAAATCAACTGTTTTGACTTCGGTTTGGTCCCCGCTAAAACACTCCCGCGGCTGTTCCACTTTCCATCTTTGGCACATTTGTATACCACAAATTTCCTTCTCTAATGGAGTATGCAGTCTTCAAACCTCTCCACTTATTCTCATTACTTAGTCTTGCCCTGGAGCATTTGCCAAAGTCATAGAGTTTCATGATCCTGACCATAGCCAAGTCGGGAGTAAACGACCACTCGGCCAACCAGCTTAACATGAACCTCGCATAACCTTGTGCCTAACTCATCTCCTACTATCCTTGTCATGGTCTCTATGGATATATTTTTCACTGCCAAATGCAGCGGACTAAGGACCAATAGAACCTCGAGTGCAGCTGTGGGACAGGTTCTCATTGTCACAGCTATGCTTATGCACTCTTATCCCTACACCTTATTTAGCTCTGCCTGGGTTATTCCCAAACTCGTTATTACTTCCCATGCAACAGCCCTATATATCACAATTAGTCTGACCATCATGATATACATTCAGGATAATATTCTCCCTGCAAGCCACCATAAGCGTATGCGTGGCTTTTTCTGAGACAGATACTACCAGTATTAAACCGCCTTCCTTGTGGTATTTCCTGACCCAGTATTTTTTCGACTTAGGATGTTTTCCACCACACCATCGATTCATTGTCCTAAGTCCCGTCTGTATGATTTGATTCTCGATATCAAGGGGTAAAGATATCAGAACAATGTCGTCTGCTTAGTCCTGGCTGTCAATTCCCGATATATATAGTGTCGTTAAAAGTACATCAACAACTATACTCTACATTAAGGGCGATAGGAATACTTCTAGTGGGCAACCTCAAGTAGTGCTTACACTTATATTGAGGTTTCCTGTATTTGTTTCCGCAGACCTAGTACGATGGACCCCTGCTTTCCATCATAATATAGTAGGGTTCACTCTCCTTCCTACTAACGCCCTCGCTATAATGTCATGATAAGTATTATCAAAGGCCCCTTTTTGTTTAATTTTCTTGTCTTCCAAGGATTTCTTTATATCTCGCACTAACCACTAAGTATTATCAAAGGCCCCTTTTTGTTTAATTTTCTTGTCTTCCAAGGATTTCTTTATATCTCGCACTAACCAGCTTACTAATAGAAATAGAAAGAAAATCGACTATAGAGTATTCCGTAAAATTGTAGGATCACCTTATATTATTAATACGTATCGTATGCATGATTTTATAGCTGCGCTAAGCTTTTGCATCATGAATTTATTTTATGCACGGGCTATAGAATCTATAAAATATAAATTTTCTTTAATATCTTTGTTTACTAAATTTTCGCAAAGAAATTAAAATTTTCCCCTTTTTTTACTTTTTCAAACACGAACTTTGGCGTGTTAACAACACCTACAAAAACCTTAAAATAAAAAAAACTTCTTAAGGGTTGATAAAAATTCTATCAAAGTCATAAATTTCATTATATTTCGAAGTTTTATAGCTTTTTTTTCTTGAGTGTAAAGGTGGTTGGGTGGTAGTTCAAAAGGGTGGCAACATATTTTTTTGTCATTTAAAAATAACAGCGATTTTGTTTTCCGTACAAAACATAATCTTAAAAAGCAGATGGTTTTTATGTTTTTCCGTATATACTCGTCGATAGACAGACAGACATTCATTTATATATATTTGTACTCTTGGAAAAAAAGTTAGTTTCATTGTTAGTTAAGTTTGCTGCTGTTATTATTGTTTTTTGTTGCTATTTTTTAGGTTATTGCCTTATTTTTTGTTTTTCATTTTTATTATTATTTACTTTCATATGCTCCATATTTTTGCTTTGTATTTGTTATTGTTAAAAGGGAGTTTGGGGAATATTTTTACGATTTCGTGTGTTCTATGCCATATACTCGTACATATAAAAAAGGAACAAAAATAAAATTCCGTAGTAGTCATATTGAAAGTATAAAAGTACAATGACATCAAAATGCACTTAAATGTTGCATGTTACTCTGTTTTATTGTAATATTTTATTACTCAGCTCTCCGTATTACCTCCCTTTTAGTTTCTGTGTTAGGGTTTGTTTTGTTTACAACGGTTATAGTGTTTCGTTAGCAATATCCAGATTTTTGTTTTCTCTGACTTCAGTATTTTCTGTGCTGTGGCAGTTATTTAATAATTTTAACGATTTTTTGTATTTTAATTTTTTTTTATATGAATAATTTTGGTATCAGAAAAAATTAGCACTTTTATAGTCAAATGGTAGCAAAAAATTTTTAAAGACAAAATTTTAATTTTATTTGATTCAGTCAAGTTGCTTTGCTAATTATTATGTTGTTACGTTTTTACCCTTTTAAAAACGTGTATTTATGAGTTTGTAGATTTAAGTTAAAATAAAATAAAAGGTATGTTTAGGTTATAATTAAAATCCCTTATTTACACAGTTTTGTTCACCACTGCTTGTAATTTTTTACAAGCAATAACAAATTTTATATATAATTAATCTTTCTGTTAACAACTTTGTAAACAACTACAATTTCTCGACAGATCTTTCCACATAAAGATCTTACAACCCGATCGTTGTTAAAACTTAGGTTCGATCACAACCTTTTCAACTCTCTTTACTGAGTTGCTCTAACCAAACTGGTTTATATTTCATGACTCACTTTACTCCATATAAACCGAGTTCACACCGAGTTCAAACAAATAAACTGATTTCACGTTGAGTTTACCACACATAAACTCGAAAGCATATACTTCTTTCAGCTCTTGTTGTTTGTTATTTTCTGTTATTTGTTTTCTTTTCTGCGCGTTTTTGGTGTTGCCATATATTATTATCTGTAGCATTTCAATTTGTGTTCTTGTTCCTGTCGATTTAATTTTCTGTACATAGGCACTTAGTTGCTTTTTTGTGCCTTTTGTTTACTTATTTTTAGCAATGTAATAAATGACTGGGGTGCCTAACTTCATTTTCGTAACAATATTCTTGGTAATATATCCTTCCTTAGATTCAGTCTCTTGTGGGAGATACCAACTAATTGTGTGAGTCTGGTTATCAAAAAAGGAAAAAGGGCTTTCGTCTTCTGATAAGAAATTAGGTCTACTTTCTTCGACAACCGAGTCCTATGGAACTTGGGTTCCTGCATTTAGAAATATACCAATAGTGGTTGTGACGTGGACTTCTATAACATGCATTTGATATAGATACGCATTGCAACTAATAATCAACAACAGACATGAAAAATAAAGTGAAGTGCCACATATTCGGTTTGAGCTTTCGAAATAAAAAGAAATTGTATACTGCTGCCACTAATTTATACCGCCCAATGAGACTAAATTTCGTCTGCTAATTAGCCCACTCTTATAAAGGAGCTAATGTTGCTGTGAGTAGAATATACATATCGCACACTCAGTTAAAAAGTGACAACTCAAAATTTTAATTTTTTGGGTTTATACACTTAAACTGTGCGCAGTACACTTGGATTATATGGTCTAATGCCATTGATGCTGCAGAAGACAAAGAGATCTTTGATTCCTATCCTGCAGAAAATCTATTCCGATTGTTTGACCCTTAGTTGTATACCTACTAGTTTAGGGAGAACAAGGGTGATTTTCAATCCAAGAGTAGGTAGAAAAAGCATACTTATTTGCTAAGGCTTTTAGGCAAATTAAACGGATGGTATCGAGAGTGGGTGCTTGTGTTTTCTTCGAACCTGCCAGTTTTGCACCATCTTTTCGATTATCGAATACCTCCAGCATTTTTCAGGACAAAGGTTCTGCGATCCTACAGACATGTACAATGCTGAGAGAGTCTGTGGATAGTATCAGGATTTCTCTGATAGCCAGGCTGCTATTAGGACATTAGTGTCTCCTGGTAGCAACTCGACCTTGGCTCTCCATTGTAAGGTGTAGATGAAGTTCATTAATAATGCATGTAGCGCATTAGTATGGAATCTATTACCTACTTTCAAGGGGGAAACCTCTAGGTTTTTTCGTAGGAAGACACCTGAAGGCACCAGCTAGCTCTAGCTGTAATCCCTTTTTCCTTCTTCCTTTTCTGTGATCTTGGTGTGAGTTTATAAAGGCACAGGTGCTAATTGTAGTTATCAAGTTTTTCAATTAATTGGCCAACTAGCCAACCTACCTACTTTTCGATATTATTTGTCTGTTATAATTGCCAAACCATATTTTTTTGAATACAATAAAAATTTAGAAGAATTTGATATAAATTTCCAGTTTTATTTTATTTTGCAAAACGAAGTTTTTGTTGAAACATTTTTTAACTGAAAAGCTTAATTTCAAATCTTCTTTAAACATGTTATGTAATACAATACGCCATAGCACTTATACGCCCTCTGATGTGGTTGTTCTACCGCTTTATTTTGTTTAAAATTAAAAATTACCACGTTTGTGACTGTCTGTCTGTCAATTCGTTTGTTTTATGTACAAATCAATTCTCTAAAAGTTTCATATAACAATTGATAAAATAGTGGTTTGATGGATTATTATTATTCATAATTGCCACCAATTTATGTTACACACTACCGTTATGTCTCTGTGGGACTTTTTACAGTGGTATCTCTAGTTTAGAAAAGAAACAAATTGGTTTTCTATCTTTAATTAGCATTAAATATTAGAAATAACATGTTCGAAAATATTTCACTGTATGATAACCACTTTTTTGCCATAACACTTACAAATTATTTTACAATTAAAAATGATTAAATGGTGTGTGGCACAACTATTGGCTATAAAACAAACAACCGTACAAACTTACATTAGGACCATCACTTATCAACCATTATTACAGAAAAAAAAGTAAAATAAAATAAAAATAAAATGATAATAATGCCAACCGCTATAGTAATTAAAAACATCATATTAAATGCAAAATAAATTATGGACAAAAAAAAATTACCTACAGAAAAAGACCAGCTATACGAGTGAGCTTATAATCAATCAAAATTTAATCATCGAAAAAAAGTATCATAAATTGCAATAAAAAAAACAAAACGGAAGATTAAAAAAGAATACTGACAGCAACAACAGCAATAATCATAAACAAAATCGTTGTCGTCAATCATTAAAATTAATTGCAATCAATTGAATGTTTTAATGGCTAAAAAAAAAAATTAAATGATCACTGTTGTGAGTGGTTGCTATATTAAGCAATAATGCTGCAAGAAGACAAAAAAATTTAATTTTTTTTCGTAATAAAAATTCAAATGAATCGAAAAAAGAAAAAAAACTTTAGCCAGCAGGCAGATAGATATTCACCACTTAAGACACATAACGGGGCAGAGTATTAAATGCAAGCTGTGGCGAAATAATAGTAATTTGAGTATTTTTTTCACTGTCTCTTTTAGTTTTTTGGTTATTTATTTCATTTTTAATTTTTATCTTTCCTTTTCTTGCTTTTGCTCGCTCCCGTAACTCTTTTGTGTAGTATTTAAACAATGACAACTCCCAGAGGTAAAAAGTAAATTTATGATATCATTGGTGTGTTATAAAAGTAATAATATCCTTAAATAGATACGCTATTATAATTCAAAAAGTGTAGTATCGATGTTAGAACCGCTTGTGAGCAGTTGTTTTACGATAATATTTTCCGCCAAAAAGCGAGTTTTTAATTCTTAATATGATCTCTGTTAAGCTCGATACAATTTTGATTTGAATTTATTGTTTCGACGGCGTTATGTTGAGCGAAAACGCATTGCGATCCAGGGATCTCTTGTACAGGCACTTCAAACTAAGGCACTTCATTCAAAGACATTTTTGCATGGTATTGTTAGTGGTGATGACAAATAGATACATTACATAACCCCAAGCCCAAAAAGTCGTATGTAAAGCCTAGCCAACCAGCCAAATCAACGTCGAAGCCGAATATCGATGGCATCAGGGTAATACTCTGTATTTTGTGGTATCAGAAAGGTGTTTTGTATAATGTGCTGTTAAAATCAGCCCAGCTGTTGAAATCAGAGGACCTGTACCGAACACAATTGATTTGTTTGAATAGAGAAATCAACGAAGAACGACCAGAATATTCGACCAGACACGAAGCTATAATCTTCCATCGTGATAACGCTCGGTAAGGTGTTGAAAGTCCGGTTAAAAACTATTTGGAAAACAGTGGGTGGGAAGTTTTGGCTCATCCGCCCTATAGCCCAGACCTTTCCCCTTTTGCCTACCATTTGTTTCGATCGATGTAGAATGCCCTAACTGGAATACGCTTCACTTCAGAACAGGGTATCAGAAATTGATTTGATTCATTCTTTACCTCAAAACCGGAATAGTTCTTTCAGGGCGAAAGCCAATGCTCCCAGAAAGACGAGAAAAACAAAGATTTTGCTCTTAAACTGTTTTTGTTAAATTATATCATACTAGAGTAACCATTTTCGTATTATTGAAAGCTTTTGTGTTGTATATAAAGAGATCGAACGGTTATTATTCGGTGGGTTTTAACATTTTTTTTGGTTTAGTTGAATACGGTTTTTTCAAAATCTTCATTTTTCGAATACCGAATAAACTGGTTAATTTAACTCGGATAACCGGTTAATTTAAATAAGTATAATTTTTATACATATGTATGCTTTTTTATTGCACACTTGAGCAACAATAGCTTTTTCCCATCTTCGGTAAATAAATATTGATTTTTATATATGGAGAATGATCAACTAGACGCATTGAAAGCGACCTACAAACGCGGTCTTCGAAAGACAGATATATTAGTGAAGTTTTTCACAGCGTAAATATACATATCCAGTCTCTAGTAATGTTGTGAGGTGATATCACTGTTGAAAATTGTCAGATGGTGTGGCCTGGGATTGTACCGACGACTTTTTGGTTGTCTTACCTAACATACCACAGTGATACCTACACTATTAAATACGTGGTGCATGAAATTACAAACAGTGCTGTTCGAAACCTAAGCAACTTTTATTGTCGAGGCAATTAAGGACTCGTATATTACTAATAGATTTATTCAAAGTAAAACACACCTTTAATTTTCTTCTCTACCGAGTAAAACAACAACAAAAACGCACACCATTTTGGCATAGTTTTAGTGAGATTTGTTAGACTTATTCTTAGTATTGATTGCCATGTTAATTTTAAGCCCTCCATCAGCTTCTGCTTGTTTGTAAAACGACATGATCCAGCTCTGCGCTTCAAGAATTAAGAACAATTTTTTGAAAAAAATCGTATAATCGATCTCCTTAGTTGTATACCTATAAAATGTATTCCTCATAAGAAAAATTTAGAGGAATGCATTAAAATTAATTATTGGAATCGACTACCAAGTCATTTAGACCAAGTTAAAAAACTGTCATTTCAGCCGTGGTAGGTGCCATATCCACTCCTTAAATTTCGCTATATTTCGTCTGAGTGTATTGACTATTAATTTATTTAGAACAAATTCAAAACCTTTCCCTATTACCATTTTAAAGATATACAATAGGAGGTGCCACTATTACTTATCTAATTCCGCCCACTTTATGACTGGTAAATTGTATTGATCACGAAGAAATTTTGTCCCAAACTATAACCGTTCTTTAAACATACAAAAATTAATACTTACTTTGTATAGGAAGTGCCACACCTACTGCTACAATTTCGGTAAGAGAGACCGTTTTAAAGATATTGACATATAAATGAAAATTGTATATGGTCGTGGTATCGTCCAGTTTAACTTATATCATCAGTGAGAGTACACCTTTGCAACCCATGTTTAGGTTTGTAAATCGAACATAGAACTACTTATTTTTATATATATAGATGATGCAAATTTACTTGTATAGTATATTTTTTGGTCGTAATGGACCTATTTATGTTTTATTTTTACTGTCTCTAATACAAGCCATTGTATGGAAACGACTAATATAAAAATAATGTCAAAAATACATAAATTGACGTTAAAATAAAATGAAGTAAAAACGAAATCCCCAAAGCACTTAATAAACTCTATAAGTGTTTAACCTCACCCCCACACCTTGATTCCATTTGAAAATTTGAAACAGCCAAGTGTTATAACGTTTTTGTGTAAATTCTTCTTCCGTTTCCTTCCTCTTCTTGGCTAATTCTGCGCAACAACCACTTATACTTCAATTAACATAATATAGTGTAATAAAATGAGTACTATTAAAATTAATAACACTTACCATACTATTATTGTTATAAAAAAAACTAAAAATTCATATTTTCCTTTTCTTTTTCTTATTGTTTTTCGTTTATATTTCTTGTATTTTCTTCTACAGAAAATAATTTACGATATTTTGTACGATATTGTGGTGTGTCTTATAACAAATGTTGCATAGAAAAAAAACGAATAATAAAACATTATGTTGGATTTTAAGTAAATAATTATAGAAAAACTAAAAAATAAATAATAAAATTAAAATAAAAGATGAAAAAAAATGTTTAATAAAATACAATTGCTCTCAGACATTTATAACTGACAACAAACGAAAAACGTGCAAAACGTTTTTATTTTTTTGTTTTTGTTTGTTTGTTTTTTTTTTTTGCCTCTTTATTGTGCTTTTTTTTGGTAGTAAAGTGTAATATTTTTTCCGTTTTATACAACTACTGGAAGTAGTAGTGGTAGTGGTGGCACACATAGTGTCAGTTAGTCAGTCAGTATCTGTGTGAATTTTTGGTTGTAGTAGATTATACAGGTGCCACATTTTGTGGATTTTTATTTGCAATTTTTTTTGCATATTTTTATTTTACTGCTGCTGTCTGTTATTGTATTTTTTCTTGATCACGTTGTTACCTTAAAGCGTCAGTTATAATGATTTATGGTAATATATTAAATTTTTTTCTTATTTTTGCCTTACCATTGCACGAGTATTACTTCTTGTCAGCTTTATACTCTGTATTCCAGTATAAATATTTTTTTTTAATTTTTTAGTTTTTTTTAAGGGGGGTTTCTATTTGCCACAGCATATATTTAACCTTTTGTGGGGAATTGTTTTCTAAAAGTATTGTTGTCATGAGTCTTTAAGGCGACCTTTAAAAGTTGTCAGGCATTCAATTGAATTTGTTAAATTAAATGATGTTTTTGAAGCGTTTTGTAATTAGTAATAATTAGCAATTAAATTTAAAATTGATTTAATGAAGTGATTTTGGTTTTAAGTAACAGCTGTGTGAAAAAGTAAGTAAAGTTTAAGACTGTAGCATAATGGGAGCTAAATATCATACCATAATTCAGGGTATTCTTTTAAATAAAACTTTTTTTTCAGCAAAAAGCTATATATAATTGCCTTAGTTCAAGTCTGATACATTGAACTCAGAGTTTTTCTAGTATATTTAAATCTCTCAATAGTAATGCTTCAATTGACCAAATTGTTTCATCATCGTTTGATCCTCTAGTTTATGTTTAATCTCTTCCAGAAACTCTAAATAATTTTCAAAGCAATCAATGTAATTTTCGGAGTATCAATCAGAAACAACTGTGGACTGGACCTTGTAAAAAAATACAACCAACTTTATGTATACTCTTGATTCATACGAAGAACTCCACTGCTATTATTTCTTGGCCTTTTTTAAAGATTCATGCCTTTTTTGCAATTACAAAACGAAACAAACACGGTATGCATCATACGGCTTTTTTCAAGAGCAGCTCGGGTTAGTTAGTGACAATAAGACAGCCCTTAGAGTACTGCTGGGCCAGCATATAATCAGATTTTGCTTGGTATCAGGTATCAGATCACTGCAATTTAAATGGCAAAAAGTTACCTACGAACTTTGTGACAAGATAAGGTGCGGCAAACCTATCATTAGCTGTGGAGTGATTGGTAAGACCGTTGACAAACCATTTTTTAGAATGGTGAAGGAATGATGCCATGTTAATTCAATAATTTGTAGAAAAATAGAAGGGACTGCAGGATATCCAAAGCTCTATGGCTCAAGCTGGATAAAAAAAAATTATTTAATGAACTGGGTAAGAAAACACTTAAAATTGTCATAGAGATCATTGTCTTTTATATCAAGAACCCTCCAACAGCACAGCGGTAGACCATAACCTTAAGGATATGTAAGGAGAAGAATGAACTGATATAGTCGAGTATATTGGTTGCCACTGCTCTAGACTATACAACTTACGATTTAGATAGTAAGGTAGTTGATATCAAGATACACTTTGCCAGACTACGGTCTAGGTAACATGATTGGGTTAATAATGGGCTTTCAATGAATAAAGGACAAACAATAAGCAAAAGAAGTATTCTTGTGATAGAAGACTAGTCTTGGTAGGTGATATTCTAGAAGGGCTTCAGGATGGATCGAGTGCAGTCCACTTGAAAAGATAAACATAATTCATTATAATTATGTTCCATTTGACTTTAGATAACATCCACCTTTCTAGCTCAACCAGATCTACATCGGCGTTGCTTTAGAAAGTTCAGCACAGATCTAAACAAACAATTATCTACAGGTGCAAACTACGGCTACATAGCAGATGTATCCAAAATTTCCACGCTTTGTCAGTTTCTGCTGGGTCATCAAGGACATTGTGGTCTGGTGTTGTCATGTTGAAACACCACATGGAATTGCTGGCTGTTGTAATTGAATTTATGCTTTAATCTCGTTAATTGTTAACAGTAGGGATCACAATCAATCATTTGACCAGGTTGTAGAAGCTTAATATGAACAGTTTCTTTGCTTTCTTGGTGCCAATCCTGCCTTTGTCTTTGTCTGCCAAAATTCACCTTACTTACCTCATGATCTTTTCGCACATTATTGTCGTACGTGATCCATTTTTTAGCGCGCAAATTTCGTTTTAGCAGTTAATCGAAAATTAAAATTCGTTTCATGAAATTTATTGCTGGTCATTCATTTGGCCCCCAAGCATAAAGCTTCTTTGAGCATCTCTAAACCCTAATTCTCTAGCAACGCCCACGGTGAGAAAGAACTGCCGTTCTTAATTTTTTTTAGTGATTTCGTAAAAATTTTTGGTGATTGGTCGATCAGAACGAGATGCATTTTAACATCAAAATTACCTGGTCGAAAATGAGCAAACCATTTGACTGCTGTTTTTCTGATTATAGCATCGTCTCCGTAGGCTCTACGAATTTACTCCGCAACCTATAATAGAAAAGCAAAATATAATGGTAATGTTTCGAATTTTCACTTTAAAAGTAAATAGCTTTTAACAGAATAACGTGATTTAAATAAAGTCTTCTAACAAGGTGAAGCTTAAAATGTCGCCTTTCAAACAAGTTTTAGTGTTGCCTGATGCAAAAAATATTACCAGAGATATTACACTTCGACACATCTACTGACAATTTGTAACCAAAACAAGCCGAGCATCTAATATACATACATATTGTTAAGTTTTAACCTTTTGAGTTCTTTTAAATAGCGTAAAATAAAATATATGCAGCGAATTTATGTTTATTTTATTTTCACTTTTTGTATTTATACAGCAACTTCCTTAACTTTCACTTATTACACAATTACCCAACACTTTTGCGAACGCCTTAACGCGACTTTACTTTATGACTTTTAAATTACAACTTTACACGATGACTGTTTGACGTAGGCAAATCAGCGTCTCTTATATACTTAAATGCTTACAGTTTCTGGAAGTTCTGGAAGAGTTTTAAACCCTTTTAAATCTTCGATTTGTCCGTTATTTTAAGAAATATAAGATCGTGTTACCCAAAGGTGGTCGAATTGACAATGCTGCCAAATAAGTAAATAAGTGCGACATTGCCAAGATAACACATTGACAGCCTTGACACTAACCAATAGACCAAAATCTCACATACAGTTTTAAAGGCACTGATGTGGTGTATCTTCTTTTCAGTCATTTTTATTTCCATTACAAAATGTTCATCAGACATAGAGCAACTATTGAGTGTTTTACTATTGCAAGAAAAGACAAGAAATCAAAAGTGAGTCTTCCATATTACTCCAACATGCTTAAATGTATTCAAATGTAGTACATAGTGAAGTTTCTAGAATACGCTGGAAGAAAGAAGTTAATGTCAAGTTGTGTATAAGACAAGCGCAGACCAGGAAGTATGACTTGATCAAGAGCGGTACAGAAGCATGTTGTTGTGAAATCAAATATGTAGTTGATTATAAATCATTAATAAACAGCACAATACCTTATACCATTTTATTTGATACTTTAAGCTTAGAAAACGGTAAAAACATACAATCTAGTAATTCGTTAATTCGTTAATCGTTAATTGATACAAAGCTTGTAAAAGAGATTTCTATACAACATTTTTCAGTCTCGTTTTAAAAATTTCAATTAGACTTGACTTAACATAACGTAACGCATAACGGTAAACAGCAGATCGAAACCAAGCTTATATGCAGCACTATATTTGATTAGTGGTGACATACAATAACACCATAACCATAACTGTAACTTTGGATATCATTATGTTATGACTATAATTACAGTTACGTCATGTCTCACTAAGTCTTAAGAAATTTACCTGAACAAAAATTGTAAAATTAAACAAGATCTTTAAAACAATTTTCGTATTTTAATTAGATTTTATAGCGCTCTAATTAAAATTTGTTTCTTAAAGTAATTGCCCAAGCTCACTGCTCTTTTTTCAATTTCCTTATATTATCAAATTAGTTCAATTAATAATTATTACTCAAATTAAATTTTATAACAATATTAAGTTATTTTTTGAAAATGAAGCCATTAAAACTTATTTAGCACAAAATTATTCATAATTTTTAGACATTTGAAAAGGGGAAATCATTTAATTTCTTTAAAAGAAACCCATAATTAAAGGTGAATTAGTTAAACTTTATTCTTTAGCTTTGTTTCTCTTCTCTTTCGGTTATTACCAAATAGAAAAGTATTTAATTAAATGGTTGGTAGTTATTCAATAAACATTTTTCATTTCTAAATAAAGTAGCATTTTAGCTCAAGCGTTGGATACCAAATTTTCAGTTTTTCTCACCTTTAAAATGGGAATTACTGGCAAACACGAGAGACAAAAAAAAAAAAGAACTGTTAACGCCTACAACTAAAACAACTTGTTATTAACTGGGCTACTACTAATACTACTAGCGATACTACTCTAGCAACAAAAAGTGGCAAATGAATAAAGTAAAAACGTCGTTTTTCTTGGGTGGTAATATAAGCAGTAGTTGTAGTGGAGAGAGAGAGAAGAAAAACGATAAAAATGAACAGCCATAGAAAATATATTTAAAACAGAAATTGACGATAATTACACGTAATTTTACTTAAAGAAAATACACACAAAAAAGCATCGAAAAAGTTTCTAAACTGAAGCCAAAAAAAAATATTTTCTTGCTTTTCGTTAAGAAATCATGACACGTTGCTGCTGTTGCTATTGTTGTAGTTGCAAAGAGGCAAAACAGGTGGCAAAGTGGACACAATTGTTAAGGTAATTAGCCAGAAACATAAATAACACTTATTTAACTTAAAAGGCGTTAACGAACGAACGAATACAAACAACAACAATACATTGCCATTTACTGCAAACAACTAAACAGAATAGAACACAGAGTAGAACAGAAAGAACAACCCAAAAAAAAAACGTTTATGCCATTAAACAGCCAAATTGTTCAAGAGAAATAAATACAATTGTAAAGATATAATTTGAATTACACCATTTCCTAAATCGTAATAAGCGAAAAGCACTGGTTATATATCATTCAACATTGTTTAGGTATCTTGATATAATAAAGTAATTGATTTGATAAAAATTGATTAACCGGAGCAATTAATTGAAAGATTTATGGAACTTTTCAAACAAATGGTTACCAATTTTTCTGTTACAAAAGTGTAGATGAATAAAACATGCATAAAGCTATGATTTCGATGAAACTTCCATACAATATAATTTAAATGACCGCTTCTGGATTGGTTGCAACAGAAGTTGTTCTCAACTACTTTTTCGCACATTTCAGGCGGTATCTCAGCGAACGTATGTTGGTTTTCAAATGCTCCAAAGTTATGGCATTATCCGCGTAAAAATGGTCTTTGACATATCCTCACAATAAAAATCTAACCGCGTCAAATCACATGATCTTGGTGGTGAATTGAAGTCATAAAATCAAAAAACTATCCGCACGCCTAACAACACAAACGACCCAGGTTCGAGCCCCAGCAGAGGACATGACGAAGAAAAATTTAATTGTCATTAGAATGTTTAAGAAAGAGGCTTCAACTTTCCTCCAGACAACTCCATCTCAAAAGTAAAGGAGAAGCCTTCATGACCTTCCCGAATACCTCTGGCGATAATGACAAACATCATACGAATGATCAGAAAAACATGCCACCCACTGGGATAAAATTACAATGCTAAAGTAAAGATCACCACCAGTTAGCAAGGATCTTCACCACTACGCAAAATCGTATGAAGGAAACTACAGTAGATTTATCACCTTGAAAAATCAAATTTACTAAAGAAACTGAAGCAAAGCAATGGATGTTTTGTGGAAAGCCAATATGCCCCCTATAGGAGTGATGGAGAAAAAAAATAATCATACAATAAAACTGAATTCGGTTGTGTTTGCGGTTCGTGGCACCATCTTGCTAAAATCACATATCGTGCAGTTCATAATCTTCAATTGCAGGCCAAAAAAGATGATTATTATACAGCCATATCGCTCTTAAATATCGGCAACGGTTCCCCCAGCCCTTATTTCCGAAAAAATATGGGCCAATGACAACTCCAGACCATAATGCGCAACAAAATGTCACATTTTCCGGATACAGCGGCTTTTCCATAATCACTTCTGACAATTTTGCGTGTTTACAAAACCATCTAGTGAGAGAAGAGCTTCACCGCTAAAGAAAATTTTGTTTGAAAAATCAGCGTTGAAAGAATGTTGCTCTACCACCCATTCAGTATATCTACGGCTCTGTGAATGGTCAGCCGTCGTTAATTGTTACGACAGTTAGACTTTATATTGACGGAGGTGTAAGTCCAAATACAAAGTACGCTATAATGAGCCATAAGATACGCCCAATTGCTGAGAACGTCCAGGAATCGTCAAATTCGGATTATCTATCTAACTTTTACTAAAAGAAACGATATTTTCAGCCATGTGGAAATACCGATGTTGCGTAGGCTTGCCCATATCAGTAACGATTCCAGTCTCAAGGCAAGATAAAAATTTTATTTCTTTGGAAGCGCATGGAATAATTTTTATTGTAGAGTTTAAGTGATAACATTAAACAAGGGCGCGTTTGAAGAAAAACAAGTCAATCTACCAGTTTTTGTATCCACTATTTCGATTGGCAAATTTAATGGATTAAAGTTCGAATTACTTAATCACACACCTTATTTGAATATTTTTTTCCATTACACTCTATAAGAGCATATGGCCTCCACAAAGCATCCCCATCTTATTCGGTTTGCAGCTATTGTTTTCAAGCTTTGCTAATTAAGGTTTTAGATCTTTCAGTATCGCACAACTCCCACTATTTTTTGAACTACAGAGGCTTCTTCAGTCTTGAGGATTGCACTCTATAGCCATACTTGTAATGTTTTTGAGTTTTTCTGGTGGTATAGCCGATCCACTTAAATTTTCTACATTTAACTTGTTTAAGTATGGCTTGCTCGTTAATTATCTTCCAAATCAATATCACTGATATTGTTAGGCCAGAATATTCTGCATATGATTCTTGATGATTAATACCTGGAGCTTTGCGTAATGGTGTTCGACACTAGCCAGGTTTAACTGCCGTAAAACAGGGTCGACTTTACACCTGTATTGAAAATTCTGACATTTTCCATACTGATTGCAGTTGTTGATTATTGTTTACTTGCTTTACTCCAGCTTTGTAATGAAATGGTTGACTGATATTCTCGTTGTGAAGAAATAAGAGAACAACATCCACGTATATAGCTCTGAAGATTCCAATTATTTTCTGGGATATACCTCTTCTTCACAACGCTTTCATATGGCAGCCCGATTGATGGTGTCAGAGACTTTCTTAAAAACTTGGAAATCGAATCCTTAATAGTAGATGTAGATAAGCACAATAGAGCTTGCACTTGCTGGCTATTTTAAGGAGCTGGACAGTTCTTACTATAAACTGGGTACCGAAGCTGTTGAATATTGCTAAGAAAACTTTATTGTGCTAAAGGGCGACTATGTTGAGACATAAAGAAATTTTTGTTCCAAATTTTTTTTTTTTTTATCAGGTCATTCATTGTCTAGCAAGAGTAGAAGGCACTTGAACTTCTACTATGGGACTAGCAGTTTTCATTATGAGTTCCGAGTATCCACCTACCTTTGTCAGATCGGCTAATTTGCGTAAGGCCCTCGATTATAGAAAATAGGTTTTCCTTTTCGTAAAATAGTTGTAAATTTTTGCAGCAATTGCTTTTCATAAACATACATATGCAAAGGGTCCGCCAAATATATATATTTTTTTTTGAAAATGATATAAAAGAACTACTGAATATTTTCTCAAATTTCTTTTTTTATTTGAAAGTGCAATCCTTCCGGTTAGTGGAAAATAATTTCATTCAAATAGCTGCTTCGGCTAACCATGCAGTAGCCTACACGATCGGTCTAATTTTTAAGCACATTATCGATTGTGTGCAGCTGTATTTCACCAATGGCTTCAAGAATATTGTTCTTTAAAGCGTCAATTGTCTCTGGCTTGTTGGCGTAACACTTATCTTTGACGGCACCCCACAAATAATAGTCCAACGGTGTCAAGTCGCAGCTCCGAGGTGGCCAAACGACGTCAGCTCTACGGCTAATAATGCGGTGTTCAAAAACAGGGCGCCAAACATTGAGTGTAGCTTCGGCTGTGTGGCACGTAGCGCCGTCCTGTTGAAACCAAATGTTGCTAATATCCTCCTCTTCAATTTTTGTGAACAAAAATTCGTTCAACATGGCCCGATAACGATCGCCATTGACTGTAACGGCCACTCCTTGCTCATTTTCGAAGAAAAATGGCTTAATTATGCCTCTGGGCCAAAATACGCACCAAACAGTGACTCGTCTTGGGTGTATCGGCTTTTCAATGTATGCCTGCGGGTTTTCTGTGCCCCAAATGCGACAATTTTGCTTGTTTATATACCCGCCAAGATCAAAATGAGCTTCATCTGAAAAGATGATTTTTGATTCTGCAACATTACCGTGATTTTCAAAGTAATGTCGCAATATTTCCCAGCGTTGTTCAAGCGTATACACAAACATATTCGTTCAGAGGAAGGATAAAACTAATTATCTGTCAAATCATACATGAGCTAAGTGTTACCATTCACGAAATAAGCACTAGTTGAAAAAAAAAAACATTAGATGGCGGACCCGATATATGTATTCGCATTTAAAATATAATTTTCATCTGTTCACCATCACATGGTGTATGTAAATGAAAACATTTTTAATAGCTTTTTCTGCGAAAATAAGTACTGACATATATAAGAAAATATTCGTTATATTATTACAACCCACATAATAATGACCGACCATTTACCATAAGCAATGCTATTCATTTTGTTAAATATTTCTGTTTTTTTTTTTCTCTATTTCTTTTTTGTAAAGGAAAAGTTCTGTTAGAAAACTACGCTTTATTTGTGGAAAATGGTGAGAAAAAATGAAACAAAATTGTTGCGATCTGTTTGCAATAAATGCGAGTATAAGAATATATATTTTGTAATATTTATTAAAAGTTATATTTCTTTTTTTCTTTACATCTTTTTAAACTTAGCAAACAAAAAAACTTTTTTCTAAAATTGTTGGCTTGCAAATCACAAAACTGAAAAGTTCATTTATTCAACACACAGCTGCAAATATGTTGAAGTTAAGCTACAATTGAAAAAAAATAGTTCTCAGTAGGATGTTTTTGGGTGTCCCGTGGTGTTTTAAACCAGACCCAAAATATCTACTAACGATTTTCGTTTTTTCTTCTTCTTTATCTAAATATGTACATATAAAAAATGTTTGCATTTCCATACAAAATTTTGAATAAAATGCATACAAAACTAGTTTTTTTGTCACATAACGAGTAAATAAAAGAACAATTTTTAAAAAAATGTTAAAAATTTTGAATATTTTATTTAATTCTTAATTTTTTAAGGATTATTTTTTTTAATTATCAAAACTAATTTTAAGTTCAAATTTCACAGTATAGAATAAGTGTTGGGAAACGTCTTTTGTATGCTAACGATGGCATTGATTTGTAGCAGGTTTTAAAATTTTTTGTGATATTTTAGGCATAAAAACATAAGAAAGCTTTGTTTTAAATTAGTTCAATCCATTCAAAACTTATCTACTGATCAAAAAAAAAAAATAAAAAAAATAAAAATATATCCATATGCTGAACTTGTTCTAAAGTTGGGTAAATTTGAGGTTTTATTCATACCAATATAAAATAGAAATATGGGAATTAATAATGGAATACGATGTGGGACAAATGTCCACCTCTAGCACGTCGGCAGACGTCCGCCCTTTTTACAAATTTTTGAAATTTGAAATATATTTTTTCTATACGATGACCTTATTACAAATTAGTTAATTTTTTTTTAAATATAACTACGGAACAAAATTGCTTCTTCTCTATTAGCCTTGATATAGATAATGACAGGTCATAGGCTTATGGTTTTGATGCCAAAACCAACAAGATAAGTTGCAAAAATGCACAAACGTCAATCAAACGTTATTGCTTAAATCATTGTTGTTTTGGTTAAAGCGTCACACAGTGCGTCGATCCCGTAGAGCGAATGGACAAAAATAGAAGGAGTTGTCGTAGGTAAATTAAATTTTGTACAGACAATTATAAGCAAATATAGATATATGCACAATTTTAACAAAATAGAATCACGGACACGCCCACCTTGCCATTCTATATATTTAATTCAAACAAAGCCTGCCTTGTAATAGTTTTTATAGTTTATTTTTTAATAAAATAATGTCCTCTTTAGCTTAGAGGTGTGTTAGTTACTGATAAATAGATAAATAAATTCCAAATAGCAAGTTTTTAATTTTGTGGATTTTACAACGAAAAATTAAAAATGTATTGTAATCTGACGAAAAAACGAAGTACAAATTTTGAATTTGAATAATAAATTTAAGTATTTCACAATACAAATTATTTTTCATTTCTTATTTACCTTAAGCTACCTAAAATCAGTAAAATTTATGGAAAACTCTTCAAATTATATATCTTTAAAACTTAAAAATTTTTTAAGTTATGTTGGTTCTAAATTTTTTCATTTGATAGAACATGTTACATAGTCTTAAAAACAAAACCAAAAAATATATATTTTATATATATATATATGTTTATATATATATATATATATATATATATAAATATATATATATATATGTATATATATATATATAAATATATATATATATATATGTATATATATATATATATATATATATATATAAATTTTGTTTAATATTTTTATTTTTTTACTGAAAAACAATATATATATATATATATATATGTATATATTTTTATTTTTTTACTGAAAAACAATATATTATATATATATATATATATATATATATATATATATATATATATATATATATATATATATATATATATATATATATATAATATATTGTTTTTCAGTAAAAAAATAAAAATATTAAACAAAATTTAAAACTGTATTTCCTATTTTGCTTATAATATTGTAAAGTAATTAGAAAGTCAAACTTTAAAAAACTTCTTTAAATAATATGGTTTTCATATCTATTTTTCTGAAGTATCTAAAATCCAATTTTTTACAAAATGTTTTTATTATATATTTGTTTAATTCCTTCTCGCGCCATAATAGAGAAGGAACCGAAAAAAAAAGTTTAGTTTTATACTTAACCGATAGTTAGCTTTAAGAAATATGTATTTTTTCAATATTCCTTATGAGTGACATGTTGATTTTTGTAAATGGTACAATTCACTCTGCATCATAGTCTAACGAAGCTCTTAAGATACAATAATTAGTTAACTGGTACATGAACTGAAGCCAGACGACTACATATTTTGTCAATAAGAATGGTTTGGTAGTCTTTGCATGCCTAATGTGTTACTGTATGGTGCACTATGCGATCCGGTAGCGTAATTGCATCATTATTTTTTTTAATACGAATGAAAATTCGATTAAGATAAATAGATAAAACTATTGAGGGATGATGACAGGATACTACCGGACTTTACATAGCTACCGAAAAAATGAATTTTTTGCAAACTAAATTGTTTAATTTTCAGAAGTTCGGCTATTAGTTGTAGGGTTCAATCAAACAATAAATCACTAAAGTGTTATTTATAAAGTTTAAGGCGAAATAGATCCACTATTTTAACAAATTGTAATTGAAGATTTTGATAAGAGTATCGACATTTGTATGCGTAATAATAGTGGAAGTTTTTCCAATACAAAATTTTAATCATTATCGCCAAATCTTGCAGTTTCCGATATAATAAAAATTTTGAATGATTGCATTTATTTTTTATTGTTAATAATTTTCTTAAAACTCTACCTTTATTATTAGAACTTTTATCTTTTCTTAAAACTTTATCATCCTTAAATATTTTTAAAGCGAATCATATATCAATGTCCTTTATAAGAAATTATGTACAACATAATGTTTCTCATTTTCTCATTAAATCTTTTATTTCCGGTTTTGAAAAATCAACAATATTCCATTAAAAATTAAAACAAATGTTCACAGAAAAAAAGACAATCCAAAATAAAATTTCATGCTCAAGTGCTCTCTCCCAGATGGACAAAAACAGGCCATAATAAAACTCAAACAATCACATTTCAAGCAAAATTTCCCAAATAGGCTGTTTATTAAAAGGCGGCCAGGCCAACAGGCAACTGCTTTCTACTGTGAGTGTGTGTGGAGGGTTAGGAAGGGAGCAATAAAATTTTACATCCTTCTTAGTTTAAGGCTTTAAAGCATACGATATGGAAATATTCTACTCTTATATAGTAACAAGAAAACCACAAATCTTATAAATTATTGCAATAAACAAACAACAACAAAAACAACAATAACATAAACGTAATCGTAATAAAAACGATTTACGAGCACAACCATAAGGTTTAAACAACAACAATAATAACAACAACGATAGCAACAATAATAATAAATTCAAAACAGCGCCATAAACATACAACATTAATTTATAAAACAAATACACACTCACATACATACAGACACACACACACACACACACACACTTAGAATAGAACACTAATATTTGTATATCTGTGTATATGGGTTTGTGGGTGCTTGAGTTTCAAAATTTCTACTCCTTCACAATTTTCAATTCAAATATAGGAAAATGAAAATAAAAATAATAGCCTTTAAAATGCAGATGTATAAATAGATGTTTTCTTTTTTTTAAGAGATAAAGGCGTTAGGAGTATGGCAAACAAAACTTATTTTACTATGACTCCACTCTCAATATATTAAAGCGATACCTATATCCAATAAGATACACATACTTAATAGGAAAAAACAGTTTTCGATGCTTAAAACTAGGCTATCTAGAAAGTCTACGTAGAAAACAGAATTCGTTAAACCCAAGCAGCACTTGCTTCTTTGAGGCAAATATGGCAAGAAAAGTATGTGTGGTCTTGTGTCTCAAAAGAAATGTATTTATTACCGGCGTCTACTCAATAGTATTCAATGGCTGTATAACTTGTTAAGTTCCGACATCGATTACGACTAGCATACGAGTACGAATACATGAAATCTGGTGGCTTTCTAACATTTCCAACTAATAATCACTTCGCAATACAAAGAAAAACTCGATTGAATACAATATTTAAAGATGTAGCCATTGTTGAATTGGACATAAAGACTGATTTTTTAGACTGGCAGAACTTATGAAACTAACAGTAATACTGCGCTTGCTTTTTGACATTTATCATCAGCATACTCTATCAAATCATTATGAATAAATTGACACTTGAACAACGCTATCAAATTATCCAAATTTTTTTTAAAAATCCATCATCAATTCGTGCAACTTACTTATGATGAAGTGAAACCACTGCGAAACAGATCCTAGGAACTCCATTACATCCAAAAAAAGCTCAGTTTGGTGCTCTTTACACGCTGGTGGCTTTACTGGAACTTATTTCTTTAAAAATTAACCTAGAATTTACATTATAGAAATCAGTCAATGGCGTTGAAGTAGTTCGGTAGCGAGAAATTAACTTATCCGACGGACACCAAGGTTGTGCGATTTCACACCTAAAAATAAAATGCCTTAGCTATAGAGCAAATCATTCCATTCTGAGTGATGTCTGGTTGAATAGAATTTTAAACACATTTGTCATGTTTGTTTTAATCGAAGTTATTAGCTTATAATACAAGGAAGTTTTTTTTTATCTAGTACCAGGCAACTGTGTTTTTGGCAGCTCAGCTGTTCTCGTGGAACATGTCACTGTCAAAAGTTTTCAGATTGGTCTATAGTTTGACTATGAATCGACTTAAACACGAATAACGCTTGCATTATTGAATTTTATCATCAAAATTCAGTTCGAAGAAGATCCACTTTTTTATCAGAAAATTGTGTTCAGCGACGTAGCTCATTTCTGGTTGGATAGATACGTGAACAAGCAAAATTACCACATTACATATTATTCATGAGACACCGGCCGATATTTTGGAGAGAAAATGCAAAATTAGACCCAGCGTATGAACCATTTGAGGCGAAGCTAAGGTCAACATTTACATGAAATCATCTTTAAACATTGAATTATTTAGATCATTCTATCGAACCAAATATTTCATATATTTCTCTAAATTTTATGTTTTTTTTTTTTTTTTTAAATCAAATCCGAAAATCACTCGATATAACAATTTAAAGCAGCAACAAAATTTTAATAATTGTTTCTCTCAGTTTCAGCCGGGTCATCAAAAGTGTGTGTGGTCTGGAGTAAACACAATGGATCACAACATTTTTTCTACTGATCAAATCTGGCCGGTTTAATTGAATTTCATGCTTTAGTCTCATTAATTGTTGATAGTAGAGATCAGAATCAACCGTGAGACAAGGTTGTAGAAGCTCATAGTGAACATTTGCCCTCCAATTTCACCAGATTCTTTTTTATACCTATCTTGCTATAAATTCTGCCTTTTCCACCGTCTGCAACTTGCTTCAACCATGATCTTTTTTACACATTATTGTCGTAAGTGAGCAGCTACTTGTGATCGCTCGTAATCATTCTTATTCTTAATTCGGTCTGTTAAATTTTTCACTACTAATTTATATGGCATCCAGACATCGATCTTCTCTGTGTATCCAACTGTCTGGTGTTAATTGCCTCGTTCCCTAGCAACAACCGTGCTATATATGTACCGGTGTTTCTTATTTTTTTTTATTGATTGATATTCAACGACTTCAATAGTGACTGGTCGACCACGAACTGGTCGAAAACGAACCACTTTGTTGCTGCTTTTCTTACTACAGCATCGTCTCCATATTTTTTCTGTGATGCATTCATACCTTTTCTTTTCAAGAAAAAGCAAACTATGACTTTAATGTTCCGCATTTTCACTCATTTTTAAACGTAGATAATTTTCCACAGAATAATGTAATTTCAGAAATGTTTCTAACAAAATAAAACTGAAATGTCACCTTTCAAGCATATATTAGTGATGCCTGATGCTATTAATGTTACTAGAGATATGACATTTTATAGCCATCTACTGACAATTTGTTGTTTAACCGAGCACCAATATTTAAAAAAAAATAATAAGAAAAGTAGATGGGATCACGCAATAGGATTGTGAACAAGGACTGTTAAAAAAGTCTATTAGGGCATTATTGTACTTTTGCATTGCATATCTGTGTCAGGCATTATAACTTCCAAAAGGCTTAAGCACTTTTATCCAATAATTATACTGAAATCCATATTAAACAAAATAAATTTTTGTACTTACATTGTCTTGTACGCTTTCTTCTAAGGTTTTAGACAAACAAACAATGTTTTGATTTCTACCCGGTGTCAAACGTCATAGTGAATCATCGTTAAAAACGGTGACAATGATAAATGATGATAACTGACGGTGAATTCTTTTTGGTTTCATACATGACTCTTTAAAGTAATTGTTAAAATTTTCATAGATGACAGATGTTGATTTTGTTTTGCAGGCGTCCGTGTATTATAGTAAGTTCTAATAGACAATATCATCGAGAATTACTTCTGCTTTATTCATTAAGAGGGAGGTGTAGCAGACAAAATCCTACATTATTCAGCATGTTGTCGACTCATAAGAGACAATGTCGCTAAAGATTAATATGTAGTCGACTTATTAAAGACAATATCGCTAAATTGCACCTTTCATAAGTATGGTGACATTAAAATGAATTTCTCATATGTATCTCATTTTGTTTGCGTAATTGTTACGGGAGTTCGTCAAAGAAATTTTTCATTTCCGATAATTTCATGCAAATTTCGACTTGACAATGTTTTTGTAGTAATAATTAGTTGATGAAGACATCATAGAAAATCATAATCATAAATTTCATCATTATTAACTTCATAGTTTGTAGATATTTTCTTCAATTCTTGAAAAATACAACCTTGTTTTTAATAAAATCAGTAAAATACTTGTTAGACTTATTTTGTTAACTACAGAAAGTAGTCTACAAAGCTAAACACTGTGGGACTACAGACAAAAACTAGCTAGACAATGGGTATCTTAATACAAAAGCTAGACTTAAGAACTAACAGAGTTAATCCCCATTTTGTTTTTATTCCTCTAAAGAAACAATTATTTAACAAAACTGCTAAACAAATGACACTTCAAAACAACATGTGAGTAAAGATGACAGAGAAATTAAATAAAAACCAGATACACAAATCTTAGTAAAAATAAATTCTTTGTTATAATTTTGTTTTAAAAAAGAAAAGAAAGAAAGCAATAAATAAAAAATATTTAAAAAAATTCTAAAATCAATAAAATATGACTTTTAGCTTTAGAACTTCAAAACAAAGAAATTGATTTTTTTATCCTCGAAAATAAATAAAAAGTAAAGTAAAGAAATTTAAATGAATAAATAAATTTTCAGGATTTGAATTATTGCAGTGAAGCAATACAACGTCTGTCTAAGCTTTACATTTAATTTCGGCAGCCAAACTTGTAGTATGAATTGGAGCTCATATAAGGCAAACAAATATTTATAGGTGCGCTTCATGCTTTACTGCACGAAAAAAGCAAAATGTTGACTCTGATTGCTTTATTTGCTTGAAGCAATAAGTCATTAACAAAAAACAAATTTTAGATTAGCTTGACTACATACATACATACATATCTACTTGCCAGCTACGTTTATATACATACTCGTTGATACACATTTGTGTGGCATAATCCTTTAACTCACACCAAGCTATGCGAGTTAAGTTGGTTATTATTCTCCTACTTTTACTTGCCTAAAGCGTTTGGAGCATTTGTTTTCTCTGTTTGTATCTTAGAGATAATTGAAGAGAAAAAAAAGTAAAATTTTTCTAATTTATGACAAAGCATTTGAAATATAATCTGTGCTGGGGATTTCTGATATTGTTGGGAAAAGAACAGTAACAACAACAAAATCATTGTTAAAACCATTAAAAAACAAATTTCATTTTAAGTTTTCAATTAGGCTCTAAGAAATGAGAATTCTTAAGTTTCTAGGAGACCAGAGAAGTTGATATTTAAGTTTGTTATGTCAATAGAGACCCAACGCCATTAGAAACTTAGGGATGAATATGTTTTGAAGGTACTGCTATTGTAATATTTTTGTAATTTAAAGTATTTTCTAAAAATTTAATATTAACTAACTACTCGTAAGACTTATGCGATAAAATTGTATTTCCGATCTCCGAAGTTTCAGTAGTTACGTACCACTGAATACACTTGATGTTCCCTGCCAGATTACGAATGCGCTCTTCAAAAAGATTCTATCAGAGTATGGGTGTCAGCTTATAATGCGATCTTCAAAAACAGGGCGCAACATCGAGTGTAGCTTCGGCTGTGTGGCACGTAGCGCCGTCCTGCTGAAATCAAATGTTGTTAATATCTTCCTCTTCAATTTTTTTGAAAAAAAAAATTCATTCAACATGGCCCGATAACGATCGCCATTGAGTGTAACGGCCACTCCTTGCTCATTTTCGAAGAAAATGGCCCAATTATGCCTCTGGACTAAAATCCGCACCAAACAGTGACTCGTCTTGGGTGTATCGGCTTTTCAATGTATGCGTGCTGGTTTTCTGTGCCTCAAATGCGACAGTTTTGCTTGCTTACATACCCGCCAAGATCAAAATAAGCTTCATCTGAAAAGATAATTTTTTTTTGGCAAAGTCGGCATCTTACAGAAGATCGCAGGCCAAGTGCTACAATTCACGAAATAGGCACTAGTTGAAAAAAAAACGTTAGATGCCGGACCCTTTAAAAACCGCCAATTGCTCGTCGTAGGCATCCAGATCTTTAGCCACCCGGAGACTCCTCACTCGGAATCGCATATTAAATTACTTATAAAAGACATAAGTGCCAAACAGTTTTCAAAAGGTCGTAAACATATTTTCGAACTTCACTGAAGATTTTGAGGACAAAACGGGAATAATTATTTCTAAACTGATTTAATTTAATTTTTAATTTAATTTGCTTATGTGATGCCATTTCAAATATCCCAGAACACAGAAGCCTACTCTACAACTGGTCTGATCAGAGAAGTTAAAATTGTTTTAAAACATGGTTTCTCTCCATTTAAAGAGATTAAACATTGCTAAAGGCTATGCTAAATGCTGTGTGCCTGTAATGTATGCCAAAATTTATTTTTAATCTAAGACTTAACAAATTGGTCGATCTAATCCATAATCTATAATATTGATCCAACGGAGTTCCTGAGCGGATAGTTGTGGGAATTCTTCGCTACAGGGATAAATCTTAGTTGAGGGAGAAAGCGGGACTGTAGAACTACATACATATATTGAGAAACCCAATACCCAAATATTTTTCTCTCCACCGGACCAGAGTCAGAGCTGACACTGAGGGCATCAATTGGATCAAAGAAAACATGTGGCTATAATGAACGATTAGCCTAAACAGAGGACTTTGCTAGACTATAAGGGGGTATTGATCGATTATTCGGCATAGTACTTAGATACTCATTATCTGGGTGCAAAGTCACTCATGGATAGTAAGTAATTAACAGGCTAAAAATTGAGGCAATATGTCAGGTGTACCGCTATTAAATGAATTTTTTTTCATATTTATTTTTGTTAAAATAAAACACTAATTTTTAACAGAAAATTAATAAAACATTTTATTTAGTTAGCCATTTCTGGCTTCATATTTTTCCCATCTTTCAGGCAATTTCTAGATCTCACTCCAATAAAACTGCACGTCTTTTGGAGCCTACAAATGAATCACTCAATTTTTGACTTCCACCTAGGAATCAGAATGCTGTTCAGCCAATGCGTATACCATCGATGAAAACAAATAGTAGTCGTAAGGAGCCAATCCTGGTGAATACAGCGGGTGGGGTAGCAGCGCCCAGCCTAATGATTCGATTTTAACCGGTTTTGCTTTGTGTGTGCAAAATTACCTTGCCGTATCTTGTGGCCCATTCTGGTCGTTTTTCGATCAGTGCATGCATAAAGTTGATTGTTTGTTGTCGGTAGCGATCTGTATTAACGGTTTCATCGGTTGTGGGACACCACACCTTTCTAGTCTCACAAGACACACAGCATTGTTTTCCTGTCAAATCGATCTAGTTTTGCATCCGAAGTTGATGGTTGTTTCTGAGTTAAATCATGATTTTTTTCATTTAGAACATGATTACCATATGCTCCGACAAGCTTCTATGCGACTCTGCAGCACTTTTCTTCAAATGAGAACAATAAATTAAAGCTTTCCGTAAATCATCATTTTCTGGTACAAAATTTGCCATCTTTAACACGATGAAATAATATGATGTAATTTGTTTAATGATTTGATGTGCACTGAATATGTTTGACAGATGTCATTGCCAACACAAAAAAAAATTAAGTCTCGTTCACAATAAATGTGACATGACGCTCACTTCATACCGGTAGACCTAAAATGTATGTGAATTCTTTGTCTTATTTGTATTTAAAAACAAAGTGCTTGTTAAAAAACTCTTTAGTAGGTACCCATGAGATATGTATACTTTCTGCAATGCTTTAAATTAAATAGTTAAAATATGAGTGATTGTTTATTGAACCAGAAGTCATTAATAAATTTTAATATATTTATTCAATACAAAAAAGTAAAATTTTCAATACAAACTACAAGAAACATAAACTTTGGCCATTTCTTCTGCCTTTTCTCATCAGAAAAGAAAAAAATCAATACAATAATTAATTGATTGTAAAAGAGATAATTGATCAATGTAGCAGAAAATCTTTGTCAATATTTGTTAAAGGCCAAACATACGTATAGGAATTACTGTTTCGGAAAATATCTTGTTTGAACTGTTATTTAAGAAACAAGTTTTTCTAATTCTTAGAACACGATGATAGTAAAGCTTTAAAAAATAAGCAATATTAGACAGACAAATCAAACAAAAATAAGTTAAACAATAATTTCACAAAGTAAATACAGAAATAATGTCTTTTTTTAATTTCTAAATCACCCATAATAACCCTTTGAAAAGCAAAAGTAATAAAAGAAAAATAGTGAAACAGAAACACAACTCATTTTGCCTCATTATTGTCAGAACGTGATTAATTATCTTAAACTAATTCTGAAGTACAACTCCAGATGAAGAGTCTTATAACCAAAAGATAAGGGTAAAACAAGTTAAAAAAATAAATAAATAAAACCAAGTTTAAAACGAAAGAACAAACAAACAAATCAATATAAATTGTTTAGCCTCCTGCCGAGATCAAAAAACGAAAAAGTTATAAAAAGTTTCTGTTTTGCTTATAAATTCCTTAACAGCAGCAGCAACAAAGTTTCTCATTTCATTTTTAGATACTATTCAACCATTTTAATAATTATTTCAATTCCACTACGAGACTCGTCTGTCTGTCTGAAGACTATTTAAAAAATGATTTATTTATTTGCTTCAAAACAGCAAAGAAATCAATACGAGATGATATCACTAATAACAATTCGCCTTCGCCAGAGATGGTGCCACAGAAAATTCCGTATATTTTTTTTATAGTTTCATATTTTTGTTTAATTTTTTTTTTAAGATATTTTTTATTGATTTATTTCTCTTTCTTTCTTCTCTTATTACAGTGTTGGGACGAATGCAGTAAGGCGCCACCGACTAAAATTAGTAAAAGCATACGTGAAACATGGTCATTACACACTGTTTCTATGGTCCAGCAAGATTCATTGGTGCTGGTCGATGTGGCCTGGGAACAATTAACCGTTCCATATCAATGTCTAGTTACTTGGGAGGTAGCAGGTGGTGGCCTAATGGGCAATTTATTGACCGAATCATTTAATGTTCAGCTATCCTTGTGGCCAGACACGAAATATCGTGTACAAGTGACTTGTAAAAATAAGGCAAGTATCTTTAAAATTTTGTTATTTTTCATTTATAATTTAAGAGTGAAATGCTTTAAAATATGTTTTTATTTTTTCAAAGTTAACAAGTTTTGTATCTGTGCCGATATTGAAGAGTAGCTTAAGTCAACTTAAGTATTATTACTTACCGCCACAGATTTATGTATATGAAAAAAGACAAGTTACAAAGAAAGGAACATGGAATACGACTACAGTTATTTAATACAAGTGTATTCTGTTACATATTTTCCTAAATTGTCTCTAAATATGATAAATTTGTGTAGGTAAGTAAGAATGGCTTAAGTCGACTTAAGCTATAAAAAAAAAATTTAATTAATACAGAACTCTTTCTATCCCTACTACGAGTATGTAGAATTTTAGCAATATCACAAATAATAGAATATGAAGGGTGTCCCAAAATTAACGCAAGATTTGAATTAAATAGAAAACACAGTTTTTAGTCTTTTGATTGTTATTCTTTTATTGAATCATAAAGTGCATAGGATAGTGTTATTTGTGGTAAAGCACATCGGGCAAATGGCCTCCACGGCTTTGTATGCACATACGCACTCGTTTGTCGAAATCTTCCATGACTATTTTCTATTTTGCGTAAATATTTCTGAATTTCGTTGATGCAGCGATGAATATCTTCCTTTAAAGCACAGGTGGTTGTCGCTTATTGACATAGACCTGTAATTTCAAATAACCCCATAAAAAGAAATCTATGGTGTTAAATCACATGATCTAGGGGGCTAATTCTCAACATCGGAAATGTCACATGCAGCAACTGAATTGTTTCACGGGCTATATGATATATGACACCGTCTTGTTGAACTACATATTGGCCACATCAATATCATCCAACGTCGGCAGAAAGAACTATATAATCATATCGCGATATCGAGCACCGGGTAACATTCACTGCTAGACCATCCTCATTTTCAGAACCCCAAAAGCGGCAATTTTAGTATTTAACAAAGCCATCGAGGTGGAAATATGCTTCATCGCTTAGGATGATTTTGCTCGACAAAATCAGCACCCATTTTTTGATATTTAATAATTCTTTCAACGAACTCTCTTCGCCGTGTATGGTCGTTGGGCTTCAGTTGTTGTGATAATTGAATTTTTTAAGCATGGAGAGACAGAACTTAAGTGAGTATACTAAGAGAGCTTTTTAAAATTTGCAATTATTTTCCATGACGCCGAATTGGGGTTACTAGATAGTCACCAACACTCTCACGCACTGCTTCGTTATTCACATTTCACAGGCTTATTTTTGGATGACCAGTGTGTTTGGCGTCCCCTACGGATCCAGTCTCCCTGAATTTTTAAATTAATTTATTCACAATTGACGAAGTTGAAACACTATTCCGACCATATTTTGTATGAAATTTTCGAACTGCGGACGTCAAGCTTTCATTTTTTTTTAAATATTGTTCAATAATGAAAACACGTTGTTCTACCGTGTAACGCTCCATTTTTACTAACCCCAAATTGTCAGCTATCGAATTGTTTTTTTTTTTTCTAGGTTTGCCAAGACTTTACTTCACAAATGCTGACAAATTTTGTGACACCCTTTATAACAATAAATGTGTTTTTGTATGTATGTTTGTTTGCTTGAAGTCTATAGATTGGTAAAGAGCTGAATCTATTTTCTTGGAATTTATGCAGTATTTCTCAGCACATCTGTAAGGAACTATTGACTATAAATATTTTCAATTCGTATATTTGTTTACATCTTCAAAATGGTAATAGAAGAAGTTTTTAAATTTAGCCCAAGTAGCTTCATGGTCAATACATTTTCCAAAAAGTGAGCAGAGACGGATAAGTGGGCGTTGCGGCTCCCCTACATAGTAAATCAATTTTTGTATTTCTTAAGAAAGTTAATTGCAAAAATCTTAAACTTCGTCTACATAACTTTGTTTATTTTTTACAAATAATCAGTTAAAAGTGGGCGGAATTAAGTAGGCATGTTACCTCTCATACAAAGTAAATATTGTTTTTTGTATAACTTGATAATGATAAAAGATAAAGTTTCTGTATTTGAGAAATTATTAGTTTTTATATATCTTGAGATCGCTAAAAATAGAAGTTTCTGAATTTGGTTCAATTCGTGGACGTGATTGGATAAAATAGTTCTTTATAAAAGGTTTCTTACAGTATTAAGGAAATATTCAAAATTTTTATTACAAAAAGTGTTACTAACTGTAATACGTGTTGGAAAGATGACATTTCGGGTTATATTTTCGGCAGAAAACATTTCTTTCTTCAGTTTCTCCTGTTAAAAATAACTTTTTCTTCATTACCAATTTCTGAAAAGCATATGACTTCAACAAAACATCTCAATTACGTTGTTTTATTTTAATTTTTAATTAGCTTTGATTTTTCAGCTAAGCTAAGAATGATGGTACCGCCATCTGTCGTTGCCTAGCAAAAAAACGACCTCAGTGTATTTGGTGCAGTGGTAATTGGGAAACCTTTTTATTATTGATTTCTATTTTTTTTTCCAGTGGTGGCGTTCACTGATCTTTTTATAATGTTCGTATTTGCTGTTACCCCTTTTTAATAGGTAGAATGTCCGGAGGTTTCCTAGATGGAAGAGGAGTTTGAAGCGTTTTAATTTTTCAATAAACTTAATTCAAAAGCCATTATACAAATTATTCATATTCTCCGGAATTCGGCATCATCTTACGAGAAGTGATAGGACCGATCGTAGCGCTGAACAGATTATGTGGTACTTGGAAACGAGCTAAAGGTCTAGAATCCTTACTAGGGACTATAGGGATGCGGACTTTGTTCTTAGGGACGACACGACGTCAATCTATGGCGATGATTCGAAGAAAGTGACGGGCATATTATCGGGTCTTTATTTCTAATGAAGTTGGTCTTTGGGTCTTTCAGACTACCCAATGACTGCATTGCTTTACTCATGAATCTTGAAACTGCGTGCACAATGACGAAAATAAACTTAATTGTAGTTTAGAATGTTTAATAAAGAAGCTTCAACTTCCCTCCAGACAACTCCATCTAAAAAAAAGAAGAAGCCTCCTTCCCTGACCTTCCCGCATACCTTTGACTATAATCACATTTATCAGACGAATTATCAGCATACCACGGCACCTACTGGGAAAAAATTAAAATGCTAAAGCAAAGATCACCATCAATTAGCAAGCATCTCTTCACCACTACGCAAAATCATATAGTGGAATCTACATTGGATTAAATCATCTACTTAGCTTGAAAGATCAAATTGATTAAAGAAACTAAAACAAAGTGGACAGCCAATATGCTCCCTAGAGAAGTTACGGGGTTATCTATGAGTGTGGCCTTGGCATGCCATAGGTATGTACCTTGAGGGACATGCATGTACCTTTGGTGGCGTTGAAAGGATATTTAGGATGCTTTGGTATTTTCTGTCAGTGTAATGAACCAAGAGTCTCGTGACTTTTTAAAGCAAGTCGATTAAGAGTCTGGCGGGTATAATTACCAGGAAATGTATGACTACACGTGTGTCGGATCGTATAGATTACCCAAGCTATTGCTAATGTAGGAGCTATTCGGATGAAAAGGAGGAGTTTTTGTAACTGCCATGCTCTACGGGAGCTTAAACTAAGGCATCTCAGTGCACGTTTGTCTGGACTTTGTCAAGGATATATCACTGACAAATCTGCTAAATTTTGTCTGGGGAACCAGTTGGCTTTCTCAATGATCCTGTTATTTGTTTATTCGGAGCTTAAATTATGATACTTAGTTCGATACTTTTCGGAGTATAAAACTAAAAGAAAACTGCTGACAGACAGAAGACCTTAATCGTGGGTTCCTTATCACTACATAATTTTGATTATTGAATATGAAATAATTTGTCTAAAAAACCAAAATATTTTTAAGCTTTACTGTCTGTTTAATAGCCAAAGCATATGATTAGCCTTTTTTTAAATTCTATAATAAAATACAACAGAAATTTAACAAAACGTACTTTATCTAAATAATTATTTCCGTTTTATTACTTTATTTTTATTTTTATAGCTCACCGGTTTCATGTCACGTTCATTGCCCCTAACCATTGATACATCAGAGGCTGTTAAGGCTATTGAGACAATACCACAGTTTAGACCTACAATACGTAAACAGGCCATAGCATCTTATATTACTAATATACCTTTGTATACGACAACAATAGAAACCCCAACAACAACAACAGTGACTAGAACAACAACTACAACAATAATAAGAAGTCCAACTCCTACAATGCCAAATAAAGTACGAACACCATCAGCAGTTTCAGTGAATAAAAAAGCGCCAGTACAATTCCCTATGGAAAATCATGATAGAGATGATGGTGAAGACGTTGATGATGACATTGACACAAATGTAGTTCCTTATGATGATCAACAACAGCAACAACAACAACAACAATCAGCCGAAACTATAAGTCAACATACAAACTTTATATTCAATTGGCACATGAAACGAAATAACGATATCACAGCCATTGAACCCTTACACAAGACAGAACAGGATATTATAAGCGTATTAGCCAATATACACAAGCCACTATTGTTTGGCATGACAGCTGGCATTACATTGTTAATGCTGTTGCTCATGTTCTTTGCTTGCCCCATACGAAAACCTCAATTATCTAGCGATAAAGCTATGCTAATGGCTGAGGATTTAAATGCTCATGGCTTAACATTACCACCAGTCTTGACAGCAGCGACAGCGTCAAGATCAATAGGAGTGACAACAACTACGGCACCACCACCAGCAGCAGCAGCAGCAACAAGTAACGAACGAAATCATCATGGACACGAATGTAAATCGCCTGCCATGTGCTCTAGAGATACTTTAAGAGTGTAAGTTAATTAAAGATTTAAGCGCTTATTTAAGGAGAAACTGAGAAAAATATAAGGATGTAGAAAGGATATAATATACATATGAGAGAGTAAGAGAAGGTGGAAAAAAATAACTATAAAAATGAAAAGGAAAAGAAAAGTGCAAAGAAAAAGTCATTTGAAACAGAAGTGAAAGATGATGAGGAAACAACACCAGTAACTAAACAAAAACAAAAAATAGAAATAGAAAAACTACCATAATAAACTAAAAAAAATAGATATGAAGAGCAAATTATTTTTTAAAATTCGATAAAAAAAAAAATAAAAAAAATATATAAAATCCAATAGAAGAGAAGAAGTCGGTTTTTATTAGAAACTACTACAGAAAGGAAATACTACCTACTAATACTATTGCAAAAGAACACAAATACACATAAAACATAAAAATATAATTATAAATAAATAATTAAAATTAAATAAGAGAAAAAATACAAACAAACAAAAAAATATTTGCCTAAGGAATTTCATTAAATATTCATTAAATTAAATTAAATCAAATTAAATTATAAATTCATTCACTCATTAAAACTATTCATTTATTTTTTTTTTTAATTTAAACAAATTTGTTTTGAAATTGATTTTTCCTCTATTATGTTGTTTGTTATAAAACCATTTATTTAAATTCCTTTTATTAATGATCTGAATATATAATTAAAATTTAATTATATTATAAGCTTTAAGTGCTGCTTCAAGTAGAAGATTTTTGGTAAGAAACTAGCGAACAAGCGAAGATATCTTTTACCAGTAACGAGGCAAGGAATACAGATCCTTAGAGTATGAGTGAGATGTGACAACTTTTAGTTGCCAGTTTTAATTTATAATTACATGTATAAGGAATTAATATTTGTTCAGTTAGAAGTCCCACCCCTCTCTTAAGTTGTTTCATTTCATTACAATTGATTTCATTTATTTAATTATTTGTGTATGTGATAATTGCAAACGCGAGTTTATTTTTCTATTTAAAGTGCATATGTACATGAATAAGCAAACAAAAGAATATGTTTTTTTCTAAATAAAACTTTGTAAAAGTTTATTTAATATATTAGTAATTAATGAACAAAAATAAAGACACAAAATAGTTTATCTATTTATATATATATTTTCTTTTTCAAAATTTGCTTAAATAATTTAAACGTATGTCTTCTAAAATACTAATAATAATAAGGATATATTTAATAATTAACTTACAAAGTAATACAAATTTTTATTAAGAAAACTAGAAAAAAAAATAAAATGAAATAACAACAGATTCAAATTGTTGAGAAAAATTAAAAGTGGTTCTCTTAGAATTCACATAAGCTTGGGTGTATATACTGGCATTTCAATCATACATACATATGTTTGATCCGATACCATTTATACAGCGATAGCCTAGGACGTCAAAATAGTCCAAAACTGACAACATTGCAAGCTAATGTTGGATCAAGTTTAGATGCTGTGCGACTACATTTTACGCGCATTTACTTTGGTATTTGCTTTCAGTCTAAATTTAAATCGAAAATGGGTTAAGAAAAACTTTAATCTTAATGGGATGGTTTTGTATACGCTTGTTTTATATTATTTGCATTTTTTCTGTCGTTATAAAATCACACCGATGGCCCTTAATTTCTAATAACTTGCGTACTGCAGGATGTACTGTGACAGAAAAGAGAATGGATGGCGTAATCATACTGAAGAAAATACCTGGTTAGTATCCAGGTATTTGAATTTCAATCGAAATCAGTTATAAAAAAGTCTTTCGCCATAATCATCATTTACTCGAACTAAAAATTTTATATCAGTCACATAACTCAGAATATTTAGAAACACAAGCTTTTAAACTCTCCGGTGTACCGGTATAAAATGAGAGTTTTTTGTGAAAATAACACACTAATTTTTAATGGGAAAGTAAAAAACATTTTATTCAAAGCATTGGCCATTGCTGGCTACACATTTTTCCCATCTTTCAGGCGATTTGTAGATTCCACGTCAATAAAACTGTTCGTCTTTTGAAGCAAACCAATTAGTTATGCACTTTTCGACTTCGTCGTAGTAATCAAAAAGCTGCTCAGCCAATGCGTGTCCCATCGATAAAAGCAAATAGTAGTCGAAAGGTACCAAGTCTGGTGAATACAGCGGTTGGGGTAGCAGCTTCCAGCCTAATACTTTGATTGTATCTTGAACCGGTTTTGTTTTGTGTTGTGTGCATTGTCATGCTTTAAAATTACCTTGCCGTATCTTGCGACCCATTCTGGTCGTTTTGAGATCAATGCATGGTTCAAATTGGTCATTTGTTGTCAGTATTGATGTATATTAAAAGTTTTATCAGGTTTTAGGAGCTCGTGGTACACCACACATTTCTGGTCCCACCAAACACACAGCATTGTCTTACTGCCAAATCGATCTGGTTTTGTAGCCGAACTTGAGGATCTGTTTAGAATTTCCGTTTAGAGTTCTGAAAATAAATCAATTTTTCATCGCCAGCATCAATTCTATTCAACACTGATTTTCTATCTTCTTTATTTTTTAAATATTGATTAAATTTTTTTTAATAATTTAAAATATTTCAATCATTTTTGAAATTGGCAATCAAACTAATAGGTAATGAAGACCTCAAGCTTAATTAATTAAAAATTTTCTATATAAGAAATTTGATATTCTCATGTATACCTCTAAAGAGAACCACTTTGACAAAATAACACTCAATTTATTTCACTTAATCTGTTTTATTAACTTAACAAGAAAAAAAGACGGAAACAAGATTAAAAAAGTACCATGAAAGTACAATAAACCAATCCAATTTATGTTCCCACCCTCACACCCTTCTTCCAACAAAATTCCATTTTTCCTTTAATTTTTTTTTTACAAATTTTAACGCACAAATGCATTTAGTAGGAATACCAACTATTCTCATATACAGATTGTCAGGACCAAAAAAAGAACAAAAATTATTTTGTACATACAACAAAAATGCTCTTTACAGTAATAAACCACAGATAGAAAAAAACAGATCCATTCACAGTTTAGAAAAACATAACGTTAGAAAAATGAAAAGAAAACTAGGAAGAACGTTATGGAAGCAAACATAATCAAAATTAATAAAGAAAATTCAAAAACTTATTAGAGAAATTTTTTTTTACAAAATTTATTAAAAACAAAGACGAATTGGCCTATTATTTTATAAAAAAACAAATTTTTGGCATTACACTTTTAGGCTTAGACAAAAAACAAATTAAATAAAAATCTAAATTATATATAAAAAATTATTAAATTTAAATATATATAAAATTAATAAATTTAAAAAAAATTAATCAAAATTCAAAATTTTTATATATAAAATAAAAACTTAAAAAAAAATATGTTTGTAAACTAATAAATTAAATTATTAAAGAAATATGTGTATGTATCTGTTATTTGAGGCCACAAATAAATTAATTTTAAACAAAAACAAAACAAACTACAAAGCAAACGCAGAGAAAAGAAATAAGAAAAAAAATAAAGTTAATTTATTTAATTGTGCTTCAAAGAAAAATGTATTAAAACATATATTTTAGCAAAATGAACAACAACAACAAAATTGAAAAAAACATATATGAGCACGTCGATATTCCTTAAAATAAACAATTTTAATAATAAAAATCAATTGCTTGGAAACACATTGAAAAAAATGGCAATTGTTTATTGCTTTTTATTTTTTAAACAAAGTAATAAATTTGTTTTTATTATTGTTTTTTTTTTTTTTTTTTTTGTTTAAACTCCTTTATTTTCTTGTATCACCTCCCCGCCCCCAAAGACCACTAGATGATGAACCTTGTATATTTATTTTGTTGCCTTTCTTCCTTATCCCTTGAACTTAAATAATAATATTTGGCTTTAGTTTTAAATTAAAAAAATAATATTTAAATTATAATTAAAAAAAATTAATTGTAAAAATCTAAATCTTAAATTGTGTATAAAAAATTAATTTTTTACAAAAAAAAATACTTCTTTTAAATTTATAAGTAATTTAGATCATAAATTTGGCATCATATCTGGGCATTAAACACATTTTTAAAAAAAATCTCTTCACAAACCATATTAAATTAATATTATAATGAGTGTCCTAAGATGGTTCATACTCGAATATTTCTTTTTTTTGATAAAAAAATTTTAACTCTTATATGCACATCAAGATTATTTGGATACCTTTAGCGTTATAAACCAAAGATTTTTCGTTGAAGTTGATAACGTATCATCTGCTATATTTTCGTAAACTATGGCGGCCTTGTTGTTAAAAACTAAGTTTGAATAAGCTCTGGGAGGACAATAAACTTAAAGCAGGTAAAACAGTATTGCAAAACAAACAAAACAAAAAATATTATCCATGTACATCGTTATCTGTTCCGATAGCCAGGCGGCGTTCAGACTCTTTCAGGTGTGACCTTTAACTCTAAGCTGGTCATGAACTGCAATGATTCCCATTATAATAATAGTTTTGTGTACAACTCATCTGGGTTGCTGGTCACAGGGACATCCCGAGTAACTGTGCTGCCGATTAGCTCACTAGGGTGGACATATAAGGGTGGTCTTACCTCCGTTAAACTGACGAACAAGCGGAAGTATGTGCTGGACTCTGAAAGAGCCTAAACGGAAGATGACTCTTGCTTTATTGCGAGATTCGCTTGGCCCATGCCGGATATGAAGCGTATCAATCAACATTTTGACCGTCTTGTCGAAGTATCTCCTCTATTGTTCCACCCACAAGTGGCATTGCGTCATGGGTAGGCACGCCCAAGGGCTGCGTTTACCTGCAAATGACTTTTGAAGGAGGAGAATGTGGGCAATTTTTTCTACCAGTGTCTGTCAGTCGCACGAAGGAGACTTCCCTCACTGAGATCTCCCTTTCTCGATGGCTTATCGGAGTTATCGATCCTTGACATCAGGTTAATAGCCAGGTTCATTAGACTGTCGGGCTGGTTTCCGATCTAGCCGGGCAAAGTTCTTCTGTGCAGTGTCGCTGTTTAATCACCAGGACTCTGGCGAATAGAAAGAGGACAACGCGTTATGTGGTATCACAACGGACCGCTATTCATACTCAGGGTGCCTTGTTTAGCAAGGCTGCCACTCCATCCTACCTATCCACATCGTGAGTGTAAAACCAATTTATTCTACGGATGTCCTTGTCTGGGGAAAGGCGATAAACACTTAAGCCCATCTCTCCATTTTAAACAATTTATAATTCCCTGTTGGCTCTATGATTTTCACTCCTAAAGCAAGTCAGAAGACCATGGTAGATATACTTGTACCTGATATCTATGTTATAGTAAGTGAAAGTAAGGTAGAAAAGGCGGTGCTTACACACACCTCCAACCCAGACACCATAAAGAGAACCATTGTGGAAATACCAAGCGAATCTTTACATAGTTCTCAAGTCTTACTTCCAGTTACGAGACGTTCTGTTTTTGTCTATGAAGAACCACTGGGCTGAGTTCAACGATTTCTTTCTACATTTCAACAAAAAACTTTGTTGCCATGGCAGGGATAAAAGTAAAACTAATAAATCTGAAGATGGATGTGTTTATTAAATCCAGGCAGAATTCGATTAAATTAAGCAATTAGACGTGCAGACTAGCAGCCAGATCTAGAGTGGAAGCATTCAGAAATTGGCTCAACAATAGAAGCAACCTTACTGATTTGCTACAAAAACAGGCAAGACTTTTGTGTGCCGCGGTACTTAGGAGCGATCAGCGCCTTCGCTCTGACGTTTTTACTTTTGCGAGCGAAAGTAAGAGCCTTAGGTCATTCTTTAAAAGTCTAAGAAATGTCGCTAGTCTGATTCCTATTCATATAAAGAATGACAAAGCATTCAATCATTCAGTAGAAAAGTAAACCTTTTGCCTGAATTATTTGCAATTAATTAAGAGCATTCAACCACTGTCCGTACTCGAAAGGGTATCAGTGACTATGCTTAGTATATATTGTATTTTCGAGCCCGTGTGAGCGTTCCCAAATGGTCTTCTCTCTATATTTATTCCCACAACCTACTTTTTTACTTAGTCCAATAAGTGCTGACCTCAATCGAAATAACGCTAAGTAAATAGATGGTCTGTGGGGTAACAGGCTTCTTGAATGACGTATACTTTACTTAAGTAAACGTAATGAATTTGTGTATATTTACTAAGCAAACATATTTTTATACAATTCATTCTACATTTTTCAAGTTTATAGACGTTTTTACCAGCTATTTTATATAGGAACCGTACTATGTTTGGATTTTTTAAAATAGTATGTTTAGTTATGAAAGAAATTATACTTCATTTTTAAAAAGCATTTGGAAATTTAGGGAGTTAAGGTACCTATTTGAAAAAGCTCTACATGAGACTGTATACTATTTATTGTATTGTGTTGCAGAGCCTATAACAATCCTTGTAGAATACTAAAGGAAGAATTTTACTTCTGGGCTGGGGGAGAATTCCTTTGATTTTGGAGGATTTCTTCCACTACAATACAAGCAAGGAGGTTTATCTCGCTTCCTCACGGTGGATCAAATAAGAATTAACACTTAACAAAGTACTAAGAGCTCTATTTACCGGGCATTGTGGTCTAAAATACCATCAACATATTTTGAGAAATGTTGAGGATGGTAGGTGTAGGTTCCGTACGACTGATGCCGAAACATTTGATAATGTACTCTGCTGAGGTGCCTCCAAAAAGGGCTAGTTGGCTTTATTCGCTGGCTCAATCCGATGTGGCGTCATTATGTGACTGCACGAAAGTCCTTCGGGTAGTGGTGCGTCTTAGACCTGACCCACATAATATAACATAAGAATGAGAGCATAGTGTTCTAATCGGTTGTTAAAACGTTCGTCATTTGTTAAGCTACCAAGACGACCATACTGGGAGTTTGACAAACCTTTGGTAGCGAAATGTTTAATGTTAATAAAAAGTCTGTTACTCTATTCAAGTGATATTGAAAAGAATTGCATTTGAATAAAATATAATAATAAGTCTGTAATAGAAATTCGCATTTTTCCGTAATTTTATAACCGTATGACATCAATTTAAGCTCCAAAAATTCAGAAAAAAGTATTTAAAGAGCTGATTGTTATAATTATAGAAACGGAAGTATGCCAATTTAAAAACAAATAATTTTTAAATTTTTTTTGTACCAACTATTACAGGACACTATTAATAAAAATAAAAAAACAACAACAAAACATTTAATAAAACAAAATACTTTTTTTTCAAATTTTTTAAAATAAACAATCAATTTGTAATGAAAAAGCAATGCATCTCTCATCCATAACATACATATAATAAATATTAAACATACAAAAATAACATTAATTAATTAAAGAAAAGTAAAATTAAAAAAGAAATAAAATTAAATAAAATAAAAGTTGTGTAAGACTATGGATATGATACCTAAGCTTAGTTAATAGTTAAAACTCTGTACAATTTAAAAAAGATTGTGTAAAACTAAAACTATTGATTATAATAAAAAAAAATCAAATAACAAATTTAAGTAAAATAAAAATTATTAATTAAAGATGAAAACAAAACAAATTAAGCATTTCATAAGCCATTTTTTTATAAGATAAAAAATGGAAAACTTTAAACAAAGTTTGTAAATATTATTTTATAAGTAAAACCAAAATAATTCACATTTTTTTAAATAAGACTTTTTAGGATAAAAATATTGATTAATAATCTTATAATTTTTATTTTTTCTAAGTAAAACAAAACAGCTTAAGCTTAATGAGAAGCAAAAAAAAACGCTATAAAATAAGATTAAACTAAAGGAATTACTACTACACCCTCATTAAAAAACAAAACAAAAACAAGCTTATTTTTTTAAATCGCTTAATAATTTTCTTAACACAATACATCCTTCATACTTAGAGAGTTAACTCATGAATTACTTTCATAATAAATATCATTACAAACTAATTTTGTATTTTTTTCTTAAAAAAAAAAATTAAAAAAACAAATACGCGTTTAAATAATCCATCTAATTAAAAAGGTAATAAAAATTAAAATAAATAAATAGTTTATAATGTAATGTAATTAATTATTAATGATAATTATAATTATTAAAATTAACTAAGATAGATGACAAACCCTAAAAAAAACTCGAAAAAATTGAATTATTTTGTAAAAAAAATAGGAAAAGAATAACAAAAACAAAACAAATTTGTCATAAATCAAGCATTAAATCGTCTTTAATGATGTTTATTTAATAAATTTAAAAAAGTATATAAAATTAAATAAAAATAAAATAAAAATCTAATCCAACTACATCATATTGGCCATTATATTATAGAAAAACAAAAAATCGATCGTCATTTAATAAAATAATAATAATTTTTTTTTAATTAAATTCATTTGTTTTTTTATTTACAAAATTATATTATACATACATATATAAAACAAATAGGCAAAGAAATCAAATTATGCAAATTATATTGAAATGCTATTGAAAAAAATGCTAAAACAGAAAAAAACATTAAACTCTTAAAATTTTACACTATGCAACAAAAAGAAAAAATAAAATAAGATAGAAATACCAGTTAGTGATGACATTTTTCTGAGGTGCTATCGGCAACAGCTAAAATCTCTTTTGAAAATCGAACACCTACAAAGTCTTGAGCCATAGGTAAAGAGCCGGTTTTTCATACCTTCATGCACTTATACGATAATAACATAGTTGAATATTAACTCATCTGCCTTAGAAAGAAGATAAACTGGCTTTTTGAATGGCACTTTATTTCTTTACTTTATTTAAGTAACCATGAGGAGTCTACGTAACCATAAGCAGTCTGCCATTAGCCTGCTTTTGTTGCCTACGGGCAATTTGAATTTACACCTTCATTAGGGCAACTAATTGGCTGAAAAAGTCTAAACAGTAGCTATAAAGACTTTGGTACGAAAGATTGGTTATATGGTAAAAGAACGGAACCCTCACCCAATGAGCCGTGATCAAGCAAACACATTTTAATGCAATTTTTTTTTTACATTTTGCAAGTTTGGTGATATTTTTGAACACTGTTTTATGTAAGAATGGTTCTAAGGAGTAATAAAAATAATAATAATTTCCCGTCGTTTCTACAAGAAGCATAGGGCCTCAGTAAAGCTCTTAAACAATTATCTATCTAACTCTTTCCGGCATCAATCTGTCTTCTCCATGTGTGAGCGGGACGGCCACTTCTTCGGGTTTCAGTCTATGGTGATATCGTTAGGTTGTCTTCTAATGCTATGTCTGATCCAGCGGCTGTTACGCCTCCTTATTTCATTCGAAAGTGGCTGTTGACCTGCCCTTCGCCAGCAAAAGATGTTACGATGACAACGGTTCACGAATACTTGCATCTTTCCCACATCATGTATCACAATATTCCAAATTCCGCAACCGTACAGAAGGATCGACTTTATGTTCGCAGTGACTCTCAATTTGTGGTAATGATGCTCCCAAGATAACAAAATTGGTCGACATCGCCTATTTCACTATTGGCCACCAGTTACGAAGCCTGAGCGTAGGCTTAATTCTGGTACCATGGGAGTCAGGAGCAACAGGGACTTAGGTATCTGCCAGATGATGGAGAGGCGCCCCTTTGTGGGATCTACGTGGTGGCTGTGGTATAGGGGCATCGGGGGACTCATTGTTCTCACTCGTGCCTCGGGCACCGTAGGGTATGCCAGCGTGGTGATACTCACGTTAACCATCGAACATGAAATGCTAATAAAAATAATGAAAATTTACAATATACTCGTATATGTGTGTAAGCAAGTCAATTCATCAAATTATAGTTGAACAGATAAGCTCTTTTGAGCCTTATCCAGCTGAGAATTATCTATAGCGTATATGCGTGCAACCGAATGAAAATGAGCAGATAATAAGATGATAATAAATAAAGCAACAAATATTATTTAGTTGTGGAATAGATGTCAACGTAAGCATACGTTTGTTTGTGTTGTTGTTTACCTTTTCCGTTTTTATCTTCAACGCATATAGCAAAATTTCAAATTTAAAAAATTCCAATTTCTCTTCTTGGTCACCCCTGCAACAAACTGTCTAGAACTCCGCTCTATTGAGAGGTATTGGGTATTTGTAAAAAAATCTTTTAAATATAAGAAAACTCAGTCTAAAACGAAAAAGAGGGCTAAAAAGAAGTGACGAACTGCAAGCAAAATGTAACAGTTAACACAGTAAAGAGCATAATGGAAGGAACTTCGGAAAAAGTAATAAAATTTCTAAGAACCTACAAAAGACTTCATACTTTTTAAAGCAATAGGTCGTAAATAATAGTTTCTTAAATTAAAATAAAGAATAAAACAGTTTTACCAAAAAGCTTAGTTTTTATAAAGAAAAGTGTACATATAAATGAAAAAATTTTTTGTGTGCACTCCTTATTTATGATATTATTAAATAACAATTTTTAGTTATGAATAAAATTTGGCTTTGTTTTGACAATTCCGTTGAATGATTTTATATTAAAAGAATAAAAGTCTAATAAAAATCGTCTTTTCTCAATATTACGTCTCATTACATCGCTCTTTTGGGTGCCCATATAGGTTAATACAGAGTGTGTTAATCTCTCAATTCTCATCACGACGAACATATAGTCTTAAGCACCTGTTTGTTAAAATTCTAATATATAATTATATTCTAATTTATGTAAATAAATTAAAAAATGTACATAAACCATTAATTAAAATCCGGAAATCATCTCACTTATAACTGTGTTGTAATGCTGAAAATAGGTTAGGTACATTGGCGCAGTATAGAATATCTAGGCGAGAATACTGTCAATTTCATAAGTTTTTAAACTTTTATTAAATAACAAAATTCAGTTACTTCTTCTATGAGATATTTCACAAAAACCCTTTTCCACCAAGTTCCAGTACTTTAATCGGCACTGGAGGCTTACAAACTGTTGTTTTGCTAAATGTAAATCATTAAAATCTATGTAATTCTGCGAACTACAGCTTTACCGATTCGCCATTTTTATAACAATTCAATTAAGATTTTTATAATATTCAATTAAGAATTGAATAGCGCTCAATTTACCACGCAAAACTAAATTACTAATGATAAGAGCAATTGGTAGAAAGTAATACTAGTTGCTGAAAATACCATGAATTTTACGAAACAAGGCTGTCGCTGATTTACAACTTTTATAACGAACTTATACCATGCTTATACATGAAGCATAATTGCATAATTAATAAATTTTGAGCTCAATAAAGGCCTTATTTGAGCTCCATTTACCACAACAGAGCTAGCTTAATTGCAATAAGAGCAATTAGTACTACATTGCACAATTAATTCATTAAAATTCAACACTCAACACTGTGAGAAGTATGTGCAATGAGAAGTAGCAATTCTGTGATTCAGAAGTGTTCTTTTCAATGCAAAATGATATACCATCCAAAAGTCTAAAATTTTTATACAACATTGATATTTTACCCTCTTTAACGTCGAAGTATTAGTCATTATGTTCAAAAACCTCAAGTTCAAGTTTTCATGAATAATATCAACCCAACATTTTCAGGTGTCAAAGGTTTATTGAATAAACTTAATTGGACTATGTGTGAATACCAAATCCTGTACTCGATAAATCGATATCCAAAAAGTAAACTGTCAAAACTGTTATATTATTCCAAAATATCTATATTTGAAAACAAGCTCTTGTTGGAAAACCTTGTTCAAATTTCTTAAAAAATATGTTTTGTTTTAAATAAACTGCTACTTTGCTTTAAAAATTTGTTCGTAGTTGATGAAGATTGATGTGTAGATGTAAATCACAAGGCTATTTAAATAAAAAGCAAATGTCTGTGCCTCATCTTTCCAAATCCACTAACAAACTTAAAACAACCAAGTTATTGGCTTATAGTAGGTACGAAAAATCCGTTTTCTATCTGTGACCTTAAATTTTAGATGTTTTTGGAAAAATTCAGAAAAGTATTCTTGTTATATTTCATAGCACTTATGTATCAGAAAAATATTCTCTCACTTCCCAGGTATTTTTTTTGTCACATAGTGTTAATAAATTAAAGAAAAAGATATAACGATATTATAAATTAAAACAAAAATAACGGAAAAAATATGTTGCAGTCACTACATAAAATTATAAAAAAATAAATAATAATAAAAATAAATAATAATAAACAACAAAAAACTGAACATTAATAATTGTAAAATAAATTCTACATTTAAGATTACAAAACTATTCTAATTTATTTTAAAAAAATTACAACAACAACAACAAGAAAATATTGAATTAATTATAACAACTAAAGAAACAAACAAAAGAAAAAAATAAAAATTTAAATACAATTTAAAATCAAAATCGATATATTTTTATTTAAAACGAAAAGTTTGAAATTAGATAGTTAAGGACTTACATTCCTGGTAGCGTTGTAATTGGAAAACAAGGTACCACATAATGCTTTGGAATTACAATTGCACAGTAAGAGATTAAAAGAAGAAAACTAATTACGAGTACATTCATTCAAATCATATCTTATGGCATAAGGTACTGTTTTAGTAAACACTAGGTTTTATTTTCATTATTTTTCCGCGCTTCCGGGATTTTTATGCGGCAAACCCAGGAATTTTTTCATATACAATAAATATTTTGAAGCTGGTAATATTTGCATAACATATGTATAACTTTATTATTACCGTGTCAAAGTGAATCAGCTGATATAAAATTTCTAATAAAAACTCACTTAAAAGAGTAAAATTTTGTATATGAGAAATGTAGTAAAAATAATAACGTATAACCATATAATATCAAAGTTATAAAGAAATTTGTGAAATAATACTCAGTTGAAGGTATTTTATGTTCAAATAAGGGGTGCGCACAAAGAGCGAAACACTTAAAATGATATATACACTGAAGTTGAAATACTGTAAGTATTGGGTATGCAAGATAATAATGTCGGTTTTTAGAGCAAATGGCATAGCCATCACATTTGGTTTGTATCAGTAATAACAAACATGGTATTCGATAGACGCCAAAGTGTAAACACAAATTTTTTACAATCGCTATAATAAAGTCGAATTTTGTGCCTAAAAAAGATGCTTCGCGTGGAAGTAAGACGACCTTCCTTCATTTGAAGAAAACGGCTGCTGGAAGTTATCGATTGTTGGTAGATGCTTACGGTCAACATGCACAAACTCAAAAAACTGGAGCTTTAGCGATTCAAAAGTGGTGATTTTGACACAGAATACATGGAGGGACCTGGTTACCCGAAAAAAAAAAAAACTGAAGATGAGGAATTGGAAGCATTACTCGACGAAGATGCTTGCACTATCATTGAGAGACACACATCAAGCCATTTCCCCATATTTAAAAGCATTGGAATTCAATATGAATTGAAGCCGAGAGACGTTGAAAGGCGATTTGGTATGTCAGAAATGAGCGTGAACGTTACAAAGCGAAGCCATTTAGATGCCATAATCTTTGATCATAACAACACTCGGCCCCACATTTTGCAAGACCGGATAAAAACTATTTGGAAAATAGTGGATGGGAAGTTTTGGCTTACCCGCTTTATAGCCCAGACCTTGTCCCTTGATGCAGAACGCTCATACTGGAATACGCTTCACTTCAGAACAGGGTATCAGAATTCGACTTGATTCATTCTTTACCTCAAAACCGGAGCAGTTTTTTTTAGCGCGGAATCCACATGCTACCAGAAAGATGGGAAAAAGTAGTGGCTAACAATGAACAATACATTCAATAATGACTCAATGCTATTTTAATAAATGGATTTTTCAGGCAAAAAATCGACGTCATTAACTTATATACACAATACAAACCTGCATTAATTTATGTAGCCTATTACTAACACTTCACAGTGTAGCAAGCAAAATTTTGGCTCCCTTCAAAATCTTTTTGAATATAAAAAATCAAAAAAAACATGCGCAAAAGTAATGTACCCTTGTTCGTACACGGCTAACAAGCTACTGAATAAAATTTGTGTCTCACATACAATTTTCTTGTCGCAATATGTACGCATTTTTTATACAAGATTTTAAGTATCGTTGATTTACTACAATTTCTTAAGTTTTTATAGAAAAATAAAACAAAAATGTTTTCCAATTATTATAAAACATGAGCAATAAATTCTGTATATGATATTTAAATTGAAAGACTATGTAATAAAGGTTAGCGATACATTTGATTTTGTTACATATCAGGAAAGTTTTCGATAGAAATTTGTTTTCTTTTACCAACCCCGGTTGTAAAATCTTCTCAATTTTCAATTTTTCTAAAAAAAAAAAGAAAAAAAAAATGGCGACATTGAGTGAAAGAGTAATTTTGATTTAATTTCCTATCTCTTTCTATTTTCAGAACCAGTGTTGCCACGCCAGAAATTGATTTCCTACCAAAAATTCTACTAAAACCGTTCACAGCCTACTAAAAATTCAAGTGAAAAATTTAAAAATGCATTTGTTAATTACAATCGAAAATTTATTCAGTTACCCAGCCTTGACACACGAAAGTACTTTACATATACTACATACTTTACCCTAAGGCTGTTTTAAGCGAATAAAGTACGCTTATGAGTGTGATGAAAAATAAAAGGTTTGACGCATAAATAAGGTATTCTGGCATAAAATCTATAGAGCTTGGCTGTAGACAATTTTGTTATGGCTTGGAGTTGCATCTCGACGGCTAAGATTGGTAATTAATTCACATGTTTGAATTAACTTGAAGTTAATTCGAGGCAGTCTGTGAATGGTTTTTTTGGAATCTGATACACGTGCAAAGGCAGGGTTGACGGTCTCTGAGCATAACAACATAGAGTTATTACAGTTGGAAATTTTAAAGAAGTGTCAGCGTTAGTGAAAATTGTTGTTTATCAAATCAAAGTAAAATTTTTTTTCCGAGATCAAAAACCTACCAAAAATGTAAGAAAATTGCAACAAACCAATCAAACTACCAAATTGTCTTTAAACAACGAAAAACTACGGCAACGCTGTTCACAACTAAAACTTTAACGCTCTCTCTTGCTCTCCATATTTGTCGTTATTTTTTTTTGCACATTTCTGCCTAACTAACTAATTGCAAAGCAACACTTAAAATAAAACAACAATAATAACAAAGCATTTTTAGTGCTTTTTTTAGCAACTTGTGAAGTAGTAAAAAAGCACTAAAAGAAGAGAAATGAGAAATTGAGGAAACAATATAAATTCTAATACAAAACAACAACAACACTATTAATTGCAATTTTTTTTATCGAAATAGTTAATAGTTTTTCACAAACAAAAAGCATTTCACCTTTTTTATTTATTTAACACTAAATTTATTATTTAAATGGACAAGAACACTTTAATCGCTTGAAATAATTTAAATTTATCGGAAACTACGGAAATGAGTCCAATGAGTCCATGAGATAGTAAATATATGTGTAATATATGTATTATCTCTTTTTATAACACTATGTTGCAAATTTAAATTTTGTCTTAATTTGACATGTTCATGTAGTAAAAGTAGCAATGATGTAAACAATTGATATCGACTTTATTAGCGAATAGCCCGATCAACACTATTGCGTAATATAAACTAAAGATGGATGGTAAGATGATTGCCATACTATAGTTATATAAGGAAAAAAGGGACAGATTAAAGACTCAACAATATAACAATATACCACATAATAAACTTAATATATAACTTATAGTTTAAGCAGATTAATTCTTATATAATTGTGGCATATGTTTACTGAATTTTTTAGAGTTTTAAAATTTAATTTCTTTACAAAACCTAACACTTGTGTGAAAAATAAAACAACGTATCACCAGCACAATATCCTGTTGTATTCTAAAGGTGCTTTTTTTCAGCTGTTCCTATCTTAAAATGTAAAAAAAGCATGTGTAAGATTTCATCGGTTCTTTGCTTAAAAGCCTATTGTATAAATAATAATATTGTATAAATAAGCCTGAGTTTGATTTAAAACATGGGTTATTCACATAGACCTGTAACTTACGATCTCGGTGTTCAGTTGGCATTACATCAGTGGTGTGCAAAAGAAAAAATTAAGATTTGTTAGTGAGAACATGGAAATTACTCTTTTAGAGAGAGTAAAGTTTTAAAAATCAACATACATCCGCTGCACATGTGCACTTGTCGCTGTTTCAGTAACAACTAAAAGCAAAAGTGAAACTGCCATCCCTAAATAAGAGCGGCGAGCGGAATGTTTTTTGCCGCTTAGCTTTTACGCTCTGCCGCCATACCTAAATAAAAGCGGAAAACTTACGTCAAAACGATAAAAACAGGTTTTTTAAAAATTTTTACAACCCTGTTTATTTTGACAAGTATATTACATCTTTGTTGTGTGACTTTCGGTTTGTGAAAGTAATAAAGGAAGTAAAAATTGTGTAAAAAGCAAAATATTAAAATTCATTATCTTTTACAAATTTATTTTTAAAAGAAGGTGGGTGATTTAATGTTTTATTATTGCATTTTTAGAGAAAGTATTGGCATAATCAATAAAATAATAAACAGAAGTGAAATATAAATAAAAACAGAAAAAATAATAATTAATTTGATAATAAAATAAAACTTTTTACATTAGCCAATAACATATAGCCTTTTTGCAAATGTTTACTTTTTCCCTCTTTTTTTTCCTTGTTTACATTTGTTGTCTTTTGCAATCAACTTCACTATTTAACGCTCTGTCAAAATTGGATTTTCCAATTGGAAATATTTGCCGCCGCGTTATTTCGGCATGCTCCATACAAATTGTATGGGCATGAGAAACTTTGAGAGATAAAAAACGCTTGCCGCTCTTATTTACGGATGGCAGAAAGAAACTTTTTTAAATTACTTGTCTTTGCCTTAAAAAATTTGCGTACATTTACCAAACATGTGCATTCGTTACTGTCTCTTTGACGACAAAAGCAAGAGTGTTAGAATACGTGTGAGTTGATCGGGGACAAAAGTCCCATCGCAAGCTCATGACTGCATTATATCATAGTTGAACAGATAAGTTTTTATGAGCCTTATCTGGCTGAGAGTTATCTATAGCGTATATGTATACAACCGTACGAAAATGAGCAGATAATAAGATGATAATAAATAAAGCAACAAATATTATTCAGTTGTGGAATAGATGTCAACTTTAGCAGGCGTATGTTGCTTTGCTTTTAAAATTTGCTTGTTTGTATTTTTGTTTACCTTTTTAGTTTTTCTCTTCAATATAAACAGCAAAAAATCACTTACACTACTACACCACTAATTTCTCTTCTTGGTCACCATTACATTGCATTGACATAAGATGACGGTGCCATCAAACAACCAACCAATATGGTATGAGATGAATGGCAAGTAGTGCTGTCCTGTTGAAAACACAGGTCATTGCTGTCTGTCAAACGAAATATCTGAAAAACACTAAAAGAATAGAAAACCCTTGTTAACTTTGTGACAGAGTAGCAGCTTTTTCAAAAGTAGAAGAAGTACAAATTCAACTTTACGATTAATTTTACGACTTTTCAATTGAGTACCTATATAACACCAAAATTTTTGTCGTAAGCTTAAACCGTAAAAGAAAGAGTTTCTAAAGAGCAAAATCAGCAATTATGTTGATTACTGGTTAAAACAATGTGATTATCCTCAAAGATGTTAGTGAATAGAACTACAGGGTCCATTCAACAAATACACGTCGTTGTCTATGAACGCTTACCTTAATTTCCTGGTTTAGTTGAATTTTGAACGGGTAAAGGCCTAAATTTCCAATGCAAAATTCACCAAATTGCGGTCTATGAATGGCGGAGTTCTTATGCATGACACGAAACTGACTACCTCGGATTCTATTGCACAATCGTCTATAATCGTCCTCAGATTCATTCACTAACAGGTCCGACTTTAGCAACACTGTGTCGTAGTAATATCGGTCTCGAAAGGAATGAGTGAATTCAAGAGAATGATTAGGCGCAGCAAGTGGTTCATCTATGAGAGTCAGTCTTGCACAGGGGACATATATGTTCCCTTGAGGGTTTTATCGAACGAGATTGATAGATGAGTGAACGTTAAGTAATGTGGAATGCAGGTAATCTAATATTACCGCTTGTAGTATATCCAGGATGCCTTCTCTGTTAGCAGAAAGGACGAGTATTTTTCTAAAGTTTTGCAGAGATTTGATTAGGTCTCTTACGGGTATAATTATTGAGCACTGTATGCTTGGACATATATCTAAGCACACAGGCTAACCAAGTTATGACTACTGTAGGAGCTGGAAAAAGGAGCAGTTCGGCTCTACGCGAGCTTAGCTAAGGCACCTTGGTGCAGGTCTCTGGCATAATCTGTACTGATATATCCCTAATATCAATGGCGAATCTGTTAAATTTTGTCAATGGTAGTTGGATATAGCAATGACCACGTAATTTGCACATTAATTTTTAGGGAGGACTTGATTCGATCTCCGTTGTTTTTGACTTTTAAGCTTTTCATGGGTTTTACATAGTCCATAGGGCCTCCAAATGTACTCGTTAGTCACGGGAAAAGCATATAACTTAAGTACCATATTTCCATTGATGAAACTTATTTCAATAAAGTACAATTGGCTTCGTCCGCAAATAGAAAGCTTTAATTCTATCAAATTTGAATTACAAATTAAATTACAGCTCTTTGGACTACCGGTTTGTTTTGCTGAACGTTTAAACCAGCGTTCGACAAACTAAGATAAATGCATTTTACAATTGTGGTTGTAATTTGAGAGTCTCTCACTTTGGTTACTGTATTTTTCACATATTTTCTCTTTACTCCTTTTTGTTTATTTTTTGCCTATGCGCAACTCCCTGCCTGGTTTAAAGCATAAATTGTGGTATTGAACAAGAAATCAATAAAAAATACCTTTTTATATTGTAATATATTTCTTCTTTTGATTATATATTATTTAAAAGCTTAAAAATTATCTTTTATGATATTTATCTTTTTATCTATTTTTGATTTTGCTCTTTTTTTACAAAAATTAATGATTCCCTGACCCATGTTACCTTTACCACAAATAAAATATGATTTTTCCCCTTCAGCAACACGAAAGCCTCTGAAATATAAATTCATTTAATCCACTAACAAGATTTCCTAAAAAAGAAAAGTAACCTTGAAAACCACAACAACGCTCGTACATCAGCAACCCATTAAACAGAAAAACTTAATGAAAGAAAAAGAGAACAAAAGAGAGAGAGAGAGAAAATATTAAAATAAAATCAAAGAATATTAGCCTTCGTCAAATATTTTGTAATTAATCATTGAACAAATGATAAACGTGGGGTTGGGAAGTGGACAAAAAACTGTTGGAAAAGTGCAGGGGGAAAAGAAGAAAAACCACAATTAACTTAATAAGCACTCTAAGAAAACATAACCTCACAATGGCCTTACACTAGTACAATAAGATATGAAAGAAAGAACTAAACCATGCTGGAAGGCAAACGACAATTTTACTTTTTCTTATAGACAGGCTGGTGGTTTTTCCTTTCATTTATCTTTTTCTATAGAAAGGTGGCGGAGCTGATTGATTTACCACATTTACACTTTCTCTTTCGAAATTAAACCGAAAAGATAAAATAGAATCAAACTAACCAACGAACCAAACGACAATTACACAATGTGACACCAGGAGCAGAAGAACACAATGTTTAATGGTGATGATGATGATGATGGTAATGACAATCGGTCGGTCTAACACACCGTCAGCCATTTAAAAATAAGAGAAAAATTCTGACTGATATCTATTAAAAAACATTTGTCAACGGCACACAGCCAACACAAGAGAACACACACTGAGAAAAACTTTCCTTCTTCACACACAAGAAAAATACTAAATCTCAAACCTGAGTACATAAGAATTGTTTGAGAAAAGCGACAGTGGGAAAAGGTGGTTCATTAAAATTAAGCAACAAACTTTCGTTAGAAAAAAGAGGAAAAGAACGAACGATAAATGGAAGAGTAATTGATACAAAAGGAGGTAACTCAAATATTTTGACAATTAGATGGTGTCACAAACTGTCAGTGGCATATTTATTTTCGCTTTAATAACAATTGTTAAGAGAACGCCTTTCAAAGAATACAAAAATTGAGATTTTTCTTTTAAACAAACACATCTACCATATATACACACTAACACATTTCAGTTGAACTTACTGAGCACAAGTTTCCAGTGCCTTAAGAAGATGAGGCAGTAACATAAAGAAGGTGAAAAACTAAGCAGGTGACACCTTAAGGGTGTCAATTTAAATAATGTGTCAAATTTGCTATTTTTCACAATAGATGCTGCCTGATTACAATAGCAATAGCAAAACAATAACAACAAAAGCTTAAATAACAATATTATTAAACAGCATTAGAAGTGTTTACAACAAAATATAAAATACAACACAAAGTAAAATTGGAAAAGAGAGTAGACAACATATACAAGGAACAGTGTTGCCACACAAAAAATTGACTTCCTACCAAAAATTTTCCAAAATTCTACCAAAACCGTTCACAGCCTACCAAAAATATATTTTTTAAATAAAATTGAATTTTTTGTTTAGTTATAAATATGTAGTAATATTAATAACAAATTCTAGTTTTTAATAATAAACATAAAATTATACATAAAGTAACAACAAACATAAAAACAAAATTTCATATAAAATAACAGAAATATGTTTGTATGTATATTAGGGTTGGTAAAAATTCGTATAGCCAAAATAAAATCTACGCGAAATTCTAGGAAACTTTTTAGAAGAAACCATGAGCCTAAATTTAAATCCTATCCTGCGCCAATCGACATAATTATATTCTGCCCTCATTATTCTGTACAGCTGCATTAGAAAACACTATCACATCATTCAAAAACACAAAATGATCATAAAATATTGTATTTTTGTTTTGTATTTAATATTTATGTCATGAGAGCAATCAAAATATTCGCAAGTTTCTGAATACAACATTAAAAATACAATGTAAGTAAGACTGCTAGAAATGTGTTTTAAACAAATAAATCAGAAATGCTCTTAGCTAAAGGACATTAAATCAGATTAAAAAAATATTTTTTTACTCTTCATTGACGGTAATCTGGTGCGACTTTCTATAGTCGCTGCCATAACATTATCTCTATACTTTGCTATAATTCGTTGTGATACTCTGGTAAAAGGTTGGACACACTATTCAGAAACAGTGGTTATTATTATTATTGAAAGTTGTTGTTAATTTGATTCAAAGTTATATTTTTTTCAATTATGTACTATGTTTTCAAGGGCAAAAATTTACCATGACTAAAAAAATTTCTACAGGAGAAAAAACTACGAAAAATTTAAGAAAATCCAACAAATCAACCTAATTACCAAACCGTTTTTAAAACACTAAAAGCTACCAAGTTTGGTCCGATTGGATCAAAGCGGCAACGCTGGCAAGGAGTAAAAACAAAGAAAAAGGCAAATAAAAAAAAATTGTATAGGACTGCCATATTTGCCGATTTTTTGCTTAAAATTATCAAAATGCCGATTTGCCGATTTTAGCTCCAAAAATGCCGATTCTTGAGAACACTGAGATGCAAATTTTGCGGAGTCTTATTTACACTTCAGACATGTAAAATATATTTATGAATAAAAAGAAAAATAGCATTTTATACCATATAAACTGTAAGTTTTAATGAAAAAATAAAAATAATAAAATTTTTTTAACTCAAAGCATAATCGGACACAGTAAAGTATGAATACTTCGTATGAATACAATCAGTAAGAATTTGTATATCCTTTGTAATCTAAAATAGACAGAAAGTATGACGAGTGGAATTTTATTATTATTATTATTTTTTTGTATAATGATTAAAACAAATCTTAAAGGTTTTCACGGTGTATTTACAAAAAAATATTGTTACATTGTAACCTTTTTTAAACGTTTGCGTTCGTTTTATTTATTTACTACACTATAACGTTTATACAGTTTATCTTAGTACAACAACTTAATATTCGCTTATACAACACTTTTATTTCTGCTTAACCACGTCTTTATCTAATGACAGCAAAACGATAACTAAACTACTTAGGTAAAGTAGTCTCCTTATATATCAAATTGTCTGCGGCTTGGAAAGTTCAGGAAATATCTTCTATTTTCACATCCGTTAATCCAAATGTAACGTAAAGATGGTCGATGTGACAGTGCTGCCAAATTGATCGGTTGACACAAAATATACCAAAATCCCGCAGTAAAGTTTTGTTTTTTTATCTTCGTACCCATATTAATTATGTATTGGAAGTACAAATTAATTCGACACGTGTTTTGGCTCAAAATATTAATTTATTTAAAAAAATAATTAATTAACAAGAAAATCAAAGTATTGTCCATCATTGCTAATAACTTTTCTGCACCTCTCAGGAAATTTTTAAATCTCATCTCAAAAAAGCTTCTCGTCTTTTATGGTTGGCCAATTTTGAAGACAATTTTAGATTTCTTCGAAAAAAGTGAAGCCATGACCTGCCACAACATGTTGTATCCGACGGAACAGCTGGTAGTAAGAAGAAGAAATGTACGCAGAATAGGGCAGGCGCAGTAAGATATCGCATTTGATAGTTTCTAAAATTTTTTAGTAATTTTTTTGACGTGAAGTCGAGCGTTGTCACACAAGATAATAATTTTGTCACGTTTTTCCTTATATTCCGGCCATTTTTCTTATATTTAACGGTTCAAACAAAGTAATTGTACTGTGGTTTTAGCAGCTCATTTTACATAACGCACACTTGATCCCACCCAGAGTCTAAAACTGCATTATAAATAATAAAACATAGTAATTGTACTAACAAATAAAAAATATTGCAGGACAAAATTTAAAAGCAGTAATAAAACCCAAAAAGCTCGTTGGGTTGACTTTTTTTTAAGTCCAGGTTTTTGCTAACCTGCTTTAAGCTGAAAAAGATGTCGCTTTTTTATAGACTCCCCTACCCAATTCATTCCAAAAATATTTAATTACATATGGTTTTGGTTTCACGCGGATATTTCTTAAAGTTTGGAACAGTTACGGAGCAAGAAAAACGTTGTGACACCTGACGTCTGCTTGAGATCATTAGCTTCATAGAATTTGCTATTATTTGTAATACTCAATTTGCCTGCACTTTGCTTTACATTTTCTTCTCGAATATTGAAACAAGCAAATGTGACCATTGTACTAATATTTTGATATTTATATTGTTTTATATGTTATAAATATTAGTTAAAAATAAATTGTTTTATTAATACAAATACGATAATCGCATTTAAAATGGGAAAATTTAATTTGCCGATTTTTTTACTTGAAGTGCCGATAATGGCGACTTTTTATTTTTAATTTGCCGATTTTTAATCAAAATCATCTGGCTCCCCTGATTGCCTGTGATAGAGGCACAGAGAGTGAGTAGTGATTGCTTAGGCTGCCATACATGTGTAAATAAAATAGGCCTTGCCTTCTTCTATGAAAACCAATGTAATTCTTGTTTAGAAAAACTCAAAATTTAAAACAAAAATAAATTGATTTTTAAGTGAAGAAACTGTACAAACCTAACAAAGTATACAAATAAAGGGTCCGCCAAAAAAATTCTTTTTTTTTTGAAAACGCAATAAAAAAAAAACTGCTGAATATTTTCTCAAATTTCTTTCTTTATTTGAAAGTACAATACTTCCGGTTAATAATGGAAAATAATTTCATTCAAATGGCTGCTTCAGCTGGCCATGCAGTAGCCTACACGATCGGTCCAATTTTTAAGCACATAATCGATTGCGTGCAGCTGTATTTCACCAATGGTTTCACGAATATTGTCCTTTAAAGCGTCAATTGTCTCTGGCTTGTAGGCGTAACACTTATATTTGACGGCACCCCACAAGTAATAGTCCAGCGGTGTCAAATCGCAGCTCCGAAGTGGCCAAACGACATCAGATCTGCGGCTGATAATGCGATCTTCAAAAATAGGGCCCAAAACATCGAGTGTAGCTTCGGCTGTGTGGCACGTAGCGCCGTCCTGTTGAAAGTAAATGTTGCTAATATCGTCCTCTTCAATTTTTGTAAACAAAAATTTGTTCAACATGGCCCGATAACGATCACCATCGACTGTAACGGCCACTCCTTGCTCATTTTCGAAGAAAAATGGCCCAATTATGCCTCTGAACAAATTTGCGCACCAAACAGTGACTCGTCTTGGGTGTATCGGCTTTTCAATGTATGCGTGCGCTTGTTTACATACCCGCCAAGATCAAAATGAGCTTCATCTGAAAAGATGATTTTTTTTGGTAAAATCGGTATCTTCTGTAAGTCGATCGCAGGTCCAGATTCCCAGCCTTGTTCAAGCGTATACACAATTATATTCGTTAGGCGGAAGGATAAAATTAATTATCTGTCAAATCAGAGATGAGCTAAGTGTTACCATTCACGAAATAAGCACTAGTTGAAAAAAAAAACGTTAGATGGCGGAATCTTTATATGTATATGTTATGTAAGCAATTTCAATTTCGCTCGATTTCGACTAACAGAACATACCCGATAATTTATTTCATAGTATATTTTTTACAACAAATTAAATGGTGAGACTCTGGTCAAATTTAACACTATTTTTTGACAAGCGGAGCACATGGGGGCTTAAACGGATTCAAGTACGCTGAATGCAGTGATGTTATGCGTTTTTTTAGGTTAGCTCTTGTTGTCTAGATATACCATTTTTTCGAAAATGGCTGAGGTTGCACAACATATATTCGCTTAACTAAAAACTATTTATTTTATTGAATATAACAAAAAAATCGAAGTTCCGCAATAACATTACTTTTAAGTAAGGCTAAACATTGTTTTAATCTGCGCAGTCATTTTTGAAATTTAAATTTGTGAGATCACATTACATACTACGTAAGTACATACGTATGAGTGATACATCTGCTTTACTAATAAAATATCACTCATACGTATCTCACTGTTCTTTAGTCAAAAAAATATATATATACTTATATATTATATATATAGTTTTAAAACGACTGCGCAGAAGAACACAACTTTCTTAGACCTAAATGTGAGTATCCCACACTGTGTTAGTTCTCCGTTTCCTTGTGATCAGTGGCCCAAAAAGGGATAATTACATTTTCGCATTAAAAAAGGTGCGAGTAAACCAGGTTGTATTAAGCAAATGGGGTGAAATGATTACTTCTGAAATTGTAATTAAAATATAGAAATTAAAAGTAAAAAACAAAAATTTTAAAATGCAAAATTTGCACAATTTATAGAAAAATTAATTTTTAAACGAGAAGGTTCAAAACTTCTCAAAGCTTAAAACGACAGCAAAATACAGATCAATCTGTACATTTGGCAACGCTGGTGATAACTCAAAAGTGTGTGAGTATGCGTATGTTTGTGTATACCACCTGTGTTGTTAATAAACGGTTGTGTTTTTGGTTTAACTTTTTTTCTCCAGCTACTTCCACTTTTCTCAACTTGTCTAAATTGCGGTTCAAGGTAAATGTTTCAATATGATTGAACAACAAAACAACAACAACGACCTTCTTTCAATTTTTACACTTTGCTGCTTCTGCTGTCATTGTCGGCATCGTTGCTGTTACTGTGTGTCGTCTTTAGCAACACACGAGAGGTAATTTGCTTGTTTCACTAAGGAAAATTTATCAATGGAGCGTGTCATTGGATCTGAACTTTTTAAACTAATAGAAGGAGAGTGAGAGACAGACAGACATTGAGGCACACATCATCCATCATTATAGATGTTGTATGGAATAATGTGAAGGTGTAAGTATTTTTATTTTAATATATTTATCCATCCATTCAAACACACTTAAAAACTACATGCGATGAATACAATGGGTTGAGTAGGGGGCAAATACATAAAAGATTTATAAATTTAACCCTAAAAACATATTCAATCTTCGAAGAGAATGCATTTCATCTTAGAGAAATTTTATAAACAGTTATGTATGTTTACTTAACCTTTTAAGACGTGAACAAAACCGTTTAATTTGCATATTTTTAAATATGACTTGAAAAGGTTAATGGCATGGTTTCTTTTAACATTCACGAGTGTTTATGGTTTGGTTACCATTCAAGCTGTTATTCTTCTAAGTAGGATTCTTTAATTAATTGCGTTATATGCATTCTGTCCTTGCAAAAAGATTGTCTGTTATTTAAAAGAATATATATAATTCCCATAACATTCCATGAAGGAACATGGGGACTTCTCTCAGTCAGTGAGCTGCACCCATTCTAGTTTTAGACTAATTGAAAGGGACCTACAGTTTAACGCCGGTTTCGAACGGTTTCAATAGTAGTAATACCCATAACCAGTTACTGGCTAATGTTATTAGGTGATACCACTGTTGAGAAACTTTTTTGTTTTTTTTTAGATGATTTGTCCTGGTATTGAGCCGAGGACCTTCTGGTTGATAGGCGGGTGTCTTACCTACAATACCACAGCGGCACTTTAAAAAAACATTACCTATAAAACATGGAATTTTGTGGAACAAATTCCAAATATTTTAGAAGGCAGTCCTTATGCTCCTTCTAGCTGCAAGAGAAGCTATATATATGTGTATTTATATATCGGATGATTTTTTAAGAGCTTTCGCAGGTGATCTAAAAAAAAACTTTAAATTTAGAGAAATGTATGAAATCTTTTTTGAGTCAATAGAACGGTCTATATAATTCAATGTTTAAAGAAGATTTTGTGTAAATGTTGACCGCTACTACGCCTCAAATGGTTTATACGCTGGCCCCAACTTTGGCACACTCTCTCCAGCATATCGGCCCGTATCTCGCGAATAAATTCTTCAATATTGGCTTCCAGTGCGTCAACCGTTGCGGGCTTGTTCCTGTAGACATAGCCCTTCAAAAAATAGTCCAAAAACGTTAAATCGCACGATCTAGGCCGCCAATTGACCGACCCCAAACGTGATATAAACTGTTCATCGAAATCGCTTCTTAATAGGGCCATTGCATCGCGTGCTGTGTGGCATCTGGCAATATGTCAGTCAATTCCAGGTCTTCCATTTTGTGCAAAAAAAAAAAAATTATCATCGTATGGTAGCGCCCGCCATTCCCAGTAACGTTCATGCCTTCGTCGTTTTTGGAAAAGTATACCACCGGCCCAAAATCCACACCAAACCGTACATTTTTTGAGAATCATGGGCAGTTTTTGTAATGCTTCCGGCTGCTCTTTACACCCAATACGACAATTTTGCTTGTTCGCTTATCCATTCAACCCGAAATGAATTTGCTTTATTGAACACAACTTTCCGATAAAAAATGGGTCTTAATCGACTGAATTTTGACGATAAAATCAATAATCTGCAAGCGTTGCTAGTTTGTAAGTCGATTCATGGTAAATTATAGATCAAGCGGAACAAGTTTTTGAGTAACATGTTACAGGAAAGCAGCTGAGCTGCCAAAAATAGTTTTGCCAAAAAGAAAGTTGCTAAGAAACCACCAGATATATAGAGGGAATATTAAAGATACTATGGCCTGAAACAGGGTATATATTTTCATGACATTTGGATCCATTTTTCCGTTTAGGGAATAATAAATAATCATGTTTTTTGCAGTCATAGTTGTATTCCGGGGTTTTTGAAAAAGATTTTATTTCTTGCAATTTTAATAAATTAAGTCCTCACTGGAACTATTTATATTCAAGTCTTAAAACTAGAAACTATACTAATTTAATCCAGCCAGTGAGGGATTAATATCATGTTATTCTCTCTCTTCTTCCTACAAGGTTCGCAGTATCTCCTCAATTGTGGGTTCAGATGCATCTCTAACTTCTTCAAATACGTCTTAGCACACTTCGCATTTGCCGTTCCAACCGTGGATACGTTCAGGTCTCTATAAATTACTTATAAACCTTGACTTTTCTATGACGGCGGTCAAGATGTATTCCCAAATATTTTACTCGGAACTCTGCGGGCCTTAGTTTGACTACTGATTCCAGGTATGTTACGGGACAGGAGGATTCGAGACATGTTCTGATAGAGTGTTCACTCTACGATAACATTAGGGATCTGGAGGCAATGCGAGTTATCGTAACGGTGGATGTGGTGGGCGTTAGAGGGGCGTTGAGGCTCGGCGAATTTGCTCGCAGTATCTTTTAGGAGGGATCCTAGGGTTAGAGAGTGATGAGTTCTCTTACGGCATTATCTGCAGTATTTTGAGCGTACTTTGTTGGTTCTGGCCTGTGTTGTGCCTATCTGCCTGTGTGACTCTGACTGTGTTGTTTTGTTTGGTTGTTTGAGTATGCCGATTGTATGGTTGTATGATTGCTTGCTTGTTCGTTTGTTTGCTTAAGAATTATTGTTTCTTTTACGTTGCTATATTGGCCACCAGACCGGAGTATTTGGGGACTCACACCGGTAGTAGCATTTATGGTACGAAGTCTGACTGGGGGCTTAATTCTGGTACCACGGAAGACGGGAGCCACAGGGACCTAGGTGCTTGTCAGGCTATGTTGATGTGTCTGTGTCATTTTCACAGCTCGATGTGGAGTTACGTTTCTTTACCAGGTGCCGTGACCCGACTTTTACCACAGTGTAAAGTTTATGTCCAAATAACATGCCTTTTAATATGCTACTAACATGTGAATTTCATCATAGCTGGGGGGCGTTAGTGGACGCATTGTTTTTACTCGTACCTCGGGCACCGTGAGGTGTACCAGCGTGGCAATACAAACGTAAAACTGTGACTTACTAACGCAACGTGAATGATAATCATGTACTTATTCATTCGTTAACCTTCATATTCGATTGCCTTAACCAGGTATCTAGCTAAACTATATGGTCTTGCAAAATCCGTGTTGTTTCCTGCGGGTCTTTATTTATGCTTATAATGGCTGTATCATCAGCGATTGTCGAAGTGTTGCATGTTGGTGTATCGGACGTATACTATATATCAAAAAAGTGGGGAGAAGTTGTGAGCAGAGTTATCTTAATCTTTTTTTATTTTATATTTATCTTTTGAAAAGTAAATGCATTTCTTGAGCAAAACAAGGTTCGAATTAATATGTACTCCTAATACATAAATGAAACTTATCATTATTTTTTATTGCTTACTTGGCCGAGCAAATTCTCTTAAAAATGTTTCATATCCGAGGACAACCTTTTTTTTAAGAATTCAGACCGTGTGCACTTATCACAATTACTACATGAAATAAAATGTGCCATGTAACACCAAGAGAGCATTCAACTATCGAGTTGCCAGTGCCGGAAGTTCATTAGGGTTCCAAATATAATCGGTGTTACGAGGTTAAAGATATTATTATTTTCATGTTTTTCCCTTTCCAAATTGTTTTAAAAATATCATTGAATAATAAAATTGGAATAATAGCATGATAAAAGAAAAGCAAAAAATAAAGGAATATTATACGGAAAGTGAGACTATGCCGTAATGTTGTAATATTTGACACTGTTTGTTTATTTGTTAGCATTTTATTACATTCCCAATTTTTATTTTTATTTTCAAAAAGCTTTTAAAACATACAGGAAGTGAGAATGAATTTTCCGTAAAATTGTATAGTTTATTACAAAAGTTTACTTACGTCTATTATCTGCTTACAAAACGGCAGCTCTTTTATCAAAGTGTATGTAGACATTTGTGTTTCACTGTCACTATTTCTTAAGAAAATCTGTAGAATCAGGCAATTTAACAGACTTCAGTCACTCAGATTCATTCTCGGCATCGGAAAAACGTAATCAATACAAATGGGAACACAGAAACATGTATTTTAATAAAGAGTATGTGTGATTGTGTGTATAAAATAATATTCACACAAAAAAAGTAAACGTTGCAAGACCAGATGACGAAACTGCCTTTCAACGCCAGATCAAGAAATTTTCCAAGAACATGTAGTGATGCACAGCCATATATATATATATATATGTGTGTGTGTATTTTGCAACATTGAAAATTTTCGTTAAAGCCAAGCCAAGGAAATACATCCTTTAAGAGTTTTTCTTCATATTTTAGCCACTTGGCACTTTTCGGCAGAAGGCGTTATTTTAGTGGTACCCATGTTGATGTTGCAACTACTGCTGCTTCTGCTCTTGCTGTTACTGTTAATGGCAGTCTTCAATGACTCTTCTAAGGCTTCAGTGAAATACGAAAATAAGAAAAAACAAAATCTTAGTTGTTGACGTTACTACTGCTGCTGCTACTGCTGTTGCTGATGATGGAATAGCTGTTGTGTTGCTTTATAAACTTTTCAAATATTAATTTTATTTTTAGCCATTGTTATTGTTGTTGTTTCTATTGCTGTTGCTGTATTTCTTATGCCATCTTGTGAGTAACTCTCTTTGCCAATTTGCTAAACTTGACGTTAGTCAGTTGCCACACATGATGTTGCACTTTACTTTGCCATTTGTTTATGTGTTATTGTTGTTGCTGCTGTTGTTGTTGGTTGCCACCCACCTACCGCTGCTACTTCTCGGAGTGGTAAATTTACACTTTTGGTAGACATAAAAATTTTCTTTTGCAAAGTTTCTTGGGTGGAAAATTTACAAGTTGCAAATGTTGCTTCTGTTGCCACTGCAACAACTGTAATGAAATATTAAAAAAAAAAAAATTAAGACAACAGAGAATTTAAAAAAACTACTTGAAAACAAATTAAACAGTTAAAACTTGAAAAACATGTAATTTAAATCTATGAAAAATTTTTTAAGACAAGACTTTTCTATGATGATGGATAAGACAAAAAAAAAATGTTTAATGATGGTCAATACTGTTTTGTTATAAACTGTTGTCTAAGTCTAATTGCCCAGATAGTGATAGTTGGCCTATTACATCAATTTGTGTTCTTCGGACAAGTTAGTGATGTGAAGAATCGAGCTCGTGCACGTCGTTCCCGAACAGCTGAGAATATTGCTGTTGTAGCCCAGCAGTTAAAGAAAAACCAAATTTGTCCATCTCTCGTTGATGTTTGGATTTGGGCATTCCACATATGACATTATATCGCATTTTGTATTATGACTTAATGATAAGGCACATACTGCAGCGCATGGGGCAGCCTGGTCATGGCTACTGTAGGAGCTGTCAAGATAAGGAGGAAGAATCATCGGTACAACACCTTCTCTGTGATTGCCCCGCTCTAGGGGTCTCATAAGCCGTGTCACTGTTGAATTTGGTCAAATTCGTCAGAGGTACTGATTGGCTCACGGTTGGAACTCATGAACTAGTTTTTCCACTTTAATTGGACTCCACTCTTTTGGACTCTCCCATGGCTGGCTTTTCGGATCTTGCATTGGTACGTCCCCTAAAAGATATCAAAATATTAACCCAATTTTGCATAAAGACTTAGTTCTTACGGCTTTTAAAGTTTAGTTTAACACAAGAACTCACATCTATCGACCATTAACATCGGTAGATGTTTACTGCAGCATGTCGATCATCATCGAGAATTTCATAGGTAAATAATTTTGGGTGATGAGGCTCATTTGCATCTCGAAGGCTACGTTAACCAGCAGAATTTTGCAATTTCTGGCCCATGATTTATTATTGGAAAGTCTGTCCATCTTCAGCGTGCGGCTGATTGGTTTGGTTTTTTATCTGGCGGAGCCAATGAATTTTACTTTTTCGTAAATTAGGAGTCTCGAAGATTTTGACGTGGTAAACATTTATTTTCCACAATACGGCATTACGTGTTACATAAGCAACCGTATAATGGTTTTTTTCGCAGTTGGCCATCGGGATCTTGAGATTTAACACTGTTAGATTTTAGGGCTATGTGGAAGATAAGGTCTCTATCTAGGCTCTATGCCAATGGCCCACAATCAATTAATGACCTCATTAAAGTTATTGAAGAGATGTTGCCGAAAATGCTCGAATTGATAATCGAAAATTGTATGAATGGAAGGAAAGCATATTGACACGCACTATTTATTCACCGACTAATAAGCTACTTTCGATAGGCCAGTGAAGAAAAAGTTTTATATTCGCAATGGCTTGACTTTGGTATTTATCAGAATAGAAACAAACCTCTGTATAACTTTCAGAACAGTGAAAAGTTTATCATGTGGTTTTTCTCATTTGCCAATGGAGAAGATCCTGCGAAATATTCAAATTAAAACCATCAACATTATTTACAACAAAAATGTCATGCTGCTTACATATATTGACGACATCGACGTCATTGGTCGACACGCACAAGCAGTAAACAGTATCTATGTAGAACGTGAAAAGCTGTCAAAAAAATGGGTCTAAAAGTGATGGAAGGTAGCGCAGTGTAGTAGTTAGAGTGACCGCATAAAACACTAGCTTTCCGTGTTCGAATATCCAGCAGAGAATATGAAAAAAAAGCAATTAATTGTCGCTTCGAGTGTTTCATTAAGAAAATGCTACCATCCTCCAAACAAATCTATCTAAAGGAAGCCCCATGATGATGTAAATGCGTATTTGTTTAAATCAGTTTTAATAATAATTACACTAATTAGTGGGGGGTGGCGTGATGTAGTGGTTAGAGTGCACGTATAACAACACAAGCGAAAAAGGTTCGAGTCACAGCATAGGACAGACGAAAAAAATTTAATTGTAGTTTCGAGTGTTTAATAAAGAGACGGTTTCAACTAAAAAGTAAAGAAGAATCACCCCTAACCTTCCAGCTTACCTCTGGCGATGATGAGAAACAGGAAAAAAGGTCCATCAACTGGGAAATATTACAATGCTGAACTAAATATTACCACCAATTAGCAAGGACATTCACCACTACACAATCATATGGAGGGGGCTGCAGTGGATTAATCATCAACTTAGCTTGAACGATCAAATTGTTTAATGAAACCTGAAACAAAGCTAGATTTTTTGTGGAAAGCCTATATGCTCTTTCGAGGATTGACAGGGAAAAAAACACTAATTTGTAGTTAATGACATTAATTTTGAAAAGCTTATATCTTTAAAAAAAAATTGTGTACAAAGCTGTGATAATAGCTTTGAAAAAAACATGTATCCTAAGTACCAGACCAGATCGCTAGTTTTTCGCGTTTTTCAAAAAAGTGTAACAATGTGTTGAAAAATAGACTTCAATTTCGTGTTCATAAGTACAAAGTATATAAGGTTATATCTTCTCAACAAAATATAAAAAAAAAGTTCTGTGTTTTATCGGAATAAAATATTAAAGATATTTAAATAAAACGATATACGATTACAACCGTCTTCTTTTATTTTTACTAACAACCCCTATGCACTTTTAAATCGCTTTAGAAACATAAAAAATTTTGTGAGACAATCAACAGAAGTTTGCGAGATATAATGCAGAGAAAAATTAAATTTTTACAAAAAAAAAAAAAAAAAAAAAAAATTAACAAACTTTCCACCAGCATCCGAAATATGAACAAAATTGTTTGGATGAAATTTGAGGCTGTTGCAACTTAAAATAACTTTGCAACATTGTTACTTTTTTCTTTTAAGTCAAGAAAAAGAACAAAAACATTTAAAAAACAGGAGCAACTGCAACAAACTCTTCTAAAATTTGAGAAACAGCAACGTCAAGTATAAATTTTAATACACAAATGCACGCACGCACACACTCACTCAAAGTCAATGAGTTGCAGGCATTTAAGCATTATTTGCAAAATTTTAAAGTTCACTAACTACAACTAATATTGTTGGAACTACAGCAGCAACAACAATACCAACAACTTTCATAATACATCCGCTTCTATACACCACACAGTTTTTCCACTTATTTACACACACACACACATACACATACAAACAAACATTCATACATAAAAACATGCATGTTTCAAGAAAAACCTGTGTTGTTGCTGTTGTTGCCATATTTTTATGTGTGTGTTTTTAGGTTTCATTTTGTTTCTTTTAGTGGCTTGCTAGCAACAGCAAAAAAAAAAAAAACAAAAGATCTCACATTCACTCACTTAAACTAATACCCAAACAAACTCATATTTATCCATAAATGTCAGATACTTGCCACAAATTTTTAGCTTTTGTTTTTCCTCTTACTTCCTCTTTATTGACCACAGCATTTCTTGTAGAGGGTCTTTGTTTCTTTTATATCTTTATACCCTATGCTACAGTAGTTGGTTGAGATATACTAAGTTTAAACACATGTTTGTAGTGTCAAGAAGAATACTTTGGAAGCGCTGCTGAGTTTAGAGAAGCTTTTAGTAAAGTCGAACCAGTTTCTGTCATAGAATTTATGACACAGCTAGAGATAAGACCCCTGTGACACAGACGTATTGATTAAAATTTGGGTGAAGCGCCCGTTTAAAAAGTGGCAATACAAGTTACTCAGCAAGTTGATTTACTGTGCCTACTGCTCTGTAATTTCAACATCAACAGTATACTTTGTCGTAATAGCAATAGGTAAGGAGTAGGAGTTAAAAAGGCGAAAATTGGACGGGTACTATTCTTAGATTTGTTACATATTAAATCTCTGAAGACAGTACTATTATTACAATTCTATTATTACTATTAAACAGTGACAAATAAAGGGTTTGCAAATTTGAGGTTAGGAAATATATTGGCTTAAAAATATCTTTTTTTTTACAAATTCAGACAAGTTCAGCAGCGCCGAATTTCATTTTTCAGAGTGTCAGTTGATTGTGGTTCGTTTACGTAAACCTGGTCTTTTAAATGACTCCAGAGAAAATAATCCAGCGGCGTTAAGTCACAAAAACGAGTTGGCCAATTGATATCGCCAAATCGAGAAATTACATGATCGGGAAATTTCTCGTCACAGGCTCATTCTCAACACTTTGATGCACAGCGGTTATGTTTGCATCACTACGGCCACTACGAGTGTAATGTTTTGATCTATTGTCAGTAGAGTTCCATAGTTAAAATTTCTCAATTTTTTACTAAATAAGTTTCAAAGACTGTCCGCTCCATTTTTGACATTTCATCATTTGACAGCCAATTTCTTTCCTAACCTCAAATTTGCCCACACTGTGTCTCGGAGCAATATTGATTGGAACTTAATCACTACTTCAATAATTACGGCAGCAACCGGCTTTATTATACTACCGCAGTAGGGAAATTGAACTAAATTTGGAAGTCAGTCTGAAAAATGTCTGCTGGCGTTAACAGTGTATCATCAATCAAAGTAACATAATTTTAGGGATTGGCCAGCAATGGAAAAATAAGTCTATCAAAAAAAAGTGCGAACATAATGTGAGAGCGATGCAAATTGTTATAACAGTGGCACTGTGAGAACTACCACATCAAACTCGATATTGAAACTTTATTAAATACTTAAAAGGCAATAGGCTAGTCAGTTATTATTTACGTTGCTTCAGGTTGGTCATCCTCGTTCAGTGACACAGTAAAGGAATATTCAATGTAGCCAAAATGCTTGAGGTAACTCAATTTCTTTGCTTGGACATTCAAGCAGAACCACCAAAATAAATTCCACATAAAATATACCAAATATTCAAGTTATTAAAAGAACAACGACATCAAAGGCTTTGTTCACATTTTTGGATTAATTACCTCCATACGTTCTGGTAATACGAAAGTGAAATTAAGGGGATGGGGACATTAAAGAACGCTGTATAACGGATTTAATTGCACAAGTGAGTATCACTTTGAATCATGTGGATCAATTTGAGAAAGCGAAGGCTCCTGCTCACTTGTTGTAAAACCAGAAATATTATGTCAAATTTGAATGACCGGCTAAAAATATCATGAGTGTTGACATTGGGCTCTTAGTAAATGGTGGTTCAACCATAATGCACGATGTTATTTGTGAGTCACACCTTAACGTCAACTTTTATGCCCAACTTAATTTGACATTTCTTTGCTTCAGTGTTTGACCAATTCAACCATGGAGAGGTACACAATTGAGCAGCGTTAAGATTGTTAAAGCCTTTTACGAAAATGGGCGCACTTTGTGATATTTTTGGTCAGCATAATAGATGCGGAAACGCTTGTGCATTCTCGCCTAGTACGTCACGCGGAAAGCATTGCTGTTGTTCGAGGAAGTGTGGCTGAAGAGCCGTGAATCTCGACTCATCGTCGTGCCCAACAGCTGAACATCCAATGAATATCGCTGAAATTAATAAAGATTTGGATTTACACGCTTACCAGGTTCAACAGGCTCAAGAGCTGAAGCCTACTGACCATTCCAAGCGTCATTAATACGCTGAATTGTTTGTTAAATAAACAAAAGTGAATGGTGATTTTAAATTCATCTTCAGCGACGAGGCACACTTTCACCTTAGTGGACTTGTTAACAAGAAGAATTGCAGCTTTTAAGCAAATGAGATTTCATGTCGTGGCAATATTAATTGGCCGCCACGATCATGTGATTTGACACCGTAGGACAACATTCTTTGGTGATATTTAGAAGAAAAAGTGTACGTCAATAAGCCAAAAACAATTCAAGAGTTAAGGGGTGAGATAACAATATTGAACTTTATTTGACTTAAGCACGACCTTCACAAAGAGACTTTTGCACAAATGGTCAAATAAAAATAACTATTCATTAGAAAGTAAATTGAGCAGCGGGTAGATATCAAATTAATCTAACTTAAGGTTTGTTAGATCTAACTGAAATCTGTAAAACAACAGGCATTAAGCTAAGCACGTGTTCTGATTTAGGCAACTTCCTCTATACCTATACTAACAAAAAAAATTAAATACCGTCTAGTCTGCATCATATGTAACTGGTATTCTTTGCGTTCATGTTGTAGAATATCAAATGGTCTAAACTGATAGACCATAATTTTCTTAGCTTGGTCTTACTAGAAAAATATGTACTCTTCAAGTGTATTACAGTTCCAATGTAATATTCTGTTGCTCTTTTGCTTTAGATATTGCCAATAATGTCAGAGCAGAGGCGATAAAACTATGAAGGGCAGATATAAAATAGAGAAAGAGAGAGAGAGAGAATTTAAATTGTTGAGAACTGCCCCTATAAAATTGCAAAATTTTTGAAAAATTTATTTGTACGTGAAGTGTGTGTGATTAAAAAAACGGAAATGTGTTGATTCTTGTAATATGCAACAACAGCAGTTGCAACGAGTATGATAAACATTATCGCATACGAGCAAGTATTTTCACAGACTTTCAACATCTTTGCTTTCTAACTCTGCCTTGTTGTTGGTGTGAGAAAAATAGTCGAGAAAATGCAACAAATGATGGTTATTGGAATGTTCTTTTATTGTAGTTTTCTATAAGACTATGATTCTAGTTTTCTTTTTTTACATTTTGTAACCAGCAGATAATATTGACCACACAATCTTTAAGTGTATTCACAGTTTAACAAAACATATGTTGTACACATAACATTTTTTTCTTTAAATATAATACTGTTACGAGAATAAAAACGCCTAAATTGCAGGATTTTGGTCTACTTTGTGCCACCCTGTCAATGCCATACTTATTTGTGTGTCTGGCAGCACTGCTAATTTAATAATTTCTGGGTAATACAATTTCTCATGTTTAAAATTAACGGATAGAGGATATGAGATCATTTGAGACATTTCCGGAACTGTCCAAACTGTAGGCAATTAGGTATATAAAGGGGCTGCTTTACCTACAAGTTGGTTTAGTTATCACTTGGCTGTCAATAAATAAAGTTGTTGCAAGGAGGAAATAAAAGTGTTGTATAAGCTTATATCAATTAGCTATATTAAGACAAAGTGTATAAAAGTTATAGTGCAGTGAATAAAGAAAACTGTAAAACAACAACGAAAGTGGAGTTTATTTTATTTAAAGCAGTTTAAAAGAACTCAAACGTTTTAAAAAGGTTAAAACGTAATAAAATTTCTCTTTATTGTATCCTTTTTAAGAACTTTATCGGCCTTAAACAGAAATGAAAATTCGGTTTCATTTATTCCTTGCCAGGCTTTAAGAAATTTATTCGCACAGAAGCTCTTTAAGACTGTCTATTGGCAGATAGGAATTTAATAACAAGTGAATGAGTATAAGAATGTTTTGTTATGAAAAAATTGAAACTAAAAATATCTTTTGAAAACTCTATATGCGAGCATAGACAATATCATTATCGGCATTATAATGGTCAAAATAATAATTTTTAAAAGTATATATTTACACTGAGATTTTCAAAAGCAGCAAAAGACTATTAGTATGATAAAAGTTATAAAATTTTAGTTTTTATGTTTGTTTATAGGTTTAAAACATTTCAGAGGTTAATGTTCAATGGGAATTAGAATGAAAAATCCAAAATGATGATATTTAATTATGTTAAGGATAAAAACAAATCTAATATTTAAACATTAAAATTTACTTGAACTTATTATGCTTCAGAAGGGTTATTTTTTTTAGCAACTTTTTTTTGGCAACGTTGTTTTTGACAGCTCAGCTGTTACTGTCAAACATGCTCAGTTTGGTGTATAATTTAACCATGAATCGGTTTACCAACGCACAATGCATACAAAATTCATGTTTTTTATATCGGAATATTGTGTTCAGCGACGAAGTACATTTGTGGTTGAGATGACGTGCGAACAAGCAAAATAGCTGTACTTGGTGTGAATAGAAGAAGAAGCATTGCAAGAACTGCCAATGCATTTCAAACAATGCATTGGATTATAGGCAACATTGGACCATACTTTTTTAAAGACGACGAAGGCCGGAACGTTACTGTGAATGGCTAGCGCTACCGTGTGATGATTACAATTTTTTTTTTTGCCCAAAATAGAAGAACAATATTTGGCAAACATGTGTTTTCAACAAGACGGTGCCACTTGCCACACAGAACGGAAAACATAGTCCAATTGAGAGGCAAGTTCGGTGAACAGTTTATCTTACGATTGCGGTCGGTCGATTGGCCGTTTATATCGTGCGATTTAACTATTAGACTATTTTTTGTAGGGCCATGTTAAAGCTCATATCTGTTGGTATGAACAATTTGAGGCATATCCGCTGTCAACCCTTACATAAAATCATCTTTAAGCATTGAATTACACATGTAGATTGTTCTATCGACTCAATGATTATATAAATAAAAAAGGACTTTTGACTTTTGTAAGCATTACAAAATATGAATGATTTTTTAAGATTTTCAAAAAAGATGCGTAACGTGTAGCAATACCAAAAATTCTTCGTAAGGTTTGTCATTTACCTATGAATAGACTAACAAACGAACAACGCTTGCAAATCATTGAATTTTAATATTAAGATTCGAGCTTTGTTTCGTAAGCAAAAATCATCTTCAGCGACAAAGCTAATTTTTAACTCAATGCGTACTTCAACAAAAATAATTGGCGAATTTGGTGTGAAGAATAGCCAGGGGCAGTTAAAAATCTGCTAATGCACACTGAAAAATACACTTTTTTGTGCGGATGGGTGTGGGTCAGCGACATTATGGTCTGTACTTCGTTAAGAATGGTGAAAATCACAACGTAAAGCTCAATGGCGTGATTACCGACATTTTTCGCCCCAAATGGAAGAGTTGGACTTGTTTGACATGTAGTTTCAACAAGATGGTGCCAAGTGCCACTTTTGAGAGGTGAGCTTGGTAAATAATTAATCTCTCATTTTGAAACAGTGAATTGACAATTTTTTTTTTTTTTTTTTGATTACTTGAAGCCTCTCATGTACAGGGAGAGGCCAGTAACAATTACACCCTTGCCGCATACGTACCGCATATGTAGGAACAGCGGGCTATACAGGAACGTGCAAGTAGTGAGGCAGAATAAGATACAGAGGCTATTCTGGCTTGGCCACGTAGTTAGTATGGATAAGCAAACTCCGGCAAGGCAGGCCATTGTTACGGTACACCAAGGTAGCTTTGGAGAGACCAAGTGTTGCAGAACCGGAGAGTTTTATGAATCTGAAACTGGCGCCAGTTAGCGCAGGATAGATCAAGCTGGTGTGACTTATTGGACTCAACTAAACAGCTTTTTCTTATATCCAAAACGAGCTTTTTTAAGCCAAATGTGAGCCATTTAGATCGATAACTTTTTGTAATTTTTGTGCAAAAGCCATCAATCAGTGCAGAGCTTCTGAGCGCAAAACTTATTTAGTAACGTTTTGCAGGCCTCTACGAAATTTAAATTTACACTATAAAGATATGCAGAGATCGAAGCAAATGATAATATGAACGTGCAATGATAATCTGAACGTGCAAAACTTAACAGCCAAGGATGTGAGCGGTCTACCGTTGTCATGATAGAACACAACAACTTTTCTGCTGATTAATTCTGACCGTATTAATTGGATTTCTTGTTTCAATCTCGCAAACTGTTAGTAGTAGAGATCAGAAGTAATCGCGTGACCAGGCTTTAGAAACTCATAACGCACAATTCCTTTCCAATCCCACCATAAACACAGCATTACCTTAATGGGTATAAAACTTGGCTTTGCTACTGTCCACGCATCTTTACTTTGTTTCGTGCATAGTCTTTTTCGCATATTATTGTTGTACAATTTTTATTAGCGCCCGTAATCATTCAGTGTTGTAATGTTGCCTAATTTAATTAATATCACTAGAAATATTATATTTCAGACATTTTGTAGCTCAAGTTTTCCGACAACAAATATTTTTGACTGTCAGGAGTTTTTTCTATAAATGGCAAGAATTTTGCAATGTTGAATCTGGCAACCCTACACGAACCCCACAAATCGACTGATTTTGAATTTATTGCAAAAGAAATTTCCCGCTCGTTCAATTTGGCGACCTATTGGTCACCAAGATTATGCGATTTGACGCCGTCAGATTTTTTGTGGGACTATCAGCAAAATCCATGTCTACAACACGGGTATATTTTAAAACTAGCATTCGTGAAGTTATCGCCGAAATGTGCGAAAAAGTTGTCCAGAACTACCTCAAGGGGATCGACTGCTGTAATCAATCCAGAGGCGACGATTTGAATGATATTATACTTCGTACATAATGTTAAGATCGAATCATTATTATGAAATAAAAGTTTCAACGAAATCATAGATTTATGTGTGTTTTATGTAACTTTACTGCAGAACCGAACAATAGACATCGCGTAGGGAAATCGGACGGTTATTGTTCATCCGGTTTTAGCCGGTTTTGGTTTTGTCGAATACGGTTTTTTAAAAATCTGTTTTTTTCGAAAACTGAATAAACCGGTTGATTTAACACGAATAACCGGTTAATTTAAATAAGTATAAATTTTATAAGTTTTTATATTTTAATTATTTAAATTTAATTATTTTTGTATATATGACAACCTTGAACGTCTCACAAAGGACATTAGAGCTAAGGTAGATAGGAAAAAATATCACGCTTGAGCAACAATTCATTTTTTCATCTTCTGTAAATAAATATTAATTTTTGTATATGAAGAATGATTAACTAGACCCACAACGCCCGCTCCGAAAGGCAGTGAAGTTTTTCACAGCGTAAATACAGATAGCTAGTCGCTAGTAATGTTTTGAGGTGATATCGCTGCTGAAAAATGTCAGCTGGTGTGACCTGGGATTGAACCGACAACTTCTTGGTTGGAAGGTGTGTGTCGTACCTAACATACTATAGTGACATACACACTATAAAGTACGTGGCACATGAATTTACATACAGTGCTGTTCGAAATCTAAGCAAGTTTTCTTGTCGAGGCAATTTAGGACTCTTATATTACTAACAACAAAACTTTAACCCTTACGCCGGCGAACCTGCGTTAAGGCGGGGTATATTATATCTGTTGTTGGTTGCTTTATTCTTTTGAAGTTTCATTAAAACGGCAAATATATGAACAAAACCATTCTATTTACTTGCTGTAATAAATAAAAACTTAAATTTCAATTTAAGTTATGAACTAATGATCACTATAGACATATTTTTAGGCAAATAGCATAAAATATAGGCCGACTAGAGTGTTAATTCCATTGTCTACCAAGTCATACAATACTTTATGTAAAAAAATTTGTTCGTATAGCCTACGCACACCGTTTTGAGTTTATGAGATTTGTTAAAATTATTGTTAGTTTTGATTGCCACTTTAATTTTAAGATCTCCGTCAGCTTCTGCTTATTTTTAAAACTACGTGGTCCAGCTCTGTGCTTCAAGAATTAAGAACAACTTTATTTAAGTAAAAGAACCGGTTAACCGTTAATTTGAATATATATTAAGCGGAAATCAGTTTTTTAAAATTTGCTACTTTTCAAATTATTCGAAAACCGGTTTTTAAAAAAGTCGATTAATCGATCTCCCTAATATCGCGATATAAATAATGTGATTTCATTAGATACATCGTTGTAAGTACTAAATACTCATGGTGATATTATAGGGCTTGAGGACTATTTAAACCTTTGTCACTATTTTTGCATGATTGTATGCAATAAAACTTTATACGGAACCAAAAATGTCTACCTAAGATTGTTCTTGAAGTTTCCAGGTCTGCTCATGTTACCTTTTCTTCTTATTCTTGCACCATACAGTTATTTACCCTAAATCTTAAGCACAAATCATGACAAGTCAGAAGTTCTTTACGCAAATCCTTTAGAAGTTAAATCTATTGAAGTAAGGAAAGAATTTTAAAGTATTTTCCTAAGTGTAATTGCTGTTAAAATGCCAAGAAATATTTCATATTATTTTATAAATCCCAGAACATAATACTTAAGAAATAAATAACAATCTGTTGTATACACTCATTCGTATAGAAATAGTATGAAAAGCAAATTCAATAATATTGGAATTAAGTCTATGATATATCTATGTACGTAAAAAAAACAACAACTACAAATATAAGCTAAATTCAAGAGATTCAAAGGAGGTAAAAGATCTTGTGACCATTAAAACCATAAAGAAGACTCAAAATAAAAGAAAAAAAGGAAAAAAAAAATAATGACAAAAATAAGACAAAAATAACAATCAAATCATCATCCAACAGGCAACAGAAAAACAGACTGCCAGATGCAACGAATAGAAGTAGTGGGTGTATTAAGTGAAGAGTTAAAACCAGACAGTCAGACAGAGTGAAAGCAATACAAAGTAAATTGTTTCCTGTTTTTTTTTTGTTTTTTTGGTATATTTTTGTGAATGAATAAATATTGAAAGGATAATGAAAAGGAAATGCGAAATTTTCTAGGAAAAAAACCAAAATGAAGAGCAGCAGCATCATTATGAGGTTTTTCTCTTGAATACTTGTATGCCACAATTTGCTTAAAAACAAATTCTGAATTATTTAGAAAGTAAAAAGAAAAAAAGCTGAAAAAAATACTTGTGATTCCAATTTGTGGCAAAAAAAAGTAGAAATAAAAATTTTTTCTTGTTGAATGGGGTAACAATTTTGGGGAATTTGAGTATTTTGATAATGATGATTATTTTCCTTTTATTTTCTTCAGTCGTTTTTTTCATTTATTGCGTTTTTTGTTTTCTTTGCCACAAAAAGTGTTATTATTTATGTTGTGAAATTGAAATTCCAATTGCCACAGAATCATATGAATTGAAAACAAAATACATAAAAGGCAACACAACAAAATGTACGATGATTTTAATTCACAAACTGTAAGACAAGTGAGACGACAATGACAATTTAGTCAAATGCTGTCAATTTGTGGTAGATTGTCACTAAATATCATATAACAATGCAATAATGATAATATTAAATTACATTTCAATATAAAACAAAACAAAAAAACACAGACGACAACAACAGCAGCAATGACAATATCGACAACAATTGCCGCGCAGACAACTGGCAAAATACAATATTGTTTTTTTTTTTTTTAATATTATTTTCTTGTCGCATTCTATACAACGACTACGATACACTTCAGTGGTTGGCGGTGTGTGAATCATGTGAATTATTTTTCTTTTAAAATTCCATTTTTCAATATATACACTTCCCGTTTTGCTTATTTTTGTTGAATTATTTGGGAATTCGGTTTGTGTTTGAAAAACAGACAAAAAACTTGTTTTTTTAAGGTTTTCTTTCCTGACTCTGGTCACAATTCTTTAATCACAAATGCAAATGTTGTGTTCGTTTGTTGTTGGGAATCATTATGTATCGGTTCTACTTAAATTTAATTTATTGTATACGCCAAGTGCAAAATGTCTGGCAATTGATGTTGCTCTTGTTGTTGTTTTTGTTCCAATAACCACATTGATAATCGTAAAAATAATAAAATGATTGCGGTTATCTGTTTCAGAAGGTTATGAAGGTGAAAATTTATTTCACAACCGGATTAAATGAAGCAGAGGGTAAACATGTTTGCAGCAGGCAAAAACAACCCACAGCTCATTTTAAAGACTGGCTTTTTGTTAAGGATCGATTAAAATTACATAAGCAAACCAATTAAGAAACAATAAGCAAATTTTTATTGTTTAAATAGATTTAAAATCCGAATATTTAAGTTTCAGCTAAAATTAACATCTTTATACAAATAAAAGCTTCACGATTTAAAGTCGTTTGTTAAACTCAATATAGTAATGATGAGAAGCTAAAAATCTAACTGTAATATGCTTACGCTAGCTTAAACAACTTTGCAAATACATATCATCAAATGCTTAGAACTCTTATGAACTTACTAAGCTTTTCGTCAAGTTTCGTTAAGTTTGATTTGTTTAAGAGCACAGCGAAGCTGATCGTAGTTTACGTACATACGTTAACAGCTAATAGTGTGTCATATGTAATGTAGCAAGTTTTTTCAGCTGCATAGGAACTATCGATATCGATAACTATGACAGCTAATAATGTCAAACTGTGTTGATATTTCTCTGCAAGAATCGCTTATCGCCAGAACAACGCGTTTAAAGTGTGGAAATTTGTTTTGAAAAAAAAAACAAATCTGTTCTCAAAATTCAGAGAATACTTCGTCCAGCACATTTCTGGCTAAATGGCTTCGACAATAAGCAACATTTTCGTATTTGGAGCAAAGACAATCCTTAAGCCGTTAAAATATCACCATTTGATGCGATTTAACAACTGGAGTCGTCATCGGTCCTTATTTCTTTCAAGATGAGCAAAGTTCTATCGTTACTGTGAATGGTGAGCGCTATCGAAACATGCTGAATTTTTGTTTCTAAAAATTAATCAGCTAAACATCAACTACATTTGGTTTCAACCAGACGGATCAGCTTGCCATGCAGCGAGCTTAATAATCGATTTAATGCAAAATCAATTTGGTGGCAACTTTCTTTCGCCTCGTTCTGCGATCTAAAGCCTCTGGATTACTTTTTATGGGGCTATGTTAAGTCATTGGCTTATGCCGAAAAACCAGCAACCCTTGATGCATTGAAAACCAATATTCAAGTCACTATTACGATCAGATTTATTGGAAAACGAAGTCCAAAATTGGGCTCTATGGTATTTATATTTAAAAAATAAGAACTCATTAATAAAAAGCATCATATTCAAGTACTGGAACATGAGAAAGAAAAGAATCCGCATTCATTCAGTTTTGCACTTTTTGCTTTAATTAAGAAGAACTTATATTTTTAACTTATATTCTTGAGGTAATTTTATTGCATTTAGACATATTCTTTGCACTATTACCCAAAATACTAATTATCATTCCTTTCAATAAATATCATTAAAAGATAACATATAATTAACACATACATGTATACATACATAGATTTTGGTACGTGAGGTTAGGTTAGGAAGAGCCTGGTTGAGTCAGGGCACACTAGAGCACACATAGCTAACCGTTGTGATACCAGACATGAAGCGAAGTACCTGCGCTAGCCGCCAAGTCCTGATTAAACGGTTTTGACGATCATCCAGAGGTCTCATTTCCGCAAATCACGTCGGAAACCAGCCCGGCAGTCTAATTATTCTGGCTATTAGCCAGATATCGATGGCCGATTGTTCCGATAAGCTATCGAAAAAGAGCCATCCAAGTGTGGTTAATCCACATCTAGCTGAAGACGGACACTGGCCAATGAAGTGGGTCACACTATCTTCTTCCTCAGTCGATATACAACCTCGACAGAAATCATTCGCCGTTAAGCGCAGCCTTCGCGTGTGCCTACCCATAATGCACTGCTCCGTGAGAATGGACACAGTAGAGAAAATGCATCCACGATCCAATTTAAATAACTGATTGGTGCGCCTACTATCCAATCTAGGCAATGTGGGTCTAGCAATGAAGCAAGATTCCCCCTCTGCCCAGGATCTTTCAGCGTCCAATAGTACTTCTGTCCAATAAATACCAACCCCCACTGGTAAGTGACTGTCGGGAAACAGTGTGCCTGCCTTAGCAAGTTCATCAGCTACACATTACGCGGAATGTCCCTGTGACCAGGGAAGCAAATAAGATGTACACCAAATTGCCGTGAGAGTATACCAAGGGAATCACGAGCTTGGAGCTGAAGGTTAAACTAGAAAGGGGGTTTGGCTATCAGAGAGGATGCATATATCAATCGTGTTAGCAACGCCCTTCCGAATCAATTTCGCAGCATGGTAGAGTTTCAATAGTCCGGAAGTCGGAGAGACGCTCTTAGATTGAGCCTTTCGGAAAGATGCCACTGCCCACCCTGTTTCCAGTATAGATCTCCACCGCATTGCCGGTGATAACCGAGTCAGAAGCCCAGTCATCTCTACTACTGATCACAGAATGAAATCCACCATTCAGTACCGGTCCAGATGGGACATAGGCAATATCATCTAGAACTCGAAGATCCTCAGATAGAATCGAGGAGAGTGTTCTGATGGGATAATACGACACCTGTTGTCTGCTGTCTGGATAGCATCAGACCTCCTGACCTTACCCAGGAGTATGACGTTGCAATGTTTATCGAGGCAATCCAATTAAAGATTGCTCCTTATGGAAGATTAGGTCTAATAACCGTCGAAGAGATCCAGTGAATGACGTCAAGTCTGAGTCTCCATCTACCACCCAGTGCTCTCCTACAGCAGCAGGTGGCATACGCCGTTTTACGAGCCCTCTCAGCCAAGTTAGCAAGAGCATTGTATCTGTCTTACTAGGGTTCACACTAAGTCCAAACTCTTTAAACCAAGCAGATACAATGCCCATGGCAAAATTGAGTTTGTCCGACAGTGTCTGTAGACAAATACCATACACTGCAATAGTACAGCTTGTGTTTAAGTTTATAAAGTACATTATACCCAGCCAAAGGTTTTGAATGGATTTTTTGTTGGTAAAGTAAAGGGTTAATTTTTTATGACCATGGTAGGTTAACAATTTTTTTTTTTATTTTTTTTTTTTAACATTTGGTGGTACCACGATTAAGATCGGTCAAGTCGTTTTCATAAAAAAATATATGACCGATGGAAAAAAACTTAAAACAGATTTGAATTCAGCGCATCAAAATCATAAAATTCCATATCGTTTTATTTAAAGGCCAGAAGATTTTTTGTTTTTTGTAGAACAGTGTAATTAGCTCTTAACAGAGTATGACAGTAAATTTCTTGTATAATAACGGGTGATATTTCCAGCGTTTAGGTTTCGAAAATTGAAAAATTCATAGAAAAAAGTATGAAATATTTACTTGGGGATGTAAATTAATTACTTGTCAATTACTTTATAGAGAGTTTTTCCGACGCAGTTCCAGTTTCGGCATACTTTTCGAGTATTTCGGCGAATATCTCACCAAAGGCAGCTATAATGTTGTCTTGGATTGAGAATCTGCATGTATGTATGTACATGAGAATCTGCATGTATCCCCATAAAAATTGAGTCAAGTTGAATGATCTTAATGCTCAATGGACGGGTTCATTATTAATTAATTAATATAATTAGATTATATGCTCACCAAACTCGACTCTAAATATGATGGTACTAAGTGCCGTTTGGCATGTGGCACTGTCTTATTGAAATCACATATTAATCAACTCGAGTTCTTCCATTTTGGGCATTCAGTATCCTGCTCCATTGACTGGAAAGTTGCGATTTTCACTGTTCTAAAAAAAGAAAACTTCCTCCAATTTATGATTTATAATGCACTACATTTAGCATATATAAATCATATTACTATTAAATTCCATGAAAACTAAAAAAAAAAAACAATTTCGGATCAATTTTATAAATTTTTTATTGAATGCAATATCAGTATCTTATTGCTCTTCATACAAAAAAAAGCTAAAATCAATACAATTAATTTTCCATCAATGATCTGCAAATGTTTGGTGTATTGAATCTTAAAATTTTCATTCTCCTCATCATCATCATCGTTTCAGGTTTTATGTTTTCCTAAGCATTGACAGCAGATATGGATTGTGCAGCATACAGATCTTAAAGGACGCTTGTCATGTGTCAACGAATGTCATTTTAATTGTTTGTATCAAACGCATACTTATTGACAGCTTTTTAGAATTTGCCGCCCCATCATCATCTTCTATAGAACACCAAAAAAGAGTTACCGGGTAGATTTTATGCTTCTTTTTTTCATTTCATATAGGCAATAATATTTTGTTTTTGTTTTCCCACTTCGCAAACACTTTTATTTATAAAAGTCAACACTAGTCCAATGGTTCGTAAGAAAGCTATAGGAAGAAATATGGAAAAGAAAAAAAATTATTTGAAATTATAAACTTTTGCTTATTGTCTTTTGGTTAAAAATTATTTCTTATTTTCTTTTTTGTGGTATATTATGTTTAACCTGATGTTTGTGACACTAAAAAATTGTTTAGTAGTTTTTAATTGTTTTAAGCACGAATCTTGTTGTTGTTGGTACGAATATGAGCCCATACGAATTGTATTTTATTTTACGCATTAACATAAAATTGTGCCAAAAAAGCGAAATTTGAAGTAAAGAAGTTTTCCATTCATATATTATATATTAATTTCCATAATATTCCAGGAAGGTTCATGGGGACTTCTCTCAGTCAATGAGCTGTACCCATTTCCATTTTTAGAGTCATTGAAAGGGACCTACAGTTTAACGCCGACTTCGAACGGCAAATGCAATAGAGAAGTTTTCAATAGTAGTAATACTAATAACCAGTTATTAGCTAATGTTATGAGGTGATACCGCTGTTGAAAAACTTTTACTTTTTTTCAGATGGCCTGGCCTGGTATTGAACCCAAGACCTTCTGGTTGGTAGGCGGGTGTCTTACCTAGGATACTACACTTGCACACAATCCATTCATTCAGCAAAGATTTTTCTTCGATTATTTTGTGACACAATGTTTGATCTCAACCTCTTGAAATGTCTAAAAGGTTTAAAACTATAAGACTATTGAATATGTACCACGAGTCCGATTAAAACCAACATGCTGGTTAAATCTGACTGAAACGTGAACCGGATTACGCAGCTCAATTAAGAATTATTGCGAATAGCACTAAGGCAGCGAAAAGTGGAAAGCACAAGTGGAGTCTGTCTTAAGAAAAGCCACGTATACGCTTGTGATGTGCGGGAGGCTTGCAGGGAGATCTTGAGAATGTAACCAAAGAATATTATGCTGGATGTATACCATGATGATCAGATCGATTGCGACATATGGGGCCATTGAATGGGCGGTAAGAACACGTTTGGGAACACTCCATACAGAGCCAAATAGGGTTAAAAGTTTAGCGTGCATAAGCATAACTTGGGCAATGAGAACTTGTCCCACAGCTGCACTCGAGTTTCTATTGGACCTTAAACAGGGCCATAGAGACCATGACGAGGGCAATGGGAGATAATTTAGACACGAGGATATGTGGGGGGCATGTCAAACCGGTTGGCAGCGTGGTCGATTACTCCCTACTTGGCAGTCCTGTGGACAGGATCATGATATTCTATGACTTTGGCAAATGCTTCAGGGTAAGATTGGGTAATAGGAGTAAATGTAGAGCTTTGGAGACTGCATACTTTTTTAAAGAAGAAATCATTTTGTGTTACACGGACGGATCAAGGTCAGAAAGTGGTACAGGCGCGGGAGTGCTTGGCTCTAGGAGAAAGTATTCGGAACCTATGGAAAAACTTTCCAGCATATTCCAGGCAGAGGTTTATGCAATTGAGGGATGTACTCATTTCAAACTGGAAGACAGGACATAACCATACTATCTAATAGTCAGCACTTGGATCCTATGACGTTGACTCAAAGCTAGTTTGGGAATGTCTGTGTAAACTAAAACAGCTGGGCAGGGACAATATAGTCAGCTTTTGCTGGGTCCCGGGTCATGTTGGAATTCCGGGTAACGAAAGGGCCGTCCACTCCACTGTGGACCTGAAAGGTGGGCCTGGAAGGGCATACTCAACAAAAATAAGGATAATGAGAGACGGGTACTCTTCTCTGGCCCTACTGCTCTGAGAGAATCTAAACTTTTGATGGGTAAATGTAACAGGATAAGATTTTTAATTACAGTCAATCGGTGGTTAGAGCTGTAGTATGTTTTATGTATGATGAAGAGATATTATATGTTGACTCTCAGTCTCCATTGGACCGGATAAACTCTAGGTGACGTATCACACCGTAGGCTTTAGAAACGTATTTCTGGCAGCTCGGGCATTAAAGCCCTTAGGATTTCGGCTGTGATCCTGAGTGGAGCACACCGGGTATAAAGTTTGCTAAGTGCAACAAAATGTGGCCAATGATGTAACTGAAGTTTAGAGGGTAATCAGCTCTAAGGAAAGGGTACTACACTTAGCACATTTACGCCTTAATTGCAATAGGAGTGTTACTCATGTTAGGGCCTTTGTGGGCCATGTCCTTTTACCTTAAGTAAAAGGAGAAGATGAGTAAGTTATTATTGTTACGTATGCTTAGTATTGCTTAGGTACCACACTATATCGGTTAAAATGAAACTATAGTTATCGATAGTCTGTCTGAGGAGTTTGGTTTTACTGCTGCATTATTTAATTAATTTCAAAGAGAGGTTAACATTGCATTAAGGGACAAGCAAATGATCATATGTGATGCCCTGTCAATTAACTTTCGAATATTTATATATACGTGCACAGTCTTGCATCGATAGATGCTTTTAGTTCCAACGTAGTTAGGTCAGAATATTTCCTTATTTTTCTTCACTGAACTAACTTGAGCGACATCGTGTCCTACTTCTATGAGTCACGAGTCATGGCGGTATTAAAGGGAATGATTTTGCTGATAAATCTGCAACTCTGGGGTCATCTATGAGGAGAACTCTTGCACAGAGGAACAGATAGTGTACGTCCGATTGGGGGCATTACCGAGATCGATAGGAGAGAGAGCGTTGGATAGTGATGAACGCAGGATATCTCTTGGCTTTTGAGAGGAACTCATTAGGCTCTGTACGGATATAATTACTGCCTGTTACCCCTGTTTTGGCTACTGTAGGAGCTGTCACGCAGAAAATGAATAGATACAACATATTCAGAGTGACTGTCTCGCTTTAAGGGAACTTAGACTAAGGCACCTTTGTGCACGTCTCTTCTATGATCTGGACTGTCTCTAGAATATATCACTGGTGAATCTGGTCAATTTTGTCACTAGTACCGACTAGCTATAGCGAGGATTCCGGTATAGGAAGAGCTGGATTCGATCTCTATCGTCTCTTGTAATATAGTCTCAACATAGAGAACCAAGTGCTTTCGGAACGAAATGCAAAATTTTTTTATATTTATGAGATTTTCTGTGTTTAATTTTATCTTACCTTAGGGTATCGTATAGTCGCCTTTTTGATTAGGAATTTCTTTATTATTTAATATTGTTGCCACTGCACCAAAATCTGGTTTATTTTTATTAGTGGTGATATGTTGTTTTAACTGTCAAACCTGTCAACCTGTAAAATTGAACAGAGTCTTCAGTGTATTAAAAAGGCTGCTGTAATAAGCTTTTGCCGGCTTTAAATCAATGGATTGTTGTAGACTTTTTAATACAAACACATTCGCATTTGGTTTTTTTAGATGATTTTAGCTGGATGGTTTTATTGTTTGCTGTGCGTAATTCTTTTCTATATTTTACAAAACCCTGTGACCAAAAATCATTTTGCCGTGACAGATCTTTACATTTTCAATAGACTCTTTTGATTTCTTAAGTTGCTAACGCAACAGCCTGAAGAAACAAAAGAAACTGGTAATATGTGTACTTGTTTAGGTTATGTATGGAGTGAGAGCCACATCCTTTTAGAAAACTCAATTGATATTCAATAAATGCAGTCAATAACTTTTTGAGCAGCAACAGCAGCAGCAGCAGCCAAAGAACAAGCCGTTTAAATCCCTCTAGGGACAGTTAATCTTAAAAGATTGGATTGGATAGCAGTTATAAGCGATGATTGCTAAAAACATGGTATGTATGCGTTTTGCGAAAATAGTCAAGTTTTTATTGCTCTGCTTGTTGTTATTGTTGTTGTGTGGAAAAGTAAAGGTGATTGGTCTCTGCACCTTTTTTATTTTTTTTTTTTTGTGTAACCCCATTTAGAAGTGGCGGTGTTTTATAGAGTTGCAGTGACTTTTTGCGACTTTATAATTTTGTGAAATGAATGAAATAGAGTTGGAAGCCATTTATTGTTACATTGTATGCTGCTGCTGGAATTTATGGCATCCAAAAATTGCACGAGTTAATAAGTCGCAAGAGAATTTATAATGAATTTTTTTCTATTGAACTTATTTGTTAAATTTGAGTAAAAAATAATTTTAAAATGATTAATTAAATATTCCAATTATTTAAAATGTAAAAGCACAAACTTATGGATTATCGAAACAAGACTGTCCTCATAAACTACAAGTTTTGTAAGTTCTCGGCACATCAATCAAATCATAATTAGTAAAACACGTTGAGGGATCATATCTCCGGAATTCGTTAACCTCTATCTTTGTGATAATCCACGCCCGCAAAATGGCGTTGAGATCGTCACATATGTGAAAGATTTTTACATCATCGATGACTTTTGGGGAAGTTTGGAAGTGTACCTGAATGATCTTTTGGCCTTCCTCCATTTGAACAACTTGCAAATTTCTGGTACCAAATAAACGGCCATTGTTTTCACGAAGATGCGTCTGTCATTGAACGTACAGATCGGAAGCGTAATAATTCTGACCACCAATTACCACGATCCTGGAAGTTACGTTCGAGAACGTGTTGAAATCATCTGCACATGACACAGCTATCGTTGAAAAATTAGAAAAGAAAAAGCTTCTCAAGTCTCTTGCACTTGCGGAGCATGTATAGAAACCTCGTTGACCTCTCACAATGCAATGGGCTGGTCTGTGGTCCGCTAAGACCACAATGAAAAAATACTCAATTCTGACAGAATGTACTTATGTACATGCCTGTATGTACTGCCACAAAATGCCTTCGTATGTCTCCAATATATCATCTGCATGAGGTCTCAAAGGTCTCTATTGTGTATGTTAAGTGGTAATCACAGCTAAAAGAGGCGTTAATACAGTTCACTGGTAAATTTTAAGTATTATAGAATCGTTCTAGCCGAACCAAACTAAATTGACGTCTCATATATTCGGCTTTGGTCTTTGTTTGGTTGGTTGACTGGGATTCACATATGATTTTATGCGCTTAAGCAGCATTTCGGACATGCAAAATTGGATATCTTACAATTTCTCTCGTTTTTAACTCATAAGGTAACCCATTTGCCTGCCTCTAGAGAAATTTTGCAAAAAAAATTCACGTTCAACATCTTTTGTATTTTTAGGCTAAACTCGGTTGTTATCACTGGATCTGAATCATACAAACTATTGCTCGCATATTAAAAGCCATCTTCATTGTTTTAGACAATAGTAGTCGATGGCTTGCTTATCACGTTCGCTCAAAGAGGCGTCTGCGTAATAGATTATGCTGACATTGAATTCTTCAAACACGGAACATGCATATCGGTGCTATCCAAATTAACGCGACAAGGAACCTTTGTGCAAGTCGCTCCTCCTAGAGTAATACATAAGATCTCTTTGTCGAGAATAACGCTATTGATACATATATCATTATTCGGCCTATTATAACTTATGCGACGATAGCTCTTTGGAGAAAGGCAGTTACAGCGAAAGGCATGAATACATTAGGCACGATACAGAGACTTGCCTGCCACGTTGTTTTAACACCACTTCACGAAAATATGATGTGGGTAGTGTTGCTATTAGATTATTTTTTTAATACCTACGCATGCGAAAAATAATCCGATTTTTTCCTACACTTTGAAAAGAAATCCCCTACAAAAACCCCACGCATTTAAGTCATTAAATTATACGAAAAACAAGAGGTTATTTTGAAATTATTATAATTCTTTTGAACTGAATTTTTTAAAATTGAACGTTTGTGTAAACAAACTTTGCAGAAGTACAATGTTTCAGTCAATATGATAAAACTTATACACAATTAATGCAGATGCTTCTTTTTACTTAAAATAGCGTTCAATATGGAACGAATGAACGGATGAATTTTTTTCTATACGACCGAGTACTAAGCCCTCAAAACTCCGCAGATTACGCATCAACGGAATATTACAATAACAAGAGCAGGCCAACTACTTGAAATAGCCAAAATGAACAACATAAACAGCAAAATATGAATAAGAAAATTTGGTTTGGAAGAGGGTAAGAGCCCTAACATATAATCCTCATGGTTCTAGATGATGAGGAAGACCAAAATATGCCTAGCGCCATTCCACCTTGAATGAAATAAAAAATTTGACAAATTACGCTTTTTAACAAGCAAGTCTTATTGTTATTATGAGCTCACTTTTGAATTCAAACAACTTCTTTAATCATTACTTTCTTTTTCCTCCTTCCCACGGCCTATTTTACTAATACCAGTACATCGCATTGCAAAAGTATATGTAATTTCTAAAATGTTGGAGTCAAGTGGGAAAAAGTTCTTAGAAAAAACAAATACATATATGTGCCGTCAACTTGATAAACCGCAAACATCTCTTTTTCTTTTGATAATATATTTTTAAGTAATTGGTAAATAAAGGTAATTTTTAAGCGTTCTGAACAAGCAAATATTATTAAAAAAAAAACACTTTTTTGAATTGATTTTATTTATAATACAAAATGACGAAAAAATACCTACAAATTCTATCCGATTTTCCCTACAATCCTATTTGATTATCAAAAAACCCCACATGTAGGAATTTTTTCCTACTTCTGGCAGCACTGGATGTGCTGGCTGCATATTAAGCGCCGAAGTTTTACGCTAAAACGCCACGTAATGATTCTGAGAGTCTGTCTATTCTGCTCAGTTTGGTTGAAAAACTACTTTCAATCCTATATGTAATATCTTTGGAACTTTGATTTTCCAGGAGATTTAAGGTAATGATCTAACAGACGCTTAATTCGGAGGAACAGGAGACATACTAATAGATATATCAAATAGGTTCGGGTGTCCCACAGTTGCAGAACAGTCTAAATGATGTTGAAGTAATCGAAAAGGTCCCTTAATTTAAAATTTACACCAGGATTCAAATAAACTTAAGTTTTATATCGATGTTGCTCTGAAGTTATTGGTTATGTGTAAATTTATTAAATCTTTTTAGTTCTATTAAAACTAATTATTATCGCCTGCAGAGCAAAATACCTATGAATGCATATTCAAAATAAAGAAATATTTTATTAGAAATGCTCCACAAACAAAATTTGTGTGTAAATTTTAAAATAATTCTATTATAGCTTAATGCCCAAAATTTTTATGCAGACGCATTCTTATAACAGTGCTAGCATAGCTTCAGTAAAGCTTTTGACTCTAACGTATTATGGCAAAATTGCCAAATTGAGCGGTTTTTTCCTTTTCTAAAAAAGTGGTACAAATTATACACAAATATAGTCGAAGCAATAATAATATTGCCCTACAATAAATGCTATAAATTCTGTTTTTTTTTATTATTTTGAAATACTTTTGAATCCCTTATTTATATGATACTACTTTGCGGGAAACTAAACATTATTTGTAGCAATTTAATATTGCCTAATTAAAAAGATTTCCTCTCCAAAAAATTCCTGTCGTGATTGCCCCATCGACTTGCCTCGTTTCGGTACTAAATTACGAAATCGAAAAAATTGATGCCAAATGATACACACAGAGATCAAGGAGAGAGACAAATAAACAACAACGAAGAAAACAAATAAAATGTAAGGACTTTGGGAACAAATATTATTTATGATTATGTTACAACAACCATAAACTACTATACTTTATAACATTTGGCCATAATTACACAATTTCAAAAACAAACAAACAAACACAGCAACAACAAAGCGTAAAAGGAAGGGCTACGACAACAACACCAGCAACGAACCAACAAAACACATAAACATTCAACACACATTCGTACACACCTTTTGTAGAAGGCGCTAGAGTGAGTGCCTTATAGCGATATTAGAAACAGTGTGAAATATGGACAGACAGACAGAGAAAGAGAGAGTTGTAAGGTGCGGCATGGTATGGGTGGGATACAAGGGATACAGCCAATTTTTATTGAACACAAAATTCAATTTCAATATCAAAATTAAATTTTGTTGCTTTTGTTGTTGTTATTGTTTTTGGTTTGTTATTTGTTGCCAAAGCATAAAAATGGTAAAACTGAAAAAAAAAATTAAAAATAAAAACTGAAAAGATTAAAACACTGTTGCCAATACCATAACAGAGTATTCTACTATCACTGCAGTACCCCCTAAACAGACAGAGGATGAAACCCCTAAATATGAGAATAATTTACCAATTTTTTTGTATGCTCCACGAAATGGGATTTCACATATAGAGTGACCATACTGTGCATTTGGGTAAGCTGAAAGTGTAACATAACAGACATGGCTTGTCTTTACTTTAAAGAGAAAGCATGATCAAAAATTCCAAGTTTCCACAAAGTACCTATCAAATCCAGTTTCCAGATAGATGTGTGGTTTCTTTAGCTGGATGGTCTAGTACCCGATTAGTTACAAGACCTCAAAATACTATAGACCTTAAAAAAGTAACATTTAAAAATTACTCATAATTATACTTAATGACCGCTATATTCGTAGCAATATTGGAATTTTTGCCGGTACCAGGGGTACTATTTATAACTCAAGAATAGCAAATAATAACAAATATTTTGCAATAAAAATGGCTTCATTGTTTTCCAACCTATACCCCTTCCATTCCTCTTGAGACACCTCCAACACATGGTTTTTAAACGCTTCAACTGCTTCTTCGGCGCTCGTAAGCCGGTGACCACAAAGGTTAGCTTTGATTTTCGAGAACATGAAGAAGTCGTTGGGTGCCAAGTCAGTATTGAACGGAGGATGAGACACCAATTCGATGTTTTGACTGCTCAAAAATTCACCTGTTTGACGAGATGTGTGAGAGCTAGCATTGTCATGATAGAGAATGATTCGTCTTCGGCGGTTGGTTTTAAGAATTTCTCCGAAGACTTCCGGCAAATAATAGTCGTGTACCACTCGGATCAGTGGCCACATGACCCATTCGGCCGAAGAAACAGGCAACCATTTGCTTCGCTGTGATTTTTTCATGAACACCTTTTCTTGGATTTATCTCGTATCGGAATACCCACGGTCGATTGCTGTTTTGTTTCCGGCATATACGCATATATCCATGATTCGTCACCTGTCACGATTTTATACACGTCTTTTGAAGCACCATGGCTGAATTTTTCAATTATTTCCTTATACCAATCGACAAGTTATGTGGTAGTCAACGAGAACAAATTTTGTTTAGAACTAAGTGTTCATGCAAAATCGTATGTACTGAAGTGGCACTAATGTGCAAGGATACCTCTATCTCACAATATGCCACGTGACGATCTTGCATTATCGATTTACGCACTGCATTGATGTTTTCTGGCTCAACAACCGCTTTTAGACGACCATCAATTCAATTCATTCAAATTCATTGGCGACCGAACTATGGCCACGATTTAATTCACTATAACAGCGATATGTGATACATACAAAGAACTGAAAAGTTGTGAAAAATAATACAACGATAACCTTCTCTTGAAATTTAAATTTTTTGGCCAAATTGATTTTTCTAAACTCACTGCAAACAAAAAAAACAGAACTTGTACATCAAAATGTTGTGAGTACGTTCATGCTAAAAAATGTCAAACTCTAGTATGGTGTTGTCAGATTTAAGCTATTGACATTAGTGTTGCGTCGTTGCTATTCGGCGCTTCTGTCATTAAATTCATATACTTTAACATCTTTATTGGTCAAACAGTATTAGAATGAGCTGCCAAGATTGGGAATTACTTCAGTTTGGGACACTGGGTTTAGAAAATACTATGTTAGTAGCAAGGTATGTCACAATTCCAATTTTTTCAAACAAAAGTCTGAACATAGATGTCGCTATCTGAAAACTTATAGGGTTAGGCCTGGCTAGGTTAATGTGAGTGTAATATGTAATGTACGGCCCGTAATAAGAGAGCTACATCTGAGCTAGGTTAGGTTAAAAACCGACAGCCGATCTTTAGACCAGCCACCTTAGTTCAAAAAAACCTAATATGATGTTGCATATTACATTGACCCTGGAAGAAGTTACCACCTACTCCTCACAGCAATAACTGCGCAAAGTTGATCCACTGTACCCAAGATGAACCGGATGTCTGCCAACTAGACAGTGGACAGAAAATTTACGACAGCCGAAATCATCTGTTTTGCTATCTACATTAGTTGATTAGTCCTTCTCCGATCAACTACAAGCCACAGCTTTCGCGCCTGCTTACATTAAGAAATCTGCCCCCATCCCTAGGAGAACACTTTGCTGGCACAGCACTTAAGATACAGATGACAATAGAATAGGCATGCTAATACTTTCTTCTCCACGAAAAGCTGTTTCCTGCAATTCAATTAGTGGCTTCCCGAATGGCCGTCACATTGGCATGAAAGACACTACAGTGATGATGCAGTTTATGTGAGACACCCTAATAACGGGCTTGCTGGCAGTAATAACTAAACGTTATGTGCTAGTTAAGCCACCAATCGGCTGGTACTTTAGTTCAATGACAAGGAATTGCAATGACAAGGAAAAGAAGGAAAGAAGTTTTTTATCTTCTCTACGAATATCCCGCTCTGGCTGTCAACAGGAACAGATTCCTAGGCAGATACTAAGGTATTTTAAGGCTACAAGATGGATTTAAGAACGCACTCCTTTCGACTCCACTTGGCTGTACTCTAACTAACAAAGCAACCATATCTCAGAGTCTAGCTATTGTTTTGATTTTGAATTTCATTGCAACCAATGGTACAGCAGATGCACTAATGCACTTTTATAGTACTTGACCCTATGCAGACTGAAATTTCCTATAGAAAAAGGCTTGATAACATCGGTAGATATATGGCATATATTCCTTGAATTAAGAGTGTCGAGTTATAATAAATAAGCAGGATAATAAGATGAGTCGTATTTGGTTGGTCAGGTTTATGAAATGATGGCAATCTCGAAGCTACAAAGCAACCTAAAATTTTACATCAACAAAAACTTGTAACCTCTTAATTTATTATTTTTGTTTCTTCTGGATCCATGAAAGTTATGTTCTGAGGCTCCGTTCAACCTATCTGAACAAGCTTAAATGCAATATAAGACATACATTTAGTATAGGAATATATTATAGACTATCTGCTTAAATCATAGTCAATGGAGCTAAGGAAGCAACTTTATTGATATATCATCACGTGCATTTTGATTTAAATAGTTTGTTTAAACGAAAACCAAATATTGTTAAATATTTCATAAGGGTTTTGTAATATTTAACGCTATTTTTACCTGGCCACCCTACACTCCCTATACTTTAGCGAGTATTTTTCTACACTGTTATAGAAATTCGTATTCTATTTTTTCATCTTTTTTTTCTGTTTTGTCATTTTATTTTTCAATTCGATTGGATTCGCCTCAAGTTGTTTTAATTTTATTTCACAATTTAAGTTCGTTTGTTTGAATTTCGAACAAAAAATGAAGAAACAAAAAAAACAAAGACAATAAAATTTAAAAAAAACTATATTGAAATAAAATAAAAGATATAGAACCTTTTTATGTATAAAAGACCAACTGCAACAATATCGCTTTAAATACAAAAAAAGAGCAACAGCAACAACCTGATGATGGCAATAGTGCTACTACTACGACTGTAAGACTATTAAACAGCGTGCACGATGAAGAAACAACGACTTGTGTCATATTGACTAGTGCAATGAAATTGCACAATGGGGTGGGTATTAAACTTTGTATTAAAATTAACATAATGCATATATTTTATGATCATACTATTATGTTAATCGATTAAAGTGATCTTTTGGCTTTTAACTGTTTTTTTTTAGAAAAATTATATACAATAGCTATTAATAGTTATAGTCGATTTGATTGTGACTGATTGTGATCCATAGTGCAACTGACATCACATAATAAAATTTGCTGATTAAAACATACTCGTTTACTTTTTATTATTATTTTTTTTTTTTAATTCTATATCCCATTGTCATTAGATTCTCTGCTGTATGGAGTTGCTCAGTTTTCTCAAACATATAAAAATGAATTTTCAATTAAAATTTTTTAAATTATCGACAAAATGTGAAATAAAAATTTTCTCTTTTAAAATATTTTTTTCTCTTTAAGATTTAAACCCTATTTTGCATGGGGCTATTAAAATGGCAAAACCATTAATTTAAGGAGAATTTCATGAACGTCGCGTATATCGTTGTGGTTTATGATGACTATTTAAAACCAAACACTAAAATTTTTAAATTTTGTTTGTTTTCTCATTATTAATTTTCGATAACTTCTCTTCTTATTTCGCTTTCACGTTTTAAAGCCTCTATAGGAACCTGTTCTAAATTCAAACATAAAGCGGTTATCAAAACACTTACGGTAGTATACATTCTTTTTCCGAATTACTAGATATTTTTTGATATGTGCACGGCTGAAATAGTGACTTCAACACGGTGATCCTCTATGTTCCTTTACACCGAGCTCTTTGTGATATCTAGTCTATAGCTTGTCTGGCAATATTATTTGAGTGTTTCCGCTGCATGTGTTCCAACCGTTTGCTAGTACCACGATTCAAACCTTCTTAAATCAAATTAAAAAGGCAAATTAGTCTAAAGTGAAACGTTTTGCTCCGAAATTATTAATTCATAATGCATTCCATTCACAGTTATTATTCCACTACACAGTTTAAATAAAGAAATACTTAACATTTTACATTAAAAACAAAGAAATAAAAGCTTTCGTTTTGTTAACCCAAGGATATAATTATTTTTGGTGAAATTTAACAAAATCATCACGAATACCATAACTAAATTGTATACCAGCCTCTTAAATAATTGTGATCATTATGATGATCATGATCATGTCCGAAATATCACAAATACCTGTAAGGGGTTTTACTGATTTATTATCTTATCTGAGCAAACACATCAAGTGTGAGTGTGATAACCTTGGACACATAATTTCGTAATAAAATAAAAGCCTACATACATAAAAGAATATCCAACGATATGTTTGCATATCTTAAGATATAAAAAAGAATTTAAAATCCCATAAATCTGATTTTTCACTTCCATTCAGTGCACTTTAACTGATAGTGTGAAGATCTTTATTTTCTGATACAAACGAACTTTATTTTTTATTCATTATAATCAAGACATCAATACATATTTATTTTGACATATATAAGTGGCAAAATGTCAGGCTAAGAACTTAAAAGCTATTAAAAGGGAATTTTGTGTTCGAATGAGCGTAAAACACTTTTATTTACAGCTTGACTTGCTCAATATTGAAAACTATAACACAGATTTGAAAAAAAAGTTCAACATCTGATATATTTAAAGCTGTCACAGACATATTTTTTTTTTTTTAGAAACACTCAGTAATTGCTTAATATCAACGCTCAGTTTCAGTCCAGTCTTTTGCGAATTTTTTTCTTTCGTTGTGTATGATTTAACACTTTAACAAGATTGCCGCCTTTTTTATATCCTATCAATGGTATTTAATCTTTTATAAGTCTTCTGTTATAGCTGTTGTACCCCTAAAAAAAACAGAAGATATACTGACCAAAAGTGTAGACTTTACAGTCTTATATTCTGGCAATCGTATCAGTTTATGGCAATCATTAATGCAATAATATTATCGCATATTGTAGCTGAAAGCGTTCCATACAACAACAATAATAATAATAATAAAAAGTTCAGCAAGAACTGTAATAATTTGATTTCATAAAATCAAAAAAAAAGATTTACTTACCAGTGGTCAAGCAGTTAAAACGTCAGCAAGCCAGCCGATGGATGCAAAAAACAGATTTGAACTCCAACTCTTGTTTTGATTTTTAAAATTTCAATTAAATTTTTGCACCCTACATCGGCAAAAAGCTATAATTCATTAGATTAAAACTAAAGCTTGCAAGGTCCTGACTACATGGTGGATTTATCAAAAGTTATCAGCCAATCATTCTCAGTTTCTGCCGGGATATTGTGATCTGTTCAAAATTGTTGCTCAGTAGAGATCATAAGCAACCGTTTGAGCAGGTTATAGAATTCTATATTGAACAATTGCTTGCCAATCCCACCGGACACACAGCTTCTTTTCTTAATATCAATCCTTTACCACCGTCTAAATAGAGTAATTATTCGCTTGAGAAATGGTTCCATTTTTTAAGTTTAGTTCGCTAAAGTTTCTCTTACATCTAATAAATCTGTAACCCCATTACAGAAGTATAGAAGTCATGTGCAGAAGAAATTAAAAAAAATAAAACATAAAATAATTATAAAGAATATATTTTGTTGCAGGGTATCTTATAAATGATAGTGGCCGGCATTGCAAAAAATAATATTATAGTTCATAAATACGCAAGTGCGAGGCTAGATTTAAAATTATGTGAAAGCTTATATAAAAAGTATTAAATTTAAAAATTTTGGCAATGGACACAAAAAAGTGCAGTTCACTAGCCAATCTACATGTCAAATTCAGCACCAATATCTCTACTACCAAATTGCTACCATGTTTTCAGTTGAAGACATGATAAAACTACTACTACTAGTACTAGTTTTGTTGTTGTATTCTTTCAAGCTTTGGCAACAGAACCTTTTTAATTTTTAATGACACCTCGAAGTCGTTTCGATAAAGTATTGACTAACTTGCCTAATGTTTCTGAAGGTATCCTTGTTTATTAAAACTGTATTTTTGTTGACAAGCCTATGGCTTTAGTTTTACTATATAAAAATATTTTAATGTCCAGAACTGATTATATTCTATCAATAGAGTTTTTGATTTGATCATCCCGGCAAACTTTACATCTCGACTAACTTTAATGTGTAGTCAGGATTTTTCTCCTGTTATAACAGAATCATTATCTATTGAGTATACGCTGTAGAGAGTTTCTTGAAATTTACAATTCTTGTCCACGATGCCCAATTGAGGTTCCTCAATTGTCACCGACACTCTCACGCACTGCTTCGATATTGACATTTAAACGGCCTGTTCTTGGACGACCAGAGTATTTGTCGTCTCCAATGGATCAAGTCCACCAAAATTTTTCAGTTAATCTCTTCACAGTTAACGAAGTTAAAATATTATTCCGACCATATTTTGTAAAAAATATTCGAACTGCGGCCGCCACGCATTCATTATTTTTGAAATGTTATCTAGTCGAAAAATGTCCGCTAAATTTAGCGTCATAGCTTTACATTTGCATTTTTTATATTCGGTTTTCGGTATGTCCATCGGCGATTTTTCCTCTTGGCTGCTGAAACGCGTTCCCTGTAATGGTTTTTTAACTCAATTGAACAGTAAGAAGTCACAGGGAGCCAATTCAGGTAAATTCAATGGCTCTTTGATGGTATTTGTTGCTTTTTTTGTCAAAAAATTTCGAATAAAGACGGCACTGTGCGACGGTGCGTTATTATGATGCAAAGTCCACGAGTTTTCTGCCCACAATTCTGGTTTCTTTCGGCGAATTGCTTCACGCAAACTTCTCATGTCGCTCAAACAATACTATCTGGCCTTCTGAAAAAAAATCATGATGCACTACAATGTTGTAATTCATGAAAATCGTGAGCATTGCCTTATTTTTTGATTGATAACGTTTTTTTGGTTTTTTCGTCTCGGCTCATTTGGTGAACGCCATTCCCTTGCCTGATGTCTGGTTTGCATGTTGCACTAATATTCCACGTCTCATCTCCAGTAATGATCGCAAATCATGTCTTTTGCGTCCTCAACGCGGTCCAAATTGTAAAAAATCGCCAACACACATGGAGATGGATGTACTACGTAGCTTTTGCAAATGGCAAGCTATGACGCTAAGATTTAATGGGATTATATACAATAGATGTACCGTTTTAACAACAACAACAACAAAACTAAAATCGGAACGAACATGGGGATTATTCCGAAACTTTTTGATCAAGGTGGTATTGTTCAATGATGACGACACGTTATTCTATCGTGTAACGCTCCATTTTTACTAACACTGAACTGTCAGCTGTCAAATTGTTTTTTTAGTGTCACCAACATTTTCCTGCACAAATAACAACAAATTCCAAGCTTGCTTTAGTTTTGGGATAACCTTTAGTTAGTCCTCACGTAAATAAGTACCAAAATATTAATGATATCGATCAAATCAAATTCATTGTTGTTTTATTTTGTAATAATTCAAAAACCAACCTCGTATATAATTTTATAATTTATTTGTTCAGATTCAGATTTTTTCTCCTCCTTCTTTAGTTAAGCGTGTGAGGTGTATATGAGTTTTAAGCGTTTCGATATGTATTTGCTTTAAGCTTAGCGCTGCACTTATTTATTAAACCTGAAAATATTTATATCTGCATATAGAGTAAGAGGACTTAATGCAGTACACATTGTGGTCTCATCAACAGGCAGTAAATGATATCGCAGGCAACTGCAACCGTGAAACTGATAAGAAAACTTGTTTCATTTTAAACAAACTAAACTTGGTTTTAAATTGATTCTAAAGGTTGAATTTGTGTGTTTTTTATTGTTTTCCGTAATTTGCAGCGTATATAGAGAAGGTACCGAAAAAAAAGATTTGATTCTTATGGAAATAAAAGCATCAAAAGATATTTATTTTGTTGTTCTTTTTTGGCGAGAAAATGATGTCATGATCTTTAGCAACACGTTGTTTTCTGCAGCTGCAAATAAATACAATACAATGCAAAAGCTGTAGAACTCTTAACAATCTTATCTTAAGCGACATTCAAATAACGATTACTGTCCATGTAACTATTGTGTCTTGAGATTACGTGAAATATCTGCAAGATGTAAGAGACAAATTAATTATTTCATAAGATGGCAAGAGGATGAAAAGTGTGAGTGTGTTCTTTTTAAATTAAAATCTTTGTTAATATAAATACGTATTGAAATTTGAAACCATTTCAAAAACAACACAGCCCCACCAATATTGTTGCCAAAATTGAATTTTAATTTTTTTTCGATTTTCAAATCTCAATATTATTTTAAGGAGAAAAAACAAAGGGAAACAATATTAAAATTGAGAAAAAAAAGAAAAAATAATCAAAAAAAAAAAAAACAATAACGTGATCATTTATTTGGTAGATTGTTGTTCTTATTGTTTTGTTGGTTTAGTGTTGTGTACCATAAATTCTCAGAATGGTTGTTTAATAACCCAACAATCATGTGGCACAAAATACAAATCTCGCCCCAATACTCGTTTAATCTCTCTGTTCTGGCCATAAACATTTAAAACATATATTTATGCCACCAAACAGCAGGGTGGGGAGAAAAAAATTAAGAAAAAAAACGAATAAAATAAATGGAAAAACAACAAAATATATTTGTTGTTATGCCTCCCATTGAGTTAAAATAGTGAAAATCAACAACAACAACAACAAATAAGAAAATCTGAAACAGAAAACAGAATTCCAAACAAAATAACAACAACAAAGCTTGTCTTTTGGCCAACGTAACCATCCAAAACACTCAAGTCAACTGATATGAACTGATCTGGAATTGAAGGCTCACAACACGGTACAGAATATCTACTTACAGATACATATGTATGCTACACAACCAACGCAGAAACAACGCAACTCTGTTAGTCAAACAACATTTTCGTCGTAGTGCCAGTCGTCATCGTTTTCATTTTAAGAAACTACGAATGAAGCCCATATTTAAGATCACAGCAGGTAATATTGACAGGTGATCGCGAAAATTTCATTTCATTAAATCTTTACAAATGTTAATCGTTTCTTGCACATCGAAATGCCAAACAACCAACAAACCAAACAGGCAGACACACAAAAATACAGTCAGACGTTAAAAACGTATAGACGTATGATACAAACACACAGCATTCGATGTGATGATCTTCGTCACCGTGGTCATCATTTTGGTCTACAGAAGAGTTACGTTGGCTTTAAATATGTTTAAACGACCTATATGTTGTTGTTATTGTTGTTGTTGTTTCAGACAAACAAACAACAGCTGGACAGACTCTGAGACGGACGGACGGACGCACAGAGAAGTTGAAATATTCATACACTTGGAACACTAAAATGTAGTTATTGTTGCGCGCTGTTTCTATACCACGCATGTTGCCACAAAAACACCAAAAAAAAAAAACTAAAAAAGAAGGCGTTGATACTGCCTGTAACATTTGTGCTCAGAATTTCAATTTTGCAAAACGGTCCTCTTTATGTTCCTCTTAAAAACCCTATTTTTTTTCTTTGTTTGTATCTCTTTGCATCATCATCATACATACATACATACATACATCTGGTAACCGCTTTCGTTCGCTTTATGTTTAATTTAAATCTTTTAATGTTTTTCGATTTTTTCCATTTGCAAAAGATATTTTCTGTTGCATATTTCGGTTGCCAGCAGAGAAAATTTAAATTATTGCAATTTGCAAATTATTACCATTTAATGAATTTTTGATTTCGTACATTTCTACGTGTCTTTTCGTTTTATACTTTATTCCCATTCCCCTGTTGTTGTTTTTTTTTTTTTAATTTTATTCATTTCTTATTGCGCTGGTCATTAATTCAACGAATGGAAAAATATTGCGTACGAGTGTCTTTATAGTTTAGGGAAATTGTTTTCGTTTGATTTTTGGTGAAGCCAGCATACGCATTGGAATGTGAAAGAATTAATTCATTATTAACAGACCACAGTATTTTATTATACGCCTTGGGGGGTATAAACTTGAACTAGTTCAATCGAATATAGATATATTTTTTTAGAATATGCTGTACCGGTATGAAGTGAGCGCCAAGATACAAATGTCTCCATAGGTAACATTTAGAGATGTAACAGAATTGGGGATTGACGATTTTTTCCATTTTTGACATACAAAATCGTCGGCAAAAGCAGTTGTGAGATAGAATCTATTTTATTTTGGCAGCGCAAATTCTGTACGTGGTGTTGCCGTATTTTCACTAAATTTTATGAATTTTGTAAACAAAAAACATATGTTTTTGGCTTGGAGCGAAAAAATAAAAACAAAAAGCAAAACAAACATAAACACAAAAAGGGAAATTGACAGTATTTGAAGTTGTGGTTGTGGATTTTATTATGGTCCATCTTTTTTGACAGCATTTTTGCTTGAAGCTGTGGACGTATTCTATTTCATCACTTATTGTGAACGAACCTTATTTTTTTTTTTTTGTGTTGGCTATGACATCTGCTGGTCAATTTTATACCAGAAAATGATGATTTGCGGAAAGCATTAACTTTTTGTTATAATTTGAAGAAAATTGCTGCAGAGTCGCATCGAATGTTTGTCGAGGCATATGGTGATCATGCTCTATCAGAAGCAACATGCAAAAGATAGTTTCGACGGTTTAGAGACAGTGAATTGATGTGAGAAACGAAGAACGTGGAATCTCACCAAAAAAAGTTTGAAGAGGCCGAATTGCAAACAATATTACACACAGGCGACACTTTGATTTAGAAACAAATGGCAGAAATGTTAAATGTTGCACAACGAACAATTTCTGACCATTTAAAAGCTATAGGAAAGATGTAAAAATCTCAAAAATGGGTGCCACATGAATTAAATGGTAGAGAGATGGAAAAACGACTTGTGAAATTTTGCTTTAAAGACGCGATAGAAAATTAGTGTTACTTCGAATTGTTATTGGCTATTAAAAATGGATTATTTTTCAGAACCTTAAACGTAAAAATCATGGGTTAATCCGGGCCAACCATCAACATCGTCTGAAAAACCAGATCGATCCGGAAGGAAGGCAACGCTGTGTGTCTATTGGGATCAGAAGGTCTGGTGTACCACGTTCGCTTAAAACATGGTAAAGCCGTTAATACACATCGCTACGGATAACAAATGATCAATTTGAACCATGCATTGATCGACCAGAATGGGCCACAAGATACGACAAGGTAATTTTTCAACATGACAATGCACCTGCATACAAAGCCAAACCGGTTCAGGATAAAATCAAATCATTAGGCTGGGCGCTGTATTCACCAGACTTGGCCCTTTTCGACTACTATTTGTTTTCATCTATAGGATACGCATTGGCTGAGCAGCACTTTGATTCCTACGAAGAAGTCGAAAAGTGCATGACTAATTGGTTTGCTTCGAAGGACGAAGAGTTTTATTGACGAGGAATTTACAAATTGTCCGAAAGATGAGAAAAATGTGTAGCCAGCAATGGCCAATACTTTGAATAAAATGTATTTTACTTTCCCATTAAAAATTAGTTTTTTATTTTCACAAAAGAAACGCATATGCACCTGGTAAATAATGATACAAGTTTTACTAATATTCGTATTTAATGCTAAGAGGTTGGTTAAAGAATACGGTGAAACTTTGAATTTTACTGTATACGTACAGCAGATAGAAGATTTCGATGTATTCGGCACAGATTTCTTCTGTCTTAAAAGGTAGTTGATTAAAAAATTTGCATCAGGATTTGTTAAAATAAAAATGGAACTAAATGCACCCAAAAACATTCGATGTAATGAGAGTTTAAGCTTATTAAGAAAATTCTACAATAATTTTATTACCATACATGTTCACTACAAGTTCTGCTACAAGTTCTTTAAAAATGCTCAAAAGATGTAATTAATGAACGTTGCTCTGAACGTGCTATGAAGTCAAGATTTAAGGGAAATCGTAGAATTCTCGTTTGGTTTTTGACGGGTAATTTTTTGTAATACAAGATTTTGAAAACGACAAAGGTCTGGGTGTTCTGCAAAGCAAAATGCTGCGATATGATCAAAAGTCTTTAAACCAAAAAAATAAGCAGTGGGTAGGTTAGACTAAAGTAGAAGGTGTGTAACCACCAAGTTGCATCACTCGATCTATTGTGATTATCGTGTCAAAAAACGAGAAGATAGAAGCTGAGTGGAAAGAGTAGAAAGAAAGAATGAGACAGAACAGTCTACAAGATGCAGTCAGTCCAGCAAGAAGAGACTGTCTAAAAGCACCTCCGGTCCGTGTCATTTCCCATGCCAAAGCCATTTAAGGCCCTTAGAAAATTGGGGAATTAATCATATGCCAACATAAAAACCATGCTTTGTGTCAAAAAGTCTACGGTACTGACATAGTACTATGTGGTTGTCTGCACCATTTCCTCCTCATCCACTCAAAGTCTATAAAAATTGTTGCAGCCATTCTTCTAAAGAGTGGTCTAACTACGTCGGTCCATATTTACAATAACTCTGAGACATAATTAAGATTCAATGGCGTTAATGTGCCAAATTATCTTATCTTTTAGCTCTTAAGTTTTTCTTAGCTTATTAAAGTACACTTTTTCTCTTAAATATCGCCAAATAACTCTGAGACATAATTAAGATTCAATGGCGCTAATGTGCCAAATTATCTTATCCTTTAGCTCTTAAATTTTTCTTGGCTTATTAAAGTACACCTTTTCTCTTAAATATCGCTAAAGAAAGAAGTCCAACGGTGTCAAATCACATGATCGTGGCGGCCAATTAACATCACCAAGACATAAGATAATACGGCCATTGAATTTCTAGCGCAAAGAGCAATTGTTTCGTTGGCTGTGTGACAAGGAGTAAAATGCTGAAAGCATGTATCGTCGAACACTTTTCATGGTTACTGCTTGGCCGACCTTATTTTCGAAAAAGCCGTCCTAATAACGCCACCAAGCTATTAACCGTACCAAACAGTCATCCACTCTTTGTGAATGCATCGGCTTTTCAACAATCACTCGTAGGTTGTCATCTTGTTAACGAATCCACTGAGGTGAAAGTGTGCTTGGTCGCTGAAGATGATTTTCTTTCTGAAATCACTATTCACTTCTGTCCGTTCAACTAACCATTCGGCGTATTGACGATTGAAATAGTCAGTAGGCTTCAGATCTTGAGTCAATTAAAACTTGTAAACGTGGAAATTCAAATTTTTATTCAAAATTCGCATCAGAGATATTCGTGAAATGTTCAATTGTAGGGCACGATGACGAGTCGAGATTGACTGAAATTTGCGCACAATTCTCCCGATTGTGGACACATTTGGTCGATTATTCTGACCAGAATTACGAGATGCACGCAATGCATTATGATTTGAGCGCCCATTTTCGCAAAATGCTGCAACAGTCTTACGCGCTGTTCAATTGTGGACCTCCCAATGGTGGAATTTGTCAAAAACTGAAGCAAAGAAATGTCAAATTAAGTTGGGCAAAAAACTTGACGTTAATGTGTGACTCACAGTTAACATCGTGCATTTTGGTTGAACCACACTTTGTTTAAAAGTCATTGAAAATATGCAGTAGTAGCCAGCAATGACGTTCGTGAACAGCCTTAGTTACAACTTGCTAATTAAGAGAAAGGTAAAGAGTGATGGACCTACATCTACATCTTGCCTCATTGCACCAGAGTTCAGTAGCTCACATAGCGAAGAATATTTCGACATAACGGCGGCAGTATGGAGCCCTCTCTTCAAAAGTTTGCTGACTCCGTGTAATATTGTGTCAACTTATTAGCCATCTCGTTTTCTGCAATACCACACTAATCCGGTACCCAATAAAGTCTTATGGTTTTGTGCAATCTCCATTGTCCACCACTGTATATCATCAATATTAATTGAAAAAGGCGCTTACACCTTAAATCTGTCCGCCGTCTATCATTACAATTTGTTATCTGTTTTACAAAATATTTGTGCACAATTTACACAATTTTTTATAAATTAAAATTCATTTTGCTTTGAATAATGAATTTTGTTGTCTATTTCTCGTTTTTCCGAGACGCTAATTACTCTTGACCTTGACGTACGATTACGCAGATATCTTATCTTGTGTTCATTAATATCTCTTCTCTTCCTTTTACTTTGGCTTGAAGGTAATTAAAGCTTTACTGTATGGATTTGTGCTCATCGCTTATTCGTTCTGTGTAAACATTTAACAAAAACAACAAATTTCTAATTGATTTAATTGCTCTCGCTTTCTTGTTCGTCTCATTATCTGAAATCAGTAATTCTATATCAACCAGAGTAGCCACTTAGACTTACTTTTTTCATTTTGCTTTTGCTATTATTACAATTACAACAACAACAAAATAATTTATCAGAGTTGCAGAAAATAAACAAGTTATTGTTATTGTATTTGTATATTTGATATCTTAATTAAATAAAATGATAAATTGAAATCGACAAAAAGTAGACGATAATGTTGATACTGATGATGATGTAGATGTTGATGATGGCAATAAGGGCCTAAATAAACAAATAAAAACCCTAAATAGGTTGTGAGTGATAGTCAGTCAGCAATTGAGTCTAAAGCAAAAGTATCCATTGACATTGCTTTGTTGTTGTTGCAATAACAAAAAGTTATACGGATGACTAAATAACAGAATAGATGGCTGATGGACAACAATCTACAGCAATAGTAATATTTGCAACAAAAAGCGTCATATTACATTGTGTTGTTGGTTTTGTTGTATTATTTGTTTAACTTTTGTGTTGTTTTTGTAACACATATTTGGGGTAATCACAGTTTATATATGATATGTAAATAGGTTGAACACACAAATATACATTTAGCACTAGACTTAAAATCGACACGCTTTTAATTATAGTTTCTGAGCTAAAAAATATATTAAAATGAAAAGATATTAAAAGTAGTTTTTTATTTATATTCTGCTGGTATATTCTTCAACACAATTCCATTTTCAACTTGACTGACCTATGTGAGAAATAACACGTTGCGACAAAAACAATACCTGACAAGTGATACTATTTTTCTGATAGGCGCTGCCCAGCAGAACAAGAATCTGTTATTTAAATTTTCATGAAATTGGAGTTATTAAGCTTTTTCGTAATGCAACTCGTGGAAAAGCCATCAAATTTTCAGAAAAGTGATGTTTTTTTATTACTTTGAAACTGTACTTTAAAAAAGTTTAAAATTTTATAATAAAAATATGATTTTTAAATGAGTTACTTTACTAAAAAATTTAATAACTCCGCCAATTTCTAATAGATTTCCATTTAATTCATCGCTAACTATAGCTCCTTAATTAATTCATAAATAGTATAGTTCCGATATAAATAGTGCGCAGAAACGCATCTAAATTTGAAGAATGCGGAAAAAATCGGATGAAAAATGTGTTTGCTTGAGAAATACACCCAGATTATTCAAGTATACTTAAACGACATATGCATCATTTAAAAGGTTCATTTCTCTATTTTCCAAATACGAAGAGAAATCGGGTAATATTAAGCTAAGTTATTAGCTTATTAGTGCATGAAGGTCTAAAAAAACGGTAACGATATCCGTAACTCGAGATTTTAGAGGTGTTTTGAAATTTACAAAAACAGATCCTTGTTCCACTCGACAGCGCCTATCAGAAAAATAATATCATTTCCCATGTGTTTCAATTTCATTTGTTATTATCGCACCGTGTAATCGAAGGTTCAAAATAAAAAATTCTATAAAATTTGACATTATGTAATTGGATAAGAACAGATCCACGATTGGGTGCCTTTACCGAATGGTACACAGCAACAGTCATTGATAGGAGTCCAAGTCTTCTGCCCGGTCTAGTTTTTAACGTCAGCTACATCGATATATCCCTACTACTAAGGGCTATAAGTTGCATAGTGTACATTAACTTAGCCACCTACTAGTGTCTTCATTATACCTTACATTTTAAGCCTTTTGAAGAATTTACTTTAACTAGGCCGCAGCCGAAATGCGACTGGCGATCTCGTTTGACTTTTCATTACCATAGTATTCTATATGCGCAGGAACTCGAACTAAAATAATTTCAAACAAATCACACGGTCTTACATTGTCTGTCTAATACAGACGTATTTGTGTATGAATTCAATGAGAGAAATGCCGCGTGACACAAGCCAAAAATATTGCGATCATATACTATCCTACATGTTACCATTATTGTGAATATTGCAAAATACTTTATCTAATTCTCCTCTTTGCACAAATTCTTTGGGAGAGTATCTATCATGTAGAATAAGATTTAGGTGTTCAGTCATTTGAAAGACAGGAAAAAATACCCATGTAATGAACCATATATTTAAACCATCCGTATATATACTGGACTTCTTCCCGTTTACTAAGTTAAACCTACACCACTGGTTTCTAGATGATATTGATTTGGGAACATTATATCATTCTATATAAAGTAATATAGTCCGTTGGTTGGTTTTAAATCGGGGAAATAAGTTCAAAATCCTCGTATGTCCATATGCTCTTAATATCTAAAGGAATAAGATGATAAATGAAGGAATAAGATGGAGTATTATGTACAGTACCTCTAAAGGAGTAGTTCTTAGTACTCCTGTTATGCCATTAGAAATTTATCACTCCAACAAACTATTTCTAGTTATACATTGTTAAGTAGATATTATCCAAGGAACTACCTTATTAGATATATTTTTAAGTAGAGTATGGATACGTTATGGCTTGGCCTTCGCTTTGAAATTATTTTTTTTAATTTTTTGCCATTACTTTTCTTGACAGCATGCGGCTTTCATAAAACATTTCAATAATTTTGTCTTATTTCAGTTTTTTGAGCAGACAATGGGCCTAATGTAGCAAATGCTTGGATAATAGGACTGCCATCTGTTATTGCTTAGTAACAACACCCTCTTGAATTTAGTGCAGTGGCGATAAACCTTGTTTATCATTAATTTTTACCTTTTTTCCTAAGAGATAATCTTCCTATAATGATTGTGGTTGATGTTATTCTTTTTCAGGGGGTGAGGCTTTGCGGAGCTTTCAGGATGTATTATCTGAAAGGGAACTAAGGCGTCTTAATCATTTCAATTAATTTAAAATGAAAATCATAACGAAAATTTTTTGACCCCTCTGGGACTCGAACCTGGAATATCTGGCACTTTTACCACTATATTACATCGTTCCCCCTCTTCTAAGATTAAAATTTCTATATTTATTTCTGCTGATATGAACAAGTAACGGAACACAATTTAACCGTTCAGCGCATAAAACGATTAACACCATAAAGCAAAAAGTTGAGAAAATGTTATAAAAGTAAATAAAAAAACAGTAGGTTGGTTGGTTGGTTGGGTGGTTTTCCCACAACTCGACCAGTTTTAAAAATCTTTTTCATTACTAACAAACACCCGGTCTTTTATAAAAGAAGTTGCTTAGCCAGTTTTAATGATTGGTAATGCCCTTTATATGGTTCGACAGGGATTGGAACTTGCATCTATCAGTTCAAGGTTCTAGCAAGTCGGCGAATACTAATTGACTTCTATTTCGACCTCTTGAAATTCGGGAATTATGTATCACGCTGTGTAGCTGTACTATGTAAAGCTGCTTGTTGATTTTGGCATTCCTTTCAAACATTTCTCACTGGGCCAACCTTTTAACCCTCTTTGGATGAAGGCCACGCCTGACCCTCGACTACAGCGTATTTTCTGAAGTCACCCATTTTTTTCTTTGCTTCATAAGCATATATCGGTACAAAAAATTCTGTTTATGATCGCGTGTTGCTTAATGGCGAACATGATGTTGAGACACAATTTGAAGGCGCTTTTATTTCTTGTTTTCGTTAAGCTCGTAAGTCACCACTGTCTACCAATTTTTCATTCAATCTTATTGACTGAAGGTTATTGAAAATATTTTTCAACCCCAATATATAAACATTTTTAATATAAAAATTTTGTGAACTATTAGTGTTAATACTTACGATCAGATAAATTCCTTTTGAATATGATGCAATTAAGAGTCAATAAAATTCAGATAGTGAAGTTAATCGATTTTGGCACTGAACGGCTTAATTACGAACTTAGGCGGAAGTAAAATTGTTCATTGATAGTTAAACACAGTTAAGCAAGTGAACAAAAACCACCACATTCAATTCCTCTATTCCACACAATGTTTTACAAACTGACAAGAAAGAATCTCAAAATGCAATGTTCCATGTAGGCGAACATGCCAACAACAACTACAGTTATAGAAAGAACCACAGCGTTTAATAAAATTAAAACATTTAAAAAAGCTTCAAACAAACCAATGACGACTGACTGACTGGCTTACTAAGTAATTGAATAGATTTTTATACAAAATCCACATTGAATGCAGGTCTTGTGTATCGCTAATGTTACGTATTCATTACGCAGCTCGTTTAGTACCTAAAAAATATTCGTTCTAACGTCACATGAAAATATTTTGCTACTAATGCATCTGCCGTAAAAAAAAAATTAGAATTGAAATTAGTGTAGGTTTGGAATTCAAATGAGAGCAAGAGTGTGTTAGTAAGAGAGTGCAAAATTGTATGGGTGGGGGTTACTATGGCCGTTAACTGATGTTCAACAGATTGAAAAATTTTTTATTTCAAACTGTGTTTCTCTCTATACAATTTCAACAACAAACAAGTGTTTAACGGTCAAATGTACAGCAAAAAGACACGCTATACCTTAAATAATAAATTTGTTATGCTTTTTTGGATGACGTATTAAAAAAATAAAAAATAAAAATTCGTCATATAAGTACGTAGACAAATTACTATGTGTACAGACCAAAAAGCCGGTAAAACATTTCAAAACACAACTTGAAAGAGTTCAGTTCATTCACCACCAGTCTTTTGTGACAAAAACATTTTAAAAAATTGTAATAAAAATGAATAAAATTAAAATAAAAATGGTTAATTTTTGTTATATTATTATAAGGCAACAGTAGAGTGTACTCATATTTGCACAACAAAAAGTAAAAAAAAAATTAAATATGTGTCAATTTATTAAACAAAACAACAAGTGTTAATTTATAAAAAAAATAAATAAAATACAAAAATAAACATTAAAAGTAGTACTATTTAAAAGACGTGCTTTTAATAACAATAATGAATAAAAAAATACCCAATTCAACACTTCAACTACGAGCAGTTTTTTAAAAAACATACCCATGACGTTGCTCTAGTTTAAGCTCATGTTTGCTACTCAAAGCATGTCGAAAAAGTTCTCTATAGTTTTGGCTGTTTCTGTTACCACAATTCTCTTGCTATTGGTAGTTGGTGTGGTAATTGTAGTCACCGGGAATTCATGTGCCGCTCTAAGAAATTGCGATTCATTTAAGCCCATCTGTGCTTCATATAAATATGAACATCAATTCTTTTATAGCCAGTGTGATATGGTACGAGAAAATTGCATGACCGGAACCAGTAAGTACTTAAAACAAAAAAACAAAAAAAAAAAAATAAAAATTAAATGAGCTGTGATTTTCGTTCTTTATTTTCTCTCTACAATTTTTTTTCAGAATTTTTTTCTGATTTTTAATCACATAATAATGTGAAAAATTAAATGCTTAAATATAATTTAGTTTCAAATTAACAAAAATAAGAGAGAAATATAGAAAAAATGTATTAAATTTAAAAACTTTTTAGTAATAATCGAATAATTGTTTATTCATAAAAAAGACAATAAATAAATAGATATTAAATTGTAATAAAACAGTCCAACATTATGGTATTCACATCGATGTTGTTTGCTTTTGAAATTCTAATAAATTTCAAAATCCTCGTAGTTCAGCTTCTAAAATGTTGAATATACAGTACCGAGCATAAAAAATGCAACGCTATATAATTTATATAATTTGCATTACTGATACCTGGACAAAAATTTCTTATTTAGTGCCCGTCGAATTTAATTTATGCAATCGGAGCCGAATAAATTTAATTTGTGTTCATCGCTTCAAAGTACCTTAACCAAATCCTCTGTTGTTCAGTTTAAGTGACGTTCTGTAAAGTCAAGACGCTTTATCTTATTAACTCTGCTTATTAGTGGCTTTTACAGGGGGTCCCTTAAATAAGTTAACTTCATTTAATTTGCGCTCAACGGTATGTACGCTAAATGGGACGCCTTTTTGTATGTTTGCGTAACTGCCAACATCTACTGCCGTCTTCCGTGGATCAAATTTTATTGGCCTTAGCATTTCTCGTTTTTGACGAGCAGTATTAATTCGTTGGTGACGACTTCCTGGTTTTCTGTCTACACTTCCAAAAGAGTGAAGTTTTGAGAAAATTCGACTAACAGTTGATTTGTGTGCTTCGAATAGGACTCCAACTTCGCTCATCGCTATTCCTTTCTCCAAAGCATTTATTATTGCCACCTTGTTATATTTTGATAACTGTTTCCTGAAAACTACACAAAAACATTCACAATGAAACTATTTTTTAAATAAATGGTATGATTTGTTTACTTTAGCAGCACGTTGCATTTTTTTGCTCGCACGAAATGTTCACTTTTCATAATTAATAAAATATTGTGATCAAATTAAAAAAAATAATTAACTAATAATACTCGTATCAGGTATGCTTCTTATAAGGAATAAAAAATGAAAAAAAGGATTTTGATTGGATACCGTTGTCAGTCATAGAATACAATTTCAGATTACGAAACGCAGAGTTGCATTTTTAAGTCTGGCTATTGTACATTTATTGGAAAAAGTTTGTTTACAAAAATGATTAAAATACCTCTTTCTCGTTTTTAAAAAAGTGATTTGTTAAACAAGCTATGTGCTATTTTGACCTATAATTTTTTTGCAATTTTTGTGGTAAAGCCAGTGCAGAACTTTAGTGTTTTCTTGTCGAAAAACTAATCTAATTGCGTTTTACAGACCTCTACGTAATTAAAATTTATATCATTAGAAGAGTTCTGTAGAGATCGTAACAAATGATAATCTGAAGTTGCAAGGTCCAGACTATATGCATCAAAACTTGACAGCCAGCCCTCTCAGTTTCTGTTGGGTCATCAAAGATGGCGTTGTCTTGGTGGTACACAACACGCTTTCTGTTGATCAGTTGCGGCTGTTTTAATTGAATTGCTTGCTTCAGTCTTGTTAATTGTTGACAGTAGAGATCAGAATCAAGCGTTTGCCAGGCTGTAAAAGTTCATAATGAACAAATCCCTCCCAATCCATATGATTATGTGTAGTGGTGAGGATCGTTGCTTAGTGCTGCTAGTGATCCTTACTGAGCATTGTATTTTTTTCCCAGTAGGTGGCGTTTTACCCTGAAGATTTATCTGAAGTTTGTCATCATCGCCAGAGGTAAGCTGGATAGTCATGGTAGCTACTTTCGATGGATTTGTCTGGACTCGAAATCGCAATTAATTTTTTTTTGGGTTACAGCATTGTCTCCTTGAACTTTATAAATCTTTTAGTTTCTTACCTTTTTTATAACAGAAATGAAAAATATGAGGGCAGCGTTCTGAATTTGACACATTTTTAAACGTAGATAACTTTTCACAGAATAATGCAATTTTAATAATGTTTTTAACAGAAGTAAGCTTAAAATAATCACTTTTCAAACAAGTGGTGCCTCATCTAACTTATATTATTATATTTTATTGCATTTTGTAAGCGAAGTTTTTCGAACGCCCGATATTAATCTTAATGATTTCTTACTCAAGCTCCAAAGGCCTTTTAAGATTACTTGATTCCAGCTTCATTTAATTTCAAACACTAAAAAATTTATAAATTCCAGAAATCTAGTGTTTAAAAAGCTAAATAAATATCGCAGAACGTTGAAAAATGACAAGGTTTAATGCTTTCAATACACAGAGTGTTCTTAGAAGTCCTAGTTGTTAGTCAATCTGTAACTACTTGACAGATTACAAGTAAAAGCGTTGCGTTCGCTTTTAATATGTCCGTACATCATTAATTACAACGAATACGACAAAAATCACGTAATACTTAACTATTAAGTAAAATTTTGATAAATTATATTGGAAAACTATTTATATTTTGACTGTTATTCCAATCAGAGTATATACTTGATATTTATGCATCTTTGATACGTTTTAGAAATATGCGCCTAAGTTCCTATCAAGCTAACACTACTACTTTAGAGACTTCTGCTATTTTTGTTCTCATGATATGCGTATGAGTTGGCAATTTCGCCAATTTTTAGTAATGATTTTTATTGACTACTAAATTGTTTGAACCAAATTTAGAAACTTCTGTTATTGCCGTTTTCAAGACATGCATAAACCAATAATTTGTAATTATGGAAGAAGCCATTAATAATATGTATTGGAAATGAAGATGTTTAGACCAAATTTGGAAGGTCTCACTTTTAACTTTCTCAAGATATACAAAAATCGATATTTACTATATATGGGAAATGAGATGACATGCCTAATTTCGCCTATTTTTGCACTGAAAATTTGTATTGACAATAAAACCATTTAAATCAAATTCCACTTTTACCATTCTCAGGATACACAATAATCAATATTTACTATGTATAGGTGTGATGCCATGCTCACGTATTCAATTCCGCTTACTTTTAGCTTGATGGTTTCTATTAACCATAAAGTTATTTGGACCAAATTTAAAGATATAGGCAACTTAATATTTGCTTTGCATGGACATGCTACGCACAGTTAAAGTTTTTGAAATGTACTCTCGTCAGCAGGATGCGCGTCATGAATTATCTAAGAAATTGTGAAACCTTAATACAAATTTCAAAATTGGTACCAGCACAGCTTTAACGGCACATGATAACAAACACATTCAATCCCTAAAATTAGGTAATTAGCTGGAGTAAATGCAAATAAATAAACGGTTAGTTGAACTATTTTCTTCAGTGGACATCTAAAATTACGAAAACTGAAGACAAGGCCTCAAATGAAAATACAGTTCGCTAAGAACAACGCCTTCCTTTTGCCAAAATTCGTATAACATGAATTTTTTTTAGTATAGGACGACAGCTCTATTATTTTATCCTCATGGAAATAACAGTAATAGTTATCGTGGCACCCGAAAAAATTAATTATTAAATTATTTTTCATTCGAACTCAACGGTTTTTAAGCATTCCACGTCACATGATCTTCAGCAAGCTGAAGGTGCTGTTGTTAGCGAACTGTATTCAGTTAGGGATTTATCCTCAGTTTTCGTAATTTTAGATATTGGATGATATACAGTTTGAAATCATGGTTTTATCTCTTACAGTTCGGTGTCAAAAAGTGAATATTGTTGCTTAGAACTACAGAACATTATTTTCTTCTCTAATCAAGAAATTAATCAATTGTTAGCGTATGTAAATTGCTTATAATTATTATTTAGAATTTTTTTTCAATTACACTTTATGCCGAAGGGTATTATGCAAATAAACTTGACTCGTCTGACTTGCTTAGGTATACACCCTAAAACTTAAATAATTCACTTATACTCGAAATGATTAAAATTATTATTTTTATTTATAATAATATGCAGTTTGTTAAATTGTGTTTTCTTTTCTTTTACAGAATGGAAACGTGATCATTATTCGCATTGTAATGTAAACACATAAATTAATTTTGCAATGCTGTAAAAATATTTTCTATTTTATTATTATAATTTTTTAATTTTTTATTATAATTAATTTTATAGAAAAAAATGTTTAATAATTTTAATAGATTTTAAATTAAATTAGTTTTAAATATACTACAAACCAAAAATGCTTTTATTTTTGTTAATCCAAATGCCAAATAAAACCAAAGTCAATTGTGTTCTAAAATAAACCAACAAAAAAGCAAAAGAGAAGAAAAACAACAAATAAAATAATAATAATAAAGATAATCACAATGATATTAATAATTTTTATAAACTTAACTAAATATTTATTTTTAGTCTGTTAGAGAATAGAATAAAGTACAATTTGAAATACAAAAAATTGTTTTATTTATCATTGATTTTATATGGGGATGGGTTATGGATGGATTAAGTCAACATAATTATATATTTATTAAAAAAAAATTATGTTTTTATTATTATTATTATTTTTTTTTTTTTGGCTGCAATATTGCATACGTATATGAAATGCAACGAGTGCAGTTAATATTCTCCTATTCATTTTAGTTTCAGCGGAAGTACTTTAATTTAAAAACATACATATAATTTTATATTAATTTCCGCTTTATATTGTTTTTTTTTTCAACTCCGACTCAAATACATACAAACATAAAAATAAGAATTAAAAAAAAAAAATATAAAACTGCTCTAAAAAATTTAAATTTTTACATGAACGAATCAGTCATTCCTTCATGCATGCCATCATACATTTGACCACTCATTGTGCACTTAATACTGTTGGTCTCTGCTGTTATTGTCGGTTGTTTATTTACTTGCTGCTGAGCTATACTCTTACCCGTAAAATTATAAAATTCTTATCATTTTGATCATTTTTTATATTTATTTCAATATTACCTAAAACCCGGCGTGCTTCGCTACCACTATATTAATTATTATCTGAACTATTTTCCTAGTTATCATTATTTTACCCTTTATCCCCTTCCGGTCCAAATCCTTCCGAAAAAACACTGCAGAAGCTACTTTTTAGTTGTATACAGTCCTCAAACAAAAATAGCATATGCATATATATATATATAGACAACTTTAAACCGGAGTGCTTTGTGCATCTGTAAATACCCAGGTATCTCTCCGACTACCCGATTTTTGCACTGTTTTTCAGGCGAGGCTCTACGCTATAGATAAGGCAGCAAAGCGTATTCGAAAACTAAATCCTGAGTGCTTGAGGCTTTTTATGGTCTATGTAGATACTCTTGTCGCAATTATTGCTCTCGACTCGTATGTGATTAGATCGAAATGCGTTCTCAGCTGCAGTCGCTTACTGGCCCATCTGGAATGATATCATGTCGAACTGATATATGTTCCAAGTCATGCGGACATCCGAGTGAATAAAATTGCGAATGAGTGCGCTAATATAGGGTCCTCTCTGACTGTCGTATAGGGAGACATGCACGCCTCTCTATATGTGTTATCGGTTTTGTTGGAAAATGGACACTGATCAGGATGGAAATCAGGTGGACCAATATTACCAATTGTAGAATATAAGGAATGCTTTGGCCTTCGCTTTCCATTAAAAGAACTGGGTCATTTCTTGGGTTTGGAAGGCGGTCGATCGGGCTCCTTTCGGCTATAATTACTGTGCATTGTATGATAGGCCGCATATCGGAGCGCATGGGAAGACCTGGCTACTATATGAGCTGTCGGGATGAAGAGGATGAGAAATCGGTACAACACCTTCTCTGCAACTGTCCTGCTCTATGGGAGCTTAGACTTAAGCACTTGGGTGCATGTCGCTTCAATTTTTTTGGGTTGTAAGTGGGGATCTTTCCTCTGAAACTCTCCTATGTCCGGCCTTTCGGCCTTTTTAATTGCTCTGTTCTTGTTTGGGGTATCACAATGGGCCATAGTGCCTCCGAGTGAACTGGCAAAATATGAGCGGCCCATTTAACCTAATCTACATATATACATGCATACAAATATATGAACACATATTCATTTGCATATATAAGATTTTATTCTTCCTTAATAATTACTGTGTATTTTATGGAATGGTTTTGTCCATTCTGTAATTCATTCATTATTTATCATTATCGTTATTGTCATTATCATTATAAACATCGAATCAATAATAATTCGGTGATGGCATTTTTTCGAGTATATTTATTAATAATGTTCGTTTAAATAACAGTGAAAAAAACTGAATTATAATAATGGCACATTGAAAAAATTGTATCTGTTGTTTAAATATTTATATACTTTTTTCCGGTATTTACCAATACTTAACAGCATATTAAACAAACAAAAAAATATAAAAATAAATGCATATTTTTATGAAACATAAAAAATATTGATTAAATGAAAATTTACTATTTAAAATAAAACAATATTATTGTCATATGCATTTTAGCACAAAAAATAGGAGAGAATTCATTTAAGCATAAAGAGCTTTAACTCATATTCCTTTGCAAATAAATAGAGAGTATATAGAAAAGAAAGCAGTTCTTTAATACGCTCATTACAGTTAGTAATTGAGGAATTTGGGGATCACTATTATAGCACACGGTCACGAGCTTAGCCAAAAATGATTGACGTCAATATAGGAAATATTCTCCTGTTAATATTGGCAGGGTTTCTAGCCCAATTAAACCCATCGTAGTTTTTCCAACGCAAAGGTTGCCAAGATTGTTTTATGTCTAAAAATTACAATTTATTCGGAAAAATTTTGTGTATTATGTGAGAGTTGGCAACCTTGCCGTTAAAATCATATATTGTAAACAATGGAATAATTTATAATTTTTCTCCTCAAAGTATTTGGTAACTAAATTTTTTTGCATAAATTTAATTATTTATTTTACAATCATTCAGTAAAAATTGTCAAATTATATTTGCTCAAAACATTTAAAGACATGTAAAGAATGTTTAGACATTTAAAGAATATTACTTATAAGTGAGGTGACTAGGTCCTGAAATTTCTCAAAATATCAAATAACTAAACAAAAACTTAAGTAAAATGAAAATACAAAAATGGAACAAATTTATTTAAAAAATATGTGAGCAAATGATTGGTAGAAAAAATATTAAAAAATTTTCCCACTCTTAATATAATATGTAATGTGTAATATGTAATATAAAAAAAATTGAGAACTATAAATATTTAAACAACAGGAACACACTTTATATGACGTCACAGTTCCAACATGCGTAGAAAGTTAACATTTTATTTTCGAATTGCACAAAATTTGGAAGCAGCTATAACCAACACCACCCCCCCCCCCCCTCCACCACCAAAAAAAAACTCAGAAAACCCAGTGAATTATGTGTTTTTAAATCCTGGGTTTAGCTAATCCTGATAGGAAAGTTTTATGGGTTATAAGCAGAATATAATGACTTCTACAGAAGTTGCAAAGATAAACGAGATATGAAGTTTGAGGAACGTCTTCTATGCTATTGCTCGCTATTTAAAGTCTTAAGGCTTCCTCCGCTTAGTTGGAGAATATCCTACCAACAGTCTTGCAATAGAAAATTTGATAATTAATAAAATTTGATGTGTCCCTATTCTTTGGACTGGTACCCTGAAGAAAGACGTATTCAGCCGACCAATAAATGTCAACATATGGGTACGTCAGGAATGCCCACTATCTTCACTGCTATTAAGCAACGACTTCGAATTACAGTATCATGACTGTGGTACTCTTAACAGCTAGGAGCATTAATAGGTACATGGATGGCCGAATAAAGGATCTGGATACGATGACATGCATTTGAATCTGGGAAGTATAGAAACCGTAGCAGCAATCTGTGGTCTAAGCACGAACATCTCAATGTTTGAAGCAATGAAAATTCGAGACAATCCTTACAATCCTTTATCTTTCTATTAGCTGAGCAGTAGAAGAATAATAAGAAGTGGTTATTTGCTTTAAAATCGGTCAAATCGTTTTCAAGTTATGATGAAATATATTGACATACCTACCATATTTTGGGCAACAAATTTGAAACGCCCACAAAAAAAAAAAAAAAAAATTGAGCCCGATAGAAAAAAAACTAAAAACGGATTTGTATTCAACGCATCAAAATCATTATATTCCATAAAGTTTTATTTAAAAGCGATAATTTTTTTTTCAATTCAGGCCAGAAAATTTTAAATTTTTTTAGACCAGAGTTATTGTATAATTGGAATATTTTTTATTAACATGCAAGTATATCTTCAATAAACGTTAACTAAATATACTGACCAGATTAGTTGAAAAACCAGGAATTATTTTGAAATTTAAGTTTTCGGCTTAAGGTGTACGGATATTTATTCTGGCAAGTATATGTACGGGTATATTTTACCAAAAAATCATGGTCAAGGACGGATTGACGGCAAATAATGTTGTGTTTAGTGATTGGTAAGTTAGTAAAGGAATTATCCATTCTTAGCTGCTACACTCTGGCTTAATAATCAGTTTCTATCTCTACTATTCATCAGCGACCAGAATTGGCTAACTGAAAAGGTGTTTTACCATCACTTTTTTGTTCACTTGCCAGAAATTGAATGCAGTTGGTTGACGTTGCACCGCTTTTATTTATTTCGGTGTTTACTAAACGCTCCAGATAAAGGGTCCGCCATCTAACGCTTTATTTACCAGTGCTTATTTCGTGAATGGTAACACTTAGCTCATGTCTGATTTGACAAATTATTAGTTTTATCCTTCCGCTGAACGAATATGGTTGTGTATGTACAATTGGACCGATGGTGTAGGCTACTGCATGGCCAGCCAAGGCAGCCATTTGAATGAAATTATTTTCCATTATTAACCTGAAAGATTGTACTTTCAAATAAAAAAATTAATTTGAGAAAATATTCAGTAGTTTTTTTTATAGCATTTTCAAAACAAAAACAAAAAATTATTTGGCGGACCCTTTATTAAATCCTAAATAGTTTCTAAATGTGACAAATTTAGATAATCAAGTGTTATATCTATTTTTATTAACCAAGTCTAGCTTTTTAATTATATTTACTTTATTAGCTTTATTGCAAATATTTACGAAAAAAAATAGAAACAATAATAGATTAAAAAACGGAAAATAACAATATAAAACAATTTATATTATTAATTGAATTTCTAAACAAATACTTAAAAAAAAGCGACAAAAAACAGTTTTTTTACTTCAATTTTAGTAAAATTATATTACATATGAACACAGGAGGCAATAAATGAATTGACTGTTCGTTCTATAGTTCATATTTTTCCTATTCACTGCGATTGTTAAAGTGTTGCAAGATAAATAATATAAATAAAATATTTCAAAATGTATGTTTGTTTATGCACAAATGCAAGTAGTTTTTATATTTATTATTTCAGCTTTTTGTAGTGGTAAAAAAAAATATTAAAAAAAAGAAAACATGACAAATAAAATATGTAAATAAATCATAAATACCATACGAAAGAAAGTGTATGCAAGTCTGCATTCATTTCACCAGATTCAATTTACATACGGATGAAGGGTTTTATTCTCTATTTTTTATTCATTTAAACTAAAAAGTAAATAAATAAGAGAAAAAAATGCAAAAAAATTTCAAGTGTTTGAAGTTCAGATCACAATAACGATGACAACTGATTACATTGATGACTAATGCTGATTAAACCTGCTAGCTGCCTCTATATGCACATCCAAAAACACATAAAAAGATAGTCTAATACGGCATAACTTTAAGAGATAATTTAAACGTTACCTAGCAGTGCGACTAATAAATTAAAACTGAAATAATAAGAGACAAATTGGGTATACAATTTTAAAGAAGAGCGTGGTATTTACAACAGCAAAAACTGGCTTAATAAAAAATTAATAAATAAAATGGTTCATTTGAGATTTTAATTTTTTAGCAGAACTATTTTGATATTATGGTTACTATATAATGATTTCTAACTACTTGGTTTGGTTACAATATAATGAATTCGTGTGCCGCTGTGGTCTGGTAGGCAAGACATCCGCCTACCAACCAGAAATTCCTCGGTTCAGTACCAGGCCAGAAAATCTTAAAACTGAAAAAGTCTTTCGACAGCGGCATTACCTTATGGCATAACTTGTAACTGGTTATGAGTATTACTACTATTGAAAACTTCTCTAAAGCGTTTGCTGTTTAGAGCCGGCGTTAAACAGTATGTCTCTTTCAATGTGTTTAAAAAATAGAATCGAGTGCAGCTCATTGACTGAGACAAGTCCACATGTTCCTTCATGGAATGTTATGGGAATTAACATATAATGGTTTGATATGTTTTTCCTCATAATGACAATTATGTTCACAGGTGTCTTCTGTTCCACACCTACGCTCTGATATGCTATATTTACGCAAATCTACGTGCACCCTTGGGAATTATAACAATTGGCACTTGGAGCTTCGGACTATGCACGTGACTCACGCAGACGATCTTTTTGTGGTAGTTTTCGAACACTTTTTCACACATTTCTGGTAATATCTCGGCGATAACTTGACGAATGTTGGTTTTTGAATATTCCAAAGTTAGAAGATTATCCACGTAGACATGATCTATGACGTTGTTACATGAAAAAAACTCTAAAAGGGTCAAATCGCATGATATTGGTGACCAATTGACGTCGCCAATTAGAGAAATTACGTGACCGGAAAATTTCTCATAAAATAAAGCTAAAATCGATCGTTTTGTTTGGCTCGTGGTGCCGTCTTATTAAAACCGCATATCGTTTAGTTCGCAATCTTCAATTATATACAAAAATAAATCGATAATCATATGGCTATAGTGCTCAGAATTAACGGTAACCTTTCCTCGATCGTCATTTTCGAAAAAATACGACCCAATGACACGCCATATTGTAACGTGCACCAAAAAATATAATTTCTACCGAATGAAATGGCTTCTCTACAATCACTTCTGCATTTTTCGAGCCCCATATGTGGTAATTTTGCTTGTTTGTGTAAAAATTGAGTGAGAAATGAGCTCCATCGCTGAGGAAATAAAAAAAGAAATCAGTGGAATCACTACTTTGGTAGTAAGTTTTAACTATTTTTATGCGTTCTTCGGATGTTAAATGATCCCTATTCGTAAATGGCAAACCTTTTACTAAATAAATAAATAAATGACACTACAGCAGACACTCTTGATATATTAGCGGCTTTGAACCACTAAATGGATGACCCCATAAAAGAAAAAAAAAGAAAAATTCAAATAACATCTAAGCAAAATTACAAAATTGGTGATCTATTCATTACCCGAATTATTAAGGTTAAAAAAAGTTTTGCTAGATTATAAGTCCACTATCTTGTAGTGCCAATGGATTTGCTCTTTAACGTAGTAATCGATAAATGTGGATGAGGAGAAAACGACTTTCCTTTCCTCCCTGTATTCCGTGTAAGGTACTACTACATTGAGGTTGAAGAGGTTATGTTTGAGAGAGTAGTGGATCGTCAGGAAATTAAAACGTTTCTTCATAGTTGCCTTGCCCATGTGGCGCAGCTCCCTATTAACCGTAGAATACTAATTTGCCTTTTTACTACACAAACTTGAAACGACTAAACGGTACCAAATTTGACAAGTATTTTCATCAATAATATTTCAACACATATTGACATACATAAAAACCAAAAATTGTTGGTCGTTAACCTGCTTTACAAGACATTCGATTAACGTTATATAAAATAATGTTAGTATCCCAGGGTTAAAGGTTCAATCATACGCTTCGCCTATCTCAGAGCTAAGCGTTGTGTTCAAAATGACGAGCAGAGTCCATGTTGCCACAAATCGATTTATCCCTTGGCCGTGCACTAAAAATATTCGCGTCCACACAACTATCCATCGCCATACCACAGTAAACAGTTGGAGTCGACTCAAACGACCTCAAGATCTCACTCCCCACGATCATGTTTACGAACGTTGAAATTGCGACTGAACTTTAAACTTCCGTTACACGCATCACTTTTACCCAACAGTAGTCCGAGGTAGGGTACATTCTCCAGAATACACATATGATCCCTGTAGTCTACTGAGTTGTGCCCGACTTGCGTCAGAAACATAAGAGCTCTCATACCTGTGAATTATATAAAAAAACTTTGCAGTGGATTAAGTTCAATAGACACATTGAGGCAAATTCGCATTGTGTAGTTTCTGTTTAATGTTTATATGAGTAAAAAGTAGAGGTCCTCTTTCTCAGCTTATGTATTATTATCAGATTTTTATTCTGCATTATTTGCAGTTTTCTTAAATATCTAACTTAGACTAGAAAAACTTTTAACTGAACAAAAGTATAAAATATTTATTAATAATATCGGGTGATTTTTTCAGATTTGCGCGGGGCTATGCCTTAGATGTTTTATACGCTGGGTCCAATCTTGTCATACTCTCTTCAACATATCAGCCGGTGTCTCACGAATAAATTACTCAATATTGGCTTCCAGTGCGTCAACCGTTGCGAGCCTGTCTCTATAGATATGAGACGTATCATAGCCCCACAAACACTAGTATTTGTGGGTTAAATCGAATGATCTAGGTGGCAAATTGACCGGCTATAAACGTGAAATAAACTATCTACCGAGCTCGCCTCTCAATTGGGTCATAGTTTCGCGTGCTGTGTGGTATGTGGCACAGTCTTGTTGAAACCACATGTCAGCTAAGTCCAGCTTTTCCACTTTAGCAAAAAAAAAAAATTATCATCTCATGGTAGCGCTTGCCATTTACATTAACGTTCCTGCTTTCGTTATCTTTGAAAAAGTACAGTCCATTGATGCCACCGGCCCATCATCCACACCAAACAGTAAATTTTTCAGGATGTATTGGCAGTTCTTGCAATGCTCTGGCTTCCCTTCACACTAAATACGGCAAGTTTGCGTGTACACGTATCCATTCAACCAGAAATGAGCTTCTTCGGTGAGCACATATTTCTTCTCTGATGATAAAATTCAATAATCTGCAAGCATTGCTTGCTTGTAAGTCGATCCATGGTTAAATTATAGACCAAACTGATCATGTTTGAAAATTTCACATTATGCGAAAGTAGCTAAGCTGCCAAAAACAGTGTTGCCAAAAAGAAAGTTGCTTAAAAGTCAACCGATGTAACTGTTTAATACTTTCCTTTATATATACGATATTTTAAATATCTTTTTAACATTTTCCTAACTTTACTTAATTGCAATTTTAATTTTTCTGTTTTATGCATTTGCAAGCAACAGGTTGTTCATTTCATAATACTTTTCTATTGTTAATTTTGTGTTTTGATTTTTATGAAAAAAAATTTTTCTTTATTATCTGTTTTGGTCTTTTTAAAACTTCACTTTATTAAAAAACAAAATCATTTTGTTGGATAGTTTTCTGAACTCTTTTAAAGGCCATTGTATTACGATTCACTTCTCACAAAGGTGAAGAATTTAACATTTTCTGTTTTGTATTTTTATTTTTATTTTGAGTTGGATAAATAATTGCACATTTCAAGTTGTATTTAAAAACAACAAAATTTTTATCTGCAGTAAAATTACTATTTTACAAAAACAAAAAAAGGAAAAAATTAGACTTGTGAAAGACAACACTGGTAACATAGTATTGTATTTAGAAAATAGATATTTTTTCTGAAGAAAACATTTTAATAAAGACGAAAAAAATAAATAAATAATATTCTAAAGTATAAATAGTTTGTTGCCATAATATAAACGAGTAGTCAGTCACCAACAGTCAGCAAAAACTTAGAAAATGCCAAGAGCTGGAGACCTCAGCCAGTGTACAACAATAGCAATAGTAAGAACAGTTTTAAAATGCTAACAAGTTGAGTAATTCATAACACAAGAAGAAAAGCCTTTAATATTACAAGCAAATGATGCAATTTTTACATTCTTATTGTTGCTAAAAAGTCACTGCCACTTCTTACTTCCTGTTGCAATATCAACACAAAAAAAAAAAAAATGCAAAAGCTTAAACCACTCTTTTGCAATCCATTTGAAATTAAAATATTTAAAAAACCAACAACATCTACACCCTGTGAAATAAATGTAGCGTACAACACTTATTATTGGATATACAAGTTAATAATGTTGATGTTTATGCTTGAAAAATGCATTTATTATTCAAAGTATTGCCCATCGAGAGCCACTGCGTTTTTCCATCTTTCTGGTAGCATATGAACTCTCAAGCCAAAAGACCTTTTCCAGTTTTGAGGTAAAGAATGAATCAAGCCAATTTCTGATACCTTGTTCTGAAGTGAGGCGTATTTCAGTAAGGGCGTTCTGCATCGATTGAAACAAATGGTAGACAGGAGGGCCATGCTCTGGGATATAAGGTTAGTGAGCCAAAACTTCCCATCCACTGTTTTCCAGAAATTTTTTGACCGGTCTTGCTACAAGTGGCTGAGCGTTGTCATGGTGGAAGATTATGGCCTCGTGTCTGGTCGATTATTCTGCTCGTTTTTCCATATTTTCTCTCTTCAAACAAATCAATAGTGTTCGGTACAGTTCCCCTGTGATAGTTTGACTCAATTTCAACAGCTCATAACACAAAACACCCTTCTGATCCCACCAAATACAGAGCATTAGGTCATGGATATTCGGCTTCGACACTGATTTATCTGGTTGGTTGGGCTTTACATATGATTTTTTGTGTTTGGGGTTATCGTAATGTATCCATTTTTCATCACCAATAACAATACGATGCAAAAATGACTTGTTTTTGTAGCGTTCAAGCATCATTTCTGAAATGCAAAATCGCCTTTTAACGTCTATTGGCTTCAATTCATATGGCACCCGATTTCATTGCTTTTGAATGAATCCCAATGCTTTTAAATGTAGGGAAATGGCTTGTTGTACAGTGATACTGCAAGTTGTTCTTGCGTTTGACAACAATCTTCGTCGAGTAATGCTTCCAATTCTTCATCTTTTTCAGCTGAACAAGCCTCTCCTTGTCTTCTATATCGAAATCACCGTTTTTGAATCTCGCAAACCATCGTTCACAAGTTTCTTGACTTGGTGCATGGTGACCGTAAGCTTCTACGATAACTTTCAGCAGCCGTTTTCTTTAAATAAAAGAAGGTTCTAAGACTTCCTCACAAAACATCTTTTTTAAGCACAAAATTCGACATTATTATAGCGATTGAAAAAAATGTGTGTTTACACTTTGTCGTATATCGCATACTGAATTATAATGACAGAAGTTTACCCTCCAAAATACCATATTTTTTATTACTGACACAAGCCATGTGTGAGGGTTATGCCACGTGTTGTCTAGATCGTCGTTATTAACTTTTAACTTCAGAAACTTTTTTAACAAATCAAAACCTCTTTAAAGGAGAAGATCGTACAAACTAATATTACCAATATTTTTTAATCATGCTTTTAACCTAAAGCATTATTGTACCTGAATTGGATATATTGGCATCATTCAACTACATTTATTAACGTTCAGACTATGCGTATTGCATGTTTCCAGAACATGCGTTGTCAAATTGTTTCGAAGTTCGAAGTGGTGGCCGCTGGTATAAGCATAAGCTTGAAACTATTTACTGCTATAAATATATAGGGCAAATAAGATGGTATTCAAAAACGACAAAAAAAATTATGAGTTTAAAGTGGTGCCTAGTAGACTCCACGTCAATACAATTAATTACACGACAGAGGGTTAAAAAAACTACACTAAGATATAAGTACATGTTTAATGGTTTTTAAAAACAAATTATTTGGTATTTGAAAACTAAAACAGCAAAAATTTTATTACCCTATCAAATCTTTTGACTAAATAAGACCAGAAACTGTAGGCGCATGAAGTCTATTTCTCTCTTTCGTTTTAATAAATCACTAAATTTTTAAGCTATTGAAAATACATAAAAATATAAATAGAGAAAGTTCGTAAATGGTACCGAAGGAGTAATTAGTGTACCATTATATCCTTGAGTCTGCAATTGTACCAATATTTTCAACCATATCTTGTGCCATTCCTTCAAAACGTAATAAGTGTTGTGCGCTATATATATTGCACAAGCTGTATACAGTTGTTAAGTACAGAACAAATGAATAATGATAGAAAAATATATTAAACTTTTCTTCTTCTTCTAGTTTTTTTTTAACAACAACAAAATTCAAAATAAAAAACGAACCAAATACACAGAGTTCCTTAAGAATTTCAATATCATAAAACAATAGTAAAATTTTATAATGAAAGTTTTTCATCATTTCTAACATTCATACTTTCATCGCCATCACAGTAATAATAATCAACATCAGCAACCTAGTCGTCATCTCCATCTCCAATCATTATCATCATCGGCAGCACCAACAAAACATTTGTTCATTCATTTATTCATTCGTTCGTTCGTTCATTCTCATTTTCATCATCTTGTCGTTATTAGTATGCAAATTAATCTTTTATATTTTACAATTTTTTTATGTATTTTTTTTCTTTTTTCATTCTTTCATAGTTGTTGCAACAGTTAGACAAATCATTTATTGTAATGATTCCACTTTCTATCCTCCTTTCATTTAGAAAAATAAAAATAAAACACAAAAATAGAAATTATTAATATTTTGCATAACTAATTGCAGAATATTGATTTGCTGGCAAAACAAAAGCTTTGCTATTAAGTTTTTCAAATAGTATGTTAAATGAGTACTAACGTTAGACAAACCATTAACTAATTAAAGAGCGCCTTGAGTTGATAAGAGTAGTCCAAATCATCAGTATTTTTATTAGAGGTTGGCCATCTATCGGCCAGCGGTTATTTCGAATATATATTATTTCGAATATATACAATACTTATGTCATTCTCCTCTGTCGCAAAATTCAGTATATTATCTCCACTGAACGATATTAATCGATTTGCGGTTGAGCAACGTTGGGATTTATTGAAAATTTATTTCCAACACAAAGAGAATTGGTCGCAAAAAAAAAAATATTGTCAAATCATCTTTTCGGATGAAGTTCATTTTCATATTGGTAGGTAGGTTAATAAGCCAAATTGCTATATTTGGGGCTCAGAAAACCCAAACGTCGTCTAGTGACCGTTTGGTGCGACTTGTGGGGTGGAGGCATCATTAGCCCGCATGAAAATTATAGCGGCGTAACCATTACGGTCAATGGAGCCACCTATCGCACCATGACAACCGTTGTTTTTTTGCCAGCTCTTCATGGTATTGATGTGAACGATGTTTGGTTTCAACAAGATGGTGCAACTGCCACACATCTCATGCCGCAATCGATTTATTGCGTCAAACGTTTGATGGCCGTTTAATTAGCCGAAATGGTAATGTTAATTGGCCGCTGCGATTTGACACCGTTGGACTACTTTCTGTCGAACGCCGTTAAAGACAAGTGTTATACCGACAAACCAGAGACAATTGAGCATTTGAAGGAAAACATTCGTGATGCCATTGCCGAGATACGACACTCGAAAAAGTTCTCGAAAATTGGTCCGATCGAATGGAGCCGTGGCCGTCATATAAATGAAACAATATTTCTATTTTATTTTTAAATTTAAACTTTTAAATGGTTTTAAATTCTTTTTTGCTTATTTTTAATTAGTTCGCAGTATTAAAATTTGTGCTTACGAGTTTCGTACTCACGACTCAAGAAAAAAATATGATTCGTGCTCACGAATTAAAAAATAAAAAGCACGAGCAAGAGGCATAAAACGAGCGAACCACAGAAAATTGCGCTCACGAGCTGCGTTTTTACGTACTCTAAATCAAGGGTCTGAGTTTTTTTCGAAACATTTCAGTCACGAACCAAGTTTCGCATCTAGAAGAATTACATATAGAACAAATGCTTAAACAATTTGCAGTTTCACTTTCAGGCTATACGTATTTGAGTTCCAGATCCTATGTGAATAAATAAATGGTCCTATCGATTTTGCAATTATATTGTCTGCGTCGTTGAGTGTTTGACCTTCTTCCGTGAGTGCACTTACTAAGTACTAAAATATTCTAATACGCTGTACTTGATCTTGAAATAGCATGACGCGCTCATCGGACACTATATTTACTCTTATTACCTCTGTCTTCGAAACATTTATTTTACGGCGAATTTTCGTCGATTCCAGATCATCCAATTTCGCTTGCATACCGCATAATCTGTGTAAGAGATCGTATTTGTTATCTGTTTAGTTCGGCAATTCAAGACCTAGGTTTGGCCTTATTCTATCGTACACTAGTCTTTGAGGCTTATTTTCAATAACTACAGTATAACATAAAAGATCAAATGGGTCTGCCATTGTGCAACCTACTGACTGTTGATAATAATTATTATCATCATAATCATAATATTTCCATCGTTTACATAGAGTTAATAGTGATTATTAATCAAAGCCTTCAGATGCAATATTGAAGTAATATTAAGATTAGCCAGCAAAGAAAAAAGTGCTGTTTAATTAAGACAATGAACGGGTATAAACATGTTAGTTTCTATGATATGAATCTATAAGTTGGGCATCACACTTTTTTTCAAAATTCCCTAGCAATGATGTCAACTCATTTTTTAACATCTATGATATTTTATGTAACAGTTGTTAAACATTTTTAATCTTAGGAGTAAAGAGGGAAAAAATTCCTAAATAACACCTGTTGCTTTATGACATAACCAAAAACCAAGATTTCTTTTACATGTTAAACTATCATAGCCTTTCAATACAAAAGGCCATTAACACATTAATAATAGATACAGAGAAAGAGAAGAAAACCAGGAAAAATTCAAAATTGTTAAATGTTGTAGGCCACACGATACACAACGTTGCGCTCTATTATCAGTAGTTACGTAATAAAATGCTAATATTTCGCATTGCATCATATCAATTTACGTGCCACAGCCAGCCAATCAACATATGTATGTATGGTCTTCACTAAAAGATATAGAAAACAAAAAACGTCTCGAAAAGCCTTACTAAAAAGGAGAAAAAAGCCAAAGACGATGGCGCACCGTATACCAAAAATAATAAAAAACGTGAGATTGTTTAAGGAAGATATCAAAATATTTCTTTTTTTGTGTTTTTGTTCCGGTACCTCTAACATTTATGCGCTAATAAAATTCAAAATATTGGTTTTCATTTTTAACCCTATACATGAGCAGAGAGGTGAAAGAATAACCACAGGTATATAAAAAACAGTTATGGTTCTCTGCTAATGAATACCTTATACAAACATTTCTTACACCACACACACACATTTTTCGCTTAGAACATCACCAATCTATGGGGCATTAAAATAGGGGTGAAATCGTAGATTTCATTAACGAGTTGATAGAGTTTTTTCCATCACGTAAAGGACGATAAGACTTCAAATGCCTTTATGCTATTTAGACATATTTTTCCAAAGCAAATTATTGGCCTATGCAAGGGTTAAAGATTTATGCATATTGCATTTTATATTTTTCATTTCTTTTATTTGCTGCCTTATATCAGTGAATTGCATCGTATATGTTTGCGCACCAACAATGAAATAAAAAAAAAATTGATCACAATACCCAACATGAAGGCAGTTACGAACAAGAAAAAAATTGAATGAAAAAGTATTGAATTCTTTCTACCATAAGCACCCGCAGTTTTGAGAAAAACTGAAATGAACAAAAAGCTGTTAAATATTGTTGGCAATTTAGGCGCCACAATTTCTTAACACTGCCATCTAACAAGCGAAACATAAAAACTAAACAAACGGTCTGTTTTTCATAATTGTTTGGCATTTTCAAATTGTGCACTATGGGTCGAATAAGGAAGAACAGAAGAACAATTTTACGCTTAAAGTCAATTTAACAACAGAAGAATTTTTTCAATGATTAATTAGTGAATGTTTATATAACTCTGGAAATTATAGGAAAAAAAACAAGACAGGTAGGTCAACCTCTGGTAATATGATGACAGAATTTCAAACATTGTCATATATTAAAAAGTGTTAAAGTCTAAATAGTTTAATTAAATAATTTATAAATTTTATTGTCCGTCTGCCGCATGGACACACTGGAATTATATTCAGAATTTACCTTCAACCAATAATGAAATAGGGCGAAATATAACAAATATGGATATTTAATTATGGATATTTAAGCGATAACCTATCAAGATGTGATATAAGTAATTGGCAAGAAGTGGCGTTTTGTAGTGGTTAGAGTGCTTGTAAGCCAATTCTATAGTAGCCAAAGTGTGAGTCCCGGCAAGTACAGGGAAAAGTTTCTTCATCAAGGTTTTAAAAAAATTTAAAATTATTAAGAAATTTTGATAACCTGTAGATAATCCTCGTAAAGTAAAAGAAGACAATACAAGAACAACTTTGTGAGATGGTCAGTCTACGCCACTTTTCGGAAAAAAGGGAAAAGGTAGACGTCTATGATAAGCAAATTTCCTTATCACTACACTGAATACGCAGAGAGCGGTGTTCTTAGGTAACGACAGGTGACTGCACCATCATTCACCTTAGACCTGCTACAGGTGACTGAACTCCTGCTTAGCTGGAAGATAAATTAGATGACATATGACTACAAAACAACTGTAACAAGGCAAAGATGACTTATGGAAGCCATACACTCCCCAGGAATGTAGAGAAAAGAAGGAAAGTTGATTATTGGTTTCAACAGGTGGCACCATACATATCACAAACCAGATATCCCACTTGCGAAATTTCTCATAATTTAGCTGTTTATTGGCTGCTAATGCATTATTTTTTGAAGCTATAAAGAAGATAAGAATCAATAGAGCCAATTGAAACTTTAAAACTCAAAATTCGTGACTAACGAATAAGACAATGTTTTGGCAAATTTTTGGAAAATGTTTCAAGAATAAGAATCGACTAGAGAGATCGGACGGTTAGTATTCGACCGGTTTTAACCGGTTTTTTCGGTTTTGTCGAATACAACTTTTTTAAAAATCTTAATTTTTCGACTACCGAAAAAACCGGTTAATTTAACACGAATAACCGCTTAATTTAAATAAGTAGAATATTTATGCGTTTGTATATGTTTTTATTGCAAATATGCTCATCGTTTTACTATTTGTAAAAGTTTAATTATTTTTGTATATATGACAACCTTGTACGTATCACAAAGAACGTGAAAACCAAGGTAGATAGAGAAAGATATGCACTCTTGAACAAAAATAACTTTTTCTCATCTTCTGTAAATAAATATTGATTTTTATATATGGAGAGTGATCAACTAGACTCCGAACGGCAGATATATTAGTTACTAAAGTTTTTCACTTGTGAGGTGATATAGCTGTTGAAAATTGTCAGATGGTGTGGCCTGAGATTGAACCGACGACTTCTTAGTTGGAAGATGGGTTCTTACCTAACATACTACAGTGAGACACACACTATTAAATACGTGGTGCATAAATTTACATAAAGTGCTGCTCGAAATTTTCTTCTCGAGGCAATTAAGGACTCATATATTATTAATAGATTTACTTAAAGCAAAACATTTAATTTTTGTTATCTTAGGCACCTAAATTATAACTATAATAACAAACCTTTAATTACATGCTCTACCAAGTAATACAACAAAAACGAAATTAGCTCATTGAGTAGCTGCTCGAAACTTAAGCATTTTTCAGTACTTTGTGTAATAAACTTTGTTTTTATAGCCTCCGCACACCGTTGTGACATAGTTTTTATGATATTTGTTAGAATTATTGTTAGTATTGATTGCCACTTTAATTTTAAGCTCTCCATCAGCTCTTGCTTATTTTTAAAACGACGCGGTCCAGCTTTTAATTAAATTATTATTAACCGAAAACCGGTTTTTTTAAAAGTGATACTTTTTGAATTATTAGAAAACCGGTTTTTGAAAAAAGTCGAATAATCGATCTGCCTAGAATCGACATTTTATATGCGTGGTCCGTTATTACTTTTAATCAATATTATTATTTATTTCTTATTGCAGAAACGATAAAAATTTGATAAGTTTCAAAAAATTTTTAAATTATTTTGTTCTGAAAAACTTAATTCTTATTGAGAAGTTCTTTATAATACTATTTAGATATTATCCATAGTATTCTGCGGTTGACCACTTTTTAAGATGTATTGCAATACGAAGGTTTCTCTAATTTAAAACCAGCATAATTACAAATATAATTCGCTTATTAATGCAATTCAAATATGATTTTAATTAAATTATATAATTTTTTTTTTAATTTTATGCAAAACATTGTTGCCATTTATAAATTATTTAAACCTTTAAATAAATTTACAAAAAAAACAATTTTAAAAAATAATCGTAACTTTGCATAATACAAATCACTTGACCAATTTAACCAGCCATTGACTTAATAATTGAGTCATGATGATGATGATGAGGAGCATTAAATTTAAATAAATCTATTACTATCGGGCAGTCTATTGTTGCCTATATTCTTGAGACCACTCAAAAGACTGCAATCTAAAGCAACTGAATCTTAACACAAAACAATTGATTGACAGTGCAAGTAGCAGTAGTTTTAATGGTAGCAGCAGCGGCAGCATAGAATACTTCTAAAATACAATTTGTATAATACACTTATTGTTGTGCCACAAATTGTTGAAAAAAAACGAAAAAGATAAATAAAAAAGTAAATAAATAAACAACAATAAACCAAAAGAAAATAGCATCTCACCATATACTACAACAATGGTATGGTGGCAACGGTGGTAGCATCATGAATGCTATACAATTTCATCAGATTTTTTCTTCAACTGGTCAAGTAGTGGCAGCAGTAATAGCAGCAGTTGAAGTTAAAGTTGTAATAGTGGCATCAATTTAAAGATTCTTAACATCATTTTCTTTGTCAATTGCATAAGTGTTGCTGATACTGTTACGGTTGTAGCTTATATTGCAACTTAGAATGCTTTATGTGTTTTTTACTCTTTAAATAAAACGATGTTGCTTAAAATCCACTTATAATGCTTATGATTAAGAAGTACTGCAGTGATTGTAAAAATCGTATGTGACACACAAACATTGGTTCACCAAATGATCAATCAAAGAGTGGTAATGAAGAATAAAGAGTGTCAATTAATTAAGGCAAATAATTCTGTTAATAAATAATTGTCAATACAAAATAACTACGTAGGAGGACTTTAAGGAAAGTATAGTTATAAGAACACCACTATTGTGAGAAACTAATGGATAATTTCTTATTTTTAATTTAATCTTAATCGCTAAACTAGTTAAGCAATAAATCTGTTATGTATAGACAATATTAACAGAATCAGAGTAATCAGCAATTAGTTAAATGGCACTGTACCATAATGCTAAGTGACGCATCACACGCGAGCGCATAATCAGTTACACAATAACTATAAGAGTAAGTGCGTAGTAGTATTATTAACTTTCCCATCTGCTATTCACCGTAGTCATTGACAGCCAAGTGATGAAAGTCACATCAACACCTAGAGACACCACCTGGCGCTTAAACGAACAGATGCCTAGAAGATTTAAACTACGCCGACGACATTTGCCTGCTTTCTCACAGATTTGACGACATGCAATCAAAACATAACAGCATCGAAGCCGAAACAGCAATTTGCGATCGCAAATAAGCATCCTGAAACCTAAAGGTATGAGAATCAACACGGCGAATACACGACAATTCACACTTCAACGGCAACATATCAAAGATGTCCAATTTCTTGCTATCTGGACATCATAATTATAAAAAGTGGACGCTCGGGAGAGGACATAGAGTACCGTTTAACCAGGCCAAGCAAGTTTATGTGCTTATGACCAAGTGTGGACCAAGTATGCGTACGTACATGGAAGCGACAAAGGTTAACAAAATGTGGAACGACTTGACGACCATAGCTGCAGATAAGCAAGAACAAAACTCATTCTTATAGAAGCAACAGGAATTTTTATGTTTTTATTGATTTTGCATCTCAACAATTGGAGTTTCTAGAATACTCAAAACGCTATATTTAGTGTGGTACATCTAGATCAGTGATGTGCAAAGGTAAAAATGTATTTGTGTTAGTGAGAAGATGAAAATTACTCTTTTAGAGAGAGTAAAGTTGATGTTTTAAAAAAATTAAAAAAAAATCAACAAACCGCTGCACATGAGCACTTGCCGCTGTTTCAGTGACAACTTAAAACAAAAGCGAAAGCAACTTTTTTATTATTTGTCTGTGCCTTAAAAAAATTTGCGTACATTTACGATACATGTGCATTCGATACGTGTGAGTTGATCAGGGACAAAACTCCCATGAAAAGCTCATAACTGATCTAGATCAGAGTCCGGCAAACTAATATTAATGCATTTTACAATTGTAATAGTAATTGAGAGTCTCTCACTCAGGCCATTTTGCACTGCATTTTTCCATTAATTTTCTCTTTAGTTCTCTTTGTTTATTTTTTGCTTATATTTTGCCTATGCGTGTGAGTACGTACGTGTAAGAACAGTAGAGAAGAGCTGCTCTTTGGGACATCTGATCTAGATCTAACTTGTATTCGAGAAATTTTTCATCTGATTCTGTTCTTCGCCAGATTACTAAATCGGTTGATCTGCGCAACGTTGGTTGGTACAGCCAATGTGCCTTGTGTCCTGTGAGTTTCGTTGAAGACTCTGGTAATATCAGAGTTATCTCTCCTCACAATATGAGCAGCCCAGCAAATTATCGTCGCTATATATACACTAGACTGGCCCTTAAATAGCACAACCTTTTTAAATTTTTCAATGGAGAAATTATTCGTTTTATTAAAAAAAATATTCTGTGAAAATTTTAAAATTGATATATTAATTTTAACATGCGCCTCATTGAGGTTGAGCTTTATATCTATATGCACTTGATCTGAGATTCGTAATAAACGACTGTTCGCTTTTAGCGAAGAAATTTCGAAATAAAAATTCTTGTTTTTGCCGAACACAAATGCTTAAAAGAGCATAGAACATTGCAATTCATATCATAAGATTTTTTTTCCTTCTCAATTTATATATATTATTATGCTCCTGCTTTCAGTCGTCACTGAAACAGCGACACATGAATACGCGCATCGGGTATATGCTGATATTTTTCTAAATTTGTTTTTATTTTTTTGTTTCTTTAAAGAAACAAATGCAAAATCAAACACAGAAAAGAGCAAAGCAATGTTATTCGCTTTAGATAAAAGTTCGCTAAAGGTTTATTGTTGATATTACAGGCAAACGTTAGAGATCGAAAGATATTAAGCCACAAACTGAGCGACAGGTGAACTCTCTGTGTTCTTTTTCGTTTCGCTTCAAATAGTCGTTTTTTAATGTTTTATCAGAGAAATGTTTGCCAAACGTCCGAAGGTGATTTTATTAGCGAATATCGTCGTCAAGCGGGTAGGTGCAAGGACAAAACAAGAGGTGCTACACTCAATCATCTAATAATGCATCAATCGGCATTGAACTATTGCGTCTAAAAAACAAGGCGTTTAAAAATAGAATCGGGCGCAGCTTATTGATTGAAAGAAATGTACCTCGTTTCAGTTTGGATGTTGCATGGAATGTTGTGCCTCAACATTATATTTGTTGTAATATTGGTTAATATCCGCATGACCTTCGCCTTCTTACTGTTAATTATTAGGTTCACTGCAAGTGTATTTGTTTCCAGTTCAATGATTTTGGACTGTATTCCAGTTAGAATATGCGGCGTCAGACATTATGCTTTTAACATATGCCTGATGTCAGATAATCATGGAATTGATTGGTTTTCGGTATTGTGTCTATAGTCCCCTCTCTTCACTCACAGAGGAAATAGGTGGAGTTCTAATATTCCTGTATAATCTGCAAAAGACATGCAGGGAGGTTGTCAGGTCCAATTGGTAAGTTATTTTGCGTGAAATTATCTACTAGACGGTGTGTTCTATATCAAACAGAATTAAATTAAAATTTATTTATTTTTCTCCAACTACGAAAATTAAAATTCAATTGCTTATTTCTTATTATTTTTTTCTTATTTAGTTGCAATACGTTGTTTTTAAATATTCTCTTCATTGCTGACTGTTGTAATAGGTAATTGCATCGCAAACGACAACCAAGCAAAAATAGAACAGAATCATCATTACAATCTAATCATAAAACAAGTGATAAGAAAATGCCACAAAAAGGTAAGTAAAGCAAAAAGTCATGATAAAAACCACCACAAATTGAAAGCTTTATCTTTAACTAAAATCTTCATAAACGAAAGAAAAAAAATGTAAAACAACTCAAATTTAAAACTTATCAGAGTAGAAAAACTACAAGAAAATCTATCAAAAACACATCAATGATGTTCAACTTTAATGTATACACTCAGAGGGAGATGATGTAAAGCTATACGTAGCGTGTCTCTGTGTTTAACAGCTTTAATCAAAAATATTATCAGCTCAGTTCTCTATTTTCATGTTCATTTTCAATGAAGTTCTTATACACAAAAAGTACATTCTCATAAGCAGGGAAACCAAAAATATGCAATAAAAATCCAAAAATATGACTTAAAAATTAAAAATATCCTATAAAAAACAAAAATTTCTTCTTTGTTAATAGAAAAAAGGTTTATTCAACAATTTAATATACAATTTAATATACGACACAATAAAAACCAAAAATTGTACTTCGATTTTTAAGGAGATCTGAATACATATATAACTTAAGATTTTAGGAGATACAAAGCAGAACTTTTTTATTTGTATGTATTTGCTGTTATAATGTAATGTAAACTTAAATTTTAAAACGTATAGCGCTGTCTGTTACATTTAAGCAAACTTTTGTACTTTGAAAATGCCAATGTCTACTGATGATGGGGACATATTTCCAAGAAAACAACTCCATAAAATCATATCTAAAAACTTATATTGACATAAAAATTTTATTACATCAAGACCTTCGTTTTTTTACAATATATTTTAGCTTAGTTTTAATATTCAGTTTTGTATAACAATCTTTCATCTTGTCAATATTCTGATCCGTCTCAGTTAATACGGCATACTGCCCGACTACCGTGAGACCATTGGATTGAAGTTTTTAAAGTGAATTCTCAATGAAACCGAAGTTTACGTTAACAAAAATTAGTTCAATTTTTGTATTTAAATTCTTTTAGTTTATCTATTTTCATCTATTCATCTATTCTCGTATACTTAAAATCGAATGAAACAACGATAACACGGTGGGACAACAAAGAATGAAGTTGATATACCTGAGAAATGATACTACTTTTCTTTTTTTCGCCTAATAACCTTGCTGAATATTTTCCGATTTTAAAACCTTTTCACATTTGGAAAGAAGAGAAGCAAACCTTTTGAATGATATCTAGGGCATTTAAGTAGTCTTCAAGGATCTGGGTGTATTTCTTAAGCAAACACATTTTTCATCCAATTTTAATTTTAATTTTTTAAGTTTAGAAGCGTTTTGCACTTTATTTTGTATAGGCACCGCACTATTTATGAACTAATTAAGGAATTATATTAGGTAATGAATGCAATAAAACTTAAGGCTTAAAAATCCGTTATGAATTGACAGAGTTATTTTATTAAGCTTTTAGTAAAGCAACTCATGAAACATCCGTTATAGAGATAGTATCACTTGCATGTATATTTTTTTTTTGTCGCACCGTGTAATTCGCTTTAAATAATTTCTTTGATTATTAAAACTTTAAAATAGTTGTCGCAATTAAAATCTATTTGCCGTTGAACTTTTACTCATTTTCACTCGTTTTCCCGCCTGTTAAGCGATAATAAAGTTAATTGAGATCTAGACGACGCAAAAATTTAAAACAAAGATTTTGTTTTTGCGATATAAATACATTAGAGCACAAAAATCTTAATATCTGCTAAAAAGGTTTAAAATGCTCCTTATATAACGATATAACGTGGCGCAAACTTGCTCTTAAAATTTAGTATTAAAAAAAATCCTCTGATGAGGCAAATATGCAAAAATATGCACTAACAATTCGATGATTAAATTCTTAAAAATTCATGAAACGGATAAATATCTTACATCCAACATAATTGATTGGATGAGTAAAAACAGGCAGATTCATATTTTTGGTTTCCCTGTTCATAAGAATGCTGCTACTTATGTATTTAACATTACTTCAGATTTAAACATATTTATACCCGTACTCTGCTGTCTGTCATTCAGTTATCTTTGCACTACTTCAACGTTACGTGTATATTTGTAAGCTTTTTGCCAAATTCTATACAGTTCATTATTAAAAATGAAATTACTACTAAAACGTTCTAGAAAACTCATAAAAATCGTCACTATCTATTGTCGATTAAAAAAAAAAGAAAAAACACCGACTTCTCTGCAATGCAATCCAAAGCAATATTTAAAGTTATCGTATCAATCGTTGCTGTTACTGTGCCAATATTTTTTTAGAATTCTTTGCCGTTAAGCAACACAACATAATAATGTGGTTCATATTGATGTTGTTGAAGTTTATCTGATGGTTACGGTTGAAAGTATACTTGTCATGGCAGTTCTTTACCTCAATCATTTTTTTTTTACGAGAATATTGTTAAATTAATAGAAAATGAAGACATTTTATTATTGATTAACATTGCAATTAATAGAATAGATACAAGATACAATTTTTAAACTCGACTTTAAAAGTAGGTTATGACAAAAAAAAAATGATTATTGAATACTAGCATGTGGAATATAAAGATTGGGCAAATTTGGGTTAGGAAGTAAATAAGCTTAAAAACACTTTTATTTTGACAAATTCATTTTTTTCATACCAATATAAAATAGAAATATGGGAATTAATAATGAGATATGGTGTCGGGCAAATGTCCACCTCTAGCACATCGGCAGAAGTCCGCTCTTTTCACAAAATTTTGAACCACATTTTGCAACAAAGCTCCGCTTATTTCGTCAATGTAACGCCGAATTTCATCTTTCAGTGTCAGTTGTTTGTGGATTGTTCACGTTAAATCCGTCTTTCAAATGGCCCCTGAGAAAATAATCCAGCGGCGTTAAATCACCGCGAAATTTCTTATGCAATAATGGAATTGTTTGGCTGGCTGTGTGGCGTCATCCTGCTGAAACCAAAGGTCACTGATGTCAACAATTTTGCCACACAAAATTGGTTATCATTGCTTGGTAGTGCCGGTGATGCCACTTAACCACAAGCTACACCATACGGTCAGTTTCTTTGGATGTAATGGTCTTTCGAGGACTGTTTGTGGATCTTGTAAGCCACATATGGGAAAATTTTGGTTGTTTACATAACCGCCTAATTGAAAATGGCTCCATCGCTAAAGATGATGATTTGAAAAATGTTGAAAAATGTGCTTTAAAATTATGTCAAAAGAGTGGACGTCTGCCGACGTGCTAGGGGTGGATATTTGCCCGACATCATATTCCATTAGTAATTCCCATATTTTTTTTTTTTATATTGGTATGAAAAAAAAATGAATTTGTCAAAACAAAAGTTTTAAGCCAATTTACTTTCGAACCTCAAAGGATTAGTTTATTCAAATTCAAATCAAATTTAAAATTACCTCAACATAATGAAAACAATACACGATACAACTATGCATATGCCAAAATTAACCAGTTGGTACGAGTTGTTCACCGATTCATATTTTTGTACACCGACTGGTATACGGATCCACGTAAAATATGCAAATATTTTTAAGCTCTATTTTTGTTTCTAAAAAGTAACGATCTAAACATTATCAGCTTGTAGGTTAAATAGGCTGCTACTATGTGGCATAACTTTTTATTGTTTGATTGTGAAGGCTATACGCACCATGACCAAAGGGAAATTTTGTGCAGACGTTCACCATATGATTTGCAAAATCTGCACTGATGGGTTTCAATATTAAGAACACAATGTCCGACAGAAAGACCCATTAGTACTCTAAGCTTGATCTTATTGAATAATAGTAATTTCCGGGATTTACAGGGAAAGAGTCTCTTGTCTGAACCCGGGTTGGTAACCCAATTAAATTCATTTGGGTTTAATTTTAGAATAAGTACGGCCCGATGACATCACCGGCTCATAAACCACAGCAAACAGTCACTCACAGGTGTTTTTGAATTTCCTACAGACCCGGTTTTCTAAAATTTGCGCACAATTCGCCCGACTATGGACTCATTTGCAGACAAAAAAAAATTACGAAGTGCACGAAATGCTGATTTGAGCCCCTTTTTTCGTAAAATGGTTCAATAATCTTAAACCGCTGCTCACCATGATTGAATTTGTCAAACACTGAAACAAAGAAATATCAAATAAAGTTGGGCAAAAACTTGACGTTAAGGTGTGACTCACAATTAACACCGTGCGTTATGGTTAGACTACCCTTTACAATATGATCAAACTATTGATTCTGATCTCTATTGCCAGCAATTAACGAGATTGCAGCACGCAATTCAATTAAAGCGGCCGGAACTGATTAACAAAAGGTGTTGTGTTCCATCATGACAACGCCAAATCACATACATCTTTAATGAACCGGCAGAAACGGATGAAAAATAAAATTTTAATTAGTCAATGGTATTCACACAGAACCGAAAGCGAATTCATTGCTAACAAAAAAAAAAATTATTTTCACATGTTTAACATTAAGAAGTTGTGTGTTTTTTCTCTTACTCATAGTCCATCGTTGATGACCTCATTTTGAGTTTTGGCAACAAACAAATTATAAATTGTTCAGACTAAAGCATATTTTCAAAATAATTTTTCCAACCCTAACTTAACCCAGTTCCATAGTAAAAGGAAAACTCTTTACAAAGAAGAGTTACTTACGAAAAACTCCTTTCGTTCCCCGTTCGTTCAGTAAGAAAATGAGAGTTTGTGTGGTGAGTTTCAGCGTAGTGCCACAATTTTAGTTTTGCAAACCATAAATTGCTACAATAAGTTTATGCAACTGTGCGCGTTTGTGAATATTGTATTTGAATGGCTTTCATTTTCGATATGCATGTTCTTGCAACTTGCAAATAGTAGATGTATCATCTGATATTGTTGTTGTTGGTGTTATGTCCTTGCTACCAAAACTGCCTGTATTGACTAAAAATACATACATATGTATATGAACAACAATGCATATGCAATTGTATGTGTGTATGTCATGTATGGGTTTTGTGCATAGTTATTGCTGCTGTTGCTGTTGCAAGCCTGTCTTATGGGTTTCTCATTCAACTTTTGTCGGTAATAAATTCATCTTTTGCTTGACACTTTGTCGTTCCTTGTTCTTCTTCTTCAATTCTACTTTTTAAGTTTATTTTCCTTTCTTTTTTTTGTTTTTTGTTTATTGTTTGACGGTAGTTGCAGGAAAAAGTGTAGAACAGTATATAGAGAAATGCATATGTGCGTTGCTGCCAATGCTATTGCTGCTGCTGCAGTTATTTCAGTTGTGTTGCTGAGTAAAAAGTCATTTTAAATGATAATGTCTTTGTTGTTATTGTTCACATATGGACTTACGTTTGCAATTTTTTGTTCCACTTTTTTCTCTTTTTTTATTCTTTTTGGATTTCTTCGAAAAGAAGAACGAGAGGAGGATAAAAGTACGGAGAATAAACAACTTTTAGCATCAAAGTTTGTTGGCGTTAATTTATAAGCGTCACAAAATGGTAAATTACATTTGTTACGTTTTTCTGTTGCATTTTGTATTGCAAACTATCTGCTGTTCTTGTATCTGCTGTACGGTATAATGTGGTCTACAAAAAAAAAAGAGAACCAGCCTGCCTGTAACTCTTCCTTTCCTGTTGGTTGTATGCAATTCATTTTTGGTTAGTTCCGAGAATTTTGTGACATTCAGTTTAAGGCCCGAAAAAAGAGGGGTATCCTATATTAAATGATGGTTGTTGGTGTTGTTTTTTTTTACCAAGTTGCCGCTGTTTTAATGAAAAACATGGTTGCTTTCTTTGCACTTTTTTTCTGCTACAATTTAACATAGAGAGTTGAATGACAACATGTTTCATTTACTCAAAATAAAAAAAGTTATAAAAAAAGAGCAACAACTCAAAACAACAACTGCATCACAAAAGGCCAAACGAGCAAAAATGTAAAGAATTATAGTTCATGGTCTGCAATTGTTGGTGTAACATCAACAAACGCAATGCAACGACAGTTAGTCCAGTCGTTTAATGGTAAGGCAGACAGCCATCAAGTGGTAGTAGTTTCGAGTGACGTTTTTAAAAATGCAATAATCACTTTAAACTTAAATTGTAAATCAAAAAGTAATTGTTTTTCTTTTTTTTTTTTTTTGTTCGAAGGATATGCGAGAATATTTATTACCAAAATCTGCTTTAAAATTTTTGTTTTTAATGGTTTTCTTATATTTTGCCAAACACACTTTTTTGATTGCTTTTCCTCCGTCACTCCTCTAGGAAGTATATTGGTTTTGCACAAAGCATCCTTTGCTTTGTTTCAGTTTCATTAATCATTGTAATTGGTGGTGATCTTTACTTCCTACTTTTTTATTTTTTAGATGGAGTTGTCTGAAGGGAAGTTGAAGTATCTTTATCAAGCAGTCGAAAATACAATTAATTTTTTGTCATATCCTTAACTGAGGTTCTAACCTGTGTCGCTTGTGTTATTATGCGTTAGCTCTAACCACCACACCACGCCACGCCCACACTATAATACGCCTTATTTTTTACTACAGGACTATAAACAAGTTTATATATACAACTAGAAAACAGTAAATTATTATTCGAAACTAAACAAAACGGTTGTCCGTTTTGTTTAAACTGCCTATAACTACAAAACAACGCTAACTATTGACTGTAGGACACTGTGATAAGAATAAAACTGTAGTGAGCTTTTGCGGCTTAATATCGATGTATTGTTATTATTCAAGCCCAGAAAGCACTGCGATCTTAAGCACTATTTGAGGTTGGATGTTTCACAATTTATGTGAATGTCACTAAACACTTGCTTTTGTTTTTTATGTGCGTTCAAATGTAAGTGAAGAACGCTCAAACTTGACATATTTTTAGGTAAATATGTTTAATATTAAACATTTTCAAGTTATTTGAACACTTTTAAGAACAGTTTGTTTAAAAATAAATATTGTTATTAGCAAATTTTTTATTGTTGTGTAAAACTAAGAAAAATTTCTGCTTTTGTTAAACTTAACTAAAGAATTTTAGACAGGAAGAAATTTTCAACATCAATTTGGACTATATATGATCCTTCTATTTTAGAGTGTAAATACAGCGGCTGGAAAAAATAAGTCGTCAAAACCAATGTTTCAGTAATGGTGCACAGTAAATTTTATTTTAGTGTTTAAACATTTTTTTTCTTAGTTTGTGTCATTTACATACTTTGTAGTTTTAAACTAAAATTTATTTTATAACAAAAAAAAAAAAAATCTTATATCAGTTTTAAAAAAGAAACAAAAATATACCATCGAAATTCATAAATTTGGAAAAGTAAGTTGTCAATAAGTTAACATCCGCAATACGCACTTTGCCCAGTCTGTGTTTTACGTAGTAGAGGAACTTAAAACACTTATCCCACACTTCATATCTTCCAGTTTTTGAACCCTATCCTTAAAAATTTGGATTTTTTAACTTCCCCAAACATTTTTTATGGTAGCCAAACCTGAGCCCTGCGGAGCATTTATATTTTCTCTTCTCAAATGATCCTTTATTATTTTTGCAGTACTTATTGGTGCTTTGTCCTGTACAGGTTGAAGTTTATCCTTATTAATCGTCTAACTTCTGCTATTATAGTCTCCTCCATAATTTTTAGGAAGACAGCTGCAATTACTCTCCCTTCCAAAACAGCTATACTGCCTTTACCACTCGCCGATAAACATCCCTAAATCATTTGGGAGCTTTCTAACGACTTAGAGGGGGGTAGAGTACGCCAGCATGTAAGTGTTCGCTAGGGTTACGACATTCAACTAAAATACCGCAAAAATATTTAAGTCTAATCATACAATTATCGGTCCCAAGCACCCGGCGTCAAAAATTTGGAGTCTTTAATATGTGTTCCTTATAAAATATTCAATTTTTCTGTTTGTTTGTCTTGCTTATATAAGCAATTTTACCAGTAACATGACTTTTCTTATAGATTTGACTTAATCGAAAACGCATTGTATAGATCTAAAGTACCTTTTCGCCCTCATTTAAAAACTTTGATACAAATTTTTTGCCATATATCTCTGAGTATTACCGTTTTTATATAAATTGGTAATAACAGTTAGCTCTTTGTTCATCAATTGTCTAATTTATCCAGTTTTATTGATTCAAAGATATCCGAGGAGAAGACAGATATATACAGGGTGTCCGCCGGGAAGGTTAGTTTGACAGTTCATATGTGGCGGTCGTGAAGTAGAGACGTGGCAAATTCATTATGGAAAAATATTCAGTAAACCAACTTGTCTTGATCGTTAAAACATTTTATCAAAATCAATCATCAATTTCACGAAAAAATCATAATGAGTGACGAGTCACATTTCCATTTTAATGGTTATGTGAAGAAACAGAATCGTCGGTTCTAGGCAATGGAAAACCGTCAAATTATTCATCAGTGACCTTTTCATCCATTAAAAGTGACAGTCTGGTGTGCAATTTGGTCTGGAGGAATCATTGGACCTTACTTCTTTGAAACTGAAAACGGCGTAAGGGTAACTGTCAATGCAGAGCGATATCGAATTACTGCTAGACCTCTTTCCACAACAAATTATTTCAAGGAATGATGATGTTAATTGGCCTCCACGGTCGCCTAATTTGACTGCTCCGGACTTCTTTTTGTGGGGATATCTGAAAAGGAAGGTTTATGCAGACAAACCAGAAACGCTGGAGCTACTCAAACAAAATATTCGTGATGAAATTAATGAAATACAGTGTGAAATGTGCTCAAAAGGGCTCGCATTTGTGAGGACAACAGAGGTGGGCATTTTTCTGATATTGTATTCCATACATAATTGCCGACATTAAATAAAACATTTATCAATATAAGATCCATTCTCTTGCATATAATCAAAAATAATAAATAAACAAAGTAGTATACCTTGCCGGCGGACACTCTGTACTATTTAAAAAATATCAAGGAGATCTTTTTCTATAAAAAACAGACTCATTTTACTTATAAATAAATACTTTGAATTTAATAGTATCTATTCATAAAATATTTCTTACTTGATTTAAGTTTTTCATATAACAACAGATTGAAACTTTAGCTTACAACTTATTTTTGCAACATCATACACGCAGCTATACCAATAGAATGCAGTGTCAATTCCAGATTTTTTAACCAAATCGCACCAAAATCCACGTATTTTTATTTTCATTACGATACTTCAAAAATAGGTAAAAACATAATTAAAAGAGAACTTAAAAACCAAGGTTTGATTTGACAACTTCCTTTTTCCACATACTGTATGTACATAATTTATTCCCTTTTCTTCTTTAATTAAAGCAGAAGCTTTTAAATTTTAAAGTTTTTGGCTTCCAAGATTATTGCAGCACTTGTAAAATTGTTTGTTGGATAACTTCTTACGTCTGCGTTAATACGATTGTATGGGTTTAAAAAAATACGTAAATTAAAAAAAATATATATTTTTACGATGTTTAATTCAGGTTTTTTAAACGATGCGTTCAGGACTTTTATATTTTTTAAGTCCTTATGTCGAACGAAATATTTAATTTTCTGTATGACAAAATTTGCTAAATTCAGTTTTTCTGAATGATAGTTTAGAACAAAAGCTAGAAAAACCAGAATAGAATTTTTAGTTTACATATGTATGCAGAATCATATGTACTTCGTTTGTTAAGTTGAAATTGAATTTATATTTAACTACTGAACGCTTAAGCTAAAAAACTAAATATGCGTTCGGTATGTAAAATTTTGAACACAACTCTAAGGGATCATGGTAAATCTGCATACAAGCATTCAATTTTAAATTTTATGATTAAAGGTCTAACTCATTTTGTTTTTTTTTTTGTGTAGCTTTTGCTGCATGTAGCAATATCTGCCAATCAGGAGATAAATATAATCGATATAATATAATAGTTAAGATATTCCATTCATGTTTTAAGTCTCAAAGTTATAACTCTTAGTGTGAATAACGTATGTTACATACAGTGGAAGACAAGGCCGAACGGCAGTGGGGAGAGAACACAGCTTTGTTTAACCCCATCTATGAACCAAAAAATTTTACCTTAAAACGCTTACCAAATTTCTTCTCTTGTAACGATCTCAATGTCTGTCATGTAAAGAAACTAATTAAACTAAACAGTAAATTGTTAGTTAGGGCGTCATAAAGTATTAAATTTTTCGTTTGAATATTATTTTGAATATTATATGTGCAATTTCTTTAATAAAATTTCAAGTACATTTCTTCTAAAATATAAAGGGTTCGCCATCTAACGTTTTTTTTCAACTAGTGCTTATTTCGTGAATGGTAACACTTAGCTCATGTCTGATTTGACAGATAATTAGTTTTGTCTTCCGCTGAATGAATATGGTTGTGTATACGCTTGAACAACGCTCGGAATCTGGGCCTGCGTTCGACTTACAGAAGATGCTGATTTTGCCAATCTTTTCAGATGAAGCTCATTTTGATCTTGGCGGTTATGTACAAGCAAAATTGTCGCATTTGGGGCACAGAAAACCCGCACGCATACATTGAAAAGCCGATACACCCAAAACGAGTCACTGTTTGGTGCGGATTTTGGTCCAGAGGCATAATTAGGTCATTTTTCTTCGAAAATGGGCAAGGAGTGGCCGTTACAGTCAATGGCGATCGTTATCGGGCCATGTTGAACGAATTTTTGTTCACAAAAATTGAAGAGGAGGATATTAGCAACATTTGATTTCAACAGGACGGCGCTACGTGCCACACAGCCGAAGCTACACTCGATGTTTTGGGCCCTGTGTTTGAAGATCGCATTATCAGCCGCAGATCTGATGTCGTTTGGCCACCTCGGAGCTGCGATTTAACACCGTTGGACTATTATTTGTGGGGTGCCGTCAAAGATAAGTGTTACGCCAACAAGCCAGAGACAATCGACGATTTAAAGAACAATATTCGTGAAGCCATTGGTGAAATACAGCTGCACACAATCGATAATGTGCTTAAAAATTGGACCGATCGTGTAGGCTACTGCATGGCCAGCCGAGGGAGCCATATGAATGAAATTATTTTTCATTATTAACCGGAAGAATTGTACTTTCAAATAAAAAAAGAAATTTTATAAAATATTCGGTAGTTTTTTTTTATAGTATTTTCAAAAAAATGCGGACCCTTTAGTACAATAAAAAAAATTTTTTAATAATTTATTATTTTGTAGTTATGAGCCAAATACAAGTACTCGTTATACTTATTAGTTGTGCAAAGTATGCAAAACATTAATTGTTATAAATTTGTAATTTTGTTTATTGTTGTTAATTTTATTCTATAGACATTATTAAGAATATTTTATAATTCTAATTAAGGCACATTTAAGTGACTTACACAAAATCTTACTCTTAACTCTTCACAATTTAACAATCATGTTGAATTTAATTTAAAACAGGAATAAACAATGTGCCCGTATTTTATTAAATTAATAAAATTAATAAAAGGCAAGCATAAGACCTTCCGAAACAGTAGCAAACGTAAGTAATTATGCCTAAAGTGAAAAGTTTTAGCTTTAATTCTATTCACTATATTCACTTTATTAGTAGTAAGTCTTGTCCGTCACACTGTGTTTTACAAAAATCTTATAAATTTCAATTTTATACATTAAATAAATGCCCACAATATTTTCTAGAAAGATTTTAAAGAGTTTGTACTTAAATTCTAAGCAACAAAATGTAATGCCAGTATAATTAATTTTCGATTGGGCCATTGATGATGATTAACAATGACGACACAACAATAGTACACAATAGTAGCAACTACAACGATACGGATGTTGTTCTTGATGATGATGATGATGATTTTCTTGTTGTGTTTGTTGCCTTATTGTTAAAGCTGTACTGTAAACATTTTTTTTCTTTAATTATGATGGATTATCACATGTTGTTAAGTGAGAGTTGCTCACTCTCACTCACTTTCACAATAGGTTGATAACAATATTTTTTGGTTTTTCTGTGTGTATGAATGTGTAAAATATCATGCAGTGAAGCATAAGAACTTTCTGGATGTAAAAATAAAATATGAAAATAATGAAAATAACATCTATACCAAAAACACTTATACTTACATATAAAATACATTTACTATATTAATAAATATGAATATTCATTTTGTTAAACATTTAAAAAAATCTATATGTATAAATAAAAAAGAAGTGAGAAAATTAGTTGGTTTATGGCGACAACAATATGCTGTACCATATACAGTAGCCCAATAAAGTCTACATACACCTCTCAAAACTGGACTTTACACAGAACTATAGGGTTCTCACATTCAAAAACTTCATAATTAGGATCTACGCGAGTAATACAAAGGAAATATACCATCTTTTGTGTGAAATGTTCCTTAGTCATAAAAAAATAAGAAATTCATTTTTCAGGACACAGAAAAGTCTACATACACTGCAATGTTTGGTAATTTATTTCCGCCAAGAACATTTTTAATAATTTTTTTTTGTTAACTAATATCTTATAGAGCCACCTTTGCTCATTTAAATAACATTGTACTAAAGGTACAACTCGTTTTTTTTGGAGTTTCACTAGAAATATTGAGCCATTCTTCAGCAAGAGCTTTCTTTTAGCCCGGTTACTTTTAAATTACGTTTTTCGGTTTTCTTCCGTTCAATTTATGAGGCTTATTTCAGGTGACTGTGAACGGGAATGAAAATGTTTGGAAACGTTGTGTAACTTCTCCTCCACTCTACTGCCTTACAAAGCTTGCTGTGTGCTTCGGGATATTGTGTTGCTGAACGTACCAGCTTCCAAAAAAACCCTTTTTGTTCACATATTGCCTCGGATTATCTTCAAGTAGGTGCAAATATGTGAAACGATCCATAGTTGTTTCAATAAAAATCTAAATGCCGATCCCAGTTGCCAATAGGCAACTCCAAACCATATCGAAACTGCATAAATACTTTAACACGGGTATCAAGTTTTTATGTTAAAGGATTTTGCAGTAAAGTTGCTTTCCGCGATGAAAATAACTTCACTATATTTGAATGTGATGAAAAACAAACAGTTTTTCAAAAAACTAAGAGTTCCGATATAAAAAGTTAGTACCAGCGATAGAGCATGTAAGTAGGCAAGTATAAGTGTAAGTATAATATAATTTCCTTTTAAAAGTATTAAGGTTGAAGTATTGCAGCAGTATTACGTATGCGAAAAACAAGTAAAAAAGAACACCAGGGATTACAAAATGATATGTTTTAATAGCATGACAAAACATGTGGAAATGGCTGTTGTTAAGTCAACATTAAAAAATTATATTGCATAACTAAAGATTTAATAACATTATTGCCGATGAGATTGCACCTATGGCATTACGTTTGGTTTCACCAGCAGAAACCTTATGAGTTGAAACAATATATTGAAATAGCCAAGGTTACTCAGTTAGAAAATTATTCCTGCCTAAAATGAGACGATTAAACAAAGTTTCTGTGACTGTTAATCCATTTTGGTAATCAGTATATATCGATTGTTTCACCCGATCAGCCAACAATTACTGAGGTCATCAATATTCTCAGAAACGGCAAAACCCAAGGATTGAACAATATTCACCACGAGCATTATTGGAAGTCAGCGACTTGCTTCTAGCCAACACCATATAGGAGTTCTGACAATCGAAGCAAATATGAGGTTAGGAAGTAAATTGGCTTAAAAACACATATTTTTTTACAAATTCAGTTTTATGCATACCAATTTCAAATAGAAATATGGGATTTAACAATGGAATATGACGTCGTGCAAATGTCTACCTCTTGCACGTCAGCAAATGTCCGATCTTTTTACAAAATTTTAAGTCACATTTTGCAACAAAGCTTCGCTTATTTCGTCAATGCAGCGCCCCTTCCAAATAAGAGGAAAACTACCTACTTCCAAAAGCCAGGTACACCAAAAGGTACCAGCAAGTGTGTAGACTTTAGTGTAGACAACATACATAAGAACACACTCAATATCAAATTCATGAATATTAGAAATTTCCACACTTCCGACAGAATAGGGATGCGAGAAAATGCCCCCAAATCCAAGACAGTGCCTACACGTAGACTGAAAGAATTCGGCAGACATATTCGATATGTTAAATAATCAAAAGACGATTGTTCCCCGTAGAACATTTCAATACGAAACGTAGATGATTTGCGTCCATCACGAACAAAGTCATTAATTGACTACCTAGATAATATAGTGCATTAGAAGCATTGTAATTTAATGGTTTTTAAATCATAATAAATCAAAAAATTATGAAGATTTTTTCTGTTGACTAATTATCATAGAAAATATATAAATGGCCAACTTGAAATTATTTAAGATTTAAGTTAAGTTACTAACGGACAGTTATGTTAATATACGATATAGGGCATATCATTAGCTCTGTTTATTTCTAAGTTTATTGCCTTTACGTTTACCAAAGTAGGCTTAATAAACTACATATATAAAACATATTGATGAGAGTATGTATGTAAAAAACAAAAGCAAAACTTCCCAGCAGGATAATGGTAATGATTATTACTTTCATATTATATATGGCATAGAGTAACAACTTTTTCTTTTTAGTAATTTATTAAAAAAATCCCTACCGTATATTAATTATGCCATACAAAGGCAAAAAAAAAATGGAAATAATGCCAGAGGCAACAACTGTGTTGTACTGAGTGCTGTGGTACAGTACAGAATGATAATGATTTTTTCTTTACGATTTTCACTGCTGTATAAGGAAACCCGCTTTGGTTATCCCCCCACTATCCCTGATAGTGAATTTTTTGTTATCATCCAATAATTTATTTAACTCCTCTTAAAGCAGAGATTGTTTACATATTGTCAGGACTTTTTTTTGTGCATATTAACGAGAGAGCCTTGATAATGGGTAAGTGTATAAGCTCGAGAATGTATTAGTGTGAATGATAAGTGAATATGTGTATACAACTAATGTTTAATTAATTGCGGATTATTGTATTTTACTAAAATCGATAATATCCTCGTTGTGCTTAATACTCGTACCATTATTTTCTTTGTATATGTATGTATTCATACACATCCACTTTGTTGCAACTAATACCAACCTAAATACTCCATTACCACATACGACAAAAGTTCCTTTAATTCAATGTGTGTGGTTAGTATTGAATCTGTAGCATTACAAACAAATACTTTAATAGTGGGAAACAAATAAACAAACGGAGAGACAAAGAACACAGATTTCTGTTTTGTAAGTAACAATAGTTACAGCGTCTAATAATAACTACAACGGGCAATATTTAATATAGGGTGTTTATTTTTAGGCCGATAGAACTTTAAATTGTAAAATATAACACAATATTTTAAATGTTCATACAAAAACATTTTTCACTTATTGGATCAATATTTGAAAATGAATTCGGTTATATGGCTACCAAGGCTGTATTTGACGATGGACTTTCTAGACAACCAATTTTATACAATTTTTTCGAAAATTTCTGGCGTATGTCATAAAAGGGGTGGTAAAATAATCGTGAAGGATGTTAATCGTGATGCATACCTTAACATCAAGTTTTTTTGCACAACTTAATTTGACATTTCTTTGTTTCAGTCTTTGACAAATTCAGACATGGAGAGGTATAAAATTGAACAGCGCGTTAAGATTGTTGAAGTCTTTTACGAAAATGGGCATTTACATCGTGATTTTTTGATCAACATAATCGACCAATCGGGAGAATTGTAAGAAAATCGGGAGAATTGTAAGAAAATTTCAGCAAACCGGATCTGTAGGAAATGTGCATGCTCGTCCAGTTCGTCCTACGGAAAACATTGCTGTTTTTTGCGATAGTGTGTAAGAAGAGCCTTCAACCTCGAAATTCAACAACTGAAATTCAATGATGCGAATTTTAAATATAAATTTGAATTTACACGCTTAAATGGTTCAATTGACTCAAGAGATGAAGTCTACTGACCATTTCAAGCATCGTCAATACGCCGAATGGTTACTTGAACAGACGGAAGCGACGGAGCACACTTACACCTCAGCGGATTTGTTAGAATTGCCGCATTTGGGCAAATGGGAATCCACCACTGATTGTTGAAAAGCCGATGTATTCAGAAAGAGTGATTGTTTGATCCGAGAAAAAACTTCCGTTTGAAACTGCTGTTGCCGAGTTAACAGTCATTGGCCAACTGGATCGATGGCTGGGATCGCTGTATGACACATATCCCCAAACCATTGATCATGGTGAGGTAACGACCTCCGTTGACCATAACGCGAACACTGATTTACTTTGTAAATAAATAATTTCCAGTGATGCTCCCTCCGAGTATGTAATGGAGTATCTACAATTGGTTTTACTCCATATATTGCAATTTGTTTATAAAAATATAAATCGTTAAGTCAAAAAAAAACCGCTTTCGTAAATTTTATCCAGTTTAAAAAAACACCCTCTAGAATAAAGTAGTTATTTTAACACAAAATAACAGCAACAATAGTAACCGCAAGCAAATTATAACAAAAGTCTTATGTTAAACACATAACCATGCAATTGGCTACAAGTGAAAGAAGATCTTTTTTGGATAAATTCAATTCAATGCCAAGTAGGAAATATTCAACTAATTGGGTCATTCATTAAACAAAATAAGAAAAAAATGGAAAATAGGAGATAAAAAGAAGTAAAATAGAATATACAAAAATATATACATATTTATGCATGTAATTGGTAAACTTCTTTAGCAAAGTTAAGAAGGATTTTGTTAAGCATACGTAGATGGCACTAAAATTAATATTGATGTTTTAAATATGATTTTTTTTTTACAGAAAATCAAGTATATATTGGTATTCAAAAAACTCGGGTTACTTATATGATTTTCTATCTGAAGCGAGCTATTTTAAACGAAAAATGTGCTGTTTTGATTAATAGCCTTTTTCCACTTTTGGGCTAAAGCTATCATTCCATTATTGTAGAAGACTTGGGTTTCCTGAGCGAAAAACTGATCCAATGGGATTTTGCAGGCCTTTACGGAATTCAAATTTACCAGTTTTTCTCAATTTTTTCAATGATTTCATCTATTTTTTTTTAGTCATTGGTCGAATAGAGCGAAGTGCATCTTTAAGGTCAAAATTATCAGATCGAAAACTACTAAAACATTTCCCTGCTATTTTTCGAGTTACGGCATCGTCTCCGTAAACTTCACAAATTTTTTCAGCATTCTGTGACGCATTAAGAAAATTGTATAGCAAAATATGACGATAACGTTCCGAAATTTCATTTACATATTTTTGAACGTGAAAAACTTTTCACAGAATCGAGATCGATTATTCGACTCTTTCGAATAATTCGAAAAATTACAATTTTTAAAAAAACGGTTTTCTGTTAAAAATTTAACAGAATAACCGGTTAACCAGTTTTATTATTAAAAATAAAATTCTTTTCAATTTTTGTTGCACGGGCCACTTTATACAAAGAGCGCGTCTGAAAAGTATGGTGGTCACTGATGTGAACGTTTGTAGATTGCACTCACAGACAGTTTAGCAGATATTGTGTGAATCTTGGGTTCTTGATAGGTTTAGGTGGAAATGTTTAGGTAGACATTGGGTCTCACTGGGTGGCATATCCACCATTAGAGCTGAACAAACTGTAGACCGGACGGGGCACAATAGATCCTATGGGTTGCAGTGTCTTGCAATAGTGCCTGGTCCACATGATAATATAATAATTCTAAGGCTTTGCTGATTTCTTTGATTTCCTAAGCATAGTGTTCTAGTCATAAGATTTATTAAAAGTACAAGAAAATACGTTCGAAATTACTGAAAATAATTCATAGATTTTGCACATAATAATGCACACTCTAATATGACGATATGCGTTTTAAAAATTTATGAAAAATATTTCTTAATAAATCTACCAACTGTCATCGGAATTGGTAACAAACAACGGCCATTTGTTATAATTTCAGTAGCGGAAAGTTATTTTTATTTTCTGTCACCAGATCATATTAACTACTTGACTTGACATTGGTCTACTTCCTAAGATCTTATACAAATGAAAACCAATATACCGAATATGGAAGAACAACACAAAGCATGGCATCAAAGGATTTATTGTTAGTGGCGATGATGGTGATGATGTTGCCAAAGTCTTAATATATGTTACCAAATGTATGCATAGGAGTACGTACAGACATACAACTAAAGATATGACATATTTTGCAATTCACTTGCTCTTGTACAGCAATTGACTGGAAACAACAAAAGCAAAAACAGGAACAAAATAGAAAAAAATAAAAGAAAAATTAAATTAATAATGTTGTAATCAAATCGCATACAAGAGGAGGAAAGTACGCGTACGAGTACGTGTACGACTACGAGTATATCGATAACAGTCATTCACATACATATACAACATTTTTAAAAATGTTAAGGAGTTTTTAACATGCCAACATTTCAATAACCATTAGGGCTGACTTATATGCCATAGAGACTAAAGGCAGAAATAAATATTACATTTATGGAGTATCAGCAAACGACTGGCTTTTTATTTTTTGAGTTTTTCTTTTTAGTAATTTAACAGCCATAATAATAAAACATATGTATTCACACAATAACTACAATAATGGTTTGTTAAGAATTTATTTATTCAACATCCTCATCTTCATTGCCAGTGTCATCATCATCACCACTATTGCCAACGTCACAATCATTGTCATCGTAGCAGATGAAGTTGAAGTGGAAAAAGAAGAAGAAGTTGTAGACAAGATAGAAATCATTATCCCATGAGATTTAATTTGTTCAAAAAAAGCAAAAGAATGTGAAAAAACACGCACAGAATGTGACAAAGTCATAAATTAAAAAACTGTGGTAATAATTCTTGCTTGCCGGCTGAATATTGCAGTATTTATTTCTTTCTTTAAATATTTGTTTCATTACGTTTTTTTTTTTCATAATTTTGTTTTTCTTTGTCTTTTTAGTTTTTAAGATATGACAATCATATCTTAAACACACATTTAAGAGCACAAGCTAGCAATTAACCCTTGAAATTGCCATACACTTTAGATCGCAATGCGATCTTATCTGAAAATACTATTACAAATTTCGAATAATTTTGCTAAATAGTAATTACAACACAAAATAAGAAAATGTATGGTGAAGCTTTCTAATTAAATCAGACTTAAAGTAATAAAGAGAGGAACGTAATGCCAAAGCTTAACAAGCAATATAGCAGAGATCAATTGCATCCATCAACATTTAAAATAGGATTTTGGATGAAATGATTTTAAAAAATTAATTACTTGAGACCAGATATAATCGACAAAAAAGTTCTAGAAGATCCGAAAAGGCATATCCCTTCTGAATGTTATATCCACAATAACGTCGCGTATTTTGGCCAAGCGCATATTTACAAGACCCGTATCCAACACAAAATAGAACACAACTCTCAGGTAAGGGTCAGTGCTTCGCGTACAGGAGCAGGCGAAGGTACTCGTGAAGTAGGATAGCCTAATCTACCGATTCATTAGAGCATCGTCGCAATGTGGCGACTCTCTCTACTTTAATAAAATATGTTTTGACGAAATTTTGGAATTAATTCCTAAAAATAATACATATATTCTTACATAGTACTCGTACTTCTCGTAGAGCGCATCCGTTTGTAGTCGATTGTCAAGCGAATCGCACAAAGCATTATAGGGAAAAATCGTCCTTTAGTAACAATGTACGCTTAAAGCGAAAGTCTTCCTCGAACGTCCGTAAATACTACTTTATCTAGCCTCTTTCACAAAACCTATTGTCCTAGTACCAGCACAATGGACTGCATGAGTAAGGAATATACTCTGGGTGCTGGTTTGAAGAAAAAAAAGCGCATTGGTAAAATTTTAAAACCACTACTAAGAAGGGAGCAAGCATGTTGTCGAACACAAACACATCGTGATCTGTAATATGAATAGCTTGCTGGTTATTGTTGAACAGTCGGTTAAATGGAGAACGCCACTTTATTGACTACTAAAAGGCATTTGGCATTATACATATAACACTATGCAATCTGATATGCAAGATCGATATTAACATTCTAATTAGATTTGGGCAAGGTTGTGTACTCTTCCCTTCCCATCTCCCGATTTGTCTGCTTATCCACAAAAACGCAGACTTGGCAGAGGATCTACATGCTATCCGCACATAAGCATAGAGCAGCATTGCAAGTAAATATCGGTAAAGAAAAGGTCAGAAAAGAAATGGAAATGGATTATGAAAGTCATAAAGAGGTACGGTAAATAAGTGCTGGAACCAGCAAGGAAGCCGAAGAAGATGTAAGCGTGCAAAAACCTGGAGAAATAAGTGGACTTTGGAGTGAAATAAAATATTTAGCATTAAATATAACTTTGTTGTAATGCTGTGCTCGACAAAGGAATAAAAAGAACACCTATTGCGTAAAGCCCAATACGATAACCTCTCTTCTTAAGGCTTTTAAGGAATTTAATAAGAATAAGTGTTCTTCAATTTATGTGGAGGCGGAGCAATGTTCTTGAGGAGTGAAAATTATGTCTACTGTGTGCAAAACAACTGCACAGAATCTGCTCTGAACTTTCGGTATCACTTTCACCAAATCGTCGGGCACTTCTTAAGTGATATTGGTCCGTTAGCTACCTCGATGGAAGTTTAAAGTCTGCTTTGCGAAAGCAACTTATCTGAGATTTGTGATAAGGAAACGTTTTGTCGGATGCTGGCCAGCACAATTACTTTCTGCAGAAGCTGAAATCACAAAGAGGAAAAGGAAGGGTCTACGAAACATCTTTTGTGCCATTTCCCGAAAATTATGACTGTCTTCATGTCATCGAAGAAGATTCCAGTACAGGTCTATCTTACAACGGGCGCACCACTCCGGGGTCACTGGTGACTTACACTGGTAGTAGCATTTATGCTACGAATCCTGGTACCACGGGAATCAGGAGCACTATTGACCTAGGTCCCTGATGGTTTATGGGAGTCCCCCTTATAGTAGCAACGTGGTGGCTTTGATTTTAAAACGAATCGCGGGGAAAGCGTTAGCTCGATGCGAAGTTACATTCTTCACCGGGTGTCGTGACCCATAGATCGGTGGGAGTGTATATAGTCTCCGACACTTTGCCATGACCAAATAACATGACTGCGAATTTGGTCTGGTACCCGTGGAGTATACCAGCGTGGCGATACTCACGTAAGACAGCGACTTATTTGCAACGGGCGGCTGCTGATAGAACTTGCCTAGAGTTAAGAGTGTTAAATAGGGTTGTGTTGGTGTAGCTGTGAAACACATGGCACTATAAAGGCACCCACGTTTTGATCTTCAGTGAGCTGTGGCGCTAACAACTTACAGTTGAACCTAACCTATAACGATACTAATTTTTAGCTAAACGACTTCTTTAAACAATAAAATCTGCTTTATGTTCGATACATTTTATACTGTGTTTTTGGTTAATGTCTTAACAATAGATGTTTGCTTTATCTTTTTTTTTCTGTTTTCCAAACAGTAGCAGAACTTATTTAAGTAGCATATGTATATGCTGCCGCACTAAACCCACTCAACATTTATAGGTTTAATTACTTGGAAGTTTTGTTATTGAGACTGCAGGACCATTTAAAAACCGCCATCAATATCATCAGTAGATATCAAGGACGTTACTCTTTTCTTTTGTACCAGTTTTTCTTAATGAAAACATTTTTTACCTTATGAACCACTTCAACAATAATTGAAGCAAAAAATTCTAGAGTGACATTCATATAGAATTTTAAAAATAAATTTAATATTTTTCTTAGTGCTGTGTAGTATTTATTGTAAGTTGTAATCACCTTATTGCAAGACAGACTAAATAAAATTAATTATAAATAACTTGTTATAGAGACAGTAACACCTTGAACAAACAAATAATGCTCTGATTAATTCTGCACTTCTTTAAAATACATAGGGCTTACAAAGTTGCATTGACACTTAATACATACATGTATTTGAATGGATTTCTGAGATATATCTGGAATTTCTGCACTTAAGCTTAAGCTAAATCCTTTTTCCATTGCTACATACTTATTTTAATTGAAAGTTTTTTTGCCAAGAAATTTTTTTTCTTGATAAGATTATGTGGAAGAAGATTATAACTTTTATATAAAACAAAATTAAATTCAAAAGTAAGCGTACAAAGAATAATATAATAAATAAATAATTTTAATTTTAATCTTAAAGATCAATTGGATAAATAATGAATACATAGTTATTTTCACTAGTATTCGATTTTACTTAAGATCTATAATCAACTGATTCGTATTAAGACACATTTGCATCTTTTCTAAATATTTTTTTTTATTTTTCTTAAGAACATATTAAAGCATTTCTACGAGGGTTACTATTTATATGTCGGGAACTGTCAACACTCATGTCAATAGCTAAAATTTGGCAACATCAGATTATCTCAACAAGAATATGTCGATGACCACAGTTCTTTGTATGGCGATAAAGCACTATCGAAAACCACAGTATAACACTGAATACGCCGACGAATTCCGTGAAGGTCGTCAAAAATTGGTTGTCGTGCCACAAAACATCTTTGCAGTGCGTGAACTGGTAATGCAAGATCGTCATGTTATATATTATGAGATAGAGGCATTCTTGTCCATTAGTTCCACTACAATACATACGATTTGGCATGAATACTTAGTTGTAAAAAAATATGTTCTCAATCGCTCAAAAAAAGGCTGACGTTGATTGGTGCAAGGAAATGATTGAAATCATGGATATATGCGTATGAGCAATCGACAGTGTGGGTATTCCAAGACGAACTAAATCCAACAAAAGTTCTTCGTGGAAAAAGCACAGCGAAGCAAATGGCCTCATGTTTCTTTGACCTAATGTGTCCTGTGGCCACTGATCTGAGTGGTATACGACTATTATTTGCCGGAAGTCTTTGGAGAAATTCGTAGAACTAAAATTTTTCTTTTTACGGTAAAAGAAAAATATCATTCCTTAGCCAGTAAAAGTAAGTGGAATTAGCTAAAGAGCACACAAATCAGTCAAAAACTTCCTGGAACACTGTTTTATTTTCTGACGAGACCAAAATAAAATCTCATCGATCTGAAGGGCGAATTCCTAGCTTGCAGAAAAAAATACTTATGACTGGTACCGTAAAACATGGACGTGATTCCGTAATTGTTTAGGGGTGCCTAGCAGTATCCAGACTTGGTAGACTCGTAATAATTGATAAAAAAATAATGTGTAAAAAGGAGCCATGCAGTTAGTGTTAAATGACTTCTTTATATTTTAACAGATTAATTACCTGAAACATACGGCTCTTATTGTCAAGGAACGGCTATTGTATTATACTATGCAACAAAAACTTTTTATTTTACCTATTTTTTTCTTAATTACCTGAGCTGACCCCAAAAGAGCATTTTGTTACCATCTAGGCCGCCAAATACGATTTCTGGGGGTAAGAGGAAGAAAAAAAATTAAAAATTCACAGCTCTGTGATGCAAGACATGATGGATTCTATGCATTTACAACTTAAAGAAAGTATAACGAATGTAGTTGACCCAATTATATAATAAATTGACTAAATTTCTTTTAATTTTTCTGCTAAAAACCACAATGTGTTACCTGTTGTTTACTCACTTTTGTGACGTTAATTTTCGGAATTTTTTTTTTTTTTTTTTGTATTCCTTGCACAAATTAAACAATTGCAAGAACATTGTTAATTTTTTTATTAATACTCGTATTGTTAACTGCCTTTAACTCTACAAAACTGAAAAAAATTTTTTTTTTGCATTAATTTATAGAATTTTTTTAAAAGAAACATATGTATAGATTGTATTGTTGTTTACTTATTTAGTAAATAACCGCATATGAAAACAATTTTAGTACTAAATTTAGTACTTTGTTGGATAGTCCTTTTGTTAACTAGATTCACTGAGATGATTTTGCATCTATTTTACTCTGATAACTGTATAAACTACCGATCCCATTCTTTTAGAGGCCCCGATTTCGACTTAAATATTGATGTTATTGAGGGAATGCGTATACGCCGTTCCAACTTATGCCACAAAAAATCGCTTGGGGTGGGGTGGGGATTAAGCAGGTGGTTGGAGAACATTAGGAAAATTAAGGTGTGATCATTCTTGAGTTAAACGCGACTAAAATGCCCAGTTCACTTGCACCCTATTTTTAATTTTGACAGAGAATACTCAAGCACGACCTCTACTCATAATTCCGTCGATAAAATTTAATTTGTAAGCCCCTTAAGCTACCATGCAATACCCCACACCATATTATGTACATTTTTGAGTGTTACCGTAGATTTTGAATTTTGTAGCTATAGCTCCTCGCTTGATTTTCGTCACACTATTACACGTCTAACGGATCCACATACGTTATATTTGTCCTCGTCTGCCAAAATAACATTATCCCACCAAGATACAGGTTTATGAAGACCTGGCAAAGCTCTTTAGCTTCGGAAATTAACCAATGGCTTACTACGTACTACTCGAATAATGGAAACCGTTTTTTCTTATGGTCCTTTTGAGCATGGATGCAGGTCGAATATAGAGCTTTAGGAATGTTAATTACATCGGATCTGATTTAAAACAGATTTGCTAGAAAATTCACTAGGAATAATAAAAAAAAAAAAAATTATGTTTAAAACGAATTGTACATATCGAACACAATCTGTGTAAAAATAAATAAAAATGTACAAAATATTTACGAATTTCCTGCAAACATATTACATATGTAATTAATTACATAATTTTAAGTTTTGTGCGAATAAATTTTAAAACATAAACATTTAAAGGATATACGAGTACTTGTATAAGAAAAAGGATTTACAACAGACACAAACAGAAATCATTTTGTGCATTTTACATGTTTAAATGAACACAAATATATTAAAGTGAATACAAAGAAATTGGAAAAAAACGGAATAAATATCTTGTGGCCCCATATATGTATACTTACGACTGTATTGACCATAGTGGTGGTACTCTTACGCATACAAATTGAATGGACCAAATTAAATACAGAACCCAGGAGAAAAAAAAGAATGGCAAACAAAACTGAAAATGTAAAGAAAAAAAAAGGAGATAAACACAAGTAAATGCAACAACGTACTCCTTGTATAATACAACTGTAGAGTAAAATCTTAAATGTCTTGCTCTGTGCGAAAATTATCACAATCTCAAGTAATGCAAAAAAGTACTCATTTGTAGATGCGGCAGTAGTAAAAGTGGCTGGCAGTAGTTGTAATCATCATAGCAGTAGTAGTTGTAGTTGCATTTAATGTTTTACGGAATATGATGATGGCTGGCAGCAGCAGCAACAGCAGCAACAGCAGCAACAGCAGCATCTGTTGTGGTCATTCATGTGCAACGAATTTCTTAAATTTTTTCCTTTTTTTGCTATGCCATCATCTAGAATTTAAAGCAAATTAAACAAAAACGTTACACATTACTTTAAGAGAAAATAAGAAAAAGAGAAACGCAAACGAAAAAAATTAAAACAAATTTAAAGAAGGAAATACATTATGGTGATAAAGAAAATCGAAAAAAAAAACGAAAAAAAAAGTTAAAAGCCCAACAACAAAACAAAAATACATTTTTACAGACGCTACGGCATAACAGATGGGAGAAATGGCAGGAAAAAAATACCATTACTGGCTGGAAGATGGAGTGTTCAAACAATTTATTGTCCTTTTCTGTGTGTTGCTTAATTTAAGCTCACCCACACAAGTAATATGTTTACGTTCCAAAGATGGATCTAACATGAGCGCATAACAACAATAAAGGGAGGCACTGTTGCAAGCAACAAATATGCAGTAAATCTGAAACTCAAACACAAGTCGATTTGAAAATATCCTTTTTTATAAATTACATTGTTTGTTTTTATGCTTTTAATTAATGATGAAACACATCATTTCTCCTATTCGGTGAGAGATTAAAAGCCATTTTTGTGTTACCATAGCTCCCACTTAGGAACCTCGTTATATAAGCCAAAATAGCAGGGCATCCACAAAGTGCAACTTCACATGACTCAGCATACATTGCGCAGAACCTTTACTGATCTGTAGAATATTCCTTAAAACATGCTGGTTGTACTTGAAATCACATGGCTCAAGTCCAATGAAAACCCGGCGACCTATTTTGCTTGCCAAAGAGTAAGCCCTTTCATTCCCAGGTTGTCGTTAATGATACGTTACCTAACATAGTGAAAATCTGGTAGATATGCCGAGGACACCATATGGCAGTCCATAATAACCTTCGACTTTACTTCGCTGGATAGCAAAGTAGATTTTGAAACCCTTTGATTTCCCTCTCAGATACTCACTGAATACGTAAATGTCATAGTTTATAGCTTTGTTAGATTAGGTTCGATTGACAGCTGTCACAGGCACAGCTCCGTTGGGCCCAACGAGTAGCTACAGTTTTCATGTGACACCTATCGCACCAAGTTTAGTATTTAACCGGACCACACCTCGACAGCCACCCAGCTTATTTTATAAAAGCGTGAACTTTTCCAAATCTCTCGTTGCAAGACTGCTGTTCTCCGACAAAGCAAGGCCTTATGTTGTCAAATAGCGGACAATGACAAAGAAGATATTCCATAGAACCATCAACCTCTTCACTATTGCAACTTCTGCGGAAATCAATCAGCGAAATGGACGATTGTAACCCATCTAGATATGTCCATATTTACTGATCTTAAGCCAGGTGGGTTTATTCATCCATCACTCGCCAGGTCTGAGGCAAGAGAAATGCTGATATCCCTAATCAATCCAAAAATTGTCAGAGAATCATCCACTCGTATTAGTTTATTTTTCAAGTAATTGCCTTCAATGTCACTATGTCAAGGAATAGCCCTAAGGGTAATCGTTAACTTTCTCGCTATATCGCCTAGAGACAACCGGCATTCATGGACAATTTTCGACATGTTATATACATTTTCGAGGGATTTTAAGGCGGCCTTGACATCGGTAAATAAAAGGTGGTCCAACTGTAATGCACGATGTTGTCGTAATTAACCTTAACGTAATTTTTTTGCCAACTTGATTTGAGAGATGATAATGGAATTCTTGTGACCAGAAATTGAGGATATGGACCTGGGCGATATGTGGGTCCACCAGGATGGTGTCACTTGCCACACAGCCAACGAAACATTGACTCTATTGCGCGAGAAATTTAATGGCCGTGTTATCTCATGTCGCGGCGATGTAAATTGCCCGCCACGATCATGTGACTTGACACCATTAGACATCTTTTTTTTGGGATATTTAAAAGAAAAAGTGTACTTCAATAAGCCAGGAATAATTCAGGAGATAAAGAATGAGATATTTTGGCACATTAACGACATTGAACCACAATTATATTTCAGAGTCATTGAAACTATGGACCGACGGATAGTGGTGTGCCACCGATTTATTAAGATAATTCTCTGAAAACTTTTTGTTTTACTTACAATTAACATCATGCGTTTTGGTTGGACCATCCTTAAATGGCCATATAACGGGTAAAACTATGTACACCGCTAGGATAGCAGCCGAGGTTGGCCTACATGTTAACATTAGCAAGACAAAAGATCTGCGGATTAATACCGAGAGTTGCTCTAAGTTCGGGATTAACAACGTGTAAATATATGGATGACATAATGAGCAAAGTCTGTTCGAAAAGAAAAGGGATCACATGGAGTCTCACACGCCAGCTCGAAGACTTGGACCATGCTGATGACATTAGTCTACTGTCGCATAAGATTTCCAATATGCAGTTGAAATTGGAGGACCTGGAAAGATTGGCTCGTAGTGTTGGGGTTGAGATAAACATCAAGAAAACCAAGGCTATGAGGATAAACAATACGAGCACGAAAAACATCATGCTACAGGGTCAGCCACTCGAGTATGTAGATAGCTTCTGCTATCTAGGAAGTACAATGCCTACAAACGATGGCGCAGAAACAGGCGTAGATAACAGGCTCAATAAAGCGAGAACGTCATGTGTTAAATCGGTACTGCTCTATGGCAGTGAAATAATAATAAAATCACACAGAAACTCCAGGTATTCATTAACAAGTGCCTCAGAATCATATGCAGAATATTCTGGCCTAACACCATAAGTAACACAGAACTGTGACTATCACTAATGAGGAACCCATACTAAAACAGATAAGGAAAAAAAAGTGGGAATGGATCGGTCAGACCATCCGAAAAAGTCCAGAAAGTATCACTAGAAAGTCACTCGTGTAGAATTCTCAAGGCTCAAGAAATCGTGGTCGACCAAACAATACCTGGAGACGCACAATTATCCAAGAACTGAGACAGAACAATCTAACACTTGGGAAGAGGCAAAGTCAACAGCTGTAAACCGTGTTAGATGGAGATGCTTTGTGGAAGCCATATGCTCCCAAGAGAAGTAAGGGAAAAAATATATAATGTACAGACAACTCACAAGGTAATATCACGAATCGCAAATCCGGGAAAATCCGTCATATGTTACACTGCAAATCCACCTCGGAACAAAGATCCGATTCTTATAGTCAAATGTAAAATCTAGCTTATATGATTGTGAGTCCTGAAATTGTACTGTAGATATCCATTAATCGTAGTTGGCGAAAAAAACTTAAAAATATTCTTGCCTAATATCTGAATGTAATATCCATTAGAGACCTCAGTCAGAGAGCGAGGGAAATACCAATTTGCAAGTGAAATCAAGGAAAGGAAAATGTAGCTAGACCGGCAACGTTTTGAGAAGACGACGACTTATTCAGAATGGCAATTGATTGGAATTTTGCGCAACCCTATAAGTTCAACACATAAGATCGAGGCCGCGTATAAAGCCAGTAAACCTATGTGATAACAGAAGAAATACCCCTTATGGAGTCACTCTCCGCCTCCCAGGAACTTAATCCACTGGGCGGAAATAGCGGGGCATTCATAAAAGGCGTTTTCAGTTGTCTAGATATAAATCGTAAAGCACCGACACCTACTTTCCAAAAATAATCTGATGGTATCTAAGAACACAATGTCCGTAATCTGAGCTCGCTGTTATCGTGCAGCAATAGCCTTCTGGATCTACCGGGTTTTAAAATATGGTAACAACTTTGGAGGACATTTATTTATTTATTTATTTTATTTTTTTGATTTATTAAACAACCAGAGTGCTAATATTTTAAGTGTCGCCAAGCAAAACAGCAATCAACTATGCCGTTTCATATTTAATATTCAGGGAGTGTACCTTAAAGAAATAAATGAAATTATTAAAAAAAGCAAGAGCTTGACACAAAAACGACAACGGTCATAAGTTTTAAGGTATACTGGAGCGGTGTGGCTAATGCTTGTAATGAATACAAATCTCGGGCCTTAAGTTATTTGCGCACGCGAACATTTTTCTTAAAACAACTGCAGCAACCATAGCGACAAACTCAAATAAAATATATTAAGAAAAGAAACAAAATTTATTTGTTTTTTTGTGAAAGAACAGATTTTGGGGATCATGAATATATAAACAGACAATTTATAACAGAAAACCTGTGAGGATGGAAAAAGCCATCTCCCGGTAAAATTTTAAAATTATTTGTTGCATTGCTCGGTTGATCTCCAAAGGCCGGTTGTTTAATTTTTTCGTACTGTGGTGGGTTATAACCGTGAAATTCGATACACCATCATAAACACCAACAATTCATTGTTGGGTGTCTTTTTTATACTTTTTAGTTGTTGCCGTGTTATTTAGTTTTGTGGCATAAGAAAAAAATGGATTATATTCATGGCACATACATTTACAGAAACGAGTGGTTACCAAAGAACTTTAAGAAAAAAACAAAAAAACTTCACTTGATTTTTAGTTACAGGTACGAACAAGTATGACAAAGAAGTGTTTTTTAGTCCAGCAAGTCAGTCAGTCATCCAGCCAGTCAGGCAGCCAATACACCTACATAAAATTGATGATGACGTTCTGCTGTACGTTGTTCCTGATGAGACTGATGTTGTAACAATTTTTTTCTTATTTTTTTTTCTGAAATGTAATGCAGCATTTTAAACATTCAATGTGATTTTTTATTATTTTCGTTTTAAAGACAATGACACCAACACCATCTAGTCAGAGAATGTGTTGGATGTGCCACATGAAGCTCGAGTACATGAATGGCAGCGGTAAAAGATGTTGGATAAGGAACACAGCAACACAACATCAAAAACATTTTATGAACACAAATTCGCACCTGATGGTGAGAAAATGTAAATTGTTTGACTTTGGATTTTCATTTAAAAAAATTATTGGCTATTTTTTCATTTGATTTGAAGTTCATACGAAAATATTTTTATTAAGTTTTTACACCGCAATCGTTTTTTAAACAAAGTGTGAGTGTATGTTTTTTGCAAAAAGTCTTTTCTATATATATTTGTAAAGATGAAAATGCAATTATGAGATGAAAAATTGAAATACAATTTTTAAATTTTAAGTTTTTTTTTTCAATTTAAAGAAATATCTTCCAACAAAATAGATTTGATTGTCTTTTTTTATTAAAAAAAAAAATGAAATGAGATTTAGAAATTCATTTATATGTGAAAACATTTCATTTTTTGTCTATAACCAGTCTTAGATGAAAGTACATATAAAGAGAAAGTGCATTCAATTTTGTTATTCCAAGCTTTTACTAGAGATAACTACTACTAGTTAGTCTTGAAACTATATTTTGTTTTTTGTCTTTTTTAATAAGTTTTGGGAAATAACCTTATGAAAATGTATATTTCAAATTAAATATTTCTGTAATTCGAAGCGTTGGCAATTAATCCCATTTATATTTACAACACTGAACTCAGAAACTTGGGAGTCATTCGTTGACCATATTTAACATTTTGTTCAGAGATCTTGAATCCTATCCAAATGCATCTTGTGTAAGAATTGAACAGAGTTTATTATGATAATGGCTGATACCGTCTGGAGAGGCTATTGATGTAAACACTAACGAAAACAACTGTAGGTGAGGGTTATTAGGAGACTTTCAGATTACTGCAGTGTTATAGAGGCCAAGACTATTACCATAAAATCCGGCATTGCTCGGAAATCTATATATCGGGTATTTTTTAAATGTTCATACCTTTGAGTTTACAACACTGCTTTATTTGACAACCAATTTAACAGCTGATAGTTGCTTTTTGCTTAGTTTGTTTTGACATTTCATTGTGGATAGATTTACACCAGGGCGACGCTTGCAAATTGTTGAAATTTTTGTAGACAATTCACAACATTTCGTTGGAAAACCATTACATCCATAGAAAATTAATGTTTGCCATTGGTCCATATGTCTTCAGAATGTTATTGTCACTGGTGAATGGTATAATAACATGACTAGATTTTTTCATACCTTAATTAGCTGGCATTAATTTTGCTGACATGTGATTTTCCAACGGGACGGGGTCACATATCACACAGCGCGCGCTACCATTTTATTTCCTCAAAGAAACTTTTGTGGTTTAACTCCGTTGGATTATTTGCTTTGGGGTTATGTAAGTAACTCGTGTACGTCGATAAACCATAGACAATTAAACACTTGGAAATCAACATTCGAAAGTTGTTGGTAAAATACCGTTTTATTGATATTAAAAATATATTTCTTTGTTTTATGATGACAAACATGTTTAACTGTAAAGAGATGCCAGATATATATGTACTCGTATATGTATATTATAAAAGGTATATAAATTTCCTTTTTCCGGCTATATCCGCGTTTTGCCGTCTGTCTATCTCTATAAATACCACTACGACTTTTAACGTCTTCCGCTGATACATTTATTAAGATATTTTACAAATTTTTTTCTGACTAAGATTAACACTAAAATAAAATAAAAATAATAAAAATATTACACTAAAATATGTAAGTAATCACAACTTATTTCTACTACTTACTTCTAAGTTCTGTCAAATTCACATGATTTCTTAGAATTCTTAGAATTAGGCCCATAGTCTAATTTCCACCATTATGGCGCATTTTTATTAAATGATACAGAAGATATAAGAAGATCATATGTGGACTAGCAATGGCTACAATGCTGACATTTTGCTCAGGTATACTTTTTTATAAATTTTGTATTAATCTATCAGGTATTTTCTGTCACTCCAGTTGCCCAGCGACCAAAGAGTCCATCCTGATAAATAAAATTACATGCTCAGACTAAGCGCTCATGTCCTTTAAAAAATAAAGATGAGCCAGCAGAATATTCACATAATCCTCCTTTTTCATAATTTCATCCAATACCTCATCTAATAAAGCATCCCCATACCACCATATTGCCTTCATCATGCTACACGGTTTGTTTTTCACGTCGGCGTCAATAATATTTCTTTTCGTCAGATAGAAAAACAGTTGAATATGGGTCCGTCTTACCAAATTACTCCAGTCCTCTTACAATGTTGTTCGGGTATAAAATCTTGTCATATTATAATTGAAAACTTTTATTTTCATTAACGTTATTTTTAAAGAAACCAGAAAGACGTTTATTTTCTTACGCCTGATCACATTCAATTGATAAATTTATGAACTCAACTCATTAGAGCTCATTAAAACACATACATGTCATAGTTGTCTGCCACGTCGATGACAAACCTAATGAGCTGTCATCGTAAAACCGCAAAAGTTGTTGTTATGGTTCACACCAAATTCGAAAAGAATGCGATGACAATGAAGTGTTGTTGCTGTTTTTTTTTTCTTTTTTTTTACGGCAAATAAAAACCGCTGCAAAGTTTTTTATATACTGAAGCCTATTATTTCTTCTCTAATATGCACCTGCAATACTCACATGCTCGTATTGAAAACAATTACGACACTAAAGCAAGAAAACAAATAAAAGGCAAAAGTTTCATAATGTTGCAACTAGATCACTTTAGTATTGTTGCTGTTGTTGGGCTGTTATATTATTGTTAATTTTCAACAAAAAATTTATTTGTTGTAAAATAATTTTATTCACAAGTTTATGAGTATCATTTAAAAGAACATAATTTTTATGCAGTAAAAATTATACTGACACTGTATAGTGAGCCAGCTAGCCAGCCATCTAGCAATCCTATTCAATAAAAGTTTGTGTGAATGTGTAGTAGACAAGTTCACAACTTGTTTGCTACATTTGGTTAAAAGCGATGGATTCGTTGAAACATTAAAAGTAAAAAAATAGAATAAAAAAAAAATATATGGCAAACAAACACTGTCCACCTTTTGATGATTTGCTTTGTCCTTGTTGCTAAAAGAGTATTTTGCCTTTAGTACACTAACCAGCCAGTCATTCAACAGTTTCCTTTCCATGTCTACCTACCTATTTATGTGTTGTGTCGACATTGTTGGCTCATGTTGTTTCGTTAATTGGCCCAATAAGTTTATGTTTTCATTATAAAATTCCAAGAACACTAATAGTGCCACAATTAAGCAACAGCATGAGCGGGATACTGCCTGCCTTCTAAACTTACCATTCATATGTACTCACACGAATTTGCGTTTGGTTTTATGTATTTGATACATTTTAGATGAAATGTTGTTGAAATAACGTTATCCGTTTTCTAGAAGATGTTCTCATAAAAATGTTTCGTAAAAGCTAACAGATGAAATTAATTAAAATCTCAATGACTACCAGAAATAAAGGAAATTTTAGAGTTAAAAGAAAAGGTTTATGAATCGAATTTTTATAATTGGCTTCTTAGTATTTCACTTGGATGAATGAAATTTAAAATAGTAATTAAAAAGAGAACATATGAGCTAATTTGGAATAGAAAAGATTTAAGTTGTGCTGCAACTATTAGTATGGATGGAAGGAAATGTTTATATGCCGATAAGCAATATATCCGAAAAGGGAAAATTTGACATTCAGCACTAGTTAACGGTTGTGATTAAGTCAGCTTATCTTATATACATATTTTTATTTTGCTGAATATAGTTGTTTGGTATCATTTGTGAAATACGTTCTTGCCCTTCTGTGTAATTCGACACGTTATTGCATCTACTGCCGATCGACTTATTTATTCGAAGTGTATACTGTAGCGTAGATGTCAAAATTCTCGAAAAACCTCCGAACTTCCTGCTTCCTAACTGAACTCCGACAGGAGAATCGAAGTGAAAACACCTTCCGGTATGGAATGAAATCGGGACGATGTACTTAACGATCCACTTCGGTATCATGGTCCACACGGATGGCTGCAGAATGAGGTGTTGTGTTGGCTATTCTTATCATTACAGTCTTCTTTATGGCCAAGTGTCGTTCAGGCGGAGATATTGGATATAAGAGAGGAATAAGGAATAAAGCTCATTCTTATCTTCAGGCAGATCGCAAAGACGCATCTGTATATATCGGGTAATTTTTTGATTAAAAAAACACGTAGAATTTAGAGAAATTTACGAAATATTTATTTGAGTCGATAGAACGATCTATATTATTTAATGTTTAAAGATGATTTCATGTAAGTGTTTTATTTTGGTTAAAAACAATTTGTAATCATTACATGGTAGCGTTCCTGCCTTTGTCGTCTTTGAAAAGGTACAGTCCAATGATGCTACCATCCCATAATCCACACCAAATAGTGCATTTGACGGGATGCATTGGCAGTTCTTGCACTGTTTCTGGCTGATTTTCAGATCGAATACGGCAATTTTACTTGTTCACGTATCTATTTAAACAGAAATAAGCTTCTTCGCTGAACACTATTTTCCGATATAAAAGTGGATCTTCATTCAACTAAATTTTGATGACATAATTCAATTCGTTGTTAGTTTTTAAGTCGTTTCATGGTTAAATTATAGACCAAACTGAATATGTTTTACTGTAACATGTTACACGAAAACAGTTACGCTGCCAAAAACAGTGCTGACAAAAAGAAAGTTGCTAAAAAGTCACCAGATACGTTTGCAATCAGTTGGCTATCCTTGCCCTTAAATTACACGCCTTCAGTACAGGGATTTACTGAATAACTGAACACTGTCAGCTTTTATACTGAGACAACTCTTGCTTAGATTGCAGGAAATCGGGACTTCTATGGAGCTGCGGGCAGACGAATTGGAACGTGCCCTTAATTTAATTTTGCTTAGTTTGCTTACCCGGAGAGCTTTGTTGGATAGAAATTGGGCTTAATCAACATCGTGATTATAGTTCAAATTTTGTTTCACGGTATGTACCAATATGTATGAACCAATTTTTTGTTGTAAATTTTGGGTCGTAATACCCCACAGAAATTTGAAATAATAATTTTGACATTTTTGCGGCAAGGGTTTCCCTGGTGCCAATAAATTGGCAAAATATTCGCCATTGATTGTTTTACTCTTTTGTAGGTAGTCAATGTGAATTGTATCGCGTGCATTCCAAAAAACCACCTGGGCTTACTGATTCGGATGCTGATTTGTCTCTGCTCTATTGTTACGAAACGGCGCAAAAGTTGTTCATTTTGCAGTTGAGCAACGCCAAACAATTCTACGAAGTTATTACATGGTTGCGTTTGTGGTCGATTGTGATCAAATATGACACTCATCTTACCGAAATCTTTCTCATGCTCAAGTGATAAATCAAAATTGAAACCACTGAGCCATGGGAGAGGCTTACAGCTTCCACAATCTCTCACATTTTCAATGTCCGATCAGCCAAACTAACTAAGCTAGACATCTAGAGCTTACGCTATATTCCGTGCTTGTAAATTCATTTCAACTTATCATTTCAACTGATGGTGCAGAGATCTGATGGTGCAGAGATCTCTTAGTATTTATCAAGGTAAACATTGGTTTGAGTAATGCTTTTTACCGCAGAAAATATTGTTTAATGAGCACTTAAAATGCGCTTTTTAATTTTCTCCTCAAATCTTGTCTGTCGAACTAAACTAAGCAACTTGTTAAAATTTTGATATTTTTCTTTTAGGAACGAGCGAATGGGGTATTTCTGGAGAACTTGAGTTTATTTTTATTTAATTTTTTTTTCAATGGATATATTTTTATTCAATTGATATGAAATTAGAAATTCTATTCTATATTATTTTCACCTTTACTTTAATGCCACTTTAATGTGATTATCCCACTTTCTTAATTCATTTTTAACGTTCTTCTCTTGTATTCAACAAAAATTAGACTTCCTGGCAATTTAAAAGATTTTCCATTTATCCTCTAATAAGGACAAAATCATACACCCTCTTGCGTTTTAATATCCTTAATGCGCTGCAGCCCTATACAAAAGAAATTTGGGAAACAAGTTTAATAATGCCCAACTTCATGGTCATGTACTGAACATTTACGAAGATGAACGTTTTATGCATGCAGACAACAGATATCTTTGCCATTTTTCTCTTCTTTCAACTGCATAACAATAAAGTTCCGTTTGTGTACAGCGACGAGCATAACAATTTTGATGTTTTTCTCTTGTCTCTTTTTTTTTTGATTTGGTTAAAAAAAGTATTACAAACCCATACATATATACATACGAGTAATAGATACCAATACGAATGCAATAAACACACACATGCTTAAATCTGTAAATAAGAAGCAACAAAAAAAAATTGTTTTGTAAAGAAAACATGATGTTCTGTTCTGACCGTCTAGAAAGTTTTCTTTCTTACAATACAACTTCGTTAAAAGAACATCAAGGATAATAGAACCACTTACGTGGCACGTCTTTCATTCTAAAGGTATTTTGTGGTTGAACTATAGAAAGAGAAAAGAAAAGATCCTTCTTACAGTGCCGAAAGCAAAAGTATAATCGAAATCAATCAGAGTTTGGGGCATACATGTTTCGTAAAATGTATTTTCAGTATCTAACCGATTTTTATTTTTATTTTTTTTTTTTTTTAAATTTTGAAGTTGGCTCAAAATGGCTGCAAAACTTTTTACAAATTCAGAATGCATTTCAAATAGAACATTTTTCTTATTATTTTCCATTTTCGTTGTCGTCTTATTTGTATTCTCTTAACAAGTCTAGACAAAGTAAATTTTTGGATTGTATAAGTTTCCTTCTTTGCCATAAAGCGAGATTTGACTTAAGAATAAAATAAAAATAAAAAATCTTTAAAACTTTAAAATGTTAAATAAAGTAAAAATGTGTTGTGTATCCGAAAAAGTTTAAATAGGATCAATCATTTTCAACAGTTATCCGTTTAGCTGCGTGTTATATTATACCAAGTACATATTGAATTTAAAATTTCTAAAATAGAAAAAAGTACGACAATAACGACATTGTTTAGTGTGTTATATGCCCATGCCTACACACTATAATCTGCGATATTAATTTATTACAACTACAAATTATGTCATAGCAATTACAAACGAAACTACTGCGACCATTTGATTGGCTTTGTTTAACAAAAAAGAATGAGGGTTTTTTTTCTTTAAATAAAATGTATTATGAACATAGATATTTAGATGTAATACAGAAAAAAATACTTTAAAATAAAAAAATGCATAGTGTTGCAGGTTTACAACATTCTAAAATGCGCAAAATTTACAAAAAAATTAATTAATAAATAAAATAAAAAAAAGGTTTTCTTTACAATAAAATTAAAATGTTTTGGAATGCTTAGACCGCCGAAAAATTATTTATTTATGACCTTACCTTTAAAAATCACGGAGTTGTTCAGGCAAAATAAATACAAATTACTCCAGCTGAAACACTTTGTTTACCGTTACTTAGTTGATGTAAAGATCACAATCCACTAACTTGCAAAACTAAACAAGAGTTGCCAGAGAACAAAATACAATTCGTACATTGTGTTTAATGAACAATAATATGTGGTGAGCAACTAATAAAAATTTTGTGGCGAATATAATGTTATGTTGCACAGTTGGAACAATATGCATTTAATAGTTAAATTGAAATTGAACCCAAGAACCCCACGCTGACAGGCTACCAACCCAACTACTAATTTCTTAATATTCGATCGAATTTATATTTATTAAAAACACTTTTTAAACTTTCTCCAGGCAACCAAATTCACTTCAGTAATCAAAGATACATATATCCATCGGTTCCAGAACATATTAGGTTGTACTGTAATTACGTAGCATTTTCTAACACTTTGACAAAATAATTACAATGACAACCACGAATTAAATATATTGATAAAGAATTATTATTAACATCTTGGCGGCGCATTTTTGAAGGACACTGTAACGCTTAGGATATATTGTGCCCCTTCTGGTCCATAGTTTGTCCAGATCTAAGCCTATCAACAACACCACATTCACACGATATATGTTCTGCTGCCTCTGGTGCCTGTCAGTATGGTCTACAAATATCGACATCTGTGAACACCATCCTTTTCAGATGCATTTGATAGCATTTTCTGTTTTTCGGATGTAATATTTAGGAAGTTATTAAAGTTACCAATGAATTTTATCTTTCAAAACATTTCGAAGAGTTCAAAATTTCAGTGCACCCTAAGCAATTTAGCAGATTAAAATTATTGCAAAATGAAGAACACATATACATATATAATCGATCCTCTAAGAAGCATATGGCTTAAACAAATGATCTCCACATTGATTTATCCATGGCCATATTTTTAACCCCACTCCAGCTTTACCATATCTTCACAACTTCTTTTACGACCTGTCTTCTCCAGGTATGGGCGGGCATTCCCCTTCATCGTATAATTTGGAATCCAATTTTTTGAATTTTGGGCTATGTCGTTATGGGATTTTTTTAGCGTATGACCACTCCAGTCCCATTTGCGTCTTCTTATTTTCGTCTTGATAGGTATTTGACTAGTATGTAACCATAACACATTAATTGGTATCGTGTTGGGTCAAAACATTCTCATACCCTCCACAAATATCTGCTAATGAATACCTGTATAACCTTGATGTCACGAGAAGCGGCGTTCCAAGTTTCGCAGCCATACAAAAGTATTGACTTGATGTTCGAGTTCAATAATCTAATTTTAACGTTCAATGGGGGTGAGGACGATCTCCAAACGCTCGCCAATCCTCCAAATGTTTGTGTCGCAGATTTGATTTATTACTTTCGCTGAATGTACTTTCGTTTTTCTTTACATTTATTCTCAGTCCAGACTTGGCTACGGCTTGTTCAACATTGCTTAGTTTCTCCGTCATTTCCGTGTGGTTGTGATCAAATCAGACAAATGTCGTCCGCATAGTCCAAGTCTATTGACCCCTCACACTATTCCTCGCCTCTCTAGAAGGGCCTCTTGAATGAGTATGTCTAGAACAATATTAAAGAGCATTATTGTGTTTCAAGCCATTTTCGCGTTGAAACACCCATCGAAGTAGAAAATTCCACTCGGCAATGCAATCATTTTCGTTTCTGGGATATTTTTGTACAATAAATCGATCCATAATGCCATAAATTAAGAGCAAGTCTGTACCATAACATTGCCTCCCTCATGCTTAAAATTTTTTTAAAGTTTCGTGGAAAACTCCGTTTCGTTACAAAACTCCTATACCTTAAAATATAGACGGAAAACATTGAGAACTCTAAAGACATTTGTCTCTTTATGACATGCATGGCAAGCTGAAATCTGGAGGCTGATTACAACATTCGATATGTAAAGATTTTTCTGTGCAAATAGTTTTAAAATTTAAGAAAATTTCATTCGATATCGAATGCCGTAATATATCACCTGTACTAGTAGAGACCTATAAGACGACATTACAAATCGAAGCTGCAAGCCTTTAAATTAGAAACGAAAATTTGGAAGAAGTTTTGTATTCTAAATGATCCTTTACTGACCTAAGTGTATCCGTCTCCACACATCTCATCTAACAAATAAATAAACATTTTTAATTCGTTTGAACAGTCTACATTATTTCTGTGTTGCTAATATTTTGTAAAATATTTTATTACGATTGGAAATAATGACTTGGTGCCACCAAAAAGAAAAAAAGCACTAAAATTTGAGATAAAAAAGCACTAAGCACTAACTCGAAAAATTTTAAAAGTACTGAGTTGACAACGCTGATTATGACAGTGTTCTTTCAATTACTTATTCTAGAAATCATTTTTATTACTTTACTTCGTATCCTCAGAAAAGACTAACATTTTTATGAAAATTTTTATATAAATAAATCGTACGACTTAATGAATACAAATCTTTACTTATTGTATTTTATTTTTACATTAATTTAAGTCGAATCATTAAACAAATTTAATATATTAAACATATTTTTTATAGGGTACAATAACATATTTGAACCTATTATCGGTATATAAATCATAAATATTGTTTATTTGTTACAAGACTTTCTTTCGATCATAATGCATCAGAACATTTACTTTTTCACTGCAAGTATTATATCTCCTTGTTTCCTTCGTTCTTAAGATATTTTTTTTTTTTTGTTATTTGTCTTATATTTTTTCTGGAGTGATTGATGACATTTTCAATAATCATGATTTTGCATATTTTGTCATTCATAACTTTAACTTGAAACACTGTTTTGATTTCTTTTTCTTACTGACTTTCATTCTTTTTTTGCTTTTGATATTTCTTCTCGTATCTCTTCAACTGAACTAAAAAGAGAGAAAAAATATAAATTCTTCTATAAAAATATGACAAAATGTTGACGATGAACATGACATTATTGTCGATGGAAAATTAAACAGAAAATATTTATTCATTTTTACACACGACTTACGCGGAATGTCAATCATGATGCTGCCCCTGTGTTCTTTGTATGAAGTATGCACATCAATTGAGATGATTTGGAAACACACAAATCAAAATTTGTTAAAATTTTATAATTGGCATACAAGTTTATACAACGATTTAAATTTTTTGGTGAGGCAAAGTAAAAAATTGGTAATTGTTGTACTTACACATTTATTTTAAAAATTTTGGTTAATTTTATAGCAAATTCAGAAAACTAGAAGGTAAGTTTGAATTTTGAACGGCCATTTAAATAAGACAACCTTCATAAATTAACTCAAATGTGAAAAAATAACCTGTGCTATAAAAATATTATTTTTCCCTTTAAAAGCCATCACCAGATCCAATGAAAAGTTTGAGAAAAAATTAAATTTTTTACTAAACCTTTATTTTTAAAAGCAGCTTATGAAAATTTTGGAAGACAACTAAGATGATTGATCAGTAAAAGCAACATTTGATAATTTTTATCATCTTTTCGGTCAACATAATCGTCTTCTGAGAAGGATATTAGGAATTTAGTCGATACATTTTTAATGACTGACTCGAAACATAATGCGATAATACCCAGAAGTGTTCAATCCTCCAACCTGAACGAGTTAAAAAAGCGATGGAGTAAGTGAGGGGCATTATCGATCGAAAATGGAGTACCAGTTGATATTCTACACATTGATACAGATATTACAGCTGGACTTCTACAAAACACATCACACATCACATCAGTCTGGGAAGAGAAAATGCTGCCAAAAAGTGGCAACTTGAAAAACAGCATCAAACAAATTTTCTGCATTCTGATTTATCTTTCACTAATATTTTGATCTATTTCTGGACAGCAGCATTTCCTGACTGACTTGTCGGTTTTATGTGTGTATATGCAGGGAAGATCTGGCAGCCCAGGAGCTAAAACAATTAAATCCACCCGGGTTTTTTTGAGTTTAATTATTCAAAGGTTTTCATAGTTTATTAACAACAAAAATAATTAAATTTTATATCTTGAGGGTACAAATTAATTCGGTACGTTTTATTTGTTTCTCAAATAATTTATCAAATCCATGTTAACATCTCTTCCCCACCTCAAAGCCAATGCCCGAATCTCGTTTCACAAAAAATTAAGCTAAAAGACATTGAATCCGTTGAAATAAACAATAGTCAGAGGGACCAATGTTCGAATAATACTGCGTGCCTGACTTTGTATTGCTACCGTTTTTCTCATATTGCACGGTTCAAACGAAGTAATTACAGTCTGCTTTAGCAGCCCATAGTGCACAAAGTTGCCTTGATTTGACCGAGAGTGCAAAATTACATTACAGTTTTACTAAAAAAAAAATATTGCCTAATTGAACGAAATTAGGCAACACTTATAAAACCCAATAAAACCGAAAAAACTCATTAAAAACCCAATTTGGTTAGTTGGTTTTTCTTTTAAATCCAGGATTTTTGTCAGCCCTGGTTCTCTTCTACAACTGCCTTGTGGATCCCATTCTTGCACAGTTTTTGCTATGTCATCAGCGCCTTTCTGAAATTTCTTACCTATTCAATTTCATTTTCTTCTCCAAATTTCCAGCTGGATTGGAATTTGTTGGTTAAGCGACCATAACCTCTGATTATCCTGTATTTGGTTATAAAATTGTAGGAATATTCCTCGTAGATTTAGCGTTTCTTGTCTTACAGTCAAAGATTATAATTGATTTAATATTTTGTTTGAATATCTCCATTTTACTTTTTCGTGAAAGCACTGTTGATCTCCATATGTCACTAAGACGACCAAAAGATTGCTTTGCTGTAATGGCTGAAAACCTTCCGTTACTTGCTCCAGATAATAGTGATATTATCTATTCTTTAGTTGCACGAGTCATTAGTAAAAGAGCAATAGAGACATTAAGCAATCCTGTGAAACACCAATGTTCCATGGAATATTACAGGCTAAGAGGTTTTCGTGCAAAATACGATAGCCGATATGGGTGCACAATGATTTGATGAGGGATATTAGTTTTCTCGGGATATGCTTGCATTCATTAGCAGTTCATAAGATCTATTTATAAATCAAAGTATATTTATAAATCAAAGGTCTTTAATTTTTTATCAAATTTGTAAACAAACTTTTTCAAACATCTATTATAAAAATTTTATTAAAAATTATTTAGATAAACTAAACTAGGAAAGAAACGTTAACTAAAAACGTTTATGTTATTAATCCACTAAAATGTTTAATAGCGTTTTTTTACAAAACTTTGTGTAAGGAAAACTCTGAAAGTGCTTTAGTAAATCTTGAAAATCAAGGAAATCAAGGAAATCTGGCAACCCTAACCGTGTTATAGGGAAACCTTGATCCTGGTGTGTCGAAATCAATTCGTAGTTTTTATTAAAAAAAATATATCGTGCCTTAACGTGATCTTTCAATCTAAGGTATTAATATGTAATATCGAAACCGTGTTATACGAGGGATAACTGTACTTCTAATAGACTTAGCGATCTTTCAAGTTGTTTAAAATGGACTATTTTTGGATGAGTTCTTGATATATATAGATTATCTTGGGTTTTAAAAAAATATTTCGTGGTGACCACAAGAAAAATTTTTGTGGAAGAAGAAGAGGAATATATTTTCTTTTCCTGTAAATCAGCCAATGCAGCGTCTCACTTAAATTTCTTTTTTTTATAAATTTATGCAAAAAATGTCTTTCCAATAACAATAACACTTCATCATCATTGTGTTGAGTTTCACAAAGTAAAGTAAGAAAATAAAAAAATCTGAACAATTTCTTCCAAATAATAAAAGATCAATATTCTTTATTTTTTGACAATTTCATGTTGCAACAATGACATATTTACGTACAATCTGGAATAAAAAAGGTACAAAATGTTGCATATATACGAATACTGCTTGCACACACGTATCCAGTTGATAGGATAGTTGTGTGAATATCATTAATGTTTCATAAAACCCAACATGCAGAAAATCTCAATCAAAATCCCATAACAATGTTACAATTTCCATTTGAATTTTATTTTTTTATTTTTTAGTGTTTTCATTTTTGATTTCATATGTTTCGTCCTGTGTTCTGTGCTCTCAGATCATCAGCATCTTTTCCTACGATTTTTTCCTTCCTTTTTTTAAAATCTTTTTGCAAATTTTCTGAAGTTCTTGTTCAAAATATATTCCTTTTGTTAGTGTTGCGTTTATAAGCAATTCATGCATAAACTTTGCTCATGCATGAAAGAAAGAATGACAATAAAGCACGAAGAAAAAGAATGATGTTACCGAAACACATATATGAGTGAGTGAATGAATGACGAATAAATGAATGCTGGAGGCACAATAAGAGTTTTTGAGTATTTGATTCGCACGTGAGTTTAATGGTAACAATAGTCCATTATTCAAACTTATGTCCAAAAAAGAGTGACAAAGTGACAACTGACAAAAATTTGAATACAATGGTGCAACACAACGATGACAGCAAAAGGTAGCAACAATATAACACAATATTGGTCAATACACCATTAGGCTTTTTTGCTTTCCTTCGATATAGGTTTTTGTTGAATATGAGGATTTTTTTTGTTTTCTCAGCTTTTCGATTTCATATGACAATAGAATGCCACAATAACATCATCGTCATCAATCGTCAAACAATTGCAAAAATGCTCCTTAATGGCCTACATGAGTGTATGTTGTTCTTGTTGTTATGCTTTACATTTTATTTTTGATTTTTTTCAAAAGTTTTTTAAAAGAAAATTACATAAATTTAGCATAAAACATGTCACTTTAAATTAGACTGATGAACTTCCTGATGTTGATGTTGCACAAAACAAGACAACAATAGTGGGAGAAGTTTGTATTTTTTAAACGTATTCTATGGACATATGGTTATTTTACATAATGATCTTAACAGGCCATAAAATTATGTTCTTTAAAAAGACATTGTTTATAAAAGAAAAATTACAATAATATTACTGCTAAACTTATAGTAACTTTTTTACAACTTTTGAAATTTAAAAAAGGCAAATTAACATTAAATACTATCAGTGGCGTTATAGCAATAAAGCCAAAGAAAGTCATTCAAACATTTATTGAATTGTAAACTTTAACGGTGTAGTTGGTACACCTTTTCAAATTCACACTCGTCTCAAATAAGGTAGCGTCCACTTTCCGCTCTAATTTTAAAATGCTTTAGAAACGGTAGTGCAGCACCTGGAAGTTGATATTCCAGATTCGGTATTCCTTAAAGGAAAAACTACTCGATTCCGATGATGCGTGTCTGTTAACACAAAATTAATGCGATATGAACTTAGAACTCATTGCTTAGAAGTTTTGTGGGGCATGATATTAAGAAGTGGAAAAAGAAGGGTTTACAAAGTGTTATAAGCATTACGTATAGTGTGGCATTCCAGCAGTATCACACATACGGTAAAATTAAAAATGTCCAAAGTCAGTCTTATACGTAAATGGCACATGAAATATTGTCATATCAACAAAATCATAAACTAAAACCCGTCCCTTAAATTATCTGGCCAAATTTTGTAACATGAGAAAATCATGCATAGATGGCCTAAATCGTAGTAGTGGCATAATTGCCGCTGGTAGTTTTGGCCCAAAACCAGTGGGCACTGACAAAAGGTAATACACTTTGATTATCCAGGCCAAAAATTATGGTGGCAAAATTACTATTATTTAATAAGAATGTCGATGAGTATTTATGTGCTGTCAGACTAGACTAGTCAGATTTGATTTCGCTTGATTTGCAAGCAGAGTAGGAAGAGCGCTCGAATTGAATTCGTTCGTAAAAAACGCTTCTTCTTAAGAGCTGAATTTTAAGAGAAATTCAAATATGACTTGTGAGAAAAATTAAAAACAAAAGAATCTAAGAATAGAATTCGGAACGAAAATTGAGCCGAAAAGCATCAAAACGAGTTGCCTTCAAGCCATGCTGACAAGCCGCGCTGTATCGTGTAATCGCCGAATAATATAAAACATGTATGAGTGGGACACTTATTGGTAGCTGCACACAAAATATACACACATATGTACGAATGCATGGTATCAAGCACGGTTTGTCAGCATTATTGGTGGTAAGCCAAACAGCTCGTGTAATAGCATGTTTGTCGTGTTTGTCACTTTCGCAAACACGAGCTGATTGGCTTGTTGGCTTGCCATCAATCCGTGGTGACAAGCCGCACTGAATCGTCTGATCGCAGCATCACGCATTTAATCTTACACATACAATATGCTTTAAAATGAATTGCTCGTTTCTAACTCTATAAAATTCTTGCTTGCGAATTAAAGAAGAAAACTCGTAAGCATAAATTTTAAAAATTTTAAATTTGTGCCCACGGGTCGAGCAAAAAATATGATTCATGCTCGCGAATCAAAAAATTAATATCACCAGCACGAGTTATAAAACAAGCGAACCAAAAAAAAAATTCTGCTCACGAGCCGAGTTTTTACACACTATGTTTACAAGAAATTTTTCAGCTTGTCAAGAATCAAGAAATATTATGGTTTGTAATGGCTTTTTTGTAAAAACTTACTAAACATTTTAGTGAATTAGTAATATAAAGCGTTTTAAGTTTATTGGTTTCCAAGTTTTGTTTATCTATATAATTTATAATAAAATTTTTAGAATAATTGTTAGAAAAAGTTCGTTTACAAATTTGATAAAAATGAAACACCTTTTTCTTATAGTTGGAGTGAACTTTATTAAACCAAATATGTAGACTACCTTGATCAAAACTTTCCGGAATAGCCCCCGTGTGGCAGTCCCAACGTTCCGATTTGAGTTCGTTTTTCTTTTGTTAGGTTAGTACATCGATCTCTTAGCGTCAGAGCTTGACATTTCCAAAATCTACGTAGCCATCCTGTGTGTCGGCGATTTCTTACAATTTTGACCGTGTTGTGGTCGCAAAAGACATGAATTGTGAACAGAAAACTCGTCTAGTTTGCATCATGATAACGCACCGTCACACAGTGCCATCATTATTCGAAATTTTTTGACGAAAAATGCAACAAACACCATCCAACAGCCACCGAATTCATTTGATTTAGCTTGCATGACTTCTTTCTGTTCAACCGAATTAAAAAACCATTACGTGAAACTCGTTACAGCAGACATTTCTATAATTTTAAAATTGGCCAACACACATAGAGATAGATGTACTCATGGCTTTATAGCTTTTGCAAACGTCAAGCTCTTAATTCTGGAAAATTAATTCTAGAACAACTGCAAAAATTTTCAGATTCCATGCTTTTAAACTCCTGGAGTATAAGACATTTATTAATATTGAACTTAACTTGTAAATGGTTTCTGGCATTAAGAGGATTAGATACCTTTTAGCGAATTTAAGGAACATACCGATGACAGAAATAGTTTTCGCTTTTAAAATAACATTTGAAAATAATAACTCTGCCGTGGTTGTGGCGTGGTGTAGTGGTTAGAGCGCACGCATAACAACGCAAACCACCCAGGTTTCAGTCACAGCAGAGATATGTCGAAGAAAAATTTAATTTTGGTTTCGAATGCTTAATGATGAGGCTTCAACTTCCCTCCAGACAACCATCAAAAAAATTATGCCCCCTGACTTTCCCGCAAACCTCTGGTGATGATGACAAACATCGGACGAGTGATCCAGGAAACACGCCACCTACTTTGAAAAAATTAAAATGCGAAAGTAAAGATCATCACCACTACGCAAAATCATATGAAGGAAGCTACAGTGGATTAATCATCTACTTAGCTTGAAAGATCAAATTTATTAAAGAAACTGAAGCAAAGCAATGGATGCTTTGTGGAAAGCCAATATGCTCCATAGCGAGTGACGGAGAAAAAAATCTGGACCGTGTTTATAGTAAAGAATAGCAGTATAAGTATCTCAGGCGATTTTTATTTAATGAACGACATATTCTTTGGTCTCATAAAGCAAAAAGGATAACATCAACTACAAGAAGATCAAAGGAAGGTCGGGTCATGCCAACTTTCGGAATAAATTTAAAAGTCTATGATTCATTACCTCTACATCAAATAAACAGAGGGTGCTGTTTCTGGGCACTGTTATTGCCTATAACAATTTTGTATTTTTTAGGAGATAAAAATTATTTTTTTATTACGATAATAATAACTAAAAAGTGCCATTTAAATGACACATAAAATTTCTACAAATCTTTCTCCCCTCTATCTTTATAACATTGTCCTTTACTGTCATTTACATTTTTACTAATTGCCATATTTAAGACATTAAGATAAGGTTATAAGTGTTGCTGTTTTGTTCTCATATCATATGTACATATATTTCGAGTGTAACATAATAAAACAACAATAACAACTATAAAAAAATCAAAATTCCAATAAAGAATTTAACGCATGTTATATGGGACTATGCAGAGCCAACATACCAAAACGCCTAAATGACGAATTGCAAATTACACCCAAATGCGGTGTTAAACAAAGTGAAGGTAATAAATTTCAATGCAACAAAAATATAGCTTGAAATTTTTTTTGCTGGTATAATAACCAACAACAAGCAACAACACTTTTTAAAGTTGCCTTCTCAAAATCTGGACTTGATCATTATTATTTCTCATTTTTAAAATATTTTATTTTCTTATTTTAAAAAGGGTAGAAAATACAAGTGGCAAAAGGTTTTGCAAATATTGTGACTTAAACACCTGAACAAAAGAAGACCTCTTGTGTCCGTCTGTTGTAGGTATCATAACAAAACTGAAATCAGTGTTACCACAACTTCAAATTTTTTGTAACCAAATTTCAATTAAAAATTAACCAAAATTTTAATATAAAACACATTAAGATAAAATGATATATGATGAGATAAAACATTTTTATGATGATATACATATATCCGTTTTATAGAAGCATTGACTGAATATAGACCGGCCTGACACAATTTGTAATTAATAAAGTATATTCTCATATTTATGTCGAACCCTTTATTGACAGTTTTCTTAAAGAATCGGAAAACACCCGAACCAAATAGCACCGTTGAAGAGAAATATTTACCAAAATTCACTATTACAAGCACAATAATAACTTTTCCCCAGAATGTTTGTAGACATTTTGACCAATATGAAAGGTAGGTGTAATTATAAACTGATTATAAACTTATAGTGTTAATACAGCGTGAGCAAATTTGAGGCTCAGAAGTAAATTTGCTGTAAATAATGAACTGAGTTGTCAACCTTTGACAGTTATTTAGTAAAATTTTTGAAAATTTTAGCTATAGAAAGCTATACTCTTGAACAGAGAATTTTAGTTTTGGAAATTTACTATCAAAATGGTGAAAATTTTACTGCATCACTTCGTAAAATTCAAGCAGCTTTTCCTCGTAATCAGGTGCCTTCTCGGACCGCTGTACGTAATTTAATCGCTAAATTCAAGGCTCACGGTACTGTTGCTGACAATAGATCAAAACAATATACTAGTAGTGGCCGTATGATGCAAACATAACCACTATAAGCACAGTGATGAGAATGAGCCTGGTACATCAACTCGTCGGTGTTTGCAACAATTGGCCCTTACCAAAGGAAAATCTTCATCTGCAGGCTTAAAACGTTCAACTGGTTTAAGAATTAAAGCCATCGACCATCGTCGAACGCTTGTAAATTGGCTGTTTAGAAAACTGAACGAAAACGCATTTTTCAACAAAATCATTTTTAGTGATGAGGCCCATTTTCAATTAGACGGTTAAGTAAATAAAAAAAACACAAACAGTCCTCGAAAAACCATTATATCCAAAGAAAGTGACGGTGTGGTGCAGTTTGTGGTTAGGCGGCATCTTCGGCCGTCGCCGTGAATTCTCTGCGCTACCAAACCGTGATAACCAATTTTTTGTGGCTACGGTTGGCCAATGTTGACATCAGTAACCTTTGGTTTCAGCAGGACGGCGCCACAAGCCACACAAACAGCCAAACAATTCAGTTTTTGGATGAGAAATTTCACCGTCAAGTAATTTCCTGATTTGGCGATGTCAATTTGCCGCCTCATTCTTGTGATTTAACGCCGCTGGATTATTTTCTCTGATACCATTTGAAAGACCGAGCTTACGTAAACAAATAACAAACAACTGATACTCTGAAAGATGAAATTCGCCATTGATAAGATGTGGTTCAAAATTTTGTGAAAAGAGCGGACGTCTGCCGACGTGCTAGAGGTGGACATTTACGCGATATCATATTTCATTATTAAAACCCATATTCCTATTTCATAGTGGTATGAATAAAAAGGAATTTCTCAAAAAAAAAAAAATAAATAAATTTACTTCCTAACCTCAAATTTGTCCACCCTTTATTTAGATTCAAAATAAAAGGCTGTTGATGTTATATTTACGTTTTAAAAGCCGATTGATGTTACAATATTAAAAAATCTGTGTCAATAAGCTTCTAATAGAGGAACATGTTCACTATCACTCTTTATTACTAATAACACAAAAAATTGTTTTTTTTTGACAATCTTTTTCTTAAATTCTGATGAAATTAAATTAAATTGGTCTCTGATTGCAAAAATAGTACAAGTATATGGTTCACAAAATAAAATAATGATTTTGATACGAATAGAAAGACCGCCAGATCAGCCAAAACTGTTTGAAAGGTTTTAAACGACATTACTGTTTAAAAAGACATTACTCCATGAAGATTAGAAGCTACTCAAGCAAAACGTTTACAGCACAAAGGAATGAATATAGCCGCACGAGTTAATGTGGAGAAACGTTAAAAGACTATTTTAAATATCAGAAATGTTGCTGAAAACCCATTAAATAGTTTTTGCGACATTCAACAACACGACATTACTACAACACGAAGTTAAAGCTATGACAAAATTTTTCTACCAAACGTATGGCTGTTATCAAGGCGAATTCAATAAGGTGGCCTTAATTTACTACGTAAGCGTATGTCAAAACACACGAACATTCTGTATTTTGTTTATAACTTTTCCTTACTACAGTGTTGCATTATATTGACACACCGAATTCAATTTGAGACCACCTTATTAAGTTCGCCTCGGCTGTTATATTCCATCATGACAGATGTTACCAGATCAGTTAAAACTATAAAATAATAGTTTGAAAGCTGGGTCTCACCTCCCTCTTAGTCTGCACATTTTCCGTCCTACTAACATTTTTTTCCATCGGAAATACAGTTCACTTTAGACCTGAGTATACGAAATTAGTTTTATTCGTTGTTGGCAGTAACATATGTTACCAAAAAGGCGAGACAGGTCATATGTAACGCCAATTTACATTGTAAATAAACAAAAGTCCCGTTATACACTAAATGAGAACCTTTGTAATAACCAATATTTTTTATTTCGAGAAAAAAAATAACCAAAATTAAAAAAAGTTCACATCTACACCTCAAATAAAATCAATTTTGGTAAGAAATGACCAAAACGGCAACACTGGCTGGAATTGAAACAAAACTAACCACCGCCAAATAAATTTGAATCAATTTTGTGTTTTTTTTTTTAATTTTAATTTTTTTTATTAAAGATTAATTTATTTTTGTGAAAATTTGTTTTATGTGCGCAATCAAAGATGGAAAAGTTTCGATTACAAAATTTAATTTTTTATACAATTATTTTTTGTTTTTTACTGTTTGTTCTCCTTCTTTAAGGTTTTGTTGTTATTGTCGTCGTGGTTTGTCTTTTGTTGCAACAACGTCATATAAATATTTAACAGCTGCACTGCAAGATAAAAAGCGCAGAAAAAAAAGCGAAGCCCAGATGATGGTACAAGAGTTAAGACACATATTTTTACTAATGTTTGCCAATAATGCCAAATTTGGTCATAAAAACGTTGCTGAACCAGCCAGACAGCCAACATTTGTATAAAATATAAATAAATAAATTTAAGCAAAAACAAAGAAAACGTTTTTAAAAAGTGAGAAATTACACACACATTAATTTTCCTTCTGTTTACTTATGATTTTGGTATCAACCATCTGTCTGTCCTACTGTTTGTAGGTCTTCGTTCATATAAAACTTAGTTTTGTTTTTTGGGTGTTGTTTTTAGATGCTGTTGCAACTAAAACATTAAGTTTCATGATGAATTTTTCATACTTAAGCAATAATAAAATCTGGCAACAGCGGCAGCAGCAACCATTGTATTGTACCACTAACAGTACAATAACCGACGGATATTTAAGAAAGATGTTCTCAATTAATAATGAAAATTTTTGTCATAATTTGATACGCCAGATTCTTTCGTTTATATCCGACCACATGAAAAGAAAAAACATTTGGCCACTACAAGTAAGTATTTTCTGTATTGCAACGGAAAGTTGGTCATAAGACAAAAAAATTTTTTTCTTTTCTTTCGGTAGAAGTATTTATGGCAAAGTTTCAAAAATATTTTGAAAAAATTTAAAAAAAACATGTAAGAATTGCATTTTAGATCATTCTGAAAGAATGTAAATAAAGCTGTTTTTTTTTTTTTGTTTTTGCTTATTTTCTGTTGCTTACCTTTCATTTACTTTTTATTTTACTTTAAATTAAAGATTTTTTGATTCTCTTAAAACATTTTTTTTAATTTCTTTTCTTTTACTGGGGCTGAGCATAGATAATGTTTAACGGATACGCCCGATATTACACACATAAAAACTTAATATGTAATACACATACGCAGGCGTAAATTCATACGAATAAGAATTCATGCGAAAGTGCGAGATGTGTTAAATATTGTGAAAGTGATCGCATTTGCAGGTAGGAAGCTCATTTTAATTGTTTAAGAAATTAAGCCCATAATATATATGAGATTTATCGATTGGCAATAAGTTTTATAACATTTTTAAAGTTTAAAAGAAAGCTAGTGATCGCTTAACTGAACAATATGTCTTCATAATCAAATTAAATCTTTGGTAATTCGATTTTTAAATTAAAAAATAAAATACTATACAAAACTAAATTAAAAAAACAACAACAATGCGGTCAAACTTACATGTATGTAGTTGGAACGATAGCTTACTACATTGTTCAATGCATTATTTTTTTCGTAACAAGGCCTTGTTCCAGTTTCTATGCAATAGTTTTTGTCAAGGGTATATGTTGGAACTGTCTTCTGTCGTTGCTTAGAATAATATCTTCTGCATATGTTTGATGTAGTTATGGTTCGAAATCTATGCTAATGTTCCTCATAGCCTTGTTTTTTCTTTTTGCCCCAAGAGGTAGCGCTGCCTGACGCTTGTTTTAATGTTTTATAGTTGATGTTAAGGAGGGAAAAGTGACTATTCCAAATTATCAATTTGAATTCAGAAGTAAGCAGTGCACAATTAAACAAACATTGCTCCGCTCTTTTTATCGGCCGGAGTATCACAGAAAGCATATTGGGACTTTGACATTAGCTAATGATCGTGAAGATCCGCAGAAAGCAACTTGGATTTTCTAAGACTAAAATGGAGGATAAAGACAACCGAGCAAAAATTTACACACATAACATTCACTCTACGCAAGGAGTTTTGGTCGTCTATTAAAATGAACAGCCAAATTACACCCAGCGTGCTGAAGTTAAATATTTGGTCACACAACTTGGCAGTCCGCTAACTTGAAAAAGCCACATAGATGCTAAGATGATCCAGCGTTCGTATATTTTACGATTGTGGTAGTAATTAGGAATCTCTCACTAAGGCCAGTTTGTGTTGTGTTTTTCCACTTGTTTTCTCTTTACTTCTCTTTCTTTAGTTTTTGCTAATTTTTTGCCTAAACGTGTGTGAAAATTAAAGAGAATAGCAGATCCTTGCCTGAATCAGGTGTAAGTTCAGCGAATAGAGTTTGTTGGTTTGAACTCAAGTTGTAACGACCAGTTAAGTAGGAGCTTACTCAGTAAAGAGAGTTAAGTGTGGATAACCTCTTATTGAGAAGGCTGTGATCGAATCTAAGTAGTAATAACGATCGAGTTGGAAGATCTTTAGGTAAAAAGATCTGACGAACAATTGTTGTTTGCAAAGTTGTAAACAGAAGGAGTAATTAGGAATAGAAATTGTTATTGCTCATGATAAGGTTACGAGCAGTGGAACACAAAAATGTGTTAATAGAGAATTGTTAGTTAAAAAAAAGAGAGAACTTATTTTATTTTAACAGCAATATACGAACTCATAAATAAACGTTTTTAAAAGGTTAAAAACGTAACAATATTAATTTTGCTATCAACCACAAATAACACGGTGCTATAGTGCGAAAAGTCGTAATTATGGAAAATTGTGTTTAAACAAAACACTTCAGAAAGTTTCGGAATGGTTAATTTTAGTCCAGATAGCTTCGAATTCATTTTGGTTGGACTTATTATCTATGACCCGTTAAATGGAGCCTTATTTTCAAATAATTTGGTCGATTTAAGTGCTTAATATTGTCGTGTACAGTGGAATGACTTATATCAACAGCAGAACTAATTTCAAGCACAGAAAAATGATTTTAATAAAGTTTGACTTGGACACTGTTGTCGCTTTTAGTTTTTGTCTTGAAGAGATTTGTGTATTAAAACACGAATAAATTAAAAATACATATGTAGGTGTTCGGTTATTGAATTGAGTCACTCTAAATACACTGGAGCATATTCCTATAAACGCACACTACTTTTTTTAAAAAAAAAGGTAAAAATTAAACAAGAAAATATTTAGGGGACTATAAATTTGTGTATTAAATTAGTTAATTATTCACTTAAAATATTGTTTACAAAAAAAAAAACATTTGTACTTTAATTATTTTTTTTTTTACTTAATTTTCGATATTAACAGCCATTTTTGAGGGCATTTTCCTATAAACGCACTTTAATGTTTGGGCCATTGTAGCATTATTAATAATGTGTGGATGATCCTTTGTTATGGATTGTTTCAAAAATACGGTCTGGCATTGATTCCACTAATTTTTTAAGCAGATCGGAATCAATTTCCTCCCAGACTTGTTTAATTCTTAGTTTCAGCTCTGTCACAGTCTTTATGCCTTCATTCTGGGCATTATTTGCATAAACTTTACGGGCCATGTATCCCCACAAGTTTTCCATTGGGTTTAAGTCCGGACTACAAGCCGGCCAGTCCAACAAAGGAATGCCATGTTCATTGAACCAAGATTTCGATTGCTTAGAAACATGGATTGCAGCATTATCTTGTTGGAAAATGCAATGTTCATCCATTTTTTCGTCCATAAAAGAGAGAAGAGCATCTTCCAACAGTTCGTTATAAATCGAACTATTCATTTTTGTCGGAACAAAACAAATTTTCGACTTGCCAACTGCAGAAAACGCTGCCCAAACTATAACACTGCCACCACCGAAATTACGTTTTGACATCCGAACATCTTTAATTCTCAAATCGCCAATAGCATGAGTATGAGTCTGGACCGTCTAAATTAAGTTTTTTTTCGTCAGAGAAAATTACTTTTTTCCACTCATCTGTCCATTTCATACATTTTCTTGCGAATTTTAGACGATTTTCTTTATGGTGTTTTTTTAGCATTGGTTTACATTTAGGCTTTTTCCATTTTATGTTTTCATCGTTTCGTAAAATGTGTGCAACGTGTTTGGAAGTCACAGGAATATTTAATTTACTCCTTATTTGTGTGGAATTCAATTTGTTGCGGTTTGCTTCTTGTTTTATTAGATTAAATTGTCTTCTTGTTGGTTTTGTATTACCCTTTGTTGATTTGCGAACTCCATAATTTTGATCTTTCTTAAAGAAATTTCGCACCACACTTTCCGAACGACCGATTTTACGTCCAATTTCTCTATTAGAGCATCCTTGGTCGAGAAAAAAATTTAATTTGAATCTTTTCTTGATCGGAGAAAAAAGTTCCGTTAGGCATCTTTAAAAGTGATGAAATTTATTGATTAAAATAGGAAAACTTACAGTAAATTGAGATATTACTATCAGAAACGTACCTTTGGTTGAAAAAAAACTAAAATTGATAATATTTTATTTTTGGTCACTTTTTTAAAAACAAATTTCGAGTGTGCGTTTATACGAATCTTCCACTTAAAATAGCACCAAGAATATTTGATCGCATAATTAAGGCAAACAACAAAAATAAGAAAAAAAATTGTTTACTTTTAAAAAGTACCGTTAAGTTGTCTCTCATTAAAATAGTTAAATTTTGCTTTTGGATGAGAACAACAAAGATATAACAAAAATACAAAAAAAAATTAAGTGCGTTTATAGGAATATGCACCAGTGTAGATTCAAATTAAGTTGCCGTCTTTCCCACTTCCCTTAACTTTATTTCCTTGCACCAGCACAATGTAGTAGAGCTCACCCCCTGAGTGATGACTTTAAAAAGAAAAGTGTGATCTTATTTTAAAATAATATAAAACAAAAAATTAAAATAAGAAAAATTTAATCATTTTTAAAAAACAACACAAAATTTTTACTGTTCGCATTACATTATCTCATAATAAGCCTCTCGACTTTAAATAGCAGTTTAAGATTTTTGTTTTTTATTTCCTTTTATTTCAATATGAAAAATGAAACTGATTCGTATTCGACCGATAAACACATTTTAATATGTGCCTGGGTCACGTTTTATAAAATAAAAATAAAAAAATCATGAAACCAAGTTCCTTTTCTTACAATATACAGTGTCGTCATTTTGTGCTTTTCATTAAAAAAAAACTAAAACAATAAAAATAAAAAATATTTGATAACTAACAATTACCATATATTAAATAATATGCACTAGCGTATGTAGAATATGGTCAATACAACAATAAAGCGAATAATAATAAGATCACACAAATGGCATATTAAACAGAAGATAAAATGCATAAAACCAACACGGCTCTCATAGCACAGTATAGAAAAATAGTCGAAATTTTTTTCTTAATATTGCTGCTGCAGAAACAGATATTGGCGTCCAAGACACAACCAACAACCAATTCAGGCAACAAGGATCAATAATATTACAAGAAACAACAACAGCAATAATAAGAAAACTAACATAAGAAGAGAACAAAAACAACGACGGCAAAACAATAAGCACCACCACCACTATACGGTATAGTGGTTTAAACATGTGTTAACAAGGCAGGCATGAAAGTAAGTCAGACAAAAAAAAAAAACCAGCAGACAACATACGAACGTACTGTGTAGTGCCGATAGAAACATAGAAAGACGGACTTGTAAGAAAAACTAGAAAAACAGAAAAGAAATGAATAGAAAAAATCGTTGTTTTGCACAATTTTAGTAAAAGACAGAACCTTAAATATCGAATGTTTTTATATTGCAGCATTTTATTAAAAACAACAACAATTTAGTTCTAAAGGCCCCAATGTACTATAGGATCTATTATATTACAGTTACCAACCACATGAAGAAAGCTGGGTGCACAATGGAGCTCAATATTTAGGTGCAACTTGAATTAACAGTGAAAAATTTCATGGAACGAATTTTCATTTGCGATTCACTGCTAAAACGCTATGAAATTGAAATATTTCTGGAGCGTATGATGACGGTTGTTGAAAATGTAAATGTAATGTACAAGTAAAAGATTAACACCAAGATTAACAAAAGTAATGCCGTGAGATTGAAAGAGAATTACTCGTATGTATTATAAGTTTCTAAGAACTGGTCAAAAGTTTAATTTTTGATCTCTACTGTCAACAGTTAACGAGCATGAAGCAAGCAATTTACTTAAAAAGGGCAGAAATGCTCACCAAAAAAAGTGTTGTGCTCCATCATGACAAAACGACAAAGCACACACATCTCTAATAAGCCAAAAGAAACTGATAGAGCTTGGCTAAGAAATTTTGATTCATATATCATATCGCCTCAATCTTAGACCTTCAGACGGTGTAAATAGAAATTCCGTAGAGGATTGCGAAACGCAATTAGATCAGATTCTCCCTCAGAAAATCCTATGATGGAATAATAGCCTCAAAAATGACACAAAATAAACAAAAAAAAAAAAAAAAAAAAAATGGCGTGCGTTTCATTGTTCTAGCGGTAGTATAAAGATATGTGTTCTGACGAAATAAAGAGATTAATTCCTAATAATCGCATAGTCTTTCGTAATACCCGTAGAGCGCATCCCTTTGTAGTTGACTGTCCAGCGAATCGCACAACGCATTTTAGGGAGAATTCGTTCTTTAGTCGCACTGTTCATTTGTAGAACAATCTTCCCGCGAAAATTTTTCTTGCCACTTACGATATAAATAAATTGAAATCAAACGAGCAGTGTGTTTGCTCTATATATCCTTCTTCCCATAACCTATATTCTTAGTACCAGCACAATGTACTGCATGAGTAGTGACCAGCCATTAAGTACTAGTCTTGAGTAGAAACGAAAGAGTTATCGATCAAAACGGCAAATATTTAGCTTAGTTCAACTCGTTTCGAATGTAAGCGAAGAGGTATTTCATCTTTGCTCAATTTATTTGAACTTAATCGAGCTTTCATCACAAATTGGGGTAAGAAAGAGCAAGGGTAAGGTCAAGCTTCTGATAGGTCAATCGTTGAACCCAGGATGATCCCCATCTTTTACATTTCAATTCAATTCACAAGCCTTTACGACCGTGTGTGCGATGATTTTAATACCCGTCGAACTTCGGCGAGTTGTGACAGACGATTGCATGGTCTCTTGTCCTAATTGGTGAGACTGAAAGCTGTCGTGTTTCATATACAATCAGTCTGTTGGGTTTAGATAGCAGCATCATCGTCAAAGTAGCACAGACTTGACGTATTGGCATTGTTTTGTATGGGTGCCAAAATATTCAGTGTGATGAAGTGTATGTGGATCGCTAACTTCATAGGACCATTCACATTTCCTGCTCTGGCAAAGAACAGATCAACAGCCCATATCGAGGCGTAAACTGGTCTTGTTGTGTCCATACTCTTAAAAGACAATCAAATTGCTTAAAAACGGAATGCGAAGTGAACAAAATTTGGGAACGCCTCAATTCCATAATAGGAGAAGACAGATTGAGGATAAGGTAAGCAGCAATGGCAAGGAGTGGAGCGAAACCAAGGTGTAGGCACAAAATGAGGGTATGTTTAAAATAATAATCATTCTTATAGAATCAAGAGAAGCTTATATATATAGCGGGTAATGTCATGACTTCTCAGTAACCTCAGTAAGCTTTGGGAGGTTGTCAATGCACCAGAAGATATGCTACGTTTAACTCAATGGAGTAAATTACTGTGCGATGATTACGGACTTTCTTTTAAATAGAAGAATTGGACTTGGTTGACATGTGGTTTCAGCGAGACGGTGCCACATACGGCATCGATACCATGCAAATTGTAACTGCAATTTTTAAGCAATTAATTACGACCTTACGACCTTTCATTGGATGCCAGATCATTTGATTTGACCTCACTAGACTAGTTTTAGTGGGGATACGTGAAGCCTCTCGTATCCAGGAACAAGACAGCTATAATTCTAATCCTGCAAGAAAACATTACAGCTGCCATTAGTGAGATACCGGCCAAAATGTATTCCAGAATTGGTGCTCACGGATGGACCACTTACGCCGTAGCCGAAGGCAGTTTTTACACATAATATTCTTTAAAAAGTAAATGCCAGCCATTAATTTATCGCTCAAAATAAATATTTTATTCACTTTTGCAAATTTTTTGCGTCTTTTTTGCTTCGGTCAAATAATCACCCGATTTATACAACTTGTACAATAATTCTACTGTAACTGCGGTATTCGACCCAACAAAGAATCAATTCTTTTTAAGATTTCTTTTACATTCACAATTATTGCTGTTGTTGGGTTTTTTTGTGATTGTTTAAACAATTGAAGAAAACACTTTTTAACTGCTTTAAATGTTTGTCGAATACTATTGTTGCTGTACTCATATTCTTGTTGTTGTTGCTGTTATTTGCTTAGCCCAAGAAACCTATTGGTGTTTTTGTTTAAGCATGTAAAGCTTTTGTTTTATGGCATACCAACAACAACACCAACAAGAAAGTAAAAAAAATTTCTTACATATTGTTATTTGTTTAAATGCAGTGAAATAGACAGAATTAAAGTTTACAAAGCAGCAGAAATTAAATGGGATGGAAAAATGAGGGCCCAAAAGGTGACTTTTAAAAATATAATTCCTTAAGCATCATCATTAAAAATGAATTAGTTTAAGGCTACTGTCTATTTAAAATCTTGTCTAACATACCCCTTTTTGAAGAGCCTGTAGTTGGATTTTATTAAAAGCGGTTAGCGGTAGAGCTGCAAAACAATCGATAGTACTATCGATAGTATCGATAGTTTTGTTTTTGGCTGACCATCGATAGTTTTTTTTCACTATCGATACTACCGTCATATTCTATGAGTGATTAAGGAGGCCATGTAGTCAAAGTCACATTTGCAAAAACTTGTTCGATGCCAATTGACAGCCACATAGTTACTTAGCGAAATAGTTTAACAGTTTCTTAAATTTTTATTTATTAAACTGAATAAGAATTGTAACTAAAATATGTTCGTACATTTTGCATTTATCCAAACAAATTAATCTTCATTTCTTCCGTTTGCTGAGAAATTATCCCTTTTGAGGACTCTTACCCGTAAGTCTAGCTTCCATTATTTATTTTCTTTTTATACGACTTGAAGGGATAAATTCATTTTTGAGGCGTTTTGATGACTTGAAGGGATTAATCTTTGAAGTACGAATTAAAAGTTTATCAAAACTGGCAGTTGTTTCACGCTTTCTTCATATAGTTAGTGCAGTTTTCTTCACTGGACCTCATTAATTACCTTAGTTTTAAAGCACTTCATGGTCTGAACCGTTTTCGCTATATATAAAGATTACTCTTCCATTAAAAAACTTCAATACATCAAATTTTATGAAATACCGCAAAAAATACTGTGTATTTTTATTAATATTTTCCTTTAACTTAAATTCTAATGTTATTGCCACAAGTAACACTGAGTTAGTGAAAACGTATCGCGTACTTAGGAATCAGCTGTGAAATTCTCTAACATAACCAAAGTACGTTTTCATTGTCACGTAAAAGTCTGCAGAATTTTAAATTTTACGTTGCCAATGTCAACTTTGACACTACAACAATAAATGACTGACTGAACTGGCTGCTGCGATGCGTTTTCTCTAACTAATATCTAAATTTTGACAATAGTGCAAACTCTTACGTTGTGCGTTGTTTTCACTAACTGAGCCTTTAAAAGCATTCGATAGTATCGATAGTTTTTTTTTCAAACTATCGAATAGGCCGACTATCGATAGTTTTACAGCTCTAGTTAGCGGACATTGCAGTCAATAAAGATTAATGAGCTAAACATCAAAAACTTTTTGTTTTAATAAGAGAGTACTGCGTGCCATATACATATTTGATAATATGATTGAAGTACTTCTTTCTTGGCCTTTACAATCATGAAATTTCACGCCTCTTGATCATATATTCTACGAGTACAATTAGTCATTATATTATATGCTTATAACCTAATAACTCTTAATCAATTGTTCAATTTAGCTCATGACATTAATTAAGTAGAACGTATTAAAAATTAGAGTAAAAAAATGCGCATTGCAACAGCTTATGGCGATAATCAGACACAACCCAATGGGACCGAAAACAAAATCACGGCAGTGAGTTTCGTTGAGTAAACGTACACAAAAGAATATAAAAATGGGTATAGGGTACACATGTTTTTTAGGTACACATGTTTTTTAGGTATACGCAATTGTTATTTTTGGAGCTATTGCTCAAAATTGACTTTAACTGCCGACGAAATACTAGACAGACAATAAACCGATGTACTAATGAGTACTCACTATTGTTACGAAAATCAAGCTTGTGAATCACTGCCGCTTAGTATATTGTTAAAAAAATAAACAAAAGCCGCAAAAACAACTCTACCGACAACAATAACATCAGCAGAAATGTAGTAAATAAAAATAAACGGCTACAACAAAACAGGCAGAAAAGAAAACAAATAACAAACAAGAACTGAAAGAAGTAGATGTTTACATACGCATGGCTTTATAAGAACTATAAAGAAAGTAAAGAAAAGAAATAGAAATTAGCTGAAATAATGAGAGGTTCGAAAGCTTTTGAAGCATCGTTTATTCAGCCATATAAAAAGCACATCAATGCGGATAGCAGACAGTTTATAAGTAAACTCAGCGTGAAGAGTGTTTATAAGAATTAAACTCGTGAAGTGAGTCGTGAAGTAAGACCCAGTTTAGTTGGAGCTGTTCGAAGTTGTAACAACGATCGGGTTGGAAGATCTTTAGGTTGAAAGATCCGACGGGCAATTGTTGTTGTTTACAAAGTTGGAAACAGAGAGAGTGATTAAGAATTGAAAATGTTAGCAGTGGAATACAAAGCTGTGTTAAATAAAGGATTTTAATTAAAAAGCAAACACAGAATATATTTTATTTTAACTGCAATCTATTTACTAATAATAAGCATTTTTAAAAGGTAAAGTCGTAAAACTATTAAATAAATCCTTGAATTGGGCTACTAACTTCTACCTCAACCTTTTCTGATTAAGCTCTCTGTGATTACTTTTAAAGAAAGGGCTTAGAGGAATTCATTATTGACACCAACGCTTATTTTTAAAGCATAAAAAAGGTAATTTTTTTAAGAGTTATTATTATTGTTAAGAAATATTGTAGTACTGCTACTCTGGTTTATTTTAGAGCCCTTGACTAGTATAGAGGCTTCCTATAATAGCCATCGTTGCCTAGACGAACTTCAGGATGTCGATTGGTGCCAATAGTGGTAGCTCTTCACCTCCTACATGATAGGTGCCCAAGTGTGCTTTTTAATGCATCAATGCTGCATAATCATCTTCTCACAGAATTTACACATTGGATTGAAACTACTCTCATTGTATTTTAATGCTTATTCAGTCTGCAATGTTTACGACTAGTCCCAGATACTGGAGAAAATTCATAGAGCTTAAAAATGACGTTTTTAATGTTATTGAGCATCATCTGCAAGAACAGTAAGTTAAAAAATTTCACAGTAAACTAAAAGCTATTGAGTAAAGAGGTTGTTTAAAGTTCTCTAGGTAAATAGTCTTACACTGTCGAACACTGAGCGAATAGCAAATCCAAAAACTACTGGCAGGGAAGCTGAGGTAGCTGTGGCAACATTTGTTTTTTTATCGCGAATGGTAGGCGTAGACGTTGTGACCTTAAAGTAGTATATTTAGGATACTCCACCCCACCGTAAGCGAAACAAATAGTAAGCGAAATCTTAACATTCTATTAAGGACTTTGCTGTAGTTGGTAGGCCACAACCATCTTGGCGTAGGACAAGTTTGTCTACTGTCGCTGTTATTGTTTGATATTTACTCTGAACGAATATTTTAGAAGGCACTCCAGTAGTCACTTGACAGAATAATGAATCAAGTGTAATGAAGTTCATTCAACAATTTCACTTTTTATACGAAAAATTTTTCAAATAGGGTTTGGTAGGGCCTTTTAAAATAGTTCCTTTTGCATGCCACTTAATATTCATAGAAACAATTGTAAATGTGTTTGTGTACGTATGTTTTGCTATAAAACTACAATCCTTATGGGTGATGATGGTGGTGGAAAGTAAACACGTGTTGCTCTCTGAAAATCGTGCGAATGCAATCAATTCAAGATCATGTATTAATTGCACGATTTTATTGCTAAAACTTTTTTCTTTTTTTTTTGCTTTTCATTTCTTTTATTTCTCTTTAGTCTTCTTCTGCTCTATAGTATTGTCTATGCTTAGTAAATGTCCTATAGAATTGAATATTGGTCGGTCATCATGGTTGTTTTTCTACAATGAAATGCACTGATATTTTCTTGCACTATTCTCCTTTGTCTATTATCTGTTAAGTAAACTTGTAAATGTGAGTATTTGTGCTTGTCGCCCAAAGTTTTGCTTGTTTGTCTGGTTCTGTGGTATTTTCAGGTGCATATTTACTATTCAGTTTAAATACTTGAAACAATTGCAAGCATTAACGCTTTTATTGCTTTGCCTTAACTTGGCTTTAGTTTGGTTGATTGGTTTGCTAGCTGGGATGGTTGAGTGGTCGCCGTCGCCGTCGTTGGTCTATAAAGTAATAGAAAATAATTGACCATTTTATAGATTTTATTATGTTCTACAAGAAATATTTGAACATTTATGGCAATGAACAGTAGTATGTCAAGACATCATGAAACGAGTTTAAAGCTAAAAATTTTCAAAATATTAAAATATTTGGGATTAACATACAAATTAAAGTGTTTTCATTTAATTACACTTAGTGACTTAGTGTTTGACTAATGTGGTTGTTTTTTTACCTTAATGAACTTATAGCCTAATACCTTAGCTGACTGCTAACCAACTTAAGGTTTAATAGGCCTTTATATGATATATGATTTGATGTAAATAACCGTGATAAATATGTGTAAATTTTCAATAAAACACACTTTTCATCCAATGTTTTAACATGTTTTATGTTTAGAACTGTTGTCCACACTACTTTTTATAAGAAATGTACCCAGTGTTGGCATAATTTTTTTATAAAAACTAAAATTTAAAACAAAAAAAAAAAAAAAAAGATTTTCAAGTTAAAAACTGCACATACTAGAAAAGTAAATAATTATCAATGATGTTATTTGAAAGGTAATTAAGTGAATTGATAACAAAATATATTAATAAAAAGCAATTTGAAGTTGCATTAGATTTGAATTTCACTCATTTTCGGTATACAAAAAATTTAAAAAAAAATTTATTTCGTAGTGCACTTTTTAATTAAACATAACACAACGAATTGAATGTGATATATATATATATATATATATATATATATATATATATATATATATATATATATATATACATATATCATTGATATAATGACACTGTGATCCAATTTGACATTTTTTGCCAATGGCGTGTAAGCGGGATTCAAGTACCCTGAATCCAGTGGTGCTAACCACTTTTTAGGTTAGCTCTTGTTTTCGAGATGTACAGTTATTTCGAAAGTGGAGGAGTTTGCACAACATATGCGACTCAGAAACGGCTTACTTTATTGAATAAACTAAAAACACCGAAATTTCGCAATAAAATTAACTTTAAGGCTAAAACGTTTTTTAATATTTCATATGTTATTCGTGCAGCAGATATATCACGCATACGTACGTATCTACGTAGTATGTAATGTGATCCCACTGTACTCTTGCCAAAAAATTTTATTTTAAGAAAGACTGCGCAGAAAAACGGAACTTTCTTAGACCTAAATGTGAGTACCACACACTGTATAAATTCTCTTTCTTTGTGATCAGGGTTCAAAAAAGGGATAATTACATTGTAGCATTAAAAAAGGTACGAGTTAACCCACAGCCAATTGAGTGATATTCTTACTTCAAAAATTGTTATTACAATAACAAAATTGAAAGTAAAAAACTTAAAGTAAAAAATTTTAAGTAAAAACTGCAAAATCTGCAAAAATTACAGAAAAACTTAATTTTTTAACAAAAAACTTCAAAACTGCTCAATGCCTTAAAAAACTGCAAAACACAGATAAATATGCACATGTGGCGTCGCTCACAAAAACTCCTTAGCCTTTTGCACATCATATCTTGATGAATTTAGCATTATGACTTGGGTCTAAACTCGTAAAAACTTTAACTGATCCAGAAGTTGAAGGTAAACGACTTGTGTTTGCATCCTGTGAGCCCTATAACAATGGGAAACCGAAACCAATTTTCATCACAAAACACAATTGGTACGTATTGGTATGGGACAATATATAAGATCCAAGAGTGTTAGATGCATTCCAAAAATCGCTGCTTGATGTGAATTTTAGACTTTTAGACTCATCGATTCATATTCTTTGAAAACGATATTAGCCAGTCCGAATTCTTTTGATCTGAGTTGGGTATATGGATATCATTGACATGTTTTCACAGAATGATGCTAAGTTTGCACGATTGATTTGAGAATATGATCATCTTATCTAGAGGCCAACAAGACCATACGATTTGACCCCGTTTTCTTGTGGGGTTTTCTCAAGTCGTATGCCTATGCGAATAACTCACATACCACAGCGGTTCTCACAGCCGACATAGCACATACTATCGCTCATATTTAGCCGGATTTATGCGATGGATTCATGAAAAATTAAACATTTCGGATGCGTGCATCCATCGAAGCCATACATAATTTAAGTTTAATGATAATGAAACTTCTCTTAATGAAAAACCACTATAGCGGCAGCTGATCATTTGTTAAATAAGTAAAATGCTTAATACCTTAATAATTGATTTTACCAAATATTTTCTTTTAAAATTTGCTATCAAAATGGTCTTACTTCTTTACCACTGTGCCATATTAAAAAAAAAAAAAAAAAAAAAAAAAAAAATAGCACATTGCTTAACACAGTAAAAATTGTTTAACATTCCTTGTAATGCTTTTTTCCATGTATTTTATTGTTTTATTTTGCTTTCTATTTATTTTATTAAGAATATTTTTATTGATTTAAGCATTGTGTTAAGCATGTAGTATTACAATTACAGTTAGACGATTTTACATAAAAATTTAACACTTCACTGATTTTGCAACAAAATACTTATTTCTATGCAACATATTTATTTAGAAACATACGTATATATTTTTTTTTACAAAAAGAAATGTCTGAATAGAAGTCGAACATAGACAAGGGATTATTAGCAGCAATAAATAAATAATTTTAAATAAGTACTGTAATTACACTGAAGTATAGGGAAGCATAGAGATAAGGAGTAATTATGGATGGCAACCGAACTACAGTTGCGTTGCCGAACGGCGACTAGAAATTTATATGGTAATTGAAATTAATAGATTTTTAAAGTCCGATTGCCATCTATAATCGACCCATGAAAAAATTATAAATGGAGGCCTAAAGCGTTTAAACATTTTTTGTTTCCTCCTGGTTACATGAAACAGATATGCCCTTCCAGGGCAAGAATTGTGGCTATTTTGCCCTGTACACATGTCCCCACAAAAAATGACTATTGGGCACAGCTCCAAACGTGAGGTTAATTACTTACCAAACTCACCTATCAATAGATATATTATTGCCAGATATTATTGCCAGAAAATAGTGTTACGAAAATCAAGTTTGAGGACCACTGTCGTTTGTTACATTACTAAAAAAAAAAAATTGGTTCGCTTTTAACTTTTTCAAAAACTTTCTACTTAAAAATCTTCCAACTCGATCATAGTTATAACTTAGGCTCGATTACAGCTTAATTCTTCTTCAACCAGAGTTTAACCACACTAAACCAATTCGACACGCTCACTGCGTTAACTTTTCTTCAAAACTGATCGCTGTCCGCATCGATCTGCTTTTATATGGCTGAGTAAACAACACTTCGAAAGCTCTCGAACCTCTCGATATTTCAGGTAGATTCTATTTCTTTCCTTTATTTTCTATTTAGTTCTTATGTAGCCATGCGAATGTACACATCTACTTTTTTTCAGCTGTTGGTATTTGTTGCTGCTTGTTATTGTCTGTTACTTATTTTTTTCTGCCTGTTTGTTTTTTTAGTACGTAGTTGTTTGTGTATCTTTTGGTAATTTTTTTTTTTTAGCAATGTAACAAACGGCAGTGGTCCTCTAACTTGGTTTTCGTAACAATATTATAACCTGTATAGCGTTACCGCGTTCACGCGTGTCTCAACTTCAAATATAGCAAAAATACAAAAAAATTCTACGAATAATCGCTGGCACCTAGGGTCTTAATTTCGCTTGAATAAATAACTTAAAGCGTTTTAAGTCCATTAGTTTTCTTATTTAGCTTATCTAATTAGATTTTTACCCCAATATTCATAAAATTTTAAATATTAAATGGTTTTTAATTTAAATTTTTCGTACAAAATTCTCCTAAAATAGATATCAAATACATTTTATTTTTTTATGAATATGGAGTAAAAATTTTAATATTAAAAAGTTCGTTTACAAACTTGAGAAAAAATTTAACGCTTTCGTATATTTAAAACGAGGATTATTAAACCAAATATAGACCATTTTGATAAACATTTTTCCACTTTTGCAGTAAAGACAGATCCATCTGCATTTTGCAGGCCTCTAAGAAATGTAGACTTACACTATTAAGAGAGTTCTGCACGGACCGAAGCAAATTATAATCTGAAGATGCATGGTCCGGGCTATGTGGTGCATGCATCAAAACTTCCCAGCCAAGATCTTTCAGTTTATACCGGATCATCATAGATGTGTGATGGTACACAACACGTTTTCTGTTTATCAATTCTGGTCATTTTAATTGAATTGCTTGCCTCCGTTCTGTAAATTGTTGACAGCTGAGATTAGAATCAATCATCTGACCAGATGGTAGAAGCTCACAATGAACAGTTTCCTTTCAATCCCATCAGACAAACAGCATTATCTTTAGTAGTATCAAATCTGGTTTCGCCACCGTGTGTGAATCTTCACAGTTTGCTCGCAATCAAACGAGCTACAATATTGCTTGTTGCAATACGTATTACCAGCGATATTTCGAGTCATACATCGACAATTTGTAACGGAAGTTTCTCGAATTTCAATATTTTTGACTGTCAATATTTTGTACAAAATTTTATATATGTCAAGAATTTTGTAATGCCGAATCTGGCAACCCTACTGCCACCCACCCCAAGGTATATCAAAAATTCAAACATTCTTAAAAATATAAAAAAACCCACTTGTCCGTATTATTCCAAACTATAGTGGCCATACTCAATTGAGTAAGAGGGGTACTTTTGAATTCCGTCAAACTCTAAAGGACAGAATATTTAATGCAAAAACTTATTTTATTTAGCACTTATAAGATAGACATATTTCATCATAGCCGATACAAATCATCAGTCAAAAAGTGGTCGAAATCGAATAAGTGGGCACATGCAAAGTAAATATTGATTTTTATATATCTTGACAGCAGTTAAAGCTATAGTTTCTGAATTTGGTCTGAATGACTTCTAAGTTAATACAAGTCATCATTAAAAAAGTGGGCGGAATTGGACAAATTGACAAGGTACCTCCCATATAAACTGAATATTGATTTTTCAATATCTTGAGAATGATTAAAGCTAAGGTTACTGAATTTTGTTTGAATGACTTGAAATTCAATACAAACCATCAATCAATAAGTGGGCGGATTTGGACAAGTGGGGATAGTACCTCCCATATAAACTAAATATTGAATTTTGTATATCTTGAGAGCGGTTAAAATGGAAAGGCCTCACGATTTGCCTTCTCTAGGTGTGAGATTTTGCTATTACCCTATGCCACAGTATATAGTATAGACACAATTAAATATTGGGATCTTCAATGAATTTACAACGAATATCCGACTCGAGGATTAAGTTAATCGAAAATATCAAACATTTTACAAAATAAGGCTTTCACACAGTCGCCATTTTCATGGTGAATTTTTAGTATTTTATTGCGATTCTGGAACGATTTTAATTCATTGTAACAACTACCAAAACTCCCACTATTGATATGTCATAGATCCCAAGTGAAACAAAGGGGATTTATTTCAAGCAATGAACTACACCAGATCCTATTTTTAGACTCATTGAAAGGGAATCACATTTTAATGCCGGCTCAGAATGGCAGATGCATTAGATGAAGAAGCATAAAATCTCTTAAGCAGTCTATAGCAATGTTATGTGGTTAAACGGCTGTTGAAATTTCTCAGATGGTCTGGCCTGGGATTGGACCGCGGTTGAGTAGGCGTTTGTCTTACCAACCTTACCACAGCGGGACACACTATTGATATATCAACAAGTAAAATGTCATAACTGTCAAGTTATTTAAATATGTTTGTGCTTGGAATTAAAGTTTTTGTTGAAAAATTAGTTTTACTAGTTTTAAGCTCTTAGTTACCATAAGTTGAAGTTTTTAATTATAGAAAATATTAATGTGTATTTGAATATTACAAGCTTTAAATTAAATTTATTGTTTCAACAAATATGAGTACAAAAGTCATTACAGTCCTCACAGCGACAAATCAATCCTCTTTTGTGATGCCAAATTCATTCATAAGTCAAGCACCAAATGAATCTGTTAGCAACACGTGTTTTGTGGTTTCGCAGAATTTTTGAATATCTATGAGAATCGATATACGAGAATTCCGATTACAAGTATATGAATTTTTATACATACATTCACATACATATATATTTTTTAATTTTTTACCTACAGACGATGATGACGATGCTGATGATAATATTAAATTGCTGTTGTTAATATGAATAAAAAGGTGTATTTATACGTTATTGTATATTTGATTGTATTGTTAACTGAATGTTGGTGTTATTATCCGTTAAAAGTTGACTAACTTAAAAAATAAGCGACTTTAAATACAATAAATTTATTTATTCACTCGAACGTTCTCTTTTATATATTTTAAATGAAAATCAGTGTTCATAGTGAAAAAATGAATGAATGCATTGAAATGTATGGAATTCATATGGAAAAAAGAAAAAAAAAACGCAAATATTTCTCATATACACGTATAAACATTCGTTATATGTGTATGTATGAGTATGTGTGTCTGTAATAAAATTTTAAATAACACTGCGTACACAGAGGTACGCATATATACATACCATACATGCGAGTAGAAAGTGGTTTCTGTATAAGTAGAGAGAAAGAGCTTTTCAATTAAATTTTAATTAAATTTAATTATATGAATTTTACAGGTAAATAATAATAATCAAAAAAAGCATATACAACAACAAAAACAAATACACACACACAATAAAGATAACAAACAAATAGCATTAAAATATACAACAACGTTGTTGAAATGAATGTTTAAATAGAAAGACAGACCGACAGACATACAAACGTTTATTTACACATGCTTTTGTATCATAATGCACATGCAAATGAAATGAAAACAAACAATCATTAACATATTTTAAATTAAAATTAAATTTATAAAATAGAACAATTTTTATTAATGCTAAAATAGGAATTATATGATAGCCCCCCATGCCTATTCCCTTTCCCGAGTTGACTCTCATCCACTAATGCAAATGGTAAATTAATGCTAAATTTTTGTCTTTTTCTTAAATTGCATTCTTATTCAAACTTAATAGGGATGCGATCAGAGTCCTGTTTAAGTTTGTGACTTTATAAGAATGTGGTTAGTGTCCTGTTTGACACAAACAGTAATGAGTCATATAGCACAAGTAGTTTTTTTTTATTTAGGCATTCTATTGCCAAGAGGAGAAAATGGTTCCTTGTCAGCAAAGCAGAAGCGGTCTGAATGATAGCTGACACAGACTTTAAGACCTTGTACAAGGTTAGTCGTCAGTTGTCCCCAAAAGGCTACTCAGAGGACCATTCCATAATATTGAAGGAAGGCACAACTTTACACACTGCTGAAGAGCAAGTTGGCAGAGCAAATGAACATTTTTCTGAGTTCTTAGTAAGAACCGACATTTCAAGAAGTTTTCCCACTAATTTGCCGAATGATAATGCTGATAATGGTAGCAGCAATACCTATCCTCATTCAGTGGCCGAGATTGCTAAGTCCATCAGGAATCTTAGGCCAGGAAAGGCCAAAGGCGCAGACTCCCTTTCACCGAAGATACTCAGAGCTTGCCCAGAAACCGTCTTCAACGCTATATGACTTGAAGATCAATTGCCTGCTGATTGGATGGTCTCTTGAATACAATTTCTAAAAGGATGATTTTTCGCAGTGCAAGAACTACAGAGGCATTACTCTGCTCTCAATACCCTCTAAGATTTTAACATCCATCCTCGTTAGTAGCATCAACATAACTTTTGACTGCACTATTCGTAAGTAACAAGCGGGCTTCAAAGCTAATAGATCATGTATTAATCATATAAATACGAGGACTACTATTTATATTCGGGAATACCACTCGTAACTATTAAAACTCTTTCTTCAGATGGCGTAATCTGGACACTTGCTGGGTGCCTAAGTTAATGTGGCTCTCTTTTAATGAGAAGCGCGCTATGCGACTTATATCTCATAAAAGAAGGGATATAACGTGGTTACAGGCAGTAATAACTGAACATTAGGTGCTAGGTAAGCATGTGGATCGACTTGAATTCCCTCTCGATGACTATTGTGCAAGTATTTGCGAACGAAGCAATTAAAGAGATAAGAAGATGTTAATTCTCCATAAATCTTTATTTGGCAGATTACAATTCGGAGTAAGTTAGAGGAAAGGAAAATTCTGAGTGTCAAGGTAAGAGATACCACAATATGTCGTCATAAGCGGTAAAATATTTAATCGTTATAAACAATGACCGCTACTACATGCGCTTCTGTAAAAGCAGCCGGTGTATCAAATATTGAAGAACCTTTAAGATCTAGGTGACTAACTCCACGCTACTTAACGTCGCACCCTTCTGGGTGAAGGTAATGTGTAGCATATCCACAAACGAAATAGTGGAATTAGTAGAAAAAGTTGTCTATCCCATCCCCGGCCTTTGTACCGGCATACTGTTCTTAGAGTAAAGTTATTCTATATTTTTGCTTCTTTACCATTTCATCACATACGAGAGATACTATTTATATTTCAGGAACAGCAAATAATATCAAATATTTTAAATAAAAATGGCTTTGTTGTTTTTACAAATATTTCCTGTGACAATCAATAAACTTTTGGATTCGTTCAAGCCATTTCTGAAAGCAGTTTTTCCATTCCTCTGAAGACACCTCCAAAACATGGTTTTTGAACGCTTTAACTGCTTCTTCGGCTCTCGTAAATCGTTGACCACTTAGCTTACCTTTGATTTTTGGATCATTGTATATCAAATCAGGACTGAACTGAGGATGAGACATCAATTCGATGTTTTAATTGCTTAAAAATCACCTGTTTGACGAGATGTGTGAGAGCTCGCATTGTCATGATAGAGAATAATCCGTCTTCGGCGGTTAGTTTTACAAATTCCTCCGAAGATTTCCGGCAAACAAATGGTCGTGTACCACTTAGAATTGATCGTCCTATGTTGCTCAAGCGAAACAGTGGCTACATGGCCAATTCCCCCGAAGAAACAGGCGACCATTTGCTTCGCTGTGCTTTTTCAACGAACAACTGTTGTTGGATTTAGCTTTCCTTGGAATACCCACACAGTCGATTGCTCATTTTTGATTCCGGCTCATATGCATACATCCATGATTCGTCACCTGTCACGATTTCATACACATCATTTGAAGCACCACGGTCGATCTTTTCAATCATTTTCTTACACCAATCGACGCTAGTCTTTCTGGAAATAAATGTTGCACTTTGTTGACCTGTCTTTTTTGAATTCCTTTAAAAAAAAAAATTATAAAAAGAAAGGATGCTGTGTTTGTCTTTAAAAATGTAGCCATTAAAATTTTTATATTCTTCCTTATTTTTGCCTACTTTTTATGCCAGGGCATAAAAGAAATGCAACATTTTTTCAGAAAAGAAAACGCCATAACTGTTCATGCAAAATAATGCAATATGTATTGAAGTGCAACTAATGTGCAAGGATGCCTTTGCTTCACAATATGTTACATGACTATCTTGTATTATCACCTAACGCACTGTATTGTTGCTTTGTGGTACAACAACCGATCTTGGACGATCTTCACGGAATTCATCGGCGACCTAGCTATGACACCATTCAATTTATTATATGAGCGTGGTGCTTTATCTCCATACAAAGAACTGAGTTTATCGACACATTCTTGTTGAGATAGTCCACGTCGAAAGTTGTGTAAACTAAAGTTACGAAAGTCTTCTCCGGATATTTCTGGTTTTTAGCTAAATTGGATTTCTTTACACACTGTAAGCAAAGCAAATAGCACTTGTATATCAAAACGTTGTGAGTACATTTTTGCTAAAAAATTTCAAACTTTATTACGGTGTTGCCATATTAGTTATGGACACTAGTATTGCCAGTTCCCGAAATATAAGTAGTACCCCCAGTACCCTGCGTATTTGAGTGGAACAGATAAGTCAATAGCGATCTTCTGTACATTTTTCTTTCATTGATCTTCAAACAGCCTTTGATAGTATCAATCGTCCATCAATATGGAACGTACTCCACAATGCTGGTCTGTCTGATCCAATTAAAACAATTCGTGGAGTCCCTTAGGGCATTGGGTCAAACAATTCCAAAAATGCTTACATAAAAAATAACGTCGTTGAATCTGTGGACTCTTTTTCGTACCCTGGTAGTATTATTACATCGGTCGGTGACTCGAGAGCTGATGTGGAAGATAAAATAACTATGGCTGCAATGGCTTTCCTACAACTAGGAAAAATTTGGCGATCAAGCGTTCGCATGGGAAATTACGAATACTACCTTGATCAAAAAATTTCTGGAATAACCCCCGTGTGGCGCTCCAATCGTTCTGCTTTGAGTTTTTTTTTGTTGTTGTTAAGTTGGTACAGAACCGTTTGCGCAGAACCCTATACGATTTAGATGTTTCTCAGAGACCGCCACACGGGGGTTATTACGAAAACTTCTTGATCAAGCAGTATTGCTACAAATTCTAATCATGCTGATTTATTTCAAGTTCTCGGTTTAAGATATTTTTAGATTCTTAAATTTTCTAACAAAACGTATTTATAGAATCGAATATCGAGATGTTTATACATGTAACAACAAGCGGGTGTAAAAGTGTATAGACGGTAACCAAACAAAACAAATTTAAAATGTATTAACTTTAAAATATAGTATCTTAAAAGGATGCAATAGATTAAAAGATTCATTCATTCAATTTCATTCTTTTATTTATTTACAATCAAAAGTAATTCTATATAAATTTTACATTTTAAATAAATACTTCTACTCATTCATTCATTCATTTACTCTTTCACAGAAATTACACTCACTTATTATATTGTTGTTCTTGTTGTTGTTGCTGATGTTGAATTTTTTTTTTGCTTTCATTAATGAAAACTCTTTTCAAATTTTGCATTATACGACTACAATATATATAGTTATACTATATAATGATTTCTATTTAATGTTGCTCTTACTTCTACAAATTACAGTGATTTAAGCATAAAATGCAATACGAGTTTAAGAATTCAAATTAAAACGTTTAAGTTTAATGAAATTTATAAATGTTTTCTAAATGTTATAAATTATTCTGTATAATGAATTTTATAAATTTAATTGCTGTTGTTTGTTTTTGTTAATGCTGACTGCAACTGATGATGTTGATGATGTTGATGATGATGTTACTTTTCATTGCCGTTACTATTTCTTATTCTACAATAATTGTTGCACAGCAGCACTATTAGTGTTGGTGTTAAAGATAAATGAACTCAACACCTGTAGAAGAGCATATTGTCAAGTTGAAGTTTAATGAGTAAGAAAATTTTCTGGCTTTTGTGCATTTCATTTTTGTTTTTTTTTTTTACTTTCTTTATTATTATTATTATTTTGCATGCATAAACATGTTCAAATACATTTAATTTAATTTAATTTGTGTGAAGATTATTTAAATTTTGAATAAAATTACGGGTATATGAAGCAAAAAAGCACAGCAAAAAATACCCGAAAAGCACCAAAATGGCCACACTGAATATAGAAGTAGCGAAAAACGCCGCACAATGCGTTGTCCCATAGAGTGAATGGACAAAAATATAACGAATTGTCGTAGATAAATGAAATTTCGTGCAGACATTTATTCAGGCTTAATATAGATATAAGAGACAAAATAGGACAACGAACACGCCCACCGCCCACATATACTTAAAAAACCTATCTTAAGGTATTTTTTTATATTAAAATTTGTTAATAAAAGAGGTTTTCTGCAGCGCAGAATTGTGTTAAATAAATTCAAATGACAGGTTTTTATCGCAAGTAATTTATAGATTAAAAGAAATTAAAAATATATAGAAAATTTGCGAAAATTCGATGTTGTACAGCAAATATTGAATTTGAATAATAAAATTAAATGTTTTAGGGTGAATATATTATATATAAAGTGATAATGCAAATTATTTATAATTTTTTATTTACTTCAAGCTATTAAAAATTAGTAAAATTTATTAAAAAATTCTCTAAATTACAAATTTTTGAAATATCAAAATTTTTAAGTTGTTGGTCAAATTTTGTTCTAAATATTTTTAGTTGATAACAATAAAAAATATCCATTTTTATATATTTTTTTCAATAGTCCTTAAAATTTTAATAAATTTAAACATTTTGCTAAAGTAAAGGCATTTTACAAAAATAGAAAAAAAAAACAAAAGCAAAATTTGCAACTTTTTTCTATTTGGTTTATAATATTAGAAAGTAATTAAATAAAAAAAATTCTAAAAATTTCTGAAACAAATAAAGTTTTTACATCTATTTTCTGCTGCACCTAAAATCCATTTTTTACATAGTATTTTTTATTATAAATTATCGAGAAGTAACCGAAAAAAAAAGTATCAATATTATACTACATACTATATATATTATATTATAATTAATTACCTTTCAAAAGAAATAAAGAGTGGGCAAATTTGAGGTTAGGAAGTAAATTAGCTTAAAAACACAGTTTGTTTTTTGACAAATTCAGTTTTATTCATACCAATATAAAATATAAATATTTCAATTAATAATGGAATATTATGATGGAAAAATGTCCACGTATAACATGTCGGCAGACCACCAATTGACAGCGCCAAATTGAAAAATTACGTGACAAGGAAATTTATCATGCAATAACTTAATTGTTTTGTTGGCTGTATGACTTGTGGCGCCGTCCTGCTGCAACCAAAGGTCACTGATGTCAACTGTGGCACCACAAAATTGGTTATCATGGTTTGATATGGCAGATAATTCGCGGTGACGGCATTTCCTTGCTCATTGTCGAAAAGATACAGGCCGATGATGCCGCTTAATCACAGACCGCACCATATGGTCACTTTCTTTGGATGTAATGGCTTTTCAAGAAAGGGTTGTAGATTTTGTGAGCCCCAAATGCGACAATTTTGTTTGTTTACATAACCGCCTAATTGAAAATTGGCCTGTTTTCGTTGAGTTTTTCAAACAGCCAATTAAGAAACGTTCGACACAAACAATGGTCGGCTGGCTTTAATTCTTGAACGACTTGAACTTCTTAAGCGTGAATATAAAAATCTTTATGCAAAATGTTCCGCAAAGTTCCTCAAGTGATGACCAATTGTTGTGAACGTCGACATGTTGATGTTCCAGACTCATTCTCACTACGGGCACTAAGAGCGTATTGTTGTCATCTATTGTCAGCAACAGTACCGTTCACAATTAAAATTCTTTGTTCAAGAGTGCAGCGTTCCATAGTTAAAATTTCCAAATTTTTTACTAAGTAAGGTTGACAGCTCAATTCTTGATATTTCTTCATTTGACAGCCAATTTACTTCCTAACTTCAAATTTGCTAATCCAGTATTTTATTAAAATCCGTGATGAATAATTTTTTGAGTTTTGTCTATGGGATGACGCACTGTGCGCCTGGTTTTAGATAACCGTAAAGATATTACTAAATTATAAAAAACATAAAATTTAAAATTGAAATATTCCTATTGCCATAGGTATAACAAAAAGTTTTCAAATTTTTTGAATTTTATATAAAAATTAACATTTCTTCCTTTTTTTTTAAAGTAAACAGCCTCTTTATGTTTAACAAATTTTCCTCACTTCCTGCTGAGTATTTTATATGAAAATATTAGTTTTTTTTTTTGTATTGTGCAAAAACTTCTAAACGACTTAAGGTTTTACTAATAAAATTTTGGCTTAAGTTTTGAAAGAGTTTTTAACTTAAAACTGCAGTTATCAATAACTAACCGACAATGTGCAATAAATTTAGTCATAAAAATATCAGCAGTATTAAAATTATTTTCGCAACCTCAGCTCTTAAAACAAACAACAGCAGAGATAACAACAGCAGTAACAACAAGAGCAATAAGAAAATAACATGAATATCTTAAGAAAATTGCTTTATCAGGAAACAACGAACAACATTTTTGAACAACATCCAAAACAAAAATGCAATTTCTTTTGGCATTTCATTTTTTGTTGGTTGCACATACTCTACTAGAATTTTGGTTTTTTGGTAGAGAAAAGTAATTGCAAAAGACTGAAATATAGAGCGAAAAAGAAAAAATGCAATATTGGCTAAAACCACCCTGTAATAAAATTAAAATCTCAACAAAAATTTTTAAGGAAAATTAAATAGGAGAAAGAAAAGTATAAAACACTTGAAATCATAAGGATTCTAGACAAGTTTATCTTACGCGCTTTACTTAGCAATGCACCAAAAAAATGGATGCGGAAAAAAGGTTCTTTCTCTTGTTTCTTTTATTATTATTTTTTATTATTTAAAGGGAAATTAAAAGTTGGTCACCTATAAGTTGCACGGCACCAAAGTAAAGCAAGTTTATGTGGATACATTACTAGGAACCAGAGAATAAAGAACTCTTTAAGGAAATTGGTAACATATAAGTAGAATGTGTAAGCAACAATTGTGTAGCAAACAATTATTATTTCATTACTTTAATTAAATTTGTTTCATAGATCTAAAGCAACGTTAAAAAATGCTTGACCATTTTCAAAGCATTTGCAATTGCTTAACTAAACTTAAAGAAAATAACACAGCAAAAGCAAAAAGCAAACTCAAAATACTAAAATTTTTGCTTCGATTAAATTTTTCGCTGCATAAATAAATAACTGTGTTGCTGAATGCTTACCGAAAACTTAATTATGCAGATAATGAGCAAAAGTAAAAAGCAAAAGCAAAAATGTGAGATAGTAAATAACTTCCTTAATCAGCACAGAAAACATTTTATTTTTGCTATTTACTGTTTACTACCATGTGCTGAAAGCTCTTTTATTTATTTTTTTAATAAAGGCACTTTAACGATGTAACCTTTATCTTCTTTGTCAATGTGAGATGTCTCACTTTTTCAATTGGTCACTTCAACTTTGAAAATTGTAAAAATCGAGGACTGTGTCAAGATTGTGCTGATAGTTGTAGCTTTATTGGGAAGCAATTATCGTCCTCTCGGGTTATCCATTTAGTGATTTTAAAAAAAGCCGGTTTGGCAAGGCTGTCAACTGTTAAATATCTGCCATCTGAAGTGAATTTTATTTAATATTAAACCCATCTGGGTTTTATTGGGTTTTTTATGTATTTCTTATTGAAAGGTTTTCACGATTTATCTACAACGAAAATAAGTATAATTTATGCATTTGAAGTATAAATTAATTTGGTCCTTTTCTTAGCTGGAAAAAGATACTTAAATAACAAATTTATTAGAATATTGTACATCTTTTTTCTACTTTTCAGGTAATTTTCGAATGCCGTTTTGGAAAAACTTCTCGTCTTTTAAGGCCATCTAACCTTGGAAGCGATTTTTTATCTCTTCAAAAGAAATGAAGCGGTGACCAACTAAAAGATGTTGTATTCGTCGAAACAGCCAATAGTCAGAAGGTACTATGTTCTGTGAGTAAGGATATTGCGAAAAAAGGAAGAGCGTTGTCATTATCTGTTGTTGTTATATTCTGGCCGTTTATCTCGTAATGAACGGTTAATACGATGTAATGGTAGTCGGTACGAATCAACGAGTCTTAGCAGCTCATAGTAGATAATGCCGAATTGCCCACACCAAGAGTGCAAAATTGCATTACAAATAGTAAGGCAAAGTAATTGTACTAAAAAACGAAAAATATTGTCGAATTTTACGAAGTTTGCCACAGTTATAAAACCCAAAAATATACTTCGAAAAACACGGTGGTTAGGGTGTTTTTTTAAGCCCGGTTACAAATAACCGCATGCTATTACAAGGCATAATTCCTAAATATTTGCTTATCGTACGCTTTTTTAATGATTGCTCATAGACCAAAACAAAATTCGTACTCACGAATTAAAAAATAACACTCACGATTACGAGTCATAAAACGAGCGAACCAAAGAAAATTCTGCTCACGTGCCGAGATTTTACGTATTATGCTTGATATGATAATTGAAAGTTTTCGTATGCGAATTATTTTGCTGCCAGCTATAGAGTTGATCGAGTAAGAGTATCTCAACTGTATGCAACAGTGGCAAATTTTACGTATGGATTTGGCTTTTAAGTCTTTTAGGTTGTAACTGTTGTGTGAATTAAAGACGGACACTTCACAGTAGATTCACAGAAATAATTCAAGCTGTTTTTCTGACAAAATTATTTTATAAGTCAAGTCTACTTTTATTTGTCTGGGGACGTCAACAAGCAAAATTGCCACATTTAGGCTACTGAAAGTCAAAATATAATTTTTGAAAATATCACATGCTACATAGCCAATTATATATATTTCCAATTTCATACTTTTACGAATTTAAGCTGTTAATTGATAGATCGGACCATACGATTGAACATCACTGAACCTATTAGATTCTAGGTAGGGATACCAACCGACATCGTGAATTTCGTAAAACATACGAGATTAGGGGAGATATTAAAGAGAAACCGTATATATATGGAGGGCTGTCGCAGATCGGAAGGTCGCAGTAGTTTTATACCTCGATAATAATAATTATGTTAATAAATAATGCGAGGTCATGCTTTATAATTATAGATCCTTACTTTTTTCAGTACAAGAAACATTTTTATGGATTTCCTACAAGTTTTCTACATTATTTGTTTAGTATCAAAGACTTCTTATTGAAAGGCCTTTTATATGAAACTAACTTTAATTATTCTAAAACTACAATACTGCAGATATTAAACTTTATAGGAAGTTTTTTTATATACAAATAAGATGAAAACAAGAGTCCACTTACCATAGAAACTTCATTTGTATTGATTTTACTTCTGATTTATAATAAAGTACCTGAGAAGAAAATAAGGAATGAACAATTTTTTACAAAGTATTCATTGTTCTTATGAAGGGTTATGAAAAGTTTTTAAGTAACAAAGTAATAAGAAAAGTAAACTAAGTAAAAAACCTTCTCCCACAGTCAACAAATACTTAAGAAAGTTTACTCGTAGCATCCTAAATACGAGTATAAGGGCAAGAAGAATATTTGTCACCTTTAGATAATAGTAAAAGAAGTTTTTTTACTTACCAGCAGAGAAGGATATATCCTTTGTAAGTCATAGGGAATACAAAAATAACCTACAAGTTGTACTTAAAATGTTATTAAAAAATTAAAGCAAATATTCGAATTTGCATTGTTCGAAGTAAAACTATCTCTCTCTCTCTATCCCTCTCACTATAAATTGAACATATATTATTCTACCATACGAAACTGAATTGAATATTTTCCATCACTTGATTCAAAAAAAGCATTTCTTCGTTTTATTTTTATTTCCTGTTACACAATGTATTTAGTGAAGGAACTCTTCTGCAGGGTACTAAATCTTATAAACTGGGGCAAACGTAGAAACAAACAAAAAATTAATAAAAAAAATAAAAGTTGTGGAGAAAAAAATACTTACGCAACTATTTTTTTATTTTTACTTTTTTTTGTACACACACACACACTGCATACGTATGCATTATTTTATATAACACTTTACTCAAGTTTTTGTTTTGTAAATACTTGTCCATGTAGTAGAGAGACAATAATACAAGTAGATTCTGCAACTAATAAGTTTAAGCAGTGGGCCGGCTTATGTACCGTTTGGGCCATTTATCGGTTTAAATTCGAACCAGCGGTTATTTCGAATCTGGCAATACTTATGTCATTCTATTCTGTCACTAAATTCAGTATATTATCTCCACTGAGCGAAATGAATCGATTTATGCTTGAGCAACGTTGGAATTTATTGGAAAAAATAAACTGAAAGATGTCGATTTTGCAAAAAAAAAATTTTCTTTTCGGATGAAGCACATTTTCATCTTGGTGGGTACGTTAATCTGCAAAATTGCCGTATTTGGGTCTCGAAAACCCAAACATGGTCTTACAGAAGTCAAAGCACCCATTACGAGTGACTGTTTGGTGTGGCTTGTGAGGCGGAGGCATCATTGGCCCATATTTCTTTGTGGACGGCGCAACCATTACGGTCAATGGAGAGACCAATCGCACAATGATAACCGATTTTTTTGTGCCCGTTCTTTATGGTATTGATGTGAACGATGTTTAGTTTCAACAGGATGGTGCAACTTGCCACATATCTTATGCCACAGTCGATTTAATGCGTCAAAAGTTTGATGGCCGTTTAATTAGCCGAAATGAAGCTGCCGTTAAAGACAAGTGTTATGCCGACAAACCAGAGGCCATTGAGCATTTGACGGCAAATATTCGTGATGCCATTGCCGAGATACGACCCCATACACTTGGAAATGTTCTCGAAAATTGATCCGATCGAATGAGGTACTGTGAGGTCAACCGGAACAATTGTACTTCACGGCAAAAAAATAAATTGTCAAACCGTTTTTGTTTTATTGCATTTTTAAACTTCAACTTTTAAATAGCCCACCCGATAAAACTAAGTTAAGAAAACAATATGGTAGAACATTTATAATTCTCTTTTGATTCAGTATCCATTTCTATTTCTTTAATTTTTTCAGCTTGCGTTTAGGCCAATATACTTACAGCAGGTCTTCAGGTGGTCCATTTTTACCATCCCGATAGTTTTGCAGACAGCAAACAAATGACATCCAAAGGTTGCAAGATCCGATCTATAAGTTGGTTTCATAACAACTCAAGCACATATGTATACTTTCTTGGCGAGGTGTCGACAAAAACTTTGGTCACTCTTTCTTGATTTCTTAGTTCAAATGATCGAATTGTCATTAGTAGAGCTGAGAATTGATTGCTCTACCATATTGAAGCAGATCATACTGTATAAACCGCTTCTAAACTCACGAAACACTCAATATTACCTTGTTAAAAAGTGTACGACTTCACGGTGTTTCTTTGATGGTAATACGGTCAATCCAATTTCTTTGCACTAACTCGTGTAGAACTTAGGTGTTGAGCTTTTTGGAGTAGCCAGTCTATTGCAGTAACTTCAAATTATCATGTTTGGTGCCTCTACTATCTTCAGACAGTTGGCATGCCGGTCGTGCTCAACCAATTATAAAATTTTAGATGCATTTTCAACATTTAAATTTTAGGAATTAATTGGAGTAAACATAAGTATTTTCACCATTAACCTAACTTTACGAAATTTTTACAACGTTTTCTGTCTTTCTTATAGTAAGTACGTATGAAGTAGCCAATCCAATAAAGAAAGAACAGACGTAAGTCAGATTGGCAGTAGTACTACCACAATAGATCATCCTCTTTGACCCGAAATCACCCTTTCGTTAGTTTGCAGCGAGGCAAACATGGTAGAATCTTTTGTAACTTCTTCCTTTGCTACACAACGCCAAACATGTGCAAAGTAGATGAAGAATCGTTTCATCTTCATCCCTGCAACTTCTGCAGAAGTTATTAGCCAATTGTACCAGTCACAGGCGCCTAGAATGAGTGTGCACAACGACGACACTGGGTGTGCATGTTTGGAGACTGGGCAGACTTTTCGTGCGCCTTTTATTCAACTTTTGCCAGATTTGCTGCGCTATTTTCTAAGCATGCATATACGGCATCGATGGAGTTTAAAGCCTCATTGCAAATTCTGAGCCTGCAAGTTTTCAATGCGATTCCCAATGGCAAAAATTTTCCCGTAAGTTCGGTGGTTATACCAGGCCTGAAAATTACCCGAAATATCACTGTGATCCGGTATCCAGATATGAATATTGTACTGTTTAGCCATCTTGTTGAGAGATCTGCAGCAGTCCGTAACCGCTCTCGAGATCAACTTGTGACATCCCAGAGAATTGATAGCCGCTTGGCACATTTACCTCTTAGAGACGCTGACCTTTCTAATAAGCATTAACGGAGTTCTTATGGCCAATATCTCCTCATGAAAGACGCTACAGTGGTCTGGTATCCTCACCGAATAAGCTATGTATATTCGACGACTCCGAAAAGATATGAGTCGCTCAGAGTCGTAAACGAGGTATGCTATACCATCTATACATTCTTTCCTATCCACGGCTATTGTCCTGTACTTCAATGTGAAGTCAGCGTGAGACATTGTGTAGTTGATGTTATTAGAATATCCCAATTTTGTGAGAATCTTCGAGTGACTCTCATTCGATCTGTGCCATTGTCCAGTAGCCCATAGACGCTGACTCATGCTAACAACTGAGCCCTTACAGTACGCGTTTAGCGGAAAGTGATGTAGAATTGCCTCCAGCGCCGTTGTAGGCACAGTACGTAACGCAGACGTAGTGAGTAGTGTATTATCACCGTTGTTGGACCATATAATGATACAGGCTACAGAATAAAGAAAGGTAATAACATAGTGGTTGCAGAACAGACTTGATGATATCGATTATGTCAAAAATATCAACTTGTTTACTCTTACCTAGCAGACATGCAAGCTAGGTCGGGAGGGGTAAGCAAGACAGCGGTCTCCTAGGTTGGTTTATTTTATATCCATTAATTTTAAATATGTAGGATTGTGTTACCCAAAGTTGGTCGAGTTGGCAATGCCGTCAAATACTTAAATAAGTACGGCATTACCAGGGTAACACACTATCAACCTTGACACAAGCCAATAGACCAAAAACCCACAATACCGTCCCAAAAGCACTGATGTGGTGTATTTTCTTTTTAGGCGTTTTGATTATCGTAACAATACATTTTGCCAGTAATGAGAAGTACATTGTTCCACTGTGCCAAACTCTTTAATATGTTGGTTATACCCAGCAAACACTATTGTACGATTTAAAATTTGTTACATTTACTGTAATGCAGCATTTACTGTCGATGTGTGTAGTGAAAATGTGTGAGTTTTCTACATGCATATGTATGTTCTTGTATTGAATTTTAAATATACGCATGTGTTAGTTACATTTTTTTTTAATAAGAAGTGAATGTAATAAATTTTTTAATGTTTTTTTTTTGCAACAATAAACTTAAGTAATAATGAAGAATTCTTGTAAACTAGAGACTATAAAACACAAACAGTAGAATAAAACTTAATACAAAAACAACAGCAATAATAGCAAGAGTGTTAGAAAAATGCAAAGAAACCCAACCAGCAATTTAAAAATGAACAGCGTTAAAGGAATACTGAAAGCAGAGTGGGGGAGGTGGTTTACTGAAGCAAATAGGGATGCATTTTAATTAAATGCCGTATATAATAAAACAAAATAAACACTTTTGCTAAAAATTTCCTTTAACACTCATTTTATTTTAATGGAAAACAAAAAGAAAAACATAAAAAATATCATTAAATAGTTTTTCCTTAATTTTCTCTTATTCTTTCTACTTTGTTTTTCAGAGTCGAAGGTCTTTTTAATGTTGAAAACAAGTGACTGCGTAAACTAACACTAAAATAAAAAGAAAAAAATTTTTTTACAGCAGGACCCATTGTTAAAATATAAAGAGAGAAACAACTAGAATTTAAAAATTCTTTTATTTAATGGTGGGAGTGAAAAAAGAGGAAAAATAATACAAAAACACTATTTTACTTTCACTTAATGACGAACGGGAATAGTTGTAATTCCTGAATTTTAAAGCAGATGGTAATTAATTAGAAAGTGACTTGTTGTTCTTTCTGAGAATATAACAATTTCAAAAATTATACATTGTAGGAATGCATTTCTATGAACAGTTTCTTTTAATTATCAGTCACCTTTTTTATACTTTTTTTCGTATTTAGGTTGTTTAAAGGTGTGGTCCAACCAAAACGCATGATGTTAATTTTAATTAAAACAAAAAGTATTCAGAGAATTATCTTAATAATGGCATGGTGTTGTGGTTAGAGCGCACTCATAACAACACAAACGACCAGGTTCGAGCCCCAGCAGAGAGGACATGACCAAGAAAAATTTAATTGTGGTTTCGCACGTTTAATTCAACTTCCCTTCAAACAACTCCATCTAAAAAATAAGGAAGAAGCCCACTTGACCTTCCCGCAAACCTCTGGCGATGATGACAAATATCAGACTAATGATAAGGAAAACACGTCACCTACTGGGAAAAATTTACAATTCTAAAGATCACCACCAATTAGCAAGGATCTTCACCACTACGCAGAATTATATGGAGGACGCTACAGGGTATTAATCATCTACTTAGCTTGAGAGATCAAATTGATTAAAGAAACTGAAACAAAGCAATGTATGCTTTGTGGTAAGCCAATATGTTCCCTAGAGGAGTGATAGAGAAAAAAAAACTTAATATTTATTATTATGATAGAAGGATCTATGACATCATGATCGGCATTTGGCCGATATTTTGTCATCGGCTTCGGTGGCACACATACCTTTATCCATAGATCTATATTTTTAATGACTCTGATACTTTTGCTCTTGAATTGTTCTTGGCTTAACATCGCCATGACATGAGATAACACGGGCATTTAATTTCTCGCGCAAAAGAGCCATTGTTTCGTTGGCTGAGTGGCTTGTGGCACCATCCTGCTGGAACCACATACCATCAATATCTGGCCACATAAACCTCTTCAAAAAGTCACTCTTTGTGAATGCATCGGCTTATCAACAATCACTCGTGAATTATCATATGCCCAAATGCGGCAATTCTCCTTGTAAACGAATTCACACAGGTGGAAGTGTGCCGCGTCACTGAAGATGATTTACTTTGTAAAGTCACAATTCTCTTATGTTTGTTCGACTAATCACTCGGCATATTGACGGTGCTTGAAATGGTCAAAAGACTTCAGCCCTTGAATCAATTGAACCTTGTAAGCATATAAATTTTAAACTTTATTCAAAATTCGCATCAGTTATGTACGTGAGATGTTCAATTGTTGGGCACGACGACGAATCTAGGTTCACGGCTTTTCTGACACACACTCGCGAACAACATGTTTTCCGCAGAAGGAACTAGGCGAGCCTGCACAGGTGTTTCAACAGTTCCTATAAGCCCGGTTTGCTGAAATTTGCGTATAAATCTCCCGATTGTGGACACAATTGGTGGATTATGCTCACCAAAAAACGCCTATTTACGTGAAAGGCTCCAACCATTTTAATGCGCTACTCAATTGTGCACCCCTCCAAAGAAAAGTCAAATTAAGTTGGGCAAAAAACTTGACGTTAAGTTGTGACTCATAACTAACATCGTGCATTATGGTTGGACCGCCCTTTAAAACAGATTTTACGTTTACATAAATTTTGATCACCTGGGCCAATGTGCCCATTCCGTTAAGGATAACATTTTTGAATTCACAAGTCTTGTTGGTTATGCTTCTTTAGTACCAAAACAAGTCCATCTTCTCTATTATTTGGTCATACATAAGGAGCTTTTCCGTATTTGATGTGTTTAGACGTAGTGTTTTAATCTCATTGATGTTTATTTTTAGACATATGTATGTACCAGGGTTGCAAAAGTTGGTACAATTGTAATTTTTTTGGTATTAATTTTGACTCAAAAGTACAATGGTACACCAATTACTCATTTGGCACAGTTTTCGAACTTTCTCTTTTTTCTTCATTTTTTTTTTAAGGAAATTCCCTAGTTTATCGTTTAATTGATTTACAGTGGCAACTTATCTTTATTATCATTTCTTTGTGATTTAATTTTTGAATTTGTCTGTTTATTTTCAAACAACTGTAACTAACTTCACTTTTTTTTAGTAGTTTTCTCTTATTACAACAATTCTAGCCGACAGATTTTTCATGAAAATGTAAAATGTAATTTTAAATGTAAATATAATTAAAAAATATATTTTTTTTGGGTACAATTTGGGTCGAAAAAGTACAATTTTATGAGCTCATGGATACGATTTTGATGTTTTCATTTTGCAACCCTGGTATGTACACAGATTGCTGTGCTCCGAACTAAGCTCAGATTGATTTACGGCAAAGTTGTGCAAGGGCTGCCAGTTGTTTCAATCTGCTTTGTAGCCCCCATGCTATACCTCTTCTCTGCATTGCTACCATTTGCATCACTTGAATCAATGATCAATCAAATAGAAAGGGTGCTTCTATGATAATCTTGAATCAATTATTTGTCTTTAATTTTCTGAGTGATTGCTTAAATATTTCAATTAACATTCTTATTAGTTATCACCTGCTGTTTTAATCTGACAGCATTACAAAAAAAAAAAATATTTTCTTTTAACGGAAATTACGCGTTGTTCAATTAAATTTATGACCTGGTAACAATTTCAGCTTGGAAACCTTAAAACTTTTCATTTATAAGTATTTGGCATAGTTTAGTAGTATGCGCAAAAAAAAAATGAAAAACTAAAGAGACAATATATGGACACAATGATTTATTTCTTTTCATATATACAAGTATATGGGGCATTAGGAAAAAGACGAGCAATAGATGTGTCTTAATAAATTTTAGTTTTTCCTTTCAAAACTAGTATTTCGAAAATAAAAGGAAAAATTCATATTTATTAGAAAAACTCTTGTTGATTATCCACTAAGTTGTAGAAGAAAGAGCGCGCGTATAGTATGATTAAAGTGAAAGTGATTCTTATACACACTCTACTCCTTTATCCACTTTTAATACAAATTTTTATACAGTCATATAGTTAACGATAAATCAGCAGTATTTTTGTAGTAGAAAAACAAAACTGTAAATTATGTACTTTTCTTTTCATTAATGTTTTAAACGTTTTTTCTTTTTCTTCAACATTTTTCCATTTTTAGTATGAAATATGTGTATGTGAGACAGAGAGAGAAAAAGAGCAAAGGATTGTGTTTACTCATAGTATTGGATGTTTAAAAAAAGAAAGAAAGAAAGAAAAGAGGAAATAATAAAAAATGGACATTGAAAAGTTTTTTTTTATAAAAAGGAAAAATTTATCATATCACTTGAAAACTATTTTCTTTAAGTTTATTAAATAAAAAGGAAATTTATTTAAAAATTTTATTTAAACGTATTCTTGTAAACTTATCATAGTTATTTTCTACAACAATGAGGGCAGTTTAATAACTTAGGTTGGTACATCTGTTGTTGATAAACCCGCTAAATCTTAACGACATGTCATTTGCAAAAGCTGTCTGAAACGCGTTTCACGTAATGGTTTTTTAACTTGATTGAGCAGAAAGAAGTCACAGGGAGCCAAATCAAGTGAATTCGGTGTCTGTTGGATGGCATTTGTTGCATTTTTTGTCAAAAAGTATCGAATAATGATAGCAAAGCAGCCTCCTCTATACCTAATTGGCTACAGCTTGGAAAGTTCCGGAAATGTCTCAATTGATCTCACATTCTCTTTTTTATGTCCATTAATTGTAATCGTATAAGATCGTGTTACCCAAAGATGGTCGAATTGGCAATGCCATCATATACACAAATCAATATGGTAATGCCGTCAAATACACAAACCAGTATGGCTATGCCGTCAAATACAAAAATCACAACGGGTTTACCAGGGTAACACATTCACAACCTTGACACAAGCCAATAGACTAAAATCCCACAATACAGTCCCTGATGTGGTGTATTTCCTTTTTAGGCATTTTTATTTTCATAACACTATTAGACTAGAGGCAGAAATACGTTTATTTTTAACAGCAACTGAAAAAAGACAACCTTATTCATTTTGAAAATTGAATAAATTTAATAAAATAAAGAAAAATATCACTAAATTCAAAGAAGGTTTTGACTGAGTTAAAAAATCACGGTAGACTTAATGTAAATTAAAGAGTGGCATGCATCCAGGTGCACTAGTCTAAGCTACTATAGAGTGGCGCGGTCACAGATAAGATGCTGTAACGACTCCACTTTCTCCTTATCCTCACAGATTCTACAGCAGCCAAGTGGTAATATTAGTCCAACTGTGTTCCAAATTGCCCAATGCCCATCTGTCTGTCAAGCCTGATAACGGACCAAGAATGGGATGTACGTCGTCCCCCTGCATGAGAGCGCAAATGCAGCTGAGAAGACATTTCGATTTCACCACGTAGCACTTAAGATCAGTAATTGCGGTGAGACTCGCCATGTAGATTCTATCAAGATTCATTTTGCGGATACGCCTAGCGGTCATGCCTATTGCGTAAACCCCTGCCTGAAAAACAATGCATTTACCCATTTCCGCCTTCGAGCAATCAGTATAGACGAAGACTGTGTCATCTCGTGAGATAGATCCTGCAGGTAAAGATTGGTTTAATGACCGCCCTGTACATTCAGTACAAGATATTGGATCTAAGACCCCAGTTTTTAAAAAAGCCTTACTGCAAATGAAAAACCACATAATGATATCTTCACCCGCTCTCAGCATTACGCCTTGACGAAAGCTTCGAGTTAAAAACACGTGCAGGTAATTAGCCTCCCTAAGAATTTCAGAATAATGCCGCCTAACTTTGGCGGTCTAATAGAGTAAAACTAATTTAAGCTAATTTTTGGAGCGTACTCGAATAATAGCTTTTAATAAAATTGTTACAAATTGAAGCACTTAAGCACTTAATCTAACTCAGTATATGCAATGATTAGAGTATGTGTAGTGATCGGGAAAAAACGCCACCTATTGGAAAATATTACAATGCTAAAATAAAGATCACCACCAATTAACAAGGATATTCACCACTACACGATCCTATGGAGGGAGATACAGTGGATTTAGCTTGAAAAATATACTTGGTTAAACTGAAACATAGCAATAATTGATTTGTGGAAAGCCAATATGCTCTCTAGAGGAGTGGCGGACAAAAATTTTAATTTGCCAAATAATACATTTCTTTTATTACGTTTAGGAAAATAATTTTTCGTATAACCCAATAAGCACTCAAAAAATTATAATTCAAGTATTTGAAATTTTACTGGAATTCAACTTTATTTCCAGTAATATTTTCAAGTAATGAAGTTTTAATAATATTGTTACATATTTTATGAAAAAAAAAAAAACGTATAATTTGTAAAAATACTTTTTTTAATAATAAGTAATAAAATAATAAAAGTTAAAAAATTAAAAGTGAATACAATGGTAAAAAACCAAAATCGGATGACTAAACGCTCGGCAATATAAGGCTGACCAGTTAAAAAAAAATTTTAGAAGTGAAATGTTATACATACATATGTATTTACTTATATAATTTATGAATTTCTCTGTTTGATGTTTAAAATTACCTGAATTTGCTTGTCTTTGAAAACTAACTCGATTTCAATCTTGTTTCTCATTTCGGCATACAGAACAAACATATAATTAATGTTTAAAATTTTTTCGGAACAGCAAATAAATATTTAGTAACAATTAGAATTACGCTTTTTATTAGCTTGAATTGGGCTGTATTTCAAGGTTTGAATTGGGTTGAACTCAAAGCTTTAATTGAACTGTATTAACACTGTAATGTTCGATTTGAATTCAAGTCTACTTTTTGCTGGTATATGCTATTGAAGCAAAGTATATTTTAACACTTGAAATTCGAATTTATGACTGCAAATAAACTTGTTTTACACTTGAATGCCAGTTAAAATACTTGTTGGGAATAGCAATTCTAAACTTAAAAAATTATTAATAAAAACATATATTTTTTCCACCATAAATCATAGCCCTTAATTTTACCAGAATATTCAATAGTTAATTTTATTTTTATTAAATATGTGCAATATATCACAATACAGTGCTTATCACATGCAACACTGTATACTACAATATAAAATCTATTTACCAGCTGGGTTGAAAATTGGAAAATTGTGGTTTTATGTTTAATTTAATACTCATTACTAAAAACCACGTTTCAAAAACAGCTTTAAAGTTCACACTTTATCCATTTGAAAAAAAAAAACGCTCACACTCGAATTGCATGCATATGTATGAATAAGAGCCAGCCAGGATATTGGACGTGAATGATTTTCTCTTTTTTTCTCTTTTTTTATATAGAGAGTATTTATTTATTTTGGTGTTTGTAAAATAATTGAAACACAAGCATAATTAAACAAAAAACAACAACAGAAAATGTATACTTATTTCAGAGAAAAAATTAAAACATCCCACCCAGAAAATTAAATGAAAAGCTGCAACAAAAAAAAGCAACAACAGCAAAAAAAATTTTGTATAATTTAAAACCGTGATTTTCAGGTAATACTGGCCAACCTGGGTTGTCATACACGCGGATATTAATTTATAAAACATTACATGCCACAATATTTGACAAATAATTAAAAAAAGTATTTATAACGAATGAATTACTAACAACAATTTGTGTTGCAAAAAATACAACCTTTGGCAACCTCAAAAAATATATATAAATTGTATAACAAATCAGCTACATTAATGAAAAATGGTTGATCCAAAAACCACAAAACATAATGAAAATGATTTATATATATATTTTATTTTTTTACTTTATTTCATTTAAAATATAAATTAAAGAATAGCAAAAATAGTAATCAATGATATTAGTTATTATGATGGCATGGGTAATAGAAAATGCGTTATGAATATGATGTAATTACTGCAAGTTGTTGTAATACCATAAAAACCTATTGTAATGACAATTTTTGTATAAATTATAAAATAGAATTAAATGAAAGAGAAAATATTATAATACAAATACTATTCGCCTTACCGTCTTATTCATAATTACTTAAAACAGCTTTATAACAGGGCTATCAGACAAAATCCAAAAATTTGTATTCACAAACTCTTTGCCGTTTATGTGTTATAAAGATCTTATTAGTAAACCATTTATAAATTTTAATCTTTTATTCTAGACTTCTTAGCTACTTTTAAGCCTTTAATAAGTTGAAATTTGTGTTTGTATTTTTCATTTTTTTTCAAAAGTTGAAATATATAAGCAAAATATATAATTACAATAAATGTCATAAATATAATTGTAAAAGCTAAGGCCTGACCCAAGCGGCCGCAGAATTATAAGATTTATTGCTTGGGTCGAAGAGAATTATAAATATTAATACATTATTGTTAAAAACAATTTATTGATTTGAGATGATCTTCATGGACTAACTCAACTGCCGATCAGTGAGGTATTTGATGCTTAAAGTCGGAAGCCTTCTCGGGAAGTCTTTCTCGAGAGCTAAATGCAATGGATTTCGATCTATATTAGTTATAAATGTTTAAATAAATGTTTTTATGCACACTTTTTTTTAGTTTTCTTGTCTTTATTTTCTCAATACTTTTATTTTCCCATAATAAAAATAATAGTGCAAAAGAACCTGTCTTTATGCGAATTATTTATGTGCGATTTTATTTATGTGCGACTTCTTTTGTGCGATTTATTTTATAGGTTTTTTTGTACGATATATTTTACGATAGTTTTTGAAAGTTAAACATAATAAACGAAGTTATCAGCAGTGTTTGAAAAATGAACATAATTAAGAAATATTTCGGTTATTTTTTGTTTGGTATATAATATTGAAATATATGTTATGACTCCAACCTTGCAATAAATTAGAACGTCATTTCCTGGCCATCGATAAAAATTCTGAAAGAACTTTATAATTCCAAAAGGAACTTTCATCATGTATATCTTTCTATCGAGATATATGCAAGCATATGGTAAAACAGGCAACGTCGTAAAAATTGATTACCGACTACATGGTACCTCAAAAAATGGCAAGTGAGGTCGTATCTTTTAGTGATGAATGCGATTATGAAGAATAATGATTAAATTGAGTTTTATATAAAATGAGTAGATATGTAAATAAAATGTTTAAAAATATTCACGTTTGCACTTAATTAAATAATTAAAAAAGTTTTGTGTTATATTCGTCGCGAAACTTTCTTTATGCGGTCCGTATTAACCGCAAAAAAAATAGTTTTTATTTATGTTGCAAAAACTTTTTTTTTAGCGTATTGTGATGTTTCGTATAATTTTTTTTATGCGATTTCTCATATTCGCGAAAAATTCCCTCTAAAATTTGTTTAGCCTCTATTTCGAGCTTCTGATACGGTATGCCGTATCTTTAATACGGTATGATAAATATATAAAGTGTATATAAAGTGTAAACTCCCGAAAAGCGTCAATATTTATTTGAAAACAACTTTGAACTGTTACAATTATTACGTGCCGAAAGGTCTGCATTTTGGAAGAAACTTCTTGCAGCGTTGCCGTCATTAGAGATTCCAAATCGGTGTTTTGGCTGTTCAATAACCAAATTCATTTGACGCCTAAATTCATTTTGAATGCAGGCTTTGTTAATTGAAACAATTTTCTTTTCGTGCCACTTCATTATTGGAAGTTCATAAAATAAACGAAGAAGCCAGTCGAAGAATTGAATCCACCAATAAAAAGGCCGGGTTTTTACTGACTTAAAATAATATTATAGTTATTTAATAAAGGTCCCTATTTCCTACGTGGTTCAAAAAAATACTCTGTTTTAATTTACATAAAGTAGATTTAATACATATGGATGGATAACCATAAATCAAATTATTTTTAAAAGGAGCAAGTATGAGTAAGTTTTTTTTCACCAGTAGTTGCTGGATTGTTTGTATTAAAAAAAATCGCTTAACTTTGCTAAGCTCACTACTTTAAGTCCACATATGGTATTTTCCAAAAATGGCTGATTTTTTGCCTTAAAAAACTGTAGAAATTTCACTTTGAGAAGTAAATAGTCTGTGTTTTTACTTTTATTTAAAAAAAAAGACAAAAAAACTCTTAATTTGGAAGAACGTAGCAACATAACGCAAAATGATACCAAAAATATTTTTTTTATGTCCAGTGATGTAGAATTTTATCTACTTTTACGTAATATGAAAATTTGTACTGTTTTAAATTAATTCCCATTCTAATTATCAAATACCCCAATATGCGATAAAAAATAAGATAAATAAATAAGATAAATTATAGAATAAAAATACAACAATAGTCTCTCTAATGAGAGACTTTCAATCAAAAACAATAAAATTTCCTATTGTTGCCGCCACTGATGAAGCTCACATCAAAATAAAAACAAGAGATAGATTGGCTCAAAACTACATCAATATAAGAGGATATTACTCCCAAAATGTTCAGATTATTTGTAATACAAATTCAATAAAAATATCAATACTAGATATTAATTTTTTCCTTTTTCTAGATGATTTGTGACGCAAAGAACTTGATAAGATTCCTTGAAAAGTTTGCTTTTACTTTTCATTTGCACTTTCACAAAATCTAATCATAAATTTACCAAAAATTTAATGGTAATCATAATAGTGATGTACAAACAAAAGAAAAGAATACTGGTACTTCTACTTTACTTACTTACTTTTTACATTCAATAAAAAAATAGAGTTTTAAAAGTATTTTTTTGTTTTATTTCTTTTTTTTAACAATGAGAAATATTATTTTATTCTTAATAATTTTATTAACAATTGTAATATTATTTAATTACTTTTATGTATTTTGAAAAATTATTTAAACAATCGATTGATTACTATATGCATCACTAACCCCAAAGTGACAAATAAAAATCATGGTGTTGTAGAACAATAAAAACGTTTAATAGTAAATCGCCTCTTATTTAACGTTTCTGGATAAGAGTTTCTATTTTAGGTTTATAAGCAGTGTTGGCGTAACTTTGAATTTTTTTTTAACCAAATTTCGTAAAATTTAACCAAAAACAAAAAAAAAATATTTAACACAAAAAAACAATAATTGATAAGGCGTATTCTCCCATTTCTACTCAACTTTTTAACTATATATTAACAAACTTCGCACAACAGAAAATATCGTTCTCTAACAGATATCTTAATAAATCGCTAAATAACCAAACAAAACAGTAGCGTAACTGTGAAATATGTCTGTTATTTATCAGCAATAAAATTTTTTGCTTTAATTGTCTATCAAAGCTTAATCTGTGCGAGAGATTATTTATGCAGCTCAGAAATGATGATTTTCACATGAAAAAAAAGACCGCAGGGATGATGAATTGAAGGCATAGCTAAAATTTAAAAAGCTCATCAAACAAAAGTTTTGGCAGCAGCAGGATTTATCAGAAAGCAATGGAACTGAGTACCGCACGAGTTAATGGCGAGAGATGTTGGAAGGCTAAATTTTGTGTCCGAAATGTTAATGGTAAGTCATAAAAAAGTTGTAGCGGCATCCGATCGAACGCTCAGGCAAACGTTGAATGATCAGTTGAAATTAGTTAGAAAGTCATTTCAGCCGCCTTATTATTGAGACATTGCCTGTCCGACTAACATTTGTTCCGAACAGAATATATTAGAACACAGTGTTCGAAACAGTCTCAATTCGTTATTAGCCTAAAAAAAATTAGCTGTTTCTTGGCACGAAGTCTATACGTTACCAGGAAGATGGGAGAGGCCGTAGCTTACTTACAACTAAAGTTTACCAAAAATACCTTTTTTTAAGTGCTACTCTCAATAAGAACCTGGGCAATAAAAGTTAAAAGAAATCGTTATATTCTCTTTGCTTCGAGAAAAAAGTAAACAAATGGAAAAAAAGTACACATCTACACATTGCAGAAAACAATAACCAAATTTGGTTAGAAATAACCAAAACGGCAACATTGTTTATAAGACAAAAAGCGTTTGATATCTAACGTATACGTAGAACCTAAAATAACAATTTATTATAAATTAAACCGTTAGTCTTTAACGGCAATTCCAAATTGTACCAGCCTTGATCATTAAGTGGTCAGACGATGAGAAAAGTGTCGCTATTATAGCGATTTTTAAGCGTAGAATGAAAAACTCATATTTTCATATGTTTTCTCAGCCCGCTCGCGAATTCTGAAGATATAAATCATCACTTCCGATCGGTCCGAGCATATACATTTTGAAACCAGATTACCCTTAAAGCCGTTAATTCATGAAAAATCATAAATATTACGCAGGTTTGAATTATTAAACAACATTTTTGACTTGTGGCTTTCAAATATCGTGCTAGATATTTGTAGTGAAGCACGAGACCGGGACAATAAGTTTGTGACTTTTTTAATTTCTCTCTTCTTAGCTGAAAGAGCAACACTGCTTCTGTGAACAGACGTCTGTTATCTCCTATTAAAATTTGTACAAGCTGCTTAATTTAGTTTACGTTAGACAACCACTGATAGCAGACCACCATTTAATTTGAGCAGATATTGGAAACAATTAATATGTATTATTTTTACGGTAAAAAGCCAATACACAAACCAAGGCTAAGCTTTATAAATACTATGGAAACTCCGCAACATAATTTCTAAGTCACGGAACACACGATGAAACTTTTCTTGCAGAAATTTTCTTCAACTCTCTTCTAGACTTGCATTCGCCTCTACACTACGATATTTATTTCAATGAAATTTACAATTTTCAAAAAAACATTGTTTTTGTACGATATTACGAATTTCATAACAAAAGAGAATTTCATAGTACATGAAAGAGTTGACGCCATTATATTCGTTTCTGCCCTCTTTCATCGTGTTTTCCGGGACTAATGGAAAAAAATGGCTTACTGAGTTTCGTTGTAACCGTAGAAGAACGGAAGATGGCAAACTTTCTCGACTCCCAGTTAAGGTCTCTACACCCAAAACAATTGAAAAAAATCACGATATGGTTTTGGCCGATCGAAGATTGAAAGTGCGTGAGATTGTGGAATGGTGAGTTGTTTAAATTTTAAATGATAATTTGAGTAAGAGAATGCTGTCCGTAAGATGGGTGCCGCAAACTTAAGCGTGTGGACAAGTGGGCGTGAGAAATATTCCGTAGAAATTAAATATTGATTTTTTTATAACTTGGGAACGGTTAAAGTGTAAGTTTCTAAATTTGGTCTATATTTTTTCATCGTCAATAAAAATGATCGGAATCGGACAAGAGGACGTGATTTAGAGGACGTGATATCATCCATTAAATTTCTGTATATCTTGAGAGCGCTAATAGTAGAAGTTTTTAAATTTGGTTTAAACAATGTTGTGGATAATACACGCCGTCTATCAATAACTGGGCGAGATTGGATAAGTAGGCATAAGACCTTGCAATTATACGAAATATGGAATTTCGTTTATGTGAAGCAAAACAACTAAAGCTTCATTATCTATCCACATTAGCCAAAAAGCAGAAAAAGGTTGAATAAGCGGGTATACACAAAGTACACCGGGTAAAAGCTATCTATGTACATACATATCTTATATATAAATATAAATGTATGTTTGTTTAAAGACTTCATACAGAAAAAAATCAGATTCGACAGTGTCTTTCTGCAAAAGCTATCTCAAATATTTGGGTTCGAACCGGAAGGGGAAAAAGAGTAATAAAAGATAACTAAGATAGTAGTTAAGATAATAATTAAGATGGAGGTAACGAAGAGTACTCCGGGTTTAAGCTTGTTTTAAATAAAAAACAATTTTTAAATCCTTTCTGCAATTAAATAATTTGGGATAAAAAAAGCTTCGTTGTCTCCATAGTGAACATTTACTATAAACTAACCTTAATTTTATTTTTGTGTTGCCAATGACATCTGTCAAACATATTTAGCATACATCAAATCAGTAAACAAACAACATCATATTTTTCATCGTGTTAAAGATGGCGATTTTTGTAACAGTAATTTTGTTTCCATTTCAAAACAAGTGCTGCAGCGGTGCTTCGATGTAAGTCGATGCTTGTCGAGGCATATGGTGTTCAATTCTAAACGGAAAAAATTATGGGGTAATCCGGGACAATCAACAACTCGGCTGCAAACCCAGATCGATTCAGCAGGAAGACATTGTTCTGTGTGACAAGGTGTAGTGTACCACGAGCTCCTGAAACCTGATGAAACCATTAATACAGATCTCTACCGAGAACAAGTGATCAACTTTCACCATGCAGTGATAGAAAAATGACCAGAATGGGCCACAAGACATGGCAAGGTAATTTTGCACTATTACAATGCACCCGCACACAAATCAAGACCGGTTAAGGAGGCGGCTACCCTAACCGCCGTATTCACACGACTTAGCTACTTCCGACCACTCTTTGTTATCATCGATGGGACACACATCAGCTGAGCAGCACTTCGATTCCTACGAGGAAGTCGAAAATAGCGTGATTAATTGATGTGCTTTAAAAACCAAACAGTTTTATTGGCGTGGAATACACAAATTGCCTGAAAAATGGGAAACATGTGTAGCCAGCTATGATCAATACTTTGAATAAAAGGTTTTTCAATCTCACATTAAAATTTAGTGTTTTATTTTCACAAAAAAGCACACATTTCATACCAAGCAAAATATTACCCAGTAGGTTATTTTTTTTCATAATTGCTAATACGTTCTAGATTTCGAATATAAAACAAAAAACTAAAACGCTTCAACCAAAAATTTTTGATTTTCACGCTAAAAACAAGAGACCTATTTGATTTTTCAGTCAGCCACAGTGATTTGGGTTATTCGCTCTTAAAATTTTGTATGGGAAATTATGTAATTCGGCTCATAATTGATGGTTGGATTAAGATAGAGATAGTTAATTATGTAAAGATGTTGTCGTGCAAACATGGTTTTTGTTTTCTTAAATTGAATTGTTCTTTACAATGTTAAAGTTACACACTAAATAAAATATCTTCAAATTTTTGTTGTTACTGGCTAATGATGTTAAGTACTATGTAACATTTGTATATGTTTGTATGTCTGGCTAATGACGTTAAGTACTATGTAACATTTGTATATGTTTGTATGTCTGGAAGTATTTAAATTCTTGAAAAATCTGCAGAAATCATATTTATAAATTATATCTTAATGATTTTGAAATTATTGCTGTTGCTTGTTAAAAGTTATTGCATGCGCTGGCTTATTGTTGCTAAAATTATTCTTGGAAATTAAACTGTAAAATCTTAGAAAATAGAAATTCATGGTGAAAAACAGTTTATGAGTGTGTAAATGTTGTTGTTGCTATTGTTGATGGGACAACTTGTTGCTAACGATTATTGCAGTAGTTAATGGCTCATCTCATATCTCATCGTTATGTAAGCAATTGCAGCACCAGCAACGGCAACAGTATCATCAGCGTCTTTTATTGTTATCATCAGCATCATTTGCATCAGTATTAACATCTCTGAATAATGTCTAATATCTCTAAACCACTGAGTGCTACATAGAAACAATGAACACAAACATTAAAACATTCAAATTACTCAGGAATAGATGAGAATGTTATTGCTTTAGCTGCTTCTTCTACATAACTTATAACACACTTTGTAATCTAAAAGATATTTTCATTTTGTTTTACTTTTTTTTTTGTTGGTGTCTGAATACAATTAAAGCCTGCAAGAGCGATGCAATACTCGATAACATTCAGTTTAGATGTAAAATAATATTTACGAACAGCAACAGCATAGGTATATGTATGGAAATATGTATACACTGTAACGTTATTGCAACAAACCCAACAAAAAAGTACACATGCACATATTGGTTGTACGATAAATACATGCAACTCTCTGTGGCAAGTGTGAAATTGTAAAAGAAGAAAAAAAGTAGCCCCTTAAGGCGTGTTTTTTTTTCTTCAGCCTCTTCATCGTCATCCTTCTTCATCTCAATTTCAATCGTAGCGTTTGAAAAAGAAAGCGAAAAATGCAACCACAAATCTTGCACATACACATACACACCCACCACATGGCAACTACAACCGTGAGAGAGAGAGAGAGAGAGAGAGAGTGTGTGTATTAAAGTATTTTTCGTTCGATGACAATGAAATTGCAATACAAAACCTAAAGAGTCCTTAGCACATGCAGTCAACAACTGTAAACTTTTATACTACTACAGTAATTGCGTTGTTGCTGCTCCACCATCATCATCATCAGCCTAGACTGTCTAACAAGTAAAATGTCACAAAAAATAAAATTTTTGTCTTTCTTAATATGTAAAACCAGGTGTTGCAAGAAACGCAATTGAAATTGCGTGTTCATATTTCAACAGACACCAGCAACAACAAGAAATACGTGTAAGATGAAGAAGGGAGTGCAATTTCTTTTTTTTATTTTTCATCTCAATGAAAATGTTAAGGAAATCCTCAGTTTGGTTGCCATTTAAAATTGTAGTTGTTGTCAGTAAATGAGTAAAGTGGTGGAGTAGAAAATGTTTGTGTTGTTGGCAAAGATATTGTTTGCGGTGGCGTTTTTAATTATGCATCATAAAGCGCGCAACACACATGTTATGTGACACCACAACTACACTTACAATAAGTGCCCTGCCAGAATGCGTACAGTGAGTGTATGGTCCTCATTTTGCTCATGAATATGAGTGGTTTACAACTTTGCAAATGATGCTGGGCTCTGGCAATGTCAGTATTGGTTATGCTAATGGTAGTGGTGGTGGTGGTAATGGGCTTTTTGTTCAAGTATTATTGTTTTTGTAAAGGATGCAAATAAAATTGCTAACAAGACACCGACAGAAAGAAACCAAAATGCCTCTTAAGTTGCATTACGATAAAGAACACAACAACAACGACAATAACAACAAGTAAAAGTATATGTCTTTTAGTGCTTACATGAGACGAGCCTGCTTTTTTTATGTGTTTTTAAGAACACAAAGATCATTTAGTAGAGAAGAGGGTTAGAACTGTTGAATGTTTTTTTTTTATGTTAAAAAAGTATTGGGGGTAATATAACTTTTTTTAAAGCATTTAATTATACAATTTTACTTGTATTGATCATATAAACTCCTAGGTATGTGCTTAACCCTTATTTGTGTGATAAAAAAAAACATCTTTAACAGGGTGACAAGGCACCCGGGTACCACACAGAGAATATATGCAGTTTCATATTACATGTTAAAACGCGAAAAATGTTTTTGATTAGCGTAACATAAATTCAAATCCCAAGGTTCAGTACCTGGTGATGTAGCATCGGAAGCATCTGATGCAGAGCAAAAGAGATGTATAGAATCTGATGAGAACACGTACGACTCTGATGACCATAAAGAGCATGAAATTAACAGTCAATCTTATCGTAAGAGAGGAACGCGTGGGCAGTTTTAACCATATCCGGAATCTCAGACTTTAAGTAAAAATATTTTACTCCAACGTTGTGGCCGTGCGCCTGGCTTAAATATACATTTACATATGTACGAGTATATAAATAAAGATGTATTTACAAGTATTCTTATCCAAGGAGATGTGTGACATAATTTTGTTCGAAAGTAATAGAAAGGGAAAAAAACTGACTGATGAATATAATAGAAACTTGCAAATAGAGTATCCAAATTCTTGTGAACGTCCACCAAACAAAGTATTTATACCATTTACAGAAAAAGAACTGGACGACTCTTTCAGGAATACAAATTTTTTTGCGGAGTACATAGATCAAACTCTGTCTAGCTATCTGAATTATGGAAAAGACATCACCTACCACTATTTCAGCAATATCACGTACTTTTACGCTTTATTCGCTTTGATAGGAAACAAACTCGAGCGGGTTTGTAAATAAAACCCAACCCACCGGGTTTTATTGGGTTTTATAAGTAATTTCGCACCCATTTTGTAGTTTGAGCTACTAAAACCCGGTGGTCAGAGCAGACTGTAATTACATCGTTTAAACCATGCATTATAAGAAAACGGCCATAATAATGGTCCGCCAAATAAATTTTTTTCTTGAAAATGCTATAAAAAAACTGCTGAATATTTTCTCAAATTTTTTTTTTTATTTGAAAGTACAATCCTTCCGGTTAATAATGGAAAGTAATTTCATTCAAATGGCTGCCTCGGCTGGCCATGCAGTGGCCTACACGATCGCTCCAATTTTTAAGCACATTATCGATTGTGTGCATCTGTATTTCACCAATGGCTTCACGAATATTGTTCTTTAAAGAGTCAATTGTCTCTGGCTTGTTGGCGTAACACTTATCTTTTACGGCACCCCACAAATAATAGTCCAACGGTGTCAAATCGCAGCTCCGAGGTGACCAAGCGACATCAGCTCTGCGGCTGATAATGCGATCTTTAAAAACAGGGCGCAAAACATCGAGTGTAGCTTCGTCCTGTTGAAACCAAATGTTGCTAATACTCTCCTCTTCAATTTTTGTAAACAAAAAGTCGTCCAACGGCCTTAACGATCGCCATTGACTGTAACGGCCATTTCTTGCTCATTTTCAAAGACAAACGGACCAAAATCCGCACCAAACAATGACTCGTCTTGGGTGTATCGGCTTTTCAATGTATCCGTGCGGGTTTTCTGTGCCCCAAATTCGACAATTTTGCTTATTTACATACCCGCCAAGATCTAAATGAGCTTCATCTGAAAAGATAATTTTTTTTTGGCAAAATCGGCATTTTCTGTAAGTCGATCGCAGGTCCACTTAGCGAAGCGCATACACAACCGTAATCGTTCAGCGGAAGGATAAAACTAATAATCTGTCAAATCAGACATGAGCTAAGTGTTACCATTCACGAAATAAGCACTAGTTGAAAAAAAACGTTGGATGGTTGACCCTTTATAAGGACAGACAGACAGATAAAGTTTTCCTTTTGCATGACAACGCTCGGTCTCACTTCGCCAAAGCTGCCAAATAATTGTTAGAAACAATCGATTGCCACACTCGCCGTAATATTCGAATATTGATCCTTCTGAATATTGTCTGTATCATATCTTTTGGCATGTCACCGTATCACTTCTTTTGAAGAAATATAAAATCAACATCAAAGTGCATCGCTTAAAAAGACGAGTAGTTTGCTGACATTGGCTCTGAGATGAGGAAAATAAATAACTATTGATTTGATAAATTTTACTTTGTTAAATTTGTTAATTTATTATCTAAAAAAAACGGACCGAATTAAATTATACTCCCAATACTATAAATTTAATTAAAAACCTTTAAATAAAAAACTCACCCGTGTTTTATTGGGTTACCCAGTGGGCTGCCAACACTGGTTGAAACTGATAAACGAGCTGCCATTAGACACATCTGGGCCATGCTTAATGAGAATTTATTTAAAAGTTACAAGCCAGGTGAGGGTATTATCGTTGATGAACGATTGTTTGGTTATAGTTGTTATGTTTGTTTATGGTTGTACTCTACAACCCACAATAGAAGAAAGGATTATCTCCCAAGCTTCAAACTAACTGAGATGGATCTCATAATGTACTCGGTTCACACAATACATGCCATAGAATCCATATGGCATTTATATTGATAAGCCAGCTGATGGTGAGCGCCAAAGAAATGCAGGCGAAAAGGTAGTCTTATACCTACTCAATCTACACAAAAGCTCAAAAAGTTTCAAGCGTCTAGGAATTCTGTGTACAAAGAAAATCACAACTAAGATAAGAAAAAGTACCTGGTTACCCTGTCATACATATAAGGGTTAATATAAAACACTCATAATAAATAAGTAGCTACAGTCGGCATTATGCTCATACACCCAATAGTTAGGGTTATACAAAACAAAAACTTATGCATATTTGCTTTTGAATGGGGTTAAATAAGCAGTAATACTTCAAGTACGACTGACATCAATCATGTTGTGACAGATTATATTGTTAAGTACTTTACAATTATATTTTTTATATTTTCTAACAAAAAATTGCGTTGATTGAGGCAGATTTACGATAGATATCCTTGAAACCAAATATACTTAAAAAATTCTTAGTTGGTCTTTACACTTGCAACTAAGTGTTGGGAGAGAAGTGGGCTCTTAAGTTGAAAATGACTTTATGGGTTTAGACAGCTGCGTTTAGACCTATCTTAACCTACGTATACCTTGTTTGGGATCTGTTTGCATTATCAGTATTGCTGTAGTGCGTACTGAGGAGGGTTGGCAAAAACCATCGGGTTTTACTGATTTTTTTGTTGGGTTGTTTTGAGCAGTTATAATGCTTCCAAATTTTCTTCAATTCGAAAAATTTTTTGTTTGTTAGTACAATCACGTTGTTTTTGCATTTATAATACATTTTGGACTCTTGTGTACTATGGGCTGCTAAAACTCGATAATCGGAGCAGACTGTAATTACTTCGTTTGAACTGTGTATTATGAAAAAAAAAAAAAACGGCCGGAATATAAAGACAGACATGATTAAATTATTCTTTTGCATGACAATCATCGGCTTCACTGCGCAAAAGTTGCCAGTCAGTTACAATATTAGAAATAATAAACGCCGCACCCGCCGTATTCTCCGAACATTGCTTATTTTGATTATTGACTGTTTTGATGGACACAATATCTCTTGGCATGGCACCAAATCACTTCTTTTGAGGAAATATAAAAGAGCTGGGAAAGGATGTAAGCAGTGTTAATTCATTATTATTTTTGAGCCAAAATTAACGCACCAAATTAATTTGTACTCCCAATACGTAAATTACACTTATTTTTGTTGTAAATAAACTACGAAAACATTTAAATAAAAAATCCCGGGTGGGTTTTTTTAAAATATAATACCCAATAAAACCCAGGTTGGTTTAAATGGATTACCCAGTGGGTTGCCAATCCTGGTACTGTATCCACATCGGTGCTGGAGGTGATACTACATCTCTTTTCTACTCTGTATGGACTCAGCTCTTAGCACGAGTCAGCGTCTATAGACGTCTGCTAAATGGCACAGTGATCTTTCGAGAACAGTAACCTAAAAAATGCCACACTGTGACGGTTCTAGACAGGAAAAAATTGATAGGTGGTATAGTGAACCGCATTAAAGACTCTGACCAGATATTAACTGACGGCTCCAACTTGGATAGATTTGTGATACATGGATTATTTGATAAGACTATATGGCCAAGGTATCGGCCATAATAGTTGCTTTGATATATATTTTCGGATAGCCAAGCGGCCCTGAAAATCTGGAGTCTCACAAGATGACCTTGAGAATATCAGAGATCTGCGGCAGATCTCTGATACCTCAAATATGGACACCCTTTATGTCAGCATACTTCGTAGCATAAATGCTACAACCAGCTTAGGCCTTATGAGTTAATTACTTCGTACTGGTGGCTAACTGAAACCATAAAATACAGGTAGCAAAACAACACAATAAAAGCGAACGAATACATAACCACAGGCCAATGACCAACAGATTACGCAGAACAGAATACCCATTGCACATGTTGCGTAAAAGAACCTACCATTCTCTATCCTTATAACTCCTCCTATTAATGACACTGCGTATAAACTCGCTCAGCAGCCTTCGTATAGTACGATTTGACATCGCGATGACTCCCATTGCTGATAAGCCATTGCGAAAGGGCAGGCCACATGTGAGAAGTCTACGCCTACATCTGGCAAATCGAGTGGACATCGCTCTCATCCTCTTCAATCGATCCACAACCTCAACAGAAATCGTTGGCATGTAAGCGTGCCTTTCCATAACACAATGGCTTATGAGAATAGAGATAACGAAGGAGTTGCTCGGACAGTCCAGTTCAATGAGTTGATTGGTCCGTTTTCTATTTAAACTTGGCCAGACGAGTCTAGCAATGAAGCAAGATTTCTCCTGTGTCCAGAATCTGTTAGCGTCCGACAAATACTTCTGCTTGTAGATAGTACAATGGGGGTAAAAGGTGCACCTCTCACTTGTGTATAGAATTTTTCTCTGTTACTTTTCTAGGGAGCGTATTTTCTTCTCAGTAATCAAGTTGATTTTCAAGCTATGTAGATGATTAATCTACTGTAGCTCGCCTCCATATGATAGTGTGTAGTGTTGAAGATCCTCATTGCCAGATATAAGCTGGATGGCCGGGGGGAGGGCTTCTTCAGATGGATTTATCTAGAGGAAGGTTGAAGTCTTTGTATTAAACACTCAGAATTGCATTCCATTTCTTTCGTCATATCCTCTGCTGGGATTGGAACCTGCGCCGTTTGTGTTGTATGCCTGCACATAACCACTGCACCACACCACCCCCAGATAGATGGGTAGATGTCCGGTAGAATTTATCAGCAGCACATTTACCGGGCTGTAATTGTGACCAGGTAGTCAAACATGGTGGACACAAAACCGATGTGAGAGTATCTCAAGACAATCATTACAGTCCTTACCGCCTGTCTATCAGATATGTGTGTCAGTGGTAAGAGCTTGCATCATAAATAGTCAATATTTCGGACTAAGTAATAATCTATATACATATGTATGTACATGAGAAACAAATGCATTACTTTTTTTCTCTGGCCTGTAACTTTTACACATTTGGCTAAAAGCAGCAAAATTTTAGGAAATCTTTTGTCATAATTTTCTGGCAACAATTTCATTTTAATTTCTCCCACAGTTTTTGGCTCAACTTTTTATACTACACTGGTCTTCTTCATATGTTTATTTTTCAGGGTTTTCTGTTTTTGTAATATTTGTGACTGACAAAAAATTAAGATAATTATGGTATGACAAAAGTTATGACAGCTGTCATTAATAAATAATACTGCTTAAAAAAAGAACGAACAACTGGTACAATTTTAAAACAGGCAATAAAAAATAAACTTTTCTTTTAATGTTTTTGCAACCAATTAATAAAGATTCTCAAGAGCTTCATATTCGTCAGTCAATGGAAAGGAAACAGCAACAACGATAAAAAACACAAAATATTATTAAGCAGAAACTAAAATTTAAAATGAAATAAAATAAGATGAAAAAAGCATAAAAATTATAACGAGCATTCAAAATGTTGGTCTTAAAGTGACTGTAGCCAATATGGATGGATCGATGGATGGATCGATTGCACACAATGGTTGGCCGAATTGCTAGCAGCAGGGCATTTTTTACTGCAATTCTGTTTGCTTTGTGTTGTATATCTGTAATATATAGCTGTCATAAACGATTGCTAAAATATCACTAAATTAATGTTTGTATAGTCTGTCAAAAAACAAAACTGATCTTCGCCTTAATACTTTTTTCTTTCAAATTTCTTTAAAGAGTATATACATACATATATATTCTGAACATCATTATTTCCCTCATCATTATTAACAAAGTGTTTTTTGGCTGGTAAGTATCTGTTGCAATATTTTTACAAAAATTACTTTATAATGAAACGAAACGATCAGCATCAGCCAGCAACAATATTTATCAGTATGTTGTGGTCGTTATATTGTATTATTTCTGTTTTTGTAGATTTGTGCTCCTCAGCTTCTTATTTATTTCTGCAATTTTTTTTTCTTTTATATTTTGTTAAACGGAGGTTAAGGATCGGTAATTGATCTTTTATGATCATTTTATTATAAAATTAATGTTTATGGCGCTGCGATAAACAATACTGCGAAGAAACAAGGAAAAACATACAAGTTTTTTCATTACGTTTTCGTTTCTATAGAAATCAATTATTTCAAGTTGAACTTTTTAACAAGAAATTAAACAAAAAGCTTGAAAAAAAAGATAATACGACTATAGCGAATTATGATGATAAAGCCAACTGTCGACTAAAGTACAAAGCCTAAGGGATTGGCTGTGATAGACAAAAAAAAACAGTATTTAACATTATTATATATGAGTATCAGGACAAATTATTATTAGATTTGGATCTTAATCAGTGATATAAAAAAAGAAAGTAACACTATAACCAGTTCCCGAAACAATATTTGTATTTATTAACGGATTGAAATAAAGGTTTGTCTCTACAAATTAAAGCAGATAACACTTGTCTACACAAAACTAAAAAAATTGCTGGCCTTTAAATATAATGATTTTAATGCGCTGAATTCGTTTTAAGTTTTTTTCCATCGGACTCAAATTTTTTTTGTGGGCGTGGCAAATTTTTCGTCCAAAATATTGAAGTTATGTCAATATATTCCATCACATCTTGAAAACGACTACACCGATTTTAATGCAAATACTAGCAAATGTTTAGGAACAAAATTTCCTATAAATCGTCTGAATAACATTTTGCGGTATTTTCAACTGTTTCGAAATTATTCATAACTTAGTTGCGAAAAAACTGCATTTTGTACAGGATTTTTTAGCACAATAGCAAAAAATCTTATTTTAAAATATTTTTTACCTACCAAAGCCATAAAGAGTGAACCCTTTACTTTTGTCAAAGTTAGGCTATTATTTTACTTTCAATATATCTGGCTTTCATTTGAATGCTTACAATTTAAAATTTGTATTCTAGAAATTTTTTTTATAACTTTTTGGTAATAAAAGAAAAAAAATGTTCACTAATTTTGCAAGAAAAAATTTGTTCGCTAATTTTGGGCAAAATTAAGTACCTGCACTTAATTTTGAATAAAATCAGCAACAGCCAACCGATTTTTATGTATGATTTTCATTTTTTTATGTCAAAATTTTGTGCTTTCATTTAAGTGCTTAACATGTAAAAACTCACTCTGAAAAATTTGTTATTACTTTTTGAAAAAAAAAAAAAAATAAATAAATAAATAAAAATATTGCTCTAGTTTTGCGCGAAAAGTTTTTTTTTTCGCATCTAAGTTATGAATTTTTCTGAAATTGTTGAAAATACAAAAAAATGCTATAAGGTGGCTTATAGGAAATTCCGTTATCAAGTACTCCTGGCGCCTGCATTAAAATCAGTCAAGTCGTTCTCAAGTTACGATAAAATATATTGACATAGTTATCATATTCTGGTGACAAATTTGCCACGCCCATAAAACAATTTAGTCCGATTGAAAAAAAACTGAACAAAATCATTATATTGCATATAATGGGTCCGCCATCTAACGTTTTTTTTTTCAACTAGTGCTTATTTCGTGAATGGTAACACTAACTCATGTCTGATTTAACAGATAATTAGTTTTATGCTTCCGCTGAACGAATATGGTTGTGTATATGCTTGAACAACGCTGGGAAATATTGCGCATTACTTTGAAAATTTTGCCAAAAAAATCATCCTTTCAGATGAAGCTTATTTTGTTCTTGGAGGGTATGTAAACAAGCAAAATTGTCGCATTTGGGACACAGAAAACCCGCACGCATACATTGAAAAGCCGATACACCCAAGACGAGTGAATGTTTGGTGCGGATTTTGGTCCAGAGGCATAATTGGGTCATTTTTCTTCGAAAATGAGCAAGGAGTGGCCGTTACAGCATGGCCAGCCGAGGCAGCCATATGAATGAAATTATTTTCCATTATTAAACGGAAGGATTGTACTTTTAAATTAAAAAAGAAATTTGAGAAAAAATTCAGTAGTTTTTTTTATAGCATTAAAAATGTAAATATTTGGCGGACCCTTTAGTTTTATTTAAATGCTTTTTTGCTGTAGACCAGTGTAATATACTTTAAGTTAATGTTAAAATCTACAGCGATATCAAAATCAACATCAAAGAAAATATTGTTACGAAAATAAAAATGCATAAAAAAACATAATCAGCGCTTTTAAAACTGTATTGTAGGATTTTGGTATATTTGGTAATTACGTCAATTCCTTACTTATTTGCGTTATCTGGCAGCACTACCAATTCGACCATCTTTACCTTACATTTGAATTAACGGATATAAAATAGAGAATATAAGACATTTCCTGAACCTTCCAAACTGTAGGCAGTTTGGTATATAAAGAGGCTACTCTATCTACACGTGAGTTAGTTATCGTTTTGTTGTCATAAGATAAAGACGTGTTTAAGCGGATATAAAAGTGTTGTATAAATGAAACAAAAGTGTTGTATTGAGATAAACTGTATAAAAGTTATAGTATAGTTAAATATAAAGCTGTAAACAACAAAAACAAGTGGAGTCTATTTTATTTTAATGCAATATAAACGAATTCAAACGTTTTAAAAAAGTTAAAACGTAATAATATAAAACATTAACCTATATTAGTGGACTAATTTGCTTATGTAAGAAAATTGTACATATCGAGTGATTTTTCGGATAAAAATGAAATCTTTATTTGAGTCGATAGAACGATCTATATAATTTATTGTTTAAAGATGATTTCATGTAAATGTTGATCACTGGGTCCAATTTTGGTACACTCTCCAATATATCGGCCACTATCTCATAAATAAATTCTTTAATATTGGATTCCAGTGAGTCAACCGTTGCGAGCTTATCCATATAGACATACGCTTTAACATTGTCCCACAAAAAATAGTCTAAAGGCATTAATCGCGCGATCTAGGCAGCGAATTGACCGGCCTAAAGCGTGAAATAAACTGTTTACCGAACTCGATTCTCAATTACGCCATTGTTTCGCGTGCTGTATGACATGTGGAACAGTCCTCTTGAAACCACATGTTAGCCAAGCACAGCGCAACCAATTTGGGCAAAAAAAAAAAAATTAATCATCCCACGGTGGCGCTCGCAATTCACAGTAATTTTCATGTCTTCGTCAGTTTTGAAAAAGTACGGTTTAATGATTCCACCACTCAATAATCCACACCAAAGAGTGCATTTTCATGGAAGCATTGGCCCTTCTTGGAATGCTTCTGGCTGCTCTTCACACCAAAAACCTCAATTTTGCTTGTTATTAGAAATACTCATGTATCCATTCAACCAGAAAAAAGTTCATAATCCAGCATGAATTTTGATAATAAAATTCAATAGTCTGCAAGCTTTGTTCGTTTGTAAGTTGATTTATGATTAAATTATAGACCATAATGAACAAGTTTGACAATAACATGTTACACGAAAACAGTTGAGCTGCAAAAAACAGAGTTGCAAAAAAAAAGTTGCTGAAAAATCACCCAATTTTTTATATGTAATTTGATAGCATTTCGTATGAAATTCTTAACCGATTACCAGGCTTAGGTAAAATTTCCTTTTTCAGTAGATACTTAAATACAAATAAACTCATGCAGCAAAAGTTTTTTTAATTTAAATATTTTCATATGTTTCTAATATTTCAATAAAATTGTAAATGGAAAAGGATAAAATTTTACATTTCCGACCTTTCAACTTTTTTCTCGTAACACCTTTAAATTAAAATGAAAAACGGTAACCTAAAAAATTTGTCTTTTAATTCGCCCTTAAAATTAATCTAAAGACTTTTGATTTCCTTTCAACAAAACGCAAGGATCATTTCTAATTTTAAAAAAGTTTTTTTTTATTTTATTTTTTTTGACTTCATTCAGGAAAGTTAGTATCCCTTTCAACAAAGAAATAAGAATAAAAAAAAAAACATTAAAAAATAGCAAGTGACAGTTGTCACAACGACCCTAATTTTTTATTTCTATTTGTATTATTAAATTTATTATTAATTTTTTTTTCCTTTAACAATCATATTTTCCTTCATGAAATCAAAACCTTTTTAAATATTAAATAAACGGAGTTGCAAAAAAAAAAAACAGAAAACGGAATACGATGACGATACTTAATAGTTGAGTGTAATGAATTGATTTCATTTATTTATTCCGTTTAATACTCAGTTGTTGTTTTCTTACTATTGGGGAAATACTCGTATTTATATAATAAAATGAATGTTTTTATAAATATTATTGCAGACAGGAATGAATACTTGGTTAGAAAACAATTTAACGAGAAATAGTTTTTTTTCGTTCCTTATGTAAACAAATTGAGGTATTATAAAATAAAAGAGGACACAATCACACAAATGCCATGTACGAAATATGGCCAAAGTTTGTAGAAAGTACTTTCACAGGCAAAGTAACTGTGCTAAACACAGGGGCTAGTAATGATAGAGCAGAGTTTTAAAATAATAAATTAATGTTTTGTAGGTGGTAAGAAGGTTCGTTTAAAAAAAAAATTTTAAAAAAATTGTTTTGCTAAAAAACGGAGCAGAAGTTATCGATAAACATCTTTTCTAAGAGGTATAAGCTAAAAAAATCATCATTTTCTTCAACTATAATCAGCGAGATGTAAAGAGTGTCCAAAATTGGGATATCATTTTAATTTTAATAAAAAAAATACTTTTTTCGATTTTAATGCGCGCAGGACCCGATGTTGTTTTCTGACACACAGACGTGGTGGTGTAGTGGTGTGGTGTCGTCTGTAACTATGGGTAATGTTGATATTGTGGAGTCAAATGCTCTTGATGTTCTGGGTATGAGGATTCATAGTAATGTCTGTTGGGACGATCAGATTTTTCAATTGTCGAAAGAAGCATTCAAGTGCCTCAGTTTTTTAAGACGGTGTAAGAAATACTTCATTTCAGCTGACCTTTTCAATATTTACAAGGCCTATATCTGAACAAATATGGAATACAACTCTCATGTATGGGCCGCTGTTTTAAAGTCCATTTTAGGAATTCTCGACCGCGTACAGTAGAGGGCGAAGGTGCTTGTTAATGACGGTAGGGTAGCCAACTCTATCGATTCCTTAAAGCATCGTGTGTTTCATTGTTCCATCGGTACTTTAACGGAATTTGTTCTAACGAAATAAGGGAATCGATTCCGCATACTTATATATTTTCACACAGTATTTGTTTTTCTCGTAAAGCACATCCCTTTGTAGTTGATTATCCAATGAATCGCACAACGCATTATAGAGAGAATTTGTTCTTTAGTCGCACCGTTCGTTTGTAGAACGATCTTTTCCGGGAAAGTTTTTCCTGTCACCTACGATATGGATAAGTTCAAATCAAACGTCCATATAAACTACTCCCTCTATCCTCCTTTACACATAACTTTTCATTCAAAAGATCCATTGTTTCTTTTGCTTTGTGACAAGTGGCACCATCCCGTTGAAACCACATATTCTCTACGTCTAAATCATCAATTTTCCATTACAAAAAGCTCTGGATCATCTCCATGAAGCGATTTCCATTGACCGTAATCGCATTTCCATTTTTATTTATTTATTTATTTATTTTTTTCCGACCACAACCACACCAAACCGTAACTCTTTGTGTATGTAATGGTTGCTCTAAGATAACTCTTAAATTATCTTCAACCAAAATATGGCAATCCTGCTTGTTGACATAGCCATTGAGCTGGAAATGGTTTTAGTCGGTGAAGACTATTAAAAAAAAAAATATCAATTCTTCTTATTTTGCGATGGCCCAAAAAACGAATCTCCGACGTAATGCGTAGTCAGCTGGTTTTAAATCTTGGATCAGCTGGATCTTATAAGTCTTTAAATAAGGATAACGATGCAAAATGTTGAATAGTGTGGATCGTTTGATATATAAATTGTTGCGAGCTATGACGAATGGATGTTCTTGGATCTTCCTCAACACTTCTGCTCACAGCTGCTATATTCTCGGTTGAACGACCACTAAGTTGATAAATTCTGTTTCTGTTATCATGAACGGATTCATTTTCTTCAAATTTCTCAACTATCAGCTTGATGGCACGATTTGTTGAAGCACGATCGAAAATTACTATTTTTAAGAATACGAGGACAGTCCAAAAATTAACCGACCTTACAAAAATGTACCCAACAAATTTACAAATTTGGGATAAATTCTCTTTATCTTGCTCGAGTGATTTTAAGTGATATTTATATCTTCAACACAACGTTTATAGTAAAGGCAGTATAGATCCCTAAAGTTGCTAATCGCTGACTTCACTTCTTCATTATTGGCAAATATTTTACCACTGAAATTCGGAAATTGCGAAAAAAAAGAAACCAACAATGCAATTCAATTTCAATTCATACGTTTTGGTTATGGCAATAGTGAATGTGTTAACTGTTATCTTGTGTTGTATTTATGAAATAACAGTTTCTATTCATTAGTATTATTATATGACAGGTGTAATAAGTTAAAAAAATTAATAATAATTATGTTATGTTATCTACATCTTTTAAAAACAGAAACCACGTCCTGCAGTTGAAACAGTCTTTGCCTTCTTTCGACAGGATTCTACCGATCTAGTACATTGGTTTGACTGGTTTTGTGCCTCATGTGTAAAGTAGTAAACCCATATTAGATCCTCTGCCTTACTACGATCAAACATCACAAAACCGACACCACAGTTGCTCTAGCTCGGGTTGATTGGACTGAGACCTATCCAATGAAAGTACTGAATTACATAACGGTGACTATTTTTTCTGTGTTTACAAGTTCATTGAATAATTTATATTCTATTAAAAAAAATGAAAAAACCTCGATGGCGAATGTCATTGTTAATCATCGTGACGAACGCTAACAATGGTTAATCAACGATGACTGACGATGAGTTTTCTTGGGTGTCTTATACTTTTTTTTATAAAAATTGTCTAAATTTTCATAGATAACAGAAGTTCGGTTTGCCTAAACTAGACGTCAGCATATGCTTAGAATATCGATTTTATTTAAAATTCCGACATAGATAGTTCATATAGTCGACACGTAATAGACAGTGATATTAAATTTCAGCATTTAGTCGACTTATAACAGACAATGTAGCTAAATTTCGTCTATCTTTAGTACGGTGACACTATAATTAAATTAACTCCCATAACTCCCTTTGTTAAACAGAAGTTGATTTTGTCTAAATTAGACATGTAATAACAGAATATCGATTTTATTTAAACATTTTGAAATTGTCTGACAATATCATCGAGAACCGTCAATACTTTATTCGTTAACGGGGAAATGCAGCAGACAAAATCCTGCATCATTCAGCATGTAGTGCACTCATAACAGACAATATCGCTTAATTTTGAATTTCTTCAGTACGATGAGATTGCAATGAATTTGTCATACATAACTCTCTTGTAATTATTACGAGGATTCATCAATGACATTTTTCATTTACGATAATTTCACACCAATTTCGACGTGATACTAATATTGTGTTGATGATTTGTCGAACATAATATTATAGTAACAATGTCGCTGTAATACGCCCGCCCATCGGCGCGTAGTGCCTTGAAACTTTAAACAAATGTAATATAAGGTTGTCAATTTGATTTGTTACAAATTACTGTCACCATTATAGACAAATCAGCCAATATTGAAACATCGCTCGTGCCAAGTAGTATGTATGAGATTTTTTTGTAATAAAAATGCTGCCTGCATTACCTTCTCTGTACCGATATATACAATAATAGTCTGCGATTTGAAATGTTTTTGGATACAAAACACAAATTCTGACAAACCAGTATAAGGTCCATTGACAGGTTAGCATCGCACAAAAATCTCATAATAAAATCTAAGTTAAAATATTTATTTTTTTCGAATTAAGTGATCTAATACTTTGAAACACTGTCAAAGCAAGCGGCATTAAAACCAAAACAAATTAAAATGTCACAATATTTATAAACGATACAATGTGGACAAATGATATCGCCAGAATAACAACAACAATAATAACCAGGGCATTATTATCGTTCCAATACGACAACAACAACAACAAAAAATGACAACTTAGTCTTCGTAATAGATATTTGTTGTTGTTATTGTTATTATCATTATCATTGATGATGATAGCCGCTAAATAATAACAAAAACAACAACAACGGCATTAGACCAAAAAAAAGTTCTATTAAAAGAAGAAATCGGGAAAAAAGAATGGAGAAAAAATAACAAACAACAGCTACAAAATAAAACAAAGAAGACCGTAAAATACCAAATGCTACCGCATATTGTCTTTGACAATTGAAGCGGAATCTTGATGGTATTTATTGAAGTGACGCGTAAGGAAGTTCTAAAAAATGTGTACTGTTACATACAAAACAACTTTACTTTTTTATACATAAATATTCAAATAAATACAATCAAAGAATTAATAACAGCAACGAACAAAAAACGAAACCAAAAATCTATTGATTTGAAAAATATCTATGAGACAGAAAGAGATAGAGAGAGAAACCCAGAACAAGTTGCTAAATATGTCAGTCATTTAGTCAAAAAATTAAGATGGGCCGCCACCACCATCGCTACTATACTCGGTGTTGCCAACTTTTTATGATCAAAATGCGTAGACCTAGTACTCAAAAGGCACTAAAAAGCACTAAATTATAATACTATGTAACTATTTGTAATCCAAACGCGCTGTAAAAAAGCGTTAATAATACTTAAAGCCAAAAAATATACTGAAATTGTAATGAAACAATTTCTACTATTAAAATTTCCACTTTTAATTACAAAGATTTTTTTTAATTTGAACGATTAAAAAATGAAATTAACAACGATTTAGAGCAAAACAAAGATTTAAAAACTTTTTCTTAGTTTTTTTTGGTGCTGGTGTTAGGCAAGGTTGTGTTCTTTCTCCACTGCTGTATAACGTTGTACTCGATTATGTGTCGCAACGTGGTATAACCTTGGGACTTAACAGAAAGTCGTAGACCTAGATTACTCAGATAACATTTATCCTTTTGCTAACAGACATTGCGAAATGCAATGAAAACTTGACTCTATACAGTCAGAAGCATACAGACTGAGCTTGCTGATAAAAATCTTCAAAATCAAAATTATATGAATCAACCAACGCTAATAGCACAAAGATCTTCCGAATTCTGAACCAGAAATTTGGGAGATGTTCCGTCTTTTTGACATTCTCATGGCGTCCGGAGCACTGATATTTAGAACTGGACCTATTCAGACCGACTGATTGCCATAGGGCTTTCTCTTCCATTCCATTCCATTTATAAACCACTGCCTACGGTGGATTTTGAAAATTTTCTGTCTAGAAACCAAAACACACCAAGTTCTTGTCATGAAGGAAATGGACTGGGCACACTCTGAGGAAACCAAAGTACGACTGAAAAACTACCAATTGAATGGAGGGCAAGGCAAGGCAATGGCAAGCCCATTACTAGGAAGACAGATCGAAAGAAAAGCCCATAGCATCTCTTGGTATCAGATACGATCATCGACTTTAGATAGCGTAAATGGAAAGAATTCGTTATGGCTCTATAATCGCCTTGGGATTTTTAAAAGTGAAATAACAAATAACTAGTTTAGTATTTTAATAAATTTTTAGCTTTCTTCTAAAATGACTTATAAGTCTTGAAAAATGGGCTCTTAGATTTGAGATACGTTTCAATAACACTATTTTTATTCACTTTTTTAGAAATATTATCTGAAATTACGTAATTCTTACAGCATGAAGCATTTTAAATCAATAATTTATATGAATTAATGAGTTTATTGAATTTATTTTATTTTTTTGAAAACGCGCTAAAGAGAAAAAGTGCGACTTTTCGGTAGTTGAAACGCGCTAAATAAAACGCAAAAGGCGCTAAATTGACAACACTGACTATATTTCACTGGATGATAGCGATGGCTGGTGTTACAAGGAAATAATGAAAACTGAAATACATAAGTACTAAATAAAAATGGAGTAAGGCAAAGTGCCAAATAGTAAAAGGAAGTGAAATTTTGTGAAAACAAAAAAGTGAAAGAAAAAATTTTAATAAGATGCCAAGCAGACGTTACTCGTCCAAAAAAGGAACAAATATTGATACTTAATATTTAAGCACGAGAAAAAAGAAACATATTTAATACATAGCATGAAAATGAAAAACTCTCAATATTTATAAGGAAAATATGTTTCAAACAAGAAAAAAAAATAGATATTTTGTTCAAAAATGATTTATTAATTTGGAAGACCATGGAAAGTAAAGAAAATGAAAATTGAGAAAACAAACAATAAATCTAAGTTTTTTTTTAATATTATTTCGTTTGTTAATTTTTAAAAGAGGTTTAATTTTCAGAAAAATTAAATAATCTTATTAATGAGAAAACAGCATAAATTATTAAATTTTTTTGAACTCATCGACCAATGGTGTATTATTTGAATTATTGAATGCAACTTTTGAACATTTCTCAGAGTGAATCGCAAAAATATTTCTCTTAACTTAATTGATTTTCTGAACTTCAGAAACATTCAATAATTCCCTACCAAAGACATAAAAAAAATCAAAATAAGCTTTTTTAATCCGAAGTAATGTTTTAAAGAATTTAGAAAATAAAAGAACATAAAACTTTTTGTCAGCCTATTACTACACATCCAAGCGACAAGGTAAAAATGTTGGCACCGATAAAAAGAAGGGTGTGGAAAGGTAAGTTATAGCTTGGATCAAGGAAATACAAGTTTTCGTGTGACTATATGGGTAGCACCATCAACTCTTCCAGTGAGCTTAAGTAAATCTGGTGGCTCAGTTAGAACTCACACAATAGTGCCGTCCAAAACAAGGCGTATAGAACCTTTAGGCAAGACATGGAGTGTTTCGCCGAAAATGACACTATAGATATAAAGGGTGGTCCAACCAAAACACACGATGCTATTGTAAATAAAACAAAAAGTTTTCAGTGAATTATTTTAATATTTTTTATTATGATAGACGGATCTATGATATTTATATATGCAACAATTTTTCACCACAGTTTCGGTGGTATACCTCTGTCAGTCTGTTCATATTTTCAATGAATCTGAGACATAACTGAGGTTCATTGTCGTTAATGTGCCGAAATTTCTCATCCTTTAGATCTTGAATTGTTCTTGGCTTATTGACCTACATTTTTTCTTTTATATATCCGAAAAGAAAGAAGCCAAACGGTGTCTAATCACATGTCAAATCATTAAATTTCTCGCGCAAGAGAGCCCTTGTTTCGTTGGATGTTTGGTAAGTGACACCATCCTGTTGAAACCCCATATCGTCCAAGTCCATATCCTCAATTTCTGGCCACAAAGAAGTTAACATCTCGCGATAGTGAACACCAATTCATTTTCGGCGGCAAAGTTTTTTACCAAATAGTCAACATGCATCGTAAAGTCCATCCATTCTACACATGATGGTCGGAGAACTATCTTCGGTCCTGGTTGTCATACCTTTGGATATGTGCTTCGGCAGGAGATTCAGGGTTCAATTCCCCGATCGGGATTGTTCGCCTAATGGGGCCTTAGTTCGGAGTTTGGAATTTGATCTATGCTGGTATACCGATGACTCCAAAATGAATGACTATGTCGGTGTTTGTGTTCATGGACTTGTCAAATATTGCTACGATACTTTGCAAAGGCTTTCGCTTAGGCATAAGGTCAGGACAGATGGTAACAAAACAGCAGATGCACTGGCGAATATTCGAAACCTAACCATGCGGCACCACTTACTACCATCCTCAATCTAATTAAGGATTGGGAAATTGCCAGATAGTTGGAACACTGGAATGCTTAAAGGGGGCGGCGATCAGTTCGCAATTTTGGCGTCGCACTTAGGTTCTCAAGTATGGTAGGCCAAACTTGAAACTCCTGACGGATTTTCCTATTGGCGATTGCAGACTGAGAACTCATCTAAAGAGGGTGGCCGTGTGAATGGTTGTAGACTGTGCTCACAGGCATCAGAGACGGCGGAACACATACTGTGTGATAGATTTAGATGCAGATGATTGGGGAGATATAGGGTTTCATTGGTAGACATATCCACCATTAGGGTTTTCGGATCTTTTGGTGATCATTAGGATGGCAGCAGATCTGCTAAACAAACTGTGGACCGGAAGTGACACAATAGAATCTAAGGGTAGCAGTGTCCTGTAAATCCTGTCAGACTATAATGATAATAAAAGATAAACCAAACTGAGCATGATGGCACAGGTTCTTTCAGCAAATGAAAGTCACTACTTATCATCTGTATCTTAAGTGTATGTTCTCCAGAAGATGAAGACAAATTTCTCACTGTAGGCAGGTGAGAGAGACGTGGCCAATTGTTGATCAGAGAAGGAATAGTAAGCTAGTGCAACTGCTAAGAGAAAGGATTTCGGCTGTAGTTGATTTGCTCTCTGGTCATTGTCTAGTAAGCAGACATGCGATCCGTCTTTGGCACAGTGATTCAACATTGTGCAGTTATTGCTTAGCCTGCTCGGGATAGTCGCATGATGGTCTAGAATTTCACAATCTTTTAAATCGGTAAATATTCAGATAACTTTTTAGTTGTATGAAGGTCCGAAAAACTGGTATTTTAGACGTAACTTAAGATTTAAGAGGTGTTTTGATGTCAAATATTAATATCACTTCTTAGGTTTTTATACTTCATTCATTTTGTCGCAAATCTATGAAATATTTCTTATGTAATTGCTAATTTTGCAACACGAAATGTATTTAAATATACTCTACCACGTTACTACACTTATATTAATTAGTTTAAATAAATTGAATTCTAATTTAAATGTATTTTTAGAAAAGCAAAGTAAAATTAATTTAATATTCATTAAAAGTTAAAATTTCATTTAAATATGTGAATTTGCAAAATAAAAACTAAATAAACCATTCTATTTACAGTTACATTAAATCATACATTTGACATACGATGAATATATGTATGTACTCACATATTTATGCATTTATAACTTAATTTAAAAATACATATTTGAAAATATTTGAAAATACTTATTAAAATCATTGCAAACACAATGTACTTACTATTTGTTTAGTATGTTTTATGATTATTATTGATTTTCGAGTATTCAACTCTTACGCACGCATATATTAGGGGTTTAATTTCAAAGTAATTAGACTAGAAATTGTCCAGCATCAGCATCATCATCATGCCAACTATAAAAAAATTCTATAATTTTAAATGCATTTTAACAACGAACGACATGATTCAGTAAATGAATGAAATGATTGCATATATAGATGGCATTGTGTGTAAATTGATTCGAAATTGGTTCGAGGCATATTATAATTTAGTTTGCTATTACGAGAGCATATTTAATGCAGCCATATTTAATTTTATATTAAGCATATTTATTTGTATTGTAATTTATTCAAAATTACTATTGTATAAAATTTATTTATTTATTTTCTATTTACGTTTTTTGTTATATTGTGTGTTTGTGCTCGAATAAACATACAGCAAATAATTAATTCTATCGGGAAAGTTAAGTAGTATTCTGGGTCATTTTGAATGTGATGTGATGACAAATGAAGCCTAATGAATATTAAATTTTTATTATATTTTTAAACTTCATATTCTGCAACATCATCTGACTATATCAACTCTTATCTTCGTCTATAAAAATTCATGTGAATTACGCCAAGTTGAGAATGCCGTCTGCAAAAGGTTTTTCACCAACTGATATACACTTGGGCATTAAAAATAAAATACGTTGATATTATGACCATAGTAGGAAAAAATCTCTACGTGTAGGTTTTTTTGGTACTAAAACATCGGATGGGCCATTTAAAAGTTTAAATTTAAAAATGAAAACAACGGTTTGAAATATAGCAAAAAGTATTTTTTTGTTGTGAAGTACATTTGTTCCGGTTAGAAATGAAATAATTATTGCATTTATATGGCTGCCACGGCTGTCCTCATAGTACCACTTTCGGTCAGACCATTTTTTGAGAACTTTTACCAGTGCATGGGGTCGTATCTCAACAATGGCATCATTAATGCTGGCCTTCAAACGCTCAGGTGTCGCTGGTTTGTCGGCATAACACTTGTCCTAACGACGCCCCACAGGAAATAGTCCAACGGTGTCAAAGCGCAGCTTATTGGCGGTAAACTGACATCATCATTTCGGCTAATTCTCCGGCCATCAAACGTTTGACGCAATAAATAGATTGTGGCATGAGAAGTGTGGCAAGTTGCTTCATCCTGTTGAAACCAAAAATCGTTCTCATCCGTACCATCAAGAGCGGGAGCAAAAAAAATTGGTTATCATGGTTGCTCATTTGCAAAGAAATATGGGCCAATGCCTCCGCTTCACAAGCCGCACCAAACAGTCACTCGTAATGGGTTCGCGTTTTCTGAGCCCCAACTACAGCAATTTTTCTTATTAACGTACCCACTATAATTCCACCTTGATCTTCATCCCAAAAGATGATTTTTGCAATTTTTATTTTATTTTATTTATTTTTATTTTTTTAATTTCTAACCAATTGGCACCAATTGCTATGTTGGAACAAATATATGAAACGAACTAAGCATTTCTCCTTATATTTTTCATAATCCGGATCTTAGCTCCTTAACACAAAACATGCTAGTGGGTTTAAAAATATTTTACTTCAAAATTCTATCATCAATGATATTTTCTATATCCATCCGCAATCAACAGCAGCCTAAGCAACACCCTCTGTCAATAGTGACATGGAAACGCAGGCATCTACTGGAAGTCAGAGAGTAAAGTTTACAGCCCACTGTTACGAGTTTTACTGCAGCCCTGAATATGTCAGCTGGCTCAGTAAGGCATCAAGTCGTTAAATTAAATTTCACAAAATTATAAAAAAAATGAAATAAATTTTATTTAATTTACAACAACCAGTTGCTTTTAAAGCATGAAACAGAATCGAATTTCAAGCAATTTGAACTTTCCCCCAGATTTTGAGTCATTTTTTAGCGTCTTCCCTCATGACCTTCTTGGCCAAACATTTAAGTGCAAGACAACGCAGTCTTTGTGCTTTAACGCATCTTAATATATCGAAGTCGCCTTATGGCAAAGCCTATATAGTATGTAGTATTATTGTGCCGAGAAATTAAAGGTGAAGTTACATAGCAAGCGTTGGGCGTTTAGCGCGTTTGGTACCTTAAGACTTTCAAAGCCTTAAGGACGGCGAGTTACACAACATGCTTTAGAGGGGATACTTTAGTCAGTTAATTGTTAATTTTTTTTCCGTTTACATTTTTTTATTTGCAAAAATTGAGAGTAAAATATGTTTAATTCAAGTGCTTTTTTGAATTCATTGAATTAATTTTGTTTTTTAAGCCAATTAAGCACATCCCAAGAAAAGCAAGTCAACTGTTCAACTGTCAATGCCTTAAAAGTTGAAAGTTGATTAACTTTTTCGCGTTAGCACGCCGCACACTTTGCATTTAACTTGCTTTATGGAAATACACTATTTTAACTTTTTTTGAGAGAAGCGGCCAACGCACAACGTTCGTAACACGAGTTATGTACTTCCACCTTAAGAACCGTTTCATCTGCTAGCTTTACCTGAGTATGCTTCTGTGACATACAATATAACAGCAGTGATAGTATTACCACCTGGCTGATGCCCAACTGAAGATAAACAACAAACCAATAGAACGTGTGTCGAGTTTTAAAAATGTTCGAAATATAAAATAAATTTTATCGATAGGTGTAAAGTACTGCTAACCAGCGGAAGGACCAAAGGTACCATAATAAAACTACTTAAAAAAGATGACTAACAACAATGCGATAACTCGCTGGGTATCATTCAGCTCAATACCATTTACAAGAGCACAGCAACAATAATAAACGACTGACTTCATTCCATTGAAAAATCATAACGGGACGAACAGGCTATATTTCGCCCTCAATTATTGAGCATTCCATAGAAGAACGGACTCTTCTCTATTTGTTATTTGTCGACTTCCGATAATTTTGACAGCTCTGAAGAGGAAACACGTGCCTCAGAAGATAATAAATAACATCAAGACATGACTTTAGAAGTCAGCGAAATGTTGAGTGAACCTTTCATGATTAGCGTCGAAAACTGGGGTGTCTCTTATCCCCACTACTTTTTACAATCGTACTGAACGCTGTCATGCGGATAAATTGTTTAAGAGAGATATACAGTTTGGACTTTTCATGCAGAGCAGAGAGCAAGCTTTGTGATCTCATTTAGGGAAGTGTAGATCGGCGTTAGGTCACCAAAAAAAAAAAAAAAAAAAAAAAAAAAAATGGCATCACAGGGAGTATTTCTTGGAATGAAAATGTGAATTTTTAATACATGGTTGAATCAACATTAATATAGGGAAGTGAAACTTGGCTCCTATCAAACTAAAGAGTGCAAAGACTACAAGTGTTTACGCATCATCTGACATATTTTCAGGCGAGAAAAAATCTCCAACTTCGAGCTCTGTGGTATAATAATAATAGAAAATAGATATAGATAGGCAACACATAGAAAGAAGTTAAAACGATTTGTAATGATAGAATAAGATTTCAATATCTTGTTGAAGCACTAAGTTCCTAAGTGAAATGCGTAAGTTTAGTGTTAATGACTATTGGAAAAGCAACATAAGTAAGTTTGTATTTCTAACCTTTTGGTCTTATTAGTTACTCTGTGGGTATCACTTTCTTAATTAAATAAATATCTATGTTATTCAGCTAAAACTGTACAGCCAAGCAAATGTTTTACATTTTTATAGAATTTTAAAATTTTATTAAATTTCACTGTTTTGGTATATCAACTTTATTTTGAGTTTGTTAACCCACAATAAAATATTTTAACTTTAAAATACCACCCAATTTATAAGAAATATTTTAACTTTTAAACAAAAATATTTCATATATGTATGTGTAATGTACTTCTTGCCAAAGTAACTACTTAATGTGAACTTATAAACATTTATCTTTAAGAAGGAAAGATAAAATAAAATATTTTCGAAAAGATTTTATAAATTCTTATGAAGAAGTTATTAGTTTCACATGTTAATGATTACATATTCATAATGTAAATCATTTATATTCCAAGTTTATTCCTCTAAAAAGAGTTTCAAACAGTATCTCTAGTCTAAATATATATAAATTTTTCTGTTGTTGTTGTATTTTTTCATTCTTAACTTTATAAACAGAATAATAACATCCGTTGTGTGTGTGCAACAACAAAATAGCAACATCATATCTGCTTTATGAAATCGTCGTCTGCATCATCCTCTCTCAGATTCATCTTCTATTCCAATAATTCACAAGACTTAAGAAAATCTTCTACAACTCATACGTACATATGCTGTGCACTTACTTATACCAGATAGCCGAGTTAAACATACAGAGTGCATGGATTTAAATGCTGCTATTGCTAAGTGTGTGTGCACACACACGCACGTAAGTAATAGTAGTGGTAGTAGCATAGTATAAAACATAATTATTTATAGTCTACTGCCCTTGAAGGAGACATAAATTGACAAATAATTGGGGGTCCATTCAATGAATGATTTATGGTAGATGGTAATGGTCATGTTAATGGTATGCTGTTACTAAAGAACTTTTATCGCTGCCTTTACTGTTGCTGCTGCTGCTGCTGCTTCTGCTCGTGCGTGCGACGTTCATTCACAGTGCTGGCTGTCTTCTGATCTTTTGTTTGGTTGGCTGACCATATTTAACCACTTTTTTTTCTACATTTTGTAATAAAACTATAAAACTATTACACTGTATTTTATCAATGATGTACTTACTGTGGTATGGTCTGCTTGTTCTTGTGTTTTTTTTTTCAAAAATATCAAAAAGCCTTTTGGTAGACTTTAGGCAGAGTTAAATCAAAAATAAAGATGAAGTAAAAGACAACGACTATGATGATGATGATAACGATGATGATGCTGCAAGTAAGAAAAAAAAATAAGATTTCTACAACATGCAGCAAAAAGATTAAATATATGTTGCCAATATTTAAACAGCATAACACAGATCACAGTGGCAACAACAATTGTAATAGATGAACGTTTATATAGGCTACCAGACGGACTAACAGACAACAACATTTATTATAATAATTCCTTATGAAATCGTACTTTTGTGTGGTGCTGTAATAGAGCATCGTCATCATTGACTCCATGCATACAATTAAACCGGTGAAACTAAATTAAACTTCATTTTAACAATAAAAACAACAATTACGGGTTTAACCAAGCAACAGACAGTCCATATAATACATACCAAAAAAAACTTAAAAAGTTTGTGCAGTCTAAATCAAGTTAATATTCAATTGTACTGGTTGGTGTTTTGCCATTCAATACAAATACAATTTACGAGTACATTTAAAAAAATCTTTAGTAAAAATAGATAAATGAAATCAAAATGCGAGGGAAAAAGAAAGCCAAACTCCGTAGCTTTAAAAAAAATTCATCGTTCTATCCTACTTGTGGCGTGATTCGAAACTTTTGAACGAAAAGCGTTTAAAATTATTGAATAAAAGTTAGAGAATTAAAAACATAAATTCTAATGTTGCAGCGAAGTAAATCAGCAGTAAAAATGTAAATAATTGTATAATTAACTTAAAAGAGATTTTACTGAAACGAAGCTTGTTTAAAAATAAAATGGATTTTATTTATTTATTCAGATATTATTCACTCACAGATGCAGTCTTTGTATACACAATCGATAAAAATATTGCTACGTTTTTACCTTTAAAAAACGTTTATTTATGAGTTTGTGACTTGTAGTTAAAATAAAGTAAATCTTGCGTTTGCTTTTTAATTAATAATTCTTTAATTAACACAGTTTTGTGTTTCACTGCTCGTAATCTTTCCACGAGCATTAACAATTTGTATTCTTAATTACAATTAGTGTTTGTGACTATGTAAACAAGAAAAATTAGTTTGACAGATCTTTCTACCTTAAGATTTTCCAACCCGATCGTTGTTATAAATTAAGCTCGGTCACAACCTGTTCACGCAGAAGTTATCCATATTTAATTCTCTTTACTGCAGATTCAGGCAAGGAGCCGCTCTTCTCTTTTATTTTTATACGTACGTAGTCACACGCATAGGCAAAAAATAAGCAGAAAATAAAGAAAAAGAAGTAAAGAGAAAATGAGTAAAACCAAACAGTGAGAATTGTCTGAGCGAGAGACTCTCAATTTACTACCACAATTGTAAAATGTATTAATATTAGTTTGCCTTACGCTGCTTTACTGACTTAGCTCCAATTAAACTGGTTGTTACTTCACGACCCATTTCACGCATTTACTCCTTATAATCTTTCTTCACGCTGTGCTTACACATAAACTCACTGCAGTCAGCATTAATGTGCATTTTACATGGCTGAGTAAAAACCACTTAGAAAGCTCTCGAACCTCTTGATATTTCAAGTAGATTTCGTTTCTTTACTATAAGTTCGTTTTATTTCTTATGCAGCCATGCGAATGTAAACATCTACTTCTTCTAGTTCTTGTTGTTTATTGTTGTTTGTTATTTTCTGTTATGTTTTCTTTTCAGCCTGTTTTTGCTGTTGCCGTTTATTTTTATTTACTATATTTTTGCCAATGTTCTTTCTGTCAATTTGATTATTTGTAACCAGCAGGTACAGTTTTTTCTTGCGCCTTTTGTGTAAATTTTTTGGCAATGTAATAAAAGACAGGGGCTCCCAACCTGGTTTTTGTAATAATATCTAGTAGATATTGTGGTCTTTGTTGCTTTTGTCACAATATTTAATACAAATGCAAGATTAAGAGGGTTTTAACGTTATAAATCAGTAAAAAAAAACCTTGTTAACATTCGTCTTGAATTGGTCTAGTATACAAATCTCTCATTTGCCAAAGATCGTTCAATCCTTGCCTGAAGTCGAAAGAGGATCAGTAATTATTTCTTTTGTTTCTTTCGAAGGTTCTTGCTGATCTAAACATAAATAAGATTTCTAGGCCAGATGGTATACCAAAACAAGTTCTAAAGCAGTGGTCTGCGTCACTTACGCATCCACAAGTAAAGTAATAATAAGTAAACTAATAGGAAGTAAACTAATAATCAGGGAAACCAGAAATATGCTCTTAAAAAAGCAGTTAAAATTCGAGAATATGATCAAAAATATATTTTAAAAAACAAAAATTTTCTTCTTTGTTAATAGAAAAAAAGGTGGCTTGATGCTTCTTTGCCACAATGCAAAACACCTAAAATAACGTCTGCGACATTTTTTCTGGCGGCATCAATTACTCCATATACTGAAATCCATAAAAATTGCTCATTTGTGCAATCGCGTACGTCCTCTAAGATATTTGGTAAATATCTTTGATATATAAACATATATACGATTTTCTGATCGTAGCTTTTTTGGTGGTTTGCCATGACTTGGTCAGAAATATAAACCAAAAAATTGTTTTCGCTGTAAAAATATTTTAAAGCACAAAAAATCCAAATATGGGCTAAAAAGGTTTAAAATGCTCTTTAAATTCGCAACAAATGTCGAAAACGTGCTCTTAAAACTGAAATATGCAAAAAATGCTGTTATGAGCAAATTAAGCAAAAATATGCACAAATAAATCGATGCCAAAATTTATTAAAATTCACGAAACGGATAAATTACTTATACAACTTGAATATTTCTGGTTTCCTTGCTAATAATAATTTGCAGAGCTATCGTCAGTATGGTTTTCTTAAGAGCCTCCCAACAGGGAACCTGTTAAGGTTGTTCCACGAGAAGGTTGGCTTAAAACACTTTTATTAAAAATTATTGCTTTTGTTATCATTAAAGACTTATCTCGAACTTTCGCAGAGATTGTACTTTAGAAGTTACAACAGATAGATATGATCTCATCCGACGAGATCAAGTTAAATTTTGGGGGTGCTACCAAGCGCTGTTCTATGGTATGGCCTACTTTATTTTAACTATTTCTTAATGATCTTCTCCTTCTTGCTTTTATTTCGTAACACAACAACAAGGCAAAGATGCCTAGTGAAACCGTTCTTTTGTTAACATTTTCGTCTTCCAGCTAAACATGTGATCGGTCTACTGTAACAGATGTCCAGTATAAATGTTGTTATTGCCTAGAAAAAAACGGCTCCTGCATGTTTTTATAGAGTGTTTCGGAGCCTGCTTATCAGAGGCGTATTGTCTTTCCTTTTACTCTCTCCATAAAATGTGACGTTGCTTGTTTCTTCTGGGGATCTTTTGTAGTGTATTTGCTTTCTTCTTTTCATCCCTATCTACTCTTTCGATAGAAAGAGAAATATTTGTCGATCTATCTTTCGTACCAATACTTCATGAGTAAGTGACTCTCCACAAAACAGTTCCACCTTACTATTCCATTCCAGTTTTTGTTGTTTTCGCTCCTTTTGAAGTAAGGCTACATTGCATCGTAATTCAACACTTTGTGTTTCTTGGACGATCGTAGCGTCTTGAGCCATAACAATTCCACACTTGTGCCATCCTTGTAATGCTGTCCAGCTTCTTTCCGATGGTATGGCCTATTTGCCACGTTGTTTATTTATTTATTTATTGCTTTGTTTGTTAAAGTGCATGTTCCTCGTTACTCAACTTTAAAGAGTTCCGACTTGATGACGTTGTTAAGCCAGAATATTCCTTATATGATTCTGAGGCACTTGCTGATGAATACCTGTAGCTTGTGCAGGTTTTACATCTATAAAATAGATTTAACTTTACACATGTGTTGAATATTCTAAGCTTGGTCCGACTAGATATTTGTGAAAACTTTTGGAAGTAAATTACTAATTAGTTATTCACAACTGTGCATAACTTAATGCTTTACATTGGCTTTATTTCATTTTAGCCATTTTATTTTATTTTTTTCTCTCTCTCTCTCTGTCTCTGTTTTACTATTATAAATGCGTCTCTTACGTTTCAGTGAACTTGAATTGTTTTATTAACATGAATTACAAACGCATTTTTCAACTTAATTTAGTTGCTAATGCTGAAGATGATGATGTTATTCGTTAATGATAATGATGATTCATACCGATTTTCATATTGAAATTATACAAAAATATTAGAAAATCTAACAAAAAATGAATGGTAGTTAGGAGTAGGAGTAGGAGTAGTTTCATTAAAAAACGCATGAATAACTTTGAATAAGAGAACAAATTTAAATATGAATTAAAATAAAGAAAGGAATTCCAATTCATTTTGTTACTATCAGCATTTTATAATTTTGTATAGGAAAGACTAAAGAGTATTTTTTCGTGAGAAGAATTATTTCCTTTTTAATATTTTTATTGAAATTTCGAATGATAACCAATAATAATAATTTTTATTGTAATTTTAATAATTTTTAGTTATTTGATGGCCACACCTCGTAAATAGATTTTCTGTACTAAAAATTATTTAAAAAAATCTATATAAATTGTGCTCTTAATGGAATTGTGTTTTCTAATAGTCCAACCAACTTTACAGAAGTGACTGGCCGTGGCGTCATTACGGTTGGATCATAAAACTTCAAACAAGAAATTTCATTTTAAGCTGTTTAACACAGTGTTGGCAAAAGCAATGGTTAAAAAAAAATCTACACATTGGGTTTTATTGGGTTTTTGATGGGTTTTTTGGGTTTTATAAATGCTTCCAAATTTCATTCAACTTGACAATATAATTTGTTTGTTTATGCAATCACGTTGTTGTAGTATTTATAATGCAATTTTGCACTCATGGTGGAATCAAGGCATCATTGTGCTAGAGATGTGTGATCGAATCAGATTGGAATTACTTTATTTGAATCATGCATTCTAATAAAACGGCCGGAATATAAAGACAGACATGATTAAATTATTCTTTTGCATGATCGCACCCGACCTCATGTCGCAAAAGTTTTAAAACAATTGTTAGAAACGATCATATGCCGCATCCGTCGTATTCTCCGAACATTCTCCGTCGGCTCTTGTGACGGATACAATATACTCACACCTCTTTAAACGGGCCTTCTTTACATAACATTTCGCTATAAGGGCCTGTTTATATTGTGGAACACATTCGCTTTAAATGCAAGTTACCTCGTTCTATGGTTAAAAAACTTGAATTCTCCGTTTTTAAGAAAAAAAACGTAAAGAAGCAAATGCAACATTTATTCATCTCGTTTAAAGGCATTTCGATCTACGGCCAAAAAAACTCTCTAGGTCCTATAAAGAGATATAAGTTTATCTTTTAACATGTCACCATGATACAATTAGAAAGGAGTCTCATTCTACCAAAACAATAACAGCTGATACAAAACTGTCTGTACTCCACTATCAAAAAGTTTTTTTCTTTTCATTCGACGTTTATCGCAATTTGAATGTTAATTTCCTTTAAACGTTAATTCACGTTTCTTTGACAGCACAATATATTTGTTTACCACAATGTGCCACAGCGTTAAATTTTTTGTCAAATTATTATTATCGTTTACCACAGCGCTACATTTTTGTGACAGCAGAGTAAAGCGTTGACACAGTTTAATATTCTAAATTAAAATGAGTTAACCTCTTTATGGTATCATATATGTCAACGAATCATTTCCTTCGAAGATATACAAAATCGGCTTCAAAGTTGAAGACGAGAAGTTTTTCTGAGACGGGATTTGGAAATTGGTTCAGAGGTGGGGAACAAAGATGTAAGCTGTGATTTGATGAATTTGTTATTTCATTATCTTTTGGAGCTCAAAAACGGAACAAATAAATTTGTAATCGCAATACGTAAATTACACTTATTTTTGTTGTAAATAAACTACGAAAACCTTTAAATATGAATACTGAATAAAAACCGGGTGGGTTTAATTGGGTTACCCAGTGGGTTGCCAATCCTGTTTTAATAGGCTTAACTCAAAAACTTCGAAAATCGATGTTAATCCAAGGTTCGATTTCAAACAGACGGAAGTGAATGATGACTTTACAAAGAAAATTGTCTTCAGCAACGAGGCACACTTTCACCTCAGTGGATTCGTTAATAAGCAGAATTGACGCATTTGAACAAATGACAATCCACGAGTGATTGTTAAAAAATCTCTAAGAAAAGGTGGAAAATACTATAATATGTCGTCAAAAGCGGTAAAATATCTAAGCGTTATAAGAGTTGTCCGCTAGAACATGCGCATCTCTAAAGGCAGCTGGTGTATCAAATGTTGAAGAACCTTAACAACCCAGACGTCTAACTTCACGCTACACTACGGTGCAGCCGTGTGGGGGAAGGTAATGTGTAGCGTATCCACAAATGAAATAATTGGATTTATAGAAAAAGTTTACTAGGCCATACCCGGCCATTGTACACGGAATTTTTTTTTTTTTTTTGAAGCCAGATAGTGGAGTAAAGTTATTCCACATTTTTTCTTCTACACCATTTAATCACATACGAGGGATACTGTTTATATTTCAGGAATAGCAAATAATAACGAATACTTTTAAATGAAAATAGCTTTACTGTTCTTCCAAATATTCCCCTTGATGCTCAATACACTTTGAATTCGCTCAAATCATTTCTCAAAGCAGTTTTTTCATTCCTTTTGAGATACCTCCACAACCTGGTTTTTGAACGCATCAACTGCTTCTTCGGCTCTCGTAAACCATTGACCACGTAGCTTGCCTTTGAATTTTGGAAACAAGAAGAAGTCATTGGGTGCTATATCAAGACTGTACTGAGGATGAGATATCAATTCGATGAGATATCAATTCTCGTCACCTGTTTGACGAGATGTGTGAAAGCTTGTATTGTCATGGTGGAGGATGATTCGTTTTTGGCGTCTGGTTTTACGAATTTCTCTGAATACTTCTGGCAAACAAACAAACAAATTGTCGTTGACTGCCCTACGTTGCTCAAGCGGAACAGTGGCCACATGACCCATTCGGCCGATAAAACAGGCGACCATTTGCTTTGCTGTGATTTTTCCATGAACAGCTTTTGTTGCATTTAGATCGTCATAGAATACCCACACGGTCGATTGCTGTTTTATTATCGACTCATACGCATATATCCATGATTCGTCACCTGTCACGATTTTATACACGTCTTTTAAAGCACCACGGTCGAACTTTTCAATCATTTCCTTACACCACTCGACGTGAGCCTTTATTTGAACCAGAACAAATTTTATTTACAATTAAGTGTTCATGCAAAAGCGTATGTACGGAAGTGGAACTAATGTGCGAGAATGCCTCTATCTTACAATATGTCACATGGCGATCTTGCCCTATCATTTCACGAACTGCATCGATGTTTTGTGGCACAACAATCGATTTTGGACAACCTTCACGGAATTCGTCGGCTACCAAACTACGGCCACTGTTATATACTGGGATTTTTGCTGGTGCTTTATTGCCATCCAGAGAACTGAGTTCATTGACACATTCTTGTTGGGATACGTGAAAAGCTCTGAAAAATAACGCAACGTAAACCTTCTCTTGAAATCTAAACATTGTGAGTACATTGATGCTAAAAAGTGTCAAAATTAATTATGGTGTTGCCATATTTTGACTACTAACATTAGTGTTGCCAGTTTTCAAAATATAAATAGCACCCCTCGTAGAAATAGGAAAAAAATGTTTGATAATGAAGAAAAATTATTTATGTCTACTCTACTTCCATAACATGAACAGTTTAGGAAAACACTTTAAATATTGTAACATATTTCAATAATTATTGCTATTCAAATGCTATTTTATGTAAAATAAAATACAAATTTACAATGAATGACATATGTACTCGTATTACAATCAATTTATAATAAATTTTTCTTTTTATCCATTTTCCGACAAAATGAAATTCTGTTTTCATCCTCCACATTCACTTAAAGAAAAGTTGTTTTAGCTCTTCTGGGTGGACGAGTGTATGTGTGTGTGTTGGAATTTACGTGGAAATCCACAAGAAAAACACTAAAATATTTACAAGTGCCTGGCTGGCTGCGTACACACTATTAATCAGAAGCTTTAATACTTAATCGATTTTTGGGTTGCATACCAGGTATGTTCACTTGTTTTTTGTTTCTTGGCTTTCGATTTAACCAGTGTCTGTGTATCTTTTGGCAATGTATTTCAAATGCGTGCAAAACATATCAGCGTATAAGAGTTTACAACATATGATCATATATCAAACTGGTAATACTATGAATTTACCAAAAAAAAGGGGGAAAAGGAGTGGAAAAACAAAAAGCAAGTTAAACGCTTTTTATCAATAAAATTTTGCAACGTAGGAGGAGCAGAGTTCCAGGAAATTTCTATAAATACTTGTGTGTGTGTGCGTTCGTTATTAAAGCAGGTAACACCAACACCCCAAATAATATTGTTGCTGCCTCGATTTTACTGCTACAAAAATGTTGTAGTTAAAGGCTACGCATATAACAAGAGTTAAAAATCTATATACTCTATGCAATAATAGATGTTAAATATACATATAAGACTATGTGTTAGTGTGTTTGTGTATGTTAAATAAAAGCAACAACAGCAGCAGAGAATGGCCATAAAATTACCACATCGTAATAATTCCGATACAATCAGCACTTGGGCCAAATGGTAATTGCGTATTGTAAATTAGTTGCTTGGTTTGGTTGAATAGTTGTTGTTGTTGTTGTTGTTGCATAATGAATAAATGAGTGAATGTATGAATGAATGTATTAAATGGTTTTATGATAAAAAAATTAATGTATTTAAGGAATAGAAGCAGGAGCTAAACAAGGAAGGATCATAGCAGGGGTAACAAAGTAGTGTCAGAGAGAGAGATATGAGTATCAAGCACTGTATATGGGACTCATTAATGCATATTTACGCATTTCAAACACAAACACACCTACTATATATAATTATACATATCCATACGTATTTTAAATATATCCTATGTGTGTATGTGTGGAAATGAATATATTAAATGTTAATAAACCCTACACAATTTAATGAGTACACATTTATATGTTTATGGGAACAATGAACAAATGTTGCAAGTTAAGTATGTGAGTACTAGTGGTTGTGTTATATATTTATTTATAGATTAGACGTTATTGTGTGTGGCAAATGCGGAGTGCAAATTACTAAAGAGTAATACAGAGGTTCTACACCCTAAACACTCTCCTACCTTCACTTACATGCAAACACTCTCAAACAAATAACCTCATGCCTAATCTTGCTAAGCAGTTGATAAAAACTAATTAATGGTAATTTAGAAACCTTTCAGGCGAATTGCTTAAATTTTCTCAAACACAAGATTTTTTTATGGTTAAACTGATTAATCCGTTGATATATACCTCAGTTGTAGCGGTTAAATCACAAATAACTATCTATCGCTTGCTATGTGTGCCTATTGCTAACAAATATGAGTATAACAACAAAACTATTGCCTCAATCATATCCATAGCCAAAATGCCATACAATTTCTCTAATAAGTTGGGTCTACGCGAAATATCATAAAATCGTTTATAATTTATTAGGACAGTGCATTGAATACTACTCTACCAACTTGAGTTTCGTACCCTATGTTATTTTCGTTTATTATTAATTATCATCCATTTTATGAGCCCGGTTAATTCTCTATGAAACCACCAACATAAAATGTAGTTCATACCTTTACCTACTTTAATCGAATAAAAAGTTCAAATTTTGACCATTATACTTTAGTAATATTTAAAAAAATTGAAATTTATGTTGAGTAACATCAACTCTGGTATTGATATTAATAAACGATCGGTCTCTGCGTGGATTTAATCAAGTCAGAGCATTTTTGAGGAATAATAGAATCCCTAATTTCCAGTATTTTTTTTTTTTCGCCTGGTATGGTTGTTTGGGGATCAGCTCTTAGCAGTTTTTTCATAGCAGCCCAAATTGACTCGATGGGAGTCAAGTCTGGACTAGACGATGGCCACTCCAAAGCATTGATATTATTGTGCTGAAACAATTATTTGTCGTTTTAGAGGTGTGAGCTGGAGTTCCATCTTGCTGAACCATATATTCTTTGAATGTAACTAAACTTGTTACAGATGGCAACAAATAATTTTCGAAAATAGTTATATAACGTGAAAAACTTACTGTCGATTTTACAAAATAAAGGTTTCCTAAGCACTTTGCGGACATGCATCCCCATACAATAGTGCTTCCTGGAAATTTAACCCTATGTTCGAAGAAATTATAAATACCATTTCAATGCTAAAGTAAAACAAAGCACCAGTAGAGGATGGTATACCGGCAACAGCAACTGCCGCAATCCCTCGTCATCATATTCTTGAAGCCTAAAACTAGGAACGTTTCTCGAACCTCTGAACAAGAGCAGAAATAATAAATCTTATAAAAAAGGGCGACTTAACCAACGTCGACAGCTGGCGAAACATAACTTTTCTCAATATAGCCTATAAAATACTAGACATAATAATTAACCGAAGGTTACAACATATTGAACGATCACTCCGACGTAAGCAAGCTGGCTTTTGCCAACATCGGAGCTGCATCGACCATGCCAATACTCTCAGCATAATAATAAACCAATCAAAAGAATGGAGATGTCCGTTAAACTTAGTGTTAATCGATTTTAAAAAACCATTCGATTTAGTAAGTCGAAGCGCAATTTATGTTGCGTTAAGAAAAAAGTGGATCCGAACAAAATCACTAACCTCATCACAATAATAACCGAGAATCAACTTCACAACGAGCGGTACAGTGAAGCCTTTACAACGAGTGTCGGAGTCAGGAAAAGTTGTCGCTCTCACCATTACTATTTGCGATAGTCTTAGGTGAGGTTATCGGGGGAATCGCAAAGATGAGAAAAGGAATTTCCTGGAGTCTTCACAGACACCTTAAATACCTAGACTTCGCTGATGATATCTGTCTTACGTTTCATAAACATGGAGGCATGCAGAGCAAAATAAATAAACTTACAATCTTTGCAAAAAAGAATAAGTTTACAGCTTAACGTCCAAAAGGACAAAAGCCATTTGTAGCAACAACACCTACGTGAACCATTTTGATGTGGATAGCACCCGAATCGAATGGTTAGACAGTTTCTGTTATCTAGGAGGTACTTTGGAAGATGTACAGTATAATTTGGGATCTGTAGATCGCTTCAAATTTCGGTGCAATGAAAATTACACATATTCAATGCATGCATGAAAACAATACGGTAGCGACAACTGGCACATTTCTCAATCATTAATAAACAAGGTCTAAACACAAATCAACAATTTTCTACGCACAATTCTGAACATCTTTTAGTCAAATACAATAACAAATGATAAGCTATGGATGGGGTTCGGTGAAAGAGCGATTTACAAGCAAATCAAGATAAGAAACAGCGTTGCCGCTTTGGTCTGATCGGACCAAAAATGGTAGTTTTTCCGTGTTTTAAAACAGTTTGGTAGTCCGATTTTAATTAAGAAATAAATTTGTGAATTTTTTTTTTTGAAAATTTGGTAGGACGGCCAATTCGGAGTGGTACAGGATCATTTGTTTGCCGAAAGTCTTCGCAGAAATTCGTAAGACCAACCGCCGAAAACGAATCATTCTCTATCATGACAATACGAGTTCACACACCTCTCGTCACACAGGTAAGTTTTTGAGCAGCTTTTAGTCAAATACAATAACAAATGATAAGCTATGGATGGGGTTCGGTGAAAGAGCGATTTACAAGCAAATCAAGATAAGAAACAGCGTTGCCGCTTTGGTCTGATCGGACCAAAAATGGTAGTTTTTCCGTGTTTTAAAACAGTTTGGTAGTCCGATTTTAATTAAGAAATAAATTTGTGAATTTTTTGTTTGAAAATTTGGTAGGACGGCCAATTCGGAGTGGTACAGGATCATTTGTTTGCCGAAAGTCTTCGCAGAAATTCGTAAGACCAACCGCCGAAAACGAATCATTCTCTATCATGACAATACGAGTTCACACACCTCTCGTCACACAGGTAAGTTTTTGAGCAGTCAAAACATCGAATAGTCCTGATTTGGCAGCCGATGACTTTTTCTTGTTCTAGGTAAACAGCGTCGTACACGATTTACAAACACCGAAGGAGCAATTGTTCAAAAGTCATACTTTGGAGGTGTCTCAAGAAGAATGGAAAAACTGTTTTGAGAAATGGTTTGAATGAATGCAAATGTGTATTGAGCATCAAGTGAAATATTTTGGAAAACAATAGAGATATTTTTATTTTAAAATATATGTTGTTATTCAACTTAAAAATTGTGAAACTTTAAAAGTAGCATTTCGTAGAAATCGTGGTATTTTCGGTCAACATATTTGCCTCTTTGAGACCATTTAGAATTTATTCTATAAATATGGTTCGACTGGCTTGGTGCATATACCTATAAAACCGTGTATATTTACCCAAGTGAAAATATCGCGCCCGTAATCCTCAGTGTTTGGAAAGTTCCAAATTTCTCAATTCCTTGACGTTTCTAATGCTTGGGGCTATTCATAATGTCTACTTGGCGTTTATTAAGAATTTAGAAGACAAACTTGTTAACAATAAGGCATGTACTAACCATTTCGAACTAGTAAAATTATCATAGTCGTAAAACGCAGTGCAGAAGAAGATCCGAGTTTCTATATTACTTAATGATTTGGCTTTCGAGACTTGAAAGTGAAACTAATGTATAAATTGAAATCGGCGAACTATACACTTTGCCGTACATTCGCTATGTTCTTTCAAAAAACTCGATAGTTTTAGTGTATCCATTTTCATGTTTTTGGAAACGTTAACAAGCTCCTGAAAATTCAAGACCAACTTATTCTGTCCAACTTTACTGTCTCCAATATAATAAAAATTTAAATAATCTTTATACACGGTAATGCATTTTTCGGTTTCAAAATAAAGTTAAATAAAGCTCACATAAAGTCAGTTTTACCGGATGCAATTGATACTCCACAATCAATCCTGCTTTCTCTGATCCCCATTTGCGGCAGTTTTGCTTGTTGACGTAAGTACTCAGTAAGAAATGAGTTTCATCAACTAAGAAAATTTAATTTTAAAAGTCGAAAATCAGTGGCCACATACGAATCACCATATTCTCAATGGCATATCTATATTCCATCCACATTCTTGAACGGCAAGCCCTCCACTAAATTAATGACACATCATTTGACAGATACTTAACAGCTGACAGCCTTGCCAGACCGGGGGTTTTGAAAGCACTAAATGGATAACCTAAATGGTTTTTTTTTAAACCCTATATGTTTACCATTAAAAGCAAATTGTTACAGTCCTTAGCAAATCCTCTTTTGAGCGTAACTTTCTTTTACTGATATTCGATTTTAGATGGCTTTTAATCATTTATTTTTGAATCCTTTTTCATTTATTTAACACTTACTTAATGACATGACTTCTATTGGAACACTACTGACAGATGCTTTCGTTACAAATTTTTTTTTTTTGGTAAATTTATATGCTAACGGGGGCCATCCGTGATATGTTTCATAGCTTCACAGTCCCCGGTACGAAGCCAAATGTTTTTAGCCTATGTTGTGAGCTCAATAAATACCATGACTGACTATCAAATTTAGTCGTTAGATATATATGTCAAAAATTTTGTGTGTGTTCAGAAAAAAGTGCATATGCGTGTCCGATTTTATAATCTTTTGCAAATTCTCATAAATTAGTAGTTTCTATGAGATCAGAGTGACCTCCAATCACTCATTTTGTTGCGATTTTCTTATGTAGGACAGGATCTATCACATTTTTATTTGACATAATCGCACGATTTTGTAGCATAGTCAGTCAATTCTGAATTACAGAATTTAAGATTTATCTTTACATTCCATCGTTCCACCGCGAAAATATGTAAGAATTGCTGGTAGGTAGTCGTACAAAAATGTGATGAGAGGTAAGGGTTTATTGAGAAATTTTTATTGACAGTCTTTAGAAGCCGTTTTCTTTTATAAATCCTTTCTTATGCAAAGCGTAGTATTTCTAATTTCTTGACCACAACTGCATTTTGCTATACGTATTTATATGAACCATTAACAATGCGTTTTATTAGTAATTTTTTGTTTTTCTGTTCTGTTCTGTTTGGATCTGGATAGTAGAGAAAGTGTATGATGAGTAAGAAGTACAAAATTTTTGTGAAATGGGCTTATTGTGCTTGCTAAAGCAACAGCAGTACATAATTATTGCTGATGACGACTATCATGATAATAATGATGATTATGCTGTTGATGCGGATACTATTGCTGGCATCAATGCTACTACTCGTACTACTACTACTACTACTACTACTACTACTACTATGTACTTCGATTATTATAGCTGCTGTTAATGATGGTAATGGCATTGGTGATGGCGATGTCGATGGCGATTGCAATGATGGTGATGGTATAATAATGTTGCCCCTTAGTTATATTCGACTAATAACTTAAATGCTTATGTTCATAATAAACAATAACAATAATAACAATAACAGCATCAACAACAACAACAACACCAATAAGTATAATAACAATAACAACATAAAAACGATTTGTTATTATTTAACACTCTACTCCTATACTTTTTTTTGTAGAAATTCGTTATACTGCTTCCTTCTAAGAGCTTGTTATCAATTACAATCAAATAATGCTAAAAAAACAACGTTAAATGGCATTAAAATCTTATTGTTGTAATTAAACACTTAAGAAGCACAATAAGTGTTTTTTATTGTTATTAAAATTTGTTTTTAAAATTGATTTTATGGAAATTTTTTTCTTATAAGGAAAAAGTTTTTTAAGCATCACTTAATTGGTGGTATAACTTCCATTTAGAGCTTGCCAATGAGCAGCAATTATAAAAATTTGAATTTGTGAAACAAACTAAAAATTTATTTATGTATTAAAAATTGTACTTTAACCAAAATATAAATCTTAAAGAAAATGTCTAAAGCTACGGTCACACTTGTTAGTTATTTAAAGAAAAAACAACAGCCACAATTTTATAGAAACATTTCCTTCTATGTCAGCGTTTGTTAAAAAATTATTTAAAAACAAATAACAGTACCAAAAGATATTTAGAATTTCAAATCAGCTAATTTGAAAAATAAATAATAAAAAACAAATATTTCTATTAAATAGTGGTCTCGTTTCTCGTCAAATATTTAACAAATGTGGCTGCAGCTTAAGCCATCGATGATATCCAGCTGTCATTCTACTTACTAATGTTTGCCGTTTTATTGTGAGTCATTTTTTTTCTGCACATGAGAGAAAATAGGCAATTATTCTCCACAAAAGTCATTTTATTTCACTTTAAAGTCTAGAAGAGCTAAGTTCAACTTAAGTTGATTTCAGCTTCCTCTTTTTATAAAAAGTCTTCAAAATAAAAGCTTGCTGCAATGACAAATATATCTTTGATCCAACTTAGCTAATTACGCAGCGATTTCTGGATGAAACAGCACTTTTTTCTCAAATAAGGTAGCTTTTGCACTAGGAAAGCTAGAAAAATATCTGAGTTTGATCACAAAAGGTGCAACAAGCAAAAATACCTTTGATATTCAATATATTGTTTTGATGCGCTATATTCTCCTAGTTTCAAAAATCATCAGCATTTCAGATTCTATGGATAAGTTATGTTTTTTCTAAAATGAGAGATTTTTGAAGAGGCTGCTTCATACATCTTACTTTGAAAAGACTTATTCGATCTTCTTAAACCATATATTAAAAAATACCAAATTATACCAGCTTTAAGTCATTCTAAAATCAAGTCTTAATATAAGCAATATTTTTGAAGATATTGAGAAAATATAGTGGTTATCCAAGGTCAGAAAATTATTTTCCATTTGTTGCATAGTGTAATAGGTCAAATTTTGTTAAACACTGGTAATACTGTCATAAAATCAAATGTGTAGTGTAATTTCTCAAACCATTTAGTGTCAACGTCTCAGTTCTATTTTTTATTAAAGACTAGCTAAAACCTGGCATGCTTCACTAACCCCATCTTAACTATTATCTTAAATTTTATCTTAGTTAATTTTTTTACCTTTATTCCACCTTTATTTCCCTTCCGGTCCAAGAACACACATTTGAGATAGCCACCTATATAGTTCCTTCCAGGAAGACACTGCAGAATCTGTATTTTAGCTGTATACAGTCCTCAAACCAACAAACTTTCGTTTGTATAAATAAAATATATATATATATATATATATATATATATATATATATATATATATATATATATAGATATCTTTTATCCAGTTTGCTGTCTGCAACACCTACTCTTTGGCTAATGTGAAAAGATAACGATGCTTTAATTGTTGCCTGTTCCCTTATACACAAAATTTTATATTTAGTACGAATGGAAGGCGCAATGTGTATTATGTGAATAATGTGTATTATTCACGTCTTTGTTTGAACCTAATTTAGAAATATTTACTATTACCTTTTTCAAGATATACAAAAATTAATATTTACTCTGTACGGGAGGTACCACTCACACTGGTCCAAGTTCGTTCAGTTCTTAATTGATGATTTCCATTGACCGTGAAGTCAATCGGGTCAAATTCTGAAACTTAAGCTTTCAGCCGTTCTCAAGATATGCTAAAATCAATATTTAGTTTGTATGGAAGGTACCACGCCCATTTCTCGTTTTCGCTTTGTTTCTAACTGATGATTCGCATTTACCATGAAGTCGTTCAGACTACATACAAAAACTTAAGCTTTAACCGTTTTCAAGATATGCTGAAATCAATACTTAGTTAGTATAGGATATTCCACGCCCACTTGTTCAATTCTTCCCAGCTTGTGACTGATAATTTTTATTGACTATGAATTTAATCAGACGAAATTCCGAAACTTTAGCTGTTACCGTTCGCAAAAAACTAAAATCAGTATTTACTTTGTATGGAAGTTACCACTAATACTTGCCTACTTTTTGACTGCTGATTTGTATTGACTATAAATCAATTTGGACCCAATTTTCCAGATATATAGAGGAATACTGTAATATTTAAAGAAAATCGGTTCAGCCGTTTTGCTGTCCATAGGGCACAATCAAACATACAAAAACACTTATTCATTTTTATATATAAGGAAAACTGAATATCGTAGGACGGTTAAAAGGCAAAGAAATTTATGAACGATTATTGTACAATTAAAAACGCACATTTTGTTTATTGATTCTACTTGTTTCCTATTTTTAAAAACTTACTTATTTCAATAAATGTGTAATATAACCAAACTTTGAAGGAGTATTAAAACAAAAATATATAAAAATAGATATTTTTCTTTCAGTTCTTAAAACTATATAATATGATCTATCAAAGAAAAAAATTAGAACCAACTTTGTCCAGCAACTTAAAAAATTTTGAAATTTTAAAAATGTGTATTTTAGAGAATTTTTCATAAATTTTACTAATTGTTAATAGCTTGAGGCAATTAAAAATGAAAAATAATTTGGGTTATTACCCAATATATAATATATGAATCCAGAAGTGATTTAAATTATTATTCAAATTAAAAATTTGCAGTGCCACATCGAATTATATATAGCACGATTGCAATACATTTCTTATTTTTTTAAGTCCACAATATTGCATACGTTAAAAACTTTGTGTTAACTTGAATTTATTTATTTTTATCGATTTAAATTTTAACTACCGATTATTTCGAATCGGGCTTTACTTATTTCATTCTATTCGGTCACAAAATTTAGTATATTATCTCCACTGAACGAAATGAATCGATTTACGCTTGAGCAGCGTCGGAATTTAATGGAAATTCATTTCCAAAATAAAGACAATTGGTCGGAAATTGCTCGAAAATGTCATACAAAATTTGGTTGCAGAGAAGGAACAACAGTGTCCGGTATACGCAAGTTTATTGTTAAAGTTCGTGAAACAGGTTTCATTGTTGGTGCGCCCGTAAGCGTGCTCGTACCGTGCGTACACCCGAAAATATCGAAGCTGTGGTTGAGAGTGTGCGTGAGAATCCATCGACATCAACTCGTCATCGTTCTCAAGAATTTAAGATTTCACGCACCAGTTAACGTCGAATTTTGCGAAAAGATCTGTTTAAGACGCCTTAAAAAGTTCAGTTGGTTGAAGAGTTGAAGCCTCATCACTATTCGCTTCGTTTTTGTGACGCTAGATGGGCCAACGACAAACTGCACGAAGATGTTGATTTTGTCAAAAAAAATCATCTTTTCGGATGAAGCTCATTTTCATCTTGGTGGCTAAGTTAATAAGCAAGAATGTCACATTTGGGGATCAGAAAACCCAAGCGTGGGCTTACAGAAGCCAGTGCACCTATTAGGAGTGACTGTTTGATGCGGCTGGTATAGCGTAGGCATCATTGGTCCATATTTCATTGAAAATGAGGATGGCGTAACCATTACGTCAAACGTTTGATGGCCGTTTAATTACCCGAAATGGTGATGTCAATTGGCCGCCAAGAAGCTGCGTTTTCACACAGTTGGACTTTTTTCTGTGGGGTGTCGTTAAAGACAAGTGTTACGCCGCCAAACCAGAGACAATTGAGCATATAAAGGACGTGATGCCATTGCCGAGGTACGACCGCATACACTGGAAAAAGTTATCGAAAATTTGTCCGATCGAATGGCGTACTGTGAGACCAGCCGCGGCAGCCATATGAATGAAGTAATATAGGGTCCGCCATCTAACGTTTTTTTTCAACTAGTGCTTATTTCGTGAATGGTAAAACTTAGCTTATGTCTGATTTGACAGATAATTAGTTTTATCCTTCCGCTGAACGAATATGATTGTGTATACGCTTGAACAATGCCGATTTTGCCAAAAAAATCATCCTCTTTTTTTGAAGATCGCATTATCAGCCGCAGAGCTGATGTCGTTTGGCCACCTCAGAGCTGCGATTTGACACCGTTGGACTATTATTTGTAGGGTGCCGTCAAAGATAAGTGTTACGCCAACAAGTCAGAGACAATTGACGATTTAAAGGACAATATTAGTGAAGCCATTAGTGAAATACAGCTGCACACAATCGATAATGTGATTAAAAATTGAACCGATCGTGTGGCTACTGCATGGCCAGCCGAGGCAGCCATTTGAATGAAATTATTTTCCATTATTAACCGGAAGGATTGTACTTTCAAATAAAAGAAGAAATTTGTGAAAATATTCAGTAGTTTTTTTATAGCATTTTCAAAAAAAAAAAAAATTAATTTATTTGGCGGACTCTTTATTTCATTTCTAACCGGAACAATTGTACTTTACAACAAAAAAATAAATTTGGAAAAAATTCAAGCCCCTTTTCTTTTGTTGAATTTTTAAATTTAAACTTTTTAATGACCCACCCGATATCAGTAACTTTTTAACAAATTTAAATTAAAAAAATACCTTAAGATACTCGTAGGACTTTTTTTGGTGTTAAGTTTATGTGGTCGTATCTGCACGAAATTTCATATATCTATACCGACTCTTTCTATTCTTGTTTATTCGCTGTATGGATTGGTGCGCTGTGCGGCTTTCGCAAATTTTCTGTGCTTTTTTTATTTGAAAGTCCCAAACGGTTAAAAAATCTCCCGTAATTTTATTGTTACATTCTAAATTAAATCGCGCAGTCTTATTTAACTACTCATCTGTTTCTGTCGTCCTCATTAGGAAGAAATAGCTCACAATTTTAAATCAAGTTATACAAAATTTTTTGAGGATCTATATGTTTTAGTAGAATTAAATTGGAGCTTATTTTTGTGATTAAATTGTGTAATATTTTTAAATTAAAAAATGCTTTAATTAAAAAAGTATATTAAACCCTACTTTATGTTCCTTTTTAAGGTACTTGTTGTCTTTCAATACCTAAGAAATATTTTTCTTATAATATTAGCCAGACTTTTACACTCGCAGAACACTTGTCTAAAATATGTAACAATTTTAAAAATTTAGTTTTGCTTACAAGAGAAGAAAAAAAAACCAGACAATCAGTATAAATATGCCACCCAGTGAATACGCCTAAGTTTCATTATAAAATTGATTATAATTCTATAGAATTTCAAAGTTAGTTGCGAATAACATTGTTCTACTTGTAACACCAAACACGAAATAAATGATGAAAAAAAAAATAATGGCTAACAAATAAAGAAACGCTGTAACATGCACTAAATAGCCGTATGGTTAAAAGACAACAAGTTCTATTGAATTCTGTTTTAATTCTTTTTACTTTTTTCCTTTTTCTTAAAAAAAAAACTTTACTTTCTATGTTTATGTCATGTAACGTGTCCACCTCATCGTCAGCATTGTTGTTGTCATCATTTTTCTTAAAACACTCGATACCTTGCAACACAACACAACCCAACAGCCAGTAAACACATGAAAATTCTTCTATTTTAAAGCAAACAAGGAGAAGAAGCTTAAAGCTGCTGTTGAAGCTGATGTTGTTAAGGATGATAGTGGTTCTTAAGTTGGCTGGCTGGCTGGTGGTGTTGCAATTGAAGATCAATTTGTCACAAACTAAAAAAAGAAAAAATGACCTTCAGTGTGGTAAACGAAGAAAGATGGTAAAAATTTTATATTGCAAATGTTATGTATGATATGACAACAGAGGCGTAAGATTTCACCATAGCTGTGCATTAAGATTTTTACGATTTTCTCGTGTTACCAGAATATTAAAATAATCTCTCTCAGTGGTATGAGAAATGTCCTCCTCCTACCATTTGATGATGTTTTAGGAACGAAACTGATATAAATGATTTTGCATGAATCTTTACATCATGCATTTACAAATGTATTGCATATTATGGTAAAAAATGCAATATCTAATGGAAAAATCCAACAAGATGGGTAGCATATGTCTGACAGACACTGTATGCAGTGCAGTGCAGCAGAGTAGAAAAACAATCAAACGTAAGAACAACTGAACATACGGTTTGACAAGTTTGTTGATAAAGTACAATATGGAATATATGGTTCAGTTTTAAGTAAAAATGTAATTACTTGCTTCGTACGTATGTAACGTAATATTGTTTCGTACTGGTGCGATATTACAGTAAGTACAGCAACAACATGAAAAAGGTGCGTTTACTATCAGCAGCTGCATAAACAACCTGAACGGAATACACAATTTTCTAAGCAATTTATTAATATTCCATTAACATTTTGTTGGTCATGGATGCATTTTCATTTTTTCTCTCGATATATATCCGCATATACTCGCAGCACATCGTATATAAACGGCAGTAATGTTGCAACTTTAATAGTTTCCTTTCTCACAGAAAGACCACTGCCAGACTGTTACCAGAGTGAAGGTGAAAGACCATAACTCGTCATCATTACATGTATATTTGTTTAAAATGAAAAATCTATTTTAGCATTCAGTCTGACTAATAGAATATGTCTTGCACAGTGGATCTATACTTTTTCGTTTCGTTATTATAAGAAAAACAAAAAATTGAAATATTTAATAAGACCTTGCCAACGATGTCGAACGTTATGGTTTCGACCGACAAACAGCTGATTTGCGGCACACTAATACTTTCTAGTCGTAAGCATTTCAGTACTAAATTGCGGGTTACTATATCGTTTTTTTACTACCGTTAGCATTATGAATTGCACATTGGAGCTCTCTGGAATGCTATTTCTTGGACCTGGCTTCATTGCTAGATATTTAGTCCCTGTAAAGGCTTTAATTTGTAATGGCACTATTTCGTGTGGAGTTAATATTAAGTTGTTATGCCTATCATACGATGTGTGATGGTAGAACAGAGCATTGATAAAACAAAAAAGAGAATAGCATTGAAAGAATGTGACAACAGAACTTCCACTAACTCATTATATAGAAACTGGTAATTTCAATATGCAAATTCCGGGATATATGAGTTTAATAGTCGTGAAAAACAAAGAAGTCTGATGAAAAACATGTTCAGTTCTGCTGGTATTATTGATGCATATTCCTTCACGGCTGTGAATTCTCTAAATATAAAATTGTTGGATAAAACAATTTTCTGTGTATTTGAAAGAAAATTCAGTATCGATCTCAAAGCAGATAATTAAAAAGACTAAAAATTATTTATTTTTTTTTTATATTATCCGTCGCTGCTCTAGGGAGCATACTGACTCTCCACAAAGCACGCATTGCTTTGTTTCAGTTTTATTAATCAAGTTGATTTTTAAAGCTTTGTAGATCCACTGTAACTTCCCCTCCATATTATCAAGTAGTGGTGAAGATCCTTGATAATTGGTGGTGATCTCAACTTTAGCATTGTAATCTTTTCCCAGTAAGTGGCGTTTTTTCCTGATCATTCCGTCTGATGTTTGTCTTCATCGCAAGAGGTAAACATGAATGTCAATGGGCTTCTTTTTTATTTTTTAGCTGCAGTTGTCCAGAGGAAAGTTGAAGGCTCCTCTTATTAAGCACTAAAAACCACAATTATTTTTTTTCGTTATGTACTCTGCTGTGGCACAAAGTTGTGTCGGTTTTGTTGTTAAGCGTGCGCTCTAACCACTACACCATGCCACGCCAATAAAATATAGCTCAAAAATTTTTCGCCACCACAATCATTTCTTTCCGAAACGATAGATCCTTAAAGTATGAAATTAATTTATAATGAAGTTGTATGCCTCTAGATTAGTTTTATTTACTAATTTCGCTGAAGCGAAAAAAATTATGTGTTTCTTACTTTAATTTTCGTTCGTTCAAACCTTTTGATTTTTTTGATATTTATTTTGTTAAGAAATTTAGTGCCTAAATTTTTTACAAAAACTTAAGATAATTCAGTGCAAATTTTTTTCCAGTAACTATGGTTTATAAGCAAGTAAAATATAACAAAAAATTGTAAACACTTTGATCAGACGATATCTTGGGACTATAATTTTTCTGTTGAATATATATGAACAATATGGCGCATTAACGAGGTATTTCCTTTAATATTTTTTGTTGCAGTTTTCTTTACATTTGCGTTCTTTTCCAGCCCGTTATTTACTTTTTTGTACATTTCGTCAATTATGAAACGATATAAGTGTTTAAAAGCCAGAGGAATATAACAATTTCTTGAGTTTGATTCTGATGCTGGGCCCGAATCTGAAATGTTATTGATAAAAAGTCATGATATAGAGAAGAAAGAAATGATTTTCCATCTCCCATATCCTGGGCTCTAACTTTCTGGAGAGTAATACTTCAGTAGTCTTAGATTTAAACCTTAATCTAAGCATTAGGCTGGCTGATGTTTATTGCGGAGAGTAAGGGCCTTATTCAAAAAACATCCTCTTGTTCATCAAATCTTTACTTCTCTACTAATACTTTATCGGAGCTGTCGGCCCTTGATATTATGTTAATAGACAGGTTGATAAGGTTGTTGTGCTGGTTTCCGTCTTAGTCCAAGGAATGGTGCTTCTGTGGGGGACCTCAAGTATACCTTGCTTTAGCGAGGCTACCACTCCCTCCCCTTCTGACAACTTTGTATTAGTACTCGATTAAGTTCGGTTAAAAATTGGGCGACAAATGAAACACAGTTTTCTTAAATGTGAAACGAGCTTTATTAAACTAAATGTGTGCCGTTTTTATTACTTTTAAGAACTGCTGATCGAAAAATCCAATCGCAGGCAAAATTCAAATTTACAAAACATTTTAACTTCCCAGCAAAGTTCTCTCAGTTTCTGCCGGGTCTTCAAAAACTTGTGTGGTCTGACTTTGTCATGCTGGAACACAACACATTTTCTTTTGAAAAAACCTGGCCGTTATCATTGAATTTCTTGCTTCAGTCTCGTTAATTGTTGACAGCAGAGATCAGAATCAATTGTGTGATCAGGTTGTAGAAGCTTAGAATGAACAATTTCCTTCGAATTTCACCAGACACACAGCATTACCTTTCTTAATGTCAATCCTGGCTTTGCCATCCTGTGCTAAGCTTGACTTTGCTTCGTCCATTATATTTTTCGTAGATTATTGTCGCACGTGATCCTCTTTTCATAGCCCATAATCTTTCGCTACAGAAATGGTTCGACTTTGTTTCGTTTTAGCATTGAATAGTGGATAGAAATACGAATTTTCATTAATATCTGAACTCAGATAACTTTTTACAGAATAGTGCAATTTTATTAATATTCTCTAGTAAAGTAAAAAAAAATGTAACCTAAAATGTAACCTTCCAAACAAGCCTCAGTGATGCCGGATTTAATTAATTTTACCAATTTGTTACCGAACTTAACCGAGCATCAATACTCTGTCTTCCATTTCGAACGTCCTTTAATTAGAAGCTTAACTGCTCTTTGGAATATATTAGATATTCAAATAAAAAATTTATAGCCTACAGAAAAAAGGTTCTCTTAAACTTGCTAACCCATTGTGCGTTTTAACTGCCTTCAAGCATACACAGTAGCTAAAACTAATCACAGCATTACTAAAGAGAAAGAGAAGAATTCTTTCACATCTTGTCAAACAGTATCTGGATTTTTTTTTGCAATTTTTACTAAATTTTCTGTATGCAGTTCGTTCTTTTTTATTTTCCAATATTAAACTTTATTTTATTCCCTTAAAATTACGCTAAAAGAACAGACAACAGACTCAGCAACAACAACAAAAACAACCATAATAAAATTGTAATAACAGCAGCAAATTGCATTTTATTGAAAAATGCATTTATTTCATCATTTTTAATAATATTTTGTTTTCATATCCAAGAAGTTGATGGAAAAACAATTTTAAGGCGCTTCCAGTTTATAATGGATTACGCTTAGATGATGATGTTGGTGGAGGTTGCTATTGCGATTGCTAAGGGTATGAAGCTCAAGATTCCTACACAGGAATATGTGAGTTTATGTTGTTTAGCTCTGGTCAGTCATGACCATGAATTATAAAATTTATAAACTTGTACTTATTTTTCATTGCTTTTCGTTCTTCTTCTTTTGTTTTTGTAGTAATCTACTATATTCCAGCATATTCAATTCAATTCAATTCAATTCAATTCAATTCAATTCAATCTTCTTTGATGATTTTTTTCCTTTAATGCACGTGTTGTATTATTGATTTCTATTCTTCATCATCAGCATTGAAACGTCATTGGTGAATGTGGCATAAATGTTTTCTTTCGATTGCCCTTTTTATTTCAATTTACATCAGTCGGTGTCGCCTCATCTCTCACGTATTAAAACTTATTGCTAGCAAGCGGTCTGATAAAAGATTATGCCCGATTGCACGGCTCATACGGCAGCATTTGAATTATGAAAAATCTACAATGAATTGTACAAAAACAAAAAAGAGGAAACAATAAAAATAACCGAAAAAAAGAAGTCAATAAAAAATGGAATAGTTTAAGAACACAAAAACTCTTATATAGAGGAGTGGAGAGAGGTGAGGAGGCATTAAATAAATGTACTGGAATTGCATTAATATTTGTATAGGTTTTACATACAACATATTTTTATTGTTGCCCAAGCGCATGCGCGTGTGCGGCCTCTATGGCAATTGCAATTTATGATTGAAATCATGAGCTTTAACTCTGTATATGAAATGTGCAACTTTTGCATAAGCATGACAATCGTGCATTAAAATGATTGCCAACGAGTAGATTTTAAAGAAATTGGGATAAAAACGAGTTAATTTAAATGTTTGCTTAAAGGGTATTAAATGGGATTTTTAGAGGGTATTAATATACAATTAAAAAGATTACAAATAATTTGGACAGGATCTTCTAGAGGAAGAGCTTTCACTTTGATACATAAGAATTGATACACATATATTAATTGTAAAAGGGGGAGTAACATATGGGCTGAAAATTTGCGGACATAACAAAGAAAACACATTTTTTGTTCATAATTAGCTTTATTCATTAAGAGCAATACAGTCATTTCAGAGCCTCTCTAACATTTCAGTATCACTTTTGTATAACGATTTTTCTTTTGCCTCGAAACAGTCCTCAGTTTCAGCGATAACGTCTTCATTCGAGCGAAATTTCTTACCGGCGAGCACTTTTTTGAAATCTGCGAACAGCCAGTAGTCGCTGGGAGCCAAATTCGTCGCATACAGTTCTGATTTGCTACGTTGAAATATGCCCAACAACTGCTCAGAATCGCAGTGAGCAAACGCTGCACCCACTTGGAACAGAGCTTTTTAATAATCGAATGCTCATGAAATATAAAGCCAACACATCTTTTTGATCACGCAACTTCAATTTTCGATCACTCAAAACGATTTTGTGAATTTATTTTGATGTTTTCTGGTGTTACCTACTCATTTGGATGTTCACTGCGTTCTGCATTATCGTTGTCTCTACGATCACGTTTGAAGTCAGCAAACCAACGTGCTATTGTTGTTTCTGATGGAGCTGAATCCCCATAACACTTTTCAAGCTATTGTTTCGCTTGAACGGTAATTTTTCCCATCAAGAAGCAGTGTAGAATTAAAACACGAAATTGTTTCTGATCCATTGTTCTGGAAATAACAAAAGTAGCGTCTCTCCTAGCTCAATAAGCTAATTCATAGAATATCATGAAATTTTTGCTGCTGTCTTTTAAAGGTAGAAAGAGGTGAATGCAATAAAACTAGCACCACCTATGAGTTAAACCCGGGATTTTTCATGTATTATGTATTATGCCATTAACAACGGAAAGCAATATCAATCATATAACCGCATTGGACACACCTGCAGGACTATATTACTTTCATGAAGTTTTCCATCACTATCACACTTCACACGATTTTATTCGATAACTTCAAGAAATTAATCTTTAATGTCTTGAATCGATTTTGTGCCCTTGGCATAGACCTCATCTTTTAGGCAGTCAAAAAGAAATAAGTCTTAAGGTGTTTAATCACAAGATTTAGGTCACAAAACTGTACGTAGCGCCGAGTTGTTGATAATAAAGTTCGGTAGCGAAATTCGTTCATCGTAGCAATTGCTCCAGCTTCATTTTCGACAAAATTGGATCCAATAACCCCGCTAGACCAAAAATTGTATCCAACTGTCTGTAATAATGGAGGGCCTTTTCAATTATTGGGTTTCCCGACTGCATTTCTACTTGTTAACGTAGACTTCGAGGAGAAAATGGGTTTTTTTACTCAAGCTGATTTCTCAATGAAATTCCGAATCAGTTTGACGCCTTTCAAGGCTTCAGTCAACAAAGACACAACACTGTTAGGAGACTTAAGAATTAAATTTTTAAGCAAAGTTCGACGATAAAGTAGACAAGCCACGTTATTCTCCAGCCGAGAAGGAGCTTCACGACGTTTTACAAATGCTTTATTCCTGAGAACTGTGAATGTGAAATTTTCACCATTTTTATAGTAGCTCGTACCAATTTCAGTGCCTCGTTTCATTTTTCTTAATGGCAGAGTTTTTATTTATCATCGTTCATGTACTCGTACTTACTCGTTGACTAATAGCAACTGCTTAAATGGCGGGCGATTGAAATATTAATTTTTGTCAATAAAATTAACTTGAACTTCATTGTTCGAAAAGTTCGGTTAAGAAACTGTGGGTGAATGCTTCTGAAATGTAATATCACTGATAATATTAATTACATCAGGCAACATATGACATTGTATGTTTTACTTTGTTAAAAGACATTATTCAAATCACACTATTCTGCAAAAAGTTATCCAAATTTAAAAATAAGTGCAAATTCGGAACATTACAGTTATATTTTGCTTTTCTATTAGAAAAGGTGAAAAACGTCACTGGCTGCTGGAAAAGTATGTGAAGTTTACAAGGACGATAAAGTATAACTATAAAAATAGCAGCGAAATGGTTTGCTAGTTTTCGATCTAAGAACTTTGATGGTAAAGATGCAACTCGCTCTGGCCCAACAATTACCGAAGGAGTCAATGAAATCATGTTAAAAATTGTGAAAGACCAGCATGGACGTTGCTAGGGAACTAGGCATTCATCCCCAAATAGTTATAATTCATTTGAATTAAGGCTGGACACACAAAGAAGCTCGATGTTTGAGTGCCAAATGAATTCTCAGTTATAAATATAATGGACAGATTTTTCAGTTGTGGTTCACTGCTAAAGCGGAACGAAACTGAACCAATAATCTGCGAAAAAGATCATGGACAAAGCCAGATGCAGCTTAGTGGACGGTGTAAAGCCATAATTGATACCAAGAAAGCCAATACAGCGTGTCTGATGACATTGGAGAAGAATTGTTTATTATGAGCTTTTACAAACTGGTCAAACGATTGATTCTGGTCTCTACTGTCAAGAAATAACGAGGTGTTGTGTTCCATCATGACAACGTTAGACACTACACGCATCTTCAATAACCCAGCACAAACTGAGAATGCTTGGCTGGCCAGACTTTGCGGCTTCAGATTATCGTTTGTTTCGATCTGCACAGAACTCATCTAATGTTGAAAATTTAAATTCCGTAGAGGCTTTTAAAACTCTATTGAACGAGGTTTTCGCTCAGAGAACACAGAAGTTCTACACTAATGGAATAATGGCTTTAGCCAAAAATGGCAAAAGATCATTGATTAAAACGACACATATTCAATATAAGAAAATGGTGTTTCCTTTCTGGGTAAATTTGTAAACGAACAAATACATACACGTCGTACGAATTCTGATAAAATGAACAAAAATAGATGTTCAAAAAGTCGTGATATGGCGAAATAATTTTTTTTTAGACGAATTTTGAATGTTGGCAATAACATTACGCCGTTCGATGCGAAGCGGTTATTGGGTCCCTTCACCTGTAATAAGGAGTAGCGCCACATGGGCAGCGCAACTATTAAGAGACTTATTGGCTTCCCGACGGGTTATTACTATCTTAGATATCACCTCTTGGTCCTCAATGTGGTACCTAATTCGGAGTGTCACCTATGTAGAGGAGAAAAGGGGACGACAGAGCATATTCTTTTTGAATGTGTAGCTTTTGCAAACATTCGGAGACGTACTTTTATGGAGCTCTTTATTGGGACTATACAGATTCGGCTTCCCATTGAAGTTATTGTTGGCTTCATAAAAAAGGTAGAGGGAGAGTATTATTTTGGAGACTACTCCGATTGACGCAACCGGACCCAGGGGTATTGACTCGATAGGGTTTCTACCGCCGTCGGCTATTGCGCCGGCAGTTCTGACCCCGGAGTGTTTGGCATAATAGATCTTTCTAAATCAAATGCTATGGCCAGTTGGGCCTCTCCGACTAAATAATAATAATAATAATGATAAGTTGTTTGATAACAGAGTCGTCGACTTCTCGTTCTATGGTAAAAAAAATTTCTCGAAAAAAAATTTTTCTTTGTTCTGATCTTTCTCTATATTCAATGCTAGATTTATTGTATCTTGGCAACTCTATTTACCCACACAGACTTTAGGGCATGCGCGATGAAGTATAGCGATCTTTTTGTACATTTTGTGGCATCGTTGTCTATTCATTGATTGCTGTTACAGAGGTATTATGGAATAGCATTGCATTACTATTGTTTGTTGCCGATATTGCTAGCAAATGTTGAATATGGTTCATTGGATGGCTGTATAGTAAATTGCTGCAGTGTTTGTTTCACTGTCTGTCTGTTCATCTTGCTGGTTGCTTGCTTGCTTACTTCGATGGTTGATTAGTTTTTTTTGATTTTTAATATTATAACCATGCAAAAAATGGAGAAAAATAAACCTCCAACAGCCGAAGGAATGGCATGTGCAAATAATCAAATAACAATAATAAATTATTTACTGAGTGCTGACTTTTATTGTTATTATTATGATTACAATAACAATAACAACAATATCAGCGTTTATGTTTAACAACAACAAAAACAACAATTGAAATAATAGTAATAATACTAATAACGAAAAGAAAAAATAAATGAAAAAATGGATATGAGGATGGGATGGATCTACGATGAGAAAGGTAATACATAAGTAAATATTGTCTTACAAAATCATATTTCTATAGCAAGGACTTGCAACACAAAAACGAACAACGATGATGGCACTAATAAATACCAACAAAGAACGAAAATTGATGAGAAATCACGATGTTTGGCTATGATGTATGCAGAGTATGCAGACCTTTTGACAAACTTCATGGTCTTGAACTAATTTGATAGATTGTAACTACTTGTCCATATATACTCACATACAATATATTCAAAACCGGATCATCAATAAACATACAAATATACATATATCTGTCTGTTACTATATTAAACGAATTATATAAAGATGTTTGTTGTATGTCTGTGGAATGTTTATTGTTTGATGCGGGCTGTCTCTCTCTATCCCTCTCTCTCTTTTTACTGCTAGCAGATCGCCGGCATATTATTTATTTTATGAACTTTTGCGATACGAATGTCATTTTAAAAAACTTCTTTGTCGGCATCTATAACAGACAGATGCAGATGCAGATTTCAGGCAGCAATCAACTTTAAGTACACAAAGGGAGCTGCTGATATAATTTAGTTCTCTTGTAATTTCAAGCCTTTTATTGCATTTGTGTTTTTGTTGTTTTTGCCCTTTACCTTGATTGCTAGTTGTGTTTTAGTGTACGTTTAAATGAAATTTTGAAAATTTTCTAATTAAAATCTTTTAAGCAATACAACGCCTTTAATTATCTACGAAATGAAGAAAAGCGTAAAAACAATAAGAAAAATTAAAGTTGTAATAAAAAAGGCAATTTAATCGAAATAAAATTGCCATTTGCAATTTTATCTTAAACAAATACAAAAACGAGGTATTTATTTTGCACACAGCGAACAATATACTTGATATAGATGTACTACTACTACACAATGATGTACGTAGAATGTACATCTTAATATGTTTCAAAGCATTTTAACACAGATACGTAAGCTATTACCTTACGAAAGGTATCTCAGAAATTAACCCATTTGAAGAAAAGCAGAGTAGCGTTATGTGGTAATAAGACTAATGGGGCTAAGATTAATAAGCAAATTACAAAATTGGTTAAGTTTAGAAGAGAAGCTGCAGTTGTTATAATTTGATGGCGTTCGAACTACATGCCTTACAATCGCTTCAATTATACTACAGAATGGTCCAACCAAAACGTACGATGTTAACTGAAAATAAAACAAAAGGTTTTCAGGGAATTATTTAAATATTTTTTATTTTGACAGAAGTATTTACGACAATTATGTATGAAACAAAATATTGGCCAAAAGCTCGCCATGACTTCGGTGGTCCACATTTTCAATGAATTTCAGACATAATTGGGTTTCAATGTCGTTAATGTTCCAAATTATCTCATCCTTTAACTCTTGAATTTTTCTTGGCTTATTGGCGTACACTTTTTCTTCTAAATATTACCAAAGAAAGAAAACTAACGGTGTCAAATCACATGATCAAGAAAACACATTGAATTTCTCGCACAAAACAGCCATTGTTTCGTTGGCTGTTTTACAAGTGGCACCATTCACGCTAACTGCTCGTCAGACTTCATTTTCGAAAACGTACGGCTCCGTGACGTCGCCATAACGAACTGTACGGATGTTTCCACATTTGTTTCAGATCCGGTTTGCTGAATTTTGCGCACAATTTTCCCGATTGGGAAACATGGTCGATTATTAAAGCGCATTTTCGTAAAAAGCTTCAACAATCTAAAGGCGCTACTCAATTGTGTACCTCTTCATGGTTGAATTTGTCAAACACTGAAACAAAGAAATACCAAATTAAGTTGGTCAAAAAACTTGACCCTGAGGTGTGTTTCAAAATTCACATAGTGCATTATGTTTGGATCACCCTCTAGTATGTATTTGGCTAGTGTTGACTCAACCAAGGGAGCACCTAAACAGGCACGTTCGGCGTTTGCTAAGCTGTGAAATGTATGACTTGAAAATCACATAAACACTTCAACTTAATGTTGAATTTATAATGTCTGTGTCTCTCTACAACTCAGAGACATGGCTAGTCACCGATCAAATGAAGACAAAATATCAGAGCTTTATAAACCTTCGTATAAGCCTTCGTAATATTCGTCAAATACGGTGATCCAGAAATATATGTAATTCAGACCTATGGAGAACTACCCACCAACAGAACATCAATGCCGAAATAAGAGGAATAAGGCTTAACTACACTCTCTGAAAACCATATGATAATTGTTCCCATGCTGCTTAGGCCTGGAAATCACAAATGATGCGGCGTTGTAGAATATCGAAAACAACGGGCCGCTGAACTGAAATCGGATAATCATTTAATGAGTTAAGACTAGAAGCACACTGGAAATCGTTTGCACAAACCTTAAGCCCCTAACATGGAGTGTGTATTTTAATAATAAAATCTTTTACCATTAAATTTTGTCAATTTTTTGCCATCAAAAGAATTTTCCAGACATTGAAACAAATGGTAGTCAGACGGTGCAAGGTCTAAGCTTAACGGTGTGTGCACTGAAACTTCCTAACCAAGAGCCGTTAAATATTCACGGGTTATCAACGCCGTACATATTTGACATGGCATTAAAATGGTAAAAGACATCACCTTTTCAGTTAGCGAATTCTCTCTCTTGATTAGAATAGCATTGAATGTTTGTAGCAATTCATTACGGAAAATTTCCGTCGGTAACGATTCACTTCAAATATGTTTTGATTTCGTTTCAGCAGCATTTTACTGATGGCATTTTGGTTAATCTTTGATTTATGTCGCACCAAAACATCAAGTTTCTTGGAATAGTAAGCCTCTTTTAAATGACTCTAAACTGCAAAATAGATGCTATTTCGTGACAACTTGCGTGTTCCCAAAGTTGTAAAATATATACTTTATCAGTGACTGGCCGACCAGTCAGACCAGAGTGTGGTGTATCCTTGACATCAAAATTTTTTAAGTGGATTTACTGCTGGATCTGTACTTTGCCTCATTGCGTTCTCATTACAGACCTTACAAATTTCAGTATGTTTTTGAAGCACATTAAAAAATTTGAGTGTCACTTTTCAAACACGTAATCGTTTAAAAAAATCGATTTATTGTTGCTCGATGTATGGGAGTCAACATAATCTAGTGATTAAAAAACGAGAGATAATGTGCCTGTAACCTAATTAATTCGATTATCTCTTCTTCCTAATTCAAAATTACTTAAATTTTATAGGGTATTTTTTAAGGCCGCCACAATTTTCTATTTGAAACAATATTTAAAAATGAATTCGGAAAAATGGCCATTGTGATTGCATTTAACGAATATCATTTTGGTAGTCCGATTTTGGTCTTGTTTTTCGATCATTGCTGGCCGTATATCACGAAAAGCACAAATCATATTGATTTTCAAAGTGTTAATTGTTGTGGATTCGCTGGAGGGAGACAAAGTAGTATTTCTCGAAATCAAATATAACTAAATATTTGAATCAGTCGATAGTTGCCGTCCACGTATATTACGTAGCACCATCCTGTTGAAATCACATTTCAACCTGATTAATGTTTATCATATTTTTAAACGAAAAAAATTTTTGAACATGGTGCGGTAACGATCTCCATTGACCGTAACGCGTACACTGGTTTCATTTTTGAAACAATAAGATAAAATGATGCCACCAGCGTGTAAAGCGCACCAAACAGTGTATTTTTTTAGTTGTAATGTCAGCCGGGTCTGCTTTGAATTGGTTTTAATTCGTATGCGGCAATATTGTTTATTAACAAGTAAGCCAGAAATGAGCTTTGTGGCAGAACAAAAAGTTTGTCGTCTATAAGATGCGTGTATTAATGACTGATTTTCAAAGTAAATCTAGTTAATTTACTGGCGTTGTTTAAGCATTAATCTATTGAGGAAGATTTGTCGTATATTGATTTGATTAAGTATTAAATCAAGTTACAAGAAAATAAACTTACTGACTGACTTTCAACATATTTTATTTGTTTTATTAATGACAGATCTTATCAATTTATTGTCATTATATGTGATGTTTCTTGAAACGTTACCTAACCAGCTAACTAACATTATATTCCAATTATCCATTATTATTTCTGAAATAATTAAAACAATTAAAAAAAATCAATAAAGTTTAAGAGCAACATTTGCAATTGAAAACGACAACCATACTTCTTTTGACTTAGAAACACATCAAATGGTAAATATTCTTTAACAACTTAATTAAAGGGTTAAGCACTTTATATGCTCTCGTAATGAATGACAAAAAAAAGAAAAAAAAATTGAAAAAATAAAACCTAAGCCGACATTTACCTGTCGATTATATGACACTAACGTTTTTATGTTGTCTTGGCATGGCTGGCAGGGCTGTTGAAGCAATTAAAATCCACACAAGCTAATTTAATCGCTAAAAATGACTACTACAACGAGGTGCCAGAAATGTGCGCTTTTCACACTCTATACGGTCAGAACAAGCAGCCAAACATACATAAATGAGAAAACGTAGTGAAAAAAGAAATATAAAAAATATTTTCAACAATCCAACACCATGCCAATCCAGTCCTGACATAAGAATAAGGGACAGAGGCTTTTATTGAACGAACAGACCACTAAAAACTACAATAATAGCGGGCTAAAGCAATTCATTTAAGAAAAAAAAAAGAAAAAAAAAACTAAAAACTTTAGAGATGTGTTCTACTCACTTTACAGGCTTATTGTTAGAAGATATGGAGTTAAATTATAACAACAACAACAATAGCTATTACTGTGTGAAGTGCAGTGTAGTGTAGTGCAATTTAAGCCAAGATCTGTTCACTACTCAGGTGCGATCGTATATTTAGACATCATTTCCTTTATTTATTATTCTTTACTGGCTGGCTTTACTGGTCTGGGCTATGGGTGTAAGTGTGTCAGAATGTTGGTTGGGCATTCTTATCTTCGTTATTGACCAAAACAATTTTAAGCGGCTTATAAACGTCCTTTCAATTCAACCAAACTATTTATATACTTGCAACACTCCTCCTTAGACTGAAAAAAAATACTGTAGATGCCTCCTTTTTTTTCTGCAGTTTCTCTCAATGTAAATTTTACGTTGGTGCTTGTCAGTTTGTATTTGGCTCTAATACACTCATTTTGCAGCTTAATTTGAACGATTTTGGCGGGTGTTAAATTTCACAACACACACACACACAAGCTGCCATAAAGAGGCGAGTGGTGAGAGGTTTTCTGGTGTGGTACGTATAATCGTTGCAATCTTTAGATCTCATTTCTTAGTTGTATTCTTTCAGTTGCAGCAGTTAGATTTTTATTGTTGCTTTTTTTTCTTCCCCTGACATATTTGGTTGCCGGCAGTTCTATTTTATAAAGTTTATACATATTCTTCTTCTTTTTTTATTGCTTTATTGAATACGGAAATATGAAAGTTTCTTATTATTTTATTTAATCCATAATAGAATGGACTTAAGAAAGAGCATCAAAGTTTGTCATTTTGCACGAAACTTTTAAAAATTGTTGCCTACGTTATGGTAGATTTTAAAAATACTTTCAAGTCGGATTGTATGTTAGGTCATAGATGATGTTTCTAATAAGCAATAAGGTAAACTTAGATGGCTGTGATGTTTAAAATTCTTCATGTTCATTATTACAACAGAACGCTTAACACGGGATGGTTGTTAATGTAGCAGCTTAGAAATAACATCAAGTGACTGACTGCCTAAAGAACCTGGCTATCAATCTGATGTCAAGAATCGATAGCGCCGATAAGCCATTGAGAAAGAGAGGAACCAGTGTGATAAGTCTCTGCCGTATGAGAGGCGGACAATACAATAGGACACAAAACCGTTAGATTGATAATAATAATAAATAATTACATGTCATCTCGTGTTTCTCGTATCAAGTTCATCAGATTGAGGTTCCTGAGACTATAATCCGAATCGGTGCATAATATCTCCTTAATAACATGCTTAAGTCAGCGCTGAGCATTATATTGATTAAATTAAGAAAAAGTGGAATTTCATCAAGATTGGCCACGCCCATCGCTCACAGCCCATTTCGTTTTGTTTGCATAAAATTTTCGTATCAAAGCAAGAGTCTTCAAATTATGCCTTCTAGAGTAAACAAAACATATATGCCAAGTTTCATCATGGCACACCGCCTATACAATCCAAGTCGATTTTTTGCCATATAAATTTTTCCTTTCCAAGCAAAAGTCTTTAAATTTATAAAATTTGTTCTTATCGAAGTAAAAGTCTCTTGAAAAAAATTTACAATTTTGTTTAGGGATCGATAAAATTCGGTGAATTTTTTTGGCTAAATTTAAAGAATAAGCTCTTCATTTGGTACCAGTAGCAAGCTGGAGATAGCAGGAGCTACTTTCTTTTTTTCATGGACAACTGCAAACGTTCTATAAGGCCATTTTAAATCGCTCATTTACACTTACTACTTCTACAATCTAACAATTTTCTTTGCAACCAAAATATCACTGTGCACCGTAAAAAACTATTAGTGAGTAGTATTTCCAATAGCGTAAGGATCAGTCTAAAGGTGTTAGAGTTGGATGGGAGACTGAAGTAGTAATTCAAATTAGACACGACAGCGAGAAAGTAAGATCTAACACCAGAGTTTATCTTGGATCTATTAGTTAGATGATGTCGAAATCGTGTAGGAAGTCACCCTGATTACATTCCGACTCAGAAGATGGTCTTACCGCGAATCGACTGTCAGAGTCTAGTTCAAGAGTATGGTAATCGAAGTGGAAATGTAGTTCTGCCAGGAGCTTCGTAAAAATCGGTCAAGTTGACAGTCTCAAATCGTTTTAAGCCGCTATAGAAAGTATAAACACGCGATAATGTACTCCCACATGCCGCACCGTATTGTGGGCCTTAGAGGGATAGGTGTCAGAATAGGTAGTAGAATAGGAAAATGTCATTCATGCATGACCACATGACCTTAGAGGAATTGACCCTGGCGGTCATATACCCTAGATACAGATAATATCCTAAGATTGAGCTTTCGTGGTGGTGATGTAAGGTATGTTGCCATTTACAACATTGCAAAATTCTTGACATTTATAGAAAAAAATCTTGAATTTGAAAAATAAATCTTGACAGTCAGAAATATTGGTGTTCGAAAATCTTCGGTCACAAATTTTCGGCAGATGGCTCTAAAATGTATTATTTGCGGAAATAATTCAAGCATAAGACAATACTATAGCTTGTTTAATAGGCCGGAATGATTACGGACGATGTAAAGTTAATCCACGTACGACAATAATGTGAGAAAAAGATCATAGACAAAGCAAGGTGAAGATTCGCAGAGGGTGGCAGAGTCAGGATTGAGACCAGGAGAGGTAATACTATGTGTCTAGTTGGATTGGAAGAGAATTGTTCATTATGAGCTTCTATAAGCTGGTCAAACAATTGATTCTGATCTCTACTGCCAACAATTAACGATACTGAAGCAAGCAATTCAATTAGATCGGCCAAAATTGATATACAGAGAACGTGTTTTGTTTCAGTCTGACCTCTTTGATAACCTGGCAGAAACTGAGAGAGCTTGGTTGGTAAGTTTTAATGCAGACACCATAAAGCCTGGACCTTGTATCTTTAGATTATTATTGTTTCAGTCCCTGCAGAATTTTCTTAATGGTGCTAATTTAAAATCCGTAGAGTCCTGCAAAAAGAAATTTGACAGAAATCCTTCAGTAAATTGTTAATAGCTTTTTACAACTGTAAACTTTAAAAAAATGTGTTTTAAAAAATCTTGACAAATCATTTCTTGATTCTTGACGAGCTCTAAAAAATCTTGTAGATCAAGAGAAATCAACGTCATGTGGCAGCCCCATGGTGAGGTCTAACAAACTTTTATGACACAGGCAATAAACTACTGCCTGGTGATTTAAATTGGTGGATGTAATTAAAGACTTTATTGCAAGAAATGACAATTTAAGTTTAGGTAATTCATAGTTCAAGAAAGAGAAAGTAATCTTTATTATCTTTTATATGAGGCTAGCGGCATAGTAACTGGTTTTTGAATAATAAATTTGCAGAAGCTTTTGCATTTGTTGAACGAATTTCATTTCGCTCGAAAATCGAACTAATCTACTACAGGATATAATTATCTGGACTTTTTGTAGGGATATCTGAAAAGCAAGTTTTATGCAAACAAACCAGAAACGTTGTAGCAACTCAAACAAAATATTCGTGATGAAATTAATAAAATAACGCGTGAAATGTGTGAGAATGTAATGAAAAATGTGCTCAAAAGGGTTCGCATTTGTGAGGCTAACAGAGGCGGGCAGTTATCTGATATTATATTCCATACATAATCGCCGACATTAAATAAAACATGTATCCATATCAGATCCATTCTTTTTCATATAATCAAAAATTATAAACAAACAAAGTAGTAACCTTCCCGGCGGACACCCTGTATAAAAATGGTGGAAAATGGTCCTTCTGAATCCGCTTTAAGAAAGAACTAAGGCATATTGGACTAGACGGTTCAAGTAAAAATATAGCAGTCGGGAATCGTAGTTCGTGTTCGTGTTGAAATTACAAAGAAATGTTTTTCAAATGAAATTTCGTTCCCAAACATTTGGTAGTACTCACATTAAAATCGATCAAGTCGTTTTCAATTTATGATGAAATATATTGACATAACTACCATATTTTGAAAACGGATTTGAATTTAGCGCATCAAAATTATTATATCTTATATAGTTTTCTTTAAAGGCGAGAAAATTTTTTGTTTTTTGTGAACCAGATAAAGACAGTCTATTTCCACATGTCTGGGTATGTCAGCAGGCATATTTGTCGCACTTGGAACTTTAAACGTCTCACTGGTACCCTTATTTCTCCAATCAAGAAATGTAAACAATAACTGCTGATGAATATCATTGAGATATAGTTCCATAAAAATTTTGCCACATGTCTCACAACCACCGAAAAATTAATTTATTAGAAACCAATTTTCCCGTTCGCATAACTAACATAATTCTCTTGTTAATCGGCAGCATCGATCATGCGACTTAACGCTAAGAAATTATCTTTTGTGGGATAACCTAAAAATAAGGTCTATTTAGAGCCAACCGAATTAATTACGACATTAATATTCAAAATCTATGGCGAAACAAAATTAAAAGAATTGACATCTGTATGCGTGAACATTGTGGACTTCTGTCCGATATTCAGGTTAAGTCGGAGTCTTAACTATAGAAGAGTGTATATAAATCTAACTGTTAAAGATAAATTTCGTATTAGTTTTTTCCATATCTGAAACGAAAGTTTTTATGAAAATGTTACAATTTTTTTCAAAAATGTTGTTAAACTAATAAACGAAACATAAAGTAGTCGCTTAATGAAAGTTCATGTGAGTGAATGGTTTAAGAAAAACTAAAAAATCCTTCGTAAGTTAAGATGAACGTATAAAATAAATAATTATCTACAAGCTATTAAAAACTCTTTAAATCTCTTCTCATACCACCTCTTCCACTTGAATACAGATAATTAAATAAGAAATATAATGCGTTTTGGCAGAACTTTCATGCCATCAGGTTTTCTTCATTTTTCTATTGAGTTTTTTTTTTGCTTTTTAGTTTTAATTTTTGATCGTGACTCAATTATCTGCGCTGAATGGCTTCAAGTCTTAGAATTGTTATTTGTAAGGAAACAAAAGCAAATCATTGCAGAGAATAATAACAAAAAGAAATGTCTGTAGAAAAATAATTTTAAAAAAATCTACAAACTTGAATCTCAATTGATGGGCTTAATAAAAATCTATAAAGAAACCTTTTATCATTAAAACCGCCTACATGTTTTACATTTATTTTTAAAGCGTATCAAATCAAAAATTTTATATTCTTCGTTTAAATGATAAAAAATAGTTGCAGTTTTTTTCAATAATTTTATTATTGTTCTTTAGAGAGAAAAACGATTTAATTGTGCTTCAAAGTGGTTCATTATACACAAATTTTTAGATGAGGCCCACAAAATAACTTTAATATATATTTTAAGCAAGCTAAGTAATATTCGTAAATGATATTATAGATGATTGATATTTAAAATATTTATGAGTTTTAGTGCTTAGAAATCGTCCATTTATACTGCAACGTAAATTTAGTCAATTATGCCACTCTTGTCACCTTTTTCGGAAAATTATCGATGCAAACTGCTTAGAAAACAACGATTTGAAAATAAATAAATTACAAAAGCTTCAAAAAATTTGTAGGTTATATTATCCCAGTAGTCCTGAAGGAGTTAAATCATAGAAATGATTTTATTCTATAGTTTTTTTTTAAATTTTCAAAATTTTTATAGAACAAATAAAGTGTGGCTGACTTCCGAAATGTATCGAAACAAAATTTGTATGCAGTTCTACTACGGTATTTAAATTATGTGCATGTGCAAAGTTCCCAAACAATGCAAGCATGTACTTTGCTTACATTTATATACAACATAAAATGTACATACTGCAATGCATCTTATAAAAAAAAATCTGAAATGGAAAGCGCCACAGCTATTTACTTTTTAATTGATAATTTTTTTAAATTTAATTAATTTTCCCTTCTTTTCATTGAAAAATTATAAAAATGTTAACATCAAAGCATCAACTATAAAACCAATGCCTGATTGCTTTTTGACTGCTTTAAAAATATTTATTGGCAACGTTTTAAAATCGTATACATTCTAAAAATTTTGTAAGGCGTCTTTATGAAGCACTATGCCTTGTTAATATTTTGGAAGTCGGCCTGTTTGAAAAAAATAAAGTTTCTTGAACTATGGGCCTTTGGCCCATTGTGCACACATAACACATACATAAGAGAGACTGAAAGCTCAGGCATGGGAGAGGCCCTAAGAACCTAACCTAAAAACCCTAAAATTCAGTACCTAAGTCCTTTACGGCAGCCAACTGGTCGGTACCCCTGCCGAAGTCAATCAAATTCGATAGCCACACATTCTTGAAACAGTTTAAATCACCAAAGTGACATTCATCGAGGAGTTTTAGTTTGGGCGAAAATGGACAAGTGGCCGTGATAACTTCCATACAAACTAAATATTGATTTCATTGTATCTTCAGAGCGGTTAAAGCCAATTTTTCAGTATTTGGTCTGAATGATTTCATACTCAATGCAAGTGAACAAGTGGGCATGGTACCTTCCATATAGAATAAATGCTAATTTTCGTATATCTTCAGAACGGCAATGGCAAAAGTTTCTAAACTAAGTTCAAACAACGTCGTGAACAATACACATCATCAGTTAGTAATTGTGCGAGGTTGGATAAGTAGGCGTGGCATATCTATTCAAATCAGCTCTAAAGCGGGAATTGCAGAAATCGTACTGGATAAAAGCTGTCTATACATTATACAAATAAGGGGTGTTTTTCATAGAGGTATAGAATTTTAAGTTGAAATAAAACAACGATGGATTAATCGATTGGCATGAATTTTATTTATCCGAAAGATAATCTTGTGGCATTACATTTTAAATATGATTTCTGTTGTCTTCCAAATGGTCAAGCGTTTGTGGCTTTACCGCATAGACCAATGACTTTACATAGCCCCACAGAAAGTAGTTTAGCGGTGTTAAATTACAAGATCTTGGTGGCCAATTCACAGGTCCAAAACATGAAATTAGGCGGTCACCAAACATGTCTTTCAATAAATCCATTGTGGCACGAGCTGTGTGACATGTTGCGCCGTCTTGTTAAAACCACATCTCCTGGACATCATGGTTATTCAATTCTGGAATAAAAAAGTTAGTAATAATGCCTCTATAATGATCACCATTGACTGTGACTTTCTGGCCACCATGGTTTTTGAAAAAGTACGGACCAATGATTCCACCAGCCCATGAAGCGCACCAAAGAGTTAGTTTTTCTGGATGTAACGTTGTTTCCACATACACTTGAGGATTACCTTCATTCCAAATGCGGCAGTTTTGTTTGTTGACATAGCCATTCAACCAGAAGTGCGCTTCATCGCTAAACAAAACCCCCTTATGAAAATTGGGAACAACGATAATCTTGTTTTTGGCCCATTCGACGAATCTACGGCGGGCGTGAGTATATTTATGATGAATTGCCAAACCAAACTGAGAATAAATCACTTGACAGCTGTTAAATCGGTCGCCATCTTGAAAAGTAATGCCAATTTAAAGTTCTATACCTCTATAAAAAACACGCTATATATAAAAATTAAAGTGTGTTTGTTTAATAACTGCATACAGCTAAAAAGCAGAACCTACAGTGTCTTTATGAATGGAGCAAATTTTTGGATTTTGACCGGAAAGGTATAATATGGGGAGAAAGGTAAAAAATTTAACTAAGATACTATATATCATTTAAGATAATAATTAAGATGGGGGTTGCGAGCACACCGGGCTTTAGCTGGTATTATTGATATTTACGCTTTTTAATATAATACCTATCACTGCATTCTCCAATGCTTACAGAAAGTTTCTTACTGAGTATATATTAAGAAGAAGTGTCGAAAGAATGCAGCCTAATCTAGCATCCCGATTTTTGGATATTCCTTGTGCTATAGGAATATTAAAGGGTTTTTCATGATAAACCGTGTCATGAAACATAAAAAGACGTCCTTCTCTCGTGCTTATTCCTATTCGGAAACCAAATTGTATTTCTCTAATGGCTTGTCCACATTTTCTCTAAATTTTACTGTGTACAACTTTGAAGAGCAAGGTTCATTAGGCTTATTAGCCTGAATTCACCGCAGCGTTTTGCATTGCTTCGTTGCAAGTGTTATGAACGTTGATGTCAGCCAATCTGGAGGATATTGGCCTGTATCATAAACGTGATTAAAAGGTTAAGAATTTAATGAGCTTAAGTATTTCGTCATGTGCGAAATGCGTTTTCAACAACACGATCATACAAGGGAAGTTATGAACAAAAAGTTTGGAGTTTTTTAATTTGTTATTTCTATCGATTCACTTGGCATCTAAGCTATGCTAAGTCCAGAAATCAATATTGGACAAGCTATTACTAGAGCAACAACCTTTTGGATTATTTTGTTAGTTCCGGGACTTTTCAGCTTACTTCCATATTTTTTCTATTTGATCGATTTAGGCATTGATAGTGGCAATAATTGTAAATTAAGTCATGATCAATCAAGCATTTTAGTAGAATGGTTGACTGTTAATTTTTTTTCATTTATTTAAAATTTTTTAAATTCATCTGACATCCAATGAATCCAGCAATCGCGATTGCAATGTATGAAAACTTTGTATGTAAATTTTTTTAATTTCTATTTGCAAAAAATTGCATGGTTAAAGAGAGAGAGAGAGAGGAAAAAAAGAAAGAAATGCAACCAAAAGAAAAGAAAAATCTAAGATTGATCATTAATTTGTAAAAAAAAAATAAGAATCTGGAAAAAACTTTCTAAATGTAAATAAATGATTACGTTTGATTCTTGGGTGGCTTTTTGCAAACGTTCAACTAAAAACTGTATTAATTCCATTTTGCAGCTTAAAAACATCACAACAAAACAAATAAACTGTGTAAAGTAAAAATACACGATTTTGCTGTTGTGATAAATAAAGATAGATAAACTATTTTGAATATTAATTATACATTTTAAACATGGCATTGAAACAAGAGAACCAGTTAATACTCAATTAAATGCAGTCAGTATTTTACCCACCATTAACAGCAAAGAGAATAGCAAACTTCACGTACGTGCATATTAAAGAAACAAAAAACAATCTTAAACATAATGATAAAACTAAAGAAAGAAAAAACAAAAACTGCAATTTTAAAGTAATTTTACCATATGCAGAGTTTTTTTCCTAAACAACGGAGAATATACATACATTACACAAGAAGAAAAATCATGAGGTGTACATACATATGTAAATATGTATTGATGTGATATGGCTCAAGTATAAAAGAAGAAATTCATTAAATGAAATTAATTTAAAGATCTCTCGGAAAACCACCATTTATTCGTATGGTAGAAACATCATTAAATACAAAATAAAACTTAAATTATATATACTGATATATTTTTAATAATTCAATTTAATTCCTTTAAGACTCTGTTTATTCGTACAATGAAAAATAAACGTGTCTTAATTTATTGTCATCATTTTAATATTAGCAATAACTTCATAATAGCAGTCAATCACTCAGTCAGACAAAGTTTACGTTAAAAAAAAGAAAAAATTAAAAAACCTGGCGAAAAAACAGAAAGCACAACGAACGCTTTAGTGTTGCTAGCATTCGTTCGTTGGCTGGCTGGCTGATATGATTTTGGCCTGGCCTGTCTGTGTTGTTGGCTGGTGGCATAGGCCACCCATACAGTTTAATCATGCAACGCCAAAACTTATTTGACTTTAAGTTTAAAAACTAGAAATATAAACAAAATAAAATTAAATAGCTAGCAAACAAAAAATAAAATGATAAATAAGTGTTGTAAATTAGACTACATTTCAAAAACGCTAAATGTCTATAATACAAATTGTTTATAACAAAAAAGAATGAAGTTGAAATACCTGGGAAATCATACTACTTTTCTGATAGGCGCTATCGAGTAGAACAAGAATATGTTTTTGGAATTTTCGAAACACCTCTAAAATCTCGAGTTACGGGTTAAAAATGCGGTTTTTCGAATTTCACGCAACTGTAAGCCAATAACATTGCTGAATATTATCCGATTTCAATCTTCTTTTCGAATTTGGAAAGAAGAGAAACAAATGTGTTAAATGATACATATACTTATTTTCATAAGTTTTTTTACTAAAAAGCTTAATAACTTCGTTTTTTTTCGACGTATTTCTAAACCCTAAAACTTATTTTATTCATAACTTAAAAAGATTCGATAATTGATTCATAAAAAGTATGGTTCCTACATAAAATAGTGCGCAAAAAAAAATTGAATGGAATACTACCTTGATCAAAAAGTTTCCGGAATAACTCCCGCATGCTGGTCACATCGATCCGATTTGAATTTTTTTTTTTTTTGTTATGTTGATATTCTCGCTAAATTTTTGCGCCATAGCTTAACATTTGCAAAAGCTATGTACGTAGCCAAGAGTACATCTATCTCTATGTGTGTTGGCGACTTTTTACAGTTTTGACCGATTTGCAAGGCTGAATCCCACATTCATCAAAAGGTATAAGATGCAATCCAGACATCAGGCAAGTGAATGGAGTTCACCGAGTGAGTTGAGACCAAAAAAAACATAACGTTTTCAGTCAAAAAAGAAGGCAATGCTCACAGTTTTCATGGATCAAAATGGCATCATAAATTTTTGGCAGAAGACCAGACAGTAAACAATGAGTATTATTTGAGCGTTATAAGACGTTTGCGTGATGCTATTCGCGAAAGAGATCAGAATTGTTGGCAGAAAACTCGTGGATAACGCACCGTCACACAGTGCCATCATTTTTCGAAATTTTTTGACGAAAAACTCAACAAATACCATCCAACAGCTACCGAATTCACCTGATTTGGCTCCCTGTGGCTTTTTGCTGTTCACTTGAGTTAAAAAACCATTACGGGGAACGCATTTCAGCAGCCGAAAAGAAATAATGAATAAATCGCAGGAAGCAGTGATGAACATACCGAAAACCGAATATAAATAATGCTTCGAGGATTGAATTAAGCGCTGGCATAAGTGTGTTGCTGTCGATGGGCATTACTTTGAAGAGGCCAATATAGATTTATATGAATAAACTTGTATCTTTAATTTTCTGAATAAATTCCGGGTACTATTTGATCAAGGTGGTATTATGATGCCACGAGTTGCGGAGAAGGATCCACCTGTGCAGAAATCCGCCGTACACAGGAAGGCTACTTAATCCTAGATGTCGCCAGGTATCCAGGATACTCCGTTAGCGACTGAGCTATTTTTAATTGGCCCCCAGCTAGGCTGACACTCCGCACGGCTCGTATGACAAATTAATCCAGCCTATACCTTTTTCCGTTTGGGGGGAGCCTCTACTTATGAGGTCCCATTTGCGGTAATGGAAGTGGGGTCGCATGGGTAGTAACTCCCTCCTCAGCTGATGGACATCCTAATGGGCAACCATCATTATCAGTCGGCACCCACGTGGAGTGGTAGGAAGAGGATTTTTGCCGACCAAAGGTACCTACTAACGAATCTGCGGTTGGAAAATATTTCAAAATGATATTTGAACATAATGATAAAATTAAAAATGCAATAGAGCCGTTTAAAACTGAACATGTAAACCTGCTACATTGACAATTTTTATTTTTCAATTGATGAATTTTTTTTAAGCCCAAAATTTAGTTGAGTTTATGTAATTCCTTTTTCTCATCTTAAAATGCTCTAAACAATATATTCCCATGATTTTAGTTTCTCTAGACTCTTGTATGGGGCATAAGTGGTTTCTTACATGGATTTGGAATCTTTTGGTTCTTTTTTTGTTGTAATCAACTGCAATGTTTAGTTTGCTACAAAATATTCTGTACTTCTTTATCATTTTTTGTTTGTTTTGTTTTTTTACATACATTTTGTTCAAATTATTTGTCTTAACGTGGGGTAATTTAGTTTATGGTGCGCTCTTATACTAAAAAAAGATTTTTTCCTTAGCATTAGTGTTGTTGTTGGTCGCTTTTTTTTTTCTTTGCAAGTAAAACGCTCTGATTGCGTTCGTCAACAGTTGGTGTATTATTTATCTGGACTAGAAATTTAGCAGGCTTAGAACAAAAAGAAAAAAGTTGAAAATAAGAGAAGCTACATGCAGCTGGAGCAAAAAACAGCGATGCGAAAAACAAGAAAATTTACCAGAAAAAAAGACACAAACAAACATAAGACAACAAAGAGTGCAATTATGTCGAAAAGCGATCAGCATCATGAACAATAAACAACAAGAACAACATTAATAGTAATAATGGCATATCAAGACGAAAAACTAGAAGAGCTACGTCATTGTCATCCTCATCAACATCGTCTTCATCATCGACAGCAGCTTTCGCAAATAAAACATGGATGACGATGGCATGGTTTTGTGACTGACTCTCAACTTTTTATGTGCAACGACGTCATCATCATCATCATGGTTATTGGGTCTCTGGCTCGATTATATGGTTTTACATGAATGATTGTCATGTACTTGTATAATTAACCCATTAAGAGGTTATCCACTTAAAATTTCAGTAAAACATTTCGTATAAAAAATGGGCATAAACAGCAAAACTTTGGCAAATTTCAAGTCTTGGCATCTCCTAATGCGTTAAACAGTGTGCATAGCGAAAAATTACATCACGATTTGTAAAGCTTAATAAAGTATTCAGAATTTTTTTATTTGATTTTTTATTTGAATTTCTTTTTGATTTTTTCGAAAACAAACGTGTGCTCGTGGCCAACGATTTTTTTATTTTTATTTTTTATTTTTTTCATTTTGTTTGTATGTGTTACACTCTGCGTTTTTTTCCAATGCCTCCCTTATAGGACCTACACCGTAAATAGCCTTGTTTTAGGACAGTGTTTGGAACTTTGTGTTAAGAAAATAGAAGGCGAAAAAAGCTAAAATCGTTTGATTGTTAAGTTTTATAGATCGCTGGGATTTTGCTGCTTTTTATAGTTTAAGTTGAAGGAGGCAAACGAAATCCGTATGTTTTTTTTTTGTTTGATTTTTTTTAAACAATAGCAACCAAATAAGACGCTTATCAATAAGAGTTTTTTTTGCTGTTTTGCTGAAATTTCGCTTCTTTTAACGTTTCATGTTAACTTTTTTCTTTGCCTCCTTGTTTTGCTTAAAGTTTTTTACTATTTTGGTGATGTAGCCTTTTGTACGAGCACCCAAAACAAGATGAAACACATGTTTGTGATTGTTTTAAAATGATTATATTAAAAGGACTACAAGAAACCACAAAATTTTTTAAAAAACCAACATTTGAAGATATTTCGTAAAAGTTTTGTCTTAGACAATTTACACTGTTTCCATTATATAGGGAAGTATACAACAAAGAAGTTAAATTGAAAGTCTTTGCTCATGTATTGAAAAACGCATATAGCAAAAAAAAATCATATTATGACTTGTAGTAACAAAATTGGTGTGCTGAAATCGCAATCACCAGAAATTTTGCTCTTTCAATTCGCAAACAAGGTAAGAAGTGATTTCTATGTCAACCTGAGTGTCACTCACTAAGTGAGTCAAAATAAAAGCGTATAACTAAAATTTAATGTGTTTTTATTTATTATCCTTAAAAAAATAAACTATTTTGTTTTATTTTAATAAAAAATTCCTACCTGAAAAGTATGTATCACTTTTCTTATTTGATGGTTGTGTTACATTAGTTTACTTTAAAATTTGCGATTTTACAATACACAGCGGTTTTTATTCTCATACGAAAAACAAGTGTTACCATACTTTACATATACATACATGTATATGTTAAGCAAAACGCGCGATCACCAGCGCATGAAATGTGATTTGCGATTAGAAACTCACAAGTGATTTACAATTTTGTGTTTTACAGCATATGGGCGATTGTAACGTTTAAACCTTCTTAAAACGTTTTAGTTCTATAAGATTGTGTAAAATAAAATAAATCCAGCGAATTTAAAGTCTTACTTTATACAGTTCTTTATTTGACTTTCAGTTATAAAATTATAATCATACAGTCTCCAATTTATTTAATATTCGCTTAATACGCCAATTTACTCAATACACGACTCTTAGAAACTTTACACTATGACTGCCAATCTATATGAACTAACTAATGCATAATGCCACGCCTTTTATATACAATTGACTTTACTTCCGAATATTCTTGCTCTTACTACAACGTTCGATTGATTTCCGTTAATTCAAATTGAACACCCAAAATAAAGTATGGCTTTACTTGGCTGGCAAATTGACAGCCATGACACAAACCAATATAATAAATACCACAATAAGGTTTGTAGTTAAACTACTACTACACTAATTTAGTGTATCTTTTCTTTAAGCATTGGTGGAACACTACAAAGGATCCTGCGTACGTGCTGCTTGAGGATGAACAGAGTGGTAAGGATTACATCAACCAGGTCTTTATATTCGTTCAAACAACAAAACATATAGATAATATATGAGGTGGCCTTGACTGCGTGGCAAGAGTCCTTTGGGGTGTATGATCTTATGCCTGAGGAATCGATTGTTGGCATCTGTAAAGTGCACTTTCAAGAAATTATCTTTTAGCGGAACGTTTGCAAGACGCGGTACGAAGGATTATAGTTATAAAGACATCGCCAAACTCGGGCGTAAAATGCGTCTGGACTTCTACATCGAGATACCGGAGATTGAGTTTCATTACCAACTCCCAAACCACAACACAGTTGCTCAAGAGAAGGTACGTGCGATAACAGAGGTGATAACCTGGATTGTGGTGATAAAATCCCCAAACACTTCCTATGTCACTGTCTGGCCTTTGCCAGAATATGTAACTCTTCTATGGAAGACACTAAACAATATGTTAAAAGTAAGGAGTTAATCGGACACTGAAATGATAGGTTTTCCCCTTTATAGAATTATTAATTTATAGCAAGCGCACAGCAGGCCGAATTCTGGCCCCGGTTTCTGCGGACTTGAGACTGTATGGTCTTCTCCCTTTTTTATAAATGAATCTTTTTTTTAGATACTCGCAACTAAAAGAAATAAAGAAGCTACGAATAACGTAGCCATCGTGGCTAGCTCCCAGTATACACTTTTTTATATTTTTGATGTGGCATCAAAGTTTGTTATGCTACATAAGAACTTTTGTAGAGATAGGTTCGCATGGGGACCAAAAACAAAAAATAATATTTTCATTTAATAGCCAATAGCCATTATAACAGTTGACATGAGTCAACCTGTAACCAGATGGCACTAAGCCGTTAATAAAAATGGCAGTATACGCTTCAATAACTCATTGAAATTTCTATTACTGTTTACTAATAAGAAGGTCAAAATTTCGCGGTCAGCAATTGTGATAAAGCCCTTTGTCACATTAGATGTTACGTTAACAAGCAGAATTGTCACATTTGCATCTTCGCACAGAAACGGATACCACAGCTCATTTTCATGAAAAGCGTGCTTTCTCAAAGTGGCAATCACAATTAGCCACCGAGATCATATGATTTGACATCTTTAGATTTTTACTTTGATATTATGTAAACCATAGAACCATAGGGAATTCGATAAGTTATCGTTGGCATACAGCCGCAAATGTATGATTTAGTAGTGGAAAATTTTATGAAAATAATATGATGGTGCGGACATAGTCTTTTATTATTAACTAGCTCAATCCCGGCGTGCTTCGCTAGTTCCATCTTAATTATAATCCTAAATATTATTTTAGTTACACTTTTTACCTTTTTTCTACCTTATGTCTCCTTCCGGTCCTAATAGAAACATTTGATTTAGCTTATAGTTCCCTCCAAAAAGACACTGTGGAATCTGTTGTTTAGGTGCATACAGTCTTCAAACAAACACATTCATTTTTGTATATAAGATATATACCATATCTAGATAGCTGTTATGCAGTGTGCTTTCTGGAATACCAGTTTTTTGGCTAATGTATATAGATAACGCTGCTTTAATTGTCGCCGTTCTTCACATATACATAATACCATATTTAGTATGAATGGAAAACGCACACCCACTTATCTAATTCACCCAGTTACTGGCTGACTGTTCAAGACTTTATTTGAACCTTATTTAAAAACTTTTACTATTACCATTTTCATGATACACAAAAATCAGTATGGGAGGTACCACAACCACTTGTGCAATTCCTCCCAGTTTTTTACTGATGATTTGTATTGACTATGAATTTAATCAAACCGAGTTCTGAAACTTAATCTGTAATCGTATTTAACATCCTGAGACCTGAACATGAAGCGATTATGATAAGTCGTGGGATCGCTCAGTTGAAATTTCCGAAATTTATATAGGCTATAGTATATTCCAGGTATACAGAGAGGTACCCTAAAGATTTCAGGAAAATCGGTTGAGCCGCTTAGCTGTCCATAGACTTCAAACAAACAAACATACATTTTTATATATAAGATGGCATATCTTCTTTTTCATCCAACAATTTTGCTAAAAATACTAGACTTTTTAAAATACCAAATTAAACCTTTTATTGAGAAACCCTTCAATAACCAATTTATTTGAATATTTGATGTAGAAATTGAAAAGGTTTTTGTTTTAAAAGTTACCACTTTTCTGCTTAAAATTAAAAACTAATGGAAATGGTGTAAAAGAAATCTATAAAACATTTTCAACCACATAATCGTGAATGTTTAAAAAAAAAACAAAATAACTTTCGAAAGAAGAGTTTTTCGTTTTTGCTATTTAAGTACGTTTTTTTCATGGCAAAAGACACAATTCCTTTACAACTTAATTTGATGGAAAAAGGAAGTCAAACATTTAGTTTAAATATTTTTGCTTAATTGTTGTTGTGTTACATGTTTTACTATGTTTTTTATAATTCTTTTTTTATTTTTTATTTAGTTATTGTGTTTTTGTTAATACGATAATATTTACATAACTTACATTTAAAAATGTGGCATGAAAACAATGTATAACAAATATTTTAATACATTTATTGAAAAACTTTGTAAAGGCATTTTGTGTGCAAATTGTAGGGCTTTCTGCTGTGTGTAAAATGATGTAATTGTGTAAAAATGTCATGTTTCATATAATTTCAAAAATGACATTGAGAATATTATACTCAGTTTCTGTAAAAAAACAAACAATAAAAAAATATATATAAAAAAGTACAGAAAATACATCAGACCTTGGATTGTGTGGAAAGTAAACGCAAAAAAATAGAACAAAAAAAAAAAAACTAAAATATTTGGCATATTTGTAAATGCATACATAGAGAACAAACCTTACTCAACAATAATATTTTTTACAGCCATATTACTGCACATACAATTACATAAAAGGACCTATACACACACACACACACACACACACACGCAAACACTCGCTTTATACAATAAAAACATCATCGGCACTCTAACTCAATCATCCATGAAGTATGCATTGGATTTTATATATTTTTTTTAACTCTTAATATCTTCCACATACAAGCTCACAAAACAATCCTTCAAAGTATTTATGCTTCTTTTTGTTATACTCATGCACGTGTATATTAACCTACAATCACTTCCTACAAACAGAGTTGATCAGAAGCAACAAGCAAGCAAAGAACAAAAACGACACAATCGAGATAAAAAATAACTTTGGAATTTAGATCGGAACACAAGTCAGAGCTGACAATTGAAACCTGCAAAAAATGCAACCGCAATATGTGATTGTGTGTATGTGTGCTAGTATTTTTTGTACTCCTTGTTTACAACGTGTTGGCAAAAAAGAAATCACAGCATTGTTGGTTATCAACATACATAAACCCAAAATGAATATTCCGAAATGAGTGTTTGTAACTGGAGCAACTAGCACAGGTATGCGTGTAAATATTTATGGAAAAAAACACAACAACATTTTAAAAATACTTTCATTTTTCTGATATGAATTGCAAGGATTTTAATCTTTAATATTTATTTTGATTAATGAATTGAAATTATATAGCGAAAGTTAACACGTTGTAGTAAGTGAAGTTTTCTTTTTCTTACAGCAATATTATATAATAGTTAAAAAAAAAAACTTTAAAAACTCTTGAAGCTGCGTATTTGACTAATTACACAAGTATTTACGGTCTTGGATCAGAGCAACTGAGAGAATATTTGGGGAGCTGAATACAAATATGCACTCCCTTTTTTAGCATTGATTCTATTTTTAAGATACTGAACTTGTATGAAATTCCATCCGAAGTTGCACCAAACTCGGAAAATTATACTCCCAAAAAATTATAAAGTAATAAAGTTTTGTATTTCTTTGCTTAAATTTTAGAATATATTTCAAGTGAGCATTCTCTTTTTGACCCCGTCTTCTTTGATGTCACTATATTTTCTATTTTTTCCTAACACATTCTGCAACGTTATTTGTTATTTTTGTTTTAAAAATGAATACTATGACTACAAGACTTTATTTATTATATAATGAACATAGGATAACTTAATTATAAATTGTTACGTTTTTACCTTTTTAAAAACGTGTTTTTATGAGTTCGTAGATTGTAGTTAAAATAAAATAAATTTTGTGTTTGGTGTTAATTAAAAAAATCCTTTATTCAACACAGTTTTGTGCACCACTGCTTGTAATCTTTTTACAGGCAATAACAATTTTTATTCTTAATTACTCTGCTTACAACTTTGTAAAGAACAACAATTACTCGACAGATTTTTATTCCTAAAGATCTTCAAACCCGATCGTAGTTATAACTTAGGTTCGATCACAACCTTTTCAACCAGGGTTATCCACACTTTACTCTCTTTACTTCTCTACTAGCTTCACGAGTTTACTCCTTATAAATACTCTTCACACCAATAACACATTCGCTGAGTTATCTTTACTTAAAACTGCACACGCTGAGTTCACGACACATAAACTGATTGCTGTTCGCATCGATGTGCTTTTTATAGTGCTGAGTAAGCAACATATCGAAAGCTTTCGAACCTCTCGATATTTCAGGTAGATTCCATTTATTCTTTTAATTTTTTTTTAGTTCTTTTGTAGCCATGCGTATATAAACATATACCTCTTTTAGCTTTTAGTATTTGTTGTTGTTTGTTTATTCTCTTACTTGTTTTCTTTGCTGTTAGTTTGCTTGTTGTTGTTGCTGTGTTATTTTTATTTATTTTACCTCTGCTAATAATGTTTGTTGTTGCCGATTTGGTTATTTGTAAACAGCACGTATAGCTGTTCTTGCAGCTTTTGTTTATTTGATTTAGCGATGTAATAAAGGCTGTGATGCCCAACCTTATTTCAGTAACAATATATATATATATATATACATATATATATATATATATATATATATATATATATATATATATATATATATATATATATATGTATATAGGGTGAGCCGGTTTAAATTTTAACCAGCGGTTATTTCGAATCTGGGAATACTTATGTCATTCTAAGATTCAGTATATTATTTCCACTGAACGAAATGAATCGATCTACGCTTGAGCAACGTTGGAATTTATAGGATATTTATTTCCAGAACAAAAAAGACTAATTTTCATCTTGGTGGGTACGATAATAAGCAAAATTGTTGTATTTGGGGCTCAGAAAACCCAAACGTAGTCTTATAGAAGCCAATGCATCAATAATGAGTGACTGTTTGGCGCGGCTTGTGAAGCGGAAGCATCATTGGCCCATATTTCTTTGAAAATGAGGGCTTTATTACGTCAAACGATTGATGGCCGTTTAATTAAACAAAATGGTGATGTCAGTTGGCCGCCAAGAAGCTGTGATTTGACGTCATTACAGACAAGTGTTATGCCGACAAACCAGAGGTAACTGAGCATTTGAAGGCCAATATTTGTGATAGCATTGACGAGATACGCCCCCATACACTCGAAAAAATTCTCGAAAATTGGTCCGATCGAATGGGGTACTGTGAGGCCAGCCGCGGCAGCCATACGAATGAAATAATATTTCATTTCTAACCGGAACAATTGTACTTCATAAAAAAAAAATAAATAAATAAATAAATTGTCAAAATTTCAAACCGTTTTTGTTTTACTGCATATTTAAATTTAAGCTTTTAAATGCCCCATCCTATACTTATATAAAATAATGCGATTTGGGGCTTTGTTATCTTGTACATGCGATTTCTGATTACAGCCAAACATAAATATTAACCATAAATATAGGTCCCAATACACACTTTGTGTATAAGCTCAATTGAAATCGATCGATTAGTTTAGGCGTGATGCGGCGACATACGTAGGCTAAAAATGGACTCTATTTTTATATACCAAAGGTAGCGATATAAAGTGAGCGTCAAGACAGACGGAACATTTATTGTGAACGAGCCTTAATATTTTTTTTTTTTTTGTGTTGGCAGTGACATCTGTCACACATATTTAGTATACATCAAATCAGTGAACTAACAACAACATATATTTTCATCGTGTTAAAGGTGGCAAATTTTGTAGCAGTAAATGATGATGTGCGGAAAGCATTAATTTTTTGTTTTCGTTTGAAGAAAAGTGCTGCGGAGTCGCAACGAATGCTTGTCGACGCATATGATGCTCTATCAGAAGCAACATGCTAAATATGGTTCAGAAATAACGATTTTGATGTTAGACATGAAAAAGACCACGTAAAAAATGAAGGATATGGACTAGTGAACCATGCATTGATCCTAAAACGACAAGAATGGGCCACAAGACACAACAAGGTAATTTTGTAACATGACAATGCACTTGCACAAAAAGCAAAACCGGTTCATGATACAATTAAAGTATTAGACTGAACACTGTTGGCTCTTTCCGACTACTATTGGTTTTCATCGATGGGGCACACATTGGCTGAGCACAACACTTCGATTTCTACGAGAGAGTCGCAAATTGGGTGACTAATTGGTTTGCTTCAAAAGACCAGTTTTATTGACTGAAAGATGTGAAAAATGTGTAGCCAGCAATTATCAATACTTTGAATAACATTTTTTTACTTTCCATTAATAATTAGTTCTTTATTTTCACAAAAAAAAAAATGATCATTTCATACCGGTAGACAAGAAAACCTAAAATAAATCACTGGAGGCAGGTAGAACTAGTATTCGATTTTCACGGATGAATTAAAGTTGGCTGTATAAGTATGTCCTACAACCTGCCAGACATTTGCAGTGTGTTTCAGGCAGAACGCATTGCTATACTTGGGAGTGCTGAACTACTCAACAGCAAGGCTGCTATTAAATTCTTGGAAGCTATGTTTGCTAAGTACTTCACTGTTAAATAATGCCGTGTTTGTTATTTATATGTCAGTCTCTTTCTGCCGTCTGCACATTAAGCAATAATATGTGAACGAAAAACTCACTGCTATTTTAAACAAGCCAGGGTTTTTTTGGCCGTAAATGAAAATAAAGAGGACTAGGAAACTTCTTAATTTGTCAAAAGCTATGACATCTGCCATGATAGAAACACTAACAGGGCATTGTCTTATTGGAAAACATGCTCTGAGATTGGGTCATAGGAACTATATTTTCTGTGGATGTTACGAGTATATGGAAGAGGATAAGGAAACCACAGTGTATCTTTTCTTGGGTTATCAAGAGTTTGCTGGACTAAGAACTAGGGTAACCATATTATTAGCACTAAATCTGTACAGGAAATACCGGACTGATCAGCAAATTCATAAACAGGGCGAAATGTTTAGATAACTGATATAGTCAGTATTTTCTATAGGAGAATTGTAGTTATCACATTAGTTTTTATGGCTTAAGTCTGCTGGACAGTTTGCTGTCTTGCAGTCGTTTTAAGATAATCTAATTCAATAACATAAATATTGTTTTTAATTACCTAGGAATCAGGTGATTTAAAAAAAAAAAAAAAAAAAAAATTTAGACAACTGTACGAAATCTTCATATCAGTCGATAGAACGATCTATATAATTCGATGTTTAAAAATGATTTCAAGAAAATTTTGACCGCGGCTACGGCTCAAATGGTTCATAAGCTGAATCCAATTTTAGCATACTCTTTCCAACATATCGGACAGTATCTCGGGAATAAGTTATTCTATATTGGCTTCCAGTGCGTAAAATTTTACGACCTTGTCCCTATAGGTTTGAGTTTAACTTAGCCTTACAAAAAAAAGCCTAACGATGCTAAATCTTACGATCTAGACGGCCATATACGTAAAATATACTGTCTACCGAACTCGGCTCTCAATTTGGCCATTGTTTCGCGTGGTGTGTGGCATGTGACACCGTCTTGTTGAAACCATATATCAGCCAAGTCCAGCTCTTCCATTTTGGGCAAAAAAAATTTGTAATCATCCCACGATAGCGATCGCCATTCATAGTAATATTACTGCCTTCGTCTTCTTTGAAAAATTATGGTCCAATTATGCCACCGGCCTAAAATCCCCACCAAACAGTGTATTTTTCAGCATAAATTGGTAGTTCTTACAATGCTTCTGGCTACTCTTCACACCAACTATGTCAACTTTGATGATAAGCTTCAATAATCTGCATCCGTTGTTAGTTTCTAAATCGATGAGTGGTGAGTGATAGGGTTACAATAACTATATGGAGGAATCAGAATGCGCACAGGACGAATAAGCTGAATTTATATTTATTTCGACGGGACACTCTGTATTGAGGACACAGCTATATAGCACGGGAACTGATTGGAGAATCTTAAGAAACTATGTTACCGGGACTGAGTTTCTTAACGTTAGACGATAGTTGGACATTGTTTTTCTCGTAGAATTTAGTTTTTCGGTTCTGTCCGTATAGGCTTGCGAGATGGCCATAATTTCGCTTGATTCACAAGAATGTTTACAGCTTTTCAAAAATTAAGAAAATATATGTTTGTTAAGATTTATTAAAACGAATTTGTTTAAAATTTTTCTTAACAATGTTAAGTTAGATTATAGGTTTTATGCATCGCACGCAATTCGCGTATTCACTCGAAGGCCCTATGGCCCCAAACACAAGGACAGACCCATTGAAGAGGCCGAAAGGCCGCACATGGAAGAGTCTCAGAAAAGATTCCCGCCTAAAGACCCCAAAAAATATCAGTTTCCTCATTTGAGCCAACCGGCACCCTTGACAAGTTTAATCAACTTCGACAGTGACACATCCGTACGACAGTCCAGATTATTGAAGCGCTTTAGTCCATGCTCCTATAGAGCAGAACAGTCGCAGAGAAAGTGTTGCACTGCTTATTTTTCCTCCTAATTCAGACAGTTCCTACAGTAGCTATGACCAGGGCATCCCGTGCATTCCGACAAGCGGCCTATCATACATTGTCCGTTAATTACGCTCGAATGAAGCCCGACCCTCTTCCAAACCTAAGAGAAGACCTAGTCCTTTCCATAGAAAGAGAAGGTCGAAGCACTCTGAATATTCTACAAGTGGTGATATTGGTCCACCTGTGTTCCATCCTGCTCAGTACCCATTTATTTAACAACATCGACGACGCACAAGAGGGGCATTGACTAGAAGTGCAATACAATCGATAGTACTATCGATAGTATCGATACTTTTGTTTTTGGCTTACCATCGATAGCTTTTTTGCACTATCGATACTATCGTTAAGTTCTAAGGGTGAATACGGAGGCCACTAAATGCCGTAAAATCACATTTGCAAAGCTTTTATATTTACATATAGGGACACAGTTTAACAGTTTCTTAAATTTGTATTTGTTAAAGTCAAATAAAATATGAATTATAACTAAAATAAGTTCGTATATTCAATTTTGCATTTGACCCAAACAAATTAATCTTCATTTCATCAGACCATAGCATGTTGTTCTAACTATTAGGGTGCAGGTGTTGCTTCTGTTTGCTGAGAAATGAACTTTTACCAATTAGTCTCATTTTTGGGGCTTTTTGATGGCTTGAAGGGATTAATCTGACAGTTGTTGCATTAATTACTTTAGTTTTGAAGCACTGCATGGTCTGAACCATTTTCGCTATATATATATAGATTGCCTTTCCATCAAAAAACTTCAATACATCGAATTCTATGACATACTAAAAAGAAATAAAGTATCCTTTTTATTTGTTTCAAATCTGTATATTTATTATTATTCTTCACATTCTAATGTTGTTGCCACAAGAATCCGATAGTATCGGGCCGACTATCGATAGTTTTGCAGCTCTAACATTGATGTCCCTCTATAAGGGAGACATAGAGGACTCTATGGTAGCGCAGCGTATTTTTCAGCAATTTTATTTACTCGAAAGTTCGCATGACTTGGAACCCATATCATTTCGATATGATATCGCTCCAGATGAGCCATTGATCCGTTTCCGAACTCGGTATACATTCCCTACACAAAGTTTTGTCAACAGCTTTTTAATTCACTAAAATAGTGAATTGATAACGTACAGCGTTGAAGGTGTATTTGTTTCCTAGTTTGGTTTATATAATTTAACTTTTAATTCAATTTGTATAATAGGTGTTCCAAATAAACCATTTATGTGGTAAAGTCGTTATTCCATCAGTTTGCATTGTGCAAGAGTTTACATAATTTAAATTTACACCATTAATAGAGTTCTGCAGGGAACGAAATAAATGATAATCTAAAGGTGTAAATTCCGGGCTGTAGAGTAGATGCATCAAAAATCTCCAGCCAAGCTCTCCCAGTTTCGTTCGGGTCTTTTTGAAAATGTATGTAGTCTGCCGGAAAACAGCACCATTTTTGTATTTTCAGAGAAATTAAAATAAAAACCCAGAAATGTATGAATCTAATCAAGTGAGCAGTATGAGTAATATAACGAAAAAATAGTTCATACGTTGGTGGTGTAAATCAAAAAAAATAGATAAATAAAAATAACAGTTAAACTGGCCATAACAAATAATAATGGAGCTTTTATGTTTTTTTAATCAAAGGAAATCAAAAAATATTTTTAATTTTTAAAAAACTTCACGCAACGAATAAATTATATCTTTTGAAAAGTATTTCTAACACAACTTTGCGGTTTTTGTTTTGCTTGAAGTTTCATGAATAATTATGAAAAAATATCTTTTCTTTAGTACAATGCACAATATAAAGAAATTTATATCAAATAAAATATTACTTTTTTGCCTGTTATATAAGTAACAAACAAAATTGCAAATTAAACTTTAAAACCCTACTTTGCTAGATTTTCTATGGTGCAAGCAAGCAACAACAACAACAACAACAACAGCAATATGTGTATGTTAGTTGCCAATAAGAAATCCTATTGCTAGTGTTGATTTTCCGTTTTTATCTAGATGTGTGTATATGTGTGTGTTTATTGTGTTCTTTCTTGAACTTCCTTTAAGAGTTTCGTTTCCGTTTCCTTTGCCATTTAACACGTTGTGATGTACGTATGTATATATGTATGTACGTAATACAAGCAGTGGCAGTAGTTTTACTAACAAACTCGAACATTTACAACCAGACAAAATAGTATAAAAGTTCAAAAAAAGTATTGAAAGGATGATATAAAGAAGTATTAAAGAAAGAAACTTTTGTTAAATTTTATGTACGAATTGTAGAGCAAAAGCCCTATTGATAAGGATTTATAGCATTATTTGGCATAAAAGCTTTTTTTCTTTTTTTTGACTATTGCTCGAGTTCTATTTTTCAAATGTTAAAGCCGAAGTTGTATTGCTACAAAAAACCTTTCTCTTCTATGATTTCAACTATAGGAAAATCCTTCTTTCAACACTTTGCCTTCACATTCTTTTTTTCTATTTTTTTATTTATTTTTTTTCCTATTACACTATCTGCCATCTTAGAATTTTAATAGAAAATCAAAATGCATTTTTTATTTTATTTGCTTGTCCTTATTATGCGAAAAGAACTTTATTAGGATTTAAAGAAAAAATCTATAATTTTTATACCTTAAATGTTAAGCTTTGCGAGTACGAGTAGTAAGAAGCCAATTTATTTAAATACCATTTCCTACAAATTCTATTTACTCTCAGCCCAACAACACTTTCTTGCAGAACAATAGTAAAAAAGTGGCAAAACATTTTTACAGCTTAGCTTTCCTTACTCTCATAACTTTATGTGTCTGTGCAGCAACTGTGCGTCTCTGTGTATAGAGTGGTTATTTATATGTCTTCCTTTGACTCTTATGGGGTTTTTCTATTTTTTATTTTTGTAATTCTTTCGAATTTAGTTTTCGCGTTATAATGGCTTTAGTCCTGAATCTTTAGATAAATTCACTGGCAGTAAATACTTGTAAGAATTCAATTTTCTTTCGAGGATAAAGTGATATACTCGTAATTCTGCTTATAGTTTGAAGTTTACAAGTGGCAAAGTAAGTAGAATGTAACTAAAAATATGCTTTACAAGTGCTATGATATTAGAAGATGATGCTGCACTTTAAAGCAAATTCTTGGATGAAATCATTAAACTTTAGCTGTTTAATAAAAGTTTAAAGAGATAAAAATGATTTGAAAGGCGAATTGTAAGTAAATAAATTAGTTAAGAAAAAAATTAAATATCGGGGTTTTTTAGAGGTTTATAACTTCGAGTTGGCAACAGAGCTGATAGTTGCTTTTTGTTCAGTTTGGTTTGAAATTTCATTATGGATAGACTTACACTAGAGCAACGCTTACAAATTGTTAATATTTTTTTTTTATCAAAATAAAGGTTCTGTTCGTCAAACTTTAAGATTTTAAATGTTGTTCTCCGATGAAACCCATTTTTTTGTCGAATGGGAGCATATATAAGCAGAACTGTCGGATTTGGACTGAGGATAATCCACAAGCTATTGTCGAAACATCATTACATCCACAGAAAATTACTGTTTGGTGCGCTTAATATGCTGGTGAAGCAGAACTGTCGGATTTGAACTGAGGATAATCCACAAGCTATTGTCGAAACATCATTACATCCACAGAAAATTACTGTTTGGTGCACTTAATATGCTGGTGAAGTCATTAGTCCATATGTCTTCAAAAACGATGATGGTCAGAATTTTACTGTCAGTGGTGAAAGGTATAGGTATAGGAATATGATTTGAAATTTTTTCATACCTTAATTAGCTGGAATTAATCTTGCTGACATGTTGTTCCGACAGGACTGATTCACTCACGTAATGATACAATTAGTTGGCCACCAAGACTGTGTGGATAATTTTCTTTGGAATTATATAAAGTCACTTGATTGATACGTTGATTGATATTCGAAGAGCTATTGGCGAAATACTGCCGTTGGTGAAGCGGAGAGTTTGTGAATATTAGTGTTACAGACTTGGCCTTATATGCGCCAGCTCTGGCAGCCTCTGGCATTTAAACATTAAAGTCCTAAAATGTGTATCCACCAAAGCTCGTTTCATTGATGTTAAAAATATATTTCTTTGTTCTATTATGATTGAAACTTTATATATGAATATTTCCTTGAAACGAAAGCAGCTTAGTAATTTTAAACCATTAACCTCTTGAGACCATAGATACACATATGTGTACTTTAAAATATCGTTATTTGTCACACGTAGCGACATTATTGGGTAGCTGATGGAACTGTATTTCATGGTGTAGACTCTAGAGTTTCAATAACTACCAACAGATGCATTTCTACCAAAGTAATCGCCATTTATTTTTAAAATTGGAAAATTTTAATTTTCTTTTTCAATAAGCGAGTATTTTAATAATGATCGAAAGATCATAATCGCTTCATGTTCAGGTCTCGAGAGATTAAGGATAAAATATATTTGTTTTAGTCAAAACAACATCTTATTTCTCAGCAGCAATTTCAAACAACAATTTTACAAATCATTATTGAAATGTTCCGCTTTTATTGTAAGCATTTGTCATGTAATATGTCTTCTAGCTAAGTAAGTGATAGGTCTATTGCAGCAGGTCTAGGATAAATGATATTGCGACAAAAGACAGGTGGTAAAGAGTCTTTGCTTATCATAGACTCCCCTTTGTCCTTTCTTCCTGGTGCGACGTCGTCTAAACTCCTCATATTTCGAAACCATGATGAATAAAAGTTACGAATGGAAGAAATCAACTATGTAAACATTTCTAGCCTTACAACTACATATTTCTTAAAATTCGGAAACTAAATATAATTTAAAGTGGTTACATGTAAAACAAACACTGGACAGATAAGCAGTTCGAAATGGAATCTTCCTTGTGTGTTGCAATCTAAGGCCGAAGTAACGTAATGAGCGTCGTAGTGGACAAAATTTAAATGAGCGGCAAATACTTTTTCCAATTTTCAGTTGGCTTCTGAACGGTAAAGAATAAAAATTCGAAAGTCAATAAAAACAGATTTATAATAAAATTACAACAAGCTTTTGTTCTACAAAAATTGTTCACCTATCTTAATAAAAGGATTTTACATATTCGGTGGTATTGGCAAAATTTCTTCGTAAATTTTCCTAGATTTGAATATAAAATTTATAGGATGAACACCAAATCTCCTTCTTAAAGAAAATATAAATATGATTTTCGATATTCACCTTACACAATGAAAAAATAATTTTTTGAGAGTGTTAAAAAAATTGTAAAAACTTTGGACAACAACTGTGCTCATGTGCTTGATGATCCACCATCATTCAGATATGACGCTCAGCAATAAGCCACTTGCAGTTCAAACTCGCCGTTCACTTCTCTACCGCTAATAACGTGGCATTTTCGCAGCCTGTGACTTATGCATTTCCATTTCCTTCCAACCAGGAAGAGATGATTCCTTAAATAAAATTTGTTTGCATCTTTTTCTTTAGTTTATTGTTAGATATCCAATTATGTGGTTACTATATAACGTAGGATGTTTCTCAAATAACGGTATATAAAGACTTGTATTATGTTTGTGACCCCATCGGGTGCGAGACATATTTCGTTTTCATATAAAAGCTTAGATTTAACGTTGGAAATAGTAATTCATATTTGATTGATGAAGCAGGCAGATGCTAAAGTGAGGACAATAACGGCAGGGTTATTACCAGATTACCAAACATCTGAATAATATAACATAATATTGTTATGAAAATAAAAATGTCTAAAAAAAAATACGGCACATTAGTACCTTTGGGACTTTAGTGTGAGATTTTTTGTCTACTGGTTTGTGTTAAGGTTGATAATGTGTGACCTGGGTATTGCCGTACTGATTTGTGCATTTGAGGGCATTGCCAATTTGACCATCTTACAGGTTGAAGACTAACGGATGTAAAATAGAGGATAAGAGAGCGTTTGAGACATTACCGCAACTTTCAAAATTGTAGTCAGTTAGGTATACAAGGATGCTGATTTGCCTACGTCAGTTCAGTTATCGTTCTACAGTCATAAAGTAAAGTCGGGTTTAGACGTAAATAAAAGACTTGTATAAACGAATATTAAGTGCAAGATAAATAAGTTACTGTATTAAGATAAAGTGAGAAAATAAAAACTGTAAAGCAATAAAAAAGTGGTGTCTATTTTACTTTGAAATCCAATGTTTTATCGTAATTTGGGCTTTCGTTTTGTGTAATCGATTAATGATTCCTTGACAATTATAAAACGGGCAAAACTTTGTTTGTTTTGCACCTGAAGAACGCCAAAAATTTTTGAGGATTCCAGTCTTCTTTCCATCTGCCAATTTCCAATCCCAGATTAGATTGAGAACAGTAGTTATCGATGCTGCTTAGTAGGACCCATGGCCAATAAAGGGTTGTCACTAAATAATGGTATTGCAAATATATGGGGCAGTGAATCATCATAACAAACGCTAACAGGAAAGAAATTGTTCAAAACTTTATAGTTGATTTTGTCTTGCAGTTGTTCGTTTATAAGTGAATCTTAACAGACAATATCATCCAGATTTACTAGTGCTTTATTCGTTAACGGAGAGGTGAAGTAGATAAAATCCTGCATCGTTCAGCATGTAGTCGACTTATAACAATGTTTAAATTTAAGTTTTCTGAAGTAGTTTTCAATGACGTTGTCATTGCCATTGTGTTCATTAATGAAATTTTTTATTTACGATAATGACATACAAATTTTAAATTGATACTTATATTATGACCATGATTTATCGATGAAAATACCATAGTGGAAATGTCGCTTTAATACGACAAAGTTTTTTTCATAATTCGACACTCATTCATTATTTAAATCACCAGTAATGAGCAGAATTTAATAATTCCACGTAAAAAATTAGTTAAGAACCAATCTTCCAAATTGTAAGCAAAAAAAAAAAAGTTTATTTTCTCTTGGTTTACTTAAAACTCAATTTGATTTTTATGGTGCTTGTCAATGATAAATTTGTTTATTTAATTTAGTAAATTTTTTTCCATATTTTAAATAAAATTTACCGGCATATAACAAAAAAATAAATAAAAATAACATGTAAAAGGACAAGAAAAATCATCATAATGAATTACAAGAGCGACATGTGAACTGGTAATAAGTTTAAGTAATTTAAACAGAACAAACGAACAAATTAATTCGAGATTTAGTGTAAACATGGCTCTTTAACCAAAAACAGACAAACAAAAAAAAAACGCTCTACAAAAACATGCCTATGAATATATGGTTACAAGCCATTAGACCGAGAAATGGTTTGCCCAATTCCTTTTTAAAAAGTTCGAGATTAAATATACAATTTGCTTCGGCCAGCAACTCACTTAAAAACAAGCTGCAATTCCTTAGCAGTTGAACGGGACCGCCGACACGAGAACTGTCAAGAGATAGCGGAGCCGTTTAGCACCAATCACATGACAGTTTTAAATCAGTGAGTTTCGGTATCATACGAATTAACGCCGCAATAAATTAGAATTACTATGCGTAATGCAACGAAATCGAACCATATCATAGCGTGCCAACAAAAATGGATTAAAAAGGAAATTAAATGATCAAATCAGCGCTCAAATGCCGGTGACCCCCAACAAATAATTTAAAAGCCAAGACAGGAAGCAAAAAAGGTTAATAGAGTTATTCCTTATGAGCTGCTATAAACTATTACTTTTAAAATCCTCCTTTTAAATTTATTTTATTGCTTAAACAATTTTTTTTTTTTTTTGTAAGTATATAAATAAGAAAATTGGAACAAAAAGAAAGTCTATTACGCATTTCAAATATGAAAGTTCAGGATTTTAAATACATTTCCATGAGAAAGTAAACACTTGCATTAATTGTTTTTTGTATTGTATACCTTTTATTTTTGGTTTTTTTTTTGCTAAGAAAAAAGTTTTACCCTTAACTCCCCTCTTAAGGAGGTGTAAAATTGTTTACACAATAGTGAACACTATTTTCGAAACAATAAAAACTTTTCATCGTTACATGTTAAGTTTTTAAACCTCAAAAAATGAACAAAATTGAAAAGGCGTTGCTTTTGAAAAGTGCTCTACAACTGTAAAATGCTTTAAAATAGAAAAGGGGCGGAATATGAAAAGAAATAAACTTTCTTTCACAAATTCAATTAAAAACAACTCGAACTATTAGAAATAATTATAAATAATTGAACGAATTAAAAAAGTTCAATTTTAAATTGAAATGGAATAAATTAAGAACAATTTAAAGCAGGTGAAAATGATTTTTATTTTTTTTTTATTAATTTTTTTTGGTTTTAGTTTTTCTATTTTAATTAAAGTTTGTAAAAGAAACAAAAACAAAAAACAAAGAAAAAAGCAGGTTATGGTTACCGCCTTAAGTAATGCACACATTCACCTATAATTTTATTTGTATTTTTTAACCATTTTTTTGCATTGTTTTTCAGTTTTTGTTTAAGATTTTTATCTTAAAGTCATTACCACTATTTTAAAATTTGTAGAAAAGAAAAAAATTATAAAAAATAAGTTTTACCTTGCTTTACTTGCAACAAGTTGTTGCCAGTGTTAAATTGTAAAAAAAAGTACATATTGCACAAAGAAAATAATGAAAAAAAATTGTGTAGCAGCCGGGCGGAAAATTGCTGCTTTTGATAATTTTAATTTCTTGCCATTATTTTTAACAGTCAGCTGCAATAATAAACAGCTACCTTTTGTTCTACTTTTAACGTTTTTTCTTCTACTGCTATTTACCCTCTTCTCTTGGTATTCGGTGTATTCAACGTAACATGTTGTAAGTCAAGTTTTTCTTTTTTCATTTTTCATTTCATGTCATACCACCAGTCATTCAGTGAAAAACGTTTTTGTTTTTTTTCTGCTGCCACTTCCTACTGCGCAAGTGCAAATGCAAATTGTATTGTACAAGAGTGTATGCAATAGAAGTACCAACAGAAAGTTGAGATTTAAGTTTTTTGTGTTTTTTGATGTGAAATTATTTTATTGCCTAAGGCTTAATATTGTGCTACTTGTTTCATTCTGTTACTTTTTGCTTTATAAACTATTTTTTTGTTGCATTACTAAAGATTATTTTCTTCTTAATGGATTGTTGTAACACAATTTGGGTTACTTTTCTTTTATTTTCAATGAGAAGATTTCATTTAATTTTTAGAAGCATATTATACACTCATATGAAAAAATATTTTTTTGGAATAAAACGATATTTTAAACCTTCTACGGACGGCATGCTTTAATAGTTTAGCTAAAGATGCGGAGGTGGCTCTCTACTAAGAGCTTTACCAATTGTAAACCATCCGGAAAGGTAATGATGAACTGGCCATGCCCAAAAATTACCAATTGGACACCCGAGTAGAACACTGTTATCAAACGAGACGAAAATACAAAATTGCTGCGCCAACAAGCAAAGCCTACAAGCTACTAAATGCAGCTCCGCAAATTAGGAGTTCTGGCAATCAAGTCATAACAAATATTCCGAGAAAGGATGACGTGACACATTTTCGCGAAATAGATTTTATCAACATCCCTCATAAAGTCATTGCTGAAATTGCTAAAAGCCTTTATTCTGAGGCTTTAGATCAGTGCTACGAAATAATCAAGCTAAATCATACATGATGGTAGTGTCTGCCGACCAATCCTTGTTAAACCCAGTGTTACAAAAAGTTGTGCTCTCCTGGACTTCTAGACTGTGTGTTACAACCACGTTCCCGGAATAGCTTCGTGTGGCGGTCCCATCGTTCAAATTTGAGTTTTTTTTTTATTAAGTTAGTATGAGGGCGGATTGACATTGAAGCTAACTGGTGCTAGATGGCAGTACAAACACAAAAACTCTTTCTTTTTTAGAAATTACGATCTGTTAAACGTCAGCCGTTCAAATTTTAGCGAAATTCATCGATTAGTTTATTTGTTGTAGTCGTTTGAAGTAAGCAACTTTTGTGTTTCTTGGAAAATGGAAGAAAGTGAATTTCGTGTAGTGATTAAACACTATTATTTGAAAAGCAAAACGGCGAAAAAGACAAAAGAAAAGCTTGATAAACATTACGGCGAATCTGCTCCATCAGATTATATGGTAAAATATTGGATTGCTGAATTTAAACGTGGCCGAACAAGCACTGCAACAATACCATCAACAGGAAGGCCAAAAAAGGTGGTTACTGAAGAAAATATAAAGAAAATCCTCGATATCGTTATGAATAATCGCCGGGTCAAAAAACGTGAGATTGCTGAAATGATAAACATATCATATGAACGTGTGTTCAACATTTTGCATGAATATTTGCATATGAAAAAGCTGATGGGTGCCGCGTTTGCTCAGTGTTGAACAAAAACGAGTTCGACAGATCACTTCACAGCAGTGCTTGGACATGATAAAGCATAATCCTGCTGATTTTTGGCGTAGATTAATAACTGTTGATGAAACGTGGGTCCACCACTACACACCTGAAACCAAAAATCAATCGAAGCAATGGGTAAAATCTGGTGGAAGTGCTCCGAAAAAGGCGAAGACAGCGAAATCGGCTGGCAAGGTTATGGCCACTGTATTTTGGGGTGCACACGGAATATTGCTCATCGATTATCTTGAAAGGGGATCCACAATAAAAGCAGTGTATTATTATGCATTATTGGATCAATTGGTTGATGCAATCAAGGAAAAACGACCACATTTAAACAAGAAAAAAAAGATATTTCTTCAAGACAACGCACCGGTTCACACAGCATTAGATACGATGCTAAAACTACGAGAAATCCACTTCGAATTGGTTGATCATCCACCTTGAAGTCCAGATTTAACCCCTGCCTCGCAGGAAAAGATTCATCTCAAACGAAGAGTTGGTATAAAAAGGTTGGAAAATCGTCTTACTAAGTGTATTGAGCTAGAAGAAGACTATGTTGAGAAATGAATGGTTTTTGAAAAAAAATGTTTTTTTCCTACTTAGGTAGTTTCAACATCAATCCGCCCTCGTACATCTGTTGTTGATATTCCCGTTAAGTTTTTGCAAAAGCTATCTAGCCAAGAGTACATCTATCTCTATGTGTCTTGGCGATTTTTTTACAATTTTACAAATGGATGTTAATTTGCAACAACGAATTTGTATTAAATTTTGCATAAACAAGAGATTTAATGGTGAACGAATGTTGGAAATGTTGGAAAAGTGTTTCGGCAACGATGCTCAAAAGGAAACGGTCTTTTACTAATGGCGGTTTCTATTTTACTTATTAAATTTGTCTACTTATGGACAATTACTTATTGAGACAATTACTTATTTAAGGTCGACCTTAAAGAAGTCTACACATTGATGTCTGTCACCAATTTCAATAAAAATTTCAGGGTACGTTGGGAATGGTCTGTAGATCGTTGGCACGAAATCGGCCCAATGGTTCTGGAGATATGGAATTTAGATTTGCCTATACATTTCCATATAAATATAAACAAAATGCCAAAATAAATACTGTCACTTGAAAAGTTCCAAACAATGTTTCGTAATGTCTTATGTGTACAATTACAATCGGTAATGTTGATTTTTGTATATCTTGAGAACGGTTAGAATGGAAGGTTCTGAATTTGTTCCAAACGATTTCTTAGATAAGAAAAACTTTTACTTAAAAAGTGGGCGGAGTTCGTGGAAATGGTAACTCCATACAAAGTCGATATTGATATTTGTATTTCTTTAAAATGTTTAGAGTTGAAGGCGGTCAATTCATACCATCAGTTTTAAGAAAATATGGAATTTTCCATGTGTGGAGAACGGTAAGAGCTTAAACTTTGTTATCTATCCACATCAGTCAAAAAGCAAGTACAGGCAGGTTCCCGGCAACGCGGAGTGGTTAACCTAGTTCAATTATAAATTTTTTTAAATATATCTAAAGGGTCTCATAAAGGTAACTCGTACTGTTATCGGCGTTAAAAGTTAATTGTCCTCTTACGCTTATCTATATATATAAAAGGACTATAAAATGCTTTGTAATTGATGTTCTCTGAAATGCGCCAACCTATTATTTCGTAAGTCCTTAAACGAAAGGTGAAGTCAATACCATGGTTTTTATGTATATGCAGTTTTTGTATGTCCATTGGTTTGCGAGTTATTGACGTTAGAGAGAACCACTTTGTATGGCATAAGTTTTACTGTAAAGTTAAATATGTATATAAAAATAATTGTCCTATTTTCGATCTATATTATAACTCGAGAAATTGAATAAATGGGTGTGGTGGCACCTCCCATACAAAGTATATATTGATTTTTGTGAATCTAGAGTTAGAATGGCAGTTACTGAACTTGGTCTAAATGACTTGGTAGTGTTTACAAGTCATTAATTTTTATGCATTCCTTTAAATTGTTCTTATGGGGAATAAACTTTATAGGTTTATAACAGGAAGCCTTTCCAGCAACGCGGGAAAGGTTACTTTAGTTCAAACTAAATTTTCAGAAATGAGACCACAATAATTTAAAATTTAAAAAATTTAGAGTTTGCAAGAAGTTTCATTAGTGCAGATTATTAACTTTTATGAAAAAACTTTGATGGAAAGCGCTGAAACTTGAGAATACGCACGTAAGAGATTATGCAGCCGGTTGCTTAATTATTAGGGACAATGAATTATTTTATTGTCATTTGGCTTTGACTACACTTAGATGTAATTTAAAGCGAAAATTTTAATGTTGGGTTCTTGATAGTTAAGAGTTACTCCTGATATCCGTAACTATTTAAATAGTGAGGGTGCCGCAGAAAATTTAAGAAGCGAATTTAGGGCTTAAAACAGCATTATTTTACTTGTTCTTATAAAGTAGTATTAAAACGTAAGTATAAGTATGTTAGCTATTTTTTATTAAATATATTTTAACTTGAATACATTTTGACTCCCAGCATAAGTCAAGGATACAATATGTCCCCTAGAATACGGTTTGAAATCAAAACTCTCTTCCAGCATAAAAATAACTCTCAAAGAAAGATGGCAAAAAATACAAATCTTTCTAAATCTGCTGTTAATAGCACTAAAATGAAATGGGATCAAGAACGGTCCATTATTTCAAAGAGGAAAGGTAATAGTGAAAGCAAACGCATTACCACACCACGTACAGAGAGGAGTATTCGAGATATCTGCCTACAGAATCGAAAAAAAGTGCAGAAATATTAACACAATTGATTCAACACTCTGACATACTAGTTTCTAAGAGACTTGTGCGGAGAAAATTGGCAGTGGAAGGATTAACAAGTCATCGTCCAGTAAAAAAAACCTACATTGACAGAGGCAATAAAGAAAAAGTACCTCTCCTGGGCACGAGAGCACAGCTATTGATTATTGAAAACTGGAATAAGGTAAATTCGTAAAAATTTTGCTATTTTGTATTAAATAAAATATTATTTTACAAAATTTAAAATCCATATAATTTTTATCAGGTTTTTCAGGAGTCAGCTTTAGAAATTCGAGTCGATAAGAGTAGCTTTGTCAGACGACGCCCAAGTGAAAAATAGCACCCTGATGACATTGTGGGAAAGGTAAAACATCTCGTAAAAGTAATGGTGTAGTCTGTAATAAGCGTTTAGGTAGTGGAGTGCCTTCATATCGTTAAGGGAACCATAATACGAGATCAGTACACACAAGTTTTGCAATCTCGTCTGTTACTATTTCTTAGAGAATATTTCCCAAATGGTGAAGAGTACGTTTTTCTGTATGATTCTGCACCATGTCATAAAGCTAGAAGCGTAATAAAGTTTGTAGGGGACAACACTCCTTGGCCTGGCAGCTTCCCTGACATCAACCTAAGCTAAGGATGTGGTAACCACCAAGGTGAAACATATTGAAACTCTTATTAACGTTTGGCATTATAACCAAAAAATAAAAATGCCAAACAGTGCTTAGAAAGCATGCCCAGCGAATAACAGCTTTTGTCAAAGCACAAGTTAATGTTAATAAATACGTATTCGATTTGGGTAACTTACTTGTACCTTAAATACTTTAATTTTTCCACCACAAATTGCGCCTTTTTCATATGTTATTTTTTTTTTTAATCAAGCAAGTGCATTGTTATATAGGGGCCGCCAAATAAATTTAATTTTTGTTTTGATAACAGGGCGCAATACATAGAGTGTAGCTTCGACTGTGTGGCACGTAGCGCTGTTCTGTTGAAACCAAATGTTGCTAATATCCTCCTCTTCAATTTTTGTAAACAAAAATTTGTTCAACATGGCCCGATAACGATCGCCATTGACTGTAACGGCCACTCCTTGCTCATTTTCGAAGAAAAATGGCCCAATTATGCCTCTGGACCAAAATCCGCACCAAACAGTGACTCGTCTTGGGTGTATCGGCTTTTGAATGTATGCGTGCAGGTTTTCTGTGCCCAAAATGCGACAATTTTGCTTGTTTACATATCCGCCAAGATCAAAATGAGTTTCATCTGAAAAGGTGATTTTTCTGGCTAAACCGGCATCTTCTGTAAGTCGATCGCGGCCCACTTAGCGAAGCGTATACACAACCATATTCGTTCAGCCGAAGGATAAAACTAATTATCTCTCAAATCATGACATGAGCTAAGTGTTCACGAAATAAGCACTAGTTGAAAAAAAACGTTAGATGGCGGACCCGTTATTAATAAATTAATAGGTATTAATTACTTACGGTGTTTTATTAATAAATTTGAGTCTATTGCATGAAAAATAAATTTTTTTGGTACCGTCCCTAATAATTCGGCAACCAGCTGTAACTGTTAGTGAACTTTAAGTTTCAGAAAACTGTCGAATAACAAATTTTCTAAATTTTCTTTAAAGATTATCTTAAATTTGCAAAATTTTCTACTTTTTTATTTCCGTAAGTTGCTTAAACACCAAAACTTTTCTTATTAGTTTTCGCTTCCTCTGTTTGTGGATTGTTTGAAAAAAAAAAACGAGAAATTTTGATAGTTTTTATTATTATTTTTATCACAATTCATTATTTGGAAAACATATTGTCAATATCTGTTTTCAGTATTGGCTGTATGATTTCATAATATTAAATGACACGTAATATTATTGGAAGTTTACTTTTTTTTGTGTACGAAAGACGACAACAATAAATAGTTTATTGTAAGTGTTTTTGGAAATGGTAAATATTTTTATCGTTTTGTGAGAGAAAAAAGTAAGAAATTTAAGAAAACAATTGCAAACAGACGACTGTTTGTCTACCACAAAAAAACTTCAAGGTTATTTCGTTTACGACAATATTTTCTTATCATTTGTACTGTTTTTAGTTTATCAATGTTTTAAATTAAATACTTATTTAAATAATAACAACACTGTCAGAGAGTTTCTGCAACATAAACATCTTTGTTATATATTCTCCCAGTTCTAAGTTTAATATGTTTTTCTTTTTTATTTTAAACAAAATACACTGTTGTTCGAAAACCTATTTCTGATAAAAATATTTTACTAAATCATTAGTATCGGGTGTTTTTCTTGAGAGTTGTTCAATTATGAGTTGGCAACATTACTTTATTTATTAGCTGATAGCTGCTTTTGGTTTAGTTTGGCTTGACATTACATTATGAACTTACTCAGCCGCCAATTCGGTGAATAGGACAATAATCATCCTTTTATTAACAAAAACTAACAAAACAGAACATTAACTAATGTTTATAACATCTAAACCAATATAAAAATTTAAAAAAAAAATAATATAAAATAAACGTTATATGCACAAACTGCATTTTATTGTTAGTACAGTTCTATTCGAGAGGTAAATGCAAGTAAAGTGCAAAGAAATTGAGTCGCAAACAACAGAAAATTTTACCAAGATATCGATGCCAAACACATGTCAGATGTCACAAAGCTTTCGCTGATCAGTTACCATTTCTAATTGTAAGAAATATTCGCGCGAAACCCAGAACCTTATGTAATTGAAAATTTGTAGAATAAATTGACTAAAAAAAAAAAACAGCCCATTGGTAATTCTTCAAAATCGTTTTATTTGTTAGTAAAATTATGTTTTGTTATTATAATGAATTTATTTATGTTTGATTATTAATAATGAATTTTGTACTCTTGACAGAACATAGAGTGCATTCTGGACTACGAGCTACTAAAACCACGATACACACTACTTTTACTTCGTTTGAGCTGTAAATTATGAAAAAATGGGTGGAATAAAAGGACAAACATGAAAAAGCTGTTATCTTGTGTGACAAAGCTGGGCAGCACGTCGCAAAAGTTGCCAAAAAAAATTTTAAAACCTCAACACGGTCAAAACTAAAAAAACTATAGACCAGATCAACAATAGATCTTATGGGTCGAAGTGCTTTGCAACAGTGCCTAATCGGTATGATGATAATGATAATAATAATTGAAATATTTTGTGGAAGCCATTTACTCAAAGAAAGCTTTCAAAAAGGGGTAATGGGTAAAAAAATCTTTAAATGATAATTTATATGAGTGAAATTAATTATATATGTAATTGTGTATGATCGACCAGTTTGAGATGGTTTAGCTGAACTGGAATTAATTGAAGTTGTTCTTACTGTTTCTAACTGATTTTTTTCTTTATACTAAGTCCCACTTTTGTTAAACATAGGAAACTAGATTTTAACAATACATATTTGTAAACCGTGGAATACAAATTTTTCAGATCCAAGATTTTCGTTACGTTAATTTAGAAAGTAAACTGAAGTATTACAAAGTTTTAACACAGATCAAAATAAAAAACTAACACAAACTGCATTAAAGCTTACACAGAAAAAAAAATGTGTTAAACAAAATATTCAAAAAATTTAAAACTGAATACTTGTAGGCAGATTTAGTACGTTCTTTTAGCGTTGCGTTTAAAATTCATAACACAGAACGCATATTTAGTTTTCAAGTATAAACGTTCAGCAGTTAAAAATGAATTTAAAATTCTATTGAACGAAAAAAGTATTTCATATATGAGTTGAACGTTTTGTTTAGATTATTTGTATGGCATTACTAACCTTTGTCTGAACTTCCATTCAGAAAAACAGAATGAAATATTTATTCAATTTTTTCATAGAAAATGAAAAATGTATTGTTCAAAGCGTTCGAGCTGAACGCTTCATTTAAAAGGCCTGAACTCTATATCATACAAATACTTTTTATCAAATTTAACACTTCAAAAGTTACCCAACAAATAATTTTTCAAAATCTTTAATCAGAGCTAATATAGGGATTCACATAAACATACATACATAACACTTTTGTCCTCAAGCAAAAGCTATGTATATGCAAAAAACCGGTATGTAAATGATTTTTAAAATTTGAAAATATTGTGTAAAGTTGCTATTTTAAAAAGAAAAAAAAGTAAACTAGTAAAAATCTCTAGGGACAAATGTGCCTTGGTATGAGCAATTGGTTTAAAACCTAGTACATATATATATTCTTAAATTGAAAAAAAAAATAATAATTTACTTGGATAAATGGATTTTATTGATCATTTCTGATTGCTTAGAAGTATAAAAGTACATTTCATATTGCAAAAAAAAAACAATATTGAATTTGTCGTTTTACTTTTCGTCACTAGTAGTACCAATCTTCAAACGAAACATAGTTTCCGCTTTATTCTAAAGTGAAAAGAAACAAATATAAATATATTGTACATACTCGTATATGGTACATATTTATATAGACAAACAATAATTTCAATTTCTATCAGGACTGTTAGAAAAATGTTTAGTGGGTATTTTATAATGTTTTATGTATGAAAGCCATACATAATTATTTTTATGCTTTCGAGTTGAAAATATTAAATTTTCTGTTTTTGACTGATTTAGAAGGTAGCTATTTGTGCTTTGTTTAAAACTATTTAAACGCAATTAATTTTGTATATTGTTTCTTTAGAATCGAGTTAGGTGAGCTGAATCAATAAAAGAAATTTATCCGAGAACAGAATTCTGTCTTGAAGTTAAACGTTAACTAATATGTATATACATATGTTCGTAAGTATATTATATTGTTACGTTTTTACCTTTTTAAAAAAGAGTATTTAAGAGTTCGTAGATTGTTGTTAAAAAATATAAATTTTGCGTTTACGTTTTAATTAAAATCCTTTATTCAACACAATTTTGTACTCCACTGCTTTTAACCTTTTACAAGCAATAACAATTTTCTATTCCTAATTACTCCCTTTGTTTACAAGTTTGTAAATAACAACAATTACCCGACAGATCTTTCTACCCAAAGATCTTCCAGCCCGATCGTAGTTATAACTTAGATTCGATTACAACTTAAATTCTCTTCGACCAGAGTTTAATCTCTTTACGCTGACTTCAAGCCAATAGACTCGTTCGCTGAGTTAACTTTACTTAAACAGATTGTTGTTCGCACCGATGTGCTTTTTATATGGCTGAGTACACAATACATCGAAAGCTCTCGAACCTCTCGATATTTCAGGTAGATTCCATTTCATTCTTTTTATTTATTTTTCGTTCGTTTGTAGCCATGTGTATGTAAACATCTACCTATTTCAGCTCTTAGTGTTTGTTGCTTGTTTATTGTCTGATACTTGTTTTCTTCGCTGCTTAATTATTGTTGTTGCCGCGTTTTTTTTATTTACTTTATCTCTACTTATGTTTGTTGTTGTAGATTTGGTTATTTGTAACCAGCACATATACTTGTACTTGCAGTTTTTGTTTATTTATTTTAGCGATGTAATAAACGCTGGGGTGCCCAACCTTATTTTTTTATTTAATTTTCTACTACGAGCATTCAGGGTGCCGACAACACAATACATGTTCAAAGAACTACATATCTGTTCGGTTATCTACTACGTATTTTTTCTGTGTATTTTATATTTTCTAAGTTTCAAAATTAGTTAAACTTTTTTTTCCTCCGGCACATATTTTAAAATGTTAGTTACAATTTTTCTAAGTCGCCGTAACGATTTGAGAATATTAACCTTTTTTTTAAACTTTTAATTTCTTTAACAAAAATATTGTACTTATATCACGTACTTATTTGTTAAATTATAAAATATTCAGTAAAAAATCGAATTTTATAATGATTTTTTTTTTTCAAAGCTCATGTTGATATTTTTATTTATTTATACAAATACGATGACTTTTTTAATATTTTTTTTCTTATTTTTTCCCGTCAATAGCATCCCGTTTTTCATATTTAACCTTTTGACAAAATCAATTTGTTACATGTCCTGTCATTTAATTTATTAATTTATCAAATGTGTCATATTACAAGTTTTGTCTCTTGACACTTTTTTTAATATTTAATAAAAAAAAAGAAAATATAACGATGACAATGTGTTTGCCATTTCATTATTTCAATTTCAGCATTTTTTTTTTTGTTGCTTTGGAAATTTTGAAAAAAAAATTGACAAAAAGAGTAAAATAAGCGCGTAAATTGTCAGCACATTTTCATGTTACATGACTAGCTGAATAGCTGGTTAGATGTTTGGTTAGCTGGTATTGCAGAAAATTTTGAAAATGTTGTAATAATTTTGAAATAAAAAATTACAAAAAAGCATACATGCATATGCTACATATAATGCTACTATATGTCGCAGAGTATGAATAAGTGCTTGTTTCAGTTCAAAGAGAAAAACTTAACGCCAACATATGCTGCATCCGTCGTCAACCATGTCGCCAACATTATTGTTACTATTGTCATAGTCATTGTCATGGGTGCAACAATATCATACAAAAACAGCATTGTCATCACTTCACTTCTCATACATTATTAGAGAGTGTCAATAAGGAAAACATTTTGATAAAATCAAATTATGAATTAAAGGCATGTGTCGATGATATTTGAGCAAATCAATAATTGATTATATTGTAAAATTTTATACGTGCATATGTAAAACTTTTGTACAAATTCAGTCAACACAGTTGACAATTTAATCTTTTTAAATTATGAAAGAAAATTTGATACACATTTTAATTAAAAAAAAAAAAAATAATTAAATATGTTTAAAATTGAAAAATAATAATTTTAACCCTCTATTGAGCAGACTATTCTTGAATGATCGGTCGGTCAACTTCAATTCTTACACCAGTTATACAAATTATAAGACTCATATGAACCTTACAAATAGACCCAAATGCTAAAAACGTTGAGGAATTAATTTACTCGGATCTTCTTTAACACTGGTTTCTTCGCTAAAGATGATTCTTTAACGAAAGATAACAGCCAAACCTACAACTATAGCGTTAAAAAACTGAGGGCTATCAACTGTCAATTTTTAGAAGCCCCTATTGGCCACTTTAAAAAATGATTTAATATTTCTTTTATATATATTGGTTCATATTTTATCCCGGACTGTGGAAAAGCCTTAGAATACTAAAAATAATTTCTGGATAGGCAATTAAAAACCAATAACGAACAAAATATAATTAGCATTGACGATCACTGGAAAAGATTTGAAAATGCGGTAGTGGAAAGTGGTAAGGAGGTTATTGGAGAATGATAATACTACGTAATGCACAATAGTTTAATAGAGAATGTGTTAAAGCGGTGTTGCTTAAGAATGTGGTTAGAGAAAAAATGATACAGTGAAATACTAGATCTAATAGAGAAATATATGAAATAAGGCGGAAGAAGGCTAAAAAATTATGCAGGAACAAAAGGGGAAGCTATGAAAAAGAGCGTTGAAGCCATCAATATATACTTTATCGACAGAGAGAGCAAGAAAATCAAAAAGGGAATCAAAGAACAAACGAGCAGATGCCTACAAATATAAATCAGGACAAATTATGGCATAAAAGTCGAAGATTCTGTACAGATGGAAAGAGCACTTCGAGGAGATATATAATAGAGCGTCAATAGGTGGCGAAGAAAGGTAAGAAAACATTTCCACTGAAATAGTAAGTGACGAAAGTGGTATAGAGCCTGAGCCTACGTTTGGGGAAATTATTGAATTAGCTGGCACAATGAAAAGTGGTAAAGCACCAGTTGACTACAACTTCACAGCGGAACTTTTAAAAGGCCTAGATGTGGAAGGGAAGAGGCAAATTTATGGTTTTCAAATAAGAGTATGCAGGAAGAAACAAATGCCCAGCGAGTGGACAACCGGCATCATCGTCCCAATTCACAACAAAGGTGACAAACGTGATAATGAGAATTATACGTGGATTACATTACTTAATATATGTTACAAAATTTTTTCTGCAATACTCGCGAGACGGCTGAGTAATATTGCAGAGAGAATTCTTGACCAAGTATTTGTTCTAAAGTAGAATCAAGGAAAAGTTATGAGTTTAATAATGATGTAAAGTGTGAGCAAATTTGAGGTTAGAAAGTAAATTGGCTTTAAAACAAATTTATTTGACAACTTTGACAATATAAAATATAAATATTAGAATTAATAATGGAATATGATGTCGCGCAAATGTTCACCTCTAGCACGTCGGCAGACGTCCACTCTTTTCAAAATATTTCGAACTACATTTTGCAACAAAGCTTCTCTTAGCTAGTCAAGGCAGCGGCGAATTTCATCTTTTAGAGTGTCAGTTGTTTGCGGCTTGTTGACGTAAGCCCCCCAGAGAAAATAAGCGGTCCCCAGAGAAAATAATCCATCGGCGTTAAATCACAAGAATGAGGCGGCCAATTCACATCAACAAATCGAGAAATTATGCGACCGGGAAATTTCTCATGCCTTAAATAAACCTGCTGAAATCAAAGGTCACTGATGTCAACATTAGCCAATTGTGACCACAAAAAATTGATTCTCATGGGTTAGTAGCGCAGAGATTTTACGGTGACGGTATTTCCTTGTTCATTTTCGAAAAGATACTGGCCGATGATGCCGTCTAACCACAAACCGCACCATATGGTCACTTTCTTTGGATGTAATGGTTTTTCGAGGAGTGTTTGTGGATTTTGTGAGCCCCACATGCGACAATTTCGTTATTAAAGATGATTTTGTTGAAAAATGCGTTGTCTTCGTGCAGTTTTTCAAACAGCCAATTCACAAACGTTCGAGGCAAACAATGGTCGGCTGGCTTTAACTCTTGAATGAGATGAACTTTAAAAGTGTGGAGATGAAGATCTTTATGCAATATGATGCGCAAAGTTTCTCTAGTGATGCCCAATTGTGGTGAATTTCGACGAGTTGATGTTCCAGGCCTATTCTCAACACTTTGCTGTAGAGCGGTTATGTTTACATCACTACAGCCACTACGGGTGTATTGTTTTGATCTGTTGTCAGCAACAGTACAGTGAGCTTCAAATTTAGCGATTAAATTATGCACAGCGATCTCAGAAGGAGAACTTTACGAAGAATGTCTGCACGAATTTTACGTAGTGATACAATAAAATTTTCACAGTTTTGATAGCAAATTTTCACAATTAAAATTCTGTGTTCAAGTGTGTAGCGTTCCATAGTTAAAATTTCCCAATTTTTAACTAAATAAGTGGTTGGCAGCTAAATTTTTGACATTTCATCATTCGACAGTCAATTTACTTCCTATCCTCAAATTTGCTCACCATATACATATGCTGATTGATTTCGAACAAGCGTTCGATAGCTTAGATCGATCTAAGAGTCTTGGAATATTTACTGCGTTCAACATAAGCAACAAACTGACACGCCTAGCAATGGCGACACTCAGAAATACAAAAGAAAAAGTAGCAGTACGGCAAATGCAAAGTGAATCATTAAATATCAACACGAGAGTAAGACAAGGGGAAAGTTTGTCCGGTATTCTCTTTAACCGGTGTCTGCACTATGCTATTCGAAATCACACTGTGTTAAACCGGTCAGGAATGGCGATCGCCCCCGCCAATGAAATAGGCATGTATACGAATATACAAACATCTGCAAAGGTCGTTGGGCTAGCGGTTAATTAATCAAAAACAAATACTATCTAGAAGCGCTGAAAGAATAAAGCCATGTTATATTAGTATCAGTAAATTTTGAAGGAGTAGAAAAGCTTAAGTTAATAGGCGTGCTTATTAATAACGATAACAGTACAAGATTGTATTGTGGCAGAAAATAACAGATCAGAATTTTGGTTTGAGAGGGAGTCTCTCCGAATCTTCAAACGGTAAATTCTCAGACGTATATTTGGTGAAAGAAGAAATGATTGTAGTGAATATTTCCTGAGAAGCAATGCAGAACTTTTACAGCTCGATATTATAAAATACATTAAAAAATTATAAAATACATTAAACAACAACGACTTGGATGGATAGGTCATGTGCTACGAATGGATCAAAGCCGAGCGCTTGACAACGCCTAATGGACAACATCGACGAAGATATGCGAGCAATAGGATTAAGGATTTGCCGTATCCGTGCCAAGCATAGAGAGGAATAAAGGACAGTTGTGAAGAAAGCTAAAACCCACCCCGGGTTGTAGAGCTGAATGATGCTGATTATTTTTCCCGAAAACTATGTCGTATTCTTAAAAACAACTTGACATACATACATATGTTTTTATAATTTTAATTTTACAAAAATAGCGGTTAAAAATCAAATTGCGTTATTCATTTGTAATTTATAAGAGGGTTGTTTTCTTTTTAATAAAATGAAACCCTATTCGTACTCAGAAATAGTTGAAATTCAGAGAAAAAGGTATTTCATTCATATTGAAAAACGAATATTTAAGAATTTAATTTATTACGTTTTAAGAAATAATTGTTGTACTTTTGGCTTTTGAATACGAATTCCTTTATTGTCACACAAAAGCATACAATATTCGCATTTGACATTGATATCATTTTTGTCAAAGGCTTTCAACACATTTTTTTCTGGATTTAATTTCAAGTTCAATGGAAGGGCTACAATTGTTTTAAATTCTTTTTTATTTTTGCCGCCGCTTTTTTATTGCGAATATTTCGTTTTCAGTTCGATTTAACTAATGAAAACACTTTGTCCGCAATTTACACACACAAAAAAGTCACATAATAGAACCCTTTTAATCTAAACTTTATTATTATTTTGAGAATGTGTGTGGCAGAAGCGTAGTATAAGACGTAAAGGAGGAACTATTGGTTTTTTTAACCTGAGGCCCAACGAGGATTATCATTGTGGAGGCTGCAGAACCACGACTATTGCGACGTGCACGAGAAGCTGGTTTCTATATAATCAAAGGCATACAGAAGGGGCTTGAAATAAACATGACTAAAATAAAAGTTATGCGAATCAATGTTAATTATTCAGCACGCCTTCAAATTGGCAATACAAATATGGCGGATTTTTCATAACTTTACTTACGACGTTTAGTGGATCCAGTGTTAAAATAGGTAACAGGTTGAACTAACGAAGTATAATTGGGTATGCCTATTTTCAAAATTCGGCCTGGGAGAGCGCAGTTCTGGCAATATCCTCCATTGGTCCCCTGAGAACGTGACCAATCCAAGTTCACTTTTCCCTCCTGATTTCGATATCTACTGGGTACATGTTATTGGCTATGGTCAAAAGTATAATATCGTCGGTGCTGATTTTAAGTTCAACCTTAGCGGCATTCTCCTTTGACTACTCTCACGGAAATGTGCAGACAGGCAAATATCGTTTGCATAATTAGGCGAAAATAGATCTTTAAATAACGGGATGGTATGGACACGTTGCAATGTTGACAGACTTCCGAATGCCGCAAAGAGTTCAAGAGGAAGAACGAAGCAAGACACGATTAAAAACATTTTAAAAGAAAACGGCTTAGATAAATGAACTGCCAAAATAAAAGAAATGTTGGTCAATAAACGCAAATTAACCATCAGAGAGATAGCGGAGGACTTGAACATTGCCTATGGAACCGTTCAAGACATTTTGGTTAATGATTTAGGTTTCCGTCGTATAACAGCACAGTTGATGCCAAAAGGCCTCAATTTCATGCAAAAAAGAAACCGTGTTGAGGTCGCAAAAGACATGATTTGCGAGGCTGAGTCCGACCCCGCATTCATCAAAAGGATCACTACTAGAGACGAGACGTGGGTTTTTGAGTACGACACGTAATCTACACTTCAGGCAAGTGAATGGCGTTCACCAAATGAGCCGAGACAAAACAAAACACGTTTTTAGTATAAAAGCATGATCTTCCATTTGAGCTTTCTTCAATTTAAAATAAATACAGAACATATAACGCACTGTCGGACAGTGCCATCATTAATCGAAATTTTTTGACGAAAAATGCAACAAATGCAATCCAACAGCTATCGAGTTCACCTAATTTGGCTCCCTGTGACTTCTTTCTGTTCAATCGAGTTAAAAAACTATTACGAGGAACTCCTTTCAGCAGTCGAGACGAAATAATGGAAAAATCGCAAGAAGCATTGATAGACATACCGAAAACCGAATAGAAAAAATGCTGCGAGGATTGGAACAAGCGCTAGCATAAGTGCGTTGCAGACAGGGTTGGCAAAAACCCGGGTTTTTTTAAACCCAACCCACTGGGTTTTATTGGGTTTTTTGATGTTTTTTTTTTTTTTTTTGGTTTTATTGGCTTTTGTAAATGCTTCACAATTTTGTTCAAGTCGACAATAAATTTTGTTTGGTTGTACAATAACGTAGTTTTAGTATTTATAATGCAATTTTGTACTCTTGGTGGGATCAGTGCATCATTGGGTACTATGAGCTGCTAAAGCAGACTGCAATTACTTTGCTTGAATCATGCTATATGAGAAAAACGGCCGTAATATAAAGACAGACATGATTAAGTTATTTAAGTTTCAAAACAATTATTATCGTATCTGTCGTATTCTTCGAACACTGCTTCGTCGGCCTTAAAAGACGAGAAGTTTTTCTGAGACGGGATTTTAAAATTGGTTTAGAGCTGGAGAAAAGATGTAAGCAGTGACTTGATAAATTTGTTATTTCATTATCTTTTTTAGGTAAAAAAAGGAACAAGTAAATTTGTAGTCCCATTGCGTAAAATACACCCATTTTTGTTGGAATAAACAACAAAAACCTTTAAATAAGAAAACACACCAGGGTTATGTATAGAACTAAACGACAGATTCTTCAGTATCTTTTCTGAAATAACTACAGGATATCTCAAATGTCTGTACTTGGATCGAAAGGTGACAAAAGTTGAAAAGGAGGTAAAAACTGTAAGCCAATAAGATAATAATAAAGATGGTGGTAGCGAAGCATGACGGGTTTTACCTAATAAAAAATAAAATTAAAATGATTATAACAAAACAATTATTATAATTATATTGCGTTCCCAGGCAAAGGTGGATGGGTAAGGCTTATTATTTATATGGATTTAATTGCATCACATTAGGAGATAAAGATTTCCTTCAATTACTATAATAGTCCCCCTTTAAAAACTTACCAATATCTTCATGAACGAACCTGGTGCCAGCATTTTTTTCATGACGTCGTTTTAAAACTTCAAACATTTATGGTTTTATGTTCTTTGTTATTGTCTTTGTGTAATCGAATCTTGGTTGAGTTGAGTAAATGGTTTTTATATCACTTCCACTGCCATTTGAGAGTATTGAACAAATAAATACACACAAATAGGAATAATTGTGTGTCCTCGAACCAACATATACATTAGCATATAAACTTTAACATACAAACACATAAGATACCCTTGTATTCCTTTGTAAAAATATTTAACGGTTCGTTATATAACTATTGTGTTCTTGACATATGGTATCCTTTTAAGTTCCTTACGTTCTTCTCGTTTTTTATATTTTAACGTTTTTTTTTCTTTTCCAATCAAATTTTTTTACTTTCTTCTCTTTTCGTTCTTGACTTTTTGATTCTTTATGACCAGGACATATTATGTCCTGTCTACCTTTTCTTCTGTTAAAAAGTAAACAAATAAAAGAAGATTGCGAACAATAAACCTGATGACATTGATTGGAATCTATACTTGTAAAGGAAAAACACATAAAGAAGTGATCAAACAAAACAATAAATCGGAAAATCTGAAATTAAAACTCATAAAAGCTGTTTGCAAAAGAAATCATAGCAAGACAAAATTGTCTATTTTTTCTCGTTTTTCTTTTGTTGTCCTAAATGAAGTCATTACTCGTTAACGGAAAGACAAGGTTAAAAAATGTAAAAAAAAGTTTTAAACTGTTTTTGTTTTCGCTCATTTTAACTGAAACACTGAAAGTTAGTACTTTGATATTAAATGAGCCATGATTTATGGTTATAAAGGACTTTATTAACTTTTTATTTTTTTAGTTATACCCTACACCAGCAATGCAAGGTATGAAATATATTCGAGTTTCTACAAAATTTTTCAAATTGAATATAGGAACTGTACTCACGTATTTTAATTTTAATAAAATTTAACCATAATAACATCACATAATTCTAAAAAATAATAGCTTATTTTCACATACTTTTTAGTTAATAGTGTCATCGAATTAATACTTTTTGTTACATAAAATATTTAACAAAACGACGGTATTTTTTCATAAACTCAACAACTTTATCACTACCTAAGTCCTCATGGGATTGGTTAAAATAAATACCGATATATGGCCTAACTACAATAGTATACTAACCTCTTAGTAAACTCCATTTTATTAAAAATATTATTGTATATCTTATTGTATATCTTATCTTAATATTGGTGAGCTCTGGCATGCAATGCGAGACCACCCCAAAACTATATTCCTCGTTTAGAAACTATACTGCACGTATGAAGTTAACTTGATAACTTGGTGATCTGAAATATAATGACGGCATATGTCTAGTGAGCAACAGTACACTGACGTGTCAGCGAAAATCAAGCTGCTATAGGCATCTTGAGCAAAAGCTGTTTTGCGGATTAACAGCGCAAACTTTATATCCATACGAGTAAATGTATATTAAAGCCGCCGGGTATACCATGATAGAACCATTCACTAGGAAATTAAAACTTCTTAGATGGAGGAATATTAAACTCCTGTGTGAGGAAATACCACTAAGGAAGCGGGTTAAATATCTATAAGTAATACTGCAGAGTAAGCTGACGTGGAAAGCTCAAGTGGAGTCTACCGCAAGAAATGCTTCCAGAGGGATTTTGGGGCTATAACACAAGAATATTATACTGCACGTATACCATGATGGTCAGATCGATTGTAGCATATGGGGCCGTTGTATGGGCGAGTTACGGAACAACCCAGACAGAGCTAAATAAGGTACAAAGTTGGGGCAATGAGAATTTGTCCCACAGCTGTACTCGAGGCTCTAGTGGACCTTAATCCGCTTCAAGGATAATGGGAGATGAGTTGGGTACGAGGTTAAACAGGGGTCATGTTAACCCGGTTGGCCGAGTGGTCGATTACTCCCCACTTGGCTGTTCTATGGATAGGATGATACTCTATGACTTTGGCAAATGCTTCAGGGCAAGACTGAGTAATAGGAGTGAGTGGTAAGGTTTGAAGACTGCATATTCCTTTAGAGAAGTGACCATTCTATGGTACACGAATGGGTCGAAGACAGAAAGTGGTCCAGTCGCCGAAGTGTTTGGCCTTATGAGAAAATATTCAGAACCTATAGGAAAATTTGCCAGCATATTCCAGCCGCAAGAGGAATGTGCTCAATTTAACCTGGAGAGGAAATATAGAGGACAGGACATAGGCTTACTATCTGGTAGTCAGGCCGCCATTCAAGCACTTGGCTCCAATGGAGTTGACTCTTTGGTATGTATTGGTAAACTGAACAAACTGGACAAATTAAACTGGGTCAGCTTATGCCATTCATGTGGGAATTCCGGGAAATGAAAAGAACGATGAACTGGCCAGAAAGGAAACTTCCACTTCACTCGTGGGGTCAAAATTCTTTTGTGGATTGAGAAGGGGAGCTTGGAAGGTCATATTCAACAAAAATTATGATAATGAGTACTCTCTGGCCGTATGGGTCTCAGACACTCCAAACTTCTGTTGGGTAACTGTAACAGGAGAACGTTTGAATCCTGCATAAGAATGTCCAGAGACAACCTGAGGCTGCTGACCGGGCTTTTGACCGGTCTTTACAGGCTAAATGGACATCTCAGTAAAATGGGATTAGTCGCAGACCCGATGTGCACCAGAGCATATACTGGGTAAATGTGAGGCACTGATGCACTGCAGGAGGAAGTAGAGTTATCACGATAGGTACCCACCAACATCCTAAATATCATCAGATCGACGATGTTGAGGAAATTAGAGCGTAACCCTACATTCAAAAGATGGAGGGCTGTATAGTAGATTGAAAGTTTGCAGCACTTTTGTGCCCCAAAAATAATAGTAAAGTCCCTAGCACTAAGCAGGCATTATTGATCATTTTTAGAACCTCAGGAATAAATATATGTTTCCGACTCATTGTAAGGGACCTATAGTTTCACACAGGTTCCGAACGGCAGATACATTAACCAGAGAAGTTGTTTAGAGCGTAAATACTCATAATCAGTCGATAGCTAATGAATGGCGTAAAGTTTACGAAGACGTGCACCGAAATAGTTTGCCTGTTTTTGATAGAAAAACCGGAACATAAGTCGCATGGACGTTGCTATGGAACAATTATAAAAAATTTTAAGAAAGCTGGATACCCAAAGAATCTGGATGTTTGGCTGTCACACGCATTAGCAGTGAAAAATTTAAATGACCGTACTTCCATTAGCGATTCACTGCTAAAACGAAACAAAGTCAAATCATTTTTGAAGAGAATGATTACTGCCGATAAAAAATGGGTCACGTAACCGCATAACCTGCATAGAAACATCAAGGTGAGGCTTCGCAGACGCTGGCAAAACAAGGATTGATACCAAGAAAGGTAATACGGTGTGTCTGGTGGGATTGGAAGGAAACTGTTCATTATGAGCTTCTACAACCTAGTAAAACGACTGATTCTAATCTCTACTGTCAATACTTAACGAGCCTGAAGCAAACAATTTAGGTAAAGCGGCTAGAATTGATCAATAGAAAAAGTGTTGCGTTCCATCATGATAACACTATACCACACACAATTTTGTTGGCCCTACAAATATTGAAAGAGCTTGGCTAGAAATTTTTTTTGTGTCAAACATATAGCCCTGACCTTGCGCTTTAAGATTATCATTTGTTTCGATCTCTGCAGAACTATCTTCATGGTGTAAATTTAAATTCCCTAGAGGTCCGCTAAAACGTAATTAGATCAGTTTTTCGCACAGAAAACGCAGAAGCACTCCACTGATGAAATAACATATTTACCCCAAAAATTAAGTCATAAGCTTATCGATTAAAACGGCATATATCGGTTTGAAATTTTGCAAAATTTATTTTTTTGTTGTGAAGTACAATTGTTCCGTTTAGAAATAAAATGTTATTTCATTCATATGGCTGCCACAGCTGACCGCACCCCATTCGATTTGACCAATTTTTGAGGACTTTTTCGAGCGTATGGGGTCGTATCTCAGCAATGGAATCTCGAATGTCAGCCTTCAAATGCTCAATTGTGTCTGGTTTGTCGGCATAATAGTTGAACGGTGTCGAATCGCAGCTTCTTGGCGGCCAACTGACATCACCATTTCAGCTAATTAAACGGCCATTAAACGTTTGACGCAATAAATCGATTGTGGTTTGAGATGTGTGGCAAGTTGCACCATCTTGTTGAAACCAAACATCGTTCACATTATTACAATGAAGAGCGGGTACAAAAAAATCGTTTATCATGGTGCTATAGATGTCTCGCCAATGATGCACCAAACAGTCACTCGTAATGGGTGCATTGGCTTCTGTAAGACCACGTTTGGATTTTCTCAGTCTCAACTACGGCGATTTTGTTTACTAACTTACCCACCAAGGTGGAAATGAGCTTCATCCGAAAAGATACTTTTAAATTATGATAAATTTCCAATAAATTCCAAAGTTGCTCAAGAGTAAATCGATTATTATTTTTCAGTGGAGATAATATATTGAAATTTGTGACAGAATAGAACGACATAAGTTTTGGCAGATAAAAACTAACCGCTAGTTCCAGTTTAAACCTATAAATAAAAGGGAAAGTTGTTTAATTTCTGGTCAACAGCTCAATAAAATAGGTGATTGAATTTGTATGGGCTGGACACAGCCTTCAAAAATCCTAGAAAAGTATAGCTGCGTATGCCCGAAAACAGAACCTGCACGGCAATTGAAGACTAGGATGACCAAAAATAACATGGCGACGCTGGACATTAAAAAGCTCGTTGTTTAGTGAAAGGAAAAATATTCATACGCACACATATCGTAATATACCATAATTATATATCATTAACTTGTGGATATCCTATTCTAGTTCTCAAGTAAAATAAAAAAGATATAAAACGATACTTATTCAAGCACTGAAATAGACGTACCATTATGACATTATTAAATAAAAAAAACGACATCACTTTCCTTAGGACAAAAGCATATCCCTTACGCACGTGACTTTATACACTGAATTCCCTGAGGCACATAACATTTGTTTTTTTTTTTTGTTTTTAAAACATATTCTTTTGAAAGATGAACTCTTAACAATGTAAACAAAACTGCTCAACAATTTATGTAATTTTACATAAGATTCGCTTACAAACAAACTCTCGCATGTAATTGAACGCATTCTCACACATAAAACATATGTACAAACACAAATTAACGTTCAATTACAAGAATGCAACAGCAAGAGATTAAAAGGAAGAAGAAGAAAAAAGAAAAAACAACAACAACAAGAATAACAGAAAAAGCTCTTAAACGCATTACAAAACAACAAAAGTATGCTTTAAGTAAGAAAAAAATAAACATATTAAGACAAGAACAACAACGGCAATAACAAAAGGCTAAAACAATAAGTCTTAAAAAAAGAAGTTAAAGAAAACAACGACAGCAACAATAAAAATAACATCAAAGACAATAATGTTGATGCGTAGGCACCTGATTAAGCAGAAATTATGCGATTACACTCTGTGTGACATAATGACTTACACACGCCAATTACATATAAACAGTAAAGCACAGAAGAACAACAGCAACTTAACTGCAGCAGGAACTTAACTGCAGCAATATGAAGTCAAATAAGAAAATCAGTTAAACTGGATGACAGTCAGTCAGTCACTCAACCAGTTAGTCAGACATCATACTCCCCATACTGATGTGTTTTATTGTGCGTTTCAAATGCAAGTATGCGACATATTTTTTGTTTTTTTTTTCTCTACTCTTTGTTGCACTGACATGCAAGCGAGTAACATGTTGCATGAGACTTATTACGTTGCATGCATTTACTCTGTTTTTTTTTTACATTTTTTGTTATCGTTTAAGTACTACAATTGGGGTGCGTATGCAAGCAAGCAAGCTAACAAGTCCTACACATTTTTGTAATTCAATGCAATTCTATCTGACACATTCATTTGATATGTTTTTTTCCACGTTATTTTTGTTGTTTTAATTGTTTTTTGTGTCGTTTATTTTAAAATATTTATACATTCTATGTATGCGTAAGTGTCTGTGTGTGTGTTTATTGGTTAAAGTGCACTTGGCATCATCAGAAGAGTGCAATTGACTGATATCGAGGAGGTGGATAAATCTAAATGCATCGTCCGGCTGTAATATAATATAGTTCCAGTCTTGACATAAATTCAACGGCAAAGGGTTTCTTTTTAAAGGCATAAAACGAAAGGGATTTTTGAAAATGTTGAGAGAGAACCTGAAATACTATTTATTTATATTGTAAGCAGTGCAGATCACAATACTACTACATAATTGTCATTGATGTCAGAAGTTGATTTCGTCTTGCAGGCGTCCGTTTATTGGTGAGTCCTAGCAGACAATTTATGAGGAACCATTAGTGCTTTATTCGGTAGCAGACGAAATCCTGCATCGTTCAGCATGTAGTCGACTCATAACAGACAATGTCGCTAAATTTCAGCTTTCGTTAGCATGGTGATATTACAATGATGTTATCATACATAACTCCCGTTGTTTGTGCCATAGCTCAGAGAATTCAATCAATGAAATTTTTCATTTACGATAATGTCATACAAATTTTGAGTTTGATTCTTTGGCGATGATTCATTGATAAATAAGTATATCATCATCCAATTTTTTATTGACTGACCGACCAGTGTGAGCTGCATTTTTGGTGTCAAAATTTCTATTCTAAATTATCTCGTGCGAACCACTCTCGTGTATGTAAGTTCACTCACAGCAGTCTTACTTAACTCTTTGTATGTTTTTATTGTCTCTGTCAAATTTTTGATCCAAAATGTCACGTCTTAAACACATGGTTCTTTGTCGCAACTGAATAAGGGTAGAGTGGTACCAATGCCATCTTGTGATAAAAAGCCTCGTATACTTAATTTAGGGAGATTACAAGTCTTAAACTAAATTCTCATTTAAAGTCAAAGAATACAATAACGTCGTTGAGCCTGCAAAGTTCCATTTTAGGATACATCACACATAGCGTGCATATCTCTTAAGCCAAAAAATGAACATTTAACACATATACTACTCACATGAACATGGAAATGAATAGGCATTTTTACGCTTGAGAGTAATACAAAATAATAAAAAACCCTTGTTGCTGTTAGCACAAGAAGATTTTCCACTAATTGTCTAACGCAGCAGACTTTTAGACGTCTTATTCTCTTTTTGATTAAAAGCTACGTTTTTCTCACGAGAGAATTCTGATAAAAAGAACAGGAGTGGGCTGTGGTATATACATAGAGGGTTCTGACATTAGACTATCGTATAGGTTGCCTGAACAATGCAGTGTATTTCAGACGGATATCACAGCCATACTGATGGCTGTGCAATGCTGGTTGATTGACGGGATTTTCCCTGAAAATATTCTAATTTACTCTTACAGTCAAGTTGCGATCAAGTCCTTTGTGAGTGTTTTCTTGACATCTATCCTCGTCAATGAATGCCTCTGGTTTCTTATGGAAATCTCAGATCATTCGAATGTAACTCTCATATGAGTTCCGGAACACAGGGATATCGTTAGGAATTCCGTCGCTGATGAACTGGATAAGGATACTGAGCTCACTTTTTTTGAACGAAATCCTATTATTGATGTCCCGATTGCCTCGGTTAGTCTGGATATTCTCCGGTCGATGTTTGATGAGGCTCTATCTGCTGGACCAACCTCAGTAAAAAGAGGGCTAAATACATTCTTTCCCTAAATCGCATGACCACCCATTGCTCTATTACCAACCTCACGGGATATTGCCTGCTTAGGAGGCATGCCGAGAGATAAGGCATCCCTAGCATGATTTTTGCTGAAGTAGTGGTTCTGAAGAAGAGGAGGATTTTTCAATTTGTTTGCTTAAAAACTGCATTTATTATAATAACAAAATGAATTGATCCATTATTCATAGTATTGTCCATTGTTAGCCACTAATTTTTCCCATCTTTCTGGTAGAATATGAATTCCGTGCCAAAAGAACTGCACCGGTTTTGAGGTAAAGAATGTATCAAGCCAATTTCTGATACCCTGTTCTAAAGTGAAACGTATTCCAGTAAGAGCGTTCTGCATTGACCGAAACATATGTTACTCAGCGTTTCTTGCATTTGACAACAATCTTCCTCGAGTAATGCTTCAAATTCATCATCTTCAAACTTTTTCGACTGACCAGGCCTCTCCTTGTCTTCTGTGTCGAAATCACCAATTTTTGAATCACGCAAGCCATCCTTCACAAGTTTTTTAGGTTGGTGCATGTTGACTATAAGCTTCTACCAACAATCGATAACTTTCAGCAGCCATTTTCCTTAAGTGAAAGAAGGTTATTAGACTTCCCCACAAAAGATATTTTTTAGGCACAAAATTCTACTATATTATAGCGATTGAAATAAATGTGTGCTTACAATTTGACGTCTATCGAATGCTGAATTATAACGACAGATGTTTACACTCCAAAATGCCATATTTGTTATTATTGACACAGACCATATTCTGTCTAAATCAACATTATTAACTTTTATACCCAATATTTCTTGTGATCTTCAACTGAAGTCTTTTATATGAAGGTCAACGAAATTTGAAAAAAAAATGTGATCAAATTCACAAAAAATAAATCTTTAGTTAAGTTATACCATTTCCATTTGAAATACTTTTTTGGAAGTTCGTAAACTCGAATGATCCTTAGAATTAATTAATGAATTTTTGAATTTCAGCCTTAATATCAGAATGGAATTTTTAATTTTTATTTTATCTCTAATAAGTTAATCGAACTTCTGTCATCCAAGTTTTCAATCCTATTCGCATTTTTTATTACAGTTTGCATAAACATCAAACACCTTATGCTATAATAGACCACTACAAATCGTAATTGTTTATAGCAGTGGTGGTAAAGAGCTCATTTTGGTTCGTGTTCTTCTTATGAAGTTATTTTCTAGAAGTTCGTAAGTTCATTTCCCGTTTGCTAAAAATAATTTAAAAATCTGAAATTCTTCTATGTATTCAATTAATAAAAATAGTTTTCTTTTTTAAAGTCTGAAGTTAGAAAATTCAATTTGTAGTCGATTACGCTGGTCTACAAAAAACAAACAAATTTCTCGCTTTAAACAAAACTATATGAAATATAATGATTTTGATGCGCTGAATTCAAAACCGTTTGCATTTTTTTCCATCGCGTTCAAATTTTTTTTTTTTTTGTGGCAGTTTCAAATTTTTCGCTAATAATATGGTAGTTATGCCAATATATTTCATCATAACTTGAAAACGACGTGACCGATTATACTGCAATTACAACCAAAGGTTTAGAAACAAAATTTCCTATAAACCAACTGAAATTTTTTTATTTCCAACAGTTTTGGAGTTATTCGTAACTTAGTTGCGAAAAAGCAAATAAATTGACGCGCATAATAAGAGCATTTTTTTATTTTTTTCAGATTAAAGCTTAAAATGTTGCGAATAAAAAAAGCTATAAATCACGAAAATCGGTAGACTGGTGCTGATTTTAATGGAAATTAAATGCAGGTATCTAACTTTTACCAAAATTAGCGAACAAATTTTTTCTTGCAAAATTAATAGAAATTCTTTTCTTTTTATTTCCAAAGAGTTATAAAAAATTCCTAGAATATAAATTTTATACTTTAGGAATTTAAATTAAAGCCGGGTATGTTAAAAGTAAAGTAAACCATTCCATGTAGTTTTATTTAAAGGCATTTTTTGCTGTTGACCAGTGTTATTAGTGATTTTAGCTTGAAAAAAGAAGTATTAATTTTCCCCATATTTTATTGATTATGTACTAGAAATCCTACAAATTTTGTTTAATTTACGTATTCATTTAGGGTGACATTTTAATGTACATCCGAAAGGAAAGTATGTACTGATTGTGGCATTATGCAGTGCATTTACTCACCTTTAAAAAATATTTCGAAAGGGTTAGTAATTAACCCTTTGTGCTTGTTATTAACCATTTTTTTCTATGTAAAAGGCTTTGTAAGTTACATTTTAAAGTTATAAAATGCATTATGCGTATAAAATACAAAGAAAGTATTTCCGTTAAAATGTTGATTTACGAATTGGCCAGGAAAGGTATGTAGCCTTAGCAGGCTATAAAGATTTATATTAAAATTTATTTAAAAATTTTATTTTATTTTCCTTTTAAAGTATACTTTTACCAGAAGAAAAAAAAAACCTTTTTTTGTATGTAAATCTTCTATTTAATATTTCAAGAAAATATCTTTTTTAATTTCAATACATTTAAGACCATGAAATATTTCAAAAATGCTGAAAATGCTTTGCACAGTTTCATGGCCACAATTTTTTGAATACATGCAGGCAGTTAAGTGAATTATAGACAACCTCATTATATGCAAATTATGGCTTAAATTATTTATAAAAAAAAATAAAATTAAAAAAAAAACTTAAGGAATATCTTTAAATACCGCTTAACTGTAGTTATATTGAATTGTAATACAATAAACGTACATACATATATGAATATTGTGTATAGTATGTCTGTTGAAGTTTAATTAATAAAGGAAATGCCGGGTATTCTTAATGTAAATAATCAACTCATTTTTAATGCGTTTTTCTTTAAGGCTCGCTGGCAGGCAGTTAGGTAGATACCAAAGTCATACCTCAACGTCGTTACATATATCCTGTCGATTTTTATCCGCACATCATTACCATTTTATCAAACACCAGCACACAGACAGTCAAACAACAATTGGACGGATGGACAGACATGCACCAAATACTTTATGCATACATACATATACGTGCATAATAAGATTATACTTAAAATGTAAAAGTAAATTTCTTTGAAATATAATTATACTCGTTATTAAATCTCTTTCTCTCTCTCTCTCTCTCTCTCTCTTTTCACATAATTTTAAAATATTTTTACTGCCTGCATACGGAACCGACAGAAATTTTTTGCTTAACATACATACATATATCTGTACTTGTTCTGGTCCAGTGCTGCCAGCCACAACTCATTTGGCACTTTTACTAATTAATGAACATACAATAGTATTGATACAACAATAACAATAACAATAACAACAACAATAACAACAGTTAAAACTGTTATAATAAAACTACAGCCATTCGTATCAAAATGCCCAACAAATACTCAGAAACAGAGAAATATCGTAATAAAACAACATTTTTATCACAGGTTTTATATTCATACATAGATTTGTATGTTACAGATGTAAGCAACTAAATAGAAATTCAGTGACACCTGTTAAGATAATATTGCTTTATAAGCCAATCTATGTAACGCTAATCTTTCCACAATTGCTAAATGAAGCTCTTCCGTCTATCTTATCGTGAATTGTAAAGTTATAATAATAGCACTAACAGGCCGTATGTTTGACGAAATTCTTAACGACCCGATTTATGATTTCGGCTGATTTACATATAAACTTCAATTCAGATCAGCCGCCTTTTATGTGTTCGGTTGTAGAATAAATTCATGCTTTTCAAGCCAAACAAGTCGTAGACAGGGTTGTCAGATTTAAGATTTTTTAAGCTTTTGCGCCAAATTCAATTTCAATAATCGCCAAAATCGCCAAATCATATTTTTTTACATTTTTGGCATTAAAATTTATATTTTTAAAACAAATAAAAAATAATTTGTTCCGAATTTTTAAATATCACCAAAAGTGGAAAAAAATTCGCCAAAATTATATTCTGTTAATTTTATTAAGCCAAAATATTAGCAAAACAAAAAGTGTACAATGTTTACTATAACATAGTTTATAGTTTGCTAAAAGCTAGAAAACTAAACAAAGTAATTTTTATGGTTAATACAAAATACATTTTGTATATAGATGTGAAGTCTCATTATTGTTATAGATCCAAAACTTTTTTTTCGACACATTTCACATTGCCTTATATTGGAATTAAACTACTCTATGCGACAAAAATGAACGAAGATAAAATACCTGAAAGGTTATACTATTTTTCTAAGGCGCTATCTAGTACAAGATTCAGTTTTTGAAATTTACCAAAAACCTCCATAATCTTTAATTACGGTTAAAAAAAAAACGATTTTTCGTACCTTTATACACTTATAGACTTATAATTTAGCGGAATACTATCCAATTTTAAGCTTTTCAGTGGATTTAAAAAGAGGAGAAGTAGACCTTTTAAATGATGATATGATATGTGTGAATTTTTCAAGCAAACACATTAATTTTTCTTCCACACTTGTCAAGTTTAGAGCTTTTTTCGTACCATTTATGAACTTAAATATTTCGTTGACAGTTGTCGAAAATTGCATTACATAAGTAAAATGGAGCCTAGAAATATATAAGTTTCAGTTTTATATAGGCAACTATAAATTTTTCGTTGCCAAGAACACAATTGAAGTTCGGCTGCCATCCATAATCGACAATTTAAAATGACCATGTTCACAAATTTCATACATAAAAATACCAAAATAATAATAATACTTCATATTTAATATTTCATATCAAAAGTAGCCAAAAAAATCGCTAATTAATTTACAAAACGCCAAAAAGTCGCCATGTCGCCAAACCGAAAACTATAACGCCAAATAAGTTTTAAAACCGCCACGTTTGGCAAGAAATTGGTCGTAAATAGAAATGCAATTATGATGTTATTAATTAATCATTTTCTTTTTGGAGTATAGAAGTACAGTGGAGCCCTAGCAGAGGATAGTCCTAGTAGAGGATATAAAGAAAAAATTTAATTGTGTTTTCAAATGTTTAATAAAGAGGTTCCAACTTCTCTCCAACCACATCTGAAAAATAAAGAAGTAGTCCCCTGACTTTCCAGCTTACCTCTGGCGATGATGACAAACATCAGACGAATAATCAGAAAAAAACGCTACCTACTGGGAGAAAATTAAAATGCTAAAGTAAAGATCACCACCACCAAATAGCAAGGATATTCACCACTACGCAATCATATGGAGGGGGCTACTGTGGATTTATCATAAATTTAGCTTGAAAAATTAACTTGATTGATGAAGCTGAAACAAATCAATGAATGCTTTGTGGAAAACTAATGACGGAGAAAAAAATTATCTTTCAATGAAACTTGCAAAAAAATAAGAAGCCTAGCTGCCTCACCATCTTAGCGAAAACAACAAAGAAACTCAATTCAAATCGCTTCAGCAAAAAAGGGAGTGTAAATACTGATCTTTGTGTGGTGGGAATAGTACGATCAACAAGAAGCTCTACATAGGCTAGCTACACTGCGTAAAACAAAAATTTTTAACTGCACAGGAAATCAAAAGCGCACTCCGAGAGCTCGAATGTCAAGTTCTTTAGTATCCATTATATTCTTTGGATCTTCTACGATGAATTACCATCCTTTCCGCTCACTGCATAAAAATTTTAAGGGCGCTAGATTCGACAATGAAAGGGACGTAAAATACTGGCTCAAAATGTTCTTCAATACCAAACTAGGCTGTTTTTGACGAAAATGTATTGACAAGTTTGTCGAAGCAACAGCGACCTCCGATTTTATACTCTAGAATAAGCTTCAGCAGCTGGTTTTTGAAACCACTCATAATGTGATCAAAATAAACAGCTTTTCGTATTTTAATTATTTGAAAAAGTTTTCTATCTGTTTATTATTAGTAACGTATTCTACCCGAGATTTTTGTTAAAGAGATGCACCCAATCCAACTCAATAAAAAGAACCTTCAATTCACCATCGGCTCTGAATGGCGGATGCATTATATTAAGAAGTTTTTCATAGTCGCTAAAAATGTTATGAAATTAGTTGGAAAGTGGTCTGTCCTGGGATTAAACCGAGAACCTCTAAGTTGGTAGGCGTGCCTCCTACCTTATGACAGCAGCACACTTATTTTCAAATCTCGGTTGTTAAGGATTTTCCTTATTTCGTTAAAACAATACCGAGTTGTGTCAATATAATACTTTATTTCTTTGTCAGCTGACCAATCATCACTTAACCAACTACCCAAATACTACCTCATAAGATATTGAGGGATCTGACTATAGAGAATTTTTTTTGCCTTATTGGCAGAATGTTACTATTTTTGATTTCGAGTTCGTGATTTTTAAGTTATAATTTCTGATGGCTTGAATAACTTTGCCAAGTAAACATTGAAGATCTTCGTTATAGTCAGAAATTAAAGTGGTTTCATTTTCATACCGTATGTTGCTAATGTATGTACTGTTTCCATTCACATCTTTTTCAACTGAATAAAGGCTTTCTCGCAGATACTAACAAGCAAGGAAAATGGAATACAACCCAGTCTTACTCCACATTTTTTGTTAATAGTGGTGGTTATTCTACTCTTATTTTTCATAATCAAAGTGGAATCAAATTGCCCAGTTCCAGTGGAAGTTCTTAATGTATCGGATAACCTCTTCTATGATTACTTTTATTAACATATCGTGTTGCACTTCATCAAATGCCTTTTCATAGTCGATAAAACATATAAAAGAGTTATGCAAAACATCTCGATAGTTAAGACCAGAATTCTGAACAGTGCTTCTTCCGATTACTTTTTTAAATGCAAATTGAGTATTTCCCGTATTTTTATCACAATTGCCTATATCGGGTGTTTTTAAGAGCTTTCGGATTTGATTTTAAAGAAAAACAAATGAAGTTTAGAGAAATATGTGAAATCCTTATTTGAGTCGATAGAGCGATCTGTATAATTCAATGCTTAATCATCTTTAAGCATGTAAATGTCGACCGCGGCTACGCCTCAAATAGTGATACACTGGGTCCAATTTTGGTGTATTCTCTCTAATGTATCGGGCGATATCTCACAAATTAATTCTTGAATTTTGGCTTTCAGTGAGTCAACCGTTGCGAAGGTGTCCCTATAAACATAAGTTTTAACATCCCCGACAAAAAATAGTATAAAAGCGTTAAATCACACGATCTAGGCGGCCAACAGATCATTGTTTAGCGTGCTTTGTGGCATGTGACACCGTCTTATTTAAAAAAAATATTTAATCATTGCCGGCCCATAATACACACCAAACAGTGCATATTTCGGGATGCATTGGCAGTTATTGCAATGCTTCTGTCTGATACTAACACCGAATAAGGCAATTTTGCTTGTTCGCATGTCCATTCAACACGAAATAAAATGGAAGAAGTGCACAATGCACTTTCTTAACCGAGCATGAATTTTTATAATACAATTCAATAATATGCAAGCATTGTTCGTTTGTAAGTCCATTTATGGCTGTGTTGTCAGTAGATTTTTTGAAAAATACCTACGTATACTATAAAGATCCGAGTTTTCCCTTTACCTTAAAACCATTTTCCATACAAAAATCCATAAATATTTTAGTCATTAAAATGTAAGGCAAAAATGTAATTTTAAGAAATTAGCTTTTCTCCGCATATGTATATTAACAGTCATATTCATTACATTCAAATTAATATACATTTTAAAAATAAAAAGGTTTAATTTTTAAAATTTTTGTTCTTATTCAGTATTTTAAACATTACGCATTCATACAATCTTAAGAATTTCTTTACCAATTTTCCTTTTTTTTTCTTCAAAATCCCATAAAAATTTATTTTTATTCATATACTTTGCTAAATGAAAATAATATTGACTGAATGATTTATAGCACGATATTATTGAAAATAATAACATTTATACCACTTGTCCTGTACAGAGAAATGGTCACTTGCATATTTGTACAATCAACTTTGGTTCTATGCCGGTTTGAAATTCGGTTAAGAGTTTGTATTATAAGTAAAGTTCTTATAAAAACATAAAATTCTGAAGTATGAATATAGCGTGTCCATGATTTTGAAAATTGAGTTTTAGATTTTATGATAATTTTTGTACAATAGCGTTATTAAAAAAGCTTTAAAAAAAGGAAAATTTTAAAATTCATCCACTAACGAGCTGTTTAAAATATAAATTTTAAGTTAAGATTCGTTTATGAATAGCATTTTAATGATTTTTTCTTAAAATTAGTTTTTTTTTATTTTTTATGAATTCGTTTATATCAGTTATTTTTGCAAAAACACAATTTTTAAAGCATTTTGAATAAAAAAATATCGTAATTTTTTTTTTGCATTTATTTCATAAAAAAAAAATCCAGAAAAAAATTACTACATTTTGGCGAATATGAAAAATCTGCCTGATTTTCCCTACGCTTCTATTGTTGTTAAAAGATAACTACATTTATGGATTTTTCTCTACTTCTGGCAACACTCATTCATGTTTAAATTTTAGATCAAACTGAACATGTTTGACAGTAACGTGTTACAAAAGAACAGCTGAGCTGCCTAAACAGTTAGCTGCCTTAAGAGCACTTGGCTTGAATCGAATGATATCTAGATTGGTCAATTATTGCTACGATACGTTGCAAAGGCTTTCGCTTGGAAACAAGGTCCAGTTGCTTGGTACCTGGACGCCGTAGAATAGATGGTAATGAAGTAGCGGATGCATTAATCAGAAAGGGTTTCATGACACCATACATATATAGGTCCGGAACCTTGCTGTGCAGCACCACTCTCTCTACCATCCTCAATCCAATCAAGGATTGGCAATTTGATAGATGCTTGGAACAGTGGAAAGCTCAAAGGACTCTTCGTAACTCTAAGGCGGCTATTATTCCGCAATTTGGGCGTCGTTATGAGGTTCTCAGGTATGACAGGCTGGACTTGAAACTCCTTACAGAGTTGATTACGGATCACTGTAGACTAAGAACGTATCTGAAGTGGATGATGGTCATAGATGTAGATATTTGTAGGCTATATTCACAGGCATCAGAGACAGTGAAACACATGTTGTGTGAATGTGGAGTTCTTGATAGGTTTAGGTGGACATAGAGTCTTCAATATTATGCTTTCAGATCTACTGGCGTTAATTAGGAGGGTAGGAGATCTGCTGAACGAACTATAGACCGGAAGAGGCACAATAGATCCTATGGGTCGCAGTGTCTGGTCGATATGATAATATAATATTTTCTGTAATGTCATAATGAGTTATTTCAGCGGTGTGGCCAATAGGCTGCTATTTCTCATTTCGATGTTCATAGGAATATGATTGGAGAACGCACATGGATTCCCAAAATACCCGGATATCATTGACTAAAAAAATATTATTCACTTTACATCAACTGTTGAGTGTAAATGTATTTGTAATGAACATTTCTGCAGATTTAAATATCTTTTCATACATACATTAATGTATAAAAATGCATACCTACTACAGACTATCCATCACATTTGCGAAAAAGCCAAAGGAATTTTAATTTTTGCACTTTATATTTTACAGGAAGATGAAGGAAAAACAAAAAATAATCAATATGATGATGAATGAATGTACAACACAGTACAAAGCTTTGGATTTTGCTTGCCATTTCGTATACGAATGTGAACAATACAATTGGCAGGAAAAAAACATGAAAACATCTACACAGGCAATAAATGAAAGTGAATAATTGAAATGAGAGCTATGAACGTATCTTTGTAAAAAGGCTTGAACATACACATTATCTACATGCAACGGGAACCGCTGCACACGAATATAGGTGCTATTTAATGCATAAAAAATATGATCGACAATAACAACAACTACTACAATAACAAAGAAATTAAAAGAAATAAATGTTTGATATGTTAATACAGAACAGAACAACTACAGGAGGGTGTGAATACACTTGTTGTTTGCATTTTTACATGATGTATGAATATGCACATTGGGATCGTTTCGGAAAATTGTATAGAATTATAAAATCATTTTTTTTTTTAGAAAAAATACAAGCCAGTTATGTGCAGTTTCAGCACAAATGAAGATGTTGTCGTCCTTGATGTAGAGTAAGGAACTATTGATCATACTAAAGTGCCCAATGAAAGGTAAAGCGTACAATACATTCAATAAAGTTTAGTTTAATAAAAACACAAAGCAATTATTCTTTTTATAAAATTTGTTATCTACGCTGTACTGATCTTAACCCTTTTGCTGCCAACCCTTATATTATGTTTGATTGCTTAATTAACTTATGAATTTTTAATTTTATTTACAATATATGTATCAAGTCTTATTACATTTATTTATTCGTGTTTGGAGACTTTTTTATTTAAAATTCTATATAACGGCTAGTAAAGTTTGGCATTTCACTAAAAAACGAACAACGTTTGCTGGTCAATGAAAGTTATTATGGAAATTTGTGGTATGTGAAAAATGTGTTACTATCGAAAAATTATCTTCAGCGATGAGTACAAAAAGTACATTACTAAACAGCCTGATTTTGTCTGAAGAGCAACCAAAGACTGTTCAAAAGTTGCCAGTGCATCTTTCAGGGTGCATCAAGAACGATGAAAATCGCAACGTTTCAGTCAATTGACAAGGTACTGTGCGATGATTGTTGACTTTTTTTACCCAAAATGGCAGCAATTGACTTGGTTGAAATGTGGTTTCAGCGAATCAGTGCCACAGACCACACGACACGCAACACCATAAAACTATTGAGAGGCAAGTTTGGTGAGCAATTAATCTCACGTGTTACAGCAGTCAGTTTGCCGCCAAGATCATACGATTTGACTGCGCACTTGAGTAGTAGTACAGACTCAGAGCTGCCGTTAATGAGATACCATTCTACGGCGTAGCCGTGTGCTGCATTTACATAAAATAATCTTTAAAATTTAAACGACAGAAATTCATTTATCGCCCCAAATATATAATTACCGTGTTTTTTTCTCCAATTTTGAAAACCAAATAAATTGAAGCAGGGTAAATATGTTAACGATGTTGACTTTTTATCTCCGTATGAATACATACACTAATACAACTCTGTTTGGTCAGACAATGTAATAAAGTATTGTGTAGGATCTGCTTTGGATATATTCCGCTAGGTTTTATCAACGATAGTATTTTTAGTATTTTTATTCAGAAGACTCAGCAACAGGTGACAAATTTGGGACAATTGTAGGGTGGCATGTGGCTCTGTTTTGATAGGTAGTATACGCCATACGCTACCTATAGCCCTTAATAGATGTAACATATTTGAAGTTGCTGGCAGTAGTAACTGAGCATTGGATGTTAGGTGATCATGAAGCTCGACCTAGACTCATCTTCAACGACTACTTTCGCAACTGCAGAAACAGGAAAAAAGTGGCTTTCCATCTTCTCTGAGCCCGACCTTTACTAGCAATAAAAAACGAAACTTAAATGCTACCTAATGTCCAACCTTGGTGACTTGTATAGGTCTAGATTTAATGACGAACTAATATATTTTAAATTTACAGGCTAGATCTAACACAACATTGGTATACTTTACAGCACAGTAGTTTGGTCTTACCAAAGCAGAGCCCTTTCGACTCTACTTAACTGTTTGCGAGTAGCGAGCAGGCAAAAAAAAACCAAACAAAAAAAAGGACTACTATATTTATCTAGTAACATCTAACTTCTGTAAGTATTTCTTCAAAAGACGAAATATTATACTTATGCTTGAGCTATACTAAACCCTCTAACCGGCCAATTTTATACACACTTTGTCTAAAAATATATCTATAGCTATCAACAGTTCACAACTAAAAGGATGTTGTTCTTTTTCACAATAAGTAAGTTATGTATTTCTGTAAACATATTTGCCTTTGTAACGAAGCTTCAGAAGAGTAAAGCAGCATAACGAACCTAAAGGCAGGCTCGCCGGTTAGAGGGTTAAAGTTAGAAATGATAACTATTTATTTATATTAAACAGACAGTTCGGACCATACGGTGATGGTTGCAACAAAACTTTTCAACCAACTGCAATCAATTTTTGACTGGTCATCATAGATGTGAGTGGCTTGAGATTGTAACAATAGAACACACTATCTTTTCTCCTGGCCAGTTCCAGTCGTTCCTTATCAATTGCTCGATTAAGTAGTCAAATTGTGCACTTACAATTGAACTTTTTGCTAGGTTGTATCACCGTATAATTGATCACATTCATTCAGGCTCGCCAAACACGCAATTCTAGTTTTGAAGTGGGTTGTGGGTAAATGCTGTGCCTTTCGTTTGAATGGCTGTTATCATAGCGTGTTTGTGTAATGCGTGTTTTTATAATAGTTTCAAGCTGATATGTTGTTCTAGAAGCTTAGTAACTCTGCTATCTCTTGACACCTTGCGTCTAGCTCCACCCGTTGACATATTTTATCAGACTTTAAAACGACTGGCCTTTGGCACTCAACACTTTTAACAATTTTTCATTTATTAAAAAAATATCACAAGGCTTATTACTTTAGATATTTCACTTATTAATGTTGTAGAGCCCAAATAATTTAGGAACTTTAATATTCTCATTTTGACAGATAAAATTACTTTCTTCATGATATTATGAGAACACTATGCAACAAGTAAAAATACCTTTGATATTGAATGTATTTTTCCGAAAAGCTATGGTCGCCTAACTTCAAAACTCATCAGCATTTCAGATTCTATGAATAAGTTTTTTTTTATAGAATTTTTTTTTTTTTTTTTTTGTTTAATGTGAGATTTTTGAAGACGGTGCTTCATACATCTTATGGTAACTTTGATATGACTTATTCGATTTCGATAAGCCATATGCTAAAAAATTCCAAATTATACCAGCTTTAAGTCGTTTTAATATCATTTTGTAATATAACCCATATTTTTTGAGTTGTGGACAAAAATATCTTAAATTTTTTTTTTTTAATTATGATATTTTTGATTTCTAAAAATTCACAAAAATAGAAAGCAGCAAATAATTACCAGTTTCACTATTTATTCATAAAATTGCATATAATAGAAATAAAATAAACCATAACTCGTGAAAGTCGATTGGTAAACATATATTTTATTCCCAATAAAGTGAAAGTACTTAGTTTTGTAGACATTTTATGGCTGTAATAGCCGAAAATTCCACTGAGCGTATGAGTGATATTTATGAATTTTGAAAAAAAGTATCACTTATAAGACACACATTACATACACTTACAATAACAAATTTTCATGAATTATGGTTTATTTTATTTCTATTATATGCAAATTTATGAATAAATAGTAGAGCAATCGATTATTTGACTTTTGCCAAAAACCGATTTCCAAATAATTCGAAAACTTATAATATAAAAAAACGGGTTAACGGTTAAAAATTAATTATATAACCGATTAACCGGTTCTTTCATTAAATTAAAATTCTTTTCAATTCTTGTTGATTTAAAGGTTCCGCCAAATATATATATATTTTTTTTTTTGAAAATGCTATAAGAAAAAACTACTGAATATTTTCTAAAATTTCTTTTTTTATTTGAAAGTACAATCCTTCCGGTTAATAATGGAAAATAATTTCATTCCAGTGGCTGCCTCGGCTGACCATGCAGTAGCCTACACGATCGGTCAAATTTTTAAGCATATTTTCGATTGTGTGGAGCTGTATTTTACCAATGGCTTCACGAATATTGCCCTTAAAACGTCAATTGTCTCTGGCTTGTTGGCGTAACACTTATTTTTGACGGTAACCCAAAATAATAGTGTGTGTCAAATCGCAGCTCCGAGGTGGCCAAACGACATCAGGCTGATAATGCGATCTTCAAAAACAGGGCTCAAAACATCGACTGTAGCTTCGGCTGTGTGGCACGTTGCGCCGTCCTCAAAATGAGCTTCATTTGAAAAGATGATTTTTTTTTTGGCAAAATCGGCATCTTCTGTAAGACGATCGCAGGCCCAGATTCCCAGCGTTGTTCAAGCGTATACATAACCATATTCGTTCAGAGGAAGGATAAAACTAATTATCTGTGAAATCTGACATGAGCTAAGTGTTACCATTCACGAAGTAAGCACTAGTTGAAAAAAAACGTTAGATGGCGCACCCTTTATTAATTAAAATTAATAATAATAACTAATGTAATAGTTCACCTAGTGATTGATTTTTGAAAGAGTGTTATATGCCGGCGCCTCGGAACTACTTGGTATAGAAACAAGGTTTCTCTGCTGCACAATTACGGAGTAATTAAGGTGGTTAATAAGATCTGTTTTCAAGGAACCTTAGTACGGTCTGTTCGAGGACGAAATAGGTTCTGATTCTAGCACAGAGTCTCTCATAATTCTACTAAGCTTTCTCTTCATTATACGTTAACGCAAAAAACAGGGTGTGGGCCAGGGGCAAACCGTTATCATGGTCTTTGTAAACGCAGACTCGGACTATCGGGAGGAGACTTTTTTGGTAGCCTAAGTGCGGTTGCGTCTACCAGATTCTTTAATATGCGTGTAGTAAGAGTCTTTATCTTGTCTTTCCGTCTCCACTTCTGATCGCTTGTCTTACTTTTCTTAGTTCTTCTGTTCCATTTCTTGTTTTCGTGGCTATTGGTGACATTTCTATCTGTATGCAATATAAACCACTTTGGTATCTGGGTGGAGTGCACTATTTTCAGGACGTAAAATTAGTATTTTAGGACAGTTAATACATCTAAACTAATTTTCATCACTTTCGCAATATTTTCAAACGTCACCTTTTCAATTACAATTGTTTATATTTATTTAAACGGTTCCAATGCCGAATCGCACAGATGTTCACTATTCTCAATATAAAAAAATTAATATCCATTTACTGAAAATGAGTAAAAGTTATTGTAGCTCAAATGTGCATATTTTATTCGTTCAACCTTGGTTTTAACGTTCTTTGTGATTCGTTCGAGGTTTTCATATACATATACAAAAATAAAACGATATTTAACGGTGTTAAACTTGGAAAAATATCTTAATTATGAGTATATTGCAAATATGCTCAAATAATAAAAAAACGTATAAAAATAATACATTTTAAAATAACCGGTTATTCGTGTTAAAATAACCGGTTTGTTCGGTATACGAAAAATTTATATTTTGAAAAACCATATTCGGCAAAAATCCAAAAATCGGTTAAAACCGGTCGAATAATAACCGTTCGATCTCCCTAATAAATAGTGAAACTGGTAAATATCTGCTGCTTTCTATTTTTTGCGAATTTTTAAAAACCAAAAATATCATAATTTAAAAAAAAACTTGTTTTTCGATAACTCCAAAAATACGGTTTACATTAAACAATTATATTATAATGATTTAAGGCTGGTAAAATATTGAATTTTTTAACATATGGCGTAACGAAACATAGTGAGTCATTTCAAAGCTATCATATAATTTATGAAGTAGCCTCTTCAAAAATCTCGCATTTTAGAAAAAAAAAATCTGAAAAAAACTTATCCATAGAATCTGAAATGCTGACGATTTTTGATGCTAGGTGACCATAGCGCTTATAGGTATTATAGTGGTTATCCAAGGTCAGAAGTTTTCTTTTCCATTTGTTGCGTAGTGTTATTAAGCCATAGTGCTATTAACAAGCAAAAATTCACAATATTAAATACACATAGAAATTAATTGTTTTAATTGATAACATTTTTACAATTTTTTGATGAAAGAGAAATTGAACAATTCACCTTTCAAAAATAGAAATGTGCCTGTGTATTGGGCCTGCGGGTACTAGTTCTGTTATAGCAGTCATGTAGTATGTACTGCCACACGTACGTATGTTATTATAGAAATTGAGGCATAGTCGCAAATGCAGTTGCCTATTCAAAGGGAAGAAAAAGACCTCATACGATAAAAGTGATACACCAATGATAACATTTTTTAAATAACAAAATAAAGCAAATTTTATTTAAAAATAAATACCACCAAAAATACAAGTTTATTCATCTAAATCTATACTGTCCTCTTTAAAGCAATCACCATCGACTGCAACACACTTATACCAGCGCTAGATTCAATCCTCGAAGCATTTTTTGTATTCAGTTTTTGGTATGTACATCAGTTCTTCCTGCAATTTTTCCATTATTTGCTCTCGGCTGTTGAAACGCGTTTCCCGCAGTGGTTTTTAACTCGATTGAACAGAAAGAAATCACAGGGAGCCAAATCAGTTGAGTTCAGTGGCTGTTGGAGGGTATTTGTTGCGTTTTTCGTCAAAAAATTTCGATTAATGGTGGCACTGTGCGACGGTGCGTTATCATGGTGCAAAATCTACGAGTTTTCTGCCCGCAATTCTGGTCTCTTTCGACGAATTGCTTCACACAAACGTCTCCTAACGCCCAAATAATACTCTTTGTTTACTGTCTGGCCATCTGGCAAAAATTCAATATGCACTACACCATGAGCATCGCCTTCTTTTTCGACTGGAAATGGTCTCGGCTCATTTACCAAAATGTCTTGGACGGATCCACAGGCAATATTGAAGTCCTCCGCTATCTCTCTGATTATTAATTTGCGATTATTGACCAACATTTCTTTTACTTTATCGATGTTTTCGATTTCGATGGTCTGCCACTGCGTTCATCGTCTTCGATTGATTCACGACCACTTTTAAATCGCTCGTGCCACTGGTAAACCACCATTTTCTTTAGAGAATCTTTGCCGAAACACTTTTTCAAAATTTCCAATGTTTGCGCACCGTTTTAGACGCTCAATTTAATACAAGTGCGTTGTTGCAAATTTAAATCCATTTCTAAAATGGTAAAAAAATCGCCAACACACATAAAGATAGATGTACTCTTGGTAACGTAGCTTTTGGAAATGTCAAGATATGACGCTAAGATTTAGGTGGAATATCAACAACAGAAGTACGAACTTAACAAAAAAAAGAAACCTAAATCGGAACGATAGGGTTGCTCCACAGGGGTTATTCCAAAACCTAAAATCAGTACCAACTATTCTATAGATATATTTCGATTTATTTTAATCATATTATTTGCTTCTGCATAAGTTTAGTAGGCCTTCTTCGTTAAGGCCTAGTCAGTAACTGCCTGCTGACTACTTATGTGTAGCACTTGTACATACGATTTTGAATGATGTTGGCGGCATAATCATTGAAATCATAGTGTTGGTTACCATTCTTGTATAACTAGAGGCCATATACACTACAAGTGCCAAAACCACGATCAAATATGCTCGCACCTTCATGAATTATTGTACAACAATAGCCTACTGACAGAAACGTTCACAACACCAATGTCTCTGTTCAATGAGAGATTTTTCATGTTTTTACGTTTTTAAATTTATTTTTATTTTTTTTTTTTTTTGGAATTTGGTAGAAACAAAAGCTTCAATTCTATGAATTGTATTACATTCTATATACAAAAAAACAAAAAACATAATAATGAAATAAAACAAAATATACCAATCGAAATCCTTCTCCGAATGCGAGAGTCAATATCGGTATTTTTAAATTAGATTTTAACAATCAGGTTGCATGTGGATATTATTGTTTGTATGGGTGGCTTTGCATATACGAGTACATGCTCACGTTGAATTTTCTCATTTTATTGGCTTCTAATGTGGTGAATAAGAAATTATCGGGAAACATCATAAACAATAATGGTAAATATAAAAACAAATTTTAAATTTTTAATTTAACTTAAATTTATTATTTAGCGTGATTTACTAACGGTATATAAAATATATATAAAATATATAAAATTATTACAATAACATGGGTGTAAAAGAACGTAAAGTCTACCTTGGAATTCTTGGAAAAAGTGATAAAATAATAAATTAATAAAAAGAATGAGGAAAAAACACGAACCCGGTCCACACATTCAACCAGTTTCATGAAGGAAAGAAAACAAAATATTTCAAAATTTCAAGACAATCACTTGTGTTTTTAGCTCTAAAAGAACATCAAAAGAACATTCATACTATTAACACATATTTATTTTTATACACAATGTTGCCACAATGAGGATTTTATCTCATTTTTCAAGATTTTTTAACCAACATAAGACGTGAAATTCTTTTTCCACAAATTAAGATTTTTTTAAGAACTACTTAAGTCACACGACTTCCTGAAATTTATTAAATGTATCGGGTTACGGCCTATGATTCAAATATCAGCTTATACCAGCAGTTATTTCGAATCTGGCAATACTTATTTCATTCCACACTTGAACAACGTTGGAATTTCTTGGAAATTAATTTACAAAAAAAAGACAATTGATCGGAAATTGCGAAAAAATCAAAAAAAAAAAAAAAAAATCAGAAATCATCTTTTCGAATGAAGCTCATTTTTATCTTGGTGGGTACGTTAATAAGCAAAATTTGCCATATCTGCGGCTCAGAAAACCCAAAAAACGTGTTCTTACAGAAGCCAATGCAGCCATTACGAGTGACTGTTTGATACGGCTTGTGGAGCGAGGCATCATTCGCCCTTATTGAGGACGGCGCAACTATTACGATCAATGGAAACACCTATCGCACAATGATAACCGATTTTTTGGTGCCCACTCTTCATGGTATTAATGTGAATGATATTTGGTTTCAAGAGGATGACACACATCTCATGGCTCAATCGATTTATTGCGTCAAACGTTTGATGGCCGTTTAATTAGTCGAAATGGTAATATCAGTTGGGCGCCAAGAAGCTGCGAGCTGACACCGTTGGACTATTTTCTGTGGGGCGCCGTTACTGACAAGTACTATGCCGACAAACTAGAGACATTTCAGCATTTGAAGGACAACATTCGTGATGTCATTGGTGAAATACAATAAAAAAAAACTCTCGAAAATGGTCCGATCGAATGGGGTACTGTGAGGCCAGCCGGGGCCCGAACAATTGTACTTCACAACAAAAAAATTGATTTGGTAAAATTTCAAAACCGTTTTTGTTTTATTGAATTTTTAAATTTAAACTTTTAAATGGCCTACCCTATATTTAGACTTATTCGTATTTTTAGGGTTAATAAGACTCGCTATTTTTGTAAACATCAAGACACACTTCTTTGGTCATTATTTCGTTTAAAATTTTTATTTCACCAACCCCTTTATTGGATATATAACCCTGTATATATGTAGCCTGTGCCTATACGAGTACTGACAGTTTTTAAAATTTTACTGTAAGAATTATATTTTAATTTTGTAGTGCTGCCAAAGAATCTTTTTGAGTCCATCATTTTTGTAGAGCATCATTATAGTCTATCCAGAAACATTAAGTTCTGTTGCAAATCTGAATCTTTTTTAATATTATGCACCAATGAGCGAGATTTTTTTCTCAGCCACTGTTGAGGAGTATTTGTGTTATTGTATCGATTTCGGATGTTTTCATGTGATACGCTTCATCATAATCGCCTTTCACTAGAAAAACTAAATCTTTTGCGCTGAATTGCTACATATAGCCACACTTTGCTTCATATTCTCAGCGTCAATTATTATTTTGTCTGCCTTCATACTTTTTCAGCACATGATATGATCTTGTACACATACCTGAAAACAAATTAGAAAATTTTCTAGCTGTAGTTGTGTAAGTGAGAACATGAAAATTATTCGCTCAGATCGAGTAAAGTCGATGTTTTAAAAAAATTTAAAAAAAAGTCAATATGCATCCGCCACTCATGTGCATTTGTCGCTATTTCAGCGACAAAAGTTCTTAAGAAACTTTTTAAATTATTTTCTGTACCTAAAACAAATTTCGCAAATTCCCTACACATGTGCGTTCGTCACTGTCTCATTGACGACAAAATGCAAGAGCGTCAGTATTCGTGTGAATTGAACGTGAACAATTGTTCTATGAAAAGCTCATGCCTGCTTTAGAAAAATGAGTGTATCCCAATCTTTTGAGATTCGTGTTCCCTGAATATAGAGTCACTTGTTGCAAGTTTCTCCAATTTTTCTTTTTTTCTTACGATAACATTCATTACAAACCCAACACTTTTTCATAAAGGACCCAAATTTCAATAAATTCCAATAATTTCTTATTTTTAAAAACACAGAGAAATCAGGGAAAGATCCTTTTTTGTTATTAGCGTTGTAATGTGTGGGTCTATTTTAAAAGTTATGACGTCTCGAAGTCTTTAAGATGTACAGTAACGGGATGTGTAAAATAAACATTTAAAGAATTTGTTGTTGGAATTCTCAAACCTATATAAATTTTAACTTTTATTTGTGCTTTGAAAAGACTTTTTTTACAAACTGTAAGTGAAATTAGTTTCCGCTGCACTTTCTCAAATTCGATAAAGCACAGGTATGGAGGCGATCGCCGTTCTATTGATCGTTCATTGCGCCTTCTTCATTTGTGCCTTCTTGTCAATTTCATCACATTTTATCTATTCGGCTGTGATGTGTAAGTTTACTGATGCTACTCCCGACAATGTTGAGATGAGCTTTTCCCCTTTTCATACGCTGTACTGGATAGCGCTTAAAACTTTACGTTTAGTAATTATTTTTGTCGCACCATGAAATTGGTCTTCAAATACGGAACGTAATGTAAGAAAAACAAGTCACACCTTAGCGTCAAGTTTTTTGCCCAACTTAATTTGACAAATTCAACCATGATGTGGTACACAATAGAGCAGCGCATTAAGATTATCGAAGCCTTTTACGAAAATCGGTTTTCAAAACAAAATGCATTTCGTGCATTTTAGTGTTTTTTTTTTTTTTTTTTTTTTTTTTTGGTCAGCATAATTGATCAAATGTGTCCACAAAGATATTGTTGATTGTTATTGAATGATGCTGTTTATTGTTGAAAGGCCGAGTGACTATTTGGTGAAGCTTATGGACTGGTGGCGTCATCGGGCCGTACTTCTTTGAAAATGAGGCCGGCCAAGCAGTTACCGTTAACAGTGTTCGCGATAGCTATATGATCCTTCTATCATAATAAAAAATATTAAGATAATTCTCGAAAACTTTTTGTTTTATTTACAATTAATATCGTGCGTTTTGGTTTGACCACCATTTATAATATTTGGAACTATTTCTGTTGAAACATGTAATTTTAAGTTTAATATTTGCACAAATTTTTGTCCTTTCAAAGTTTTCTACTACCCCCGACTGACCGGATTTACTTTATTTTCTTTTATGAATTCAAAGTCTTAACCCAAGACCCATTAAGACAGCACTTTGTTTGTATTTAAAGTAAAAAAAAAGTTCAAAATGGCAAACATATAACTGCAAAGCTTAGTTTAGCGAAAAACAAATTTTGTTAATTGCCACAAATGCAACATGACCATTTCATTATAAAAAAACAAGAACTAGACAAGAAATACTAACAAAAACATCATCACCATCTTTATCGACATGGACTTTTTTTTATAAAGCTTTTAAAAAGTCCAAGTTAATTTTGTTCATTTATTTCATTTTTTTTTAAGTCCTTTGAATTGCAATAACAAATGCGAACAGACATAAACACCCTTGAAAAAAGTCTTTCGGCTTCAATTGCATCATCATGAGCTGGTATCCCTTACAATATTGTGTCTGTTTTTATTTTCAACTTTTTTTTTTTTTTTGATACATTAGAACATCCTGTTTTTTTACATTTAAAATAATTATTTTGAAAACATTTTGGAAAACTACAAATGGCACGAGTATGAAATATAAAAACACGACGAGGATCGATTTTTCAGTATTTACAATTTGATAATTTTTAATTACATATAATATTTTAATACATTAAGAAAATCTTTTAGCTTAGCTATAGTTATCGTTTTGCCGTTATAAAGTAAAGTCGTGTTTAGGCGTAAATAAAAGTGTTGTATAAACGAATCTTAAGTACAAGATAAATAAGTTGGAGACTGTATAGTGATAATTGTATACTGTAAAGTGAGGAAATAAATACTGCAAAACAACAACAACGTGGTGTTTATTTTATTTTGATGCAATTAAAAAGAACTTAAATGTTTCAAAATGGTTAAATCGAAACAATATTACATTTTTTTTTTAATTTTAACAAATGCTTACCTACAAAATAAAATTATCATTTGTTATTACTAAATACCCTCGTATGCTTGTCTACACCAAATGTTTCTCAATGCCAATGAAAATTGTTAAAAACAGAAATAAAAAATTAAAAAATAAGTAAAAATCATTAGATGTCTGGTGCATCTGTATTTATATTTTAAAAACCAAAACCCAAAAATTTTCCATACATTTTCACACACTTAGATATAAAATCTTACTCTCACAGGCTCCATATATTTACAAGTATTTTGGTATGTATGTATGTATGTATGTATATGCATGAGTGTATAAAAATATTTTACTTAGAATATCGAGTTTATTATTTAAAATGATGAATGAGAGTAACACAGTGGTGTGAGTAAATGTTTATGCATGTGGTTGCCTTAGGCGAAGTAAATTTATCTTTAGACCATATGTATGCATATGTGTATGTGTGTAAGAGTGTGTGAGTGTGTGAATAAAGGTTTTATTTTATTGTATATCCTATATTTAGGGTTACTCCCTTTCTTCCTGTGTCATCACATATAAAATTTCTATCTTCTCTAATTGTTATTGCTGTTATTATTATTGCTGTTGTTGTTGTTGTTGTTGTTGTTGCAATTTTCTCTGTTTATTTTTCATATACATATTTTGATAATGAAAGTACTCTTCTCATCTACACACAAATGTATGAGTGTGTTCGTGTGTGATCAACTCTTTTACTGTTTATTGTGGGCATCATAAGAGTGGTTTGTATTGGTTTTCATTTCGGTTTGCATAACTCGTATGCTTTACAAGCTGATATGCTGTATTTCAAACGTTTTTGCAATTTTTATTTATTTATTTATTTATTTTTTTTTCTTGTAACCCTTTTATCAAATAACCAAAGGCGTTTTTTGGTTATTTTTATGTTCATCATGTTATTTTACTTTTTTATTTTTTATTTTTGTTGGCAGTAAAAATAAAAAGGAATATAACACAGGATCTTCTCTCTGTGTTGTTTCCTTTTCGTTTACTGTTTTAATATTTTTTTTCGAATTTCATTTGCTGGTTTATTCTGTTTGATGTTGTTATTTTTACTGCTATTGTTGTTGTTTTTATTTTTGTGGTAACCTTTGTTACTTTAATATGCGAAGGACATTTATGGTATTTTTGTAAAAATTTCAACAATTTCATCATCATGCCTTTCGTTATTTAACCCCAAACAAGTGAATTATAGTTAAGCTAAGAGAGAGAGAGAGAGAGAAAGAGACAGAGTAAGAAAGTAAAGGAAAGTTAGAGTTTGACTTCAAAAATATTTATTTTTAATTGTATTTTTACACATTCATAAATACCAACACTACCAATCCCAATTTCTATCTTACAGGTGGCTGTTGTTGCCTGATTGCATGAAAGTAAATATGAAGTTTTAGTTACATTGAAAGTCGAAACTACTGCAACATTTTGGGAACATTGCAAAATTAATTTCAGTTTCGTATTCCCACACACAAAAGTTATTTTTAAATGCTTTGTAGAGTTTTTAATATTTTTTTTTTTAAATTTTCAGGGCTAAACTTTAAGGTATGAAAATAAATATTAATTGAATCGAATTTAAAAAAATCAAATAAATTATTGTATAGAATTATTAAAGCTTATCTTTAAATTAATTGGATGTTAAAAAAGATATATTTTTTTATTCACTTTATGACAGCATTCAGGAGGTGACACGTACTCATGCAGTGCATTGTGGAAAAGAGAATAGTGTGAAGAGTGATTATGGACTTTGATTTAAATGTACTTATACTATAAGAGACAAGCGAAAGGTGCGACTGAAGAACGAATTCTCTCTATAATGCATTCTGCGATTCACTGAACAAAGTCATCACGGGAAAGACGAATACTGCGTATGAACAAGCGATTATTATAGATAAATTGCTTTATCTCCTCAAAAGACATTCTGATCTACTATTAGTAGGTCAATGAAGCATAAGTCACATTTAGATGATGCTTCTATTAGTCAATAGGGCATATCCGCCCTCTCCAATACGCGGTCCAAAAGCTTCAAAATAGACTTTAAGTGTTTGTTTTCATTTTAGATAGGATATTGGTCTTGGGGACTTGTGGATCTCAACTATGATGACGATAATTGCCTGATTTCACATAGATACAACAGTATGAAAGACAAACTAGATGATTTCGAAGCTGAAGCAGCTAAGTACGGGCCCCGTAGTAAATCCATGAGACAAGCACGACAAATGAAGAATACCATACTTTGGACTGTATAAACAGAATATTGTAAAAATCGAATCATTTTAAAACCAACTTCTGAATTACATTAATAAGACCAGACTACCTTCGGGCAATTGAAAAATGTTTAGAGATTTCTTTACGCGCCCAACCGCTCAACATTAAAACCTTTTTACACGTACATCAAGCCAGGTATTTTCTATAGCTGCAAATAGTCGAACTCACCGGATGCGACATCAACCTCCTGGAATACTGAAAATAAGCAACGAACAACTTTGCTAAGAAACTTAACAAATGACTTAAGAGATAGGAAAGAGAAAATGTAGGTATAGTGGACACACCTTTCGTAGTAGCAATCAAGACAACGACAGAAACCAACTTGAGTGGTACCAACAAGGTAACCTCAGAAAAGTATGGTCAAGTCATACATGGCGTAGACGACTGGACTTAGAGGCAGCAGAAGCTTCATGGTTATGGAACGAGGTAAAAGCTGAAGCATCGGATAGGTAGGAATAAAAAAGTATCGTTGAGGCTTTATGTTCTTTATTGAAACAATAGCAATTTATATTGGTATTGTAAATAGTAGAAGAATCAGATTGCACCATTTTAAAAATTCGTGGTACTTGAATGCTTCTTTCTACATGTGATCGTTTCAATGGGCATCATAATGAAATCTCATGACTAAAATTTTACCCGTGAACATGATTCGACGCTAGTATGTGTCCAAAAACACAGGAAGGTGAAATGGCATACTACGCCACCGCAGATTATCGCCAGGCCAGTCGTAAATGTGTAGCTCATATTTCGTCTTTTCGCTCCTGAACTCCAAAACGCCCGACCTATAATCAAAAAAATGTGTATAACAAATGCCAGCAACAGATAAGATTACATTAGAAGCAAGGACGTTAAAATAGTCCTAAATTCGGTATGAATATCTCAACTTCCATCACCTGAACTGCTATGGAATGAAATTCGCAAAAAAAAGGGGAAGGGACATCTAGCCCATACATGAAGAAAACAGATTGAGGCCAAGTTAACCAGCAGTGCCAAGATTTGATGATAAGTGACGACATTAGAGCAGGATAGGGTTAACTAGAAGGGAATAGAAACCTCGCTAAACAAGGCACTCTTCAGCACGTATAGCGGCCAGCTGTGATATCACATAACGCGTTGTCTCCGTGGTATTGACCAGAATCTTGGTGATCAGAAGCACTTCTCTAGTTTAGATCGGAAACCAGTCCGACAGTCTAATTAACCTGGCTATTAACCTGATGTCAAGGATCGATAGCTCCGATAAGGCATCGAGAAAGGCAGAACCTAGTGAGAGAAATCTCCGCCGTGCGAGAGATGGATACTGGCAGATGAAGTGGATAACGACAGAAGTCGTTTGCAGGTAAGCGCAGGCTTTGTGTTGGCCTACCATGACGGAACGACCTGTGAGGAAGGATACAACAGAGAAGCTGTTTCGACAGTCCAGTTGGAACAGTTAATTAATACGCTTCATATCCAACCAGGGCCAAGTGGGTTTGGCAATAAAGCAAGAGTAATCTTCCGTCCAGACCCTTTCAGCATCCATTATGATCGTCACTTGAAGATGAAAGTCGAAGAAGTGTGCCCACCATACCGATCTCATCAGCAGCACAGTTACCTGGGATGTCCTAGTGACCAAGAACCCAGATGAGGTGTACACAAAACTATAGTAATAATGCCACAAGGGAACCACGGCAGTCTCTGAAGAGTTGAAGGCCAGACCCGAAAGAGATCTGATCGCCATCTGGCTATTGTCGGTAGCAGCGTTATTCTGCTGATAGAAGTTCTATCCAAAGGCTTCAATTGTTGACTTGCCGGATGTAACTTCGTGTTGTTACCCTTAGCACATACAATGTTCTGTAGATTTTTGAGTTTTTCGAGTAGATGTCCTAAAAGTATTCAAGTAAGTAGTTTGTATGCTTACGAAGATTCCGCGTCTTTTTCATTTTATTTAAGAGTAATAGTGTACCTTCTCTCAGGCAACAGTTATACATACTTAGTAAGATTTCCGGCCGTTTATCTTACTTATCACTTCCACCGGTTCCCTGTCCGGGAAAGGGTATTCACCTTTTTTAAGTTTACTGTCTATCATTTCTTGCGTAGCCAACAATCGGATTTGTTTACTGTGGCTTGTCAAAAAGTAAAATTACAATGTTGGTTCCAAGTTTTTTAGTGACCTCGTTTTAAAATTCCCTCTACCGTTTAATTTGCTTTCGGAAATTTACAATTTGAAATCTTTTCTTTGATTTATTGAGGCTTTAGTCTCGTCTTAGCCTAAATTTTACGCCTAACAAATCATTACCGCTCATTTAATCTACCATTTTATTCATATTTCAATTCAGTTTTATGACCTATACAAACACACAATTTAACAAATAACACTGGTCTACAAAAAACACAAAAATTTTATGGCCTTTAAATAAGGGGTCCGCCAAATAATTTTTTTTTTTTTTTTTTGAAAATGTTATAAAAAAAAGCTACTGAATATTTTCTCAAATTCCCTTTTTTATTTGAAAGTACAATCCTCCGGTTAATAATGGAAAATAATTTCATTCAAATGGCTGCCTCAGCTGGCCATGCAGTAGCCTACACGATCGGTCCAATTTTTAAGCACATTATCGATTGTGTGCAGCTGTATTTCACCAATGGCTTCACGAATATTGTCCTTTAAAGCGTCAAATGTTGCTAATATCCTCTTCTTCAATTTTTGTGAACAAAAATTCGTTCTACATGGCCCGATAACGATCGCCATTGACGGCCAACGGTCACTCCTTGCTCATTTTCGAAGAAAAATGGCCCAATTATGCTTCTGGACCAAAATCCGCACCAAACAGTGACTCGTCTTGGCTTTTCAACGTGTGCGTGTGGGTTTTCAGTGCCCCAAATGCGACAATTTTGCTTGTTTACATACCCGCCAAGATCAAAATGAGCTTTATCAGAAAAGATTATTTTTTTTTTTTATCAAAATCGGCATCTTCTGTAAGTCGATCGATCAAAGTAATGTCGCAATATTTCCCAGCGCTGTTCAAGCGTATACACAACCATATTCGTTCAGCGGAAGGATAAAACTAATTATCCGTCAAATCAGACATGAGCTAAAAGTTATCATTCGCGAAATATGCACTACTTGAAAAAAAAAAAAACGTTAGATAGCGGACCTTATGGAATATAATGATTTTGATGCGCTGAAATCAAATCCGTTTTCAATTTTTTTTCCATCGGGCTAAATTTATTTTTTTTTCGCTTAAAATATGGTAGTTATGTCAATGTATTTGCTTATAACTTCAAAACAATTAGACCGATTTTAATAGATGTACCAGCAAATTTTTAGGAAAAAATGTTCCTATAAATCACCTGAACGACATTTTTTTTTTTTTTTGTATTGTCAACAGTTTCGGAGTTATTCATAACTTAATTGGGTTAGTTATTCATAACTTAGCGCAAAATTAGAGCAATTTTTTTTTAAGTCATAAACAATTTTTCAGGTACGCAACTTTGAACAAAATGAGCAAAAAAATTTTTTTTCTTGCAAAATTGGTAGAAATTTTTTTCTTTTATTTAAAAAAAAAAAAGTATATAAAATATAAATTTTAGATTTTAAGCATTTAAATGAAAGCCATATTGAAAGTAAAATATCTTATAACAGCAGGTACCTAATTTTGACATAAAATTTTTAATAATTATTCCTAAGCATTTGTTGGTACTTCGATTAAAATCGATCAAATCGTTTTCAAGTTATTATAAAATATGTTGACATAACTACCATTTTTTACACGAAAAATTTGCCACGCCCATAACAAAATATTTAAGCACGATTGAAAAAAACTGAAAACGGATTTTAATTCAGCACATCAAACATCATTATATTCCATATAGTTTTATTTAAAGGCTTTTTTTACTGTAGACCAGTGTAATCATAAAACAAAAATTTTTGCAACGTAAAATTTTTATTTTGTTGCGTATTTCGGATTAAATAACCATTAATAACACACATACGCCTACTCAAATTTATGACTGGTCTTATTGTCTGTGTACAAAACCAACAAAAATTGAAAAACAAAAATTTACACAAAATTAAAAATTTTGCCATTTCCACATGAAAAAAGAAAATACAAATTATGCCGTAAATCATCAATTAACAGAAATAACACCCTTTTTTCTGCACGTCAAAGTCTACCTCATCACCCAGTGCACTTTAAAATTTCGCCACCATGAGTGACTGATGACAATGTCTAAACATGAAATACTTGTATATTATGAACAGAAATATTTTTTTTTTTTTTTTTTTTTTGTAATTGACTTTCATATAAAAGCCAATTAAATGCGTTAATCTAAGCGTAAAGATAAATTGTATTGATGCCAAATAGCAGGAAAATAAAAAAATAAAAACAAGAGAAAATTACAAACGACCACAATACAGTGTGGCTGAGCTACTTGTCTAATATAAAATATCTGTGTGATTTGAATGCCCTACGTTTGGTTAAATATTTTTTAAGCCAAATCAGAGTTAGCAAAACCCAGGTTTAAAAAAAGCCCAACCAACCGGTTTTAATTGGGTTTTTTTGGGGTTTATTTGATTTTAAGCCTACTTCCAAATATCGTTCATTTTGACAATATTTTTTTCTTTATTAGTATAGAGTGGGCCATTTAAAAGTTTAAATTTAAAAATGCAATAAAACAAAAATGCTTGGAAATTTTGCCAAATTTGTTTTTTGTTGTGAAGTACCATTTTTCCGGTTATAAATGATATATTATATCATTCTTATAGCCGCCACGGCTGGCCTCACAGTACCCCATTCCATCGGATCAATTTTCGAGAACTTTTTCGAGTGTATGGGGTCGTATCTCGGCAATGGCATTACGAATGTTCGCCATACAGAAAACAGTCCAACGGTGTAAAATATCAGCTTCTTGGCGGCCAACTGACATCACTGTTTCGACTAATTAAACGGCCATCAAGCGTTTGACGCAATAAATGGATTATGGCATTAGATATGTGGCAAGTTGCGCCATCCTGTTGAAACCAAACATCGTTCACATTAATACCATGAAGACCGGGCACAAACAAATCGGTTACCATATTACGATATGTGTAATGGTTGCGCCGTCCTCATTCAAAGGAATATGGGCCAATGATGCCTCCGCCTCACAAGCCGCACCAAACAGTCACTCGTAGGGTGTATTGGCTTCTGTAAGACCACGTTTGAGTTTTCTGAACCCACCAAGATGAAAATGGGCTTCATCCGTAAAAAAGATTTTTTTTGCAAAATCGACATCATCGTGCAATTTCTAGTTGGCCCATCTACCGAAGCGAAAACGAAGCGAACGGTCATGCGGCTTAAATTCTTTGTAAGGCGTCATACCGAAATCTTTTCGCAAAATTTAATGTAAGCTGGTGCGTGAAATGTTCAATTCTTGAGAGCATTGCCAAGTACAAGTTGATAGATTCTCACACACACTCTAAGCCACAGCTTCGATATTTTCGGATGTACACACTGTACAAGCTGGCTTACGTCTTGGCGTATGAACAATGGAACCAGTTTCATTAACTTTAGCAATAAACTTGCTTATACCTGGCATAGTTTCGTGCAATCTCTGACCAATTATCTTTGTTTTAGGAATAAATTTTCAATAAATCCCAACATAGCTCAAGTGTAAATCAATTCATTTCGTTCAGTATATATAATATGCTGAATTTTGTGACAGAATAGAATCGCATATGTATTGTAAATTCGAAATAACCGCTGGTTTGAATTTAAGCCCATAAATGACCCACACGATACAAATACGTTGTTTTAGTATTTATAATATAATTTTGCACTCTTGGTGGGATCAAGGCGGCATTGTGTACTATGAGCTGCTAAAACTCAGTGATCGGAGCAGACTGCAATTACTTCGCTTGAACCGTGCAGAATGAGAAAAAGATACGAAATATAAAGGCACACTGACAACTTATTTATATGACAACGCTCGGTCTCCCGACGCAAAAGTTGGCAAACAATTATTAAAAATGATCAAATACCGCAGTATTCTCCAAATGTTGCTCCTTCTGACTATTGCTGGTTCGACGGATACACTTTTGGTATATCACCGAATCACTTCATTTGAAGACTCCCGCCTTTGTACTTCTGATTTTTTTACCCGAAAGGTGGCATTGTCTGACCTTCCTGTCATGTTTTTGTAGTTAATGTTGTCTTTTTTTTAAGGGGGAATCAGGCGACTTCTTGAAGGATCATATGAAAAGGAAACCAAGGCTTTAAAATTATTAAAAATTCAAAATAATGATAAGGAAATTTTTTTTTTTTTTGTCATCGCTGGCATGCAAACGTGGGCTGCTATAGATTTTGTTTGCTGGTACTTGATCACTACAGAACGTCACTTCAGAATCGTTATCTCTAAGGTTGCCTTGAAAGAGTTTCGACAGAGTAAATATAATGCTTCAAAATTTTCAAAGCGCCAAAAACAATCTTAGCTTAGTAAAATTTGACGCTAATGAAATTTGAGGTGGCAGAATTCAATTGACTTACTAAGAGAAATTCGGTCCTTAGCTAAGACTGTAAGCTGCTTCTTTATAATGCAATTTGAAACCAATCTTCTGATACGGAAAGCAGTTATGGAGCATTGCCTGAGTATCAAACATTGAACGTATTAAAAGGAACTGATAAAAATTCTCCATGGTTTTTAAGAAATTTTGAGACTTATGAAGACTGGAATGTGCGAGTGCGTGGTTAGAGAGTAAATCGCAAAACATGCTGAGACTTATATAAAGAAGCTAGAGATTAACCTGAAACCACTAGTCCATGCAAGCTTGAATGGTACTGACCACATTGTATTAAGAAGAAGAGACAATGCGGACCTGATGCAAATAAGAGTGAATAGAATGTCAAATTAATCCCGAGCTGGTTGGACTAAACTAGCGTTACAGTACGATTATCGGGTGATTTTTAGTTTAGTTTTAGTTTAGTTATGAAATCTAAATAATCTAAATAAATCAATGCTTAAAGACGATTTCAAGAAAATGTTGACCACGGTTACGCCTCAAATGATTCACCCGCTGGCTTCTAATGCGTCAACCGTTGCGGGCCTATAGACATGAGCCTTAAAATAGTCTAGGCGGCCAATTGATTAGCCCTAAACGTTAAATAAACTGTTCACCGAACTCATCTTCCAATTGGGCCACTGTTTCGCGTGCTGTGTGGCACCGACTTCCTGAAACCACATATCCAGCTCTTACATTTTGGTGAAAAAAGAATTTGTATCCATCACACGGTATCTTTCGCCATTCACAGTAACGTTCTTGCTTTCGTCGTCTTTGGAAAAGTACGGTCCAATGATGCCACACCAAATAGTGCATTTTTCGGGATGCAATGGCACTTCTTGCCATGCTTCTGGCTGCTTTTTACACCAAATACGTCAATTTTGCTTGTTCACGTATCCAGTCAACCGAAGATGAGCTTCGTCGCTGAACCCAATTTTCCGATAAAATAGTTCTTAAACGAGCATGAAATTTGATAATAAAATTCAATAATTTGCAAGCGTTATTCGTTTGTTTTATAAACTAAACTGTACATGTTCTACAGTAACATGTTACACGAAAACATATGAGCTGCCAAAAACAGTGCTGCCAACAACAAAATTGCTTAAAAATCCCCCCATAGTATAGCTTTTAAGATTTGTCTACAAATTGTTAGATAACGTTACAGTGATGATTCACTTTTAATAAAATTGCAAAAAAAAAACTTCGGACTGTGTAAAGTCCTAAATTGTCGACCACAACAATTCCATTCGAACGTCATTGTATTTAATAATTTTATGGGGTGCATATTGTTAAGCTTTTAAAAACTTTCCTATGATCTTATGTATCTGTCATAGAGTACTTTTACGTGAAAAAAAAAACAACAAAAATTCTAACTTTTCATCCACACCTCTATTTTTCATATCAAAACCAGAAAGCCACGAGTATTTTAAAGGCATTTAAAAAACAGAAAATTCAAAAATTCATTTTATTAAAGTTCATGTTAAAGTGAAAATAGCTTTAAAAGAATTTCAATAATTTTTCAATTAAAACGAAAAATAAAATGAAAAATCACACTTTACGGTAATTGCACTTGTTAGGGGATTAAAAATTGAATTACAATTTTGTGCATAGATTAGCTGATCTAAATCGAAAAATTGTTGGGCCTCACCAATACAACAACACATAGCTAAATGGGTCTCTAATACCATCGTTAAAAGCAACAAAAACAACTCTTTATTTCACTATAGCTTTTATACAATAATTCGATTATTTACACTCACCACTTACATCCTTCCATCAGGTACCAGACGACAAGCACCACTTCTATCTTATCCAAAATATCAATACAATTTCACATAAAATACCTGAAAATGAAGAGTTGGTAATAGAAGGGTGGTAAAGAGTATCTGAGTATGATATTGTGTAACAATAAATTTGCAATTTTACACTTTGTCAATTTATAGTTGTTGTTGTATGGGATTTTTGTTTTTGTTTTCCAGCTAAATTTTCAGTAAATCTGCATAAAAATACACTCCGTTTTTGTGGATTTTAACATAAACTCTTTAATGGTTGTCGATTTTCCTTAAAAGTATGGGGCAATGCTTTAGGGGGTTTTTTTAAGTACATAATAATAAAACAAAAGAAATATTTGTACATACAGTGAAACAGATGCAGAAAATGTCTTCAAATATAAAAGTATATAGCATTTCCAATACAGTACCTTCCAATGTATTACTATGGCCATAAGTAAAGTTAGAAAAATTACGAATAAAAACTGATATTGATTAAACGTCCACAATTATCACACAAAAAAATTTCAAAACTTTCCATCACAATTTGGCCAAATAGTCAATTCACGTATTATTTTTTTGGGACTGTAATCGATTTTACGTGGTGTAGTGGGGAATAATGGCAATTCTAAGTAAGGATCACAACCACCAGTATATAATCACTTGAAGGTGCGCTACAGTAGACTAATCATCTGCTTAGCTTGAAATCAATGGTTACTTTGTGGAAAGCCGTACGCTCTCAAAAGAAGTAAGGTGGCTCTAACGATTTTTTATTTTTAATAATGAAAGATCACCTCCGGATGATCCATCTTATAAGAATTCTGCTCCCATAAAAAAGAACATTGCCAACTGTAAAAGCATCATAAAAATATCAAGGGACGCCGCCTCTCGGGAAAAAAAGAAAAAAAAATTTTATGAGTCTGTGATAAGCGAAGACACTTCATCCCCATATCAAATACATATATGGCGTTATTTGTTGACAACAAGAGAGCGGCAGCAGCATCATTTATTTTACACCTTCTCTAGTGCATGAGACACCGTCAGTGATATCCATATTATCAAAAGTTTCTTGATACTAAGACAAGAACTATTAAATAAAGATATCACGCTCTGAGTTCTTCACAAAAGAAGCTATGAAGCAGCAATCGTTATGCAAAAAGTGGATTTCGTCGTCAAAAATTCTGACTCAAGGCTAAAATTTTCAAAAATCTAAAATCGCCATTGATCGAGGAAGTAAAAATAAAGTGCTAACAGTGGAACAAATTAAACTTTTGCTAACACAGACTTACAGAAAGCAACCAGAAGCATCACATGAGGCCACTTCTTAACAGAAAAGTTAGTTTGATGGCGTGGGTATGCTTTACATGGTGACAGATGACTCACTTGTTAAAATTAGCGCTATTAAGAAGAAAATAAACCATAGTGTTTTGCAAGCCTATGTGCCAAAATTCATAGCCATTACCCAAAGGAAAAAGTCGTCTTTCAGTGGGATGGTGATCCAAGCTAGGCAGCTGAAATTGTCAAAGAATGGCTGTTGCAACAAAAATTTTCGGTGCCCAAACTCCAATTCAATGGAAAATTTTTGGTCAATAGTAAAACAAATGCTTGAAAATATATAATTGGGCTTCGTTGAACAGGTTGGAGCTGTGGCAACAAATATAATACGAGTGGGACCAGTATTCTCTTACGTTTTTAGGTCATACTCTAGAGAGTGTGTCTAAATTCTTTAAAAGCGCCACACACAAAATAAGGAGCTCTAGGAAGAGTGTTCAAAATATAAGCATCTATTTGCTTAAGCGAAGAGTGCAAGACTAAGTGCATGCGGGTTCTTTTATATGATTGGCTTTTTCTCATTCCTTTATAATATAATGTTTTTTGAAGAGACTTAGTGAATAAATGTGTGAAGTTTTGCTGTATTTGACTGAGTATTTAAATTTTTGTGAGGACTTTTCAGTTGAACTTAAAAACATGCACTTGGTTTTGCTCCCCACTGTTTAAATTTCATAATACAATATTACTTGCAGCATGCAAAAGATGCTTAATAATTGCTCCTGGGTTCTAAGAAATTTTGATCCTGCAACTTTACTTATTGATCTTAACAGACAAATGAAAATTGGCTTCAGGAAAGTTTAGGAATAAATTCATCGAATATACAGCAAAGCAATAGTCTGTTGGCTTTAAATCATGCATCGCTTGCACCTTGTTAAGAGTAAAAGCGAAATTCGCCCTTTGTTCGGTGAAGATAGCCTCAATTGTTAAGATATTCGAGAAATATGACAATTGGCGGGTTACGGTGCAATGTGTTCAATTGAACGATGCATTATTAGTAAATATTATTATTAATTCCTTAAACGAAGTTCAACCGCTCATAGGACTATAAAAAATTCTATCCAGCTGTGACTGCTTTAAGCTAATGTTTTTAACTGGCTCCATGAAACTTCTGCCCCCAAGCCTATAAAGGAAAAAAGGAAAAAATAAAAAGCCAGTATAGTAAGATTAGGTTAAAAAGAGGTATGATAGCCAAATACATAGGTACATATGTAGGTGTGGTATGGGAAGCAACTTCTTTCTACATCCGTCTTCTACAAGCATGGGTTGGTCTTCCAATTCTTCGCCTTTCCTGTGTCGCCATTATCTTTAAGTCGCCATCGACTTCTCGCAAGGAAAGCCGAATAAATGCATATTCAATTAATTTATTGGAACTTGGTGTGAACTTTGCAATAAGAAATGGCATTAAGTTATGTCAACACTCACCCTTATCATGGATATCGTAGTCGTTTTTAGTCAGCTGTAGTATTTGTAGCCGAGTAGAAACTATTATAGGGGTAATCGGGCCAGTTGGCTCAGACCTATATACCACTTTCTTAATAACATTCCCAGGCGAACGATTATGAATTATGAATTTTTAATATTTTTATGCGATTATCAAGCAAAATTGAATTCGTTGCAACGACTACCAAATATTCAACTATTGATATGGTTTTACACTTTTTTTCCGTTAAATCACTTAGGAGCTTCTGGTTCGGTTTCACCGATTTGCAGGTTGCACTGTAATCGATTTTGGAGTAACGTGCGTCTATAGATGTTTTGCGGACGGCCGCGGCATCTTGAACTTTGAGGTTTCTACCCCAGTCGCATTCTTGTGAGCTGTCCGGCTGCTTTCTGTTAGTATAGCCGGTCCATCTCCATTTTCTACGCTTTATTTGTTCAAATATGGGTTCCTCGTTAGTCAGCTTCCAAAGATCCAAATTTCAGATTCTGTTAAGCCAGAATGTTATGCATGTGATTCTAAGGCACTTATTAATGAATACCTGTAGCTTTTTTGCAATGGTGTTCGACAGGCTTCACTAATATACAATTGGGTTGATTCTACGCATGCCTTGAATATTCTGAGTTTGTTTTGCTTGGATATATTTGAGCTGCTCAATATTACTATTATTGACCCTGCTGTTTCATTGGCATTATACTGCATAGATAGCAAAAGCTATGAACTTATTCTACTGGTAGTCCTTGTAGCATGATGTTATCTGTGCTAACTATGTTAACTCTCGTGGCCTTGGTTTTTTTCAAGTTTATCTCAAGGCCAATATTTCCTAATTTAGTTTGTATATTGGCGATTTTGTGCGAGAGTAGACAAATACCAACTGCATAACCTCAATGATCGGGTTAGTGTGAGAGACTCCATGTAATTCACCAGTTCTCTCAACAGACTTCGCTCGTGATATCCTCCAGCACGAAGGTGAATAGTTGCTTTACTCCAGCGTTGGCGAATTATTTTCTGGGGACATCTTTTTTCTCAAGATTTTCACATGCTACTCTGATATTCTAAAATTCATTAATAGTATATACTGTTACGTTCGTACCTTTTAAAAACGTTTATTTATGAGTTCGTACATTGCAGTCAAAATAAAATAAATCTTTTGTTTGATTTGTAATCAATAATTCTTTATTAATACAGTTTTTTAACCTTTTTACAAACAATAACGATTTCTAGTCTTAAGTACTCTCTCTGTTCTCAGCTTGGTAAACAACAACAATTACTCGATACATATTTCTATCTAAAGATCTTTCAACCCGATCGTTGTTACGACTTTGGTTCGATGACATCATTTTCAACCTGAAGTTATCCACACTTAACTTTCTTTACTGAGTCAGCTTTAAATAAACTGGTTTTAATTCACGAGTTTACTTCTTATAAACTTTCTTCACGCTAAGTTTACAGATAAAATCTACTCGATTAGTTTATAACACATAAGCCGGCTGCTGTTAACATCGATCTGCTTTTATATGACTGAGTAAACATTACTTCGATAGCTCTCGAACCTCTCGATATTTCGTATACATTTCATTTCTTTCCTTTACTTTCTTTCTAGTTCTTATGAAACCATGCGAATGTAAACATTTACTTCTTTCAATACTTGCTGTTGTTTGTTATTTGTTTTATTTTCTGTTTGCCTGTTGTTGCCATTAATTTTCTTACTACATTTATGCTTATGTTGTTGTGGTTTCGATTTGGTTATTTGTAATCAAGCACTTATAGTTTATTTGCGTCTTTTGTTAATTTTTTTTAGTTATGTTAAAGACGACAGGGGTGCACAACCTGATTTTCATAACAATACAGAAGAGTACGCCTTATTTGCAATTGTAATTTTTTGATACACAGGGTGTTGGTCTGATTCTTGCTCCCTTTTGGCCTGAAATCTGCTTATTAATCTCGTAGATTAAGGAGACATAGTGTTGTGGTCAAAGTGCTTGCATACAATACTGGCAACGCATGTCCTAATCTAGCAGAGGATAAAGGAAATTTAGAATTTTAAATAATGAAGAAGCTCTAACTCCTTCAAGATAATACCTATATTCAGTGTTAAAGATCAGTATTTGGAAAATTTCACAATTCGAATTTTCATCTTACTGAGTACAGGTTTTATAAACTCTAAAGTATCTTCAGCATATTACAATAAGCAAGTAAATCGAACGCTATTCACTTTTATATTTTACGGATCTACCACTGTTTTGTATTGCGATTTTACCTTTGATAAGTCAGCTTTTTTTTATAAAAAGACACAAAAGGATACGTGTATAAAATATATTATTTTCTACTCCCTTTTTTACAATTTTCTCTTCTATTTGACTATGGTTTCAGAAACGATAACAATAGCAAAAGCAATAACAACAATACGTTGGCATTGAAAAAACGTATAAAGGTGTTTCGAACACAATGTTGTAATTCGATTTGGCACCAAACGAAAACTTCGTTAAGTTAAATGTCGACATTGTCACTGCGGTATCGCAATCACAAACTTGACAAGGACACATGTCGCACATACTATGACGTTAAAAATGTATGCATACAAATACATACATACAACATTTTCTACGTGGAGATGTATGCGGTATAGACTGGCATCAATTCCCCCTTAGACATATACCCCATCCTATAGAATACTTGTATATTAACTTTCATGAATACAGGTAAACTTTGCATGCATATAACCGGTGATTTTTTAAGAGCTTTCGGATTTGATTAAAAAAACACTTTAAGTTTAGAGAAATATACGAAATCTTTATTTGAGCCGGTAGAATGATCTGTATAATTCAATGTTTGTGTGATTTCATCTTAGTGTTGACAGCGGCTACGCCTTAAATTGTTCATACGCTGGGTCCAATTTTGGCATACTCTCTCCAACATATTGGCCGGGATCTTTCGAATAAATTCTTCAATACTGGTTTCCAGTGCGTCAACCGTTGCGGACTTTTCCATATATACATGAGCCTTAGCATAGCCACACAAAATAGTCTAAAGGCGTTAAATCTCATGATCCAGGCGGCCAATTGTCCGGCCACAAGCGTGAAATAAACTGTTCGCCTCTAAATTGGGCCATTGTTTCACGTGCTGTATAGTATGTAGCACTGTCTTGTTGAAACCACATGTCGGCTAAGTCCAGCTCTTCCATTTTGGCCACTAAACAATTTGTAATCATTGCATGGTAGCGCTCGCCATTCACAGTAACGTTCCTGCCTTCGTCGTGTTTGAAAAAGTACGGTCCTAACAGTGCATTTTGCAGAATGCATTAGCAGTTCTTGTAATGCTTCTGGCTGTTCTTCACACCAAGTATGGCAATTTCGCTTCTCCATGTATCCATTCAACCAGAAATGAGCTTTGTCGCCGAACACAATTTTCTAATAAAAAAGCATGAATTCAGAGCATGAATATTGATACTGAAATTCAATAATTTGCAAGCGTTGTTCGCTTGTAAGCCAATTCATATTTAAATTATAGACGAAGCTGAACATGTCTAAAAGTAACATGTTACGCGAAAAAAGCTGAGCTGCCAAAAACAGAAAGTTGCTGAAGAATCACCCTATACATATGTACACAGCTATGCTTAAAGTGTGAGAACTGCCTATTGCCTACGATAAGCTGGTATTTACTTAATCCTTACAATGATCTGCAACAATGCGTTTGCAATACGTCTTTAGAAGAAAGGCGTTTCCTTTGAAGAAACTAATGTATGATTTGAGCCACTGGAAAACAGGAATCTAAATAAAATAATAATAAATAATTTTTTTTTAAATGCTATAAAAAAAACTACTGAATATTTTCTCAAATTTCTTTTTTTATTTGAAAGTACAATCCTTCCGGTTAATAATGGAAAATAATTTCATTCAAATGGCTGCCTCGGCTGGCCATGCAGTAGCCTACACAATCGGTCCAATTTTTAAGCACATTATCGATTGTGTGCAGCTGTATTTCACCAATGCCTTCACGCTTTAATGGCTTTAAAGCGTCAATTGTCTCTGGCTTGTTGGCGTAACACTTAACTTTGACGGCACCCCACAAATAATAGTCCAACGGCGCCAAATCGCAACTCCGAGGTGGCCAAACGACATCAGCTCTGCGGCTGATAATGCGATCTTTAAAAAGAGGGCGCAAAACATCGAGTGTAGCTTCGGCTGTGTGGCGCGTAGCGACGTCCTGTTGAAACCAAATGTTGCTAATATCCTCCTCTTTAATTTTTGTGAACAAAAATTCGTTCAACATGGCCTGATAACGATCGCCATTGACTGTAACGGCCACTCCTTGCTCATTTTCGAAGAAAAATGGCCCAATTATGCCTCTGGACCAAAATCCGCACCAAACAGTGACTCGTCTTGGGTGTAGCAGCTTTTCAATGTATGCGTGCGGGTTTTCTGTGCCCCAAATGCGATAATTTTGCTTTTTTACATACCCGGCAAGAACAAAATGAGCTTCGTCTGAAAAGATGATTTTTTTTTTGGCAAAATCGGCATCTTCTGTAAGTCGATCGCAGGCCCACTTAGCGAAGCGTATACACAACCATATTCGTTCAGCGGAAGAATAAAACTAATTATCTGTCCAATCAGACATGAGCTGAGTGTTACCATTCACGAAATAAGCACTAGTTGAAAAAAAAACGTTAGATGGCGGACCCTTTATTAATATGGATTTTATATCGAAAAATGAATAGTATATTGGAGCAATATATGAAAGTCAAAAAATAAGATGCAGAAATTTTTAATTTTTTTTCATTTCTTATTTATTTTGAAATGATCATTGATTCTAATCTCAGGCACAAAATCTTTGATATTCTGACAATACACCACAAATACGTACAAAATCATACGCCAAAGAATTGTTCTGAAATTGCACGTTTTTTACGATGTCATATAAACATTTTTTAATAAAAAAAAATTATTTTACTTTTTACGATTTGCCTAACAAAGACTCATAAAATAAAATAAATTTGTGCCACAGATATAAAAAAAATGTCATAAAAATTTAAAGAAAATAAGTAGAGAGGAGGCGTACATTCAAGGATAATGTAAAAAAAAGAAGAGCTTTTCTTTCTGTATTTCGAAAACATAAAAATTATATTACTAAACAAATATCATATGATATATAAGCCCTCTATCCTACCACACACACACATGCATACCATAATATATCCTTAATAGCCTTAAAACCGTCATAAAATTTGTTTTTTTATTTCAAGATGTTATGTGATGTATTATAGGCTGGTCTGTTGTTAAAGGACACGTTATATTAAAAGTCGTAAAAAACATCGTTCGAAAAAATTTTAGTTTTGTTCCCCAATTTAGGAATCCTTTAAACGGCTGCAGTCATAAAAACTTTGTTTTTAATGCAATGTCAGCAGCTTTAAATGAAAGCCGTAATAAGTTTTCGTGCTATATTTTTGATTAAGAATTTACGAGCAATTTGTCTGTCCATTGTACGACAGAGGTGCCTTTTTTAACAGCCATTAAATTGTGGAAAGAAATTATTACTTTAATTGCATATTATTGCTAAAATTGACCAATAGGTAAAGTTTATTATGACAAAATATGACAAATAAAATATATTACGACCGTCATTATGTGTTGCTGTGCAACGTCATAAAATCACAATAATATATTACATAATAAGATATTAAAGACTATTATTAAGTCAATACTAGGTATTTCAAAATTGTACCCGAATACTTTTAAAAAATATTTACAAAAGTAGAAGATAAATATTAGAAAATTCATGTAGTAGAACATAAGGCAGCAATAAGTCCACTCTAGGTTACACGCTCTGTTTTATTTTCGCTACAAGGATTGTCTTGAGTATTACAGTCGAAGATATTTTAATGCAACCGTATAAAAGTATTGATATAATACTGCTGTTGAATATATGTACGCATTGTTACGTTTTTACCTTTTAGAAACGTTTATTTATGAGTTCGTAGATTGCAGTTAAAAAAGAAATAAATTTGTCTTTGGTTTTAATTTAAAAAGAAATTGTTAATAACACACTTTTGTGTACCACAACTTGTAGCCATTTCAAAAGTAATGACAATTTCTATTCTTAATTACTCTTTATGCCTACAACTCTGTAAACAACAACAATTACTCGGCAGATCTTTTGACATAGAGATCTTCCAATCCGACCTTGTTAGGACTTAGGTTCGAATACAACCATTTCAAGTAAAGGTTATCTACAATTAATTCTTTACTGAGTGAGCTGCAACTAAACTCACTTTAAGAATTTACTTCTTATAAACTCTCTTCACACTGAGCTTACACATAAACTTGTTCGCTGAGTTTACAACAAATAAGCTGTATGCTGTCCGCAGCGATGTGCCTTTTATATGGCTGAGAGCTATCGAACCTCCATTTCAGGCAGATTTCATTTCTTCCTTGACGTTCCTTTTTTTTAGTTCTTATGAAGCCATTCAAATGTGAACATCTACTTCTTTCGGTTCTTATTGTTTTGTTGTTGTTTGTTATTGTTCGTTACTTGTTTTCCTTTCTGTCTGTTTATGGTGTTGCCGTTTATTTTTATTTACTCTAGTTCTGCTTATGATGTTGTTAGTTTGGTTAGTTGTAAACAGCACGTATAGTTGTCTTTGCGGCTTTTGATTATTTCTTTAGCAATGTAACATACATAACATGAGATATATCTAGAAAGTCATACCTTTGAAAAGCCATTTAACACTACTATCTAATTATTTTCTGGTGTACTTGTTTATTTCTTTGTTCAAATAGTTCCCAGAACCACTATCTTTGCTCTGAATGCTTGCGAGGTAACTAAAGGTGTCCTTGTCCTCGATTATATCATTGTCCAGTGTGAAGATGGGCTCGTTAACTCGATACGCATTACTATGGTCTTCCCGGTGTTCATTTTCAAGCTTACTCACACTAAGATCGCAGCGAGTTTCATCCGCATGGTCAAGATCACTAACTTCATTGAATATCACGTGGGGAGTCGATATTAATTTGACGCATAAAATTGGCGTATATGAGAGAGTGTAGCAGAGTTCAGAACGACGGACTCAGATCAGATTTATTATTTTCGCCAGTTTTCAATTCATAGTAAGTGCATACCAAATAGCGCTATGAGTAACTATAAACAGCCATTTGTACACCTTAAAAAACGGTCGCCATGATTTTATTGCCTGACAAACCTACAGTCTACTGTTGTATTAACTGCTATTGGACTCTGCTAAGCTATGATGGTTTCATGTCATCTCCTCCTATACGAATGACGCAAAAATTCGCTATATTTCGGTTTAATAACGCCAAATTCTTCTACTAAGTTGGCGTTTGCTGTGTAAACAAACGTGGAACCCATCTTGAGAAAAGCTTTCTCATACCCAAGTAATCATTAAAAATTGAAACCACAAAGCCAGGCAAAAAGCTTATGGTTTCCATTATCTAACGCACTTTAAATCCTCAGTCGTCCAACACCATATTGTGAAATTTTTCGATTGATACGGGTGTAAATACCTCAACTAGGCTTCCAAAACGGTCCGCAACTTCCGTGCTTGTAGGACTATAACGAAATTCACTTTGGTACTACTAAAAATGATGGTGTAGAGTTCCCATAATATTTATCGACTCTGTCATACCATAAATTTCAATGGTAAAAATGTGTTACAGACACTCGTAGTATTTATGCAGCTTAAATGTTCGTCCTTAGACGATCAGGGCGCGTTATATTGGTCAGCGCCTCTATGGTAAAATGTGGAGAGAGAAAAAAGGTATAAGTATTAAATAGTAAAGATGCTTAGACGCTTGTAAAGTTAGGTCGAAGGTTGTAATGAATTTGGCGTTTACAATAGAATCTCTATGTTGCCTCTTTGGTCATTTGGCCTATTCCGGAAACAAAAAAGCTAATTGTTCAGGGAATAGGGAAGATCGCCTGGTTTTTTACGTTTGCTGTATACGCAAACGGCTGGATTGACTATTGTGACGAGCGAGACTTCGATCGGTTTTTGACGAGTACCATCGGTATGGGAGAGGTGAAGAGATTTATTTCGCTTTCTCCCGATATATTCAAAAGGCAATTGCTGCTCAATAAAATCGAGTTCAGAGTACTAACTGGTCTATTTTTCGGGCATTGTGATCTTAAATACCATCAGTGTATTTTGGAAAATGTTGAGGATGATTGGTGTAGGTTCTTCACGACTTATAACGAGACACCTGAACACATACTTTGAACGTGCCCAGCTATTTCGATCCAACGGACCTGATTCCTGTAAATGCTGTGGTGACTCGAAAAAGTATATTTTTTCGCTGAACGAAGAGGATTACAGACTTTATTCACAGCGTTAATCTGATGTAGTGAACTAATTAGGCTGCACAAAAGATTCTTCGGCTCGTAGTACATTTTGATCATGATGAACATAGTATAATATCAAGTGATGGTTCTTTCTGCAAAAAATAATGATTAATTATCTGGCTGCTATCATTTTCATATTAAAGTTGGTCCGATCATAATGCACGATGTTAATTGTGAGTCACACCTCAACGTCAAGGTTTTTTCCAGCTCAATTTGAAATTTCTTTGTTGCAGTGTTTGACAAATTCAATCATGGATATGTACACAATTGAGCAGCGCTTTAAGATTGTTTAAGCCTTTTAGGATAATAGGCGTTTATGTCACAATGCTTTTCATGCATTCGATAACACTAAAGTATGGACCGACGAAGTCGTGGCGAGCACTTGGCCGATATTTTGTTTCACACATAATTGTCCTAGATCTTCCATCATAACAAAATATATTAAGATAATTCTTTGAGAACTATTTGTTTTATTTAAAGTGAACATAATGTGTTTTGGTTGGACCACCCTGTATAATTGCCCAATTTTACTCTTTCCTATACAATACAAATTTGACATTTGAATGACGCTGATGATCTTCATATTATAAAACAAATTTCTTCTTAATGTCCTTTAAAGTACTTTCAAGGACCTCTTTAGTTTAAAAATATTAAATAGATTGAGTAGGACTAATACAGCAAACAACTCTGGTAAGAAATAATTGTTGCAAGCATTGAATTACAATACAAGCAACGTGCATTTGCTGGTCAATTAAAAAAAAAGTAAATTACTTATTTTCAGATATATATTTATTATCCCTGAGGAACTCACTAGTTTGTTTTTGGTTCCAATACCCTTTAATGCTTCGCTTAGTAGTTATGTATTGCGATTGGATTGTAATATCCCGCTTGCCCACTAACTTCGATAGCAACATCACCTTCGAACGTTTGGCAAACATTTCTCTGATAAAACATTCCCAAACGACGAAACGAAAAAGAACTCATAGAGTTCACGCGTCGCTTAGTTTGTGCTATCAAATCTTTGGATTTAGAACGCTTGCCTATAATAGCAAGAGTGAACCTTTAGCGAACCGTTATCTAAAGCGAATAGCTTTAATTTGCTCTCTTCTGTTTCTGCTTTTGCTCTCTTTTGTTTTTGCCGTTTATTTTGCTTTTGAATTTTTTTTTTTCACCGAAAAAAAAACGAAAGAAATTTACTTGTTTCTTTTAAAAAACAAGAAAAAAAATTAGAAAATTATCAGCACATACCTGATACGCGTGGTCATTCGTCGCTGTTTCAGTGACGGCTAAAAGCAATAGCATAACAATATGTATGTGAATTGAAAGCAACAAAAGTTTAATGAAACGAATGGGCAAAAACAAATATTTTTGTTTCGAAAATTCTTTGCTTATAGGAAACAATCGCTTATTGCGAATTTCAGGTCAAGTGGGATAGTTTCTAAGCTAGACTTGCTTTTGGAACTTTATTTTCCTTATTACTTTAGAGATTATTATTTAGAGATGCAAACATATTATTGAAAGAAAATTTAGTGGAGAAAGTGTTCTTTCTAATGAAACTCATTTATCAACAAGAGAATTAGTCGTTAAGCTATTTATCTCTGGACTATCTTATCATTTTTGCGAGTATTAATTTTGTATGTATTTTATTTATTTTTTCTTTTAACACATAAAAAAGGCCTTAATAATATATAAAAATAAACATAAAAGGCACAACTTTTATTGCATGAAAGTTTATTTTTATTTATACTTAATTTTCATTAATTTCATTTTTTTTCTTTTTTTTGCGAAAATGAATTACTTTTTTATTTATATTTTCACTTACTTTTATTCATTTTTTTTATTTCTTCTTGCCACATACTAATGCCACGAACATTTTATGGTTATTATTATTATTTTATTTTTTCAAAATGTTGCAACAACATACATCTCTGGCGTGAAATACTCATTTACCTCTTTACTCATTCCTTTTAACTTGAAATAGTAAAAGTTATGGTTGCTTAATAGTCTGGTTTACTTATGGCTACGTTTCCTTTTAAATTATCTGCTCCTTTCCCTCCGCATTTGCCGGCTTGTTTTCTTCTAATAACCACTTGTTTTCATTTTCATCTTGTGAAAATTATGAAAACATAACGAAGAAAAAGGGTTTTTTTTCTGTTAATTTTTTTCCTTCTTTTTCTGGTTGCTTTTTGCCATTATAATAGAGCCTTAAAAACCACTCCAAAGAAATCCATACAAAAGCCCACAATGTGTTTGACCATCATTCAACGCCTTGGCTTTCTCTTTTCTATTGCCTTCTCTATTTCTATTCTTTCATAATTTTTTCTACTTTAAAGCCCAAGAGTTTCACTTTATATTTCTTCATATTTTTTTCTTTTTTAATTCAGCGTGAAGAATCATTTTCCTTAACTCCAACTACTCGTTCTTGTAGAGAAAAGGATATTTCCACTTGGCAGATTTTATATATTTTAAATAATTTTTTCTATCGCTATAGTTATTGTTGTTGTGGCAGTTTATATCAGAAATTCTCTTAAAACTACTCTCAGATCAGAAGCAGCAGTATGTTGAGCTGACTTTCCTTACATCGTTTCTTTTTCTTTGTATTTTCTGGATTTAATTTCTTATTAAGGTTTGTGGGTTAGGAAAGGGGTGGCACAAAAAGAAGATTAGAAGCAAAGGTTGAGGGCAACAAAGATTTTTTAATTAAAATTAAATTAGCTTGTGGTCAGTGCTAATTTGTGGTTAATAATCATGGAAAGGCAGGAAGTTTTCTTGAAATTCATTTATTTTTTATTAGAGCATGTTTTTAAAGAGCTGGCACAGTGGCATAAAAGAGGATTAATAGCCAATCTCGATGTTTATAAGTTTTTTTGACTTGCCCTTGACACTTGCGCGCTCATTGGCTAATCTTTTCAGTGCGCCTTATCGTGCGGGTGTTTCTCCATCTAGCCGGAAGGTTGTCAATGTAATGCCCATTCGCAAAAAAAGGAGAGGCTAGTAACCCTGAAAACAACCTACAAATAGCAGTTTGTTCCCACTTTCCAAGGTTATGGAGAGTATGACTAATCACCACCTAATTTACTAAGCGATCGCAAATATATAGTTTCCGAAAAGTCGCTCTACTGGTGATCTTTTGGCGTTACTCTCTGAAATTTGGAACAGGTCCATTCCTGAATTTGGTCAAAATAAAGTCTAGTCTTTTGCAGATGGCAGCAACATATGTCATTCATATTCTTTTGAATATTTTGGCGAAAAGGCAGAATATGAACGACACGCTGTCAAGCAACCTGGCGAAATATTTGAGTGGATTCTACAACATAAGGAGCTAAACATAAGGAACTAATTCCTGGTAATCATTCGTTCTTATGTAGTACTCCTATTTCTCGTAAAGCACAAACCTTTGTAGTTGATTATCCAGTGAATGGCACAACGTATTCTGGTGAGAATTCATTCTTTGGTCGCACTGACCATTTTTTTTCTTTGGTCGTACGACATAAACAAATTTAAATCGAACGATCATAGACACTACTCTATCTATCCTCCTTTCCACAACCTATTTTCCTAATACCAGCACAATGCACTGCATGAGTAGGGGTTATTCACTGAGTGCTGGTCTCAAGAAAAAAAAAAAAAATAAATAAAATTCAACAGAATTTTATCACCGTTGTAGATAAAGTGTGATAAATTCCACATGACGTCATCTGGTTATAAAGATCACCACTAAACCAATCCTGTTGCTTTAAAGTATGCCTAGCGAAAGAGAAACGGTGCTCTAAACTTTTTGAGTACTTATTACCGATGCTAAACTTTACAACAACGAAATGTACTTGAACGTATGTATTACATCTGTTATCGTACTGGAATTTTTCAGTGTGGCTTGTGTCTAGTGCAGGTGGAGTTGCGTTATAAGGTGCTTAAGTTTTTAAACAATTTTTTAATTGTAAAATGATAGAGATCAACTGGGATTCTAACTCGGAACTGTGGTAACAATAAAATAATTTGTATTATGTATACTCGAACAATTAAGGCTGCTTAGAGTTATAATGAATAATTATATCAGACATATAATCTGCATAACCATGAATGAAGAACGCAGGTCTGTTTTTTTAATCACGTCACGACTTTTGGGTTTATAATTGATCAAAGTCTATTTTAAAGAAAGCGTAACAAAAAATAATCCACATTAGTGGAGTGGTCAAGTAACAGTTGACTTTAATGAAATTGTGATGCAACTAAATTTCTTTTGGTGCCTGTAACATCTTTCTATTAGAACTCCATTTCATAATACAAACACACAAATACATATACTATCAGTATTTTATTTTTAACCAGAAAGTGACCTATTTATCAAAGTTTGCCATTTTTGCTTGTTAAAAAATGACTTTCAGAAAAACCAGCTTATTATTGAGTAAATTCTTGGTGAAGCAAATAGTCGGCCGCTTTCGATCAATTCACCAATAACGAGGCAATATGATCTTTGTGAATGTTCCCAATTTTTGAGAAATCAGTGGAATCGATAAAAGCAGATCTCTTTTAACACTGCGACTCACGAAAGCGATATTTTTATTCGAACGGCCAAGCAGAGCATGGATTAGATGATGATTTTTCGCTATTCTTCAATTGGGGATCAAACGGCAAAACCTGTTTGGAGCATTTCTTGTTGCCTTGGCTATAACCGACCACTTCTAGCTCCCTCAATATTGTGGTACAGCATGTACTCTTCGATAACTTCTGTGTCGATTGCTTAGTTTATATATATTAGTGCTAAATTAGATATGATATTTCTCGACCTTAATGTGTGACCTATCCGACCATATTTTCGTTTCTTGGTGACTTTCCCTTTTTGGGTAAGATTTAATGCCTCCAAAAAATTTTCCTTAGCGTCAAAACATGCTATTTTTAAATTACATATTTATAAAAGTGACCTTAAAGTACTCTTAAAGTAGGTAGCTTCCTACTTTAAAATCTTTGAAGTTAACGTAGGTTTAACAAAGGCATTTTGAGCTATTAATAGTTTTTGCACAACAAGAGCTTTGTTAAATTTTTTTGTATATGGCCGTTAGCCTAACAAGAGTCGGCTTTAGTATGGGACTATGAATTTGGACCATTGTTGTTATTTTTCAAACAATAAGCTATAAAATTTTCAATGCTATGCTATGCTTTTTGTGCTGTCGTATTTTAAAAATAAATTAAATAAGAAAATAATTTTTTTATAAAGATACGACTGGTCTACAAAATAAAAAAATTTCAGACCTTTAAATAAAACCATATCAAATATAATGATTTTGATGGGCTGAATTCAAAACTATTTTTAGCTTTTTCCTATCGGGTTCCAATTTTTTTATGGGCGTGACAAATTTTCGTCCAAAATATGGTAGTTATGTCAAAACATTTCATCATAACTTGAAAACGACTTGACCGATTTTAATTCAAGTACCAGCAAATGCTTAGGAACAAAATTTCCTATAAGTCACTTGAACAACATTTTGCTTCTTTCAACAGTTTCGAAGTTATTCATAAATTCTTTGCGAAAAAAACAATTTTTCACACAAAATTACAGCAATTTTTTTGTATTCAAAAAATCATAAGATATTTTGCATTTTAGGCATTCAAATTATAGATTAAAATGTTGAGAATAAAATAAGCTATAAATCATGAAAATCGGTTGGTTATTGCTGATTTCATTCAAAATTAAATGCAAAAATTAGGGGAATTTTTTTTTTTTTTGGTTTGTTTCTTTTATTTCCAAAATGTTATAAAAAAAATTCTTAGAATATAAACTTTACATGTTAAGCATTAAAATGAAAGCCATATATGTTGGAAGCGAAATACCTCCATTTTTATTTCCTTAAAGCCAGTTAAATACTTCAATTTACTGAAATAATAGCAAATATTCCTCCAATTAAAAGAGAGCTTTCTTTGGTTTCTTGCTTTCTTTGGTTTCTTTAATATGTAAATGTCTATAGTTAACTCAGTGTCCATGTCTTCATATGTTTTTTTTTTTTTCTATTATTTTTTTTAATTTTTTCTAATATTTTTTTTTTATTTTTCATATGTTTACAATAGATTCTTTCATGTATTTAAAAATAATTTATTATTTCAGCGGAAGTATTAAGTTGTGATTTGTTCTGCATGTCGCAGTTCAAGTGACGCCAAGATTTTTCTGAATTTCTTTCTTTTGCCACTATCTAGAACCAAAAAAAAAAATATTAAATTCGAAAAGAAAATTGAAAAGAAGAAATAAATGCTTGTGGTTGCATAAATCAAAGTAAAGAACTTTGGCTTTTTTAGCATTGGTTTCTATTACTTCTAGAATTTTTTGTCCTTTTTCTTTGAGTCTTGTTGTGAAATAAGAAACAAGATGTTGTATTGCCACGTAATACAGTGTCCTTTTCATTTCTTCGTTTTCTTTTTTTCTCTCTCTCCTAGATTTCTTCTTCTTTAGCTCCGAATTTTGTCAAAAGGACAAATTTAAAGCAGTAACCAAGTGAACAATTTAATATATAAAAATTTAAATTAAATATATAAAAATAAATACTAAACGAGGCTAAAGAACTGAACTATGAGTTATTATCTTGAAATTTTTACAGTATCTCTCTGTATGCTTGGAAGTTCCAAAAATTTAAGCTGGGCAGTGTTGCGCCCATACAAGGTAAAGATTTCTTAGTCTATATCTTCAAAATGGTAATCTATAAATTTAGTGTAAGTAGCTTAATAGTCAATACAAACCATCAGTCAAAAAGTTGGCGGAATCGTATAAGTGGGCATGGTACGTTCCATACAAAGTAAATATTTATTTGTGTACATCTTGAGAACATTTAAAGCTAAAGTACCTGAATTTGGTCTGAATGACTCCGTAGAATATAGAAATCATCAGCCAAAAGGGGGTGGCATTGCATAAGTAATCATGGTACCTCCCATACAATGTATATGTAGAGTTTTGTATATCTTGAGAACATTTAAAGCTAAAGTTTTTAAATTTGGTCGAAATGACTTCGTAGCTAATAGAAGTCATCAGCTAAAAAGTGGCAGAAGTGGGTTTGTACCTTTTATACAAACTAATAATGATTTTTTTATATTTCGTGAACACAGTCTACATAAGTTTTTATTTAAAGAGGACGGTAATAGCAAATTTTGGTTTAAACAATGCCGTGACCAATACACAAGATCAGTTAATAACTGAGCGAGGGTGGCTAAGTGGAACTTGATATATGTAGAGATCTGGAACCATTAATTAATTAATTATCTGTCTAAGTCAGCCAAAAAATTGGCACATTGCAAAATACGCATTGGGTAAAATTAATGTATGTACCACATGGAGCGGTATGAAGTGAGCATCAAAATATATGAACGAGCCTTAATTTTTTATTTTATTTTTGTGTTGTCAATGACATCTGTCAAACATAATCAGTATACATCAAATCAGTGAACAAACAACATATATTTTTTCATCGTGTTAAAGATGGCGAATTTTGTATCAGAAAATGATGATTTGCAGAAAGTGTTAATATATTGTTTTCATTTGAAGAAAGGTGCAGCAGAGTCGCATCGAATGTTTGTCAAGACATATGGTGATCAGGGCCTAAACGGAAAAAATCACGGGCTTACCCGGGACAATGATAAACTTCGGCTGCAAAACCAGATCGAGTTGGCAGGAAGACAACGCTATGTGTCTGGTGGGAACAGAACGGTGTGGTGTACCACAAGTTTTTAACCGACAACAGATGATCAATTTGAACCATGCATTTTAATCGAAAAACAACCAGAATAGTCCATAAGACACGGTGAGGTAATATTGTAACATGACAATGCACCTGCACACAAAGCAAAACTGGTTCAGGACACAACCAAGGCATTAGGTTGGAAGCTGCTACCACAACCGCCGAATTTACAGACTTGGCTCCTTACAACTACTATTTGTTTTCACGTGGAAATCGAAAATTAGGTGACTAATTGGTTTGCTTCAAAAGACGAACAGTCATATTGACGTGCAATCCACAAATTGCCTAAAAGATGAGAAAAATGTGTAGTCAGTTATGGCTTTTTTTGAATAAAATGTTTTTTTACTTTCCCATAAAAAATAAATTTTTTATTTTTTTAGAGAAACACTAATTTCATACCGGTATACCTGGTAAATACACGTACAAATATATTACCGCTATGGTGTGGCTGGTAAGACATCCGCCTACCAACCAAGAGGTCCACGGTTCAATAACAGAGCAGACCAGACCAGACCGGACCATCAGATAATTTTCAACAGCACTTCTAGCGACTGGTATGAGTATTTTAGGCTATGAAAGACTTCTCCAGCTAAATTATGTGCCGTTCCGATGAGTCTGCTCTTTCAATGAATCTAAAAATAGAGTCGGGTGCAGCTCATTGATTGAGCGAAGTCCCCCTTGTTCCACTTGGGATCTCGCGGGAATTATGTATGTTATATTACTATGCATACAAAAATTAATCTGTGCTTGCGTGAAGACTGTATACAGATAAAAAGCTCATTCTATAGTGTATTTCTGGAAGGAACTGTAAGTTATTTTAAATATTTGGATTTGAATCGGAAGTTCATAAAATAATAAAATAATAATTAAGAGAAGGGGTAGCGAAGCATGCTGCAAAACAGTTTTTCATATCCGATAATAGGTAAAAAAAAATTTTTGTAATCCGATATCATTTATGAATTCATCCAAAAAGGGTTAATCAAAATCTTCCTAAATTATAGAGAGATTATTAAAACATGTGTTGGGTTTTATAGTAAATATTTCTTGAGTGTTATAGATACGCCTTTCATTTAAAATATAAATGGAACAAGACATAGCATTTGTTGTTTGCCCACATTATTTTGTCGTTTGGTTCTCTCCAGCAAAGGATTCTTGTAATTTTTGTAATTTGTGGTTTGACACATGCATCTGCCATGTTCTTTCCCTAGAACAGTTTACTTTCAACATAATTTTCATATACAAATATACGGGTGTAAAACGAACTTGTTGACTGATGTATTGCCCTAATTAGAGAACCCTTTCATTATGGCATAATACTAGAATAGTGGTCTTAAGAACCAGAAACAAGATATAATTCAAATTAATTCGTTATAAAAATACCCAAATTCTAAAAACTCCGTTCTGACCAAGACAAAATGCTTCGTTTCGTATAGGAAGTAGAAAAATTGGGAGTGGGCTGTCCAACGGCAAACACCCCGACCTAAAACATTTTTTCTACTACAGCCGCAAAGTTTGACTATGATCATTCCTATGTAATCATCAGTGCGACCCGCCCGAAGATGATGACTAGTTAACCACAATTGAACACTGACATCATCTACTTAATCGGTTCCTATATAGCATGGCATAGCAGAATGAAGACATACATTTTTGCTTGGTAGGATGCAGTATCTGCGGCAAAATTATGGTTCGATCATAAACAAAAATGTTCAAAACAGTGTTTTCTCGAGGTTAATCGGTGTCAAGGAAGGTCATGGTAGTTTTGTCTGACTGTAGGACGGTTCGTATAAACTTATGAAACAATATGTGGTCAGATTGTGCTGGGTAACTGCGGAATCGATGACAACTAACTTGCTAGCGACTAGACTAAATTCAAGGGACAGGTCTTTGACTGAGTAAAGATTGATAGTACCACCGATAGGCCATCTCTTTAGAAGGACAAGTGAATATCCATGATGCTTTGGCCTTCTTTTTCCATAAAAAGGACTTCTTTTCCATTAAGGATACTTAGGTTTGAAACGGGGCTTCTTTCGGGCATTATTAACGGTCATTGTATGATGAGCTGTCGGGATGAGGAGGAGAAATCCGTGCAACACCTTCTCTTTGACTGTCCCGCTCTATGGGAGCTGAGACTAAAGCACTTAGCTGCGTGTCACTTCCATGATTTGGACTGTCTGAGGGATGTGTCACTGTCGAAGTTGATTGACTTTGTTAAGGGTAATTTTTGCGTCTTTATGTGTGTATCTTTTTGGGACTCTCCCATATTCAAGCACGAGCGATCCATGTAACCTAATCTAACTTAGTCGATTCCACGATGAATCTGGTGAAGCTCTTGGTCTAGCTAACATGACTCTGTTTATCAAAAGGATTCAGTTGTAAAGAGGAGGAAAATAGCCAAGATGAGCGTTATATTAATAGGAATAGGATTGGGAAGCTTTATTTGTTCGGATTTTTATAAGGCGTGTCAGTCTACCTTCGTACCTAAGGGTAATCAATGGCCCATCTAGCGAAGCGAAAACGATGCGGATGGTCATGCGGGTTCAACTCTTGAAGCAATTTAACTTTGTAAGGCGTCATACCGAGATCTTTCCCTAAAATTCGACTCAAACTGGTGCGTGAAATGATCAAAGATGACGAATTGATGTTGATGGATTCTCACGCACACTCTTAGCCACAGCTTCGATATTTTCGGTTGTACGTACTGTACGTCTTGGCTCATCAACATTAAACCCAGTTTCACTTGCTTTAGCCATAAACTTGTGTATACCGGGCACTGTTGGACCTTCTCTGCATGCAAATTTTGTTCGACATTTTTGTGAGATTTCCGACAAATTGTCTTTGGTTTGCAAAGAAATTTCCAATAAATCTCAGCGTTGTTCAAGCGTAAATCGATTCATTTCACTCAGTGAAGATAATATACTGAATTTTGTGATAGAATATAATTACATAAGTATTGCTAGATTCGAAATAACCGCTGAAGAATTTAGAAAAAGTAAGAACAAATAGTAAATTAACTCTCTATTTATTGTAAATTAATTTGCATTAAATCGAGTAAAATTGGAATAATTGATAAACTTATTTAAGATCGAACCAATGGATCAAGTAATGAAAAGATCCTTACATAGCACTTAACAATGTAGTGCTTTTTTAAGTTCGATTTTCACTACTGTCAGTAATTTTATTTAACAAAATATCTTTAAACATCTAAACTATAAGCACACTCTCAGTAACATATTTCATTTGTGTATTTATTTTCTTATTTTTCAAGATCATTGTTAGAATTTTTAATGTTTTTTTTCATATAAATTGTGTGTAGTTTTTATATAACTTTCTGCCACCAATGCCAGTCACTGCAGTAAACAAGATTTTATATAACAATTCTAAGGCTGTTGCACAACATTGCTTATATTCAATGGACGTATGAGCAACATTTTTAAGAGTCTGATGGTGTATTTTTATGGTGGCTGCTTTAAGAAGGAGCTTTATTGCACTCACTGCGTCTAACATTTATCATTTTTATTATACTCAAGAACAACATTTACAGTTCCTGCGTTTTTCCTCTATTTCTTTCAATTTTCTTTCTTATTTTATTTGCTTTTCCTTTCTTGAAAAAGAAAAAAAGAAAAATTGTTCATCGTCGCCTTCTTTTTATACGGCGTGTGTTAACAATGTATGTACGACTGTGTTTGTGTCAATTTTCTTGTTTTTGTGCCACCATCTTTTTCTTAAATTAAAAAACAAAAGCAAGAAGAAAAAAAATGCGCAGACATTCGATAAAAATATTTCTTCAAGCCGTCCTTTAGATGGCATAAAAAGAAATTGAAAAATAAATAGAAAAAAAAACTAAAAAACGCTTAGACAGACGTTCAAGGAAATGTATGTGTGGCTGGCTGGCTGGCTGTTAAAAAACAAAAAAGGAAAAATGCCAAATTCAGAGGCAAAAACTTGAACTTGACTCTATATTTTGGCTGTTGAATTGTATTTTATTCTCAGATTGTCCGTCCATCTATCTGTCTCCTAAAATTGTTTTGTTTTGCTTATATGTATGTGGTGTGAGATAGTATATCTGAGTGTTTTAGGAAGTCGTTTGTAAACTTTGTCATTACATTCCTTTCTCTTTTTTCTATTGTTTTTCTCTGTTTTTTCATGTACATTTATCGCATTTTTCTTATACATTTTCTGTTAATGAAATTGTAAGTGTGTGTCCTTTTTGCTATACAACAAGCTGTGTTAAAGGTTGCCTGCATGGGAGCGGAGTGGTGTAAAGAAAGTCTTTGGTAAAAGCATTTGTCTGTAGGAGTATAACAACGTTTTGTTTTGTATTGTATTTTTTCTTAAGTTTTCATTTTGTTTTTCATCCTTTTCTTAACACCGGCAATGAGTTTCGTTTTCTCTCTTTGCCTGGTTATATTTCTTATTTTTCGCTGCAATGGAGCGGAAAAGTGTTTCTTCATATGTAGTATGACTAAGTGCTTCGGCTGCTGCATGTCTTTCATTTGGTAGATCACTAGATAGTTATGCTACTGCGACAAAAGCTGCTTTAATAATTTGATTTCGTAAAAACATCTTATTTTTTCTCGTTCTTTTTTGTAAAAAAAAGTTATCAAAAGTTTTTTGTTTCTTTTGTCGTTTAATTGTCGTACTTTTGTGTCACAGTAAATAATAAAGGAAATGTTTCAGTTTTGGATTTTTAAGAGTAACATTTTTTAAAATGTAATGAAAGCTTAAGTAGAAATTTAACACAATTTAAAAGTTCAAAAAAGAAAAAGGTATACAGGAAATGTTAAAATCGAAAGTTTAAAATAGTGTGCTTGATTTCAACAAGATACTTTTTGATATTGATTAAGCCAAAAATGTTGTTTTTTTTTTGTTTTCGTACACTTAATTCGAACTTGGGTTCATCGTTGCGTATACGCAACGTTCAATTTAACCATGTTCACGCTAACGCCGTTTGACATTTTTTTTTCAAATTTATACTGATTTTTTCAAAATTTAATTGATGTATTTAAGGAGCAATAGGGTCACATTGGCAAACATATCCATCACTAGGGCTTCATATCTGCTGGTGTTCATTAGGATGGCAACAGATATACTAAACAAATTGTAGATCGTAAGGATCGCAGTGTCCTGCTAGAGTGCCTGGCTTATATTCTCAAAAATAAGTAAAAATGATTCGCAAATTGTTCTACAAGTGTCGTAGTGTCCTGCTAGAGTCCCTGTTTTATGTTTTTAAAAACTTGTACAAAATTTTAAAAGTTTTTACTGGATTGTGTTTGTTTACACAAATACTCAGTAAGGAGAGAGGAAAAAAGAGAGTAAAATGACAGTTCGCTGCAAGAGAACTTACTGATTTTTACGGGATAAATTTTTGCCAGTAAAAATGTTTAAGATAAATAAAAAACAGCTGATAAAAAAGCATATGTAAAAAAACAAAAAAAAATCTTTTAAAATAAATTAAAATTTCTTTCTTTAAATAATAAAAAACATTAAGATTACTTATAAATACTACCTATTTAAAGTTATTTATTTATTGTTTTCTATTTATCAATCAGCTGTTTTCATTATCTTACTGGATTTCCGTTTGCTTACTTTTCTAGATATTTTTTTATTGTTGAGAGTAAATTTTGTTTTACTCTCTGTAATTTTCTTACTGAGTAATTTTGACTATAATTTAGTGGAAAAGTACCCAAACAAACCTATCTGCAAAAATAGACTAAAAAAGATTTGCAGGTTTTTTCGTAAGTAGTATTGTCATTTTAGTGAAAACAGTACATAGGTTACTTTCATTCTCTTACCACCAATAAATTACTAATATTATAAATCAGTTAAAAAATTCGATTTTTCTTTTAAAATTATATAAAATTTTAGTTAATTTTAATAAATTCCCGGAAGTTTAATGAATCTTATTCAACGAGATCATAGTATGGGCTTTAATGTGTTAAATAGATTTGATGAAGGAATATGGAAGTACAGGGCAATAGATGCTACAACTTTAAGCTGTGATACTTATACCTCTGCTTCACTACGAGTTTGCCTTCGAAATCAAACATTTCGATTTCGAATACTCCAGAAGATGAAAAATGTTCATCACAGATATTAATTTTGCACATTAAGAGGCTTGAATTTCGCGGTTTAATAGAGATATGTAGTGGTTAAGTGCTTGCAGACAAAACCAATACTAGCACAGGTTCGAATCTCGGCGATGACAATTCAAATTTTCTTCATCATTGTTTCAAATTTAAAAAAATTTGAATACCTTTGATTCCTTCCAGATGATCCATACAAGAAGCCTCCTAACCTATAAAGGAAAAAAAAAGACTACTACAATTGATTGCTTAGACATTTGGATAAAAAGAAAGCTTTGCGCTATAAACCTTAAGATGTGTTACAGATAAATGATAGAAAACTAGAATAAAAAAATTTAAATACTCGTTTAAGGTGTGAAATTTTTATGTATAATTTTAAAGCTTTTTAAAAAATTATCGTTTAAATAAGGCAGCATTTAAATATATTTTATCTTAGCTTGAGTCTGCAAGTTCAGGAAATAGTCGTCAAGTAACATTTGCTCCAAGAGATATACTTTCGTCTTAAAGATAAATTGTCTCTGTTTCCACTTAGTTTATTTCGCACTTTTTTGTGAAATTTTACATTTTTCATTTATTTTGGTTCTTTCCGTCGGCCTAATGTTATAAAAATTTAACGTAAGCAAAATTAAGGAAAATATCTATTTTGCGCAATCAATAATACGAAAATAACGCAATTGTAGAGATAATTCCATAACAACGGAATGATACCGTAATAACGAAACCAACAATTTCAAAAAGTGCTTCCGTAATCACGACGCGAAATCAATAATGAGACCCATTATTTCAATTAAAAAAATTTAAGTCTATTTAAAGCTCAGTAAAACGCAAAACTATGTATAAAAATATCGCTTAAGTTATAAAAAGTGTTTTTTAAACTTTTACATTTTTTGCTTACTTAGCTTGTTATCAATATGTTAAGTTACAGTTTTGCTGTAAAAAACTGTTAAGATAAAAATTATAAAAAGTTGGAAATCTCTCATAACTTCATTTTCGACTTAAGCTATTCTTCCATATCGACACAGATATAATTAAATTTAATTTCTTTATATAAACCAAGAAAACAATAAACGTGAAAAATATTTAAATACTATATTACTCATAATCAATCTACAATTTGAAAAAAAAATTGCTGCAAGGAAAACATTTACTTCTTTGTAGTCAAAAATTATTCCCTATTTACCATATAATACAATATTTGCTTCACTTTTATTTTGTAGATCTTTAGTCATTTAAAAAAGTGTTGTTAACATAGCTGCCAGATTTGACGATTGATGGTTTTTGCCTCTAAAATGACGATTTTTGCTATGTATATGGACAATTGGCAGTTCTAGAAGTATTAATAATTCTTTGTAGGTGAGAGAACTAGCTTACTACTTACAATTTTTGCTTGCGATCAATGAGCAAGAAAAGTAAAGGTTGTTTGTATAAGTGTGCGACAAAATATACACACGAACTTCTGGTTGATACAATATGTCTCAATAACAAAATCCAAAACTTTTGGATTTTAAACTATTTAATTTATTTATAAAGTTATTTGTATAAATTTACTAAGAACATCTAAAAAACAGAATATTCATATATACAATCATTTTGTTCGTTGGGCGCAGTTTTTGGAATGTGATAAAACATAAGCACGGCTGCAATAAATTCACTTAAAATACTAATTTTATTAATATTTTGTTGCATAGCCATTATTTTTTAAAAGTGTTTTTACATATTCATGCTATTGACTCGATTAGATTCGATAATGTTTTACCAGAAATGTCATTTAATGCAATTTACACTTTTCAATAGAGTTCGTCCTTATTACTGCAAAACTCTCTGGGGCATTGGAACTTGGCGATTGCGCTAGACATTTCAAAACGTTAAACTGTTTACTTAATAAGCACTCTTTCACTCATTTATCTGTGTATTTTGGATTGTTGTCCTGTTGATATCTCCAATTAAGTAGCATTTTCGCCTCTACATGCAGTAGGATTAAGACGTTGTCCTTTTTTTTCAACTTAACAGGCTAAATCTATAAGAACGGTGCACATAAAACTTAGATTTATCAGAGAAGATTACGCTCTCCCACAGCGGTTTTGTAACATTAACATACATTTTTTGAGTTACAAATTCGGTTTTCTTTGGTTTTGTTTTTTCTTAGCAACAGGAGTGTATTATCGTTATAAATTAAAAAATCTAATTAAAATTCGAGTAAGCTTTTCTAAAGGGTCCTCCAAATAAATTTGTTTTTGAAAATGCTATAAAGAAACTACTGAATATTTTCTCAAATTTCTTTTTTTAGTTGAAAGTACAATCCTTCCGGTTAATAATGGAAAATAATTTCATTCAAAAGGCTGCCTTGGCTGGCCATTTTTAAGCACATTATCGATTGTGTGCAGCTGTGCACCAATGGCTTCACGAATATTGTCCTTTAAAGCGCCAATTGTCTCTGGCTTATTGGCGTAACACTTATCTTTGACTGCACCCGACAAATAATAGTCCAACGGTGTCAAATCGCAGCTCCGAGATGGCCAAACGACATCAGCTCTGCGGCTGAAACCAAATGTTGCTTATATCCTCCTCTTCAATTTTCGTGAACAAAAATTCCTTCAACATGGCCCGATAACGATCGCCATTGACTGTAACGGCCACTCCTTGCTCATTTTCGAAGAAAAATGGCCCAATTATGCCTCTGGACCAAAACCCGCACCAAACAGTCACTCGTCTTGGGTGTATTGGCTTTTCATTGTATGCGTGCGGGTTTTCTGCGCCCCAAATGCGACAATTTTGCTTGTTTACATACCCGCCAAGATCAGAATGAGCTTCATTTGAAAAGATGATTTTTTTTTGGCAAAATCGGCATCTTCTGTAAGTCGATCGATCAGAGTAATGTATACACAATCATATTTGTTCAGCGGAAGGATAAAACTAATTATCTGTCAAATCAGACATGAGCTAAGTGTTACCATTCATGAAATAAGCGCTAGTTGAAAAAAAAACGTTAGATGGCGGACCCTATATGTTATGAAGATATACAATAGTAAGCACAAGCTCGTCCATATGTTTTGTCGCATACTAAGTATATATATACAAAAACAACGAAAAAGATTTGTGAGTGAAAAAGTAAATTTATTAGAATGCATATATTAATATAATAAAAGAATAGTTTTACATGTTTTATAAAGCTTGAACTAAAATTATAAGTATTTTTGTCTTTTAGTAGTACATTTTTTAAATTTACGATCAGAAAAAATTTGTTTTGAATATAATGCAATTTAGAGTCAATACAATGTTTTAACATTACTATCTAATACAATTTAAAAGTATAGTTAATCGATTTGGCATATATTAGAAATGTTGAAAATTTAAAACACTTACAATTTTTTGGTACGATTTCTTTGACTATGTTCCGAAACAGAAATGATGATATTTTTAAAATTAATAGGAAAAATTACGGTTTTCGACAAATTTCATTTGGCAGCCCTGGTTGTTCATGATAAAGATCATTAAAATTTTAATAAAATATTAAAAATAACACTTGTTTTTACAACAGATTTTAATACAATTAAACTCCAATAAGGGTACTGCAGTACTGTCAATTTATAACTATATGCTGTCATAAGCAATTTATCCACAACGATTAAAAATCACATTAAAGAAAACACAATAAAATTTTGACAGAAAGAGCAGAAAATTAATAAAAACCAACTTGTTCTTTCAGACAATGTACTTGGAAATTTATTACCATAATTTGTTTTTTTTTTTTAATAAATATAACTCATGTATATCGTGCTCTTTTTTCTCTGAAATAAAGAAAACGCCCTAGGGGCAAAGAAAATGGATTCTCTTTTATACTTTCACTTAAGTACAGCAACAATAGCGGCAACGAAAAAAAACAACAACAACCTGTAATATCAGTTTTCACAATTTACGCACTTGACTTTGTAACAAAACAAAATGGTGAAGGTGTGTGCTAGCAAGCACATCACAATAACAATGACGAGCCATAGCATGCTGCTGCTCAAGCAGCATCATCATCATCATCATGCATTATATGTTGCACAAGCTGTTACAGTATATACATAACGTATCAATTTTATATTTTATCTTTAAAAACACCATGCAACATACATGACGCCTACTGCCAGAACTACAACGTTGTAGTCATTTGACGCATAATAAAAAATAAAGCAATAAAAAAGCACTCGCAGCATAGCTACATGGACTCCGACATGGACATCTTTAGAACCTGTCAGTCAGTTTTGACATATGAGCTTTTTTTGTGTGTTTTGTACGTTAAACATTATTGTTATTTTATTACTTAAATCATTAATAAATATATTTTTGGGTGAGAAAAGAACAAATAAGAAATAATGCGCCGAATACCAACCGTTCATATACAGCAAAGCAACAGTGGCTACAAATGGTACATTTTTAGAAATTTTTTTTAGTTTTTATTTGAACAAAGAATCGTGAGCCATATACAATCTCTATATACAGCCTTGTTTCTATAAAGCGCAGAATGGCGCTGAAGCACAGCTATTTATGCGGCTAGACAAAGCTATACTTGGAGACTTTGTGAGCAAAATACTACGGAAAACACATGAAACTGACTGTGTCAACGAAGAGTACGGTTATCGAATGAATCACGACCTGTACGAGCTGTATGGAAGCATAAACGAAAATGCATCAGCAAGCAAATTTTGTCCCGAAGCAGCGCGTAGAAGAAGAAGAAGTTGGAAAGACCAAACAGAAGAAGACCTTTCTAACGTTGGTGTTAGAAACTTTATAAGAAGCGCATTAGATCAATGTGCTTGGCATAATATTCTTAACTTAACTTCTTTTAAATATTGTGTTAGTGGTACTCTTACACCAAAATATACAACTTTGGCAATAAGTCTATCTTAGAAGACATTGTACCATGGGAGCACCACAAAGATAGTAAAAGTCAGAATGTCGTGCCATTTTTTACAAAGTTAGGAGCTTTAATGGATTATGTATGTATCCTATTGAGCCAAGAATTGGGGAACAGGGTGACACTCTGTTGGGTTCCCGTTATACGAAATGAGATCGCCGATTAACTAACAAAGTGAAACTCGGCCATTAGACTACTGGGACCGGAACCGAACTATGCTATTCATCGAAAACATGAACTCCGCCCATTATTTTGGGCATAACTCCCGGGCAGTCGAAGCGGCTTATGAGAGCTTTTAGTTATAATAGGGAGCTACGTTAATAGGCAGGCAAACTTCGATGGCCCTTTACTATCTTGAATAAAATGTTGTTCAAACAAAATGCACGATGTGACTTGTAAATAAAAGAAAAAGTTTTCAGAGCATTTATATTTTTTTTATTTTTTAGATGGATCCATTAAAAAATGTGTGAAACAAAATATCGGCCAAATGCTGGTCACGGCTTCGGTGACACATCTATCCCTTGGTTCATATTTTCAATGATGACATAATTGAGGTTTAATGTCTTCGTCAAAGTCAAAGTCTATGCCCTCAATTTCTGGCCACAAGATATTTGTTACCATCCCGCGATATTGAATAACATTCACGGTAACTGCTTGACCTACCCGATGACGCCGCTAGCCCATAAACTACACGTGTCACTATTCGTGGATGCATCGGCTTTTCAACAATCACTCGTGGGTTCCCTTTTGCCCAAATACGGCAATTCTGCTTGTAACAAATCTACTGAACTAAAAGTGTGCCTCGTTGCTGAAGATGATTTTATTTTTAAAGTCACCATTCATTTCTGTGTGTTCAACTATCCATTCGGCGTATTGACGGCACTTGAAATGATCAGTAGGTTTCAGCTCTTGAGTAATTTGAACTTGTACGCGTGTAAATATTTACTCAAAATTCGCATCAGTGAAGTTCGTGAAATATTCAGTTGTTGGGCACTACGAAGAGTCGAGGTTGACGGCTCGTCTGCCACACTATCGCTAACAACAGCAATGTTTTCCGCAGAACGAACTTCACGAGCATGCACAAGTGTTTCCACATTTCCTACAGACTCAGGTTGATAAAATTTGCTCACAATTTTCTCGATTGTGGACACATTAGGTCGACTATGATGAGAAAAAAATCACGAAATGCAGGATATGCATTTTGATTTGAACGCCCATTTTCGTAACTTGACGTTAAGTTGTGACCCGCAATTAACATCGTGCATTATGGTTTTGTTTTGCCAAACATTCATAGGCGAACGTCTATGGAGCCATTTATTGAGAAGAAGCAGGTTTGTCTCACTAACTTGCTAATCTGGTGTTCATGCGATAAGTTGAAAATGTTCTGCTGGAGACTGTTCTGGTAGGTGTTGCCGACACGAAAGGACAGTCATCCGATGGAGGTTTTTTTTTAGGTTTTTTCTAGGATTATTAGCACCCACTGCAACGTAAGCGGATGTGATCCCAGAAAGATTGGCACAATTGATCTTTTGGATCACAGTGCTATTAACAGTTGAGCCTCTCCGACCATGATAACAAATTATTTCCATCTACTGGAAAGGTGGCGTAGCATAGTGCTTAAGGTGTTTGCATACAATACAAGCAGCATAGGTTCCAATATCAACTAGGACAAGTCGTCGTGACTTCCGATTTGAAATAGATAAAAGGCTGCAGCTCTTCTCCCGATTATCCATGCAAGAAGTCCCCTAACTATCAACCTCTACTTCCGAAGGGAAAATAAAAAGCACATCAACTACCAAATAAAATCGAAAGAGTCAGGCAAAGCCACCACTTATGGAAATAAAGAATAAGGATGGAGTCTATGAGGAGAAGCAGCAGCAAAGCGGCAAGCCACTTCTTTGGTGTATAAAGCGTTGTTTCTATGTAACGATAGATGTCGGCAGTAACATCTGGTCTAAGCACCAGCTACAGTAGACCGATCACCACATACATTCTACAGATGAAAGAGTACTTTGTTCAGCGCTAGAATGCGCTATTTTTGCTTCAAATTAATATTAAATTCACCCAAAATTTTTGAATTATATTTGGCAGTAAATGTTTTCCACTCTTTTCGAGGTAATTATGTGAATGGCACTGTAAGCATTTCTAAAAACTATGACTATGTGCGTTAGCCCATGCAACTTACTCACTATTTTGATTGTTATTTCGTTTCATCTACAGTTACAAGCTCTCCAGATTGAGTCTCTAAATCAATTAAAACTGCTTTAAAATGGGCACATGTTACCGCTTAAAGTGGAGTGTAAGTAATAACGACTCTCATTACATCGATAGTTTTCATATTCAAATACTGTAATGCCTACAGTATAAGCTTTAATATCACTTTTTATAACCGATTGACTAATACATTAATGACTTTTTCATTTGTGACTTTTACCAAAGCCAGTTTAAATGCCAAAGCCTTACAGTAAAATTGTAAACCGATTTATTTAAATTGTCGTAACTCATGTATAAGCCCACTGTTATATAATCTTTATTTAAATTACACTTAAACATTCACCATTTAATTTACTTCATTTAGCAAAAGAACTTTAATTTTCCACTGTATTGAGCTACAAGTTAATTTCAGAAAAAAAAAAAATAATTTTCCGCCCTTCATCTTCCATTCAGTTACATACACAATTTTTATGGTTTCATTTAAAAAATTTAAGCTGCATGTTAAACTGAAATTGAAAATTACCAAAATTTTCCTGCCAAAGAATGGAAGAAAAGCGTATCATTATTATCTCTCTTATTATGAGGCTCATTTTTCAATGCAATGGCAAAAAACTTTCAGAAAAGTGAAATGACTTTTTTTCCATTATTTTGCTACACACAACGAATTTTCTCGGTATATTATTAAAAAAAAAAAAAAAAAAAAACAGTCCAAGGCTTTGGTCATATAACAGACAACTACAAGGGAAAAACAGTCATGTATACTACTCGTATTTTTATGTGTTACAACAATATACGCAGATATGATAAATGACATTGCCATTATAAATCATTTTATTTTTAACGCATCCCCTCTCTCCTACACCTACACAAAATTCTGAAATAATCACTGGTACAATACAATGGCCTTTTGTCTGCGTTAAACGCACAGGACTTATTTATTTCATTATTTTTTTTTCTCGATACAGACGCACAATCAGCAAAAAATAAAATTTATAAAAAAAGTGATATCGGCATAAAGGGTCCTTGGAGTAACTAAAAAATAATAACAATGAACTGACACTGAAATAAAGTTTTTTTTTTGTCTGTATTTAATATACATGCAATAAATGGCAACACAAACAAAAATAAAGTAAATTTAATAATAAATTCCGACACCTTTAATATGAAGCTATTTCAGAGGCCAACACAATAATGAGTTGAATTTTTGTATCAAAAGAAGCCTGACAAGGTTAAAACAATGTTTTTTGCAACAGACACATTTTTCAAATACTAAAAATTGTATTTTTTGCATATATTTTTCAAAAAATATTCTAAAGACCCATAAAACTTCATCATCAGGAAAATCATAGACCAAAATGTCTTTAATACTTATACTCTTACCACATCACTTTCCAACTCCTTTTAAAGTCTGTATACTATAGATGGTGATGGTATGTGTACGATTATGAATTTTTTTTTTATAATAAAAAACGTACTTTTATTTCTCTGCATTTGTGCTGCTCAGTGTTGCCACCAATGAAATCAAAAAATGATAAGAAATAGTACAAAATCAAATTTTTTCTTTAGTTTCCATTATTTTTATTAATTAAATAAAGGAGATCAAGTTATTTGTTTGTACGTAAGAACAACGATATTATGATTATGAGATAGTTCATGCAACGAGGATCATTTTGAATAACAATTTGACAAGGGATGATCTTATAAACTCATTGGTAGGGCAGACGTATAATAAGTTACACGCACGCAGTTATTCATACCTTTGCAAACTAGAATTCTGATTGCAAAAAGTGGGTATTTCAGCAAGACAAACACCCAAAACACTAGTCGAAATTGGTGAAAGAATTGATTTAAGTCTTGGTATGACCATCTCAATTAGCAGACTTGGGTCCTAATGAGATCCTTTTCGGAATTTTAAAGCGTAGTGTTGGATCACATCGTTTTAAAAATAAGCAGAGTGTTTAAATACGGTTTGGCGTTGAACATGGGTTGCTAAGGTTTGCATTAACGTTTTAATTGAAACAAATTTGAATCCCATATTTTGAATGCATTAGAAGATAATTTGATGCAATCAGTAAACAAAATAGATCTTATTGGAGGCTGGCGCTTCAACAATCCAAACGCCAAAATAAAACAGCGAGCAACGTTTCAAATCAGCTTCATTCTTCTTCCCAGTTATAATACAATCTCTGCACATAATTATTATTGAAAGTTAATGAGCTGTAAGCTGTTATTTCAGCAAAAGGTGGCCCAATAAAACAGTATCATTAGGTATAAATTATATTTAGTTTTTGTTTTTTCGTATATTAAGAATATAATTTTTCCCGTTACTCCTCTTGGGAGCATATGGCTTCCACAAAGCATCTCCATCTAACACGGTTTACAGCTGTTGACTTTGCCTCTTCCCATGATAATTGTACGTCTCCAAGTGTTTTTTGGTCGACCACGAGTTCTTGAGCCTAGAGGATTCTACTCGAGGGACATTCTAGTGATACTTTCTGGACTTTTCGGATGGTGTGACCGATCCATCCTTTCTTTCTTTTCCTTATCAGTTGCAGTATGGGTTCCTCATTAGTCATGCTCCACAGTTCTGTGTTACTTATGGTGTTAAGCTAGAATATTCTGCATATGATCTGAGGCACTTGTTAATGAATATCTGGAGTTTCTGTGTGATGTTATTCGCTATAAGCCAGGTTTCACTGCCATACAGCAGTACCGACTTAACACCTGAGTTATATATTCTGAGCTTAGTTCGTCTGGATATATGAGCCTCCCAATACTGACTGCAGTTGTCCAAATGCCACTCTCGCATTGTTGAGCCTCTTATCCACGTTTGTTTCTGCGCCACCGTTTGTAGTCATTGTACTTCCACGTATCTACATACTTGCTCGTATTGTGTATTCTCATAGCCTTGGTTTTCTTGATGTTTATCTCAAGCCAAACACTACGAGCCAATCTTTCTAGGTCCTCCAGTTTCGACTGCATATTGGAAATCTTATGCGAGAGTAGACAAATGTCATCCGCATAGTCCAAGTCTTCGAGTTGGCGTGAGAGACTGCATGTGATCCCTCTTCTTTTCGAACAGACTTTGCTCATTATGCCATTCAGCACGATTGTAAATAGCTGAGGTGATAGGGGGCATTTTTTTTAACTCCAGCATTAGTGTGGAATGGTTGGCTGATGTTTCCGTTGGGAAGAACTGAAAGTTTTGCATCCTCATACATCGCTCTAATTATTCGAATTATCTTCTGGGGTACTACTCCTTTCGTTCTTAGTGCTTTCCATATAGCCGTTCGCCTGATTCTTGAAATCGACGAATATAAGAATATAGTTTATCTGAAATATTTTTTATGTTTTTTAAGCTTTAAAGTTAATTACTTAAACAACTAATACTTTTGAAAATCAAATATGCTTTTTATTAGATATCAATAATTTTGGTAAAAAAAAATAGCCGGCTCACTTGACTGTAAGCCATTGTAAATAACTTTCAAATGTGTTAAGCAGTTCTTTCTTGCAGCGAAAATTTTTTCTGTATTTAATTTTTTATAGTCATCAAAATAGTACGAAGATTATACAAAATTTTTTTAAAAGTACAGATTTTGTATAATTTACAAAAAGTGGCAACCCTGTAGCTGCTGCTATGGTAACTACCACACTGCTTATGTTCTACGTGTTGCGTGGCTGTGTACAAAAGTTATTTTGCAGGTGTTAAATACTTTCTCATTGTGCTACATTCAAGCGAAAATACTCTTTCTCCGCTCCTGTGGATTCATTCTATTTCTGAATTGTTTTTATTTTAATTTTTTTATTGTTTTATTTTCGTTGTATTTATGAGTTTTTTAACCGTCTCGCTGTTGGTTTATTTTGGTGGCTCTATCTCTAACTGCCACCAGTATTATCATCAACATCATCATTGCTTTCGTTGTCGTTATGCTGTACTCATGAGCCAAGGACAACGAAAATGAAAAAATTTTAAAAAAGTAATAAAAAAGAAATGGTGAAAAAATAAAATTGAGCAAAAATTTGCAACAGCTTCTCGAAATGTATTTCTTGTGGTCCCAAAATGAGAGTATAAAATTGGTTAAAACTTTAAGGGCATTTAGTTCAATACGCTATAAATTTCAAAAAATTTGCTAAAAATACAACCTTAATAAAAAACATCGAATATTTAAAAAAAAACATCATATTGGAAAATGAAAATTCCTGAAAAGATACACCAACATATCTGCATTTAAAGCTATAAACTTATTTATGGAGTTTATTCTATTGGTTTGATTCAAGGCTGCCGAATATCACTCTGTCAATGTGACAGACAGTTATCAACAGCGCTACAAATTGCGTATTTATCTGTGTTACCAATTTAATTTTGGGTATTAAGATTTTACTTTTGAATTAACTTAGCTAAATAGATGGTTTTAGTATTTACAACAACATTCAAAAATAATGTTGATTTTCTATAAACTGACGCATTATGCCATCAGTCGTGCTAAGGCGTAAGTAAAAGTGTTGAATAAATTTGTATTTAAGGTGGAAATTAAATAAGTTGGACATCCTGTACAAATATAATTGTTTTATTCAATGCAATTTAAAAGAATTAAAACGTTTTAAAAAGGTTAAAACGTAATAATATTAAACGAAACTCTCCTTCTCCCGTTTGTAAATATAGTTGTCATGATATCCGCAAACACAGATTATCCATTATTCGGTTTCAAAAGTAATGTTAGATTAAACACACTTAAAGCTATGATCTTGATAAAATCTTTATTACTTTTGTAAGCGAATCGGGCCCAGATAAATGTCATCAACACTTTTAAGGAAAGACCCTTGACCAAGGTGAAGTAAAGATCTCCATGTTTAGTCAAAAATTACAACAAAATTTTGGCGTCCATAAGTTACGCGAATTGGTTACTGATTTTGAAAGTAAATCTAGTAGTAGCATTATTCAAGCGTTAATCGATTGATGATGATTTCTCAGAGCATGCTAATCATGAATCATTAGCATGGCAGTTTGTTTGACAGTTAACTCTTGCATCAGTTCTATCAGTATTATAAAATACCCTCTATATTAAAAGTCTATTTGTATTGTAACACGTATTTGAAATTCATTCTTGGAGTAAAAGTTAATGACAACGTCTCAGACAAGTGCAGTTAATTTTTGGATACACACCACATATACATACATACATACATACATGCAAACGATCAAGTTGTAAGTAGCGGAAAATTAATCCCAAATTGTTGTGTAAGTAGTAATGGATAATTCCTTTCCAATCCTACCAAATACTTAACACAATCTTGACTTTCTCAAGGTCAACTAAGGGAACTTTAACGCCCTTACATTGTACTAGGTTTCTGTACATTAGTAATAAAAAGGCGGACGATCTTAAAAAACAATGTGTAAAGTTGCACCTAATTGGCCTCTAGCGATTCTGTAGGCTAATAAAAATACACAAAAATTAAGTCCTTAGGAATTGCGGGGAGAGGACTCTTGAACAAAAAAAAAAGACAACAACAAAACAGGCAGAAAAGAAAATAAATAACAAACAAAAACAAAACAAATATGAACTAAAAGAAGTATATGTTTACATTCGCATGGTTATCTGACATATCAAGACGTTCCAAATCTTTCGAAGTATTTTTTACTCAGCCATATAAAAAGTACATCGATGCGGTCAGCAGTCAGTTTATTTGGTGGAAACTCAGCGAGTAAAGTCTATTGGATATAAGCTCAGTGTGTAGAGAGTTTGTTGGTATAAACTCTGAGTAACGAGTAGTTGGAGTAAATTCAGTGAGAAGATAGTTTAATGTGCATAAACTCTGGTTCAAATGGTAGTGATCGAAACTAAGTCGTCACAAAACGAGAGTGAAGATCTTTAGGTAGAAAAATCTGTGAAATAGTTGTTAATGTTTTACACAAAAGGTTTTAACTGGGAGTAATTAGGAATATACTCGTATGTTGTTGCTTGTGAAAAGATTACAGGCAGTGGTGCAAGAAACTGTGTTAAATTAAGAATTATTGAACTAAAACCAAACACAAGATTTATTTTTATTTTAACTGCAATCAATGAACTTATTAAATTAGCGTTTTTAAAAAGTAAAAAACGTAACAATATATAAAAAAAAAAAATTTACATTTTTATCTTTTTTAAGATTTCCTTGCCCAAGTAAGTATTTTTCATTTGCAAACACACTCCTGGAAAAACTTCATAAATAACCTTCAATCAATAATGTTAAAGAGGCTTCATCTTAACCCAATAATCGTTAATTAAAAATAAACTATTGCTTAAACACACATGTTAAAGTTTTTTTTTTTTTTCTTCTTCTATTTTGTCGATAATTAGTGTAACAGAAGGTGGAAAAAAAAACTCCAACTGATGACTTTGTGCACATGAAGGATCTCTTCACACAACTAATACAATCAACATCCTTTTCTTCTTTTCTTTCCGGTTAAAAACATGCATGAATTACGCTGCTTAAACAGTATAATCAGCATTGACTTTAACATCATCACTATCAGCAGCCCCGATACCACACCGGTACCCGGCATTACAATCGTTATTAACATCAACGCCATTAGCAGCAGCAGCCAGCAAACAAATGAACAAAATGGAGAAAAACACGTTGTTATAGCCGTAAAATGAAAAAAAAAAATATAGAAAAATGGTAACAACTGGCCACTGGACACTGGAAGAAATAAACGAACTCCTATTTCCGGTGTTAATGAACTAAACATCCTGCTTAACTCATGTTGTTGTTTTTATTGTGCTGCTGCTGTTGCTGCTGTTGATGATGATAATAACGCTTTTCCAACTTAACTATTGAACATTTTACCATTTAAACAACTACGCTAATAACAAATAAAAGGGAAAAAATTTATATGAACAGGAGAGAAAATAAATTAAAAATAAAGAAATAAAATGTAGAATGAGAAAGAGAAAATAGAATACAATAATATCCTAAAGAGTTTGTTCCGCCATAGAGAAGGAAAAAAAAACAGCAGAATACAAAAATGTTTAACGAAGCGAAACAAACTGAATGCAATGAAGAAAAGCAAAAAAAAAAACAGTAGATTTATAAAAAGAAAAGGATTTTTAATATGAAAAATTAACCTATTGGGTAAAAACAATTTATGACTATTACAACACGATAATGCACCTGTCACTACTTTTGATTTATGTTTTATGTTTTGATCAAATGCATGATCATAATGGTTATGAATTATGGATATTTGGATGTACAACAGGATCAAAAACACGAGAGGAAGATCTCCAAATTTTTCATAGCTGTGAAAAGGCAACTTTTGCCGTAGATATTCTGCTCAGAATATCACTGGAAATGCCGCCATCCGACGAGATTTCACTACCTAGGTAGCTGAAAGACTCGACATTTTCTATTAAATCATCACCGACTTCAAAACTTTCGTCAGGATTGTAATCATTAGTAAGTAAATATGTCTTCCAGCTAAGCATGTCTAGGATAAATGATGGTTGCCTAGGAATAGTGTAGTCTGCATATTTGGTATAGTGGTGCAGAGTTTTTGATTTTCATAGACTCATACCATTTTTATCTTTTTTCTCTGAGAGGTGTCATCAAATGATGTTATCGTGTTTTAATATATGGCTGGCTGAAGTGGCTTCTACGTTGGAATGCGAAACATTGATGGAGAATATTCGGAATTCTAACATATTCTGCTTATTTTTTAAATCACTTGATGTATTGTGTTGTTAATATAACGCACCGCATCATCTAAGTTTTTTGCATAATAAGTCCTTAAGTCTATCAATAAGGTCATTATTTCGGTGGTATTCTATAGACTATTATCCTTAGGTCTGTTATCCTTCAGGTCCTGTCACAATATTGTTACGAAAATAAAAATGCCTAAAAGTATATATACTACATTGGTGCCTTTAAAACTCTATTGTGTGATTTTAGTCTATTGGTTTGTGACAAGACAGTCAATGTGTCTCTCTGGTAATACCATACGGATTTTTGAATTTGTCAGCATTGCGAAAGCGACCATCTTCGGGTAACACGATCTCACTTTTTTGAAATTTGAGATGGCTTAAGACTCTTCCAGAACTTTCTAAACTGTAGGCATTTAAGTATATAAGGGACGCAGTCAGTTATATTTTGGCAGTCATTGTGTTAAATTGTAATTTAACAGTCATAAAGTAAAGTCGTGTTAAGGCGTTCGTAAAAGTGTTTAGTAATTGTGTATTAAGTGGAAGTAAAATAAGTTGCTGTATAAAGTAAAAGTGTGGGAAATAAAAGACTATAAAGTAAAACGTTAAATTCGCTGCATTTATTTTTTTACGCAGTTTACAATAAAACAACTCAAACGTTTTAAAAAGGTTAAAACTTAACAGTATATTACATGTTACTAAAAAGGTAAGCACACTGATATAGCATCCAATCTGCATTCTTCTTCATTCTCAAGCAGTTTGAGCTTATATGTTCTTCGTCGTTTTCAAATCTTTGCAGGTACTTTCTGAAGTACCTGTACCGATGGCATTGATAGTCTTAAAACCTCATAGTACACAATGTTCAATAACACAAGCTTACAAAAAATAATTTTTGAAACTTATATTTTTAAGAAAGGCTATCTCTGGTAATCTATTACCACTTTTAGTTTGTTCAGCTCTACATCACTTGATAGACAAGTTTTTAATGCTCACTGCTGCTTGCAACATTTTTAACGTATTATTCACGAACTTTTAGGAAATGACCAAGTTATATTTGCTGATTTGTCGTAGAATTTAGAAAGGATTGGTCATAATATGTCCCTCAAAATTCATTCTTTACATTCTCATTTGTATTGTTTTCAGAAAACGTTGAAAACAAAAGTGAAGAGCATCGTGTATGCTTTTACCATGATATAAAATTCTTTGTGCGATACTATCGAGTCTGTTGGGACCAGTATATGCCAGGAGACTAATGTCGAAGTGCCATAAGAGAAACGAGTTCGACTTTATATATCGGGTCCAACATCTAACGTTTTTTTTTTCAACTAGTGCTTATTTCGTGAATGGTAACACTTAGCTCATGTCTGATTTGACAGATAATTAGTTTTATCCTTCCGCTGAACGAATATGGTTGTGTATACGCTTGAACAACGCTGGGAAATATTGCGACATTACTTTGAAAATCATGGTAATGTTGCAGAATGTGTGCAATGTGTTCAGATGAAGCTCATTTTGATCTTGGCGAGTATGTAAACAAGCAAAATTGTCGCATTTGGGTCACAGAAAACCCGCTCGCATACATTGAAAAGCCGATACACCCAAGAAGAGTCACTGTTTGGTGCGGATTTTGGTCAGAGGCATAATTGAGCCATTTTTCTCGAAAATAAGCAGGGAGTGGCCGTTACAGTCAATGGCGATCGTTATCGGGCCATGTTGAACGAATTTTGTTCACAAGAATTGAAGAGGAGGATATTAGCAACATTTGGTTGCAACGGGACGGCGCTACGTGCCACACAGCCGAAGCTACACTCGATGTTTTGCGCCCTGTTTTTGAAGATCGCATTATCAGCAGCAGAGCTGATGTCGTTTGACCACTTCGGAGCTGCGATTTGACACCGTTGGACTATTATTTGTGGGGTGCCATCAAATATAAGTGTTACGCCAACAAGCCAGAGGCAATTGACGCTTTAAAGGACAATATTCGTGAAGCCATTGGTGATATACAGCTGCACACAATCGATAATGTGCTTAAAAATTGGACCGATCGTGTAGGCTACTGCGTGGCCAGCCGAGGCAGCTATTTGAATGAAATTATTTTCCATTATTAACCGGAAGGATTGTACTTTCAAATAAAAAAAGAAATTTGAGAAAATATTCAGTAGTTTTTTTATAGGATTTTCAAAAATAAAAATATTTGGCGGACCCATATTAAAAATAAAGTAAAACCATTAATTTTAATTTTTTTTTTTTTCTAAACTGAAGTAACATCAGTTATGGTTTTAGTTTTTAATAAATATCTCAAGAGTTTGACGTCTACGTTTTTTTAGCATTTTTCCCACAGTTACTCCCCCCCACATGTTTAATTTATGTACAAAAATCGTGTAAACTTGTGCAATATTAGGCTCACAGAGATATTTGTAGGATAACGGCAGTGTCATAATACTCTTATGTTTTATTGTCCCTTTCGCCTTTTTGGTTTTAGGTAACCTTTTACCATAGCCCGGTTATATTAAAGTGCATTTAGTGCATTCTGATGCAACCGTTATAAATACGTTGCCAGTTTATTGAGTTAAAAGCGTCTGTTACTTAAAGTGAGATAACAAGAAAGTAATCCAATGTTAGGTTGAGATGCAGTTTTGTTGTTCTTTAATGTTCTTTTGGTAAACAGAGTTTTTAAAAACTAAAATCAATCTACTTTAGCTATCAATCTGTTAAATGGGATTTTTTATAGGATTTTACATTTTGTGTCTAGAGGGTATTTTGGATGATACGTGATTAAAAGTTTGTTACACTTTGGAATGCTGACCTGTACAAAGGTTAAGAATGTAATGTAGGAATTTCTGCGATTATGTAATAATTTATGCGCTGCTACCAGCATTTGACGAATTGGGGGTTTTTATTCTGGGTCGTAAAAAATTCCACGGCAAAGATCGCCTTGTAACAAGCGACTTAGACAGAATCAACTCCTTTATTAGAGAGACGAAAAAAACACTTGGAATTGATAAGATCAGCAATAAAATGATGGCAATAAAATTAATTCTCTTTATATTTGGTGCCATTTTGTAATTGAAAAATATCACTAATCTTCATGATTCCTAAACCTGGAAAAAATCAGACAAGGATGGAATCATACAGACTTATAAGACTTTTGTCCAATATATCCAAGTTATTTGAAAAAGCTCTGATAAATACATTGATTCCGATATTAACTGAAGGAGAATTTATTTCAAATCATAAAATTAGATTTAGAAGCCAGCACAGCGCAATCGAACAAACACATAAACTAGTGAATGTCATAAGAAGGACTTTTGAGGAAAAAAACTTTGCTACGCTCTTTTTATCGACTTCTCTCAGTCATTCGATAAAATATGGCATAAAGGCTTTATAACCAAACTAAAACAAAATTTGCCAGCAAATGTCTGTAACCTCTGAATGAATCTCTGACTATTGTGGACGATCTACATCAAGGAAGTATTTTGGGACCAATTTCTTATCTGATAAGAAGAAAAGAAATCGCAAGATATTATGAGAAATATTTCAAGAAGTTAGAATTTTACCCGTACCCACTATCCCGTGTAATCTTTAATGAGACAGGCCATATCCGATTGAAAAGACGAAATAATGCTGATATAATACAAAGGCGATTATGCAAAAATAAAAATAAAATAAAAACTAAGCAGTCGGATGGCTCTAGGAAACTTGCAGACACTGTGAAAACTTTGGTGCGGTAATTGATACATAAACCGTGCCGTGCCGTGGGCGATTGTTAACGTAACGTAAATTTTAATAGTTTTTGAAAGAGTACCAAAGAGACTCCTAAAAGAAAAGAGGTTAGCAAAACAAACTTATAAAATTAATTGTAAATAGAACAACAAACAGTCCTCAGAACATTAACTTAATATTTTTAATTGCTATAGAGGAGTGATCTATCGGCCAAATTCTCGCCACGGCTTCGTTCGCATACTTCTATCAGTCGGTCTATAATTTCAATGGCTCTGAAACAAAATTGAGGTTCAATGTCGTTAATGTGCCGAACGGTGTTAAATCACACGGTCATTGAATTTTTCGCGCAAAAGAGGCTTCAGCAATCTTAACAAGCTGTTCAGTTGTGTACATGTTGTGTACATGTTGTGTACATGTTGTGTACGTGATTGAATTTGACAAACACTGAAACAAAGAAATGTCAAAATAAGTTGGGCAAAAACTTGACGTTAAGGTGTGACTTACATTTAACATCGTGCATTATGTATGGACCACCCTTTAGTTACGACCTTAGATCAGTTTACTCAGTATTGTTCTATTATATTGTGGTGCCAAGCACAAGCCACCTAAGTTCTATATTCCAACTGGTATGTCTCTATGATAAAGGCTTCATTGACGTTGGCAGAAGCATTGCATTATCCGGTGTTGAGAACGCTGTGCTTTCATGGGTTAAAATTAAACCAAAAATATACAATATTGCCAATATAGCAAATGATTTTATTTCACTTTTTTTTCTTGTTTTTGTATAAATTTTGTTGAATATAAATATTTTGCTTTTGTTGCTGTTGATGTTGCATTTTATTAGTATTTATTGTGAATCATAAAGTAGTAAATGATTATATAATCTGTGAGAGTGTGTATGAATGGATACACAAATGAACCTCTGAATATACACAAGCACATAGAAATTGTATCGAATGCAGGCAAAATGAATGAATGAATTCATTTTTTTTTCTTTTAATGCCTGAACAAATTCATGAATTTGAAATGGAAATGAAAATATTATAAACCCACCAACAGCAATGTCTTTGACTAAATAACAAATAAAATTCTTCTTCTCCCGGGACTGTAATGCACGTTATAAAGGCATTTAAGCAGCATTGGGTGTGAGTCCTCATATAAATATAAATTTTTGAGCAAAACTTTACCAAAAATTTATTAAGTGTGTGTGAGTATTGCTTATATTGAATGTTGCATGATGTATTACATTACGTTTGTGTGTCTGTAGAAATTTAATTTAAAATAAAAATAACAATTTTCACAGCATTTTTTTTAATTTTTCTTTAACATTTTCTTTTCGACTTGTGTTTTTTTTTTTGAAGATTAACAGTAGCAAAGAAAAACGAAGCACATACAATCCGACTAAGAAAGGCATAAATTTTAGAAAAAAAATGAGCACAAATCCGACATAATCAAAATGTATTGCATTGAATAAATGAAACATGCCAAAGCAACAATAAGAAATTGCGTTTTGTTAACGTTTAAAGCTTCCAAAAAAACGCCCTCTTTTCAACCGAGTTAATCCACCGATTTGTCACCCACAACCGTTGCACTTAGTGTAACGGTAGAACAAAAGTTGGAAAAGAAGAATTTTTTTTTTATAAGAAATATTATACTCGGTAGTTCAACAAGGATTCTGTTTCCTTAATAGTAGCATATTGGCATAATATGACAGTCATAGTAGCAGATTTGGCAACTGTTGCAATGAACACAAATTCAATCGAAAATAGCTTTAAAATACTAAAAATTTAAGAAAACGGTGAAGAATACATTTCATAAAATTCGTGATAACTTCAATAAAAATAATTGTCCTTTTGTGATCGCTATTACGAATTTGGTAAAAAAAATTGATTTGATTTAACCCCCATACGGAGGTCGTTCGAAAACATTACCGACGTTACTTGCCGTGCTGAAAAAGTCCATAATTGTTAATTTTTCGACGTACAGCTAACACAGGCGCCCCAACTTTGAAGTCGATTTTGTATTTATTCAAAGGAAATGATTCGGTGACATGCTAAAAGGTAAACTAATATATCTTTATACGGCCTAGATAGTTTCTGAAAATGAAGGTTGTAAATCAAAATCCCTTTAAACGATATGAATATGTATTGCGTTTGCTTTCCTTACACATTTAGTTAAAAAACGGTTAATCCACGTTTTTTTTTTTGCCGAATGTATTTCAAACAGGCCATTATAGCGAAGAGCAATGTGAGCAATATTCGGAGAATACGGCGGATACGGCATTTGATCGTTTCTGATATTTGTTTTGAAGCTTTTGCGACATGAGGTCGGGTGTTGTCATGCAAAAGAATAAATTAATCATGTCTGTCTTTATACTCCTTCCGTTTTTATCATAATGCATGATTCAAATGAAGTAATTGCAGTCTGCTCCGATCACCGAGTTTGGAAATATACAGACTTGGCAGCAGTTATAAAACCCAAAAAAAAACCTTAAAAAAGCTAATAAAACCCGGTGGGTTGGGTTTTTTTTAAAAAACCCGGGTTTTTGTCAATCCTGTTTGTAGTACAAGCCATGTTATGTTGCGGTTAGAGGAGTTGTAGGCTTTTATAAAGTCTATAAATGACAGGAACAGCGGCGGGTTATGTTTATCATACTGTTCTATGATTAGTCTAAAGCTGCTCATGTGAACAACCTCTAAATAATTAGGTCGAAATTCAATTGAACCGGTAAAATTCTATTAAAAAAAAATTGCTGACAACTAGTACACTCACGATACAGCGCCAAATATTGCAGTCTTTTCCGACAACTTTTTTTTATATTTTGATCAGTAATATTTGTTTCAAGTCCCTTGGAACAACCATCGAGTTCCTTATTTCAGTAAAAAGTGGCCTCAAAATGTCAGCGAACAAGCTGGGGCTAGACTTGTATGGTTTCGCAAGCCTTAGCATTGTTGAGTATGTTGGATTTCGCAATTTACTCTTTTCTAGAGGAATCGTAGATTCAAATTAGTATGCTGAATTCATTTAAAATATCAACTGCTTTTTCTGGTAAAATCAGTTTCTTGTCAGCAAGAAAAATTTCCATTTTGGCTTTCAAAACTCAAAAGTAATTATTGAGGAGCTTTTGCATGCGGTATATGAGAATTTGTCTTCAAATTCAGTGAATGGATCAAGAAATCTTAGCAACTCAAGTTTGGACAATTATTATTGATAAGAGTATCGCTTTACATGTGGTTTCGACGGAAACCAAAGTTAAGACTTGGTTTAAACCATTGCGTTCACACTAAAAGTTTTCGTAAATCTAGTATTAATTTTTATTGCGCCAGCAACCGCTGCAGCTGTTTTTGTTTCTATAAACAAATTAAGAAATTTTTGCATAGAAAAAGTATCCAAAATACATATTTTACATTTTGTAAGATTAATACAAAGTGAATAAGAGCTTTAAAACAATGAAAATAGTGCAGTTTTTTTTTGTTTATATTTTTATTGAGCACCATTTAAATTATCAGTTGGTTAACATTGGTAGCACTGAAATTAGTACATCGAAAACCAATTCAAAAATGGTTTTAACACAATAAGGTTTCAATGATGGTTTTAAAGTTAAAACCAACTTTTACTTTTAAACCACTCAGGGTGAATTCATTATAATCTAGAAACCGAATAGAAAAAGACCAATAATTTAGCCAAAATGTGATTGAACATTTCGACAAAGTAATCGACGTCTGGTCGTGGTGAACATCTGTCGCCTATCATTTTGAATTTTTGAATGTCAAAATCTACTCGCTTTTCAACACAACAAAAATTCGATTGACTTTTATCGGGTGATTTTCTTGGCAATACTGTTTTTGTCAACTCAGCTGTTTTCGTGTAACATGTTATTGTCAAACCTGTTCAGTTTGGTGCATAATTTAACCATGAATCGACTTACAAACAAACAACGCTTTCAGACTATTGAATTTTATTATCAGAATTCATGCTCGGTTAAGAGAATACATCGTGCACTTCTTCAATTTTATTGTCAGCTTATTTCTGATTGAATGCATACGTGAACAAGCAAAATTGCCGGATTTGGTATGAAGAGCAGCCAGAAGCATTGCAAAAACAGCCAATGCATTCCGAAAAATGTACTGTTTGGTGTGGATTATGGGCCGGTGGCATCATTGGTGCGTACTTTTTCGAAGACGAACGTTATTATGCCATAACTATAAATTGTTTTTTACTTAAAATAGAGGAGCTGAGGTATCAACAAGACGGTGCCATATGCCATATAGCACGTGAAACAATGGCCAGATCGAGAAGCGAGTTCGGTGAACAGTTTATTTCACGTTTAGAGCCAGTCAATTGGCCGTCAAGTTCGTACGATTTAACCGCCTTTAGACTATTTTTTGTGGGGCTGTGTTAAGCCTAATGTCTATAGGGACAAGGGCGCAAAGGTTGACGCACTAGAAGCCAATACAGAAAATTTTTTTAGTGAGATACCGGCGGATATGTTGGGGAGAGTATGCCAAAATCGGCCCATTATATGAGCCATTGGGGCGTAGCCGCGGTCAACATTTAGATGAAATCATCTTTTAACATTGAATTATATAGATCGTTTTATCGACATAAATGAAGATTTCATACAGTTCTCCACATTTATGTGTTTTTTTTTTAATTAAATACGAAAGCACTTAAAAAACTATCCGATATATGTATAATTTTTTTGTTTTATTTAGTTTCGAAAAATAAAGATATTTGATAGCATAATTGTTTCTCTGCCCACTGTGCACCACAAGACGTATAAGCAAATTTAACTGCAGTTACGTAAACTTATATCAAAAAAAAAAAAAAAAAAAAAAAACAGGGCTGTTGATTAGTCAATGGTTAAGGGTAAACGTGGTGATGGTGGTAATGACTGTGACAGTGTCACTCACTCATTCTAGCATGGTGCTGATTGTGTGCAACATTGCGTTAAAGAAAACGTTGTTGGAACGACAAACAAGAGGATTAAGTAACTAAATAAGAAAATATACGTAATCAATATGAACAGTTAAGACGGCGACACTTGCATTAACAGCGTTTGCTTTCTTTTCCCCTTAACCTACCAAACATACACATAAACAACTTTAAGGTAAATAAGCAGCAAGTGTATAGCGTAGTAATCAACCCCATTGTGCGGGGTAGGTTAAAGAAAGATAAACTTTTTTTAGCATTCTTATAAAAGGGTGGTGGCTCAAAAATAATATTTAACAGTGATTGAGGAAAAATTTTTTTCTATAACTTTATTTTTGTTTCTTTTTTTACAACACATGCTGTGTTAATATGGGGTCTCAAACAATATACAGATTGCGTTTGAGTTCACACAATCTTCATGCTAGATTTGACGACACAGATAAAGTATAAATTACAATTTCATTTATTGGAAACTGAAAGGAATGGCATTAAAAAACAGATTTATTTATCGTTTTATTTAAAGACAAACACAAAAACAACAGAGTAATAGGCGTGTTAAAACATGCATACGTGGAGCGGAGTCAGCAAATAAATTTAATGTGTATTAAATGAAAGCCCTGACAAAAAAACATTTAGCCAACATCAAAGATTTCCAATAAGTGATAGAAATAATTGATTGCTGTTATAAACATTAAAAAATATATAAAGTTGCCCCCTTAGACTTTTGCAATTCTGCATCAATACTCATGCTCAACTCTACACAATTCAAGTCAAGCGGGAGACGACTGTATGAACGATTTTAAAATCCTTTTTTTTCTCCCTCTACGGAAGCAGAAACTTTCATATGTATACATCATATAAAGGCAACAAAAATAATCATATGTCATTCTTGAATGACAGCAATTAATCTATGAATTAATGTCAATGTTGCATGCATTCAATGTGGTATTTAACGGTCAATATAGTCTACACAGCAAACTCTAGATGTCTGGCTGGCTGCCTGTCTGATGACCATCCGTTTCAATGGCTTACCTATGAGCAGCCTTTACCCGGCTGTACTATTCCATTACCAACAATGACCATAATTTTTGCCATAACAATTATTTTCGCGTATCATTGTTGCAACATGCATACGCGGTAATATAAGGGGCTTACGTTTAACTAAAAGGAATTGTGTCTGCTCATTGACAACAAACATTGTTAGAAACTGTATAATGGCTACCACCTTAATGCCGTTTTGTTGGGTGTCAAAAAAAAAAAGAACACACGGATTAACATCACATCTCTTCCAAACAACAATATTCATACAATAGTAGCAATAGTAAGAACAACAACAAATGTTATTTTGCATACTACCAAAAACAGGCAAAATGCTTTAAATGATTAAAAAATAAAAAGTAGAAAAAACATATTTAGTAGGGACGTAAATACTTTAACAATATTGAACATTTCCATTATTAAAAAATTTAACATGACCTTTTATCACATGGTTTATTATGAAAACAAACCTTTGTAGTGAAAAGATCATCGAAAAATTGAAGCAACGCCACTAATTGAGGAATGAGGGACAAAAAGAAAATGGTAGGTGTGAGTAGCAGCAGCGAGACTCCAAACTACCACCGCACCAAATTTAAAGAAAGTGTTGGTTCTAGAAAACGGTAGATGCTAGCGTGAAAATCTATTCTAAATAATTGCTACAATCATGGTTGGAAAAAAAACCAACCCACCGGGTTTTATTGGGCTTTATAATGCTTCCTAATCTCGTTCTATTAGACAACATTTTTTATTTCTTAGTCAAATTACGTTGTCTTAGTATTTTTAATGCAATTTTGCTGTGGTGGCGTGGTGTAGTGGTTAGAGCGTACGCATAACAACAAAAGCGGCCCAGATTCGAGCCGCAGCAGAATACATGACGAACAAAATTTAGTTGTGATTTCGAGTATGTTTAATAAAGAGACTTCAACTTCCCTCCAAAAACTCCACCTACAAAAAAATAAAGAAGAAGATTTTCCAGATTTGCTTCGTGATTATGACAAACATCAGACGAATGAGCAAGAGAAAACGCCATCTACCAGGAAAAAATTACAATGCTAAAGTAAAGATATCCACCAATTAGCAAGGATATTTACCACTACACAATCATATGGAAGAGGCTACATCTTACTTTGCTTAAAAGATCAAATTAATTAATGAAACAAAGTAATGGATGCTTTGTGGAGAGCCGCAATCATTGCGGCGTTGCGTACTATGGGCTGCTTAAGCAGACTGCGCTTGCTTCGTTTGAACCGTGCATTTTGAGAAAAACGGCCAGAATACAAAGACAGACATGACAGCGCTCTGCTTCCCATCACAAAAATTGAAATGATTGTCAGAAACGAGCAAACTCCACAGCCGCCGTATTCCCCAAACATTGGTCCCTCTGAAAATAAAACACTAATTTTCAATGAGAAAGCAAAATACATTTTATTCAATTTATTGGCCATTGCTGGCTACATATTTTTCCTATCTTTCACGCAATTTGTAGACCACATGCGAATAAAATTTTCCCCCTTTGAAGCAAACCAATTAGTCACCCAATTTTCGACTTCCTCGTGGGTATTGAAGTGCTTCTCAGCTAATGCGTGTTCCATCAATGAAAACAAATAATAGTCGGAAAGAGCCAAATATGGTGAATACAGTGAGTAGAGTAACAGCTCCCAGCCTAACGCTTTGATTGTATCCTGAATCGGTTTTGCTTTGTGTGCAGTTGCATAATCATGTTGCAAAATTACACTTTTGGTCGTTTTTCGATCAATGCATGGTTCGAATTGATCATTTATTGTCGGTAGCGATCTATGTAAACGGTTTCAGGAGGTTTTAGGAGATCATCACATCTTTATGGTCCCACCAAACATACAGCATTGTCTTCCAGCCGAATTGATCTGGTTTTGCAGCCGAAGTTGATGTTTGTCCCGGATTAACCCATGATTTTTTCTGCTGAAATAATGATCACCATATGCCTCGACAGACATTCTACGCGATTCTGCAGCACTTTTCTTCAAATGAAAACAAAAAATTAATGCTTTCAGCAAACCATCATTTTTTGGTACAAAATTCGCCATTTTTAACGCGATGAAAATATATGATGTTGTTTGTTCACTTACTTGATATATACTGAATATGTTTTACAGATGTCATTACCAACACAAAAAATTCACAATAAATGTTCCCTATTGAGACATTTGTAGCTTGATGCTTACTTCATTACCGGATATGTTGCATTCATTAAAAAAAAAAAAGATTTAAAAATTTTTTAATTCTTCGTGAAAGCACCCATGCTTGTACGAGTAGTATAAGCACTTTGTCCGATAATAGAGTACCTCATTTTTAAGTCCATTGCCTAGACCAGCGTCAGGCAAACTAATCTTAGTGAATTTTGCAATTGTGGCAGTAATTTGAGAATCTCTCACTCAGGCCACTTTGACTGTATTTTTCTACTTGTTTTCTCTTTACTTCTCTTTGTTTATTTTTTGCTTATTTTTTGCCTATGTGTGTGAGTACGTACGTGCGAAAACAAAAGAGAAGAGCAGCTTTTTGCCAGAATCTGGCTTAGACCAATTTAGTACAAATTCTCCGTTATTATTCATTTTTATTTCGACTGTTGTTGAGTTTTGCAGAAATACCACATTTAAAAGTAGCTTCAAAGGCCTTTGCTCTCAAAATTAGCCTTATATCAACGAAAAGATAGTAGATATCAATATGTTATCAGTGTATGGATTAGGAGTAGTGTGAGTAGCTGGTCAGCTAGAGTTTTACCACAACTATAAACATATTAATATGGTCTTATAGCGTCTATTACTTTGTTCTTTAAATCGGAAAGTACTTGCTCCATTTCGAGGAAAATATGGCCTTACTGCGATGGACGAAGGACCCACACTCTGTCGAAACTTAAAAAAAAAAAATTTTCCGGCTTGTTTCAGTCAGCACTGGTTATTGGGGAAATATGCCAGCCATCTTAGTTTAGCCAGAAACTATTGCGAGGATGACAGTTAGTATTCGGTCGCTCATACTAGGCGATCTAAACTTTGCGGGCCTCAGCAGCATGGCGAATATAATCCCTAGTAGGCAGTTTCTGATCATCGCTAGTTCTATATTCCATTTTTCTCTTCATCAGCTAATACTATGTCGACGCTTAATGTGACACTTCCTGACCTCAGTCTTCTATATTTGTGAATGTAAACCTGACTTCGAAACACTTTGCCAGCTTTCATTTTAATTTATTTTGATTCCAAAGTCTAAAATATGTATGTGTAATAATATTTATGTCCCTACTAAGTAGAAAGAGTAGCAACAAATCACATACAGCACGCAGACGCATTTTACAAAAGTGACACATGTCTAATCGCCATCATTTGTCACAATGCCATCCAACAAAAGGCATATCACAGTAGAGCTATAGAAATACTTTCTAGCAGTAGTAGTAGCAGTAGTACAGACTACTAGTACGTTTATAAATGATATGAATGTTGCCAAAGGGGTCTCTATCATTAAGCCTTAAACCGAAACCCATGTTTATTGTCGGCATTTCTTTTTTTTCAATTTTTTTTTTCTTTTTTTTTTTTTTGTTTCCTAAAAGTCACAAAATACTTTTACACCCATAAACTCATATGCTGATTATTAAGTGGAGACGGCTAGAAATGATAGAAATAAAAGTTTTTTATTATTTATAAACATGCATCTGTAGTGTAGTGTTTTGTTGTCTTGTGTAATTGTTGGTTGTTATTTTTTTGCTTTTGCTGTTGTTGTCGTTACATGTTATACGTGTTGTGTTGATTATTATCATTTAAATCATTACTAAAGTGATGTGATCATGAAGAGTAAGTACTTTAGATAATGAGTAATATTGTAATGGTACTTTTTTTCGTGGGATAAAATCTAATTAAAAATTAAAAGAGCGTTAGCTAAAGCGAAAAAGATTTAAATGGTATATTGTTTTATAAATTATTTTGCCACAAAATCCAATTTGGTTAAAAAAAAGCTTTAACTTGAGCATAAGCATTTAGAAAAGTAAAGGTTATGAATTTCGACTTAAAGCCTATGGTACATGTTTTAAAGATAAATTCAGTTAAGGTATTTGTTTAAATATTTAATATATACTTAATACAGAATTAAATATTTAAACAAATACCTTAACTGAATTTATATATATTTCTATATATATATATATATATATATATATATATATATATATATATATATATATATATATATATATTATTATTGATAATAACAAAATCTGTATGCATTGTATTCTATAACATGGATACTCATATAAAATTGTCCCAGATGTTAATTTTTAAAATGAATGTCGCGATATGTTGACTCGAATTGTTTTCTTTATTTTGTATATCCTCCCAACAATAAGTTTACACGGTCTACATTTCTTTGAGCACAATATTGGCTAGGCCATCACTGTCAAAGGCGAATACTAAGTTTACGATTATGAATTCTTTGGGCCTGCAATAAAAGATATTTAGGCGAATTTGCGAATAAGTCACCAACCATAACACCTTTCAAAGTCGTCATTATCCCTAACATCGTGGTAATTCACCTTGAAAATTGAATATTGCGTATATGCGCTATCTAACAAATTCGCGACCTAAATTTAAACAGTGTTATACTGCATACATAATAAAGGCTGGTCCCACCAAAACGCACGATGTTAATTGTAAATAAAACAAAAAGTTTTCAAAGAATTATTTATATATTTTTTATCTATGACAACTATGTATGAAACAAAATATCGGGCAAATACTCATCATGGCTTCGGTGTCATACCTCTATCCGTCGACCCATATTTTCAATGACTCGAAGACATAATTGAAGTTCCATTTCGTTAATGTGGTGATTACCTCATCCTTTATCTCTTGAATTATTCTTGGCTTATTGACGTTTACTTTTCTTTTAAATATCCCCAAAGAAAGAAGTCCAACGGGGTCACATCGCCACAACATGAGATAACACGGTCATTGAATTTCTCGAGCAAAAGAGCTGTGTGGCAAGTGGCACCATCCCGTTGGAACCACATATTCTCCAGGTCAATATCCTCAAATTCTGGCCACAAGAAGCCCGTTATCATCTCGCCATAGCGAACACGGTAACTGCTTGAACGACCTCATTTTCGAAGAATTACGGCCTGATGACGCCACCAGCACATCAACCGCACCAAACAGTCACTCTTTGAAGAAGCATCGGCTTTTCAACAACCACTTGTGGATTCTCATCTGCCTAAACTCTGCATGTTAACGAATCCACTGAGGTGAAAGTGTGTCTCAAATCTGTATGGTCAACTAACCATTCGTCGTATTGACGACACTTGAAATGGTTAGTAGGCTTCAACTTTTGATTCCTCGTAAGCGTGTAAATTTAATTCTTTATTCAAAATTCGCATCAATGATGTTCGTAAGATGTTCTATTGTTATGCGACACTATCGCGAATAACAACAATGTTTACTGCAAAACGATCTTGGCGAGCAAGCACAGGTGTTTCAACATTTTCTGGTGACCGGTCTGCTGATTTTCGCGCGCAAGTCTCCCGACTGTGGACATATTTGGTCGATTATTTTGACCAAAAAATCACAATGTGCACGAAATGCAATTTAATTTGAATGCCCATTTTCGTTAAAGGCTTCAACAATCTTAACAAGCTGCTCAATTGCGTACCTCTCCATGGTTGAATTGGTCAAACACTGAACCAAAGAAATGTCAAATTAAGTTGGGCAAAAACTTGACGTTAATTTTTGACTCACAATTAACATAGCGCATTATGCTTGGACCACCCTTTGGCATCAATAGGCCCTTCGAGCGTATAACAAATTTCAATGAAACCTTACACAAACTTTATTTGAATTTAAGGGTAGAAAGTGCTTAATGGAAGGCCCTTATCATTTTCTTGATGAAACGTTTTCTTTGCCAGATGGAGTCTTTACTGTCCAAAAACTATGAATATTCACCAGTAATCGATTAATCTTTCTTTTGGGCAGTAGAAAGATCCACTTATACCTTCTTTGTGTATCGTCGAAATGTGGTTCAAAACTTACTATTTTTCTTTGAGAAAAATAGGGAAATGATACTACTTTGCTTAGAGGTCCTGTCGAGTAGAACAAGGATCTGTTTCTGAACTTTTCGAAACACCTAATAGACAAGCTAATAACTTAGCTGTATATTACCTTATTTTAAGTTTCTTTTCGGATTTGAAAAGAAGAGATACAGGTCTTTTAAATAATATATATGGCGCTTAAATAACCTTGAAGAATCTGGGTGTATTTCTCAAGCTAACAAATTTTGCATTCAATTTATAAATTTTTCAAGTTTAGATGCATTTTTGAGCACTAATTTATATGGGAACCGTATAAATTAATTAAAGAATTAAATTAAGTTATGAACAAAATGAGACTTACGGTTTAGAAATCCGTTGGAAATTGACGGAGTTATTAAGCGTTTTCTTAATGCAATTCATGAAAAAATCATACTTTTATAATTACAATATACGTCAAATCTTGGGAAGGACACAGGAAGAAAAATTTGACACCTACAATCTTTTCGTTGATTATAAAGCTGCTTTTGATAGCCCGATGGTCGATGAAGACAAAGGCCTTTGAAATTATAACTGAGTTTAGTATTTCTTCAGAACTCATCAGATTATGTAGAATGGCAATGACAAGGATAAGATCGTGAGTAAGAAGGGCGGGGAAGGGGTCCTCTCTTCTCACTCTCAGCAACAAGCGAGATTTCAGACTGGATGCATATTTATATTGCCACCTCTTCAATTTTCAGCTTGAGAAAGTATTGCGTGATGCAGAATTGAACAACAACAACAACTCATACTTGTCCAATATACCGATGGCATTGACATAATCTATCGACCACTGCAAGAAGTTACTGCAGCATTTGCAGTAATCAGAAAGGAATCCGCTAAAGTGGATCTGAAGGTAGTTGAGAGCAAGGCAAAGTTGATGGTATCAACGAACAAGCTGATACGAGAGGAGCACAAATTGTGAAGACAGGTAACGATAACTGCGAGGTAGTGGAAGAATTAATTTCCATTTATACTTTATTCTATAATAGTGGCAAATCGATGCTACTTTGGTCTCATCAACTGATTTAGGAATGGTTTTCTCTCCGATGAAACTTACGCTCTACAAAACGCTAATCCTACCAGTGATCTTGTTAGAGGTTTTGAGATAAAAGTTCCTTTTAAGATTTGTGGACGATTTATGACTTGATGGAATGAATTGAATTCTTATAAATCACGAGCTTTACTAGTTGCACACTGATAATAAAGCGGATCAAAATATATCTGTTAAGGTGGCTAGGGCATCTACTATGCATAAATGATAATGATCTCACGAGTACGACATTTGATCACTATCGTGAGAAAGTACACAAAAAAGGACGTCCCAGACTAGATGGAGAGACCAGATTAAAGAACTTCTTAGAAAACTTGACGTGCGAGATTGGAGAAATAGTGCTAAGATCGTAAGACCTGTAAATCTATTTTATTTATCCTACTCTGCCTAGAGGCGGCATATTTTATGCGACTATGCTGCTCTATCGAAAATCATATTGCAGGTTTTTAACTGGGGTCATTTGGATCCGGAGATGAAATCTTTTCCTATCAGAGGTTTACTCGACTTCATTTAAAGGGTGCATAAATTGCAGTTTAAGAATGGATTCTGATCTGCCTTTTCATATGAGGAACAATTGAATGGGAAGTTTTCAGTGGATGACTGTGGTTAACTGGGCGATCATATAAGACATCTTTTATGACTACAGTAGGACACAAAAAATAGTCTGCCAACAAACTGCTAACATTAATATTAAACTTATATTATGGTCTTCCTGAAATTTAGTATTACTACTAATATAAATGTTATATTCAATGTAGTGTCTTATATATAAAAAAAGAATGTGTGCTTATATATATGTTTGTTTGTTGGTTTGTTTGTGTCTTATGGACAGCTAAATGGCTGAACAGACTCTCTTAAAATATTTACAGTATCCCTGTGTCTCTGGAAGGAAATATAGTCTATATACATTTTTAAAATTTGAACTAGGATGTGCCACTCCCATACAAAGTATCTTTTATTTGTCTATATCTTCAATATGGTGACAAAAAATTCTCTAAATTTGGCCAAATAGATTCATAGTCAAGGCAAATCCTCAGTCAAATGCGCGTGGTACCTCTCATTCAAATTAAATATTGATTGTAGTATATCTTGAGAACAGTTAAAGCTACATTTTTTGTATTTAAGTCGAATGACTTCATAATCAATGCAGATCAGTGGTTGGAAAGTAGGCGGAATATCACAAGTAGGCGTGGTACCTCCTACCTATTTGATATGAATGACTTCACGTTCAATACGATTCACCAGGCAAAAAATGGGCAGAGTGGATCAAGTGGGCGTGGTAGCTCCCATATAAAGTACTTTTGTATATCTTAACACGGCAATAGTAGAAGTTTCTAAATTAGGTTCAAACAACGTCGTGCACAATACACATCATCAGTCAGTAACTCGGCGAAATTGGATAAGTGGACATCTTCCATTCATGCTAAATATTGAATTTTGTGTATGTGGAGAACGACAACTATTAATGCTTCGTTATCTATACTTATCAACCAAAAATCGGGAATACGTATACTATATAAAAATGAATGTGTGTTTGTTTGAAGACAGTATACAGCTAAAAGGCAGAACCTACAGCGTTTTTCTGGAAAGAACAAATAATTACAGACTTTAGTAAAAGTACAAATAATACGTATTAAAATATTTCAAATAATATATCAGCTATTGAGGCCATTTCGTTTAATGATATTTAAATTCAAAGGCAAAATCAATTAAATGGTAAAGCTCATTAAAAATCGAACATATTCTTCTAAGTAGATCTGCATTAGCATAGTTGGTTCGAAAATATCTTATATAGTTTTAGATCGTACTATACCAAAATGAATATATGTTTATTTGAAGATTGTATACCTCTTAAGAGCAGATCCTACAGTGTCTTTCTGGAAGGAACTGTAGGGTATTTTAAATGTTTGAATATATATCGGAAGGGAATAAAATGGGGAAAAATGTTAAAAATTATATCTAAGATAGTAGTTAAGATAATAATTGAGTTAGTGACGTTATAAAAAAGAATCGAGCAAGAGACAGTGTATGCCAATAAGTAAAATCTCAAAATTACACGTTATTTCAATATGCGTTGTTGGAATGGGATTTATTTTTTTTAACACATCAAACATTCAGTTGCTCGTTATTTCAAGGATAAAATAAGAAAGAAATTAAATATTAAACCCAAGGGTTTTTGAATATCTCTCATGTTATTTCTATATAAACGAGAATACTTTTAGTGACATTTTATTTCTCTATGCATTCATCTGCCTGACGAAATAAAACTTTATCTAAATATTTAATTTGTATATTTTTGCTCCTTTATGCATAAATAATTTACAAGATTTCGAAAGTTTTTCAAAAGTATAAATTTGTTTTGTATTAAAAAGTTCTTGTGCAATAAGAATGATATAAAATATTATTTCAAAATGAATTAATGCAGACACTCGTATATAATTTTTTTCTAAATATAAACTTTTATAAATAATTATTCAAATTTATATTAAAAGCCGAAACGAAGAAAATTAAAAGAAAAAGAAAAACCAATGTAAACATTTTCAATGGGAGAGTAGGAAAAAAGAAAAACTAAAGAAACGCAACGAAACAACATTTTTGAATCAAAAGTTATGAGACGCAAACGAAGAAGAAAAGAAGACGAAACTACCACGTTCTGATTCAAACGCAACGGTTAGCTGAACCACTAGATGAGAGCAGAAGACGTCTGAAGGTATGGTAAAAGGCTAAAACAAAAATTTACAACATCTGCAATTTGCCAGGCGTCTGGCAATTTGACAACAAGAATTTCACTTCAACCGCATTTTGTGTGTTCATTTTTAGTTGCTGTGATACTTTTTTGTTTTCTTCTGACTTCTTTCACTTGCAGTTGCGATTAAGCTGTTTAAGCGTTTTTTTCATTTATTTTCTTTGCTTCTACGTTCAGCATTTTTCTGCAATTGCTTGTATTCCACACTTGTTTTAGTGGGTACAAGTGTTTTGTATGAATGAAAGTGACATTTAATTTTTGTTTCCTCTCCTCTCTTGCTAGTGGCCATAAACGCAGTTGTTGTTGATTGTTGTTTTTTAATTTAAACAAAAATGATTTAAAATTATAACATCTGTATTATACGGAGCGTAGAGTCAGTCAGTCGTCGTTTGGCTTTTCATTTTTGAATTTAAAAAAAAAAAAAATAAGAAAAATCGTATAAATCTGGCCGTTTTGCGGTTGCCGTTGTGTTTTTTTCACTTCTTTTTCTGTGTGTGTATTCTCTTTCTGCAACGCGTTGAATTCATTTAATTTCTGTATTGGAGGGCTTAATTAAAATTGCTACAAATTTAACAAAATGACATTCAACAATTTATTTTATTTTCATGACTTGAATAGCTTGTAATGCAAAATTAATTAAATTTTAAGAATAAAAAATTACAAACAACAACAACAACACACAATTTTTTGTTCAATTAATATGACATGACTTGTTTATGTTTTCCTTTAATTTTTTATTTCTTTTTTGGCACGGAGTATTAAACTGAAGAGTCTGTTACTTATAATGGCAGACAGAAGGTGGGGTAATAGGAACACTTTTGATTTTGATTAGTGAAAAACATATTTTATGCTCCCTGAGTTATGGAAATTTGCTTAATGCAACTGAAAGCGGACTATATAGATTAAATTGAAAATAAGGTTGGGCAATCTATCGGTTTAAATTTGAACCAGCGGTTATTTCTGTCACAAAATTCAGTGTATTATCTTCACTGAACGAAATGAATCGATTTATGATTGAGCAACGTTGGAATTTATTGGAATTTTTTTCCAAAGCAAAGGCAAAAAAAAATCATCTTTTCGGATGAAACTCATTTTCATCTTGGTGGGTACGTTAATAAGCAAAATTGCCGTATTTGGGACTTCAAAAACCCAGAAGCCAATGCACCCATTACGAATGACTGTTTGGTGCGGCTTGTTAAGCGGAGGCATCATTGACCATATTTTTTTGAAAATGAAGATGGCGTAACCATAACGGTCAATGATAATGGATTTTTTGGGGCCCGCTCTTCATGGTATTGATGTGAACGATGTTTGGTTTCAACAGAATGGTGCAACTTGCCACACATCCTATGCCACAATCGATTTTCTGCGTCAAACGTTTGATGGCCGTTTAATTAACCGTAATTGTATTACATTTTAGCAGCTCATAGTACACAATGCCGCCTTGACCTCACCAAGAGTACAAAATTGCACTATAAATACTAAAACAAAGTGATTGTGTAAACAAACTAAAAATATTGTTGACTTGAACGAAATTTGGAAACAGTTATAAAACCCAATAAAACCCGATGGGTTTGTTTTTTTTTTAACTCGGGTTTTTGCCAACTCTGTTTGTAAGTTTTGTCAAATGCTACACTTAGCCATGGTGCTATGGCCGCTATCTACTATCAAAATCAGGAAAGCGCTATTGGAAGATACGTTAAAATTATCATAAGTACGGAAGACATGACAACGCAATATATTACCTGCTGTACTAATAAATACATTGGTATGATGCAAATTTTTCTTTTTTTTATCCCCTAAAAATCTACATATATTTCCTTTTTATTAGTGTTAAACATGCATATAAAAATTAAGTGTATTTAGTGGAAGATAATCATATGCAACTACATTTGTGTCTACCACATGCAGTTACTATATTATCATCCATAATTATTTTATAGATCATTACTTGTGTAAGTAATAATTATATTTCATCGTTGTAACAACAGAGCAGCAATATCATCAACATGTCGTCGAGACATAAAATTATGATCAGCATTAATTTATTTGCACAAACAAACCGTAGCAATAGCATAAACAATAACAACAACAACAATATGAACAACTACAAGACAATATGAAATATCATCAAGAAGAGCAACAAGAGTTATAGTTGCAGTAGAAACAACTGCAACATTTAAGTTGTAATTTTATTCTTTTTGGTTTTTCATCTTTGCATATGGATTTGTAAACTGAGTAACACCCTGAGTAGTAAAATGTGATGAACACAAGATAGGCAATGGAATTTAGACAAAATATATGTATGTTTTGTTGTTGTCGTCATCATTTTTTTACTTCACATTTGTTGTTGTAACAGCGGCTTGTAATTTTGTAAATATTTATTATTTCGTCTGTCGTCTGCAACTTTGTGTGAATTATGATGAACATCAACTAGTCAAGCACCACAAGAAACCTGACTTCTTAATAAATAAAACGAAATGAGAAAAAAAAAATGAAAAATAGGGACAAGAAATAAACATAGACTACACCGACCCTGACAACTCCACGATAATGCAATGATATGATGCAGTTGTTGCTGTAAATATTTATTTAATTATAAATTATTCATGCACTTTTATGGCTGCAAAACATGTGTTTTTAACACATGTCTTAAGATAAATATTTACAAAAAAAATCTAAGTGATTATCTGCTTATATCACTGATATTATACGCAAGTGTTTTTATTACATTCATATGTATGTGCAAAGACTATTATTAAATGGCCTAGCTGCGGATTAGGTGATAATGTAACTGAGACCGCTAATTAAATAAAAATTAAGCTCTCAAAGAAAATAGCGTAATAACTTCAAAATTTATTATAACGAAATTTGGTAGTTGATAGCGGCCATATTGTTAAAGCTACATCTGTCGAATTGGCTATCACTTAAGCTACGGTCACACTTCTTAAATACAGGTTGGGCAATTGGAGGTTAGGAAGTAAATTGGCTGCCAAATGATGAAATGTCAAGAATTGAGCTGTCAACTTATGTAGTAAAAAATTGGAAAATTTTAACTATGGAACGTTACACTCTTGAACAAAGAATTTTTTAATTGTGAAAATTTACTATCGAAATTGTGAAAATTTTACTGTATCACTTCGTAAAATTCGAGTAGCTTTTCCTCGTAATCAGGCTCCGTCTTATACCGCTGTGCATAATTTAATAGTTAAATTCGAGGCTCACGGTACTGTTGCTGACAGTAGATCATAACAATACGCTCGTAGTGGCCGTAGTGATTCAAACATAACCGCTGTACAGCAAAGTGTTGATAATGAGCTTGGAATATCAACTCGTCGACGTTCGCAGTAATTGGGCATCACCAGAGGAACTTTTCGCAGCATTTTACATAAAGATCTATATCTTCACGCTTATAAAGTTCAACCGGTTCAAGAATTAAAGCCAGCCAACAATTCCTTGCGTCGAACGTTTGTGAATTAGCTAATTGAAAAACTGAATGAAAATAACACACTTTCATATCCTTATTGATGAGGCGCATTTTCAATAAGGCGGTTATGTAAACAAACAAAATTGTCGCATATGGCGCTCACAAAGTTTACAAACAGTCCTCGAAAAAGCATTACATCCAAATAAAGTGACCGTATGGTGCGGTTTGTAATTAGGCGGCATTGTCGGCCCGTATTTTTTTGAAAATGAGCCAGGAATGTCCGTTATCGTGAATTCTCTGAGATACCAAACCATGATAAACAATTTTTTGTGACCATAATTGGCTAATACTAACATCAGTGATCTTTGGTTTTAGCTGGACGGTGCCAAAAGCCGAACAATTCAGTTATTGCATGAGAAATTTTCCGGTTCGTAATTTCTCGATTTGGCGATGTCAATTGGCCGCCTCGTCCCTGTGATTTAATGCCGCTGGATTATTTTCTATGGGGCCATTTGAAAGACCGGGTTTACGTGGACAAACCACAAGTAACTGACACTCTGAAAGATGAAATTCAGCACTGCACTGACGAGATAAGCGAAATTTTGTTGCGAAATGTGGTTCAAAATTTTGTGAAAAGAGCGGACGTCTGCCAACGTGCTAGAGATGGACATCATATTCCATTATTAATTTCCATATTTCTTTTTTAATTTTTATATTGGTTCACGGTATCGCGTGCAGTATGGCATACAAAACACTTTTTGAAACCACATTTCAACCAAATATAGTTCTTTCGTTATTGATAATAATTGAACTATACCTCGCTGCATTGACTGTAATGTAACGATATAATCGTTCTTGAAGAAGTACGGTCTAATGATGACGTAGGCTCACAAACCGAACGAAGCAGTTCATCTTTCAGGGTGCTTCGGCAGCTCTTAAACTGACTCTGGCTGCTATTTACACAAAATTGACGTACCGATTGAACGCGGACAGAGCCTGGGCAGAGGTTGATTCTTGCTTCACCTGGTCAAGGTTTGATATGAAGCGTACCAGCCAATTACTTAAACTGAACCTTTCGAGAATATTCACTGACTCTATCTTTCTCCACAGGATATTGTGTTATGAACATCCGCACGCAGAGTTACCTGCTAATGACTTCTGCCGAGGTTGCAGCTCGGTTGAAGCGGAGGCGAGCGTAATCGACTTTATCTGCTAATGTCCGTCTCTAGCTCAGTGGAGATTTTTCACATTGGGCTGCCTATTTCTCGATGGCCAGGTTCATTGGACTGCCGGGCTAGTTTTCGAGTTAACTTAGAGCAGCGCTTCAGTGCGTTGCATCTGTTTGATCATCAAGACCGATTAGTCTGAAATCTGGTGACAACCACAGGAACAAAGTGTTTCTTGATATGACGGGGCTGCCACTCCTTCGTCATCCAGCATAAGTTGCTAGATTTTATTAAGTATTAGCTTCAAATATGCGGGTAAAAATATCTAAAATAAGCTAAAAGTATGTATGTGAATGCGAATATTACCCTTAATTGTAAGTTTTCTATGCATAAGATAGAAAAAATCAACTTTTGTTCTCTTAAAGCCTTTTTTGTTTTTGCCCATGAATATGAAATAACATTTTTTAATTTAAATCAAATCTAGTAAAATTATTTCTTATACAAAATAGTGTATAAGTGTGATTCGATTTTGTTTCCATTATAAAAATTTTATGCCCATCACTTTTAAAATTAATTTTTTGAATTTCTTAAGAATTTTTTTGTATTTTTTTTTTATTTTTTATTTTTTTTGAAATTAAGTAAAAACTATTTCAATCATGTTCTCTTCTATCCTTTTTTTTCGTTCATCCAACTAAAATTCCTTTTGAAAACTAAATGTTCTCTAGACTTTTTTTTCTCTTAATTTCTTTAATATAAATTCCTTAACTATCAAGCAAAATTGAAAAGATGATGCTGAAAAAGAAAAAAAATTTAATTAATTTTTAAAACTAGAGCAACACAGTTTTATAATAGACAACAACTATTCTAATGTACATAGAGAGTGAATATGTAACGTCCATTTAACACGGATAAGAAGTTTAAACGTTTTAGCCTTCGAATTTTGTTAACAAAAACGAATTTTATTATTTTTATAGTAGAAGTTGTTTCCATTTTAATTTAATTTTATTTTAAAGAATTTATTTTTTTTTTTAATTTTACAAGTAGTTGCTGCTTTTACTGAGAGCAACTAAAAAAGGAGCACAATGAAAGCAAAAGGTGTACAGCAATTGCAGCAACAATAGAATATGAATGTTGTCTATGTATCTGAAATGCAAATATATTTTAAAATTATCTGTGTATGTGTGTGTTAACAATATAATATAAAATTGTACATTTTGCGTAGGTGTTGGTCGGTATGCTAGTCCGTTCCTGTTGCTCGCTGGCTGGCTGGCTGATGAGTTGTTGCACGTCCATCAAATGCAAATAGAAAATTTTAGCAAATAACACCAGGCATCAACCAACCATTGCTGATGATAATGACGACAACCATGATGATGATGATGGGGAAGGTAAGGAAGAAGACCATGTTGTTATATTCACTATACCTTTACATTTAACGGACTCTTGGCCATGAACGTTTTGTGTGCTTCACCCACATACATATTAATCCAAAAAAAAAGTTAATTTTCAACATGTTGCCATATTGTAGGTGCTACAGCAGCTTTCACTTGAATTGCATGAGTCTACTAAAAGGTATTTCATTAAGCACAACCTGTTTTTAAAACACACAGAATATGTGTAGGATATCAACGAAATTTGCAGTGTAGATTTCATAAGAAATGTTAAATTTTAAAAGGCTCTGACACATAAATTGGTCCGATTCGCCTGAGGGTATGGGTATGTTGGGTTTAAGAGCTGCTTTGAGATTAATGGCGGGTGGGTACGACTTAAGAAGCCTTGTAGGCATAGCTTTGTATTCTTGAAACCACATGTAGTTGATGTCCATGTTATCCAATTTAGGTCAAAAGAGGTTGGTAATCTTCGACGTATAACATTGTCCTGCGATGTTCTGGCCAGCGTCATGTCTAAAATCTATACCAAACGGTAAGTTTTTTCGGAATGCGTTGGACGCGCGTGAGTTTAATGTAAATTATATTTATATTCCTCGAAACTCTTAGAAGGAACGCAGGGCCGCTCTGATTTTAATAATTCAAGAAAAAGTCTAACAAAGCCAAATAGCGCAGTTCACATCACCTTCACGTTTGATGACCATTCCTTAGAACGATTATAAAAAAAATTCAATATGGTGTAAGGTATATGTCCATTGCTTTTCCTTGTCTATATTAGTAAGTTCAGGTCAAAACAAGTTGGCAATAATCGACATATAATGCCAGGCATTGATGGTAATGGACTGGCCAATGTTATGAACAAAGACATATGAAACAATGACGTTGCCAGCGCAAAATTCGCACGGAACAGTGAATTTTTATGGATGCAATAAACGCTCATAAATCTAATGTGAATTATATATTCATTGCTCTAAACTCTTACAAGCACAGTACAACCGCTTCGGTTTTAGTAATCACTGATAATTTGAGAGCAATGATAGGTCGATAATCCCATTCTAGTGTTGAGATGACTATATTTCATCCAGGAGTGCTGATAATAGCCACGTGCTGCTGTATAGGGCGCGCGTTCACCCAACGGACGACAGAGTCTTTTTTGTGATAATAGGAATCAACTACACGTAGGGTTGAACGCTATATTCTGCGTGGAACAACAAACTGAAAATACGACAGGCAATTCGACAAATGTTGTAAATGGTTTTAATTTACAACAATACGGCCGCTATTAACTGTCAAAGTTAGGAAGTCCCTATCGAAAGATACGTTATATAGACCAGCTTGTGCAGTTAGTTACGTGGGGTACTCAGTGCATGTATATAATGTGTAATATGTTCAAAAATTCATTTAAACTCATTTCGTATTTGAAATGAGTTAAATTATTCAAGTTAAACACTAAACATTCAACATTTAAGTAAATATTTGACTAAAAACTTGTGATGTGATTACAAATTTCAATTTAAAATTTGTAGATGCATGTGATGTGATATATTATGTGTACATAAGTATATATTGTACTTGCCTCAAATTATCTGTGTCTGTATATTGAAGTGTATCTTTTGTTCATTGCATGTCCCTTTGCATGGGATATGAAAATCGTTAAAGGTGTACGCTGAAGTGTTATTTTTTTAATTCTCTTCTGTTTCTGTAGGTAGTGAGATGGTGAGGCAACGGGATTTTATCTACAACAAAAAAACAATATGTAGAGTTTTAAAGGGATTGCATTAATTTACTAGCAGTTTTAAATGAAATATTATGTACGAAATTTATTAGGTTTAAATAATTATTTTTTTTTTATTTCCATATCAATCTATATTCTAAACTTAAACTAAAAAAAAATTAATAAGGGGAGTTGCCAATCATAAGCTTAAAAGAAGAAAGTTTGATAAATTTGTAATATAAAAGTAAATTTAACTACAAAAATCCGTATTATTTTTCAGTTAGTTTTGGTATTGAATACATACTGAGCGTCAAAATAAAGTGTAAAACCTTAATAATAAGCTGAATTAAGATTAAAATTATATTTTTTGAAGAGTGTATTTAACGCTTTACAAAATTAATAAATAAACAACAACAAAATTCTTACAACAACTAAAGTTATACAACAAAAACAAAATTCTATTACGCGTCAAAACAAAATGTACTATGCCACAAAGTAGAATGAAATACCAATATCTGAGAAGTGATACCATTTTTTTTAAAGTGCTGTCGAGTACAACAAGAATCGTATTTTGGAATTATTATAGCAGGTCCAAAATCGGGTAAAAACCGGTTGTTGTATCTTCTTAAGCTTATAACGTAGATAAATATTCACCAAATTTAAAAATCTTGGAGAATTTCGAAAGAAGAGGAATAGATCTATTAATGGTGTATACCGTACTTAAGTTAGCTTAAAGAGTATGTGTTGTTCCACTCATTCCAAATTTTCCAAGTTTAGGAATAGAATAGAATATTGGAACCGTACTATTTCTGAATTTTATAAAGTATTATTTTTATTTATTAATAAAACAATACTTCATTTTTAAAATCGGACGGGAATTGACGGAGTTAAAGCACCTATTGTCTAAAGCATATGTCGCTAAAGCCCATGTTTTGCAGTTTTACACATATTGTGTGTAATTTTTCATTATATGTGTAGTTCGTTTGCAATTAGTCTCATATGTAATTCGTGTGTAATTTTATTTTTTGCTTACCATTTCTTTCAATCGCTATATTTTGAATATTTGTCATATGAAATTTGACATACGAAATTTCCTGATTCGCAGACCAAAACAAATTTAATCATAAAAATACAAAAACTACTGTGAGGAATGGAAGATAGTTTGAAACTGTATCTTGAATACTGGTGACGATAATTAACATTTTTTTATGCTAAAGTGGAAAAATTTGTTTTTCTCAGTATTCGTAAAGAAAATGTGAAGCAAAGTGCAGAGAAAGGGATATTGCAAGTAATTTCAAGACAATGATTCTAAGCGAACATCTGGTAATGTATAGTTTTGATTGATTCGTACCTGACCAAAAAAGAACAATCTGCACGGAGTCCAGAACATAATGCAATTGAACACCTTTGGAAACAATTGGCTAGAAGATTTTATCAGAAAAATTCTAACACCCTAGTTCAGCTTAAGGCGAATATGTTAAATTCAGTTCCAAGACGCTTAGTGGCTGTTCTAGATGACGAAATATATGTAAACTACTACTAATTGCTCGATTATAGCATTTCAGATATTCATTCCTATGTTTAAAGGACTTTTCTATGAGAAAAACAGCTCTCCTATTGTGCGTTGGAGTCACTATATGTATGTATGTATATAATAATCACAAACTAAAAATGCAATATCGATTATATTTGTCTGCCGATTGGCACATATTGCTACATGCAGCAAAAGCTACACAGAAAAAACAAAATTAGTTAGTTCTATAGTCATAAAATTTAAAATTGAATGCTTGTAGGCAGATTTACTATGATCCTTAAGAGTTGCGTTCAAAATTTTAAATACCGAACGCATATTTAGTTTTTTAGCTTAAGCGTTCAGTAGTTAAATATGAATTCAATTTCAACTGAACAAACGAAGTACGTATGATTCTCCATATGTAAACTAAAAATTCAATGATTCGTCCTGACCAAATTGCACACCAAACTGTCACTTTTAATGGATTCAAAGGTGACTGATGAATAATTTGAAGGTTTTGCATTGCCCAGAACCGACTATCCTGTTTATTCACATAAAAATTCAAATGAAAATGTGACTTGTCACTCATTATGATTTTTTCATGAAAATCGATGATTGATTTTGATAAAATGTTTTAACGATCAAGACACTTCTCTACTTCACGACTGCCAAATATGAGCTGTAGTCTACCTTCCCGGCGGACACCCTCTATATATCTGTCTTCCCATCGGATATCTTTGAATCAATAAAAGTGGATAAATTAGACAATTGAAGAACAAAGAACCAATTTATATAAAAACGGTAATACTCAGAGATATCTGGCAAAAACCTTGGGTGTAGTTTTTAAATGAGGGCAAAAAGGTACCTTAGATCTATACAACTAATATTCGCCAACTACTATTTTGAAGTGATCGCATTGTTTCACTTATGGTTGGTATAAACAGCAGTGGTTGGCATCTTAAGAAGAGTGATTTTATAACCACATTTTAATGTAAAATCAGCTGTAACTGATTTGGATAAGATGACAACGCCCTAGGCGATATCTATACCACACTATGGCATTCTCCGATCGACCGTTTTAGCAATTTCGGGCGAACTGAATTTTAGGCGTAACTTGTGCTGATGTAGCTAAAACTAATTTTTAACGAATAACATTTATGGTGCAAAGTGAAATTATTACTTTAAGCTTTTTTTTTTTCTCCTGGTGGATTACAAGGAAATATTAATTCGAAAAGAAATTAAAAACGCAGTTTTTTAAATTTTCGTCATAAGTATGAAAAAAACTTCAAAACGAAACAAATATATGTTGAAATAACCATATTTATGACCTCCATTGTTTGTGTTGTACTTGGCAAAACTTTACTGAATTAAAATAATATATACTTTTAATAAAACCTTAACTTTAACAATAAATCAAAAATATTTTTATTTTTCGTTAATTGTATAAATGGGAGCTCTTTAAAAATGTCTTTAACTCTGAATATATTTTGATTTTGTTTTAATGTTTCTTTTAATTTTTTTGCTTTAATTTACATTTAAATCAACAACTCCCTGTAGGGAATAAAAGGTTTAATAATCAACAATGAACTGCCTCTAATTGTCTCTGTGTTTACTCACACAATGATGACGTATGTACACATACAACGATATATACATATGAATATGGAAAATGATTAACCACCACGCTCTCTCACATATACACGCATACATGATAAGGTGACATTTGTGACAAATTAAAAATAAAGTGTCAAACCTATTGTGTACAAAGGCAAGAATAAAAATAATAATAATAAAAAAAGTGAATAAATAACAACAACATACATACACACGCATATAACATATATAAAATCAGTAAAATAAAGAGAGGGTGAGTAAAAGATAATGAAAATATACAAGTGAAAATGAAAATATTCATACGCTCATGGAAAATGAAAAATAATATACACCAGAGAGATGTAGGTTTCTCACATACACACACACAAACATCCTGTCACTCCATCTCAATGTAAATGTAAGTAGACAAAAGACAAATTAATGAGTGAATGCGTGTGTGTGTGTGTGTGTATTAGTACGAGAGCATGAGTGAGTGAGAAAGTGATAAACTTTTCATATTGTTTATTTATTATTTGTAATAAAAATTCCTTTTGTAAACAAAAGCCTACAAGTGACGATAAAGTTCATAGAAAAACATAAAACAGTAATTGCTGTTTAAAATGGCGACAATGTCTGCCAAATAACAAGGAAATAGCAGTCTTTGTTGGCTCTGTGGATTGCATTGTAATGCGGTTTTGGATATATTGCCATTGGGTCTTTTCAGAAAATAATCGATATGCGCTTCTTAATCAATTAACCATTTACGATTCGAAGTACAAAATTTTCCATACAAAATGGAAATAACAAAGAAAATAAGAGGAATTATCAACACGAATTACAAAGTTGTCATGTCAACGAGGTAATTCGTAAAAGTAATTCAAGCAGCGTCTCGACGGCTACTATTGCCTTATTTGATATTATGCTCCCAGTTGGCAGAAAAATATCTTCCGAAGTTCAGGATGTCGGCTGGTACCAACCGCGATAACTCCCTACTTAGTATCTGACAGGCACCTAGATATTTCCTCCTAGAGTGCATGCCATTTAGTACAGATGTATTGTTGTCTCTTCTATATCAATTCTAAGACCGATATTTGCAGCGTTTTCAGCCAACATTTACAGTTTCGTATTGACGTCATCGAAGCGGTATGCCATTCGGGTCGGTTAGTCTAAAAGAGCAAGTTTTTTGTTACATTGAATTGAGGACGGCATGTCGCATTCCTATAGAGTTCCTGGAGTAAAGAGTATGATGCTATTGTGGATATCTATGTCAGTGTCGAAAGCTCTTTTTAATTCAACGAACAATACTTGGAGATGTGTGTTGTAATATCTAAATTGTTCGTAGATAATGCGAAGAATGTTAAAGTGATCAGCTCAGAACCTACCTGCTTGCTAACATCGCTACACCTACTTAAAGGAATGGGTAAAGTGGGTCTTGATCTATAGATTGATTAATATCAATAAGATTAGTTATTACAGGGCACTAACGCTTACATCGATCGCAATATATACTTATATATCCATAGAAAGTCTTTCCTAAATTGATTAATAAGTCTTAATATCACCTGCACACGGAGCTTTAGGCACATTGATTCATACTCAGTGGTTGATTAAGCAGATGGTGGTTGAGGTTTATGTATAAATTACATTGAAATGCTATTGGCTGAATGTGGAGTTGCTGTGCACAACTAATGCTGCGAAATGGTGCAGCGGTGGTTAAAATAGTTCTCAACCAATGCTTAAAAATTGGGTACTTCACCCAGACCATGTTGTCCTAAATTGAGTATTGAGAGTATTTTATACAGGCGATAAGCACGTTATGAGTCATCACGAATAGCTGGTTTTCAACATTTTAGTCCTTGCTAATACTTAGCGAGAGAGACATTGCAGACATATTTAGTTTCTATCGTTACTGAAAACTGCATAATCAAGTTAATGAACGAGTAAATTGGACTCTCCAGTGATGATTACAAAGAAGTCAGAACGATGTAGGAGGAAAAAAAAAACATGGATGCATTTTCTCTACTACTGTTCAGAATAAGATGTCTTAGCATGAACTATCGGGTATTTTTTAGAGATTCATAACTTTGAGCTGGCAACACTGCTTTACTTGACAACCAATTTAACACCTGATAACTGTTTTTTGTTTAGTTTGGTTTGACATTCCATTATGGATAGACTTACGCTAGAGCAACGCTTGCAAGTTGTTAAATTTTTTATCAAAATAATAAAATAATGGTTACTGTTTCGTGTGCTTTATGTGCTGGCGGAGCTATTGGTCCATACGTCTTAAAAAACGATGATGCTCAGAATTTCACTATTAATAGTGAACAGCATATGGACATTGAATTTGTTAACATGTGCTTCCAACAGGATGGAGCTACATTCCACACAGCCTGCGCTTTAATTGATTTACTAAAATAAACTTTTGATGAAAGAGTTATTTCATTTATTATTTAATTGACCACCAAAATCATGTGATTCATGGGCTATTTTCTTTAGAGTTATGTAAGGTTACTTCTCCACGCGACAATTGAATACCTGCAAATCAACACTCAAAGAATTATAGGCAAAATACGGCCGCATATCCTGCTGAACCACACTTAAACATTAATGTCATAAATGTTTTCATCTAGCAAAGCCCGTTTCATTGATATCAAAAATATATTTCTTTGTTTTATTATGATTTAAATTTCTGCAACAGTAAACAACACCCATTACTTGAACAACAACCGTTACAGAAGCAATTAAGAGAAGAAACTCCGCGACCTAGAAACCAATAGGTTTTCTTGCAGTGAAATAGGTAAATAGGTTGTACCACAGGGCAATTTTTTGAGTTAGAGTCTGAAGGTGCTTCTTCACATTACTGTTGAGGGCACAACAGTGTCTTTTGATGATTTTTAACACATCGAAGAAAAAACTAAGTACTGTATTGTATACCGTAATAAATCAAACGGCTATTGAATGAATGTAAGAAAAGAGTGGAGGTGGTATATTATCTAAAGATAAGGTATTTAGATAACGACTAACTCCTAAATCTAGAGCACATTAGAGAGTCTGCACGGTGAAATAATGTTTGTCCGATTGATAAAATTTTAAATTTATGTTGTATTAATACTTGTGTGCTTAGTAAACAGCACGCTTACGATTTATTGGTTTTTCTTAAACAATTCACTGTATCCTGCATTTTATACGAATTGAACATGATTGAAACAAAAAAATAAAAAATAGATATCCTGTAGATTTTGGTTTTTTAATATTTAACAACATATTTACATTTGCTTGGATATGTGCGTGTCAATGAGAGTGTATATGTGTATCAGTGTTTAAGTGTATAATGGACTATGTATGTTTACACGTATATGTGCGTTTGTTTGTATTTATTTATACTTTTTAGTAATTTAAAACCGTAAAGTGTCGTTCATTTTGATATTATTACCACAGGCACGCAATTACTATCCAACAGAAATATGTGCAATACAATGACAGCCATATAAACATGTATAAGTGGGTAAATTGAAAATTAAGCGTTTAGATTATGTTGTTTGATATGTTCTTGAAAATAATCTTTAATACTGTAAAATTACAATCCTTTCTGATCCGATCTTTGCCATACTTTACAATATGATTTTTGATTACATATAACTGATCCTTGCTAAATTTTGTAGTGACTGCTATATCTTAAATACAAAAATGAATGTGTGTTTGTATGAATGTTTGTTTGTTGGTTAATTTTTTTCTTGATTTGTTTGTGCCTTATGGACAGCTAAACGGGTAAACAGATTTGCTTGAAATGTTTACAGTATATTACTGTATGCCTGAAAGGAACTACAGCCTATACAAATTTCAAAAATTCCAACTGGACAGTGTCACGCCCATACAGACTGTATATTTTGTCCAAATAGACTCACAGTCAATGCAAATTATCAGTCAAAAAGTGGGCGAAATTATACAAGTGAGCGTGGTATTTCGCAAAGAAAGTAAATGTTGATTTTAGTATATCTTGAGAATGGTTACAGTTAAAGATTCAGAGTTTAGTCTGAATGACTTCGAAGTCAATGCAAATCATCGGGCAAAAAGTTGACCAAATCGGACAAGTAGAAGTGGTACCCCCCAAACAGGTTAAATATTGATTTCATTATATATTGAGAATTGTTGAAGCTATAGTTCCAGTATTTGGTCAGAATGATTTTATAGTCAACGAAAAACAACAGTCAGAAAGTAGGCGGAATCGGGCAAGTTGGTGTGGTACCTTCCATACAAACTAAATAATAATTTCTGTATATCTTGAGTTTGGTCTGAATGACTTTCTAGTCAATACAAATCATCAGGCAACAAGTTAGAGGAATTGGAAAAGTGGGCATGGTACCTGCAATACAATTGAATAAAGAACGGCAATAGTAGAAGTTTCTAAATTGGGTTCAAACAACGTCGTGAATAATACTTTTACTAGTATACAGCAAAAAAAGCCTTAAAATGAAATTGTATTTTGATGCGCTGAATTCAAAGCCATTTTCAATTTTTTCCAACGGGCTCAAGTTTTTTTTCGCCCGAAATATGGTAGTTATGTCAAAAGTTTCATTTATTCTTATTTTATTCTTACTGTTGAAAATACAAAAAATTGTTATCCAATTGTTTTATAGGAAATTTTGTTTCTAAACATTTGGTAGTAATTGAAACAAAATCGGTCAAGTGGTTTTCAAGTTATGAAGAAATATATTGGCGTAACTACCATATCTTGGGCAAAATATTTGCCACGCCTGTGAAAAAAAACTTTAGCCCGATGGAAAAAAACTGTTAACGGATTTGAGTTCAGCGTATCAAAATCATTATACTCCAAATATTTTTATTTTAAGGCGAGAATATATTTTTTTTTTTTTTTTTTTTGTTCTAATAAATCGCAGCGTTTCTCAAACGTAAAGCTGTGATCACGCGATAGTCGCAATGCATCAATTAATGCTACGGCAAAATATCAAAATATCTTGTGCGACAATCAAAGTTTTTTGTTTTTGTAGATCAGTTTTATCAGCCAGTAACTGTGCAAGTTTGTATAAGTAGGCGTAGCACCTTCCATTACTAAATGTTGAATATTGTATATTTGGAGAACTTCAACTATCAAAGAATAGTTATCTGTTTACATCATTCGAAAGCGAGAATTGCACATATTACACAGGATAAAAGCTATCTATATATGTATACTATTTGAAAATTAATGTGTGTTTGATGACTGTACATATCTAAAGAGCAGAGCTCATAGTTCTTTTGGGGAATGAACAAAAAATTGGATTTTAATTGGAAGGGGACAAAATAGTGAAAAAAACGTATAAAGTGTCGCTAAGACATCATATAAGATAATAATTAAAATGGAGGCAGCAAAGCACGTCCGGTTTTAGCTAGTAATTAATTTTCGTTCCGGAGGACATTTCTTTGTGGACCTAAAAAATCATTGAGCGATTTCAATAAAAATCGATAGGATTCGTTCTTGGACCTAATAAAATCTACAACCATAGAGTCGAGCATTCAATTGCATAAACTACCGCCTGGAATATGTTGGCGAGTTTTCCCATAGCTACCGAATATTCCTTCCTTTGGCCAAAGACTTCAGCGCCTGTACCACTATCCGTCTTTAACCCATTCATGTATATGCAGACTCCAAACAAATGGCATCACGAATGTCGTCTTTCAAATCCTCCATTGTCTCTGATTTGTCCGCATAGCACTTGTCGCTAAAGGCGCCTCACAGAAAATAGTCCAATGGTATCAAATCGCAGTTTCTTGGCGGCCAAATTAAACGGCCATCAAACGTTTGACGCAATAAATTGATTATGGTATGAGATGTGTGACAAGTTGCACTATCCTGTTAATACCAAACATCGTACACATCAATACCATAAAGAACGGGCACATAAAAACGGTTATAATAATGAGATAGGTGTATCCAGTGAGCCTTATTTTTGGGCCATCCTCATTTCCAAACAAATACGGGCCAATGATGCCCCCGCTCCATAAGCTACATCAAACAGTACTCGTAATGGGTGAATTGGCTTCTGTAGAACCGCATTTGGGTTTTCTGAGCCTCAAATACGAAAATTTTGCCTATTTATGTACCCACCAAGATGAAAATGAGCTGCATCCGAAAAGATTTTTTTTCTATTTTTTTATTTTTTGCAATTTTCGACCAATTGTCTTTGTTTTGGAAATAAATTTCCAATAAATCCCAACGTTTCTCAAGCGTAAGGGGAAACGGGATCAGACGATTGTCGCTATGCATCAACTATTGGTACGGCAATCGTGTGACCGTCTAATAAGTAATAATGCGGTAACAAAATACTCCAATATTCATTGTGTTCTTGTGCGACAATCGAAGTTTTCTACACGTACCAATATATTAATTTTGAATTTTTATTTGCGCAGAATGAATTGGGATAATTTTGATATTTTACGACAATAAAGCACAATAGAAATTGCGTCATATTGGTACATTTACGACAATCGTGTGATCCTAGCTTAAATAGATTCATTTCGTTCAGTGGAAATAATATACTGAATATTGTGACAGTATAGAATGACATAAGTATTTGCAGATTCGAAATAACCGCTGGTACAAATTTAAGCCAATAGATGGTCCTCTCGATATTAAAAAAACTCAAAATTCAAAAATGTCAACATCGCCTTGCGGGTCAAATACTCCTCTGTTCGACGCTTTTTTAATTCTATTGTGAGCAAACACGGCAACCATTCTGAAATATGCGATGCTTAGTACTTTTCTAAATGCCCATACGCTCATCTAATACCATTTTTTGCGATTTCTACTTAAATGTTGCTTGAAAAGTATTGATTTTGAGGAAATCAAAGTTATTTTTTAAAAAGTTTAGTTACTTTCAGTTTGCTTTTGTGGGTGCTATAGACGCATTATAAATAATTTCCAATTTACTATCGTCCGTCATATAAAAAATTTCCGGGCATAAGCATAACTTGTTGTTGTCGTCGTCATTGTTGCTTTTTTATTAATTTTTTTATATTTTTTTAACATTGAAATATAGCAAATTCTTGTTGCTGTGACACAATATGCAAATGCATTTTATGCACGACTATATTACACTCCTTATCTCTTTCTCTCACTCTCTTATACTGTATCTATCTTACACTCGTATAACATTATATTGCATTTATTGAGTATGTTTTGTATGTGTATGTTTTTAAGTATGTGTTAAAGTATTCCTGTAAGAGTGTGTGTTTGGCCTGGTGTAGTATATATGAGAGTATAAAGTCCTTTTAAAGAATTGGATATTAAGTGGTATTTGTTTGATGGTTTTTTATGTGTCTACCAGGGTTTTGCTGTATGAGAATTTTAAAACAAAATGGCAACACAGACATTTAGGTGTTGGAAAGTTAAGCCCGTGATCAATTAAAAAATTTTAAAAGACAAACTGAGCGTTTCAGTTTGAAAAATGTTCAATAATAGCCAGAAAGAAATTTGATTATCCTGAATGTAATTAATTCCGCTTGAAAACGTGCAATCAATCAATTATAATCAGCGCAACACAATTACCAAAAATATGCTCTGTGGTTTAGTTTTCCTCCAGAGAGAGTCGACACTTTACCTTATCCAGGCGAAGTTACATTTTGAGATTGATGACCCAATAGAAAAAACGTTCGCCATTCGTATATCATACAGCCATTTTCCATAAGGGAAAAGATCCACTAATAAAGGTTGGTCCAACCATAATGCACGTTGTTAATTATGAGCCACACCTTAACTTCAAGTTGTTGCCCAATTTAATTTGATGTTTCCTTGTTTCAGTGTTTGACAAATTTAACCATGGAGAGGAACACAATTTAGCAGTTCGTTAAGATGGTTGAAATCTTTTACGAAAATGGGCGTGCACTCATACACTTCGTGACTTTTTTGGTCAGCATGATCGACAAAATGTGTTCACAATCTGGAGAATTGTACGCAAATTGCAGCAAGCCGGCTGTAGGATATGTGGAAGTACCTGTAAGTGTCTGCTGGCTGCAGTTTATGGGCTTGCGGCGTCATTCTTCGAAAATGGTGTCGACCAAGCAGTTGCCGTGTATGGTGTTCGCCATCGCTGGATGATAACGGACTTCTTTTGACCAGAAATTGAGGATTTGGAGCTGGACGACATCTGGTTCCAACAGGATGGTGCCACTTGTCATACAGCCAATAAAACAATGGCTATTTGGAGAGAGAAATTCAATTCAAATTCAGGCATAATTGTCATATATCCTTCTATCATAGCTTAGCGGCTTAGCTTAGACTAGCGCATTCCTTAGGTGTCTCTCTAGTATGTGACCCCAAGAGGGTGTCAATTTATTGCAAAATCAATTTGGTGACAACTTTCTTACGAGAAGCGGTCCTGTACGCATATCCCTCTGTTCGTGCGATTTAACGCCTCTAAATTATCCTTTATGGAGCTATGTTAAGTCAGTGATTTACGTCGACAAACTAGCAAATATTGCAAACCAATATTTAAGTCTCACGACCAGATTTATAGCCAAAAACAGCCAAAGAAAACGGACTGTTCGAATAGACCATGTAACTGGTTGCCATGCCGGAAATCATGTTTAAAAAATTAATGCCATTAAATTATTTACCAAATTACAATAAAACAAATGTCATTCCAACACACTATATAATATTTTAAACTGGCTCAAACCCTGTTTACTTCGCTGCACCCATCTTCATTATTATCCTCAATTTTATCCAAGTTACACATTTGACTTTTTCCCCATTTTATCCTCTTCCGGTCCATATTAAAATACTTAAGATAGCCTATAGTTGCTTCCGGAAAGATACTGTAGGATCTGTCGAATAGATGTATACAGTCTTTAAATAAATTCACGTTCATTTTTATATAGTATACGTACATACGAGTAAAGGGTCCGCCAAATAATTTTTTTTTTCGAAAATGCTATAAAAAAAAACTACTGACTACTTCTTAAATTTCTTTTTTGTTTGAAAGTACAATCCTTCCGGTTAATAATGGAAAATAATTTCATTCAAATGCTGCCTCGACTGGCCATGCGGTAGCCTACACGATCGGTCCAATTTTTAAGCACATTATCGATTGTGTGCAGCTGTATTTCACCAATGGCTTCACAATTATTGTCCTTTAAAGCGTCAATTCTCTCTGGGTTGTTGGCGTAACACTTATCTTTGACGGCACCCTACAAATAATAGTCCAACGGTGTCAAATCGCAGCTCCGAGGTGGCTAAACGACATCAGCTGATAATGCGATCTTCAAAAACAGGGCGCAAAAAATCAAGTGTAGCTTCGGCTGTGTGGCACGTAGCGTCGTCCTGCTGAAACCAAATGTTGCTAATATCCTTCTCTTCAATTTTTGTAAACAAAAATTCGTTCAACATGGCTCGATTACGATTTCCATTGACTATAACGGCCACTCGTTGCTCATTTTCGAAGAAAAATGGCGGAATTATGCCTCTGAACCAATTATGCCATGAATCCGCGCCAAACAGTGACTCGTCTTGGGTGTATCGGCTTTTCAATGTATGCGTGCGGGTTTTGCTTGTTTATATACCCGCCAAGATCGAAATGAGACATGAGCTAAGTGTTACCATTCACGAAATAAGCACTAGTAGAAAAAAAACCTTAGATGGCGGACCCTTTAGATAGCTTTTATCCAGTGTACTCTCTCCACTACTCGATTTTTTTCTGATGTGGGTAAATAACGCAGCTTTAGTAGTTGTCATTCTCCATATGTACCAAATTCAATATTTAGTATGGGTGGAAGTTGCCACGCCCATTATTTACTTACAATCTCGCCTCTGTATATTGTTCACGACGTTGCTTAGAGCTAAAATTTATACTATTGCCTTTCTCAAGATATCAGTATTTACTTTGTATGGGAGGTACCACGTCCACTTGTCCAGTTCCGCCCACTATTTGCCTGGTGATTTGTATTGACTACGAAGTCGTTTAGACTAAATTCATTATGGGAGGTTCCACGCCCACTTGTCTAATCCCGCCCAATTCTTGACTGATGACTTGCCTTAGCTATCAATTTATTTGAGCCAAATTTAGATAATCTTTCTGTTACCAGTTTGAATGGCGTGACAGCACCCCTTTGGAATTTTTGAACTTTATTTAGCCTATAGTTCCTTCCAGACATATAAAATCGGTTCAGCCGTTTAGCTGTCTCTTATTTTCTACAAAAATATCGGTTTTGTCTAAAACAAACATAATTTGTATTTCTTTTAATATTGCTATTTCAAATTCTTATTTCATTATCTTCTTCAAGCAGCTACAATACAACAGCAAATAGAAAATTATTTATTTAAAACAAGCGGTTATAAGTTTATACGATTTGCGTCTATTCTCACATGCGTTATTTTCAATTAGTTTTTCAATTACGGAGCGCTTCTCATTCTTATTTTCCGCTTTTTTTAATTTGTTTAGCACAAACAACGAATATATGGAAGCATATCAACGTGCTGGAGAGCGTTACTTTGCCTACTTCTTTGCATGTACAAGTAGGAGATTAGTTTAAGTGTTTGTGTATCATGCACGATTAAGGGTTTGATTAAAGTATGTTTGTGTTTGTGACAGTAGATTCGTTTGACAACGAGTATCAATGATAACCGAGGTGAAAAAGTTTACATTTGAAAATAAGCTTTGCAAGCTACGTTTGCGTAAATCGATTCACTTACAGGTTTTTATAACTAATTTATCTAAAAATTTTTGACTTTTTTTATATGTGAATATTAAGGATGGTGTTAAATCTAGCCTACCGAATCTGTAAAAAATGGCAAATAAAACAACACCAATTTCTATCATTGACACATGCTGTAACATATCGATCACTAGCTTAGCTTGAAGATAAAAATGAGCACAAAGAACAGAAACAAAGCAAAGACGCCCTGCGACAGCTATGTGCACCCAAGATAAGCTACGAAAAAAATTTAATGATTGAACATAGAAACCAATATTTTGATTTATTACCCCATATTAATTATTATCTTAAATGTTATCTTAGTTAAATTTTTATCCCTTTTTTCCATTTCGTTCCTTTCTAATCAACTCGAAAAAAACACTGTATATAGGGTCTGCTTTTTAGCTGTGTACAGTCGTCAAACAAACGCGACATGGTACTCAGCACTATATTGTTACGAAAATAAGGTTGGACACCACAGCGTTTATTACATCGCTAAAATAAATAAACAAAAGCTGCAAGAACAACTATACGTGCTGTTTACAAATAACAAAATCTACAACAACAACCAATAGCAGAGATAAAGTAAATAAAAATAACACGGCAACAACAATAATTAAGCAGCAAAGAAAGCAAGTAACAGACAATAAACAAGCAACAACAAATACTAAGAGCTGAGGTAGATGTTCACATACGCATGGCTACAAAAGAACTTAAAAGAAATTAAAAGAAAGAAATGGAATTTACCTGAAATATAGAGAGGTTCCAGAGCTTTCGATGTGTTGTTTACTCAGCCATATAAGAAGCACATCGATGCGAACAGCAATCAGTTTATGTGTCGTAAACTCAGCGAGTGCAACTTAAGTAAAGTTAACTCAATGAATGTGTTATTGGTGTGAAGAGATTTATAAGGAGTAAACTCGTGAAGCTAATAGTGAAGTAAAAACCAGTTTAGTTGGAGCTAACTCAGTAAAGTGTGGATAACCTCTGCTTAAAAAGGTTGTGATCGAACCTAACTACGATCAAGTTGGAAGATCTTTAGGAAAAAAGATCTGTCGAGTAATTGTTGTTGCTTGTAAGCGGACAGAGTAATTAAGAATAAAAATTGTTATTGCCTGTAAAAAGATTACAAGCAGTGGTGCACATAACTGTGTTGAATAAAGGATTTTTAATTAAAACCAAACACAAAATTTATTTTATTTTAACTATAATCTACGAACTCATAAATACACTTTTTTAAAAAGGTAAAAACGTAACAATATCTTTAAAGCGAGTATTGGCAGGTAGAAACTGCAGAAAAATACAAGAAGAAAACTGCCTTCAGTGCGAACGGTAGTTGATGTCAGTTTAAAGAAATGCCGTTCGGACAAGCAAGTTTGCATAAGCGCACCAAGAACGCAAGACCGTACAAATGGAACGAATCACAAAAAAAATGAGTTCTAATTTTAAGAACGTCAGTTCTAGCTTATCCCGTCAAAGGTAAAGAATTTACATTAGACAGCGATGCCAGCGGCTATGGTATAGGCGGTGTGCTCTCACAAGTAGTTAACGGAACTGAACTGTAGCCGAACGCCTTAAAAGTCTAAGTGAAACTACTGTGTCACACGACGCGAACCATTAGCATCTTATTTTAAAAACTGAATGGCAAAAAGCTTTAAAATTATGCTATAAATTGTTTAAATGACTCCTGGTATCTTGATAGGAATAAAAATTTGTAAACACAAGTTGCTGATGCTAAGATTACAACACTCATATTGCTTTTTCAATAATTTTGCAAAAAAATTCAAATTCAAAAAAAATTGTCTTTAAATCGCAAAATATATTTACATTAAATATACAAATTTCCAATAAAAACACTTTAAAAGTTGCAGTAATAGGAAATAGAAAACGGAATGCAAGACACATTTGCAAAAATTTTAAAATTTAACGTATTCATGGTATTATGTAATATTTTATAAGACCTCATTGTATTCTATGGACAATGTGTTCCCAATCCAAGGGGTTAGTGCGGAAACACGAGCATATACTCCTGGAAGATTAGGCTCAGCACAGCCAACACCCCACGATATAATACCAATAAGAATATTGTTGACAAACAAAGGACCTCCCGAATCCTGTTGACAGGCATCAATTCCACCATTTGTATAGCCAGCACAAATCATACGGTCCGTTATACGATTAGGTAATTGACGATTACATGTCCCTTGATCAACAATCGGCACTTGAGCAATTCTTAACTGTTCGGAAGTCGAAATAATGCCTGGCTCTGTAAAACCCCATCCCAATACAGTAGCCTCGGTGCCGGGTTCGATTATATCATTTCCATCAGCCAATTTAATAGCTTGCACTGTTGGTCCGAACGTAAATGAATCAGCTATTCTTATCAAACCCACATCGTAATCGAGTGTAGTACTATTCCATAAGTCATGATAATGTGTGGCTATAACACCATGCACTTCACCATTAACTACTGCTAGAGAATTTTCACCCACATGGACTGACAGTCTTGCTGGCGTAAAAATGTAGTTGGCTAAACAATGTGCTGCAGTAACAACAGTACGTTCATTGATAATGGAACCGCCACACATATGCATTCGTTGAAATCGAATGGATACCATAAAAGGATAACTTATATCGGCTACAGTGCCACCAACAATTCTTGATTTCTTGCAATTACCGGGTGAAAACAAATTTAACGAAATTGTTAGAAGAAAAACGATTTTAAAATTCACATACATATTGACTAACTACGATCAGCGGCTAAATGAATGTCAAGTTCGAGCTACTTTGTGAACCTTATATACCATATATATTACTCTTCCTTCCAGTAATAGAACCGTCAAAGTCATTAAGAATTTATTACTCCGTGAACAATAGCTTATAAATCTTAAGTTATTTTTGAAATATTTTGTTGTAAATTTTTAAATAGTTTTGCTTCATAAAAAATATTAATTTATGGATTCGATTTTATGGCAATTTTAGATAAGAAATAAGTTTTTGACGTCGGAATGGTTCAGGTAATAACATTTGGTATTGACTTTCGTTTAATGAAATATCCAGGAGAGAGCTTTTCATTTTTTTTCTTCTAATCTTATAAAATATTTGGTATACCTTTGAGAGAATCAATCCTTATCACCTCGATCAAGGCAAATATTTTACTTGAATGGCTACTTATAATATTGATGTGAGATGGCTAAATCCGGTAGGTATGGTAGGTAGGTATGGTTCTCTTTTTGTTCAAAAGAATTTTCACACAATCGAAGTAGAATGATGTAGGGGTTTTAGTGCTTGCACATAAAACCATGCATCTCAGGTTTTAATCCTTCGATTCCCTACAAATAACACTGCTCAACAAAACCAAAAAAAATTGTTTTTCTTCGAATTTTTTTGTTTGTTTCCGTATCAAATTCGGGCGCATTTTTTCAATATGGCAACAGTTCACCCAAACAGCTTTTGTTTTTGGTGTTATAACTAACTACTCACTTACTACTTTTACTTAGATTTTCGTTTTTTATTGGGCACTAAAATATATTTTCTTGATGTTTTAGATATAGCTTCGTCAAAAAGATTTGTGCTTAATCCAAATTTGTGTCGCTATATATGTGGTGAATATCCATATATTTCAAAAATATCGAAAACCTCTATCGGACTTTGTTAAAATGGATCCTCAGTAAAAGCAATGGGTATATTTGATGGGCCACAGATTAAACAGCTCTTGAAAGATCCTAATTTTGTGAAATCATTGGCTGCAGTCGAATCCAAAGCTTAGAAACCATTTATTTTGGTTATGAATAATTTTCTAGGAGAAAACAAATCTTACGACCATATCGAGCCTGTTGAGTACAACATGAGTGTAAGACTCCACTTACTGCACTCGTATTTAGACCGATTTTTACAGAATCTGGGTGATTTTAGCGAAGGACAGTGTAAAAGATTTCATCAAAATCTTAGGACAATCAAAATCTTCGCATATGATGGTAGACTGCTGCTGGAGTTGCAACGGGTCTCACCTAAATCCATTCATTCAAGGCAATCTTATAAAAGATCATTTGATAGTGTTAAGTAGAAATTTTGTATTAATTTTTTATATTTTTTTAGTTATCAAATTGCATATATCACATAGTCAGAGCGATAGAAATACCCAATAACACAACAAAAATGAAAGGAAACTTTTGTGGACCAGTGTAATCCATCCAAGAAGCTACCTGACCTCACCATAAGGAAAGAAGGACAATAAAAACTACATTTCAGGAAAACCGTCACATCTCAGAAAAAACGGAAAGCAAAAAAAATAAGTCTATGATAAGCAGAAAAAACTTCACAGAGGGAATTCTGGTCAACGACAGATGGCAACATAATCATTCGTTTTATACCTGCTACAGTAGACCGATAACCTGCTTAATTGAAAGAAGGCAAAGATGCTTTGTGAAAGCAATATGTTCCAAAGAAAAGTAATGAGAGAAATTTTTTTACAAGTAGTGGTATACCAACAGTTTCAAAATCATAATTATCTACAAGAGCCTTAAATTGTTTCTCCATTTTTTTTGTATTGCTTCTCCATATTCACCACCATAGGGTAGGTTGGTTAAAAAACAGTATAAAAAGTTATTAAATTTTTTCAAACTTTGCCTAGAATTTTCGCATCTTCTCAGCCTTTTAAAAAGACCATTACCAAAACAGATTTATCGCATAATTCGGGATCAGTTGGGATCCAATGTGGACAAGTGTGTGGACAAGTTAAGCCGATATTCCTGAACAAGAGCAATTAGTAAAATTTTAGGAACGAAACGATATGAGGACTCTTACTTGAATCATAGTATCGTAAATACATACTTTGCCAGGGAGCTCATTATCGCGTACATACAAACACACTTTAATTTTCCTATGTAAGATTGCTGCAGTGGAACGCAGCAACAAACGGTGTCAATTCAGTCCAGGTAAACCAAATAAATAAAGAATTCTAGCTATACATGTTATCCAACCATCTCTTGTGCCAAAAAACACTTCAGGTTCCAACAAAAAAGTAGTTATGTGAAGAAAATGTAGATCATTAGGCACACGCTGCGAAAATCAGATAGAAATAACGAAGGTAAGCACAGCACGGAAACAGCGGGGATGTCGATGCATTGGAAGACCCTATATTTGGTAAAGACAGTTGAAGAGAGAATTTGCTTCTCATTAGATTTTAGTAGATATTGCTGAAGGAAATTCGTTATGGCGTTATAATCCTCTGCAAATTGTTAAATATTAATATTGGAAAACGAAACCGTGGATGTTATGAGGTTAAAATAATAAGAAAAAAAAAGTCAGGAGGTGTAAAAATTCCGTTTTAAGATCTCTACGATAGATTTTAGTGGAAATGCCCATATGGGATTCGCCACCAAAATGTTAAGGTTATCGACAATACAAAGACATAAAACAATCAAAGACACAATGGATATTCGACATTTCAACTAAGAGAAATCATAATATGAATAAAAGAACAATTAACCGACAGCATTACTTTAAAACCTATGCGAAATCTTACCTTCATAATGGTCCTTAGCCTGCTGAGTTAGGGGTAAAATTAATATTTGAAAAGCAATCTTAAGCTACGGTCACATTTTTCAAATATTTCGCGAAGTAAACGTAATCACTATTTTATAAAAATATTTTATGGCAACATTTCCTTTTATTCTTCAATTTACAACGGATTTCTAAAGCATAAGTGCCATTTTATTCAGAACTTAATATAATTCCTTAATTAATTCATCAATAGTACGTTTTCTATATAAAATAGTGGGCAAAACCACATCAAAACTTGAATAATGTGGAAAAATTGGATAATTCTTTATGGCTACTTTATGGCTACTTAAACGCCATGTATATCATTATAAAGATCTGTTTCTCTTCTGTCCGAGTCCGAAAATAAATTTAAAACCGGGTAATATTTAGCTAAGTTATTAGCTTAAAAGTGCTTGAAGGTCCGAAAAAACAGTTTTTTACCGTTTTTTTTTGTGAGAAGTTTCGAAAATTTAAAAAACTGCTCCTTGTTCTGCTCGGTAGCGCCTATCAGAAAACTAGTGTTATTGCCCAGGTATTTCAACTTTGTTCATTTTTGTCGCAATGTGCAATACAAGAACTAACATTTCTGTAAAGTAGTGGTCACGTTTTTTTCTTAAATATTTGACAAATGTGACCGTAGTTTTGGTGAGAATTGATTTTCATAACTTTTTTATGTTTTTACGTGATAAATTGTTAAAAATTTTCACTATGTATCTTGTGAAGAACGTTGACATACATTGGTTGTCTCTGTTTCTTAAATTGTATTGTCGATAAGAAATTATTCTCATATTTTATCATAACTAATATTGCTATCACATATCGTGTTAGTATTTGAACGATTTCTTTTATTTAAAATGCCACATTTACAAAAAAAAAAAAAAAAAAAAAAAATTGTAATAAAAATAAAAATTCTTTAGCAAATATTTGATTTGGTTTATAATTTTTAAAATAAATTTTACTTTATTTTTAATTTCATCGTCATCATAATTTTTACAATATTTCATTATATTCTGTAAATAACACATTCTCAATCCAAGGTATTAATTCCGAAACACGAGTATATACACCGGGCTTATTGGGTTGAGCACAACCAACACCCCACGATACGATACCAATAAGTTTTTTGTTTGCTACCAAAGGGCCACCCGAATCCATTTGACAGGCATCAACACCACCATTTTTAAAACCAGCACAAATCATACGTTTCGTTACAAGGCCACCCATTTGACGATTACAAGTTGTTTGTCTAACAATTGGTACTTGAGCCACTCTTAATTGTTCGGCTGCCTGGGGACCATTGAGATCAGTGAAGCCCCAGCCCAAAACAGTAGCATAACTACCATCCCGTATTTTATCTTTAGGACCAGCTAACTTTATTGGTTGCACTGTTGTGCCAAAAGTAAATATTCCGACAATTCTCACCAAACCAATATCGTAATCTTGTGTAATGCTATTCCATTTGTCATGATAATGTATGGCAGCAACATCATACTCTTCACCTTCATTTAACACGCGTGAATTTTCTCCGACATGCACAACTAAATTGGAAGCTGAAGTTTGTGCCAAGCAATGGGCTGCTGTTACAACGGTACGTGCATTAATAATAGAGCCACCACAACTATGAAAACGTCCAAAGATGGTATCCGTTTGTATGGAAGCCATAAAGGGATAATTCTCTTTGGCTACATGACCACCAATAATTCTCGGCTCAAAATCATATTGTTTTAGTTTTGCACATTCAACCGATGTCAGCAAAATAAAAGCGATAATAAGACAAACGTTCTTTAACGACACCACGCACATACTGATTCAGTCAGTGACTGGTGAATGTCAAGCACAAATGCTATTTCAACGTTAAACTGTAACTCATTTTAGTAGACCGATATCAGTGTTTTTCTTTGTATTTTTTTAAGGTGTAAACAATGATTAATTAATAATTAATTGTTTTTAAAAAATACGCCAAACAATTTTTTTACTAATAAAAAAATTTTTTAGTTCGTTTTTATTTATTTTTTTCAGAAATTTTTAAGTGTTTTAGAGATAAAAACTAGAACTTTAATGATTCGCTTTTAGAGCTTGCTTTTTGAAAGTTTTTAATTTTACGGAAAAATAAAGTTTAAAAAGGTAGATATTGTGCAGGCGAACATTCGCCCATTTTTGATGAGAAGGTAAAAAATATATTATTTAAAATATTGGCCATTGTTGGCTGGGTATTTTTTCCACTTTTCAGGCAGTTTGTGAATTTCACTCCAATAAAACTATTCGTCTTTAAAAGCAAACCAATTAGTCACCCAATTTTCGACTTTCTCGTTGGAATCGAAGTGTTGATCCCTTCGATGAAAACATATATTAGTTGGAAGGAGCCAAGTCTGATAAACACGGCAGGTGGGGTAGCAGCTCCAGTCTAATGCTATGATTGTATCCTGAACCGATTTTGATTTGTGTGCAGGTGCATTGTCATATTGCGAAATAACCTTGCCGTGTCTTTTGGCCCATTCTGGTCGTTTTTCGATCAATCTAGCGATCTGTATTAACGGTTTCAAGAGGTTTTTCGAGCACAGCATTATCTTACTGTTGAATGCGATAAATCTGATCTTAATAAAAACTGGTACATTCAAGCTCTTTTTAAACGGCTGAGAAGATGCAAAGACACCAGGTAAAGTTTGAACAAATTTAACAATTTTTATAATTCTTTTTTTAACCACCGTATGAGCTGTTATATTATGGCCAGTATAGAGAAGCAACACAAGAAAACAAAAAACAAAAAATAAAATAACCAATTTTTGGAGAAACCATCTAAGCCCTTTCATTACTTGTGAAAGATTTTTTTCTCGTTAATCTTCTTGTAGTGGTTAGAGCGCACGCATAACAACACAAACAAGTTCGAGCCCCAGCAGAGAACAAATTGAATTGTAGTTTCGAATGTACAATAAAGATGCTTCAACTTTCCCCCAGACAACTCCATCTAAAATATAAAGAAAAAGCCCCACTGACCTTCCCGCATACCTTTGAGGATAACGACAAACATCAGACGAATGATCAGGAAAACACGCCGCCTACTATGAAAAAATTGCAATGCTAAAGTAAAGATCACCTCTACGCAAATAATATGGAGGATTAATCATCTACTTAGCTTGAAAGATCAAATTGATTAAAGGAACTGAAACAAAATGAATGATTATGCTGTCATCTGTCGTTGCCTACAACTCCCTCTATGAAGTTCTGTGCTACCTATCCTGAGATGACGATGCCTGGACATTCTGTGATCTAAATTGGTATACCAATGGCTTTAGAATGAATAAATGTGTTGGTGCTGGTGTCCATGGATGCAACCGTAAATTGTCGATCTAACTGGGAAGATCGCTAAGAGTTTTCTAGGCTGATATCATGGCCATTACTAATGATAGGGTCAGGTAGCTTTTTGTATTGATATGTAGGAAATCGAGGCTTCTTCATTATTTAAACTCGAAAAGATGGAAAATTTTCCTTGTCATCGTTGGCATTCAAACCTGGAATCCGTGGTTTATTCTGCAAGACAATACACGACTCCTTTCGAATTTATGAAAGGTATTTTGAGCAAAGACTGAACTACAGCAACGAGTATGTATATTTAACCTAAATTAGAAGCAGCTATAAAGGAAAAAATTTTCAATGAAGACAAATAATTTAAATTTCTCTTCTTTAATAAATCACCAGTATATATAAACTGAAGCTGGCAGGATATTTCATTTAAAAAAGTTAACACCAAAAGTTATTGCCCCAACTATTACGATGCCAAAAACTTATTTCTTATCTAAAATTGCCATAAAAATCGAATCCATAAATAATATATTTTATGAAGCAAAACTATTTAAAAAGTTACAACAAAATATCTCAAAAATAACTTAACATTTATAAGTCATTGCTCACAGAGTAATATATTCATAATGACTTTGACGATTCTATTTCCGGAAGCAAGAGCAATATATATGGTATATAAGTTCACCAAGTGGTTTGAACCTGACTTTCATTCAGCTGTTGATCGTGGTTAATCAATATGTACGTAATGAAATTACATAAAATCGGTTTTCTTCTTTATAATGTCGTTAAATTTGTTTTCACCCGGTGATTGCAGAAAACGAAGAATTGTTGGTGGTACTGTTGCTGATGGAAGTTATCCTTTTATGGTATCCATTCGATTTCAACGAATGCATATGTGTGGCGGTTCCATTATCAATGAACGTACTGTTGTTACTGCAGCACATTGTTTAGCCAACGACATTTTTACGCCAGCAAGACTGTCAGTCCATGTGGGTGAGAATTCTTTAGCAGTATTTAATGGTAAAGTGCATGGTGTTATAGCCACACATTATCATGAATTATGGAATAGTAATCCATTCGATTATCATGTCGGTTTGATAAGAATAGCTGATTCATTTACATTCGGATCCACGGTGCAACCTATAAAATTGGCTGGTGTAAATGATATAATCGAACCCGGCACCAAGGCCACTGTATTAGGATGGGGCTATACAATAGAAAACGTTGCGTTGACTTCCCAACAGTTAAAATTTGCTCAAGTGCCGATTGTTGACCAAGTTACATGTAGTCGTCAATTATCTAATTATATAACTCACCGTATGATATGCGCTGGCTATACAAATGGTGGAATTGATGCCTGTCAACAAGATTCGGGAAGTCCGTTGTTAGTCAACAATAGACTTATTGGTATCGTATCGTGGGGTGCAGGTTGTGCTCAGTCTGATCTTCCTGGTGTATACGCTCGTGTTTCCGCACTATCGCCTTGGATTAAGAATGTTTTGTCCATGAAAGACAATGAAGTTTTATAAAAATACCATAAAGACGTTTAATTTTTACATATTTGTTAATGTATCTGCCATTCTAATATCTGTTTTTAGTACTGTTACATTTACAGTGGCTTAATTGGAAATTTATATAAATATATAAATGTGAATATAGTTTGTGATTTAAAGACAATTTCTTTTAATTTTTAATTTTTGTAAAAAATTATTGAAAATGCAAAGTGAGTGTTGTTACCTCAGTATCAGCTACTTGTGTTTAAAAAATTTTATTTGTATAAGTACTAATTTGAACAACTCTTGACACCATTTTAAAGCTTTTGACATTCATTTTATAAGGAAGATGTATCCATCAAAATACAATTGGTCTGACTAGAAAAAATCTTCTATCTTTGAATACGTAATACGTCCAATCTTGGTGACTTATGAGGTAGGTAATGACAGTCCATCTGCCAAGTGGTGCAATCTTGTCAAACCAAGATCTACTTAACTCTTAGCAAGTAGTAAACTAGAACAGAAACTAAGCCAAAATATTAAAATTTTTGAAAAAGCCGAATAATTTGAGTCCCTCTTTTTCTTAAATATCAGCATAATATAGAAAGCTGGGTTAGCGTGGTGTAGTGGTTATATCGCGCAAAATATGGCTAAGTTTCAGCGATAACCTCTTCGAGCAAAAGTTTTTTTTTGTGTTCTGCGAACAGTTCGTGATCGCTATGAGCCAAATCTGGCGAATACGGTGGATGTGGGATTGTTTCGAAGTTTAATTTATGTAGTTTTGCCATTGTTTCAGAATCATCAACACTTTCTTGTTTTTCGTTAACAGTGAGCAAACGCGACACCAACTTTGAACAGAGCTTTCTCATAGTCACTCACTTTTCGATCACTCAAAATGATTTTATTGATTTTTTTATATTTTCTGGCGTTAGTGCCTTATTTTCGCGACCACGTTTGAAGTCAACAAATCAACGTCTGATTCTTATTTCAGATGATTTTCAAGCCATTGCTTTGCTTAAACGGTATTCTTTCCTATCAGAAAGCAATGTAGAATTAAAACACGGAATTGTTTTTGATCCATTATTTTGAAAATAACAAAAGTAGTGTCACTGTTAGCGCAATAACTTACAAACTAATTAATAAAAAATAATGAAATTTTAACGACTCCCTTCTGAAGGTTAGCACTAACTGAAAAATAGATGAGTGCAATAAAACTAGCGCCATTTATGTAATAAGCCTGAGAATTTTCAGCCCATGTGTTAGTTGAGGTGGTAGAGAACAATTTTTCTTTATTCCAGCGTTGATATAAAATAATTGTCTGATGTTTCCATTGTGAAAAACGTATAGTTCTTGTATATTTAATGCTTTTCGAAGGCTTTCCTGGTATCTACGAATACTTACAAGGGATACTCCCTTATTTTGTTATGATGCCTGCGGTGTTAGCCTGATTAATGCAGCTCGTATTTGGACAAAATTCTGCATCTCAAGTTTTTCTCCATTTTGCTTTGAATTCTCCACTGTATTATGATCGCTAGTATTTTGTACACGACGTATATTTTGCTATTTGATATCTAAGTTAGGATTTTCATATCACGTTAAAGTAGTTAAAATTCTACATCACTAGGCATACAAATATTTTTGGTATCGATTTCCGCTATGCTGCTGCGCTCTTTGAAAGTAAGAGCTTTTTGTCTTTTTTTTAAATAAAAGTAAAAACACCGATTTTCTATTTTCCAAAGTGAAATTTATGTAGTTTTTTTAAGGATAATGTAGGACTAGTAATGTAAAAGTAGTACCTTCAGTCTAGAGAGATTATTTTTGCGTTTTTATTTTCATATTTAGTCGATGTACGCATTTTTTATATTGTTTGAAATAGAGGCTAAAAACCAGGCATTTTTCAGAAATATGTGGCCTTTTTTTTATTTTTCCTAAAAATACAAACATTAAGTCAACTACTGGTAATAAAAATCTTCTTCGTATCGGTATTTTTTAAAAATATATTGATTTATGTTTATAGATACATGAAATACATATGGTATGTATGAAGGCTGCTTGCCGTAACTTATAACAGAGTATTTCTATGAGACACGTAGGCATTTGGGGCCTTTTATAAATAACTATAATATTATTTTAAGTCAGTAAAAACTCGGCCTTTCAATCTTTCATGGATGGGTTCGATTCTTCGAGTGGTTTCTTCAATGAAGCCGTATAAGCTTCCAATAATGAAGTGGAACAAAGCCCGCATTTAAATGGTTTTGGTGGTTATTGATCAGCCAAGCCCGGATTTGGTAATTCCAACGACGGCAATACTGTGCTAAAATGCAGACATTTAGGCACAACTAACAAACTTTAACGTCAATTTAATAAACAATTGTAACAGTTTCAGTTTTGTTTATTTCCTATATGGCAGTTGTCAGAAGAGGCAGTTGTCAGAGAGAGAGAGAGTAGGTCGAAATAGAGACTTAAAAAATTTAGAGAGAATTTTTCGTGAAAATGTTCAAGATAAATGTATAATGAGGATATATTTTCAAGACTTCTAGTGACTTCCGATCTTATTACTTCCAATATCAGAAAGTTTAAAAAAAATAAGGTAATAATTTTCCATAAGAAGAGCTGAGCTTAAGAATATTTGAACAAAATCCAGAAAATTTTTAATATAGTGATGATAATGACGACAATAATGATGATGATTTTCTGATGATGTTGATGACAAAGATACACATAAGTCCGATGATTCTGAATAAAGTCTTTTTCATATACTATGATTATTTTTATTGTAAGAAAAATAAAAGTATTGAGAAAAAAATAAAAAAAAGAGAAGAAAACTAAAAATTTTCCCTAAAATATGCATAAAAACTATTTATTTATACATTTCTAACTAAAATAGATTAAAATCCATTGAACTTAAATTAAATTTAAATTAAATTTAAATTTTCCCTAAAATATGTATAAAAACTATTTATTCATAAATTTTTAACTAAAATAGATTAAAATCCATTGAACTTAGTGCTCGAGAAAGGCTTCTCGAAATGATTTTCACTTTAAGCATCAAATAGCCCACTGTGCGGCGTTAAGTAGTTGTAATCATTCAAGTCGCCACTTTCTGGAGGCGGCCCTTCATCTTTCCAGACTAATGTGGATGTATTCCATCCTCTCCCCTGCAGGCTGGTATACAGTTTAATAAATTCCACTTCATTATCAATGTAAGCACTTATGAAGAAAAAATAAAAACAATTTCAAAATGATCTCAAAATAGTAAAATAAAAAAATAAAAATAAAAATGAATAGAAAAGAACAAAACAATTGTTTTTCAAATATTCTCCCGTATGCGTTCATTTTCAACTTCCATTTTCAGTTTACTGACAGGCGGACTTATTTGTTTGGTGGTGGTGGCATACTAGTGATGGCTGCTGCAACATTAGAAAAAGCCATGCGCCAGATATGTTTATTTACGATCATGATTGTTTGTGTGTGTTTGTGTATATTATGCACATCCAATTGTGGTGGACAATCATGCAACAGTAAAGTAAAAGATTAAGTACTGATGGTTTGTGTTCTTTTTTTATAAGGCTTTGGCCAAAGGCGGACAATACAAAGTTTTGTTTGTGATCTTTGTTTTCATATAAATTTTCCATTTTTTTGTTCCTTATTTATTCTTCCATTATTTGAAAGGTAGCCACAACAAAACGAGTATATGAAAACCGCTATGTTAAGCTTTTGATATCTTTATAGGAAAGAAAACAAAGAAATGAAAATTGGACTTACTTCCTTAACCAATTTTAGGTAACAAAAGATCCCAAAAAATACTGTCTTTCTGCTATATGACCAAAATTGTTTTATAAACACAATTGCACAGATATAGACCGAAAAATAAAACAACATAACAAAAGCCACAATCAGACAGAAATAGATGGACAGACAGACAGACAGCCGTACACATTGGCAATCTAATTAAGACATTGTAATGTTACTACTTTCAACACACAAAAATAACAACAACAGTAACACCATCACCAAAAAAAAAAAACATCCATACATAACCAAAAAATAGTCTTGGTCTTACATTTGTTATGAACGGTCAGACAGACAGACATACGGACAGACAGATAGAAAATAAAGAGGCATTTATACAATTTAGAGAAAGACAATAACATAAAAAGAACAAAAAAAAGAAATGTTTGCGTTGTTTCCTAATGTTGTTTGTTTGTTTAGTTTTCAACACAACATTTGAACCAGGTAATGTTATTTCTACAAAAAAAAACCTATCAAAAGCGTAGGTGTTTCTATATCAGCATACACACTCGTAGTTCTTTGTTAAATTTCAACTGGATCTCTTATTTACTTGTATTTTAGTTACCATTACCGTTATGTGACCTTTGTTTTAATGTAATAAGTTCATGTGGCGGTCTTTTATACCGATCATACCAACACCAGTAAGACCACATATTCAAAATATGTTCACCAAAAGGTTTGGCTTTATCTTAAATTTATAATCGATTTCATATTTTTTTTTTTTTTTTTTTTGTTAAGCTTCAACCATTTCCATCAGCAGCAAGCTGTGATTGCCAACACCAACGCATTTACATCCATCATTTGTCAATGTTGCATTCATTTTTAAAATTAATTTAGATCAGCTGGTATTTTTTCTCTTGTTTATTTATTTATTTATTTTTTTTTTGCACTCTAATCTTGATGGAATTGTTCGTTTTATTTTTCTCTTTTTTATGTATTTTTTATTGTAGACCTTCGTCTTTTGTCATGTTTATTATTAATTTTGTTGATTTTCTTGTTACACAAATTTAAGTTAAACAAACTATAATAATGTATCTTTACGTTTAAAATATATCGTAAAAAAATAATTTCATATTTTTAAGGTGTGTCCCCTTTCCCATTGTATGACAGACAAGCTTTGATAACTTTAATCGACAAGCGTATGCACTTATTTATGATGTAAATGTACTGATAACAGTTTGACGGAAAAAACAATTGTTTCACATCATTGTCGTAAAAATGTGAAACAGTGATTTATGACTTCAAAATTGCAAACAATTATTTTTCATCTTTATATACATATACTACCTTGATCAAAAAGTTTCGGGAATAACCCCCGTGTGGCAATCCCATAGTTCCGAAATGAGTTAATTTTTTTTTTTTTTTTTTTGTTAAGTTGGTACACCTGTTGTTGATATTCTCGCTAAATTTTAGCGTCAGTGCTTGACATTTGCAATTTTTATATTCGGATTTCGGTATGTTCATCAGTGGTACGTGTGATTTTCCCATTATTTCTTCTCGGCTGCTGAAACACGTTCCCCGTAATGGTTTTTTAACTCGATTGAACAGAAAGAAGTCACAGAGAGCCAAATCCTGTGAATTCGGTTGCTGTTGGATGGTATTTGATGAATTTTTTGTCAAAAAATTTCGAATAATGATGGTCCTGTGCGACGATGCGTTATCATGGTGCAAAGTCCACGGGCTTTCTGCCCACAATTTTTGTCTCTTTCAGCGAATTGCTTTACGCAAACGTCTCATGACGCTCATATAATACTGTCTGGCCTTCTGACAAAAATTCATGAAGCACTACACCGTTGTATTTCATGAAAACCATGAGCATTGCCTTCTTTTTTGACTGAAAACGACGTAATTTTTTTGGTCTCGGCTCATTTGGTGAACGCCATTCCCTTGCCTGATGCCTGGATTGCGTGTCGTACTCATAAACCCACGTCTCATCTCCAATAATGATCCTTTTGATGAATGTGGGATCGAAATCAGCCCCACAAATCATGTCTTTTGCTACCTCAACACGGACAAAATTGTAAAAAATTGCCAACACACATTGAGATAGATGTACCCTTGGATACGTACCTTTTGCAAATGTCAAGCTATAACGCTAAGATTTAGCGGGAATATCAACAACAGATGTTCCAACTTAACAAAAAAATAATCTCAAATCGGAACGATGGGAATGCCACACTGGGTTATTCCGGAAAAATTTTGATCAAGGTAGTAGTATATGTATGTATATAGTGCACATAGTACGAGGGGTACTATTTATATTTCTGGTACTGACAACACTAATGTCAATAGCTAAAGGCTGACAACACTGTAATAAAGTTTGACATTTTTTAGCATAAACTTACACTGTTTTGATGTACAAGAACTATATGTTACAGTGAGTTAAGAATTTAATTGAATTTGCGTAAAAAATTGAAATTTCAAAAACGGGTTTTCGTTGGATTAATGTTCAAAAATTTCGAAGTGGATTATACCAACAAGAATGAGAAGATCGTCATGTGACATATAGTATCATAGAGGAATCCTTGCACATTAGTTCCACTCCAATACATACGATTTTGCATGAACACTTAATAATAATTCCCTTAACATTCGATGAAGGAGCATGTGGACTTCTCTCAGTCTATGAGCTGCACCCGATTCTATTTTTAGACTCATTGAAAGGGATTGATAGTTTAACGCCAATTCCGAACGGCAAAGCATTAGAGAAGTTTTCAATAGTAAGTAAAACTCATATCCAGTTACTAGGTAATGTTATGAGGTGATACCGCTGTAGAAAAAAAATTTTTTTTTCTTTTTCAGATCGTTTGGTTCGGTATTGAACCGTGGACCTTCTGGTTGGTAGGCGGATGTCTTATCTACCATACCACAGCGGCACACATGAACACTTAGAGTAAAAAAGTGTATTCTGATTAGATACCCAATAATTTATCAAACGCTCAAAAAAAGGTTCGCGTCGATTGGTGCAAGAAAAAGATTGGAAAATTCGCCGTGGTGCTTCAAAAGACGTGTATAAAATCGTGACAGGTGACGAATCATGGATATATGATTGTGAGCCGGAAACAAAACAGCGAACAGTTAAGCAAATGTTCTCCTGTTCCTTCGGCCGAATGGGTTATGTGGCCACTGTTCCGCTTGAGAAACATCGGTCGGTCAAATCTGAGTTCTATACGATCATTTGTTTGCCGGAAATCTTAAGAGAAATTCGTAAAACCAACCGCCTAAGACGTATCATCACGACAATGGCATACTTCTGATGGCTCTCAAACAGGTGAATTTTTGAGCAGTCAAAATATCGAATAGATTTCTCACCCTCCGTACAGTCTCTTCCCTTGTTCATGTTTTGGAGGTGTTTTAAGAGGAATAGAAAAACTTCTTTGAGAAATGGTTTGCACAAATTCATTGATCATCAACGAGAATATTTTGAAAAGCAATAAAGCCATTTTCATTTAAAAATATTTGTTATTTTCGAAATATGAGTAGTACCCCTCGTATTAGAGTACTTCTTAATCCAAGTGGGGTAATTATAGACTTTTTAATACTACAATTTGTCTAAAAACACGAGATTGCGAATTACTTTGTTCGCTGTTGAAATTACTTATACGAAATATCTCGTTCACATAGCATTCTTGTATTCGTTTTGATGATTCTCTTTCTTTTTTTTTTTTGCCTTATTTATTATTTTTTTATTATATGCTCGTAAAATTTGTTTTGAATCTAGCAATTATAAGGGATATATTATATCAGACAGATGTCGACACTAATCACTAATTTAAAGTTTTAGACTCTAGCCGATTTAAAAGGGTCTTCCAGGCTATACCAATATTGCGCTATTAAAATATAAAATTTTTATTTAAACCAAAACAGTAACCAAATATAAGTTATACGGGCTCCACAACGTTTAATTCAAAAGTTAAAAAATTGTTTACTGAGTCTTGAAGATACTTCATTGTGTTCAGAATTTGTTTTTGTTTAGATTAATAACATAACAAGTAATATAAGAAGTTGCAATAATGTAAGATATAGCGATTGACTAAAGGCAAATATTTGACGAAAAAAATCCTTAAAAATTTTATGGAAATATTTTCTTTTTTATTATTTATTTATTGATAACCTTTGTTGCTAATAAAGAAAAATTAATATTTTTAAACTAATTTAAAAAAATTTCAAATAAAATGAAATGTTTTGAGTCTTTTGTAAAACACTATAAATATTATCTTAATCGTTTCTGTTCATATTTGAGTATTTTTGAAATATTTTAATTTTAATTAATATTTGTAAATATGTACGTATTTGAAATGTAATATGTATGTAGATATTAAAGAGTAATACTCATTTTTATGAGTACGAAATCTAATATATTTTCAAAGAAAAAAATCGTTATTTATGTCAGTTTGTCCATGTTTTACAAAGGCAGGGCGAACAATGTTATTAAATTGAAATATTTACTTTTAAAAATTCAAACTTGTTTTGTTTAGAAAAATAAATAATTTTTTAAGTATAACAAATGCAGATCACTTGAAAAATGTAACACATGGAGAAAGCGTAACAAGCCCAAAAAAAAGCTATGACTAATAATAATATGTGTTTCCTTTTTGGTTCAGGAAATTTCACGTTTTAATATTTGATGGAACTGAATATACACAACATGCATAACGAAAAGTAATTTGCGCAAATTCAAAAAATTTTGGCGCATTTTTGAGTAAGTATGCGGACTTGCAGTGATGCTCTTTAAGGTAGAATTAGCCAAACGTAGAAATCGTAAATGTAAATGTAACGTAAATGTAAACGTTTTGCCACTTATAGAAGACTTAAACCTGTATTTAGGTATGCATACATAAAACACAAAAATAATACAGCTCTGCAAAACATTGTTGGCACTTAAATATGTGCACATTATTTAGAATTATGTGAAAAAAGTACGTAAATTATTTAAATACAAAAGCCAATACGTTAAGTTTTCATCTTTAAATTTTAATCATTTCTGAAGCTAAAGGTTTGTTAAATAAACATTATTTTATTTTTATATCAATTTTTATATTTATATCAATAAATACATACATTTTTAATAGTTATTAATATTTGATTAATAATGTTCGAAAAACCATAATAATAGAATAACTTATACTATCTATATGTAATTAGATTATAATTCTAGTTTTCCACATACGTGCATACATTACTGAATATATACAATGTATTATACTTATAAAATATTTGTTTATTCTTATTTTCATTTATATTATCTATTATGTGTATTGTTATATATATTATCTACGATTGTACGTACAATTATTATGCAATCCTTAGCATAAACCTACTATATGCATACCTAATATATAATTCATAATAACCTATAAGTTTTGCTGCAAAGAAACACATACGGTTGACAAATGCTCTTATTAGACTTAAAAAAAAAACTAATTTGAAGCAATAAACATATTTAATATTTTATGTATTTACCAAAAAATTTAAGTACAGAAAAAAGAGTAAAAATACCATCATAACAAACAGCCTATCACTGCTTGACAAATGTCACGTAACATTGCCGACAAATTCTATTTTCAACAGATTGAAACGTTAAATTTACGTTTCATTACGGTCAAGTAAGCGCTTTCATAGCTTTTTCATATAACAAAAGCGATCAGCTGACACGACTACGTTTACGTTCGGTTAATTCTACCTTTAAGCAGAATTCCATTTTTATAAAAATCTGTAAGCACTAGTGCCGGCGAATTCCACTACATTTCAATACATAGTAGTGCTGAATACTTTTCATTCGGGTACTCTCTACTATACTCCATACTTCTAACGTTTATTTTATTTCAATTTTTTTTAAAAATTTATATGTATGTTTATAAGTCGATTATTCTTAAATCGGCATTAAAAATAAAGCTGGTCCAACCAAAACGGACGATGTTAGTTCTAAATGAAACAGAAAGTTTTCAGAGAATTAGATTAATATTTTCTATTATGATGGAAGATCTATGATCTATGATAGCATACCCTTATGCGTCTGTCAATATTTTCAAAGAAATATAATTGAGGTTTAATGTAGTTAATGTCCCGAACTATCTCATCTTTTAGCCCTTGAATTCTTCTTGGCTTATTGACTTACAACAGTGTCAAATAACATGATCGTGGCGGCAAATTAACGTCGCCACGACATGAGATAACATAGAAATTGAATTTCTCGCGCAAAAGAGCCATCGTTTCATTGGCTCTGTGGCAAGTGGCACCGTCCTGTAAGAGCTACATATCGTAGAGGTCCATATTCACAATATCTGGCCACAAGAAGTCTGTTATCATCCCACTATAGCGAATACCATTCATGGTAACTGCTTGCCTGACCTCATTTTCGAAAAAATATAGCCCGATAACGCCACCAGCCCATAAAACGCACCAAATAGTCACTCTTTGTGTATGCAGCGGATCCTGTAGACCCGATTTGCTGAAATTTGTGCACAATTCTGCCCATTGTGGACACATTTGGTCGCTTATGCTGACCAAAAAAATCGAGAAGTGCACGAAATGCATCTTGATTTAAACGTTCATTTTTGTAAAAAGCTTTAGAAATCTTAACGCACTGCTTAATTGTGTACCTCTCCATGGTTGAATTTGTCAAACACTGAAACAACTAAATGCCAAGTTAAGGTGGGCAAAAAACTTGACGTTATGGTGTGACTCACAATCAACATGGTTTATTATGTTTGGACCGCCCATTATTTTAAACATTTCTAATGTTTTATTAAACAAATAAAACCAAACAAATGTACTCTTATAGTGAAAGGCCATGCGGCATGCGGAAGCGGAAGCTTAAACTTATTTTGTTAAGCAAATAAGCGCGACAAATTAAATTAAATTTTTTGTATTGAAAATATATGAAAAATAAAAAATATTTGAAGTTTCTTAAAATATAAAAATTTCAATACTTTTTCCACATACTGTCTATTCTTCCCATTTTTTAATATATATTTTTTTTAATCTGACACACTCAAGCGGCAAAAAAAAGTTGAACAAAATTCAACTCTGCCGCTCGGCCTCTTTTAAGAGTATTGCCAAAGGAAATAAAATTTAATGTGTCAAACTTTTTGTATGAATATTTTTATAAAAAAAAACTATTTTTTGTGAACTGGTAATATTTTTGCCGCCAGTTGCGGCATGCCGCTTGCATTGGCCTTTAACCATTAACTTCTAGTTAAGCGCGACCATAAATTTATTTAAAATAATTTATAATTGTTAAATTACATACTTAAAATATATTACACATGGTTGTATTTTTATGAAGCATTATATTTTTAAATAAAGTTGTATTTAACCCGTTAAAATTTAATTTTCTGTAACAAATTACAAATACAACTCTAAAAGTATTTAGTCCTTAGTTTTAAGAATTGAGTACCTAAAAATAAACAAAAATACTCAGTACTCGGTACCAATACTCAATATTTTGCCAGCACTATGCTCTTTAAGGGGGGCTTACACGATAATACAAGTCGTACGACATGTCAAGTTTTTGTGTAGAAGAGAGCGGATAGTATCGTGTAAACTCAATATGCAATGAGAGCGTGTGACTGAGAGAAAATACGGATAAAAATTTGGCAGTCGTACGGCTTACTTTGTTTTAAATTTTTTTTTAAGCCATCGCACTGGATTAGATCAGGGGTGTATTTTTATGTTAACAATTAAAATAAACAAGAAAAAAGCAAATTTTTTTGCTCACACTATTGGACTCTTTTGAAACTACTGTTTTCATTATGCTTTCTTTTGAATTTTTAAGTATCGTATAAGCGTAAAAAATTCTCGCTAGATTTTGCTGTCATTTTTAAAATACGGATGGAATTTTATATTTTCTCTCTGATTTTACGTACTTAAACTAGCCTTTAAGAAGCTGTCTGTCATGGAATACCCGTTAATACTAGATTTTAGTTGGTACCAATTTTTTTTTTTTAAGTTATACCTGTACAAAGTGCTTTAATATTTTTTTAAATTAAATTTAATTATTTTAATATTAATGTGATATTTTTATATTATTTCTTAAACATTTATATGTATGTGAAAACATTTCAAGTCTTGTCACAAAACACAATTGATTAGTTTTTGTTTAATATTTAAAGATATTGTATTTTGTAGTTTTTAGTTTTAAAAAAAGTAAAATAGAGCGAATATGCTGTAATTCTAGAAAAAAAATTTAAGTGAATTACAAAACCAAATCAAAAAAACCAATCACTGTGGTTGCAATGAAAAACACTGTGTTGGCCAATCATAAAAACTATGGTCCCGTCGTGCATTGAATGATGTAAGAAAATTCAATCAAAAAAAAAAAAAATAAAAAATGACGAAAAAATATTTATTTTAAAGAAATAAATACAAATAAATTAAATTAAAAAAGTCTTGATAAAAGACCACACACATGCATAGAACACACAGCACCACCAGCAGCAGCTGCATGCAACTGCTGCAAACCACTGAAGCAAACAACATGAAACATCGTGTTGTGAGGCTGTGTAAAACAAGAGGTCTTTATACATACACATTTTTTGGGAGGGTCTAACAAATGAAAAGACATTAATGAGCTGTTAAGCCAGCTTTGACAAAAAGCCAAATCGCAACTCTAAGCACTCTTCGCAAATAATGAAAAAGAAAAACAAAAACAAAAATTGACATTTAATAAATAGTTTTTTATTTAATAAATATTTGCCACAGCTTGTTGCAGGTGATTAAGCTGCTGGTGTTTATATATTTTTTTTTAATGTTGTAATTTCACACTCCAAGGGCAACGGGGGAGAGGAGCAGGCAATTGACAACTGTCATGTTGGAAGTAGAATTTAATCATGGTCGTCTTTGTGTCTTTACTTTATTGTTGTTGTCTAAGGTTTTAAGTCTTTGTTTTCTTTTCTAATGATGTTTAAACTGCGATAAGGATTTTTCGTTAAAACTAAAAAAGTGGTAGATCTTATAAAAGAGATACACGAACTTTTTTGACAAAAAAAAGAAATAAAATAAACAGAAATTTTTTAAACAAAATTCTATTAAAGAAAAACTGCATATTACGAAAAAGAAAAAAACTTTAGACTATTGTTTGAACCTTAAACATGTTTTTAATAAATAAAAATATTTTTTTTCTTTTTTCGCTCAATAAAATTCTTTATAGTTTATGATGATGTGTATGTTACACCAAGCAAGTATATGTTGCAAGTTGTATCTTTCGTACAAGTAATATTCCATGCGACTTATAGATTTACGTGTTAGTGAAAGAGTGTACATAGCAGTGCTGCTTTAAGGTTCTATTTCTTTTTATTTCGTTTATTTTGGCTTAAAAGTTATCTTTGGATTAAAAAAAAAAATTTGAGGTGGCGATAACTATCAGTTATGATGTCGTCGATGACAATGGTGTTACAAACAAAGCAGCCAGAATTACAGCAACGATAGCATACAGAAAAAACTAACGACAACTGCTATGTTGTCATCTATTAAAAATAGATTTAAATGCGAGTGTTGTTAGAAAATTTTTGCAAAAACAGTCGATTAACACTCTACAAAGAATTTAAGGAATAAAATCCTTATGTGATCCTACCATTTTTTTCCGGCACTACTCTAGGGAGCATATTGGCTTCCCACAAAGCAACCACTACGTTGTTTCAGTTTCTTTAATCAGTTTGATTCTTCAAGCTAAGTAGAAGCTTAATCCACTGTAGCTTCCTCCACGTGATTTTGTGTAGTGGTGGAGATCCTTGATATTTGGTAGTGATCTTTACTTTAATATTTTAATCTTATAATAGGTGGCGGGTTTTTCTGATCATTGTCATCGTCGCCAGTGGTATGCTGGGAGGTCAGAGGGCCTTTTTTTTAATTTTCTAGATTTAGTTATCGGGAGGGAAGTTGGAGCTTCTTTCATTAAACATTCGAAACCGCAATTCAATTTTTCTTGTCATGTTGTCTAGGCTGGGAGTCGAACCTAGGTCCTTTGTGATGTTATGAGTGCGCTCTAACTACTACACTACGCCACCACCGTGATCCGCGCATAGAGGAATCCTTAGCCACAATAAAGCTCTAGATATGATGTAAATTACACTTCATGGTTAATGTTTTCTGGATAGAAGAGTAGGACCGCTAGGCTAAGCTGGCCGTATCCTAAACCAGAAAGGACGAAACAGCTTGTTCTTACCTCTCTCCTGAACATTAATTACGTGACTTTACAAGACACTACCTACTCGGCTTGGCGTCTCTCATACGTTTTCTGTAGAAGATGAGGGTTTGAGGAGAAGGAATTAATTCAGCAACAGCATCTGAAAATACTGGGAATTTTATTCTCAACAGCCATAACGGAACTGTCGAAAATAGATTTGAAAGACATTCACCCAAACCTAAGGGAGTCGAAATGGTAGCACGTTGGCCTATGTTTGATCCTCAGATGATTGCGTGACACAAACATAAAATACTTTCTTATTATATTTATTGATCACATTGCTACGCTTCGTTTCATTTTGGAACATTTATACGAGCTGCAGCAATCTCTTGATTTTCGAAACAAGATAAGTTCCACAAGACAGTATCAGCTATTTGAATGCAGAATAAGCCATGACAATCAACTTTCTCTCTTTATACCTGTGAAATCTGTAGTAAGAGAAGGCTGTATATTGTCCCTTCTGCTCTTTTTAATGGTTATTAATAAAATCCTTATTAACGCAATAGATAACGGTTCACAATGTGGGATACTGTGACTCTATCTTAGAATGTAACATTTAAACGAACCTTTTACGTCGACGACATTGATTTATTGTTCAAACAGCATATTCAATTTCAAACCAAGATCAACGATATCGTATCTGCTGCTAGTGGGTGTAACCTTTATGCCAGCAAAATAAAATTTCTCGATATTTTAGGGTACAGTATACCAAGTTCCCAGCAATAAAGTGAAATTGGTACAAAGCCTCCGGAAAGAATTCGCAAAAGAACTGATTGTAGTCGATAACAACATAAATTCGTTTTTATGTAAATGTATTCAGTTTTTCTATAAGAACTGTGTTTTACGATGGGGCAATATTGGAGAATAAGACACTTTCGACATTTCAGTTATCGACGTAATACTTGAATTGAAGCCTGCCGGCCATTCATAAAGTCGTTTTAAATTTGTATGAATACGCACTTGGGCTTTTAAAAATCCAAGGGCAATTCTTGAAGAGCCTTTGCATAGTGATACAGCTACTGTGCAGTGTGAAATGTAGTATAGGCGTAATTACGCTACTTCTTTTTCAACAGACGTCTGTTATTGACGACTTATGACTTGAACAGAAGAATTTTCGATATTACACAGCCATGGAAACAATGACTTTGTTGGCTGACAGTTACACCTTAACCGTATGTGGGAAACAATCGCTCGAAGAAAAACAATATCTTCTGATGTATTGCAATTAATCTGCGTTTAACCCACACTTACAATACGAAGAAAAAACTCATTCGTAGCGTGGTTTTACGGTTGAGCGTACAATCTAGACTTACCATTTGTAACAATTGTATTCATGTAAAATGTCTTGTTGCAGATATCCATTTCTGCATTACTGAATTTACTTAGCAGCTATATAGTTCCGGCCTAAAGACAACAGTTTTTGCTTCATTTGAGCTGATACAATCACAATTCCGTAAACCACTTTTAACACTAGAAATGAGTGATCTAATAATAGTTATCACGGTTATCTTTAGTTTCGGTATTGGTTTCTAAAGCAAAAGCAATGATATCGGCGTTTTCAAAAGAAATACTAAACTTTGGAAAGTTTTTAGATGAAAAATAAAGACAGTGAGTAAAATTGCTAAAGAAAACCGCAATGTTCCCAACAATTGGGGCACAAGAAAAACATTCCGAGTTTTGCGTAATGATTTAGTTTTTAGGTTTTACAAGACTTAACTGGAGCACTAGTTGCAGCCACCTAAATATTCACTTTGTCGTAGATTCCTTAAGTTCATTCGAAGAAAAATCCACTGTTTCTTCTGAAAAAATTTTTTTTCAAATAGAGCTCGCTTTCATTTGTCTCGATTTGTCAGCATGAATCTCTGTATGGTGCTTTTGATGGTCTGAAAACGTGTTTGGCTCATACCACATGTTACATAGTAGCGGCAACAATGAAACACGGAATGTGTAATCTCTCGAAATTCAGCTGTTAATTTGCGATCATGCGATTCCTCACCTCTGAAGATATGTTAATGGTATTTAAAATAACAATAATCATTATATAGACCCGTAAGTACTCCAAGTTTGCTTTTGTTAGCTTTAGAAATCTACCAGAAGAAAGTGAGACAAACTTCTTGGCTTAAATTAAGTCCGCAGGTATTCTTCCAGAGCTGACCGAATCCTCATTAGCCTAGGAGTCGATCTTTTCCCTAGGGTATGCTACAAAGATATCGAAGAACTGCTCAGGCTTAGTAAAAATCAGTCAGAGGTCTTTAGTTCGCCAAGCAGTCACTCTTTCTTTTCCAAGACGGCACTAGTGACATGTAACTAAACGTATCGTAATCCTGTTGCGTGCACCAAGTTAGTTGAGAGAATCTTTGCTTGATTGCCTGACATCACACTCTCTCAGACACTCTTTAACCCAAGTGAAAACAAAAATAATAATAAAATTTAAATATAGAAAGTACCAACCCTCGTTTTACTGTATAAAATATATAGGAAGTATGATATTGTTTTGTTTTTTATCATATTCATGAAAAGTCATAAATATACAGATTTTTTTCTTTATTTTGTCGCGTTTTTATCGCTGTTTACCTTTAGTTTCATATGGAACAGTAGGTAGTAGACTTGGCTTTATTATGTCCACTTTTCATACACCTGGATATAAACTCACTTTTGGAAATCAAGAAAAAGAAATAAAATAACGTAAAGGATACTTTTCTGTTGCTATACTGCTGTTGTCTACATATAAAATAAAAAAAAAATCTTTTCCTGAAAGGTTTAAAACATGGTTTTCCATCTTTAGCACTTCCTCCTATAGAATTGAAAGTACTGCGTTGCTTAGAATTATTTTTTTGGTTATAATGTTTGTTGTTATTTGATTTTGTGTTGTTGCTTAAGAAGAAAAGCTAGCAAGCGGTACATGGTTGTTACATATGTTCACTCTGACTAGACACACCATATTATGTGGCATTCAATAGTGCACCCAAGGGACACATCCATTATCGGCTGCCATGTGAACTTCGACAAACACACTAAGTTGTTGTCTTTTTACCTTTTATGTTGTTCTTGTTATTTTCTTATATTGTAGTTCCTTATATTGTTCTATCGCATAAAACACCACAAGTTGTTTCAGCAGGCTGAAGCTGCCTTTGTTTTCTTTTTGGCTTCTAACAAAACTTTAAAAATTCAGAGATTCCAGTGTGATGATAATGACAAAATGTGTTGCTTTCGACATTTTTTATTTTTTTGTTTCAATGTTCAGAAGTAAAGTTTAGAAAAAAGTATAATTATTTTGTTGTTGGTTTTGTAACATTCTTAATAAATATGTGTCATAGTGAGACAAAAGTTGAAAAGGGAATAAATAATTAACTTAAATTGGAAGCAAAGAAAATTAAAATTTGCGTTAGTCGCTTTGCAAAGTCCAAAGTGTTGAATTTATTAAACCATTTAAAATCTATATTTAGCTGCATATTGTATCAATTTTCTAATAACAAGTAAGACTTCCACTCAAAAGCGTATTACTCCTTGTGTTTTAGCATCCGGTATAGATAGAATCGATTTACGTCTGCCTAATTAGCGTAGAACAAGAACAGTTCGAAAAGAACTTTTAAGGCTTGACCAGAGACTAAATTGCAGTACCAAAGGCACTTGTGTCTCTAAAAACCTATTTTTTATGGCTGCAATGCTTTAAATCCTGTTTAGTCAAAAGCTTTAAAGATTTTCTAATAGTAGCACAACATGGAAGATGAGCGCTTCAAACAAGTAATAAGTATGGAAACCTGGCGAAGTTTTGCAAGTTAAAAGAGATTTAACTGCCTTATAAGTACGGGGACTGTTCTCGAACTCCTTACATAATAGCGAGGTCAGCCAAAGCACTTTCATAGGGACTACCATAAAAAAGGAAGAAGAGACTGTACTGATTCATTTTTTTATGTGATTACATAGCTCCAAACAATGTCAATTAACATTACCACGGTATTAGATAACAATGCCATTGAAATTTTCACGCAAAAGAGCTATTGTCTCGTTGTCTGTGTGGCAAGTGGCACCATCCTGTTGGAACGACATATCGTCTAGGTCCGGACAAGAAATCCATTATCATCTCGAGATAGTGAACACCATTCACGGTAATTGCTAGTACGACCTCATTTTCGAATAAATACGGCCTGATGACGCCGCCAGCACATTAACCGCACCAAACAGGCATTTCAATAATCACTCGTTGATTCGCCTTTGCCCAAATGCAGAAATTCTGCATGTTAACGAATCCACTGAGATGAAAGTGTACTTAATCGCTGAAGATGATTTTCCATTTACTTCTGTCAGCTCAACTAACCATTCGGCGTATTGACGACGCCTGAAATGGTCAGTAGGCTTCAGGTCTTGAATTAATTGAATCTTGTAAGCGTGTACGTTCAAATCTTTATTCAAAATTCGCATCAGTAATGCTCGTAAGATGTTCAATTGTTGAGCACGACGACGAGTCGAGGTTGATGGCTTTTCTGCTACACTATCGCGAACAACAGCAATACATACTGAAATTATGCGCATAATTCTACCGATTGTAAATACATTTGGTTCATTATGCTGCCAAAAAAAATCACAAAGCGCACGAAATGCATTTTGATTTAAATACCAATTTTTTTAAAAGCCTTCAACAATCTTTAAGCGCTACTCAATTGTGTACCTTTCCATGGTTGAGTTTGGCAAACACTGAAACAAAGAAATGTCAAACTAAGTTGGACAAAAAACTTGACGTTAAAGTGTGACTCAAAATTAACATCGTGCACTATGTTTGGACCATATATATGGAATTAGGGGAAATTTAATACGCATATCTCGTGCTTACAAAGAAGCAGCGTGCCTCTCTATAAGGTAGTGATATATTCGATTGCTACTCTTAGGACAACTCTACGCATACAAACATAGCAGGTACCTTTGTAACGGTAAGGAGAGGAAGAATCAATTGTTGGTCTTCTCCGTCATTGCCCTACATTTGAAGGCTTTATTAAAACATTATGATGGCAAAAAGTAGGCCAGAGATGTAGAGCTTTTGCTTGATAGTCAATATGTTATTACGTTTTAATCTTTTTCAAATGTTTAAGTTCTTTTAAATTGCGCAGAATAAAATAAATGAAGCGAATTTGTTAATTTGCTTTATAAAATCTTTATTTCTAGTTTAATACACAAATTTATTTAATACTGAACTCTTAGTCCGACTTTACTCTATGACTGATTAATTATAACTGACCAATTAAAGAGAATACTGCTGCTTTTATAGTTAAATAACATTAGTTTTGCATATTCCAATACACTTCACAACCTACTATTGTATTTCCGTTAAGATTTGAATAACATATGTTCAAATAAATACAGCCTTAGCATGATGGTCGTAGCCTTGACACCAATCAATAGAATAATAGGTGTTTTTTTTAAGGTGTTTTCATTTCCATAACCTACTCGTTGGTCTTAAGTAAAAAACCAGACAGAGGCACCTTTGAAACAATGAGGAATGAAGAAAACAAATTTTCCTTATAGAACCAAAGCTTATACAGGATTACAATAGAGTCTTACATTAGATCCATTAGGGAACAAACACTGGAGAAAACAAATCTTATCGAGAAGAACAGATTGCACTGTGGAGTACCAACGATAATGTGGTCTAGACTGAGTCTGGAAAATTTTAAATATTTTTTGGATATGAATCGGGAAAATCAGTGAGTTATGGTGGGCATAATTATTGAAGGTTGTGCGAGGATGCAGAGGAGATAGAGAGAATGGAGAACTTATTGTGTTAATTTTAATGCCGATGCCATACACCGGGCAACCTACTTGAGATTACTGGCAAGTAGATTGAGGATTTGTTGGGGTTCATAATGAAAATTCATTGGTAGTGTAGTGTGTACTTAGATCAGCTTTACTAATTATATTTATCTTATTATTTTAATAGAATATTTTTGTTCTTTTCCTGCAACAAAATTTGAGAGGAAAATAAAGGCATTGCAGAGGAACGGAATGCTATAGCTTGGCATTTTCATAGCACATTAGAGTTGTTTTTTCTTATTCTAGCTGGTCTGATGAAGTTCATGAAAGTCGTGTATGAAGTTCGTAAAACCTTTTTAAGGAGCACTACAGCTAGAGAAAAAAATAAGAATAGGAGAGTCGCCTTCTTTATTTTATTGCAGCAGCAAAATCATAGAAAGAAATAGAGAAAAGAAAAAAAATGAAAACGATAACATTCACGCTTGTAACTATTCTTTTCCTTTTTTTTGGAAATCTTAAGCAACATTGTTTTTAGGAATTGTTGGCTTAAAACATTACAATTGTAGCTTTTAAACGTGTTGTAAGTGTGATTTTGATTATGTTTGTAGCACCTTATATGAGAAAAAACGAATGCTGTGTGACTATTAACACTTTCTTATAATATTGGCTTCTCTAATTTTCAATTTTTTTTTTTTCAGTTTTTATCTTGTGGTCTATTGAACACTGAAAATTTCATACCATTATGCCAAGCGTTTCTAAATCCTAAAACAAGCACGCGTTCTCTCCAAGCATTGGTATGTCTTTTACACCACTATTACACCCAATACTAGTAAGCAGTACAAGTAAAGCGTTGGCTGAGTTGGTTGCTTTAACAAAATCTTCTTCATTTAAGTCATTGACGCTCCATAGTAGTTATAGTCAGCCATCGTAGATTTTTTTTATTTATTTTTACTTTTTTTTTAGTTTTCATCTGTGTTTAGTTGCTGCAATAATTGCTTAGTAATGCTTAACTTATTGTTTAACAGCTTCTAACTAACAGCCTTCATTCAATTCATAGTTGTTCTCTAAGCTTTTTTTGTTCTTGTTTCTTTTCCCACTTCTCAGTCCAATATTTTTATTTCATATTGCCACCAGAAGACAAAAACAAAAAAACAAAAGTTGAAAATAAAGTAGGAAAAAAGGGTATTTAATTGGACACTATTTCCACCGACTTGACTAGTAGAGAATAACGCTTAAAGTGTTCTTATCTTCTCTTTAAATTGTGTTAAAACTTTAATGGAAAAGTAACACATTTTAATGCTTTCATTTGTGCAATTCTTTCTTTTTTTTCTTTTCAGCGAATGTAAAAGAAAAGAACAAAATTTTATTTCTTTTACAACTTTTTTGTAACATCTTCAGTCATTTAAAGTTAAAGAAACAACAAAAAAAGGAAACAAGTTTCGTTATTATCTTTAAATTACATCTCTATTAATAAAGAAAGAAGGCAATTTTGTGTATTGGCTTATTTGGTCATATTCTCAAGTTGTTGTAATTTTCTCTACAAATTGGTTACATTAGTCTAAAGAGGATAGAAAAAAAACACTAAAATTCATTGGAGCTCAAATTTAGATTGTTTTAGAAGAACTTTATATCCGTTTGGGTACATCAATCATAAATTGACAGGTTTCTTGACGATTGACAGGAAATCACTTGTGGGAATTATTACTTAGTAGGGTTTAAATGAGCCGTCACTAGAATATTTTGTAGGTAAAATTAAGTTTTTATTTTAGAATGTTGTTATTTACTTGGTTTTGGTTCATAATCTGATGGTAATGTATTTAACTTATCCTTGATCTAAACTGGTATACCGATGGCTAAAAAATGAATAACGTGTCGGAGCTGGTGTTCATGGTCCTAATCGAGACTTGTCGCACCCACTGTGGGGATCACTAAGTGTCTTCCGTGCTGAGATTGAGGTCATTGTCATATGTGTGATGATTAACCCGTACAGCGGGCTCAAAGGTAAGAACACTATTATTTTATCTGATAGCCAGGATGCCTTAAGGGCACTTGGCTTGAATCGTATGACATCTAGGCAGGTTAAACATTGCTAGGATAAGTTGCAAAGGCTTTCGCTTAGAAATAATAAATAATAATTGGATACCTGAACACCTTGGTATATACGGTAATGAAACAGCGAATGAATTGACTTGAAAAGACTTCGTGACACGATATACCGGTCCGGAACGTGACTGTGTAGCACCACTTAATTCCATTTCCAATCTAATCAAGAATTTGGAGAATTGTAGATGCTTGGAACACTGGAATGCTCTAAGGGGACTTTGACACTCTATGGCGGCGATCAGAGCACAATTTTGGTATCGCTTTTAGGTTTTCAAGTATGGCAGGCCGGACTTGAAACTCCTAACAGAATTTCTTACGGGCTATTGTGGACTGAGAGCGCATCTGAATGGCGGTTACAAATTTGATTGCTTGTAGACTGTGCTCTCATGCAACAGAGGCAGCAGAACACATATTGTGTGAATGTGGAGTTCTTGATAGGCTTAGATGTACGTGTTTGACTCTTTATTATTTACTGGTTTTTATAGAATACTTGCTTTTGACCTCATTTAAGCTTAGAAAAAGTTTCATATGTTTGCCAAGCCGGAAAGAATATAAAATAATCCTGGTACTCAGGATTATCGAGGGCCAATAGGTCTTGAGCTTGTATAACTTGTTTAAAAACAAAATGTGGTTTATTATCGTTTTTATATACAGCGTTTGGATATGTATTAAAATAAAAAAATCAAAGTCCACACTTTTTCAGCTTTAAACAATATTTAAATTTAAGCGAAAACTGGCAATTAGGGAGATCGGTTATTCGACTTTTCTCAAAAATCGATTTTCGAATAATTCGAAAAATAAAATTTAAAAAAACGGTTTTCGAATTATAGTTATTCATATAACCGGTTAACCGGTTCTTTTACTTAAATAAAATTGTTCTTAATTTTTGAAACGCAGAGCTGGAACATGTCGTTTTAAAAATAAGCAGAAACTGACGGAGACCTTAAAATTAAAGTGACAATCAATACTAACAATAGTTCTATAAAAACTCATAAAAACTCTGTAAAAACGGTGTCCGAAGGCCATATTACACAAAGTACTGATAGTTGCTTAGGGTTCGAATAGCCACTCAAGGAGCTAATTTCTTTGTTGTTGTTGCATTACTTGTTAGAGAATGGAATTAAAGGTTTGTTATTATAAGATAACAAGAATTAAATGTTTTACTTTGAATAAATTTATTAGTAATATACGATTCCTTAATTGCCTCGACAAGAGAAGATGCTCAGGTTTCGAACAAGTCTGTATGTAAATTCATGCACCACTTATTTAATAGTGTGTGAGTCACTGTAGTTAAATCGCAGTCCACACCATCTGAAAATTTTCAACAATGTATCACCTCACAACATTACTAGCGACAAGTTGCGTTTATTTACGCTGTGAAAAACTTCACTATCTGATATATCTGCCGTTCGGAACCGGCGTTTGTGGGTCACTTTCAATGAGTCTATTTGATCATTCTCCATATATAAAAATCAATGTTTATTTACAGAAGATGAGAAAAAGTGCATAACTTTTTGATCTAAAACCGGTCGAATAATAATCGTCCAATCTCTCTACTTGCAATCCAATAGAACCTCTACACACTAGAACTGTTGAAAAATAACTGATATTATGAGCAGCAGGAGTCAAAAACCAAAAATATTTTATTGTTATTTGAAGAAAATACGATACTTTATAGAACTGAAGATCATACATCGAAAAATTATACCTGTATAATAGGGTGGTCTTTAGATGTACGGAAGAAATTTTTTGTCCAGCTACAGACCATAACTCCTCCTAAAATATGAGGATTTGTGTAAAAATACGTTTTGGGCGTCGAATAAAAGAATGACCCCTATTGTTGAAATAATAAAAATAAAAATATTTTTTTTATTTGCTTCAGAATACGAGATAGAACTTTTTCCTATAATTTTATTAAATTTACGGTAACTTCCATGATTTGTTACAAACAATTTGATTATAAAACTTCTGTAGAAGTGGACTTAAAAATTGCTATAACAAGTACTGCATGTTTACATATACGCATGTATATCCTGATAATAAAGGGTCCGCCAAATAAATTTTTTTTAAAGCTGTAAAAAAAACTACTGAATATTTTATCAAAAATTTTTTTTTATTTGAAAGTACAATCCTTCCGGCTAATAATGGAAAATAATTTCATTCAAATGGCTGCTTCGGCTGGCCATGCAGTAGCCTACACGATCGGTCCAAGCACATTATCGATTATGTGCAGCTGTATTTCACCAATGGCTTCACGCATATTGTCCTTTAAAGCGTCAATTGTCTCTGGGCGATCTTCAAAAACAGGGCGCAAGACATCAATTGTAGCTTCGGCTGTGTGGCACGTAGCGCCGTTCTGTTGAAACCAAATGTTGCTAATATCCTCCTCTTCAATTTATGTGAACAAAAATTCGTTCAACATGGCCCAATAACGTTCGCCATTGACTGTAATGGCCACTCCTTGCTCATTTTCGAAAAATGGCCAAATTATGATTCTGGACCAAAATGCGCACCAAACAATTACTCGTATTGGGTGTATCGGCTTTTCAATGTATGCGTGCGGGTTTTTTGTGCCCCAAATGCGACAATTTTGCTTGTTTACATACCCGCCAAGATAAAAATGAGCTTCATCTGAAAAGATGATTTTTTTGGCAAAATTTTCAAAGTAATGTCGCAATATTTCCCAGCGTTGTTCAAGCGTATGCACAACCATATTCGTTCAGCGGAAGGATAAAACTAATTATCTGTCAAATCGGACATGAGCTAAGTTTTACCATTCACGAAATATTTTTCATATGTTAATGAAACAATATTGAATAATGTTCAATGTTTTCGATAGCAAAGATGAAATAATTGAGAAGTTTGATATTACGGAGGACACGGAAGATGATTAAGTACTCAACAAACCTAAGCGAAAACGATGGATAATTAATTTTATAACCGAAAATCTTGTAACAATTTTAGACAAATATATAATTAGTGCCCGTAACGCTGTGCGGATATTTGGGTTAATGATAAATAGAAGTACTATTCATAAAATTCGCTCAGATCTTCGAGTAAAAATTGCACAAAAATTTAAAAATAAATATCATGATGAAGAAATTGTTGGCGTTACAGTTCACTGGTATGGTAAATTTTTGCCATCGTTAATTGAACAAAATCCGTTGATCGAATTCCAGTGGTCATATCATAGAATGGTAAAGAAAAATTACTTATAATCCCAGCAATATCATCTGGAACAGGGAAGCAACAAGCGGAAGTAGCTTATGACCTATTGCAAGAATGGAGTCTAGTTGAAAAAGTAGCAGTTTTATGTTGCGATACCACAGCTTCTAACTGAGGTCGGTTGTGTTCTTTTAGAGAAAGCGATCGGAAATGACATCTTATATTTACCACGCGAGAATCACATCTATGAAATGATTTGAAGAAGTGTTTTCGATGAAAAATGCAAAAATTATTAGACCCTACTGTTCATTTACTAAGCAGACTTAGAGACGCTTAGAATTGAATTGAGAAAACTATGTACATTTATGACTGGAATTGAAGATCAGAGTGTGTGTAATGCAATTAAGAGCGCATATGAAATTATTAAATTTACATTTCAAAGTCTTAAAGTAAAACAACCACGTAATGATTATAAAGAGCTTCTTGAATTAGGTATGGTTTTTCTTGGTGGTTAAGTACGATTTTTCAAAAAACCTGGAGCTGTTCTTCATGCCCGTTGGATGTCGAAAGCTATTTATTGCATTAAGTTATATCCATTTCAAAATGAATTAGTATGTATTAGGGTCATTTGTATATTTGTTGTAAGAGTGTACCTAAAAAATTGGATACAAGCCCCTGTTGCAGCACAAGCCACCCTGAAAATTACTTATAGATTTGCATGATTACAGAGTGCTCCAACTAGAATGCACGATGTTAATTGTGAGTCACACCTTAACGTCAAGTTTCTTGCTCAACTTAATTTGGCATTTCATTGTTTCAGTGTTTGACAAATTCAACTATGGAGAGATACATAATTGCGCAGCGTGTTAAGATTGTCGAAGGCTTTTTCGAAAATGGGCGTTTAAGTCAAAATACATTTCTTACACTTTTAGAAAATCAAGTCTGTAGGATATGTTGAAACACCTGTGCATGCTGGCCCAGTTCGTTCTGCTGAAAACATTGCTGTTATTTGTGATAGTGTGACAGAAGAACAGTCAAGCAGCTACAGTGAATGGAATTCGCCATCGCGAGATGATAATGGACTTCTAGTGGCCATAAATTGAGCATATGGACCTCGACAATATGTGCTGCCACTTGCCCACAGCGAACGTAACAATGGCTCTTTTGCGCCAGAAATTCAATAGCCGTATTATCTTATGTTAGCAATTCAAAAGCTGAATGATGAGATATTCGGCACATTTACGATATTTTTTTTCCCGCCACTCTTCTAGGGAACAAACTGGCTATCCACATTGTTTCAGTTTCTTTGATCAACTTGATCTCTCAAGCTAAGTAGTTGATTAATCCACTGTAGCTTCCTCCATATGATTTTGCCTAGTGGTGAAGATCCTTGCTAATTGATGTTGATCTTTACCTTAGCATTGTAATTTTATTTTTTTTTCCAGTAGGTGGTGCGTTTGCCTGATGATTCGTCTGGTGTTTGTCATCATCGACAGAGGTATGCGCGAAGTCAGGGGGGCTTCTTTATTTTTTTAGTTGGAGTTGTCTGGAGGTAAGTTGAAATCTCTTTATTAAACATTGGAAACCGCAATTAAATTATTCGTCGTCAAGTCCTCTGCTGTGGATCGAATCCGGGTCATTTGTGTTGTTATGCGTGCGCTCTAACCACTACACCACGCCACCCCCACCCAGCCATGTAAGACATTAAATTTAAATTAACATACATATGTCTCTGAGTCATTGAAAATATGAACCGACAGATAGAGATATGTCACCCAATGTCGAGCATTTGGCCGATATTTTGTTTCACACACAGTTATCAGAGATCCTTCTATCATAATAAAAAATATTAAGAGAATTCTTTGAAAACTTTTTGTTTTATTTACAATTAACATTGTGCGTTTTGATTGGACCAAGATTACTATTTACTATTACTATTTACTATTTTGTATGTCATGGCTTGTTTTATTGGTTCGGCCGTACTACAATTGAATACAAAGGAGTTATCTTTTGAAGAAGTATTCTATATAATCAATATTGTCTTTTAGTTTAAGATTATGTATGCATCCAATATTCTCGCTTTTGGATGAGTAGGTATTCATATTTCGTTTGAAAAGAGTACGCATATTTACTAAATATTCTTTTTTTTCATATTTGCAACTAACACAAGGTGTAATTGCAAATCAATATTAAACATTCATTAAAAAAATATTATAGATTTAGTGGACAGTCATATGCGCAATGTCATTCAATTCATAAAGCATTTAAAATGGGAAAACCACAAAGAGTAATGTCTCATGGTAGTTAAAGATTTGTGTGCACAAATTTCAATTGGTTTTTCGCTAATGATTACATACGCTTGGGTATTGGTTAAGGGTACAATACACTTGTTATGAATATGTTGTACGCTGTCAAAAAAAAAAAACATTTTGAATCGGGTCAAGTTATGTCGTTATTAAAATTTTTTAAATGCTGATTACAACACTCTAGACTAACAAGAATATTGTGTCAAAGTTTACCTATTTCCAGTCATGCATTTCGAAAAATCTCTTCAATGATGGTTAGGCCAAGTTGAACAACATTTTTTTTTTTGTTATAATGCATATGTGATTCCTTAAAAGCAGACAAATAGACATACATACATACATACACCTTAATTATAATTGCAATAGTTTTGGGAAACTTGCATACTTGCATTTATGTACGGCCTAGTACTGCTTAGGATAATGATTTCTACTGCTGATGCTGAACACTGATATAGGATCTCCTTTCAACTTTCGTCTCTAACAACGTTTGTTGTTAATAAAAGTAAAACAATGTAAATGAGTTGGTCGGTCGATTGGTTTTACTGTCTAGAATGATTCGGTGGATGATTGTTTGGTTGGCTGGCTGGTTGTCCAGTTTTGTTGTCTACAAATGAAGCATCCATTGATGCTTTTAAATTTTCCATGTTGCTGTTGCTCTTACGAAATCTGTTGCTTTTATTTTGCTATTTTGGTGGCAGTTGTTCAGTTAGTTATGTCCGTGTTTTGTAGACAAAATCGAATCGAAAATTGCAAAACAAAAAACATACACCACTGTACTCAATGCACGTCGAAAAGATGAAAATGTGTAATTACGAAACACGTTATTCATGCAATAATTACAATTTTGAGTCACTTTTATAATGTTTTCTGCGGTTTTATTGGTTTCAATACATCATCGTCATGATGGTTATCATCATCAGCATTATTTATTGTGTTGCTCCATTGAAATGATAAAAGTTAAACAAAATTATTAATTGTTTAAATATAAAATTTTTGTTGGTATTTTCCATACAGAAATGTGTGAACGTGGCGGATTAAAACAAATACTTTTTCGTTTTTTTAAACATACTCGTATGTGCTGAAATGTAAAGTCTATTTTAAAATTGTAAAATACGAATTGTTTTCATATCTGCAAAGGAATTGAATTTGGAAATTGTGTTTTTCAATTATAAATGAGAAAAGAGATGATGTCTCTCAATGTCTTTTTATGTTAACAAAGGTCCCTGATGTCAAAGATGAATTAGAAAAATACATTGTAAAAATATTATGTGTAAAATATTAAAGATACAATTTTTTTTTTAGAGCACAAGCTAGCAGAGAGCTAGTAATACAGACCGATAATTTTCTTTGGCTTGTATTGCTACTTTACAGTTATTTTGATTTTATTTTCCTGATTGTATCGCCTTGCTATAGCTAATAGGGGTAGAATGTAACATCAGTGCTCAATTAATCATTTGCAGCCGTGTGTCTACTCACTGCTACCAAAGCTTACTTACCATTCCAGTAATGGATTTCTTTTCAGCCACCACAGCAAAGAATCATACTAATCTGATATTATATTACGTCGGCAAGCTTTGGAGATACGTAGAATACGAAATTATTGGTGGAACAACTTAAAAGTGGTTTTCGTGCTGGAGCATCTTGAAAATCTGGCGATCGACTTACAGAAGATGCCGATTTTGCTAAAAAAATCATCTCTTCAGATGAAGCTAATTTTGATCTTGGCGGGTATGTAAACAAGCAAATTTGCCGCATTTGGGGCACAGAAAACCCGCACGCATACACTGAAAAGCCGATACACCCAAGACGAGTCACTGTTTGGTGCGGATTTCGATCCAGAGGCATAATTGGGACATTTTGCTTCGAAAATTAGCAAGAAGTAGCCGTTACAGTCAATGGCGATCGTTATTCAGCCATTTTGAACGAATTTTTGTTCACAAAAATTGCAGAGGAGGATATTAGCAACATTTGGTTTCAACAGGACGGCGCTGCGTTCCACACAGTCGAAGCTACACTCGATGTTTTGCGCCCGGTTTTTGAAGATTGCATTATCAGCCGCAAAGCTGATGTTGTTTGGCCACCTCGAAGCTGCGATATGGCACCGTTGGACTATTATTTGTGGGGTTTCGTCAAAGATAAGTGTTACGCCAACAAGCCAGAGACAATTGACGCTTAAAGGACAATATTCGTGAAGCCATTTCAGCTGCACACAATCGATAATATGCTTAAAAATTTGACCGATCGCTTAGACTACTGCATGGCCAGCCGAGGCAGCCATTTGAATGAAATTATCTTCCATTAGTAACCGGAAGGATTGTACTTTCAAATAAATAAAGAAATTTGAGAAAATATTAAGTAGATTTTTTATAGTATTTTCAAAAAAAAAAGATTATTTGGCGGACCACATCAGTACCTTTAAAACTGTATAGTGTTATTTTGGTATATTTGGTATTATTGTGTCGCCCTGTCAATGGCATACTTATTTGTGTATATGACAGCACATTGAATACGACCATCTGTGTATGTTACATTTGAATTAGCGGAAATAAAGGAAGAACAAGAATATTCGGAGCTAATTAAATTGTATATAAGAGGTGGCGCCTTATGAATAGTGATATAGTTATCGTTTTGCTGTCATAAAATAAATTCGTGTTTAAGCGTAAATAAATGTGTTGTATAAATGAATATTAGGTTGCTGTATTAAGATATACTGTAAAGTAACAAAATAAAAACTGCAAAACGACAACAAAGTGATGTTTATTTTTTTTTCTTTGATGCAATTTAAAAGAACTCAAACCTTTAAAAAAAGGTTAAAACGTAACATTATAATAAAATATACTACGTAAACAAATAGATTTTAGGTGCTTCAGAAAAATAGCTGTAAGAATTCTATTTGTTAAAGCAATTTTTTCAAGTTTAGTTTTTTAATTACTTTACAATAACTAAAAACAAACTACAAAAAAAGTTTTAAATTTTGTTTACAGCTTTGAAAAGCGCTCTTATTTCAATTAAAAATTTAAATTTACCAAACTTTGAGGGAGTATTGAAAAATATATATTTATAAAAATAGATATATTTTTAATTATGTTTATGAAACTACATACTTGTATTTCTACATAATTGCTGCAAGTAACTTCTACAATCCGAAACTTCTTGAAGTCGACTTCTAATATTAAATTTGGTATTGGTAATATTAAGTTTGGTAAATTTGGTAGTGGTCCTAGGGCATTACGTTATATTATGCTGTAAGTGCCCGTATCAGAACAATATTCTAAGCGTCAATTCATGATCTCCTTAATGCCTTTTTCGACACTGATCGTTTTTTACTTCTCATCTATTTTTGTTCATATTACGTCGCGCATTCTAAAAAGTAGAGTCTTTTGTCTGGTACGAGTTGAGAAAAGTCAAATTTTAGTTTCCAATCATATAAAATAGGTAAACTCCTCAAAAGTATATCTCTAGATCATTTCGAAAATAAATTTTTGAAATTGTTTCTTAAAACTTTAAAATAAGTTTCTCAAAAATAAAAACTCTTTAACTGTTTTAATATTCTTTAAAAAGAAATTCTTTTGCCAAATTAAACAATCTTTCCCTTTCAGAAAAAATTTTTTTTAATTATAAATCTCTTACTCCGTGCGAAATACTGCTGACTCGTTTGCCTGTCTGTCTGTCATTTTGTTTGTTCATTATTAAAGGCAGTAGTCGTAATTTTTGGTTAAACTTCTTGTAATTAACAACTTTATGAGCAAACGTGATTTTGTCTCATAATCCATATTGCCATTTCAAATGAAAGTCATGGAATAATTTCAGGTTTTATTTTCCTTATAGTCTGTCTTGCTGTCTGTCAACCACCATTTATTAAAGAAGTATGGACGTACAATTCGTTTCTATTAAAACTTATTCTCTATTACTCAGAATTAGTAGCAGTTGGTTATGGGGAGCAGCAACTCAAAGTTATCAAAGTTTATAACTTTGTGATGTTAAATTTTTACGATATTTTTCTTTTATAGAACATTAATATAATTATGAGTAACGAGGGTTGTTTAAGCTATGTCTAGATGTGGTTATATTGTAAAAGGGATGGTAGAAGATGTTCCGGTGGCATTCTTTTAGTGCAGCATGTTATTTGTGAGGAAATTTAATTTCGTAATAAGATTAAATTAAATGTAACTAATTTTTCTATTAATAGAACGAAAAAATCGAAAAAATCAAGCTTAAAAAAATACAATTAAAAAACCATTACTTCAGGGGAGAATTAAATTTGTCAAGGTGACGAGGACTGAGCCAAATACAAGGTAACTACTTTTTAAAATTGACGTTAAAAATTAAAGCTAATCGTCCAATCAAAAAACCCTCATAGTCCTTAGGCAGAAAAAAGCAATTTATGTGTTCTGCTTTAAAGCCATGTGCTCTATTTAAAAGTGTGGAAAATGTTGAGTTACATTCAAAAAAAATTTACATGCAACAAATGCAGTTAATTTCAAAAATTATTTGGCTCTTCTAGGTACTGTCGTAAAGATATTATCCTATAGGTAAGTGACTCGTTGTGCCTTCTTGAATATTCACGGCACCTTTAACAATGCAAGCTTAGACTTCATTGTTAGGCCTTTGGAACGGTTAGGGATGGAAAAGTCTATTACAGCTCATCTCTTGATGTGGAGCTATCCACTGTGATGGCGACAAAAGAGTACCCTTAAGAGCTGAATACTTTCTCCATTGTTATGGATGGTTAGTTGATAGCTTGCTCTTTATGTGGCTCAAATAAGTGTCACTGTAATTGGTTATGCTAATGACCTTGTTATAACGGTACATGGGACTTATGAGAGTACGTGGTGTAATCCAATGAGGACGACCCTAGGCTGTATTACAAATTGTCGCACCCAAAAAGGGATCTCAGTGCATTCCTGAAAAATGGCTATTGTATCTTTTACAAGGAGATACAGTTTATCAAGAAGAACAATTTAATTGTGGTTTCGAATGTTTAATAAAGAGGCTCTAACTTCCCTCCAGACAACTCCATCAAAAAATAGAGAAGAAACCCCCCTTGACCTTTTAGCTTACCACTGCTGATGATTACAAACAACAGATGAATAGTCAAGAAAACACGCCACCTATTGGGAAAAAAGTACAGTGCTAAAGTAAGGATCACCACCAATTAGAAAGGATCTTCACCATTACCAAAAATCATATGAAAGCAGCTACAGTGGATTAATCATCTACTTAGCTCGAAAGATCAACTTGATTAATGAAACTCAAAAAAAGCAATGCTTTGAGGAAAGCCAATATGCTCCTCCTATTATGGGACTGTGTTTTTTAAATGAGTACCACAATCAAATTTTCTAGGGATGCTAAGTATCTAGGTACCTCTCTGGATAGAAGGATTAGTTGCAACTCGTATACTGATGCTGTCGAGAAAAGGGCGATAATGGCCCTTTGGACAAGTCGCTCCTCTTACGGTAAGACATGAGATCTCTCACCGAGAATGGCCTTATGGATATATACCGCCATTATTCGGTCATTATCACCTATGTGCCGATAGCTAGGTGGAGGTACGCTTAGAAATAAATAAAACGAGGTATAGATACTCGCATGCCTCGGTATAACTGGGGCAATAAGAACATGTCTAACAGCGGCTTTGGAAGACCTCATTGGTTTAACACCTATGTGATAAGGGTGGCGGATTGTTTGGCGGAAAAGTTTTTTGCCATTCTATGCAGAGTGATCTTCATGCCTGGAGGTCATGCCTTTAAACTGTGCTTTGGCGAGATATTTAAGATTAAACTCCCGGACCGGTATTTAAGCTCTAATAGAACCTTAGTTCGGAGTTAATTTGATTAACTGTTGTTTTTGATATCTGGACAGTTGTTTTTGATATCTGGACACTTTGGGATGGATTATAACGAAACAGTGAATTCATTGGCTAATAACGGTTCTGTGGCACCCTATAATGGTCCGGAACTTTACTTTATGGCACCACTTACTACCATTCTCAATCTAATCAAAGATTGGGAAATTGTCAGATGCTTGGAACACCGGAATGCTCAATAAAGCCTTTTCTTCTCTATGGCGGCGATCAGTTAGAAATTTAGGTGTCACTCTGAGGTTCTCAAATATGACATGCAGGACTCCATTGTTGACCTAGAGCGCATCTGAAGTGGATGGCGGTCACCGAAGTCAATGTTAATCGATTGTGTTCACAGGCATCAGATTTGGTGGAACAAATAATGTGTGAATATGTAGTTCTTGATAGGTTTAGATGAAAAGGTTTAGGGAGACATAGGGTCTCATTGGGTGACATATCCATCATAATGGTTTCAGACCTGCTGGTGTTCGTTAGGAAGGTAGCAGATCTGTTGATCAAATTATAGACCAAAATCGGCCAATAAATCCTAAGGGTTGCAGAGTCCTTTGAGGGTGCCTGGTCAAAATGATAGTAATACTTGAAAGTATGCAACATTGTCTTATGTTATGAAACAAAAACTTTATATTTTCTAGCTCGAAATTCACTGAATTTTATAATCAAAATTCGTACTGTGTGATCTGTAATGTTAACTGACTTTGTTTGACTAAAATGGAATTAAAAATTACTTTTTGGTGGGTATACGTAAAGTTCCTCGTGTACAGGTACAAGCCTGCCACAATTCCAGCCCTAAAAGACAGAAGCAATAATAGAATATTGCTTCTGCAACGTAATTTTTTTAAATACAGTGTTTCGCATACAATACAATATTTTTGTTATATTATAGTAATTTGACACCATTCAGCCAAACATTTTTAATAGAATACCAGTCTTAATGCTGACTATAATTTATAGAAACAAAATATTAAAAAAAAAAATTAAGCTCGAATACGAATAAATAAAATTACTTAAGTAAAATCACTGATGATGAAATTTCTTTAAGTTAAACATAGATACGAAAAAATTATATATAAAATATTTGACATTGTCATCATGTGTGTATTCCAAACAACTAAATTTGTTCGAAAAACATAGTTTAACTAAAGAAAGTTATGAACTTGACAAAATTTGTGTCGTCATTTACAATATCATGATGATACAATTCACACAAAGACATCTCATCTCCGGCAATATGTCGATTGCTTCTGTGACGCAGCATAGGAATAAAAGGCAGTCTCATATTGGTTAAACTGCCAATATGTCTTACACACGCTCGTCTTCTTTTGTATTTAACTCTGTCGTTTATTCAGTCAGTTATTAGTTGTTGTAGGGCAAAACAATTTTCATTAAAGTTGTCTTTAGGCTTATGGCCTCCTCTATTCGTACCAATTCTATTACTGCTGTAACAAGTGAGGACCCTGTCGTTCATTTCGATGCTAAATGAGCAAAAATAGCGCAAGAACATAAGATGAAAAGTGCTTTTTTTCAACAAACTAACTTGAATTAGGGAGACTCATAATTATGTTGAACAAGTTAAGTTAATGTTGGATGATATATAAAAGAACTCTATATAGAAGACTTTATTAATAAGCGACTATATTATTGAAATATATGCAGCAATTTGAAGAAAATTTAATAAAATTTTTTGAACGCCCTAAGAGTCAAATAAAAACTTGTGTAGCTGTATGTGTTAAATTATGTGCATATACATACATACATGCTTACATATAAAATTCTATGTATATGCGTAAATTTATTTTTATGTTTATAATAGCTAAAACCCGGCGTGCTTCGCTCTCCCCATCTTTAGTATTAAACGTTATTTTAGTTAATTTTTTCACCTTTTGTCCCCAACCGGTCCAAATCCTAATATCTAAGATATCCTATAGTTCATTCTAGAAAGACACTGTAGAATTTGTCGCTTAACTGTATACAGTCTTCAAGCAAACACACATTAATTTTTATGTACATATAAGATACTAATATAGATATATTTTATCTCTTTGGCTAACGCTGCTTTAATTGTTGCCGTTCTCCACATATACAAAATTTAATATTTAGTATAAACAGAAGGCGCCGCACAGTGTGTTGTCGATAGATAAAAATCAAAATATCGCTCATCACATATTTTGGTATAATATTCACAGGGTGTACGCCGGGAAGGTATACTACTTTGTTTGTATATAATTTTCGATTATATGAAAGAGAATGGATCTAATATTGATAAATGTTTTATTTAATGTCGGCAATTATGTACGGAATGCAATATCAGATAAATGCCAGCCTCTGATAGCCTCACAAATGCGAGACCTTTTGAGCACATTTTTCATTACATTCTCACACATTTCACTCGGTATTCCATTAATTTCATCACGAATATTTTGTTTGAGTTGCTCCAACTTTTCTGGTTTGTTTGCATAAGCCTTGCTTTTCAGATATCCCCATAAAAGGAAGTTCGGAGCAGTCAAATCAGGCGATCGTGGAGACCAATCATCATCATCATTGCTTGAAATAATTTGTTGTGGAAAGAGGTCTCGCAGTCTTTCCATTGTAATTCTGGCTGTATGCGATGCGGCACCGTCTTGTTGAAATCACATATTAGTCAAGTCCAAAGCATGCAGTTGTAGCGTTAAAAAGTTTTCAATCATATCACGATATCGCTTCCCATTGACAGTTACCATTACCCCGTTTTCAGTTTCAAAGAAGTAAGGTCCAATGATTCCTCCTGACCAAATTGCACACCAGACTGTCACTTTTAATGGATGCAAAGGTGACTGATGAATAACCTGAGGGTTTTCCATTGCCCAGAACCGACTATTCTGTTTATTCACATAACCACTCAAATGAAAATGTGATTTTTTCATGAAAACCGATGATTGATTTTATTAAAATGTTTTAACGATTAAAACGCGTTGGTTTACTAAATATTTCTGCATAATAAATTTGTCACGTGTCTACTGTACGACGACCAAATATGAACTGTGAAGATTAATGTTTACCAAAATGGCGCAAAACAAAGTAGTATACCTTCCCGGCCGACATCCTGTATTTTATAAAATGTAACAGTGCGTTAAATAAATTACTGAACACTTTTTTTCGGCTACTTCTCTAGATTGTCGCACGAGGGAGCTATTTATAGTGAAAACTACTATGTAAAAAAATTATTTTAGCTTCTTCAGAAAAATAATTGTAAAATAATTATTTGTTTAAGACTTTTTAGAAGTTAGGTTTTTTTATTACTTCACAACATTACAAACAAAATAGAAAAAAGTTTTAAATTTGGTTTATTATTTTTATTATTTTTATGCCTTGAAAAATACACTTATTCCAATAAAAAGTTTAAATTTACCAAACTTTGAAGCAATATTAAAAAATATATAAAAATAGATATTTTTTCGGTTTTAGAAACTATATAATATGTCCTATTAAATAAAAAAAAAAATAGGATCAACGACTTAAAAAATTTTCAAATTTAAAAAATTAATAATTTAGTGAATTTTTCATAAATTTGACTAATTTGATTGATCACTACAACTTCTTATTTATTTGTCAATTCGCTATTTGGGATCGACGCACTATGCGCCACACCTACTTATCCATTTCGCCCAGTTGCTGACTGATGATATGTATTGTTTACAACTTTTTTAAAATCTAATTTATAAACTTCTATTATTTATTACCGTTCTCAAGATATACTAAAATCAATATTTACTTTGTATGGGAGGTATAACCCACACTAGTGCCATTTTGCCTACTTTTTGACTGATGATTTGTATTAACGATGAAGTCTAAAATTTCTGCTTTAACAGTTCTCTAGATATAATGAAATCAATATATAATTTGTATGAGGGTGCCAAGCACACTTGTCCAATTCCAGCCAGTTTTTAACTGACGATTTTTATTGACTATGAATTTAATCGGACCAAATTCTAAATCTTTACTTGTGACCGTTTTCAAGATACACTTGAATCAATATTTAATTTATTTGTTCCAAATTTAGATAATCTTTCTGTTACCATATTGAAAATGTAGACAAATATGGACGTAACACCGTCCATTTAGAATTTTTAAAATTTATAGCCTATATTTCCTTTAGATGTACAGAGAGATACTATAAGAATTTCAACAAAATCGGTTCAGTCGTTTAGTTTTCCATAAGATAAAAGCAAACAAACCAACATACAAACACATATTCATTTTTATATATCAGATGTATTCTAATACATCTGACTATGTTGTACACATACATGGACTCATATCCTATATATGCTTGTAATAAAAAAAAACTAGGAAACAATATATTGTTCAAAATTGACAACTGTTAGTTAAATACACTTAAAAAAATTACTTGTTTTGAAAATATTAAGTGCTCGGTTAAGTTTGGTTACAAATTGTCAGTAGATGGCTCTACAGTGTAATATCTTTGGTAATATTTATTGCATCAGCCAACACTATAGTTTGTATGAATGGCGAAGATTTGTTTTTTACTTTCAAATCGCATTACAAGTTTGGAACATCGTTGGCTTAGTGGACATTACTAATGAGCAAATGCTTTGATTTTCCTAGCGGAAAGTGATGCGATCTTCATTTGTGTTAGAGAGTTTATAAGAAGAACTACGAAGGTTTTGATTATTTATGTGATATCGACAGTCAGGCAACCTAAAATATTTTTTTCATTTTGCGAGGTAAAATCAAAGATTGTCTGATGCACACAACGAAGTAATGCTATGGTGGCTTTCGAGAGATGATGACTACCTTAGTAAGGAAGGCACTGTTGAGGAAAGGAGCTCAACGGGTTGTTTATTGGGCCAGAACTATTCTTCAATATCACTGTGTGATACACCAGATGTAAGTTCAACTCCTGGGTTGAAAAGTATTTTTTTCGATTATTGGAGAATGATTCGAACACAGAAGGGTCGAGGGTATGAAAACTCTCTCTTTAATATTTTTAAAAAGTACGGTAAAACTCTATAACTTGCAGACCATCTGAAGAATACATATCTTTTTAGAAAATTAACCATTAAGTGGCTTACGAATGGGTCAAGGAAAAAAGGTAGTAAAGGATATTTTGGCTTTGTATGAATATGGAAAAACAAAATGGAAGTTCACAACCTCAAAAGATATGGACTATTCAGCTTAAACAGTCACACAATCTAACAGTCAAGTCGCCATTTGAGCACTTGATTTCAATAAAATTGACTTAAATTTAGTAAAGGACTGTCTGGGTTAATTTAACCGACTGGAAGGAGACAATAATTATTTTCTCAGTGCAGCAAACCATTTTCATGTAGTTTCCCAACTGTATACAAAAATTGAGTTTTTTCTTCGCAAATTTTTGATGTAACAACAGTTGGTGTTATCAGTCGTATAACGAAAAAAACAATAATAAAAAAAAAAAATTTAACAAAATGATGTGTACGAACGTAATATCTTGTCATATAAGTATGTATGAACAATATTCTAACGATATAGCGCAGTATTTATGTGTTGTTAGAAAAAAAATAAGAAAATATGTCGACAATTTGCTTTCATTTTCTCATTTTTGCCATAAGGAAAAAAAACAAAACAAACACCAAAAAAGAAAACGCTCGTAAAGTTGATCCATTTGTGTAGTTAAATGTATGCCTCATGCCTGAATATGGGAAACAATTTTATTAGACATGACTTACGTTTTTTTCTACTCTATATGACACATTGGATTTGAATTGGTTCACTATTGTTCACATGAATAGTATTGTTTTCATTTTTTTTTTTAGCTTTTTGAGTGTAGAAAACTTTAATCTAAACATTTGCTTCTGATTTCTCTAAATGTTAGAGTTTAAATTCCGCATTTAGTTTCAGTATGTAAATGCTGGCTTTTAAACGGCTTGTGTGCTCAACATTATTATTTTAATGCAGTAACAATGTTGATATGCTGAAAATCTATTTCTAAATATTTTAATTTATTTTTCAGACATTTGTTGTTATCCATCTTACTTGCAAATATGTATGTGTGTATGTAACTTTTTACATTTTATATTTTGTCATTCTTCAAATATGTTATAAAATTTGTTGATGTTCCCTATCCGTTTGACGCCCAGTTGAAGTGCGTTTTGTAATAAAAAAAAAATGGAAAAGGATTAAATGAGGTTTTTACAGAGAAATGCTTAGAAACTTTTTATCTCTCTTTATGTTGTTACCCGTCAAAGAAACATAGAAATATTTTAACAACTGAGCAAATATAAATGGTCTTCGTATTAATGTAGCTAAATCTAAGCGCTTCTTGATAATAGCTCCTAGATATATTACCTCGTTAAAAAAGTTCCGGAATTTCTTCAGAAAATAAAAAAATAAAAAATACAAGTTTATTCATCTATATCTATACTGTCCCCTTCAAAGTAAATCCCACCGACTGCAACACACTTATGCCAGCGCTTGATCCAATACTCGAAGCATGTTTTATATTCAGTTTTCGTTATGTCCATCAGTGCTTTCTTCGATTTTTCCATTATTTCCTTTCGGCTGCTGTAACGCGTTTCCCGTAATGGGTTTTTAACACGCGTGAAAAGAAAGAAATCAAAGGAAGCCAAAACAGATGAATTCGGTGGCTGTTGGATAGTATTTGTTGCATTTTTTGTAAAAATATTTAAAATAATAATGGTGGCAAATTGCTTCAAGCAAACGTGTCATAACACCCAAATAATACTCCCTGTTTACTGTCTGGTCTTCTGGCAAAACACGTGATGCACTACGCCACTGCAATACATGACAACTGTGAACATTGCCTTCTTTTTGACTGAAAACGACGTGGCTTTTTTGGTTTCGGCTCATTTGGTGAACGCCATTCACTTGCTTGATGTCTGGATTGCGTGTTGTACACATAAACCCAAGTCTTGGATCCAGTCATGATCCTTTTAATGAATGTGAGTCGGATTCAGCCTCGCTAATTATATCTTTTGCGACTTCAACACGGTCTCTTTTTTGCATGAAGTGCGCAAAAAAAATACAAAATGTTTTTCCTTGAGAAATATATCCAGATTCTTCAGGGCTACTTAAATGACAAAAAGGCCTGTATTACTTCTTTCGAAATTCGAAAAGAAACTTAAAATCGGGTAATAATCAACTAAGTTATTAGCTTACATATAAGTGCATGAAGGTCCTAAAACCCGGCTTTTTATTTTTGTTCTGCTCTGAAGCGCCTATCAGAAAAATGATATCACTTGTCAGGTATTTTTTTTGTCGCAACGTGTTATTTATTAACTTGTTTTATCAAGCTAGTTAGTTCGTTAATCTACAAACATTTCACATTAAATATGCAAAACGCAAATAACATATATTTCGCTTTCAAAATCTTTCATTACAGAAATCCTGTTTCATTTTCAACTTTAATATTATTTATGGAAATTTTATTCGATTTCCTGCCTACGCTCTAAATCAATATAAGTAATTGCGGTTTTAAATGAGGGTTTGTTTTTCACTCACTATTGAATTTCCGTTTCTAATAAATTCGTTATATTAGTGCCTACTTAACCACCCATCCTCTATCACAAAGCGTAATCGAATAACCTGAATTGAATAATAAGAAAATCATACGCAGATTTTATTTTTTATTTTTATTATTATTATTTTTTTTTTTGTCAAAATAATGGCACCATTCAAGAACAAAAAAAAAAAGGTAAAATAATGTCAAACCAGAAAAGCATTAAATATCTCACTTGCATTGACACTCAATACGAAATTGGGATATAAAAATCGAAAACCGAAAGTAGAACGAAATAAAATTATCATCCTTATACACAAGTAACTACACCAACAAACAAACATTACTATGCGAGAAGAAGACAAAATGTAAAAATAAAGCCAACAAGGAATAATAAAAATTCAAATTGGAAAGTAAGAATGTGTAATGGAAAGGGTGGAGTCCCAATAATAATAGGCAAAGCAAAGTTGACTTGTAATCATATGGTACCATCTCATCGTCGTTATCGTCATCATCATGGCAAGGCATAGCATGGCGCGTTAAGTAAACATGACAACTGACGTTTCCCCAAGATTTTTTCAAATTTGTTTCCTTTTGACTGACTTATTGAGGTGGGGATGGAGCGGGTGCGGTGTACGTGTGTGAATATATGTCATATTGACAAATATTGTAAATATTGAATAATTTACGTAAAACAAATCGAAAATATACAAACACACACTTAGACACATACACTGAAATATAAATATACAAAATAATAAAAAATAGACTACCAAAACTATATAATTTTTTACTTATTTTTCCTTAAAAAAATTCAAAATTGTAGATGAGAAAAGCACCAGAGCACAAAACAATGAAGAACAAGTAAGACAATGACAACGAATATTGTATATTGACAGCACAGGTATACTCGTATGGGGAGCAAAAGAAAGAAAAATTAAGTCAACCTGCTGCTAAAATAAAAATTTAACATATAAATTGCCTTTTTACATGCAGATCGAATCGATATTGAATAACAAAACATTTCATACACGGTGAGTATTTACATCTACACACACAACACGAGCACATTTCAAATTCAGACTGAATCTCGAAAAACTGAATCAGCCTTTACTACCGCCACAGCCAAGGCAGCAATCAGCTCTATATTCATCTTTAGTCCCATGCTAAAGAGTTTTCATTTTTGTTTTTTTTCCCTTTTTTTAAATACATTCTATTCAAAAGTAATAAAATATTCTTTTTTATTTTCTTCTTATTTTTCACAATTATTCGTGTACCCCTTTACTTTTGTAAATATTTTTTTTTTGCAAATTGTATATAAATGACTTTTTAGTAATTCAGTGCGGTTTACACTAGCAAAGGAATGATTAATTTTATTAAGGAACATTAGTGCTATGATACTAAGTATTTGCCAATGTACCCAAAGCCTCTATACTGCACCGCAACATTAAGTTTAAAAAAGCCTGTCTTTACCTTTTAAACTACAACTATAGTATCATATTAAAAGCTACGTATAAGAGGTCCTAGTGTTCCCGATATCTGTGATATCAAAATTAAGGTTCTAGTCAGGCCTGATAATAAATGGCTTAATCTACACAGTTGCGGAGTGGCTAAATTAAAGAGTTCCTTTTTTTGTGGGAAACACACTATGTAATTTATACGTAGTTTTTGGAGCTCCATTCAAAGACTATGGCACAGTTACAAAACCAGTGAGAAAAGGGAAAGGGTTTTCATTTTCTCTACGAATGCCAGCTTTAGGTATCGAGAAAAACAGATTTTTTAGCAGCTACGTGAGCTGTCTAGGTCAACACTTAATGACCTATTGGGATAACTCAAGGTTGGATTGAGTACCACATTGATACATTATATTTGGCGAGTGGTTAGGTCTTGTTTGAGCGGAATTCTTTCGACTCTCGAAACCAAAAAAAAAATACGCTACGCTAATCTACACGGGTAGCTCAAATTTAAATTATGTAGGTCGACAATTGTCTATTTGAACCACAGGCAAAAATATGTATTTATTCATAGAAGAAGTACCAGCAGTTTCTCTAGAGTTTTTAACTAAAATTTCATTTAACGAAAATCAACTTTAAGCCAATAAATATTCCGAATTATAAACAATTAACGGTTACGATTAAAACAGTCTGTTAGACGCGATTATAGATTAATCGCAGTTTCTTTAAAACAAAAATATATAATTATCTATATACATATTGTTACGAAAATGAAAATGCCTAAAAAAACGAAAAAAGTACCACATCAGCGCGTTTTAAACTATATTGTGGAATTTTGTTATATGTTTAGTAGTGACACATTATCACCCTATCAGTGCCATAGTTATTTGCGTATCTGGCAGCGCTACCAATTCTACCAACTTTGTGTTACATTTCAATTAACGGATATAAAACAGAGGATATGAGACATTTCGGGAACTTTTCAATTAGGTATATAAGAACGATGCTTTACCAATGTACGTCAAACAGTTATCGTTTTCTGTCATAAAATAAAAGCGGAAAAGTGTTGTATAAACGAATATTAACTTTTTGTATTAAGTTAAACTGTATAAGAGATAAGTGAGATAAAAGTAATGATAAAAACTGTAAAACAACAACAAAGTGATGTTAAGTTTATTTTAACGCAATTTAAACGAACCCAAACGTTTTAAAAATGGTTAAAACCTAGCAATATATAAAAATAAGTCGTTCTATGTTCGTCATTTAATAATTCGAGAACCAATAAACCGATGTACAAACCAATGCATGCGTTGAAAAGGTGTACTTTTACTGATGGTTTTGGTTAAACTGGGCGGTACCACGCCCATATAAAATTTTATTTATATGTTTATATCTTTATCTTTGGCCCAAATAACTTTGTGGTCAATAAAAATCATCAAAAAAAAGGAATTGGATAATTGGAATTCGCGCCTCCCATAAAAAGTAAAGACTAATTTTTGTATATCTTTGGATCGGTAATAGTGGAAAGTTCTGAAGTTCTGCAGTTTCCATAGAAAAAGTCACTGCATTAGGCAATAAATTGTTTGCTCCAAGTAAATCTGCACATGAGTACAACCTTGCACAAGTGCGATGTTTTCGTTTTAAGCAAGCAATTGTTCATAAGCAAGCAATTCATTTAGGTCTTGTTTTCGAAACTGAAGAAATGGCAAATAACATATCGATGTCTGTCAATTCTGACTTGGAATTGACCTTTGACCAAAATTTTTTTCATATTTTACCCATTTTTGATTGCCCATAATGATTCTTTTTCGCAGCATTTCGCTCCTTCAATAAACTAAATCACACAAAACATCATACTAGCTTGCGTATCCAGTCATTTTCAAATGACTCCAAGCTCATATTGCTGGTGTCTTTGATATCTCCTAACAACCTGCATGCCATATTTGCGCCTAAGGTTGCAAAATTTTAATCACTTTTTTAGTAACAGGCCGATCAAGACGAGAAGCATTTTTGACATCGAGGAGTATTTTTGACATCATATATCCAACATTCTTATCGCATGTTTTAAACGATATCGGTATTTTTTTACGAGTATAACGCTTTTATCCTTTTTATTGTAGAAAAGCAACACATAACGTATTTCTTGAGATATTTTACTTATTTTCAAGCCAACATAGCACGGACAATGAAAATCTACCCACAGCTGAACTAGAAGCTTTATAGTAATGGGTGATATTTTAACCATTTTGGTTTTGAAAATCGAAAAAAAGAATGCACGAACAATTTGCAAATTCAATATAGTAATTCCTTGGGGGCAATAAATGAATGCTTATCATTTATTTTTTTAAGGAAACTTTCATGTGAAACTTTCCATCCGTGAGGTGTAATTTGGACATATTTTTTCCAGTATTTCGGCCGGTATTTCACGAAAAGCAGCTGTAATGTTGTCTTTAAAGGCTGGAATGTGGCTGGCTTGTCCCTGTATATGACAGACTTCACGTATTCCGACAAAAAGTAATCTAGTGCTATAAAATCCTATGATCTTGGCGACCAATGAACTACAGTGCAATGCAGTGTGACATGTAACACCGTGTTGTTGAAACCATATGTTAAAAATCTTCCATTTCGGCAAAAGAGATCGGCAATCATCGCATGGTACCTTGCTACATTAACCGTAATGTTGCGATTTTCATCGACTTAGACACCTACGACACCCCGGCCTACAAACCGCACCAAACAGTGCATCTTTGAACTGCTCTTCCTAACAATTTTGGTAATTATGTTTGTTGACATACTTATTGAACCTAAAATGGGATCTGATGCTAAAGACAATTTTTCTATACGAAACACAGTTCTAACACAGAACTGCTTTGAAACCGAGTAATAAGAGTGAATGGCGAGCAGTAGCAGGAATATTTGAGTCTAGACTAAAATATTCTTAATCCAATCATTCTCCAAGCGGAAGTTTATACCATTGAAAGATAATTGTTATATGGCATATGAACACCTACACCATGTTGTAGTTAAAGACAGCAAATAGTTTTTGATATTCTATTAAACTACGTGTTCCAAAGTATTGCCACTGTAAACGATTTTATAAAAATATTCCATAAAAATTACACTTCAATGGTACCTCATCACCCGCCTACTTCATTACCAAGTACAAAAAGTAATTTTCAATATAAAAATAGTACCTATCACATATTTTCAGGTATGGGAATTATAAATTCAATTAAATTAAATTAAATTTAATTAAATTAAATTAAATTAAATTAAATTAAATTAAATTAAATTAAATTAAATACGTTTTTGACGTATCAAAGCAGGGATCCCAAAAAACTTGTGGTCTAGAGAACCTCGCTATTTCATGGGCTGTTTGGTTGTTATTGAGACTCAAAAGCTTTTAGAGTGGTGGATCACATAGAATATGGAATGCAGATTTAAGGGATAGTTGGACAGTGTATCCAAAATTTAGACGGTTTTTTAGCTTTGTCGAATACGGTTTTTTCAAAATCTTCATTTTTCAAATACCGAATAAACCGGTTGATTTAACACACACCGGTTAATTTAAATAAAAATAATTTTTATACGTTTGTATATTTTTTTATTGAAAATATGTTCATCGTTGAACTATTTGTATAAATTTAATTGTTTTTGTATATATGGCAACCTTGAACATCTCACACAGAACGTGAAAACCAAGGTAGATCGAAAAAGATATGCACACTTGAGCAACAACAACTTTTTCTCTTTTTCTGAAAATAAATATTGATTTTTATATAAAGGGTCCGCCATCTAACTTTTTTTTCAACTAGTGCTTATTTCGTGAATGGTAACACTCATGTCTGATTTGACAGATAATTAGTTTTGTCCGCTGAATGATTATGGTTGTGTATACGCTTAAACAACGCTGGGAATCTGGGCCTGCGATCGACTTACAGAAGATGTCGATTTTGCCAAAAAAAAAGTCATCTTCTCAGATGAAGCTCATTTTGATCTTGTCGGGTATGCAAACAAGCAAAATTGTCGCATTTGTGGCACAAAAAACCCGCACGCATACATTGAAAAGCCGATACACCTAAGACGAGTCACTGTTTGGTGCGAATTTTGGTCCAGAGGCATAATTGAGCCAATTTTTCTTCGAAAATGAGCAAGGAGTGGCCATTACAGTCAATGGCGATCGTTATCGGCCCATGTTGAACGTTTTTTCTTCACAAAAATTGAAGAAGAGGATATTAGCAAAATTTGGTTTCAACAGGACGGCGCGACGTGCCACACAGCCGAAGCTACACTCGATGTTTTGCGCCCTGTTTTTGAAGATCGCATTATCAGCCGTAGAGCTGATGTCGTTTGGCTACCTCGGAGCTGCGATTTAACACCGTTGGACTATTAATTGTGGGGTGCCGTCAAAGACAAGTGTTACGCCAATAAGCCAGAGACAATTGACGCTTTAAAGGACAATATTCGTGAAGCCATTAGTGAAATACAGCTGCACATAATCGATAATGTGCTTGGACCGATCGTGTAGGCTACTGCATGGCCAGCCGAGGTAGCAATTTGAATGAAATTATTTTCCATTATTAACCGGAAGGATTGTAGTTTCAAATAAAAAACGAAATTTGAGAAAATATTCAGTAGTTTTTGTTTAAAGCATTTTCAAAAAAAAAAGAATTATTTGGCGGACCCTATATATGGAGAATGATCAACTAGATTCGTTAAAAGCGATCTACAAACGCCGATATATTAGTTAGTAAAGTTTTTCACAGCGTAAATAACCATAACCAGTCGCTACTAATGTTGTGAGGTGATATCGCTGCTTAAAATTGTCAGACAGTGTGGCCTGGGATTGAGCCGACGACTTATTGGCTGGAAGGTGGGTTCTTACACAACATACCACAGTGACACACACTCTACTAAATACGTGGTGCATAAATTTACATAGAGTGTTGCTCGAAATCTAAGCAAATTTTCTTGTCAAGGAAATTAAGAACTCGTACATTACTAATAGATTTATTCAAAGTAAAACATTAAATTTTTTACCGCAGGTACCTAAATTATAACTATAATAACAATCCTTTAATTCCATTCTCTACCAAGTAATACAACAAAAACTGAATTAGCTCCTTGAGTAGCTGTTCGAAACTTAAGTTACTTTTAGTAATTTTTGTAATAAACTTTGTTTTTAATGGTCTCCGCACACCGTTTCGGCATAGTTTATATGAGATTTGTTAGAATTATTGTTAGTATTGATTGCCACTTTAAGCTCTGTGTTAGCTTCGGCTTATTTTTAAATCGACGTGGTCCAGCTCTACGATTCAAGAATTAAGAACAATTTTATTAATATTTAAGAACCGTTTAACCGGTTATTTGCATAGTTATTAACCGAAAACCGATTTTTAAAAAATCTCTACTTTTCGAATTATTCGAAAATCGGTTTTTGAAAAAAGTTGAATAATCGATCTCCCTAATTCTAGCATGCTTATAAGAGGCTATTTGTCTTTCAATACTAAAACTTGTCCTCAATGCTTTTCCTCTCTAAGGGATCGAAGCAGTATAAGAAAAAAATTTGAAATCTTTAATAAACGATTATTAGTCTACATAGTCGACAATTTGTGACAAATTCTTACGTGAAGATAGAAAATTTGGAATAAATTCTAATAGAGAACTAAATATATGATTATGATGATTGGATCAATGCTATACGCACCCTGACCTAGTGGATTTTTGGCGCAGTCCTATACGCTTCCCACAGCAGAACGAATCTGCGAACAAAGCTGATTATCTTAATCGGTGAAAGAACAAATGCCACCCTTGTAGACAGCAGTATTGTTGCAAAATAAGTGTTCGGATGTCTCAACATTCCTAATAAATAATTACAAAATCCCATCTCTGATCGCCACATAGCAGTCACTTACATGGTTTCTATTTGATTGTTGTATATGGCATCCAAATAGGTGTTATTGTTGTAATATTGGAGTTGCCAGTGCAAATGCACCATCTGCTTGCTATGCTGTGTAGGGCTGTGCTGTGTTGGCAGTTAGTTTTTCACTTTAATTTTTCAATGCGAATGAATGGGTGCAACCAATTGAATATTTTAAATATTAAACTCATTGGATAACGTAACGAGTAAATTCTTCTTTTTCCAACAACAACAACAGCGTTATTGTTATTCTTGATATTGTTGTTATTGTACTTGCTGTTTATGTATTCAATTATGGTTGTTGTTGTTGTTGATGATGACGTTGATGATGTTTGTTGCTGGATGTTACATAACAAAACATATAATTCGCATGCAACCAACGGCAGTATGACTATAGCGTGTACTTTGTGCATCGTTTGGTACGTTCAATTTGCATCAGAGTACTATATGGAAGGCACGTTAAAGCATCAAAAAGAGAACCAGGACAAGGATGAAAGCTGGTTACACAATTTCGCTTTTACTTTTTTCTTTTTTGCTGTCGAACTCGTACGAATGGTTTTGATTTTTTTCGATGCATAACATTTTGTTAATCAAGAATCAAAAATACAGTTTTTTTTTACTTTTTTGTAAGTTTGAGTAAAGAAAACTGATTTTCATTATGTTTTTATAAATATTTATGAAAGAAAAAAATTACTAAAAAAACGTATTGTTAGTATAGGCAGTTAGTTGTTCCTTTTAAAAGCCTTAAAATCACATGCTCTCATATTTTTATTTTAATACCTTATAAAAAGGCTTTGATTCATTTTTATATAAAAATTAAATTTACGTGACTTTAAATCATTTCTGTATATATATTTGATTCCTCTTTTCCCCCATAATTTATCAGCAATTTATTTTATTATTTTTTCTATTTTTTATATAATTTATTAAAAAGTTTATAAGTTTTAAATAATTGTATTTTATTATCGAAAACTTTTCTTTCAAAAGAACACACACACATACATTCATTTAAACTCACACATTTGTCAATTACACAATATCCTTCCTTAATGCAATTTATCGTCTTTTGACCCAATTGTCCACTGACAATTTTACACTCAATCGGTTTAGAATAGGAGATGGAAAAGAGAACAAAAAAATAAAAGAAGCGTTTTCTTTTTTAAACTCATTTTTATCAGTAGTTTCCGTCAAAATGAATGCACAGAGAAAAAAATGTTTATGAAATTGAATGCGTTGCGACTAGCGTCCGCGAACAATAATAATCGTGTGATTGTGACAGTCACTAATCTAGGTAGGATATCGAAATACATAGCCCAACTTTAACCGTTATCCAAAAAGCTTTAAAGGGTAAGGGAAACAAAGCTCCACTTTCACATAAAATCTGCCTGTTATAGAATTATTCTGCAAGAATTAAAGGGGTATTTTTCTATAAAATTTAATCACAAAACTGATATTGCACATCATAGAATCGATCATATCATTTTTCGTGTTATTGTTGAACAATTGATAGAGTGAAGAACTTAACTCGTGCTGATTTTCATTGACTTCAAGAGAACATATAACACGCAATATAGTGAAGCTTTGCATACCAACGCAAGTTGCAGTAAAAAACTGTTCGAATCAAAATTTAATGTAATAACGTGTATAGCTTTTCAGCAAATGTGGTAGGACTCTTTCACAAAGTGGATGGTATAATGAATCGATTTCTTGCACAAAAACATCTTAGAAACGAAAACGATTTCATAAGCTAAATGGAATACCATCTTGATCAAAGAGTTTCCAGAATTTATTCAGAAAATTAAAAATACCAGTTTATTCATTATATTGCCCCCTTCAAGGTAACCACCATCGACTGCACTTATGCCAACGCTTGATCCAATCTTCGAAGCATATTTTATATTCGGTTTATCGTATGCCCATCAGTGTTTCTCTCGGCTGCTGCAACGCGTTCCCCGTAATGGTTTTCTAACTCGATTGAACAGAAAGAAGTCACAGGAAGTCAGATTAGGTGAATTCGGTGGCTGATGGATGATATTTGTTGCATTTTTCGTCAAAAAAATCGATTAATGATGGCATTGAGCAACGGTGCGTTATAATGGTGCAAAATCTACAAGTTTTCAGCCCACAACTCTTGTTTCTTAAACGTTTCATAACGCCCAAATAATGCTCGTTGTTTATTATCTGGCCTTCTGGCAAAAATTCATGATGTACTACACCGTTGTAATCCATGAAAATCGTGAGCATTGCCTTATTTTTTGACTGAAAACGACGTGGTTTTTTGGTCTCGGCTGATTTGGTGAACGCCATTCCCTTGCCTGATGTCTGGATTACGTGTCGCACTCATAAACTCACGTCTCGTCTCCAGTAATAATCCTTTTGATGAATGTAGGATCGGTCTCTTTTTTGCATGACATTGTGGTCTTTTGCTGCTATACGACGGAAACCTAAATCATTAACCAAAATGGACAGATCCATAGGCAGTTCGAGTCCTATTTGTCTGATGGTTAATTTGCTACTACTTACTGACCAATATTTCTTTTACTTTATCAATGTTTTCGTCGGTTTTTGATTTCGATGGTCTGTCACTGCGTTCATCATCTTCGATTACTCACGACCACTTTTGAACCGCTCGGTTCCAACATTTCCAATGTTCGCGCACCATTAAATCCATTTTTTAAGCAAAATTTTATACAAGTTCGTTGTTGCAAATTTAAGTCCATTTCTAAAATTGTAAAAAATCGCCAACGCACATAGAGATAGATGTACTCTTGGCTACGTAGCTTTTGTAAATGTTAAGCAATGACGTTAAGATTTAGCGAGAATATCAACAACAAATGTACCAGCTTAACAAAAAAAAAAACTCAAATATGAACGATGTAACTGCCACACGGGAAACTTTAGATCAAGGTTGTATGACACTTCGATTGCTATAATTGACCGAAACAGACATCGAGATTAATCAGAGAGATCGTTGAAGATCGTGGTTAGTCACCGGACTTAAAGCTCTCAGGAACACGATTTAAAAATCAAACGGAAGTCTTTAAATTCGAGAAGGTGACTGGAAACGTATCTCTGTATCCGTCCTTAATAGTCTTATTGATTTCCGGCCTCGCAGACTTGGCTAAGTTATAAAAAATAAAGGTTTCGTTGACAATAGTTTAATGCTATTGTTTCGCTGATTTCTAAAAAATATGGTAAGATAAAGTAATACATTTTTTCCAGATAGTGCTTTCACATTGAGCGGTTTCGAATGTTTAGTAATAATAAAAGAAAAAAAACAAGGCTTCAACTTCTTCCCTCCAGACAAATCCATCTAAAAAATAAAGGAAAAAAGCCCCCTGATCTTCCCGCATACCTCTGGCGATGATGACAAACATCAGAAGAATGATCAGGAAAAACACGCCACTTACTGGGAAAAAATTACCACCAATTAGCAAGGATCTTCACCACTACATACACAAAAATCACATGGAGGAAGCTACAGCGGATTAATCATCTATTTAGTTTAAAAATATAAAATTGATTAAAGAAACTGAAACAAAGCAATATATACTTTATGGAAAGCCAATATGCTCCCTAGAGGAGTGACGAAAAAAAAACTCGTTTTATCATACAAAATTATTGTGTTAAAACCAGCATGAAACCATTTTTGAATTGGCTTTAAGTAGGTTTTATAAAATACAAGCTTGTTTTCGATCTACAATCAAGTTAAAGTGCTACCATTTTAAAAATATTAAACCATCTGATGATTTAAATGGTTCTCAATAAAAATAAAACAAACAAAAAATTGTTACTATTTTGTTGCTCTTATTTATTTTTGATGTAAACAAAAAAAAAATTCTAATGCTTTTTTTATACAAAACGACTTGGTTTTAAAGCTGTTGTTCACTTTATATTAAACTTCTTTTACAAAATGTGAACTATCCAAAATACATACTTTTTCTATTCAAAACATTTCTAAGTTGTTTATAAAAACAAAAACAGCTGCAGAAGCTGTTGGCCAAATAAGAGTTAAAACCAGATTTTTGAAAACTTTTAGTGTGAACGTAATATAAGTCAAATACTTTCAGAAATAAAAGGCATTATTAGTTTTTATAAGATTTGTTTTTTTTTTTTTGCACCATACTACATACTCAATAATTATTAAATAGAGTACAAAAGCTATTGCTTGCTAATCATTTTATGTCTGATCTGATTTAAAACTTTTATTTTTTCTCAGTGTAAGCAACGCAAAACTTTTTAAGTTTTAATTTTTTCCACCCATTCCAATTTAATAAATAAAAAAATAATAATAAAAAGTCAAGATGAATGAAGTAAAAGCAAAACTTTATACTTGACAAAGTATTATATTTTATCTGCGGTTTTGCAGCCACAAGCACCAATTCAATTCAAATATAAATATGAAACTATGAATAAAATAAAACTATAGACAGCTGAGAGGCCAAAGGGGGAAAAAAATGAAGAAGCAAAATTATATATTGAAATAAGAAATTCTTCCTATTTATCCACATTTATATCCATTTTTATATATAAAAAAGTGTTAAAATGTTCAGGCGCACACCACCACCAACAGCCTACCAACACAGAACACATGTAAAAAAAATATTTTGAAAATTCATTTGAATGCAACACAAAAGCCATTGGAGTTCGTCGTTCATAAATATGCAATTACGATTTTCCATTGTGATGAATTTTGAGCGGATACAGGCTAAAAACTGAACTTCCGATTTGAAGAAATAAAACAAAATACCAGTACAGCCACTACAACAAAGAGAAAGAACAAAAACAAAATGTCGAATGAATATTTTGCAGAGCAGAAGTTTTTCGCTTCCTGCAGATCATAAAGCCAAAACTGATGGTGGTGAAAGGTGGTAGGGTGTTGTTGGTAGTAAAGCTGTTGATGTCTTATCAGCCATCATTTGTTTGGTCTACGAGTTGCTTTGCATGCCAATTCTGATGAGTGTGATGTTGGCTGACGTTGCCTGATGCCTTCTCATAAAAGTTCCATAGAAATTTAGTCATGAAGAAAATTTTCTTTCTTCTTGTGTCTCTTCGAAACTTTTTTCTTTATTACGTCTATGGAAAAGCGAACGTGTGTATGAATGTCTTCCGAAAAGAAATTGTAATTGGGTGACAATAAGGCTGTTGTTATATGTACGTTCCGTCTCTCACAAAGATGTGCATAAATTTCATTTTTATTTTGTGTCCACAAATTGTAAAGATTTTGCCAAGTCTTTACTGCACTGCACTTCTCTGCACAATAGTCTCTTCTGACAGTCATTTTGTCGTTTTTGTTGCACTAAGAAATGATAAGAAAAAAAGAATTTGCTTTTTTTGTGATGCTGTGCAGTTGTAAGATTCAATGATTTATCAAATCCTTTTATTGTTGCGGTTTTGGCACTCGAATACTTGAGTATTTTATTATTGCGCCTGCTGATTACAAAACCGCACCATGACATCATTACACCATTGCCTTGCTTAGCCATTGTATACGAGTGTGAGTTTTACAATTGCTGAGTAAATTTATGTGTATTTTTGGGTCACTGGTTAGTTGCTGACAGAGAGCAAAATTATACAATTTGCAAAAAATAAAACTATTGGTCACTAGCGATTAGAAATTGGATGGGAAATATCATTATTATATTATAGATGTTCGCATTGTCAATTGGGAACAAATAACTTTAAAAAAATTGTTTTTTTTTCAAGAAAGTGTAAAAATTTAAAATTAAATTTTATTTAAAGACTATTCTCCATTCCTTCTTAAAGTTGCTTTCAAACGCCTATCACATTTACATTTGAATTTTTTTCAAAGCATTTTTTTTTTTTTTTGACAGTAAACAGTGCTATCAACTAAGCATTTTCTTAAATTTTGTACTGATTTTTTAAGTATTACATTTTTCAAAGAATTCTATTTTAGTAGGTAATTTAATTGTAAATTATTTAAATAGTCTTTACAATTATTAAGTGCACTTCCTATAAAAATTATTATTCATCCTTATCATGAATACATTTCCCATTTCACAAAATTTTTAATTGAAATTTTCATTGAATTTTTTCGCTATTTTTTCTTTTCTATAGAAAATCATAATCAAATTTCTTTAATATTGAAGACTTTTTATAAAAATAAACGAACAGGGATAAAATTCGCTAAAAATTTCAATTGAAAATTCATAGAAATGAAAGAGGTAATGAGAAATATATTCGTGATAGGGCTGATTATTATTATATTTTTATTTTTTGTGGAAAAACTAAAGGTTTTATTTCAAACTGGCTTTAAAAAAACATACGCTTATCTGTAGCTTTAAATATCAAATCGGGTTTAAATTTACTTTCCATTATAAACATAAATTAACTCATGTTTCCATACATTACTTTATTAAAACTTTACTTTTATCTATTTTTCTTTTTTTTCTATAAACATGATTTAAACAATTTTTGTTCTCTTAAAATATAAATTATTCAAAAATAGATTGAAAAGATCTTTTAATAAAAGCAAATTGTTAAAAATAAAATTTTACGTTTTTTCTTTAGTAAAAAAAATTGACAACATTTGAATAGAAGCAATTATGAAACATTGTCAGCGCCATATTTTAAAGCAAAAATGAAATAAAACAAAATCGAAAAAAATGCCTATCCATGCGTCGGATCTTTGACACAATATTTTAATTTTTTACCGTTATTTTCTGATAAAAAAAAAATATTCTTACGTTTTTTTCTTATTTAAAATTTTACATTGTATTGCTATCACTACTTTTTGTTTTGCTGCCTAAAAAATACAAATTATGTATGTCTTGCAGAAGCAGCAAAGGTTGTTGTCTAGGCTTTTGCTGTGCTGCCTATAAAATAATTGTTTTCATTTAAACATATGTATTCGAATTATGACATTTTTCTGTCTGCTGCTTGCTGTCGGTTATGTATTTAATGTTTTAGAAAATATTTTTAAAACTGTGTAAATACAATGAAAGCATATGTAGAAAGCTTTCATTTGATGTGTGGCTACACTATTTTTCAACTTGGCGGTACCACGCCAATATAAAATTCTTATTGTTAATAGTAAAAGACTCCAAATTTGATCCAAATAAGTTTGTGGTCAATACAAATCATCAGTCAAAAATTGGGCCGAATTGGATAAGTGGGAGTGGCACCTCCCATACAAAGTAAATAAATATTTTGTATATCTTTCGAACGGTAATAGTGAAAGGTTCTGAATTTGGTCTAAGTAATAATAATATAATACACATTATGAATCGAAATATAGGCGAAATTGAATAAGTGGGTGTGGCATCTCCTACATAAATTATATATATATTTATGTATATCTAGAGATAAGCTAGAATGGAGAGTTCTGAATTTGGCCTAAGTGACTTCTTAGATAGTACAAAACATCAGTTGAAAAGTGGGCGAGTAGTATATTTATGGTGGTTCTGGGCCACTGTTTTCATACAAAAATCGGGTAGGCAGAGCTTTCACATGCTACGCCCACTTTTGTTTCAGAGAATTAGCGTGAGTTGTGATGAAGAAGTCATCGTTTTTCAATTTGAGCTTTGAGAAGTGTGTGTATGTGTGGTTGTGTTTATAAGGAATTACTGTGTAAGTGAAATTGATGGATATACATATTTAGTGTGAAAGTGGTGGATATATTTGTTATGCGGAAGCTCCGCCAATTTTTTTTCTCGATAGTTGTGACGTTGTGTTTTGGCGATAAGAGAGAGGGAGAGAGGGAGAGAGAGAGAGAGAGAGAGAGTGAAAGTGAAAGTGAAAGTGTGAGGCCCCCCGATCGAAGTGTCAAAGCGAATGTGAGAATATAATATAATAAAAGAGAAATTGTGTTTATTTTTTTAAGGTATCCATATAGTATAGATTAGGATCAGTGTTGCCGTTGAAAATTTCGAAAGTGTCATAAAAAGATTATTTGGGAAAAAAGGGTCAAAAAAAGGGTATTTTAAAGTAAAATAGGGTCAAGTTTTTTGTAAAAAAAAAATAACTTTTATGTCAATTAGAAAAAAAAAACAAAAACGAATTCTAACAGCTAATTAAATACATTAAACTAAAATAAAAGTAATTATACATACTTTAGTTATAAATCAATGTTAAAACTAAAAAACTATTCACAGATACATTCAAATATTAGTCATATTATCAAAAAGAAAGAAGTTACTTTTACAAAAACTCTTGATAATATTTACTCTATATTTTGTAATTAATTCTTTACTTGGAGTCCATATTTCCAGCCCAGATTAAAATAAATTGAGAAAGGACATCATGGATTCACAAGTATATATTTTAAGTTTTTTTTTAATCAGTGATAGTACTGAAAAATTCTTTTAGTGGAAGCAGTACTAGGAGGCAAAGTAAATATATATGTATGTAACGTACTCATATAAATTTGAATATACAGTCGCACAGGAAAGTATACATATCTCCTCGAAAACTGGATTTTACATAGAACTATAAGGTTTGGATTTTCAAAAACGATGTAATGTAAGTCTACGCGAAAAATAAAACAAAAATATATGATCTTTTGCAAAACATATCCTTTTAGCCTAAAAAAAAAAAATCAATTTTTTGTATACAGAAAAGTATACATGCTCTGCAGTTTTAGGTAACTAATTATCCCCAAAATAAATGTTAAAAATTGTTTTATTGTTAATTTATATATTATGGCTCTACAATAATAATGACATTTAAATACAATTTTTTTATCATAGTTTCACTTGAATTATTGTGATATCCTTTTGGAAGAGCAGTCATACATCCCTGTTTGCTTTTAATTACACTTTGTTTGTACTACGTTATCCAATTTATCAAATAAATTGTCTGTGGGACTTATGTCAGGTAACTAATACTCCTACTTTCATAGCAAAAAACAACTTTACTCCAAAATTTTTCAACATAAAAATTTAATACCCGCGATTATATATTTTAGGCAGTTTTCTTATGGTCTTAAATATTGCTTGATAAAGCCTGCTGCTCATCTGTTCAAACAAACATATATATTTTTATACATAAGTTAATATAATTAGACATTTGGGAATGTAATACTTACATGTCCATTCACATTTATTTTGTTGCAATTATGACATACGAGGGCGGATTGACATTGAAGCTACCTAGCGCTAGATGGCAGCACAAACACAAAAACATTTTCTTTTTTAGAAATTAAGATCCGTCAAACGTCAGCTGTTAAAATTTTAGCCAAATTCATCGATTAGATTATTTGCTGCAGTCGTTTGAAGTAAGCAACTTTTGTGTTTCTTGGAAAATGGAAAAAAGTGAATTTCGTGTAGTGATTAAACACTATTATTTGAAAGGCAAAACGGCGAAAGAGACAAAAGCAAAGCTTGATAAACATTACGGCGAATCTGCTCCGTCAGATTATATGGTAAAATATTGGATTGCTGAATTTAAACGGAGCCCAACAAGCACTGCACCAATACCATCAACAGAAAGGCCACAAGAGGTGGTTACTGAAGAAAATATCAAGAAAATCCTCGATGTCGTTATGAATGATCGCCGGGTCAAAATCCGTGAGATTGCTGAAATGGTAAACATATCATATGAACGTGTGTTCAATATTTTGCATGAACATTTGCATATGAAAAAGCTATCGGCAAGATGGGTGCCGCGTTTGCTCAGTGTTGAACAAAAACGAGTTCGACAGATCACTCCACAGCGGTGTTTGGACATGATAAAGCATAATCCTGCTGATTTTTGGCGTAGACTAATGACTGTTGATGAAACGTGGGTCCACCACTACACACCTGAAACCAAAAATCAATCGAAGCAATGGGTGAAAGCTGGTGGAAGTGCTCCGAAAAAGGCGAAGACAGCGATATCGGCTGGCAAGGTTATGGCCACTGTATTTTGGGATGCACACGGAATATTGCTCATCGATTATCTTGAAAAGGGACCCACAATCACAGGAGAGTATTATCGTGCATTATTGGATCAATTGGTTAATGCAATCAAGGAAAAACAACCACATTTAAACAAGAAAAAAGTGCTCTTTCTTCAAGACAACGCACCGGTTCACACAGCATTAGATACGATGCTAAAACTACGAGAAATCCACTTCGAATTGGTTGATCATCCACCTTATAGTCTAGATTAGGCCCATAGTGACTTTTTCCTGTTTCCCAACTTGAAAAAATGGCTTGCAGGAAATCTCAAACGAAGAAGTGATTACCGAAACTAATGCGTATTTTGAGGAGTTCCCAAAATCGTATTATTCAGATGGTATAAAAAAGTTGGAAAATCGTCTTACTAAGTATATTGAACTAAAAGGAGACTATGTTGAATGGATGCATGTATGTGTATATGGATGCATTCGAAACTACAAAATTAAATGGAAATCTACTAAAGAAATATATTAAAGCTTCTCGGTGTCAAAATTTAAACCGAAACACATACATAAATCAAGGCATAACCGCAGTTGATCACCAGTTCCTTTTACACAATTGTCAAACTTTATATGCAAAAAATAGGTATGCAGAGAATATGACAGTTGCATAAAAGTCAGCTGTAATAATAATATTGAATGTAATTTTTATATATATGTTCACAAAACTAATGCATGTTATATATATATATATTTCGTGAGAAATTTTGGACCTTTACTCCTTTTCAGAAAGGGTTAAGAAGGGATACATTAAAAAACGGGTCAAAAATTGTCATTGGCATAAAAAAGGGTCGAAAGTGATACTTTAGTGTCACAACGGCAACGCTGATTATGATTTGCACAATATTTCGGTTTCATATAATCGTAATTATACATTTTCCATTTTGATAACTCTAATACTGAAAATCCAATATAAATAGGTTTGTTATATTCAGTTTTAACTCTATTAATTTGGATGGATTGCGTGCATATTAACGTGAATTTTAAGTAAACTATGTAAATTAGGTTTAGCAATAAGAGCTATAGCTCCTAATCGCATACCTCTACTCTCCCATCCACACACTATTTTAATATCTTTTGTCTTATCAACATTTTTCATAGTTTTTCTGCATACAGCATTATTCTACAAAATAAAAAATTGATTTTCTAGCCAATGTTGTATGGTGTTATTTAAATCAATATATTTTTCCAAGCAATTTGATTAATTTAATTGTAGAGTATGCATTAGGGAGGAAAAAGATAATATATTTTTATTAAATTTAGAATCAATTGATTATATAAATATAAAAAAATTAATATTTTTATTCATCACAGAAATAATATGTTATATTTATTGTGCTGAAAAAAATTATAAATTATTATTTCAATAAAAACTAAATAAATTGAAAAAAAAACAGAATTCTTCCATACTGAATTCGGTATTCTTGGAGTTATCGCAGCGTATTACTTTATATTTATCAATGTTGAGACTTAATCCCGAGCTCGCAGATTTACTCTCCAGAGATTTAATATATACAGACATGCGATAATATCTGTGGCCATATATTTTAAATATCATCGGCGTGTGGGAAGAGATAATATGCGCCTCTGTCGGAGCTATTACTCAGTGTATCGACATGACTGATTTGGGATTTTTTTGAGTGTACGCATGTAATTTCCCGATTTTATATAATTTTTATTTATTTATTTTTTTTAAATGAATAAAAAACTTTTAAATTCAAATATAAATATTTCGCTACTAAAACTCAATTAAAATTATTTGGGTAAAATGTCTTCTAATATATGTTAATTTTTATCGTCTTTCTAGTGTTCCGAAGAAGAAGACTTGGTGTTCATTCTATAAATTGAGCAAGGCTACATTATCGCGAATTTTATCATTTATTCATTAGTTGACTGATGAATTTGTCCGACAGGGTTAGTAGACGACGGACCTGAGGGTCAAAGACTCCGTTCGTCCGCCGTTATATCATTTGTAATATATTTCGGCTGTGCTCTCTATCTCTTTTATTCCTTTCAATCATTTATCTTTAATTCTCTAACTCCCTTTCATCTACTTTCCAGGATGATCGGAATGGACCATTTTTTCTCCTATCTACCTACTTACCTAATCATTTATTGATTAGTTGCAAAAACTATAAGCCACATTAAAACCAGCGGTCGATTTTATACAAATGAAAGAGCTCTAAATTCACTTTTCCACTACTACTATTTTCCGCTTAGAAGCCAACTTAAAATTTGAGAAAGTTTTATTTTTAAGCTGCACCGCCTACCCACTCACTGCAGGGCTATATTTCATATGCCTTAGTTTTTTGCCATCACTGATCTGCCTACCCATTGCATGACCTCGGTCTGAGGTCACAACTTAAAGTGTGGCTTTTTCAACAAAAAAATAATAAAATTTTTTTTATTTCGGAAAGATTTAAAAAATTTGTCTACAGACAACAAAGGCTTTATTTTATAAACGACGGACACCTAAGACATTACCGTTAAAATAATGATGATGAACTTGAGGTTTTTTATTTTACAAGCAGACAACATTTTTCTTTGAAGTTTTAAAGTCTTTAAATTAATTTTGATAAGAAATTTTTAAAAATATAACAACTAAATACAACTTTGAGCAAAAATATTTATTTTTTTTTCCATTTTATTTTTTGGAAAAATTTGCATGAAATTTTTTAAAAATTTTATTGCCAAGTTGGAACACGATAAGGTTTAATTTTCTACAGAACTTAAATATAGGGTGTTTTTTAGAGTAACACAAGCTTAAATCATAATAAAACAATGAAATATATTTTTAATATAGGGCCCCCGATATCGTATTTAGTACATAGTGTGCTAGTCTGTCAGCTCGCCGGTTGTGGGTTTGAGTCCCATCATAGACTCTGGTCATCACGTTGAATATATGGTCTTAAGTTACTTGTTTGTAATTATAATAAAATTTGTAATTGTATTCTAATATATGTGTGCCACTGTGGTATGTTGGGTAAGATATCCGACTACCAACCAGAAGGTCCTCGGTTCAATACCAGACCAAGCTATCTAAAAAATGAAAGAAAAAGTTTTTCAACCGCGGTATCAACTCATAACATTAGCTTGTAGTAACTGGCTATGAGTATTACTTACTATTGAAAACTTTGCTAATGTACTTGCCATTCGGAGCCGGGCTTAAACTGTAGATCCATTTCAATGACTCTAAAAACAGAATCGGGTGCAACTTATTGACTGAGAGAAGTCCCCTTATCCCCTCATGGAATGTTAAGGGAATTATTAATATTATTATTCTACTTAATATAAATAAATATTTGTAATATCAGTGAAACGGACATTGTTGGATATAAAATTTTATGAGAGTAATGTTTAAAGATGATTTCAGCAATGTAGCCGGCACGGTGGAAGCGTAAAGGGCGCAAGCTTGAACACCATTTTTCACAAACTTTTAACTTTTTAACTATTCGAATTTTGATTTCCAGGTGCTCAATTGTCTATGGTTTATTGAGGTAGACAAGTGACTTAACATAATCCAATGGGGTTAAGTCACACGATCTTGGTGGCCAATTAATTTGACCATTACGTGAAATCGTTCTGTCATAAAAATTTTATTTGAGTAAGTCAATTGTAGCGCCCACTGTCTGGCATGTGGCTTTGTCCTCTTGGGACCACATATCAGCAAGATTAATGGCAGCTAATTGAGATATACACCCCTATAATGAATAATTTTTCCCTCGAAATGTTTTCCCATTTCCCATAATTGCAATCATGATTAATTTTCCAATTAAATGTTTTTTGATTATTCAGTGGAAAATGATAGCCCTGTAAGAATTTCACTCATTGTGAATAGTATTTTACCTCGTAAGTTTCCACTTTTCCCATTGATTTCTTCACATCATTTTTGCGGCGGTGTTGCATTTATCATTTAAGTATTTTTTCCTTTTATTGGATAACTAAAGTTTTTATTAACTTAGTTTAGGACCAGATTCTTCGCCACTACCGAATTTGGCATTAAATCCATTCTCACCTTGCTCTTCATCGGTTCCACTTAGTTCTTTGTTTTATTTGATAGAAGTTGATCAATGGGTATATCATCGGGATAAATGTACACTTTTAGTTTTATATTTCTATTCTTTTTGTCGTTTAGGCTATTTTTAAATTGTTACTGTTTGAACATAATCACCAATTTCTTTCCGCCCATCTTGCTGAAAAAAAGTTTGTATTGTTTCATCTCTTTTTTGATTTTCTTTTTTAATAATGGTCATTTATGTGTAAATATTTTACTTTTTAATAAAAATTCACACATTTTTTCTTTATTTATATTTGTTAACATTCAACATAAAATGATAGCTTGTAAAAAGGGAACAAAAATTTCATGGGTGATTCATGATAGCAATTTTCCCTTCGAGGGAAATAGAAATCTCCCAAGTTATTCATGATAGGGGAGATAGACTAAAGAATAAAAAGTGTGCATACACCCTACGATTTTAAAGTTAGTGGCGAAATTTAAAAAAGATGTTATACCAGTGTTTAGGGTATTTATAATAAAGATTATCTGAAAAAAGAAAAATATGAAGAAATATAACTTAGAAGTTATTGGGGAAAAACTTAATAATTAGTAGAAAAAAAGTCTACATACAACGCGCAACTATCTACCTGTATCAAATAGAAATTTAAGAACAAAGGAAGCGAGATAATAGTAATTTTGTTCATTTATTCAAATTAATAAGCATTACAATTCCTGAATTGGACAAATCTATAATAAAAGAAGATATTATTTGAATTTTTATCCTCGAAAATGGTAAATCGAAAAGAGCTACATATTTTAGATCAAAATATGGTAGTAAATCTCCAAAAGGAAAATAAATCATATGAAGAAATTGTTAAGACAATAAAATTCAGTTGTGCTACTCTACGGACGACCATTAAAAATTATAACAACAAAAATGGTACCGAAAATAAACCACTATCTGGCATATCTAATAAGCTTTCCAGTATTGTAATATCAGTCCATCAGGATTCTACAATAAACGAAAATTAATAAATAATAAAATGGCGGAACACATCGAATAATGTTCCAATTAAACTGTAGCTTCGCTAGCAATGATAAAAATTTTACATAACAGAATAGCACGCAAGAAGCCACTAAGTTCAGTAAAGTATAATGAACTTCGTCTCGACTTTGCTAAAACACATGTAGCCAAAGGTATGGATTTTTTAACCGTGTTTTATTTACCGACGAAAATAATTATAACATTTTCGGAAGAGTTGGCCGTTCCAAAGTTTGGAGAAAACCAAACATGGCACTTGATTCAAAGAATATTACACATACAGTCAAATATAGTGGAGACAACGTTATGGTTTGTGGCACCAATGCGTCAAATAAAGTGTCTAGTTTGGCTTTTTTCGGTGGTCATATTGACCGCTATCATTATAAAAGCATATTGGAACACATTCTGAAGCATCTGTTAACAGCTTGTGCCTGGGATACCAATAGATTTTCCAGTAATATAACAACCCTCAGCTTACTGCGCACTTTTTTCGAGACTGGTTTTTTATTATGCTTCAAAACGCCTAGTTTACCAGACTTAAGCCCATATGGCACTTTTTTACGAAATTATGGCATTAGTAACATTGCAACATAAAAACTGTTCTTATTCGTGCATGGCCGAAATAACAACTTCTACCACAGAGAATTTGGTGACATTAATGTCTTGTCGTCTTTAAGCGGTTATTGTCAACCAAATATTAAAAGTAAAATTTTTATTTTTTATATATAATATTTTTAAATAATAATAATTTTTGTGTAAGCTGTATGTAGATTTTTTTCCTATAAATTTTGTAATATTTTTGTTTTTGTTGTTTTTATTATGTAAATGAATGACTGTTTTATTATATAAATAAACCTATTTATTAATGCATTAAATATTAATACTTGATAAATTTTTGCTATTTTTTTTTTTGCTGTATCTTGTATAAAATTTTTATAATTTTAGTTTTGTACCTCTTTTCATATTATACATATTTTGTAAATAGTCTGTAAGGATTAAATCTATTGACTAAATTGAATAAGTAAATAAATATAAACATTTTCTTAAATTTTTTTCACAAACTCTCTAAAACCTTTAAATCAAAGGGTGTATGTAGACTTTTTTCCTTGACCGTAAAAATATTTATAATAATGCCCCTATACCGCTCATCACTGATAGTAGCATTCTAAACATTATTTTTTTGTAAACACGACTCCAACAAATGATAATTATGTTTATTTACATACCCTTTCAATCATAAATGATATTCAGCGGAGAACAAAACGAAACAACAAGGTTTTGACGCACAGAACCATTAATTTGATAAAAAAATTTCAAGAATTGCTAAGCATGGCTTTGGTTTATGTCTATCCATAACGAAATTTCAAGCCAAACTAAACAAAAAGCAACTGTCAGCTGTTAAATCGGTTACCAAATAAAGCAGTGTTCCCAACACAAAATATAGTCCTCTTAAAAAACACCCGATATATTTTCCAAAGGTTTGCTTTTTGCTCTTCTGAGTGATGAATTGAAACTTTTGGCATTAACGCTGTCTAGAAAAGAAAGAAAAATCTCGTTTGTTTAAGGATTGTAGAAGTGGGAGTACATATTTAACCCGCAATCAAAAAGGCATCATCATTATTATCATCTTTGCGTAAGTCTCAAACAAAATAATCCAAATCAAAGAAAAAATCCTTCAAAAAAAAAAAAAAAATTTATAATTTTTATACAAAAAATGTAAATGTTTTTCTTAATGAAATACTTTTTGCTTTCCTTATAATAATTTTAACAAGTCAAAAATACAAAAAAGGACCATTCAAGCAAAAAACCCCGTAATATCTTTTAAAACTTAAAAGACGTTAAAAAAGAAAAAACAGCCATTAGACCAGAACTGAAATGAAACGCATAAAGAAGGCGTAGAATAGAAAAAGAAAATGTGAAAGATGTTAAACTTTGTTATTTCAACGAAATAAAAAAGTTAAAATAACAAAACAATTTGAATTTTTTCTTCTTCTTAAAGTAAATAAAGTTAAGGGAGAAAGAAAAAAATTTTTGTGTTTTGGGTTCTCAAGGAATCAAGCAATGTCTGAGAGGGTCTATTTTTTCTTTTTAGTACAAAAAGAAATGCGTTTTTGACTTTTACTTTATTGTTTCTGGCTAAAAAATAAAAAAGAAAAGAGAAAATAATGGCCGAAGAATACAATGAAAGTTTTACTTTTGAAACTTTTCTTTGCTCTTTCTCTTACTACTTAAATGCTAAAACACACTTTATCCCCTATAAGTGCACCAAAAAAGGCCAGCCATTTACTGTTATGAACTCCCATTTTTTCGAGAAAAAAATTTGAAAATAAAAGAAGGAAATGTTAGCGAAATAACCGGAAATATACGTTCATTTGCGTTTAATTTCAAGTTCGACGCTTTAAAACTCTGCGAAATCACACACACACACATATACATATATATTCAAAGGACCATGTAGTCGTTAAAGAAATTAAATTCCTTTCAGCACTTTTAAATGAAAATTAATTGAAGTTCTATTTGGTCTCGAAGTGGTGTCTAAGTAAGTTTTGATTGTAGTTTGTATTCGACTGTAATACGTACATATTGGTATTGACGTACATACATAAGTTCACACTGTGAGAAGTTTTGATTTGGTTTTAACATAAATCCTAATTTGCTTCATTGGAGGGTGGTTTTTTTTAGCTTGTCTAGCCTTCAACAGAAATAGACACTATCTTATAAAGGATCCGCCATCTAACGTTTTTTTCAACTAGTGCTTACTTCGTGAATGGTAACACTTAGCTCAAGTTTGATTTGACAGATAATTAGTTTTATCCTTCCGGTGAACGAATATGATTGTGTATACGCTTGAAAAACGCTGGGAATCTGGGCCTGCGATCGACTTACAGAAGATGCCGATTTTGCTAAAAAAAAAATCATCTTTTCAGATGAAGCTCATTTTGACCTTGGCGAAGAAAATGTTAGGAGCTGAGATGAACGGCAGCAGTAAGGCTCCAAACTACCACCACACAAAAATGATTGCATAGAAAGTGAATCAAGGAAAAGATGCCTTGTAGGAGCTATACGTTTTTAAGACTAGGGACGAAAAAAACTCATATCAAACCCTAGCTAAGTTAACCGTGCTCCGAAGTATTAGGATATAGGATGGTGATCACGAATGTACTTGTTTGCAGACTATGCTCACAGGCATCAGCGACAGCGGAACATATATTGTGTAAAATGGGGTTATTGATAAATTTAGATCAAGATTTTTGAGGAGACAAGATCTACTGTTGTTCATTAAGAAGACAGCAGCTCTGCTAAATAAACTGTAGATCGGAAAAGGCACAATAGATCTTATGGATTGCAGTGTCCTGCAAGAACGCATAATTAGAATGATAATGATGAGTAATTAGATTGAGGAAATTTTGGCTTAAGAAGACGAAAATTGTTCAATCTACAGGCAAGTTCATGAAGTCTCTTTTTTGGGATGCAGTTGGGGTAATTTAAATCATGTTAAAAAAACCAAAGCGTTTGAGGATTAAGATTAGGGAAAAAATCCGCATTTAATTAAATAGAGAGTATTGTTTCATCAAGACATGTATACATATACTATTGCAATGGCCAAAACCATCGCAATAAAAGATTTGCAATCAATTTATTCTCTTTTTTTTAGAACTTAGCCAAAGATGATAAGTAATAAAAAGTCAAAGATGTCTGGTCATCAGCGAGTTTGGGCCTCAAAATACATCGAGTGGAGAATAGCTACCTGTACTGAGGCAATCGGCACCCCTATGTTCCTATAGATTATATAAAGAACAAAGGAAATTTTTGCCATATTTTTTGTGTTTTCTTGGTAGCTCGGCTAATTTTGGGGCCGACTTCATACTCAACGTTTTTTCCAGTCACAACACACGTATTCTTTAGGCAGAACTGAAGAACTGTCTACGCGGGAAAGGCAGCTTGATATGTCGCCTTTTAAGCGAATGTACATTGGACGCAATTGAATGAGTAACGTCTGATATATAGGAATCAACTACATTCATTAATGTCGTCTCGAGTGTTTAATAAAGAGGCTTTAACTTTCTTCCAGACAACTCCATCTAAAAAATAAAAAAGGAACGCCCTTGACCTTCCAGCTTACATTTGGCGATGATGACAAACATCAGACAAATGATCAGGAAAAACGCCACCTACTGAGAAAAAATTACAATGATAAAGTAAAGATCACTACCAATTAGCAAGGATATTCACCACTGCATAATCATATGGAGAGGGCTATAGTGGATTAATCATCTACTAAGCTTGAAAATCAACTTGATTAATTAAACTAAAAACAAAGCAATGAATGCTTTGGGAGAAGCCAATATGCTCCGTAGAGGAGTGACGAAAGAAAAAGGAAAACAATTTTAATCGCTCAATGTACTAAGTGTGACCAGTGTAAACAGTATCATTTAAGACAGAAACTGCTTTTTACAATATTGTCTTAGAATTATTTTTTCTTCAGTAATTTCTTTGTATAATTTTGTGTTTTTGTCTTTATTATAATTTAAAAAGTTCAACTTATAGTTCACTTTCTTTTGTTTTAAATAAACGTCTGTCTGTCTGTCTGTCTGTCTGTCTGTCTGTTTGTTAGTCTGTATATTTGACCCTTCGTTATTCCATTTGTTTGTATAAGATAATATGTCAGACATTTCCATTTCAAAGTTTCATTCTGTTCAATCCACAATCAGTTCTTGTTTTCTTTGTAATTTGTTTAAGAAAAGAAATATAAAAGGAAAAAAGAGAAAAACGAATTTTATTTGTAACAATTTAATGATTTTTATTACATCCGCTAATGGCACATTTAGAGCAATATTTTGGCGGTAAATAAATGTTCAAACTTTTATTTCTTTGGATTTAATATTGTTTTTTCCAGAAAGAAATAGAACGAAAAACGAACAAATAATGCTTCGTCTTAAGTGAAAAGAAAATCGCTTAAAAAATCATTTACTGCTAAAAAGATAATAAAAACTGAAGTTAAAATACATTTATATGCGCGCGATATTTAAGGAGTGAAAAACGTTTTAAATACTCAAAAGCTAAAACTGAAAAAGTATTTAATTTGAAATTGAAATTCTTGCATATTCCTTACTGTTATGAGTGGGTGAGTAGGTGAGTGAGGGTATTAAATCAGTAGGTGGAAAATACATTTTTAATCTCACTGCTCCTCTCTCTCTCTCTGGTACATAAAAACTAAAAAGAAAGTTAGAAAATGTAAAAATTTTTATAATATTTTAGGTGCTGATTGATGAATGGCTTGTCTGCTTTTATTGATCATTAATTAAATTTTGTAGCCTTCAGTTTAATTTCAGAATAGGGAGTGGGGCAAAAAAAAAAAAAAAAAAATTCTATGAATATTTTAACATCTTATTTATGACCTTTTTTTTTCTTTATTTTTAACTTTTCCTTATAATTGTAATAACTTTTTCCATTATTCTTTATTTTTTTAGAATTTTCTTTGGGGGTATTTTTAATTCATTAGAATAGAAGAATAAAAAATTGTAATGAATTCTAAAAAAGTCATAGAATGAGTTTGGTGAGGGTTTTAGGAAATAATTAATATTTGTTTAAAGTACCCGGCATAATTAAAGAAAAAATGTCAAATTATTCAATAATTTTTCTCTTTTTTGCAAATATAAAAATCGAATTTCAATCATTCATCATGTTTAAGTACAATGCTAATGAGATTAATGAATATTTTTACAATGATTTTTATAAGTAATGGGTTCTTTTGGAAAACATGATTTGCTTATTAAATTTACTTAATATTGAGAGAAGGGTGTTCTTTGCCGTATATTAAATAAATGAAATTATACCCAAAAGATAAGTTCAAAAGAATTTTATGTACAGAGTTAATATAAATGGTATTATAACACGATGCGACAAAAAAGTACGAAGTTAAAATACCTTAAAAGTGATACTACTTTTCCGATAAACACTGTTAAGTATAATATGAATCCGTTTTTTTGAAATTTTCTAAACATCTCGAAAATCTTGAGCTACGGTTAAAACCGAGTTTTAGTACCTTCATGTACTTATAAGCTAAAAACTTAGCTAAGTCTAATGCGATTCTAAGGTTTTACGCGGATTTGGGAAGAACAAAAATGGACCTTTTAAACAATATAAGGGGTGTTTTTTATAGAGGTATAGAATTTTAAGTTGCAATAAAAGAACGATGGATTATTCGATTGACATGAATTTTATTTATCCGAAAAATAATCTAGTGGCATTACATTCTATATATGATTTCTGGAATATGACCGCCACGGCTGGCGCGGATGTAGTCCAATCTGGACATCTAATTTTCGATGACTTTTTCCAACATTTGTGGCTGTGTATCGGCAATAACACGACGAAATTTGTCTTCCAAATGGTCAAGCGCATGGACCAATGACTTTACATAGTCCCACAGTAAGTAGTCTAGCGGTGTTAAATCACAACTTCTGGAGGCCAATTCACAGGTCCAAAACGTGAAATTAGGCGGTCACCAAACGTGGTTTTCAATAAATCTATTGTGGCACGAGCTGTGTGACATGTGGCGCCGTCTTGTTGAAACCACATCCTTTGGACATCATGGTTATTCAATTCAGGAATGAAAAAGTTAGTAATCATGGCTCTATACTGATCACCATTGACTGTAACGTTCTGGCCACCATGGTTTTTGGAAAAGTACGGACCAATGATTCTACCAGCCCATAAAACGCACCAAACAGTCAGTTTTTCTGGATGTAACGGCGTTTCACTTCAAATGCGGCAGTTTTGTTTGTTGACGTAGCCATTCAACCAGAAGTGCGCTTCATCGCTAAACAAAATTCGCTTATGAAAATCTGGAACAATGGTAATCTTGTTCTGGGCCCATTCGACGAATCTATCCCGGGCGTAAGTCTGTTCACGATGAATTGCCAAGCCAAACTGAGAATAAATCACTTGACAGCTGTTAAGTCGTTCGACATCTTGAAAAGTAATGCCAACTTAAAGTTCTATAATCTCTATAAAAAACACGGTTTATAAATCATCTAGGAATCTGAGCGCAATTCTTAAGCAGAAACAAATTTCTTATCTAATTGTTTCAACAATTTTTAGGCTTTAAGCCTGACATGAATGATAGACTCTCCTGTAATCAATCTACATCTAGCTAGGGACTGACATTGGCAAATGAAGTGGGCCACACTCTCCTCTTCAACAATCGATTTACAGCCTTGACAGAAATCTTTCGCCGGTAGACGCGTGTATATAACGCAATGCCCGTGAGGATAAACACTACAGAAGAGATGCTCCCACGGTCCAATTTAAAAAGCTGATTAGTATGCCTGCCATCCAATCTAGGTCAGGTGAGTCTAGCAGTAAAGCAAGAATGGCCCTCTGACCAAGATTTATCAGCGTCCAGTAAATACTTCTGCCTGACGGAGTACAGTACAGTACACCAACCCTTACAAGTGGGTGGCTGTCCAGAAGAAGTGTGCCTGCCTTAGCAAGCTCATCAGCCGCACAATTACCCGGAATTTCCTTCTGACCAGGGACCCAAGCCAAATGGACACCAAACTGTCGTGAGGGCAACCGAAGAGAATCACGACAGTCTCCAACGAGCCTAGAGGAGGATCTAATAGCCGCTTGGCTATCAGAAGGAATGCATATATTAGCTATGTGAGTACCGTCTCTCCGTATCAACTCCGCAACATGGCACTTCGACCTGAAACACGGTGCAATAGTCTGGAAGCAGGAGAGACATCTTAGATTAAGCTTTTCTGAAAAAAATCTACAAACCACCCTGTCCTCACATTTAGAGCCATCAGTATAGATCTCCACCACATTGACGGGGATGGCCGAGCCAGAGACCCAGTCTTCTCTGCCATTTATTACGGATTGTAATCCCACATCTACATCGAAGAGTGTTCCGAGGGGATAATACGCCACCGTAACAGGGAGTTAAGTCACACCGCCGCAGTTTTGCCTGTTGTCTGACAAGTATATTCGAAGAAAGCCAACCAGGCATGACAAAAAGCGCCCTCGAACGATACACAGCACATCAATAAAAAATAAAATGGGTACAGAAAATCAAAACGATACATTCATTAAAAACCACATGGACTTATTTCAAAAATTATTTTTGTCATCATTTTGTTCTTTGCCTTTTGCATAGGTTGAGCCATTTTAAAGTTTATATTTAAAAATGTTATACAACAAAAATGGTTTGAAATATTGGCAAATTTATTTTTTTTTGTTGTGAAGTACAATTGTTTCGGTTAGAAATTAAGTATTATTTCATTCAAATAGCTGCCACGGCTGGTTTCACAATACCCCATTCGATCGGTCCAATTTTCCATAACTTTTTCTAGTGTATGAGGTTATATCTCGGCAATGGCATGACGAATGTTGGCCATCAAATGTTCAATTTTCTCTGGTTTGTTGGCATAACACTTGTCTTTAACGGCGCCCCAGAGAAAATAGTCCAAGTGTGTCAAGTCGCAGCTTCTTTGCGTCCAACTGACATCACCATTACAGCTAATTGAACGGCCATCAGACGTTTGTCGCAAAGATCGATTGTGGTATGAGATGTGTGGCAAGTTGTACCATTCTATTGAAACCAAACATCGTTCACATCAATACCATGAAGAGCGGTCACAAAAAATCGGTTCTCGTGGTGTGATAGTTGTCTTCATTGACCGTAATGGTTGCGCCGTTCTCATTTTCAAAGAAATAAGCCGCACCAAACGGTCACTCGTACTAGATGCATTGGCTTCTGTAAGACCACATTTGATAGATAAAAATAACTTCATCCGAAAAGATGATTTTGAAATTTTTTTGATTTTTATGCAATTCCCGATCAATTGTCTTTGTTTTGGAACTAAATTTCCAATAAATCCCAAAGTTGCTTAAGCGCATATTGATTCATTTCGTTTAGTGAAGATAACACACTGAATTTTGTGATAGAATAGAGTGACATGAGTATTGCCAGATTCGAAATAATCACTGGTTCAAGCTTAAACCGATAGATGGCCCACCCGATACAAATTCAAATACAAATACATACAAATATATTGTTGTTTGTGTTTTCTTCTCTTAAAAACGAAGAGCACAATAATAACAATGGCAATAAAATTAACACAATGAACAGCGTTGCCGTTTTTGGTTATTTCTAGCCAAAATTGGTTATTTTTTTCTTCGATGTGTAGATGTGTACTTTTTTTTCTATTTTGGTTAATTTTTTTCGCAAGTAATAAATTTATTTCGTTACATTTTTTGAAATTTTCTTGATTGTACCCTAATTATCGGAAAAATTAAGAAAAAAGAAATAAATAATTTTTGTAAACAAATTCAATGAAAAGTTGCTAGAGTTAGCTAGAATCTAATTTTTTTTTTTATTAGAGAGTAACTCCAAGTGGCGATTATTGTAAATAGGAATGGAGGCAAGGAGTTCATATGGCTTATCTGCTATCGTGCAGGTAGTTTCGGTAAAAGTTAATCCATATTTTGAACTTATAAACAATTGCACAGTGGTCGGAATTGTATTGAATCGACGCCCAAAAATGAAATATCAGCTAGAAGCTTTGAACAATTTATTTTTTTAATTTTTATTACTTAAAGCTTTCTCGTAGAGTTCTTTAATCCATGCGTTATATAAGACGAATGATAAAAGGTAGCAACATGCAACCATTTCGAACTATGTTGAGGTTGGATTTCATGATGACCTTTGTGATCTTCTTTTCGTAGAAATGTTTAATTATTAAATTCTCTTGTGAAAAACAACCAGATTTTTTTATTGTGCAATCATTAACTTGACGTTTGAATTTATAAAAGTATTGCAATTTAATTGAATTATACATTAAAAGGTTAGGTTTAGAAGTTTTGGTTATTTTTTATCCAATTAATTTTATCCAATAGCCTTTTAGTTCTATAGTGATTAAAACACTACTAATAATATTTTGTCATAATAAATAATTTATTGAACTTAATCGAAAAGTTTATTGATTACTTTTACAATTAATTACAATAATTATTTTTATTTGCTTACTAGCTAACCTACTTTAGAAAAGAAAACTTCATATCCATAATTTAAGCAATTTGTTTGCTGCAGTTAAATTTATAGGTTATTTTGTGGTGCAACCAAAGGAAGTAAATTTGTGCATAAAAGTGTAAGTATAACAACAACAACAACAACCATAATAAAATATTCACTTTCGTTCACCTCAATCAGCCTTTTTCTATTTGCATTAATATCATATAAAACAGCAATACATACATATATGGAAGAGAAACAACAAAATAGAAACTTATATTGAAATATTGTACCTGATGGCATAGAATGTTATAGTTTTTTCTTTTTTATTTTAAACTTTTTTTAAGAAACAAATTAAGTCATTATAAAAAATTTGCACTTGGCAAATGTTTCCTTTCACACAATAACCAACAACAACAACACCAACCAGAATGAAAGCCAAGATTGCAAAAGAAAAAAAATTCGTAACCATACTGTTGGTTATATAGTCTATAATTTTTTAATATTAATTTTATTGTATTTTTCTTCCTATACTTGGCTCTTTATTTTAGCATTTTTCTACTTTGAAAAGTGGGTTAAACACCCCGATCAATGTGTTAAAAAATAAGTAATAAACGCAAGCCATGTAATAATAATGCAACATATAGAACATATAGGTGCATATGTATGTATATACTCATATGTATGCAGGTACAAGTACATACTCAAGTAGTGTACAGTTTCTACATATGATTAGACAGACATATTCGTACAACATAAATATTTTTTTTTAGTATTTGACGTTCCATATAATTTATCGTACAAGACTTATTTTTACTTCAAAAAAGGCAAAAAATAAAATGAAAAGGAAGTAAAATTGATTGAAATTGTGTTAAGTAAAGAACGACTATTTCAAGCCGTATACCATATGTAAGCATTAAAGTTAAAAGAAAAAAAATTACAGTTTGTCATTCACGTTATGTTATTCACTGCAAAAAACTCGGCGACACGAAGGATTTTTTGTGCAGCCTCATACACTTATCACACCGAATTGACACTACGAACAACGCTTTTCGCCATATTTGATGAGAGAAGAACTTCCACCTTTAGAGTTTTTAGCGCATTCTCCCGAAACTTTATCATTCGTGCCGAAATAGCAGGTCACCCACTAAGTACTTTTTCATTGCGCAGAGTCTACACAGATTTCTCCAAATGTAATAATGGTACTAAAGATTACCATGCTTGGTTATTAAATACGTTAGTACTCTAAGTTCGTTCTGGTTGGGGGCGAGGGAAACAAACTTTTTCGCCTGTATCATACCAGAAGCACTTTTCCAAAGCCGACAGAATTATCCGTCGCTATAAAAGCCAATTTTCCCCCCCAAGCATCCCATAGCGACACCGAAAAAGGTCCTATAAAAGCCCAGTTTTCATTCATATACCTATTTCTCACCACAAGGCCATGCTCCCACGACAAAGTTTTTTTGTAAATCGCTCTCTTATTCATAATTCAACCCGTAATTATGAGCCGAATTACATAATTTTCCCAACAAAACTTTAAGAACGGATCTCCCACACTATAATTATAAATTTCAATAACCTGTGGATCACGAAAAAATCAATGAGCTTATCCACAGCAAAATACTTTACTTATCCTTATTTTTTGCTATCTTTAAAACACAATTTACCAGCAAATAACAAAACAACAAATAAAAATAACAAGAAAAAGTAGAGGAATAAAAAATGCAATATGAACAGCGTTATTCGTATAAGTGATTAAAACAGAGAACAAAGTTCGAAGTCTTATGAAAACGTGCTGTAAAACAACATTCGGTTTTAAGCAGTTGGTTACTTGCGTGGCATTTATTTGAATTTTAAAACATATTATATTTATATTAAGCATTAAAAATCTAAAATTCTTGTATTTGTTGAACTATATACATACTTATAACATACACTTGCCAAAATAAATATTCGTACACCTTAAGCCTGAAATTTCAATTTCAAAAAATGACCTGGTCAATACATTTAGTAAAGATTAGTTAAAGGGTATACTTGCATTTTATTTATATTTATAATATTTTTATCTTTTCATTTCTTTTTAAATAAAAAATAAACGTAATTATACGAATATTGGGTATACAAGTTAATTATGTTGACGTTTTTGCTTGAAAAATGAACTTATTAAAATAACAAAATAAATTGTTACATTATTCGAAGTATTGTCCACCGTTAGCCACCACTTTTTCGCATCTTTTTGGTAGCATATGGATTCCGCGCCAAAAGACCTGCTCCGATTTTGAGGTAAAGAATGAATCAAGCCTGAATCTAATAACCTGTTCTGAAGTCAGGCGTAATCCAGTAAGAGCGTCAGAAGCGGCAAGTTCTGGGCTATAAGGCGGGTGACCCAAAGCTTCCCATCCACTATTTTCCAAATAGTTTTTGACCAGTCTTGCAATTTGTATCCGAGCGTTATCATTATGGAAGGTTATGGCTCAGTGTCTGGTGGAATATTCCGGTCGTTTTTCGTTGATTGCTCTCTTCAAACGAATCAATTGTGTTTGGTACAGGTTCCCTGTAATCGTCTAACCCGATTTCAATAGCTCATAATACAAAACACTCTTCTGATTTAGCCAAATACAGAACATTACCTTAACGTCATGGATATTCGGCTTCGGCGTTGATTTGGCTGGTTGGTCGGGCTTTACATAATATTTTTTGCGCTTGAGGTTATCGTAATGTAAACATTTTTCAATACCAGTAACAATACGATGCAAAAATGACTTCTTTTTGTTGCGTTCAGGCATCATTTCCGAAATGCAAAATCGCCTTTCAACGTCTTTCGGATTCAATTTATATGGGACCCAATTTCCTTGCTTTTGAATAAATTCCAATGCTTTTAAACATACAGAAATGGCTTGTTGTGTGACGCTCATTGATAATGCAAGTTCGTTTTCGTTTGACAACAATCTTCGTCGAGTAATGCTTCCATCTCCTCATCTACAGACCCCTCCTTGTCTTCTGTGTCGAAATCACCATTTTTGATTCGCACAAACCATCGTTCATCGACGGAAAAAAATGTGTTTACACTTTCGCTTCTATCGAATACAGACAGATGTTTACCCTCCAAAGTACCATATTTATTATTATTGATACAAACCATATGCGATAGCTATGCCATATGTTGTCCAAATCGACATTATTAATTTGTATATCCGATAACTAACCAGAAAAAGTATTCGTACATTTGAAATATTACCGTGCGATGCTATTTTTCTGATAGGCGCTGATAGGTGCAACACAAGGATCTGTTTTTGAAATTCTCGAAACACCTCCAAGTTTTCGAGTTACGGGTAAGAAACCGGTGTTTTGGACCTTCATGTGCGTATTAGCTAATAACTGAGCTGAATAATATCCGATTTTAATTTTTTTTTAGGATTTGGAAAGAATATATAGAGAGCTTTTAAATGAAAGTAGTAGTATCTGGGAATTTTACAATTGATCCGTGAACCAAATCACTGGTTTTGTATATATTGATTTTCAATCCAGCTAATTTTGTAGCTTCCTGTGGAAGTGATAGTACACAACTTTGACTAACTTCTATTTAGACTGCACAGCTGTCGTTCAGCTGATTTCCATGTAAGTAAACTGCAAACTGACTTCAATTAAGCAGCTGCTTGATTTTAGGAATTTTGATTTTAAAAAGTGTTATTAGATACCCGAAATAAAAAGATGATTACAATAACCAAAACCGTCTTTGAAAACTTTTTTTTTTTAAAAAACATCAGCACTTTATAAATTGTTATACTTTTATTGCAGGATGGGCCAAAAGTCACCATGTAGCTTAAAAATTTACAGCCTGGACTACGATATCAAAAAAATATTTATTCAAACAAAAGCCAGTCACTCACTCTGCTTCGTACTCGTAACAGCGGCCCACTACCGTACGATTTATTGTTCACTTTGCTTTACGTTTTAAACGTAATCTAAATAAATAAATTGATTGCCATATAGTAGTTTCACAAATAAATCGCCAATATACAAAAAATGTCTAAATATAAAAATTGTACAATGAAAAATTTAATTGCGGCACCACTCAAACTTAACGGTAAAAAATGTAAAAAAAACTAAAATACAGTGTTAAAAATCCGCACAACCTTAAAAATTTTTTGACTTGAATTTCGTTATTATTTAAAACATCTTGTAATTACAAAGTTTTCTTTCATTTGTTTTAAGAAACAAAGCCTCTTTTTTTTAAGTCGTATAAAATATTATTTTTAATTAATTACTTTATTAAAAAATGGAAAAACTGTACGAATATTGATTTTTTATACTGTAAATAAATTAATAAGCAAATGACCAAATAAATAAAAATTATGAATAATTTTTTACATCTTTTATGCGATTATGGCCACAAATTGAAGTTTCTACAGGAACCAGAAACCTAGCAACGAAACCAGGTACAAGAAAAAGCATACAAGAGCTCTCCGGTGAGCATTTTCTAACACAAACGATAATAAAAAACAAGTGAATAATTTTGACATTTGTGTTCATACGAACATAAGAAAACCGATATAGTGAGTCGCAGTGTTGTATTGAAATGCTTACTTTATCGTTCGTACTCATTTCCTTTTGACTAGACAGCTGTTTGTCGTTCGAAACGATAACGTTCTATATTGTGGGCCAGGCTGTTAATGACTTTTTTGTTTGTATATGTATGTATATTTTTTCAGATAATATAAATAACACCTGGAAAATAAATAACGGAGAGATTTATAACTGAAGAAAGAACCAGAATAATAGAATTTTATTATTTAAATCAGCGATCAATTATTTTAACGTCACAATTTCGCCCTCTGAAGCAATGATTCGTCGCTCAGTTTTAATGAATCACCCCAAATATCTACCAGAAGACGTTCAGCTCAGCTAGGAATAGCTCGCATGTCACTGCGGCGTATAAAAAGAAAGATTTACCGTTATTGCCATATGAGCTAAAATTGGTGGAAGAACTGAGACCCACCGATCATCGGCAACATCTAAATTTTGCTGTTTAATTGAAACAATTGGCCAAAAATTAAATTAACTATATTGAAAATGTGATTATGAGTGATTAAGCTCATTTTACTTTGAATAGCTTCGTTTTGAGTTTTGAGAATACAGGAGCCATTCATCAACGCCAATTGCACACTATTAGGTCTACAGTATGATGCGACATTATATCTGATCGTTACTTCTTAGAAAATAAAGGTGTAAATGAGTAGTAACGATTTATGATAAAACATCTTTTACATCCTGCTCTTGAAAACAGCCCTAGCAGGATGGATCCACTCTTAAGTCAAATTTGAATTTTCAGAAATTCGGAAATTAATTGGTTAGCACGGTGGCCATATTTGTCAGCACCCTACCATTTTCTTTGGAATTATTTTAAGTACATGTGAATAAACTCGAGGCAATTCACGAACTAAAGGCCAACATTGTTGTACAAATTCGAACGCTACAGCCACGATTTTTGAATGATGTTATGGACAATTCTTTAAAACGAGCCCATCATTGCGAAGCTGAAAACGGGAGTCATTTAAGTGACATTAGTTTTCATACTTAATGTAAAACAATTTCCATTTTGCATATTGTGTAAATGAAGAATTATTTTTTATTAAATTTTTAGCGCCTATGATGACTTTTGTTCTACCCTGTACTTCTTTTAATATTAATTCATAACTTTAAGTAGGGTACACCAAACAAAGTTCATCAAAAGTAAAATTTCACTTCACAGGTATATAATTTTCAATTTTTTTTTCATTTGAAAACTATAAAGAATATAATAACAATTTATCATAAATTGAATAAAAGTGAAGTTTCTCTTCATTCTATTTCGAATACTGCAGTTTTTTTCTCTTTTTTTTCCGTAAACATATTCGAAAAACTTTGCACAAATAACGTGTAATTTACTAATTTCCTGAAAAAAAGTAAAAATATTTAGCCAAAGAAAAACTTAAAAGTCACTTAAATAATATCACAATGAGTTAATAAAGAAAAAAATTGGCGACTACTTTGGCAGTAGATTATGAGTAAGACATGAAATAAAAACTTAATGCAAAACAACATGCATGCATGTCACATGATTGAAGTAAAAACAATGAGTCATTTATTAAAAAAATATTTCGAATCGAGTACAGGTTGATAGCAGTCCATAAAAACCAACTTTATGTTGTAGTTTTCCTTCTTTTTTTCTCAAATTCAAAGACCCGACAATCGGTTTTATTTCATTTATTGTTCACTTTGAATTTTCGTTTTTTTACGTTTTATTTTGTTTACACTAAAATAACCAGACTAATAAATCATGGTGTAAATTACTTCATAAAAAACCACTATTCAGTTAAGTTTTTTAACCTCTAAGTTTATTCAAATCGTTTATTTTACTTGATTTCTTTTTTTACTTTAAATAAAATGCTTGTAACGAGGTACACTCGAAAAAAGTGCTATTTTATTAATTATTAAAATTTTAATTCCTTTTGCTTTATTTCCAAAAAGTCAGTCGATGTAATTACAGTTGTTAGTTTGGTGACATAAGTGATGTTGGATGCCAAGTAATTGTTCTTGGTCTCTCATATCAACTGTGGACACTGACGTGGTGTCGTGCTGTCTTTAACACCCATTAAGGTAGTGAGCTAATATGTGCCGCGCCTTCATAACAACGATAAAGAAATGAGTTGAAGCGTCCGGCTAGTAACTCATTCTTGTTAAAGGAAGTTGCAGAAATTAAAACGACCGCCCATAGCAAACGTTTCATGAACCATGATTTGAAAATCTGCGGGAAGGCGTTGGATTGAAAAAGGAGTTACAAAAACAGAAAAAGGTGACGCACAGTATTATAGCTGGCATAAGTCAAGACATGAGTTTTCTCCTCTCCATATTTACGCTGTTGGATAAAAGGCTGGTGACTATTCGCTTAAATGTCTAATTCTTTAATATGTATCAGTCTTATCTACGTCTATGCCACGATCTAAGATACGTACGAATAGACCAGAGATATATTCTATGAGCGCCTGGAGAAAACTCATGACTGTTTCCCCGACCATGATAGCAGTCATGACTTACGCGAGATTTTAATGCTAAAATAGAAAAAAAGAATATCTTTGGTCCAAAAATCAGAGGATTTGGCCTTTATATGGGAATGTTCGAAGGCGGAATGTGGCTGACAGACTTCGCCAAGCTGGAGAACATAGTAGTTAGCAGCACCAGATTTGACATCTCGACATCCATAAAGCCCAGTGGACATCACCACATCAAACGAGAGAAAACCAAATTGATTATATTGTGATAGACGGAAAGCTTTCATCTAGAGTGTTGGACGAGTGTTAGATCCGAGGAGCGAGCATTGATTTGGATCATTATCTTGTGGTAGCAAAGGTTTGCACCCGTCTGAACGTAGCGAAAAACATATAATCCGACAGAGCACAGAAGCGGGATGTAGAAAAGCCAGAAACACAGCAGACTGCAATGTTATTCTCAGCTCGATTGAACCAACTGCTAAAAGAAAGCACTTCTTATCCAAAAAATATTTCAGTGCTATGGCAAACCATTTTCAGTCTATGGGAAGAGCTGCAAAATCCATACTTGGGTATCGAAGACCTCTAAATGAAGGAAGAATCTCAAAACTGGTCAGAAATTGGAGAGGTGGAGAAGATTGTGGCGCTTGAACATCTGTTCTATATTTGATCACTGGAGAAAACGCTTTGTGACGGCCACCTAAGTAAATATTAGCTGATTTTGCTCAATGCATTTTATCATAATTTTTTATTATGACATGCAAACTACTACTATTTATACATTTATGCACTTAAAAATATGAAAAAATAACGACATTACCATAAAAAAAGGTCTACCGAACGCATGCAATACTTTGCAAGACCATTAACAAAATTTTTGGAATTTCCTTGTAAACAAATGCGGCACAATTAAAAGTGAACATTTTTAATATTTTTTTTTTTTTTTTTTTTTTTTTTTTAGAAAGCGTATACAGTATAGTTTTGTTACCCTCTTTTAATTGTTGCACAATGGGATAGTGTATGTGGTAACTGCTTGTATGTAGGTACTTACCATTAATATAATTGTCTTTGTCATTTCCAAGCTAAAACTATTTCTATGCACTATGGATATAAGTTTGTAGTCAAGCTACGATAGTTAGTTAACTTGTGATAACATTTTACTGAAGACAACCTTGAAAATTGTAATAGAAATCAAACAAAAAAATTCCTATCCTTATCAGATATTAATTTTTTGTTAATATTAAACGTTATTATTAAAGCAAAAGTCATCACCTTAGCCAAAAGTTTTGAAAATAGGAGTATTAGGGGAGCGCCGCGTCATTGATTGCACCAGAGCAAATGATGATTAAGGTTCAGATCATGATAATTCTAATAAATAATAAGGAGGCAGTTTCGGTTGATGTTCTTTTCGTGTATCAAAAGAATTAGCTCAGTTTTTTCTTCTAAGAAACACTTCACTTAATATAATTTGTGAAATATACGTGTATGACCTTAAATGGAATACAGCTCTCACATAAGGTCGGATGCTTAAATTAAATTTATTTTAATGTACAATGATTTGGATTACGTGCTAGTTCGCAGCAAGCAAACAGTTAAGTAAAATCGAAAGAACACCGTTTTGTTAAAGTCATAACACTCCTCAGATGTACTGTTATTTACACTGTAAAATATTAGGTTTGGGCTGTAGTTGTGAAATATCTTAGTAGATCATAAAGTCAGGACCAGTGGTCTTCTCGGAAAGAAACACACATGTAAAATGAGAGTGTACACTGAAATTAAGTTGCTGTAAAGAAAAAAAATATATGTACGAATTATAAATTTATGTTGCTTGTTATCTACACTCCTCAAAAAAAGATTGTTGATTAAGATTAAAATCTTTTCGCACGATAAGAACAAAGCGTACGAATTTTTTCATGAAAACTTTTCTGTTCGAATTTATATTTTATTCCCAACAAAGTGAAAGTATCTAGTTTTAAAAATAAAAATTTTCAGTTGTAATTGTATGCAATGAGTATGGTATAAGCGATATTTTTTTTTTCAAAATTCATAAATATCGCCCTACGCTCAGTGGAATTTTCCGCAATTACAGCAAAAATATTTTTTTTTTTCAAAACTAGGTACTTCGCCTTTATTGGGAATAAAATATGTATTTACTTATCAATTTTCATGAATTATTGTTTATTTTATTTCTATTATATGCAACTTTAGGAATAAATAGTCAAACGGGTAAATATTTCCGCTTTCTATTTTTTGTAAATTTTAAGAAATCAAAAATATCATAATTTTTCCAAAAAAAAAATTTTTTTTATAAAATGTTTCTCAATATTTCCAAAAATATTGATTATATTAAAAAATGATATTAGAATGACCTAAAGCTGGTATAATTGGAAATTTTGTAACCTATTGTTTAAAATTCTAAAAAAACTTGTCCTTAGAATCTGAAATGCTGATGATTTTTGAAGTTAGGCGACCATGGCACTTTAAAATATCTTGTATAGTGGTTATACCTTGTATAGTGGTTATACCTTGTATAGTGGTTATACCTTGTATAGTGGTTATACAAGGTATTTTTGGTTTTTGTAATTAGAATATAATGATTCGACTAAATGAAACAAACTAAATGAAACATGATATAAAAGCCTGCTTAAGAAATAGATTGGGAATGCAATTTAGCGAAGTATTTCCTACATTCCACTTAAAGCAGGAAACTTAAACCATATTCACACTGTAACGTTCTTTCGTAATTTTTTCGCTTACACCAACAAAAACAACCTTAAATCAACAAGAAACAACTACGAAAACTAGCCAAGGTGGAAAATCGTAAATTCAACACCTTTCAACGTAAAAACAATTTACATTCAAAATCAATGTGGAAACAACTTTGATTTTAAATTGCTCATACTTGTTTTTATATTGGCCAACCTCAAATCAAAAAATTGGAATTTTTAACTCAAAGATGTGCAACGTTAAATTAAAAATGTTCTATATTATTTCAAAAAAGAAACATTTTTAAATCAAAGTTGAAAATATTTAAATCAACACAGCACACCTTAACTGTAGTAGTACAGTTCCAAACCTTATACTTACTTTTATATTTCTAATTCCAAAAACAATAAATTTGTTTAATAAATTTTATTCGAAATACATAATTCACAATAACATTTTTGGTTAGATATAAAATACATAAATTTCACCAAACAGCATTTCTATATGCATTTGTTAGATGACATCATTCAATGAGAGTGCTTCTGCTAAAAGAAATATTGAATTTTAAAAAAGTTTTCATAAATATGTAGTTTATCAATATGATATTTCTGGGCTAAAATACTGGCTGTTCTTAATTTTTGGCTACTCAAGTTAGAACTTAAAATATTGCAATAGGGAAGGGGGCAACGATATATATTTTTTATTTTAGAGACTGTAGGACTGGCCCTAGGGAGCGTATGGCACTGCTGTGTCAGCCGCAACAAAGTTGCCAGCGCTCTGGCAAGACCGCTTGCGGAGAACAGGTTTTTACCTGTGGAACTATTGATAAGAACACCAATAGGATACCTCTTCAGAAAAGCAAGAGAAAAAGTCACGGTAAAACGGAAACCTCATAGAGTGATAAGAGTAATTGCAAGTTGTCTAAAGCCGATGGCTCCAGCTGAATAAATTTAGAACTCAGTTACTGTTGGAGGTGGACAGGAGAGGAGGAGGCACTGTATTTTACGGGGAACTAGTGCTTTATGGGAAAACGGTACTCCGAACTTCAATAGGATCTGTTGGGCATATAAGCATATTGCCTGCCACTGCCCTAGACTGCATGTGTAAAAAAATATAATCAAATGTATTTACTTACCTTGTAATATCGGCAACAGTAGTAATAAACTAATATCTTTTGTTAAAGATGTGAACTTTTTAGTGGACATATTTAGACTTCAGTATCATCAAAACTAATTATTTTCATAAAAATACATAAATGAAATTTATGTAAATATAATATAAATGAAATTTATGCATTTTTATGAAAATGTAATTTTTATTTATTTTGACTTCTGGTTTGTATATGTAACTTTATTCTAAAATGTTCAACACTATTTTAAGGTCACACAACTTTGAATTGAATTTCCACAAGATTAAATCAAAGACGAGTAACCTCAAATCAATAATGTGTTTTAAATTTAAGCATAGATCAATATTTATTTAATGTTGTTCCACCATTAAAATATATTCAACAACGTGCATCATAATTTCGAAAGTGTATTCATATTGAATCGAAAATGTACTTTTTTAATTTAAAAACGTACGCCTTTAAATTTATGTTTTGGCATTTTAAATGCGACATTGAAACATTTTCAACTTGCGGTTGTTGTCTTTGATATTAATCTAATTCAGAAATCCAACATTTTTACGTTTAATTAGATGTTGAATATTTTCAAATTAACAATAAATATTTGTTTTAAAGATGACCACATTGATTTAATGTGGTTTGACATACTTTCAAAGTTGAATAAATACAAGTTGTAAATTTTTACATTCAACAACCACCCACTTCGATTTTAAAATATGATTTTTCTATCTATCCCTAATTATGAGCAGAATTACATAAATAACCGTACAAAATTTTAAGAACAAATCCTCCTAGCAATTCAGTGTTAATTACCATGTGGGTTAATACAAAATCAATCTGACCTCTAATTCCATCGGGTGCATGTCCATGCTAAATGTGTTTCCTAGCCATTTTTTTTTTTCAAATTTTTAAAACACAACTTACCCGTATATAGAACACAAAACAATAAATAAAATAAAGAAGAAAATAAAGAAAAAACACAAAACGGATTACAATGGCGCCAAGTAGTCGGATTACTTCATATATGTAATTGAGACAGCATATTAAAACTTGATGAAAAATGTTAAAGATTCTGACGTCCTACTAAACAAATTTGTCGTAACTCCTGGGAGCACATGGGTTCCACAAGGCATTTTAGCCTTGTTTCAGTTTCTTTCTAATAATTTTTGTCTTCAGCAGGTTATTGGTCTACTAAAGCAGATGCCTACGATTGATGTTGGTGCAGCCGTTTTTGGTTGCCTCCTGCCCCCTGCATATTTGGTATAGTAGTTCGAGCTCTTGCTTAATATTTGCTATTTGCCTATCGCTTAATGTTTGAATAATATATTTTTTATCTTAGTTTCTATACAACTCAACTCAGCAAATAAAAACTTTATTTAATTTCTAAAAATCATAATGCTTTTCCTTAGTTCTGGCAAAGACTAAAGAAAACACAAAAAAATCTTTTTGCCATCAATTTATTTACGAAAACGCTGTTTAGGGAAATCATTTTATCCCATTGTGTATCGCAATACTTTTTCACATTCCTTTCGATGTCATTATTTAATAATTCAGTCTAAAAATGTTTTGGATTGTATTTCATTTGCAAAAACATTTATAAATAATTAAAAAAGATTTAAAAAAGAAATTTCAGAAAATTTCTTGTTAAACAACCAACTTAACAAAAGCTGTAAAAATCTACAACCACAGCAATAACAACAATAACAACAACTATTTTTAGCATTAAAAATAAGAAAATAAAGAAATCCTTGATTTTGCGTGTAATTCCATCTAAAAAACAAATAAAATGTTGAAAATGTGTTTTAAAAAGGAAAAGGGTTTGTTAGTTTGTTGGTTAAAACAAATCAAATGAGAGAACAAGTTGACAATACAATCCCAAGGACAGAGAGGGAGACAGAGAAACAGACCGTCGAGGTGACGAAACACCCCTTGTAAACCTCAAACCATCAAAGAAAAATAACAACATTAAGAACAATGTTGTAAAAACTTTTGATTTGACTTGTGTAAAATTAAACTAAAGAAACTTTAACTCCCAATTATAATTTTCTTTCAGTTGTTTCATAAATTTTATAAAAATAAATGAGAGAAATATAAAACAAAAACTAAAAAGGTCAACTTAAGGGTTACATATCAGGGGGTGTGTATAGGAAAAGATTTTAAGAGGTATTCAAAAGAATTACTTAATTTTTCCAAGTGTTTCACAGGCACTTAAGACAGGCGTTTGGTTTTACAATAACAATCTCTTACAAAACAACCATTTCTTCAAATTCTTAAACAGAAAATTGTCTAAGGGAGAACTAGTAGATCGTAGCCCAATTCATGAACATTTACCATAGGCGCTAGACCTGAACATTCTCTTTATGCAGCCACTTTTCATTCAAATCAATATTTTTCTAAGCAACATTTTTAAGCAACATTTACCAGCCCTGGTTTTAACCTTTTCAAGATAATTGATATGAATGACACTTATGGAGCCATAAGCTCGTTGACTTCTTTGGCTTACATTCCTCTTACAAAATCAACTATTTTAAGTGTTCTTTGGTCTCTGATGTCTTATAATAGATCCATGTCTCGGCTACAGTTACAAAACGAAGCAGAATTTAGTGTATATTTCGCTCGAAGCTGGTAAACTTTAAGTTGAGTGGGAGTTTGCTCTATTACAGGAGAAGATCTCTAGGCAGAGATAAGCAAATGAGTGTGTTTTGTTACTTCTTGGTAGATCCTGGAAGTCAATGTTACTTAATAAAAGCGGTTTCTTTACCTGGCATTATGGTCCTAGTTACTACCAACGAATTTTATAGCATGTTCACAAGATACTTCGAATTACGTTGTTCACTGTTTGAATTCATATGACACCATTGTAATTCGTTTTGGTGGTGGTTCTTAGTTTTTTTGGTACTTTTATTTATTGCTTTAATTTAATTTTTATTAAATGAAAAAAGGTTAGAAAATTACACTGATTTTTTAGTAATCCACAGGGTAATTGAAACTGAATAACATTTTTGGTAGCACGCTCTATAAATTCTTATAGGGAAAATTTTGTAATGCGGCTCATAATTGGGACTAGTATTATAAGTGAGAGAGTGAATTACGTAAAACCACTGTCATGTGAACATGGCATAAGGTAATGTTTAAATTAATAGATGCAGACTATGCTTATGAGATTGCTACTGATATTTTAGCTGACAAGATAAAGTTCCTAGGTGAAGCTGGAGTAGTACCTAAAAAAGCTTTCTATGAAGCCTCAACTTGATATGGTGAGCATATTCGTATGGCTTCCTCAACTAATCAACCTATTTCAAAAAACTAGAGCCATGACATTGTAACGTTTTATTGGCGTTGACGACGAATATAGTTAAGCCCTCCTTAGTGCATTTTCAGCCAAATAAACCCACTGTGGCAGTTTTTATCTGGTGTCGGTTGTGTTGTGGCGAATCTATTTTTTTAAAGCTACAAAATGAGACAAAAACTCTTTCAGATTTTGCCTAAATAACACAAAATACTTTTTTGAAGAGGTCACACAGATGTCTTTATCATCATATGTGAGCAATCGCAGTACTTGTCGCCTAGATAACATTTTAATATTCAAAATATGATGGATGTGGTATGTTAGATAGCCTTAAAATAGGATCACACGATTGTCGAAAATGCACTAATATGACATAATTCTTTTTCTAGCTTATTCAATATTGTCCCAATTTATTTCACGAAAATATTAAATTAAAAGTGGGTTGGCGTGTGTAGTGGTTAGAGCGCAGGCATAACAACGCAAGCGACCCAAGTTCGATCCCCAGCAGAGGTGTTGACAAAAAGAATTTAATTGTGGTTTCAGGTGTTTATAAAGAGGCTTCAACTTCCCTCCAGACAACTCCATCTAGAAAATAAAGAAGCCCCCTGACCTTCCAGCTTATCTCTGGCGATAATGACAAGCATCAATTGAATGATCAGGAAAAAACGCCACCTATTGAGAAAAATTACAACGTTAAAGCCAAGAGCACCACCTATTAGCAAGGGCATTCACCACTATACAATCATTTGGAGGGGGCTACAGTGGATTAATCATCTACTTAGCTTAAAAAATCAACTTGATTAATGAAACTGAAAAAAGCAATGGATGCTTTTTGGTAAGCCAATATGCTCCCTAGAGGAGTGACGGAGAAAAAAAAAATAAATTAGGAAAAATATGTATATGTAGAGTATATTGATACGTATTGTCTAAGTTAGTTGCACAAAAACATAATATATATCAGCGCATTTTTACCATTTTTGATGCAGCATAATTGCCTGTTCAAGCCGTCATACGATTGCTATAACAATAATTATTGGTAATGCATCCAGCTTTAGCTGAATAAAGCACTAATTGTGCTATTTTTTTTTTTTTTTTTTTTTTTTTTTTGGCGTAGTTATTTTCTTTCAGCTATCTCAACATTTGTTGTCTTTAATGCTGATACAAACTCAACAGAATCCATTGAGCCACTTCTCAATCACTGATGTTGATAGTGTGGAATCCTCGTGAGCTTTTCTGTGGTTTTTGTAATGGTTTCTTATATTTTTGATACTGTCTATCGTCGACAGTAGGCCAGTGCTAAATAAGTGTTAAGGGTAATAAAAAGCTACAAAAAGTCAAGGAATTGGGTGTTAAAATCACAAGCTTTTTGCTTGTATACCCTATGATTTAATACTTTCAACAACTGTAACCAAGAACTATGGTAAAAACAGTAAAAAAAAAAAAATCATGAAAAATTTGTTTACAAAGTTTTCTTTTTTCATTACACATTTGTAAATACAATTCTTATACAAGTATTTTTATATTGCATTGTGATTCTTAATAATAAAAAAAATCAACTTTTTGTTTTAATTTTATTCTCACAAACAATACACTGTCGCTTACTTGATTAGGTTCATAAGAGATTGGTCTTTTTTTTTCTATACAAAATTTAAAAATAGAAGTACAAAGAGTGAAAACTGAAGCATTTTTGTAAACTAGTCTAAATCAGAGGAGTATTGAAAAGAAATGGGCGAAATTAGAATGTTGCCAACAATTTTATAAAAAATTAAGTTTGTTTCCAGAAAAGACATAAAAAATAAACGCTGGTAGAGGGGGTAGTAAAAGGGCCAACCTTATAAAAGAAAGTTTGTTTAAAAAATAGTACACAGGTTATTTTTCGTGGTCCTTCGAACCGGATCTTTCTTCATTTTTAGTAAATCTGCTGCAAAAATTAAACAAAATACGGAAATTTTCAGCCACCTATGGCAAAACGGATTAGATAAAGTGTTAATAGCTTAAAAGATCACAATTTTAAAAAAGCCATTTATAAATGCCACCCACAACGCAAAAAAAATTTATAGAAATGAATGTAAAGAAAATTGTCACTCGGGACCACCACTCAGGAGAGACTCCCCTTCACATTCAGAGCACTGTAGGGAAGGGATGCGCCATACGAAAAATATGCATAAAAATATCTCATTATTAGGAATAACGTTCTTTATTCAGAACAAAGATAGAACAATAAATCGATAGAGTTGGCTACCCTATTGTCTTTAAAGATCAAATTCCATATTTCCTATATTCGGTCGAGAAGCTCCAAAATAGATTTTAAGCACCGGCCTATAAATGAGAGTCTTATTCCACTTTGGGTTGCAGGTCTTGTTAATATTTAGGATATAGGATGGGGAGAAATTTTCCACAGTCTTAAAAAGCCAAAGTACTTGAAAACTTTTTTCGACACTGGAAATATATAATCGTTTCAACGGACATTACAATGAATTCTCACGCCCAGAGCATTCATAGCGTCTATCTCTAAAATCTTGACATTACCCACTGAAACAGATCACTAACACGTTTAGGTGCCGATAAAAAAAATCACTTTCGCCTTACTCGATTTCGCTAGATCGCTGGTGAGTGTGTCATATATATTGCGTCCTTTCCTTCAATATCTTAAAGGCTCGGCATAAGATCAAAAGCAGTGACTACCGACCAGCGTTGCCAAATGTGCAAATTTATTTATTTTTTGTTTCAAAAATAAGTTTTTCTGTAAATTGTGCAGATTTTAGAGTTTTTAAAATTTTAGCTTTTAAAGTTAATTTTTTTTATTTTAATTATAATTTCTGAAACAAGAATTTCAACCCATTTCCTTATGATCACAGTGTTCTTGTGCTAAAAAATTCATATTTCTAATACGACTGCGCAAATGAAAACAAAGTTTCAGCCTTACCTAAAGGTAATTTTATTGCAAAATTGCGATTTTTTAGTCTATTCAATCAACTAAACCGGTGAGTTTCGCCAATATATGTATGTTGTGCAACCTCATCCATTTTCTAAATAACGGTGTATATCGAAAACAGGCTCGAACCTAAAAAAAATGGTTAATACCTCTGGATTCAGCATACTCGAATCCGGTTTGCCCATCAGGTGTCCCACTTGTCGGGAAAATAAATCTCAAATTCGAGCACAGTGGTTTTATATCATATCATTTATGTATATCACATTTATTTTGTTATGTTATATTTGAATAAAAAATACAAAAACAAATTGCAATCGAATAAAACTTCAAATTGCTAGAATTTTTAAAACGGACAAGATTTAGATATTTTTCTTATTAACTCACTTAATTACCTTAAAAATAACTTCTTTGATTATCAAAATTTTAAAATAATTGGCGCATTTAAGTTTTATTTATCTTTGTATAATTATCGATTAAATTTCACTCGTTTTCGTTTTTGTTTATAGAACATGATCGAATATCTATATTTCTATGCATTTTTAGGTATGTGCAATTTTTTTACTTGAAAATCGTTTTTTTTTTTTTTGTTTTAAATTTATAGTTTTTCTAAAAAGAAATATAGCAACACTGCTACCGATATCAAAATCAGTAGGTTTATATTTGACCGCACTGTGTCCAACCTTACTCTCGCCAAATACATAAAATAATTTAAACCACTTTTCGGAAAACCACTCCAGCAGGTCACTAGTAGAGCGATTTCGATGCAAACCGTAATAACAACCGCTCAAAAAGTTGTTGGACTTTATGTAAATACTTCACAAGGTTGTAAATAATCATAGACTCCATAACTTCGGAAAGTGTCGAAGAAACTGCTATTGTGCGGTAGATTTCTACTACTTACTAGCCTCACCTTTTTTAGGGATTGGCGTTACATTGGCAAACTTCCAACAAGATGGAAAATCATCGGCACTATTAAATGCACTGAAAAGGTTAGCTAGTGAGCGTCGAAGAGCACTGCTTCAGGAACAATGCTGGTATGCCGATCCGGCTCAGAAGACTTGTTAACGTTGGCATTTGTGATTGTCAACCTAATCGATTCTGTTACAGTATACACATTCATTCTGACATACTTTTGCAGGTTTAAACATACACACATACACATACTTGCACACAGGTAAATAGACCAACACACATGAAAAAACAAATTTCTAAAGAAGACAAACTGACGTTGATTGGAAAATTTATGCATAACCTCAAAGGAATACTATTTTATGGCTCCTCTACCTTTAGCTAATAAACTAAAGCAGGATATTTAAACCCTAAAAGGTAAAGAAAAGAGAAACCAGAGTAACAGAAGAACGTGACAGAAAAAAAATCTGTAAATGATAAGAGAAAAGAGTGTTGCTCTGATGAAGGCATAGGAAATGAGCAAAAGTAATTCGAAGTAAAATAAAAATTATTAAAAGAAAAACTAAACACACTCGAAAAAAGAAAATAGTAAAAAGTAGTCTTAACAGAAAATGTATATAATATTACGCTTTGTTTTAGGGCGCCAAGGGATTTATTTGTCAACAATATAATAAAAAAATCTTTTTAAATCTTTAAAATTATAAAAACAGTTTAATGATATATTTTCTCTTTTTAAGCAATTTCATTTTCTTTGAGTGTATTAAAAAACATAAAAAACTTTCGTAAGTAATCATGAGTTTTCTTTGCCCTTTAGCAACAATTTATTGGAACCCTTTTCAAACAAACAAATTGGAAAAAACGAAAAGAACAAATTTCTAAATTTCTTTCAATGCCTTTTGTGAAAACAATATCCTGAACCAGAATTGGAGTACAACTATAGCATATTGTTTTCGTAAATTAAAACTTAAAAAAAATTAAAATTGCAAATTTGTTTTAAAGGTAAAAACTTATAGTCTGCACAAGGACTTGGTATAGTAAATTAAATTATTAATTTACTTTAGATCTTGAAAGTTTTTAAAGAAAAAGAAGTAAATTTATACATACTATTTTCTCGTAGCCGAATTTACTGTGACCAAAATGACAAGAATAAAAACGGGTACATTTTATTTAATTAGATGGGTCGAAAAATTTTCTGGCTGTAAAATTTTCTCCGGGTGCAGCTGGAGATCCAAATACCTAGAAGGTTTCCAGACTACTGCGATAATTATAACCAGAAACATTGCCGTAAGATATCTTCACACATATTGATTGCAAAGCGGCCACAAGATCTTTGAAGAGTGTATATAGCATATCGGAAATTGTTCATGAATGACGAGTGTCTCTGGATGAAATTGCGAGACATTCGAATAGAGGGGTTCCTTGACCTGAACCAAAGATATTGAAGTACTGTTGGGACTTGGGCCTATATCTGGAGCAAGATGGCAAAGCGCATAAAATTTTTAATAAATTAGTCCCATTTGCTTATCTCGTATCGTAAACAAGCGTGATTTCTATGAATTTATGATCGGGTATCACAAAGCTTTAGTTGATCAGTAATTGTTCCGAGTTTATAAAAAGCACATGCACGGAGTTCACAACCCTATGTAATTGGATGTCTTTGAAAGGAATTGTCTTGGGAAGTTTATGAGAAATAGGTCGATACCCTTGTAAAGCTTATGAGCAATTTTCAACTCCATAGAGCCAGAAGTGTCGGGTGTGCCATCTATCGGCTAAATTTGAACCAGCGGTTATTTCCAATCAGGCAATATTTATGTCATTCTATTCTGTCACAAAATTCAGTTTATTAATAATTTATATCCAAAACAAAGACAATTGGTCGAAAATTGCAAAAATAAAAAAATAATAATAAAAAAAATTGCAGAAATCATCTATTCGGTTGAAGCTTATTTTCATTATGGAGGGTACGTTAGTAAGCAAAATTGCCGTATTGAGGCCTCAAAAACCCAAATGTGGTCTTACAGAAGCAAATACACCCATTACGAGTAATTTTAAACTTTTAAATGGCCCACCCTATATATCAAATTCAATTCTAAGACATTTACTCATTTGCTAGATTACAAATTATTACTAATTGGTCGAATATTGTGTGTTTAAAATAATATTTTTAAAGAATATATTTTGTGTTTAAAACTTTGTCTTTTCCGATTATGTGTTGAGCTTATAAAATTGGGTTATTTTTGTTTTTGTATTGAAACTTACAGTTATTATTGGATTAAACGCTGGTTTTCTTATTATTGATAAAGATAAATATCTAAAGTATGAATTAGACCTCGAAAAATCTATATATTTATTGTATTTTAACGTTTAGAGGACCCATGTATGAGGTAAAAACGTGTCCGGTTATGCATTGGAGTCACTGTATATAGGTTTCAACAAAAACGGTACTCTTTTAATTCCTATCAACAATAAATTACACTCGAGGGAAGCCAGCTTTTAATAATGAAAAAGAGGAAATAAAAACTTTTACCATAAAACATAACGCCATGAGAATAGAAATGTTAAAAAGTTGTAGTATATACAAGAACATTCGGAATTAATGTCAATTTACTATAAAAGGCGGCGCATTGTGCTTAACCAGCCAGTTGTAATTTAACAGTTAAGGAGTGATGTCTTGTTAAGCTGTTAATAACAGTTTTAAGTAATATGTGTATTAAGTGGAAGTTAAATAACTTATTGTATAAAATTAAAGTTTTGAAATAAAAAAAAAAACGGTATAATTAAAATATTAAACTCGTGTTATTTATTTTATTTGACGCAATTTAAAAAAACTCAAACGTTATAAAAAGGCTAAAACGTAATAACATTATGGACCAGATGGCGTCTAAATACAGCACAAAACACAAAATGCATAGATGGCCATGAGCATTGACATGCTTGCATTGAGTGCATTTTGAGTATGCTCTAGCCTCAACCCAAGCGACAAAAAAAAAAAATTCGAAACGCTTTTTGAGGATTATTGATATCGCTTTTCGTGAAGTTGACAATTAAAAAACGAACGAAATCGAAATAAACGAATAACAGAACACGCTTACGTTCGGGTAGCTCCAGAGCTTATGACAACATACATACAAGCTAAGGATAAACAAAAACTTAAAAACGTATTTAGTTGAAGTAAATTGCGGAACGTAGAATCTACATTTGTTCTGTTTAAGAAAAATATGACTTTAAAAAACGTTCAGGTTAAACAGATCGGATCACATGTACCAAACTTTATATGGGCTAAGAATGGCGTAGTATATACATTTTTCTGTGTCTGTTGCAATTGGAAAAGAAGAGCTCATTTTGAGTTTTTACAACCTGGTCACACAATTGATTCTTATCTCCGCTGTCAACAATTAACAATTGTGTTCCATTATGATGACCCGGCAGGAACTAGACGGTTAGGAAGTTTTAATGCATCCAATATGTAGTCCATACCTTGTACCTTTAGATTATCATTTGTTACGATCTTTGAAAATCCCTCTTAAATTCCGTAAAGGCCTACAATTACGCAATGAAATCACTTTTTCGCTGAAAAAACTCCAGAAGCCCCAAAAACAACAAAATGTTATCCATTAAAACGGCAAATATGAGGTCTAATAAAGCTAATTGTAAATATAAGAAGAGAGAGTTTAAATTTTGGTGAAATCTTCCAACCACACTTAACAGAGCACCCAATATTAATGCCAAATTTTAACTGATATTTGATTTTTTTTTTCGTCACTCTTCTAGGAAGAATATTGGCTTTCGACAAAGCATCCATTGCTTTGTTTCAATTTCTTTAATAAATTTGATATTTTTTTCAAGCTAAGTAGGTGATTAAGACGCTGTAGCATCCTCCATATGATTTTTGTGTAGTGGTGAAGATCCTTGCTAATTTCCCCAGTAGGTGGCGTGTTTTCCTAATCATTCGCCTGATATTTGTCATCATCGCCAGAGGTATGCGAGAAGGTCAGGCGCTTCTTCTTTTATTTTCTTTAGATGGAGTTTTTTGGAGGAAAGATAAAGCCCTTTTATTTAACATTCGAAAGCAAAATTAAATTCTTCTTTGTCATGTCCTCTGCCGGGGCTCGAACCTGGCTCTAACCACTGCACCACGCCACCCCCTAACTGATCTTTCATGCTAAAGTGATATGATTCCCTAATGCGTCCTATAAAGGCAAATATTTGTTTTATTTAGTTTTCTATATACTTATTATCAAGTGGCTTAAATTTGTTATACAACCTTTCTGGGAATTTTTTTGTAAGATTTTAAAAGATTTATGTGCCTCTTCATCGAAAAATAAAACAAAAGCACACAAAGAATGGAAATATCTTCAATTGTAAAAATCAATCTTAATTTACAATCCACTTTTAAATAGTTTTAATACTTTTCTTTTGATGCGTACTTTTTTATCTCTTTTTACTTTCGCTCCGAACATCCACATCTTTTTATTTGTCTTTAACAGAGCCAAACTTGCCCATTTTTTGTGCAGTAAACGGAGTCATTAGGACTACAAAACAATGAAAGTGTTGCTAATAAATCTTACAAAGAAAGAACTGAAAAGAATGTTGAAAAAATCCTATCACATAACAGTTAACACTGGGTTAGTTGGTTGGTGGGTCATTAATTTTCAAGCGAAAATTTCGGCACTCAAAAGACAAAGAAAATAGGCCCTGAAAAATTCGAAGAAAAAAATTAAGCCGAGAAATACAAAAAAAATTTTGTTGTTTTTTTTTTCGTTCCTTTAAACATGAAGTGGGGCGCAATAATATATTTTATTTTCATCTCTCTTTCTTCTGCACTTATCTCTGTATAATTGGAAGTATGGAAATAAAGGAGAATAAAGAAAAAAATTTTTTTTCTTTCCCTTAACTTATTGCTGCACGAGTATTGAAAGATTTTTCATTAACTGATAAGATTTGATTGTATTCTGCAAAGTAGAATTTTCAAAATAGTATGAATACATTAAAAACTTATTTTATTATAAATGAATAGTTCTTTTAATGTTATAAATAGTCCAGAGTAAGGATAGGCAATAGCTTAGAAATGAAGAAAAAAGCAAAATGTTATGATAAAAAGAAATAATTTAACGCTGTTGTTGTTTTTCCAATAATGATATCATTTAAAAAGCCTGAAAATATCTATTTACTTAGAAAAATTCTGTCCCGATCCCAAGGCTCATTAAAATTAAATATTTAATTTTAATTGTAATCAACCGAGCTGTCAGCAGCTTCATATCAAAGATGGTTTAAGACAAGGATTCTTGACTATATTTAACAACGAGTATTACCCTCGCCAAGAGGTTTAAACAGGAATCTTAACACAGAACTGGAAGACCTCAACAGAGAAAGCTGAATTCTGTACAGGCAGAGCCATACAATTATGCTAATCAACTCTAGAAATATTGCAAGCACTCAATTTGTGTATAAAAATTTGGTGGAAGTTCCGCCCTTTTGTTAGTTGACAGCATATTGAACATGGGTTAGGTTATCCAAAACCAAAAAGGAACATCCTTTATCGCTCATCATTAAGAAACTCTGTTGCTGCAACAAAGTTCCTTAGAATCACCAAATCAATTATATTGGCGAATTGAGTTGTACACCACCTTCCATAACTCTAACCTACAAAATTTGAGCAGTTCAGAAGTTCACTATAAAGCCCAGGTGAATACTCACTGTTTTAATCTACCAAAGGGTTATATCAATCTCTCTACCCTATTGTTTCGATTCAGCCGTTGTTACCTCCATCGTTCTTTAATTGTCCAAATTTGATTAATTAAGCTCTCATCCTCTCATAGCAAAATTATAAGCCCGCTCATTAGCCACTATTCCTTAGTGACTCAGCACTTAGGTAGTTAGTTCCCCTACCACACTAGCGGTAAAGTCTTTCAATGGCCCTTTACAGTCCAAGGGCTTTTGTTATCGTACCGTTGGTAAATATGCTAACTTTCACTGACCACATATTTTCCCTTATGCAACTGATTACATCCGTAATAGCCATGACTTCCGCTTGCTAGCGGGTATTGTGATCTGCAAAACGACAAAATATTTCGGCTTCTGAGCTTTTAATATAGATAGTTTCCTAGTGCTGTTTAATCCATCAACTTAGATCCATTTGTATATACCACTATCATCGATCAAAAATCAGTTTCATCCAGTTGCACGGCAGATTCGTCTAGAATTACTACCTTGAAACACCGTGTGGTGGTCACATCGTTCCGATTTTAGATTTTTTTTTGTTAAGTTGGTATATCTATTGTTGATATCTTAGCGCCATAACTTGACATAGCCAAAAGTACATGTATCCTTATTTAGGTTGGCGACTTTTTACAATTTGAGAAATGGATTTAAATTTGCAACTACGAGCTTGTATTAAATTTTGGATAAAAAACGGATTGAATGATGCGCGAACGTTGGAAAAGTTTTTCGGCAAAGATTTTCTAGAGGAAACAGTGTTTACCAGTGGTACGAAGATGATGAACGTAGTGGCAGACCACATTGAAAACCGACGAAAACATTGATAAAGTAAAAGAAACAACGTTGGTTAATAAAATTTTGACGAAAAATGCAACAAATACCATCCAACAGCCACCGAATTCACCTGATGACTTCTCACTCTGTGATTTCTTTCTGTTCAGTCGAGGTAAAAGACTATTACGGGGAACGCGTTTTATCAGCCGAGAGGAAATAATTTAAAAATTGTATGAAGCACTGATGGACATACTGAAAACCGAAAAAGTTATTCGAGAATTGGATCAAGCGCTTGCATAAGTGTGTTGCAGTCAATGGGGATTATTTTGAAGGGGATTAAGATTTAGATGAGTAAACTTGTATTTTTAATTTTCTGAATAAATACCGGAATCTTTTTGATCAACTGAACTCTAAATGGCGATCTTCGCAAAACATTTTCCACCAAAAAATCAATATCTTTAACTCATGACTCATGACATAACTTCAATACTTTTGTGTAGCCGACAGTAATGGAACTCAGCAGTTCAGAATATTATTGCCATTAAGGCTTTTATCAACCACTGTCTATAGCGCTTTCAAAAATATTTAACAATTTCTTGTTGCAAAAACATTAAATTACAATAATGTTTAGTTCGACACACATTCTGCGAGATATGTGTATTAGACAACATAACAAAGATAATCATATAAGGATGCCCAGAGAAGCCGGAGAATTTGAAGACACATGCTTGTAAAGGATAGTTCGAGAAGGAAACTGCTTCCAATAGGACATTTTTGAACCAAATAAAAGCATTAGCTGTAGATAGACACAGCTAGAAAAAGAGAAGAAGTAGTAGATCTTAATTTTTATTTGAATTCCGTCATTTCAAAATTATTAAGCATCTTTTATTAGCACAATCCATTCACTATTATAGTTGCTTCAACCTCATTTTTGTACAAGTATGGTTCTGTGAGCCCGCCAGTACTAAAATCGCACCAAACAGTTATTCATTTGAGAATGGAGAGCCTTTTCAACCAACGGTTTAGTTTGTTAACGTAGGTTGCTAGGTGAAAATAGGCCTCAGCACTTATGATGATTTTTCGATGAAATACCGGATCAGTTTAATTCATTTCAAGAACCCAATTAGCAAAGACACAATGTTCTTGATGGTCTGTAGGCTTGAGTTCATGTGTTAATTGAATCTTAAAAGCCTTATGTAATATACCTTGTAATGTCGTTTGTGGAATGCTGAATTTTAAAGATCGACGAAAAACTGTGGGCTTCAACACTATGGGCTATTACAACAGTATTCACAGTAACTTGTCTTAACATCCTGAATTAGTCCACTAGTTACACTATTGCCAATCGTGAAGGTGCTTCAGAAATGCTGTGCTTTTAGAACTGTGCACTCAAACGCATCACAATTTTTGTGGTGATTTTCCATTTTTAGTTACAACATTACAACAAACGTCTCATGGTAACACCCTGTTTTTACACTAATTAAAATTTTGTTCTTCATATTTGGATTTGCGACGTTATTTGTAAACAAAATAAATCAAAAACTATTTGCAACATCCACAAGAAACTGTACAAGAATATAAACCAATGCCAAGTCTTATCCTTGAGATGTCATCTACAAAGAAAAGTAGAATTTGAGGAAGAATCATGTCTTTCTTAAATGTTGAATTAATATTTCAGTTGCTGCTGCTTTTGGTATTTTTGTTGCTTTTGTTTTATTCGTTGGTTGTGTTAATTGGATGTAGAAATCTGTAATCATACTTTATTCATCATTAACAATGTCATATTTTATTTAATTTTATAGTAAAGCAAATGCTAAGCAGCCAAAAAAAGAAAGAAAGAAAGAAAGAAACCAAAGTCAACACAATGTCATAGAGATCATGATGAAGTAACTAAAATCATAATTGTTTTTTTTTTTTGCTTAGAAATTGTAACAAAATTCTACACAAACCATTATTGCCATCATCACTGCCATTTGCATTTGTGTATGCAGCTTAAGCACTTCAATTTTAGAATTTTTTTAATGTTTTTTTTTTTTTTTTTGTTTTAATTGTGTAAAAGTTTAATCAAGTCTTGTTCTTTTCGTATTTTATCAGTAATAAAAAAACAACAACATAAAAAAATAGAAACTAAAGAAAACACATCAACATCTTCATCATCAGAGCTACAACTTATGTTACAATTTAACAACAACACCGGCAACAGAAACAATGATCAACAGCGGTGGTAGTAATAGTTCTTGGATCATCAACAACAGCCCATTTATGTATTACCACCGCTTTATCATTGACTCCTGAGATGACAATGTATGACGTTGTTGTACGTGCTGAATATTTCACCCGTTGTGTTGTATGTGACCCTCTCTCATGTAGTATAGTTAGTTTGTAGTTAGTTTGTTGTTTTTGCAAATAGAATGTGTTGCATACAAACTGTTGCTACTACTAGTATAAGATAGAAATGAAAAATTAACAAGGTTTTCATTTTCCGTATTTTTTAATTGTTAAACTTTTTAATTAAACTTCAAATAATTTAAATAGTGTGCTTCAATGAATTTAGAAAGCAGGGGTTTTGAGCAGGGTTGTCAATTCAGTGCTTTTTTTGAAGTGGAAAATTTTCGAGTTAATGCTTACACGCGATTCACACTATGATTTTAGAAACATGTTTATTAGGCATGTCATTCACCCAATTTACACGATGATTTTCCATGCACGCATTTATTGCATGCATTCTTTGTTTGTAGGCGAAAGGAGTAAAGATAAAAGAGGGAGAGAAAAAAGCACGATTTCCGTTTTTCATGCATGCATTCTCCTTTACGTTTTTTTCGTTTTTGTCATTGTGCTCCGTTTTTCAATATAAACTAAAAATCAACCCTGCAAAAAAAAAATTTAAAAAAATATAATTTTACAATAATGGCTTTTAGAAGCAGACTTAAAACATAATTGAAAAAAAGTTATGCCTTTGAACTCATAGCGTGAATTGAGTGTTAGCGCTTATTTTCTTTTTGTTGGCACCAAGTTATTATTTCAAATAGTATTGAACAATTTTACATATGACTATATAAATACAATGGTAGGTTCTAATTATGAAAATAACGTTTTTCAATTTACTAATGTCATTATTGAGGAAGTACGAAAATCCTTTGACTCTATTTGCTGTGATGAAGTTAATCTTAAATTTTTAAAGATTATACTTGAATACATTATTATATACTGTATATATTACATCTATTTCTTTCTCACAACTTCAGAATTTCCTTAAATGTGGATATTTGCAAAGATAATACCAATACCCAAGGCGAATTTAACATAGTGGTCTCATTCTGAAAACGAATACAACACTATAAACAGACTTGAATGTTGTGTCAAAATAATGCAACACTGTAGTAACCAAATAGTAAACAAATTAACTATGTGTCAGATATATTTTTTTAAAAAAAGTAATGGCGAATTGTTTTGACATATAGTTACTTATCGGCTGTTGCTTACGTAGCAAGCCTAGGCCACCTGGTTTGATTTCGCCTTGTCAATACGTAAACCTGACAAAAGCTACAGAACCATCGCAATATTATCATATTTATCTAAGGTGTTTAAACGTTTAGTACACGAGCAGATTAGTAAGTACTTACTTATCAATCAGCAGAAAATCTGGCTTTAGGTCTAAACACAGCTGTATTACTGTGTTAGTGGGTATTGCTGAGGAGTTAATGGTTAATCTAGATCAAAATGCGATTCCATTTCTGGTGCTACTTGATCACTCAAAAGCTTTCAATTCTGTAAATCATAGTATCCTTTGTCATAAACTAAGAAACATATTTAATTTATTTCATTATCCGCTGTTAAATTGCTATCTACATATTTGTGTGACAGAAGTCAAGCAGTTCATTATGGTGTTAATAAATCAAAGAATTGTTTAGTTATTCGAGGCGTTCCGTAGGGTTAAATTCTTAGCCCATAATTATACTCAATGTACTTCAATGACTTACCTTCTTAGAATACTCACTGCAGTATTCAAATGTATGGCGATGATGTTCAGTCATAAAAATAACGTTCACAATTGCATTAATAAATTGAATCACGATCTTGACAATGTTTATGAATAGGCTACAGATAATGGTCCTTATCTGAATGCGAGGAAATCTAAAGCGATTATAATTGGAAAAATTGATTGTTTACTAAAAAAGCTGTCACCACTCCACATTAGTAACTATACAATATAATTTGTTTAAAATGCTAATAATCTTGGCGTAGTCTTTAATAACCAGCTTACCTGGACAAACCATATAAATGCTGCGCGTGGTGAAAAACTTGGAATTTAAAGGCATTTATGGAGGTCTCAACATTTTATACCTACGAATATACGTTTGCTATTGGCGAAAACATATTGTTACGTTTGAACCTTTTTAAAACATTTGAGTTCGTTTAATTGCGTTATAATAATATATACACCGCTTTATTTTGTTGTTTTACAGTTTCTTTATTTACTTCACTATAACTTTAATACTGGTTGTCTTAATACAACACTCAATATTCGTTTATACAACACATTTATATCTGTTTTAACACAACTTTGTTTATTGACAACCAAAGGATAACAAAACTATGTAGGCAAAGCAGTGTTCTTATATACCTAATTGCCTACAGTTTTTTGAAAGTTCCGGAAATGTCTCAAATGATCTCATATCCTCTATCCGTTAATTTCAAATATGGAATATTTTGTGAATATTAGTGATATGGCAGGTATAGCAGTGTTTCACATCTATTTAATCAAATTTATAGTATGTCGGTGGAAACCTTATTAAATTGTCGTTCTCTCATCCTTCTCCATATTATTATATATGTTAAACAGCCCGTTTATCTATATATTATGATTGCAATTTTCAATATCGAACAGAGGTTATTAAGATAAATACAATAAAATACCGGAAACAAGTATCTGCCATCTTGTATAACAGCTATTCGCTTATGGAACCAACTTCCAACCAATATTTAGTTTAAAAGCAACGCAATGCAATTTAGATCTGCAATTGAATCATATTTTTCGCGGTAATCGACTATAATTGTACCTATTTTTATCCGTTTTTTATGAATTTTGATAATGGTTGTAAATCTAAGTTTTATACGTATATATAATTTTTATTTTAATTTCTTGTTTGATATCATTAAGGAACCTATATTTGATACCTTAGCAGTACTTTTGAGGTAGATTACACGATTGTCGTAATGCACCAATAATTAGTGTATTTTATATGCCAATCGTATGATTATACAATTTATTGGCTCATACGGCAACTTACAATATTATTGTGCTTATTTGTCCCAATCAAATGCAACCCTGGTGCGATAATCGTGTGAAAGCTCTATCGGCAATCATGCACCAATATAAATGCCAAAAATACAGCAATAGTTATTGTATTCTTGTGTGGCAATTGAAGAAGACAATAATCACAAATTTTTATCTTTTAATTGATTTCTTTCTGAAAAAACACGTGTTTGTATGCTATTTATAATTATCATCTCTTAAAATATGTAACTTTTTAATTATTTATATGCTAACTGCATCACAAACTTTCACTATTTCTTTTTTTAATACTTTTACATTTTTATCAAGCGGACACTTGATAATCAAAGTCGATTCAATTTTTATTTTTAGAGAAGAAATCATTTTTACTTTAGAGAATTAAATTTAATTTAGATTCCAATTTAAATATATAAACATTTTAGTGAACTATTTTTTTTAAATTTATTGATATGTTTTCTCATATGTACCAGCAATTGAATTTCTTGTGAGCCAATCTTTGACACACACACTTCTTCTTTTCTTTTTTTTTTTATTTCTTTTCATATATTTTTATTTTCGTATATTACCACAACAGCTGATTCAGAGAGTTGCCGTAAACTAGAACAATCGTGTGACAGCGCTGGGACAATTATTGTCAATACATCGTTTCGCGCTATCTTGTGACAATAAATTTCGTATAAAATAAGACAACCGTGTGGATACAGAAATTTTAATTGGGATAATTTTGTTATAGTCCGCTAATCTGTCACAATAAAATTTTTTTCATTGGTGTATTTGAGTCAATCATGTGATCTCAGCTTTAAATAAGGCTTAAGCTTGTACTGTACTTAACATTATAAATAAATGAAAATGAAATGATATCAAAAACGAATTAAAAATGATTATTTATTTCTAAGATGAGATGTTTGGATATTGAATGCTTAAGTTCCTTAGTAAGTACACGTATGTCAGCAAATTTTAGGCAAAAAAACAAGCCTCCAACTAAATTAAAGGCTTGCAGCATCGATTTGCAAAATCGTTCTATATGCCTCTACTCAGCAAATTTCATGCGAATTGATGATGACAAATTTCATGAATAGAATGTGATCTTGCAAGCGTAACAAAGGCGTAAAGCTTTTTATTATATATTTTTGATAGCTGCCCAACACATAGTTTACTTGAATCCAACTAGTAGATGCCAATGTTTTAGTATATGTTACCATTCTGTCAGAGCCTTAAGTCTACTGGCCACTGTACCTTAGACATTAGATCTAATAAAGACATTGATTTTATCCGTAACGACAGTTGTGAAACTCTTCTTGTCGTGGAATGTTCTTTGACCAACAACTATTAGGCTTTAGTGGTCAAAACTAAATATGAAATTATGTATTTTCTTAATGCTCTAAGTTGAAGTAAAAATTATAAAAACTAATTAAAATTAAAAATTAAAAAAAAAAATAAAATAAAATGAAAGAAACTGGTTTCTTGTGTATTTTCTTTACTTTCTTTTCGTTAAAAAACTAAAAGTATAAAATAATAATAATAAACTATAACAATTTAAAACACACATACAAAGAAAATTTCTTAAGAAAAGATAGAATACAATATACGTATATTGGATACACATGAGTTGAAAGTTTTATTTTCCAATTAAAAAAAAGTTTTCTTTAAAAAACTAATAAAACAATTAGGAAAACAAAAACTCAAAAGTTTGTATATTCTTATAAAAAAAATTAAAATAAATAAAAAACTAAACAACTGATTAGAATATTAACCCAACGTCGAACGGTAAGGTCTCTATAGACCGATGGGAAGAATGGTTACATACTTCATGACTACCACTGTAGTAGTGCTTTAGTACTGATTCTGGTTGAATCTACTTTATTTATTATTTTAAAGACAGTATGTCGTTGAGCAGAAATATCTTTAGAGACCTTGTATGAATTTTCATAAGAATAAATTAAATAATAAATTCGGCAAGTAGCTGGAGTATTGCACACTTACCACTTCAAGTACGAGCAATGTCATACAACAGATTCAAAAATATATATGAAACTATCAGATTCGACAACATCAATACAGGAAATAGGCAACGCTTCAGAAACCTAAGTCATAGATGATATTTAGACTATGGTTATGGCTAATTTAGAAACTTCCTATACCTCGCATGACGCGTACTGTTGACAGACAGCTACTTTCGTATCGAGACCTTACTTGATTTGTACAATAAATACCATGATGGCTGTGTGATTCTAAAACTTATTTCCTTCTGAAAGGTAAGCTTCCTGCTGATGAAAAGGAAGTAAGGCAAAGAGAGCGGATTGTAAAAAAATTTGTAGGAAGCGGTCGAACAGTTTATGCTGATAATTTTTTTAGTTCGTTGGACTTTGCAACATATCTTATGGCAAAAAAAGTAAGACGGAGTTAGTTTTGTTCATTAGCAATAACTACCAAAATTTGGGCTGCCGATGTTCAATGGGGCCGTACTGGGAATTAGTCCTTATTTTCAAAGAAATATAGGCAAATGTTGCTTTCGCTCCACAAGCCACACCAAACACACACTCGTTATGGGTGCATTGGCTTCTGGGGTCTTCTGAGCCCCAAAAACGGCAATTTTGGTTACTAACGTACCCACCAAGACGAAATAAGCTTCATCCGAAAAGATGATTTCTTTTTTTGATTTTTTTGCAATTTCCGACTAACTGTCTTTGTTTTAGAAATCAATTTCCAGAAAATCCCAACGTTGCTCAAGCGTAAATCGATTCATTTCGTTTAGTGGAATTTTGCGACAGAATATAATGACATAAGTATTGCCGGTTTCGAAATAACCGCTGGTTCAAGTTTTAACCGATAGATGGCCTACCCGATACATATGGTATATGTACGCACGAGACTTTTTTTGTGAAAATAAAACGCAAATTTTTAATGTGAAACTAACAAACCATTTTATTCCAAATATTGCCCTTTGCTGCCTGCACAATTTTTCCATCTTTCAGGCAATTTGTGAACTATGCGCCAATAAAACTGTTCGTCTTTTGAAGCAAGCCAATTAGTCACCAAATTTTCGACTTTCTCTTAGGAATCGAAGTGCTGCTCAGCAAATAAGTATCCTTACGGTGACAGCAAATAGTAGTCGGAAGGAGCCAATTCTAGTAAATACTGCGGGTAAGGTAGCAGCTCTCAGCCTGAGGCTCTGATTGTGTCCTGAACCGGTTTTGCTTTGTGTGCAGGTGCAAAATTACCTTGCCATGTCGTGTAGCCTATTCTGATCGTTTTTCGACTAATGCATGGTTCAAATTGATCATTTGTTGTCGATAGCGATCCGTATTAACGGTTTCACCACGTTTTAGGAGCTCGTGGTACATCACACCTTTCTGGTCCCCCCTGACACATAGCATTGTTTCCTGCCGAATCGATCTGGTTTTGCAGCTGAAGCTTATGTTTGTTCCAGATTAACCCATGATTTTTACGCTCGGGATTGATCACCAAATGCCTCGACAAGAAATCGATAGAACTCCGCAGCACTTTTCTTCAAATGAAAACAAAAAATTAATGCTTTTTCCGCAAATCATCATTCTCTGGTACAAATTCGCAATCTTTAACACGATGAAATAGTATGGTGTTCTTTGTTCATTGATTTGCTGTATACTGATAATGTTTGACAGATATTTGCCAACAGAAAAAAAAAACGAATGCTGTTTACAATAAATGTTCCCTATGGAGATATTTGTATCTTGACGCTCACTTCTTACTGGATAACCTGATATAGGAGGTGAATAAGGCTTGTAATCCCAGTACATAATTAGTGAAATAAATTAAGTTTTAAATTTGTATAAATTTATATATTTATTAAATTTATAGTTCTTGCAAAAATTGTTCATTGTCGTTATGATACGGCTTTTGTTTTTTTATTTTCTTGTACTCTAATGTTTTATTAATCGCCTTGATTTAAAAGTGTTTGAGTAGTTGGATTTGTTTTTTATTTATGTTCAAAACTTTACTAATTCCCATGTTTTTGAAAAAGAGAAAAAATTTTGCATTAAAATAAAAGAGGAAGTAAAAAAAAAACACAGAAAGATTTAAAAACTTTATCGAAAACAAACAATTCTAACCAGACAGTCAGTTAGCAAACCATATACTGTGAGTGACCAAATAAAGTGTACAACCTTTTTCTGTAGAATTTAGTCTTTATTTCAGCCTTTTGATGATGAATTTAAATACAGGTGCTATCGAGCTGGGGTTGCCAGATTTAATATTGGAAAAATCTCGACATTTATAAAAAAATATTTTAATTTTGAAGAAAAATGTTTACAGTCGAAAATATTGGTGTTCGAAAAATTCGGTTACACATTGTTTGTAGATGGCTCTAAAATGTAATATCTTAAGCAATATTAATTGCATCAGGTAAACCTACAGCGTATTTAGATCCAAATGATTACGGGCGATGAAAAGATGATCGCATACGAAAATATTTCGCGAAAAACATCAAAGAAAAAGCAAGGTGAAGCTTCGCAAACGATGGAAAAGCCAGGTTTGTCACCAAAAAAGGTAATGCAGTGTGACTATGGTGATTAGAAGGGATTTGTTCATTATGAGCTTCGACAGCATGCACAAACGATTGATTCTGATCACTACTGTCAAAAATTAACACTGCTGAAGCAAGTAATTCAATTAAACGGCCAGAATTGATCAAAAGAAAAGTAGTTGTTTTGCCTCATGAGAACGCCAGATCGCACACATCTTTGATGCTACGCAGAAACTAAGAGAGGTTGGTTAGGAACTTTTAATGCAATCAATATATAGCTCGGACCTTGCACCATCAAATTATTATCTGTTTCGACCTCTATAGAATGGTGTAAATTAAAATTCACCAGAGACCTACAATTGGATCAGTGTTTTCCTCAGAAACTTTGAAATAATGAAATAACGGCTTTTTCTTTAGTTCTTAACAAGCTGTACAAATTATTATCTTCAAGCAAAATCAAGGCTATATACAAGCTTATGTCGAGTACAATAAGAATATGATTTTTGAATTTTTGTAACACCTCCAAATTCCTGAGTTACGGGTTTTCGTACTTTCATGCACTTATAAACTTATCTAAATGTAAACAAATTTTTTGTTCAATTCATTTTTTAACATCCAATCGAAATTGACGGAGTTATTTTGTTTGTTTGTAAAGCATATCATGAAAAATATCAGTCAATTTTCATCGGATTCTATCGGATTAAGGATATCGATTATTCGATTTTTTTCAAAAAGAGGTTTTCGAATAATTCAAAAACTCGGTTTTCGGCTAATAATAAATCACATAACCAGTTAACCGGTTCTTTTAATCAAATAAAATCTTCTGAATATTTGTTGCATTAGCAAACAAAGTTGATAAATTTTTGTCCTACAGCGTATTTTGTATGAGTATTATTTGCCAGCTCCCAGAAACTACTTGGTATAGAGTCAAGTTTTCATTTCTGCACAATAACGTCAATCTTATAGATATATTTAAGATCGCTACATCTAGACTTAACCTTTTCTTTAATTTACAAATTCTTCAGAGGACATCTTTAGAACCAGAAATGCATGTACCATATATTTGGTAGTGTGTACCACTGTGGTATGTTAGGTAAGACTCCTGTCTACCAACCAAGAAGTACTCAGTCCAATCTCAGGCAACACTACCTGATAATTTTCGATAGTAGTACCACCTCACTATGTTGCTAGCGACTGGCAATGAGTTCTCATTCTCCATATATGTATAAAATTTTAATATCTATTTACAGAAAATGAGAAAAAGTTATTGTTGCTAAAGAAGTATGCATATCTTTTTCGTTCTACGATACATCTGACATTCTTTGCGACGTTCATAGTTGTCATAGATTTAAAAATAAGATGTTCTATATTACACTTAGAAAAATAATTTTAAAATTAAATTTACATTTTAAAATTAACCGGTTTATTTGGTATTCGAAAAATGCACATTTAAAAAAACCGTATTCGACCAAACAAAAAAAAAAAAACGAATAAAACCGGTGGAATAATAACCGTTCGATTTCCCTACTAAACATACAATTTTAGTAAATCAAAATAATATAAAGGCTCCTGTATAAAATAGTGTATAAAAACACCTCTAACTTGGAAAATTCGTATGAATTGGACAAAAAATGTGTTTGCTTGAGAAATATATATAGATTCCATAAGCTTACATAAGTAAAGTATACACTACTTAAAAGATTTATCCCTCTTTTTTAAAACACTTCACAATATAAAAATCGATGAACTATTTTTTACCCGTATCTGAAGATTTTCGAGGTGAAAATTCCAAAATCAGTTTGTACACTTTATTTTGACGCGTAAAAAATATGGTATCTTTGGTTTTTTGTGGCATAACTTTAGTTGTTGTATGAATATGTTGTTGTTTTAAAGAATTTTGTAAAGCTTTCAATAGACTTTTTTAAAAGTATAAAATTTGTAAGTTTATCGTGTTTTAAATGGCTGGAATGACGATTAAATTCTAGCCACTAAGGTTGTACACTTTCTTTTGACGCTCACAGTATATACATATGTATATACATAAGTGTACATACATACATGTGCAATGATTAAATGACCAGGACCACTTTTTATCCAAATAGAGATGTACGATTAAAAATTCCACTTGTAATAGCAAAAATACTTTCCGTACATTTACTTCCGCTTATTGTGGGAGTTTTATATGCTCAACTCATTCACTCACGGTGATGAGTAGTTGAAGTTGTCGATGCCACCATTAGTAGTGGTAGTTTTGCTATGCTGATGCAGCAGTAAATGAAGTTAAATAAAGTTTTTTTTTTGATTTTCATATATTTTTTATGTATTTTTATATTATTTTTATTAGAGTTGTAATATATTGGTGGTCAATCGTTTGGAAGCTTTAGTTTCAATTTACTTTAAGTAGTAATTGAATAATTGCTAAAGAGTTTATAAAAGTAACGTATTAAACAAAAAACAAAGTTAATATTATATTTCATATTTGTTGAGAAAAATTAAAACGGAATTATTTGCTTTTTTATTATTGCTGTGCTCGTATGTATGAATAGTAAAGACCCTTACTATTAAAAAGTAGAGGAGGTTGCGTACATGCATGTGTAATAAGGGAACAATTTAATACTTTTTTTCAAGGAAATCCACTGCAAGTGGAATCATTTATGCTTTAGACTTTTATAATAATTAAATTTGAAAAAATAAATAATAAAATAAAACAAATATTTATCTTAAAAAGTGGTTATGTCTTTTTCATCTAACATTCGCCTCAATGTAAGCACACCTTTAGTTATATATAAAAAAAATTTAATATTTTTTATTTTATAAAATAGAATTATTAAAAAGGACTTGCTCTTTAATTAAACTAAGCAAGTGCTACAATTTAAACTTTGTATAGGGATTTTTCATAAGGTATTCCAATTATGAAAGTTAACTTTTTAATTAGTAACATTTAGTTAAAGCCCACTCCACTATATAAAAAATGTTCAATCTAAATTTGTTTTGCACATTCAACATAATATACGTTTTTTACGCAACAAAACCCTTCAACTCCTTTATTAAAAAAAAAAGAAAAAACCATTCAACATCTGTTGATGTTACATCTCTCTAATAACACTGGTCTACAGTAATAACAGCCTTATATGGAATATAATGATTTTGATGTGTTAAATTCAAATCCGTTTACCGTTTTTTTCCATCGGGCTCAAATTTTTTGTTATGGGCGTGGCAAATTTTCAGCCCGAAATTTGATAGTTATCTCAGTATATCTATTTCATCATAAATTGAAAACGAAGTGACCGATTTTAATGCGAGTACCACCTGAATTAATTTTTTTTTTTTAATTTTATGCCCGACAACCAGTTTTTCGAAACAACAATATTACTTTACATATAAGTACATACATAAGTGCATGTATTTTTCCAACCAAATATTTCCTTTCATTATTTTTGTGTGTTGCCTAAAATGTATTCCACATTTTTTGTCAAAGTTAGGTACCTACCATTATAGGTTATTACACTTTAAACATATCTGGCTTTCATTTAAATGCTTGAAATTTATTTAAAACTTTCTGGAAATTAAAAAAAACAACTCCACTAGTTTTGCAAGAAAAAATTTGTTCTCTAATTTTGGTCAAAGTTAGGTGCCTTCATTTAATTTCGAATAAAATCAGCAATAGCCAACCGATTTTCATGATTTATAGTTTATTTTATTCTCAGCATTTAAAACATTAATTTTAATGCTTAGCATGTAAAACTTTAATTCTGAAAAATATATTATGACATTTTGAAAAAAAAAATTGTTTTAAATGTTTTTTCGCAACTAAAATTGAATTGTTGAAAATATAAAAAAATGTTATTCACCTGATTTATAGGAAATTATCTTCCTAAACATTTGCTGGTACTTTCATTAAAATCTGTCAAGTCTTTTTCAAGTTACGATGAACTATATTAACATATCAACAATATTTTGGGCGCACATAAGAAAAATGAGCCCGTTGAAAAATAACTGAAAACTGATTTGAATTCAGGGCATCAAAAGCATTATATTTCATACATTTTTATTCAAAAGTCAGAAAATTTTTAGTTTTTTGTAGATCAGTGTAATTATCATCTTTTGTTAATTTATTTATTTATTTTTGTTCTTTTTTACAATCTATTTACGGTTTTAAAATACGACTGGACCTGAACTTTTTTTAGTCTATTTAATTTTACCTTATGGCTACCCACCCACTCTTACTCTGTCCTAGATTTTGTACACATTTCTGTAAAGGATTTTTTTTCATTTTTTGGCTAAAATTCTCTACATTGTTTATATATTGTGGTTGGTGTGTGTTTTTAAAGGTCATCTATGAGCTTATGCTTAGCACAGTCAGTGATTATTGTTTAAGTACAGTTTGAAAGAAAAATTAAAGGTCGATTAGCTTACACCCTTTCTATTTATTATTGTACTACAAAAAGTAAATGATGCTCGTAAAGGAATATACTGGGGACTAAACGGAATATTGAATAAAATGAGTGAATATGAATATCTCGATGATATAACCTACTATCCCATCATCTTGCTGAAAATTCCTGGAGAGATTTTTGTTATGTAGACTGCAGCAATAAATACGTGTCATCGGGGGTGTCTTTCAGATGCATTTTGGTTTCATCAAAGGGCTGGATGGATGCCAAGATACAAAGTGATCGATGAAATGGAAACAAAATTGTGCAATTATCACAAAGGATATTAAAAACTCATTAAATTCTACCGACAAAAATATAATAAGGCGAGCAAAAAGATATCGAAATATCTCACGCTACACTGTCAAAATGATTGAAAGCTATCTGCTGCTGTGTGATACTGATTTAGATGTCAAACAATATTGTGTAATGACGGGTATCCCCCAAGTTTCAATACTAGATGCTTTTTGATTGAAGTTATTCCACTATGTGTCAAGACACGAAACTAGTTGGATACGCTGATAATATAGCACTAGTTGTCGATCAACTTTCTACCCCACTAATCAAAATAGTTGCAAATGACTGCATGACGAGAACATCCAGGTGGTTTACATCACAAAGATTGTCACTACCTGCAGCCAAGACTGAGGCTATACTAGTAACAAGAAAACAAAGGCTTAAATATCTGAAGCTAAAAGTCGGTGGGTACTAAGTTTCAGTAAATAAACACTCTGATATACTTAGCAGTGATACTCCACTATAAACCACTCTTTTATTAGTATGTGAAGAGAGAAGACGAGTGGCGTGCGCATATCCTAGGGCTTCAATATTTGTACTTGCTGGAATACCGAGAGATTTATATTCGAAAAGTGTAAATCTCTACCAAGTAATCATACACGCAGAGAAATATCCATTACTAAGGAAGGCAATAATCTTGGGATAACCGCATAAAATTGAGTATGTCAATCTATAGTCTGAAGAATAGGATGATGACCCATAGAAAATGGTCAGAGTATTCAAAATTTATCTAGAAAATTATGAAGAGGAAAAAAGGAGTCAACGAATACTAGTGCCTAACGTCTAATTGCATGACAAGTAATGGGTACATAAGTATATATATATATGTTCCTTTCAGTTCCCGAGGGGTCATACGTCTGTAACAAGGTGGTTTCCAAATCTCGATCTTCGGCTCGATGCTTGACTTTCCACTTTATACGCAAACTCTGTTGTCAGTTGCCGCTTCCAGGTATGTGCTGGTCTCCAGATTAGTCTGCTACCCTGCGGGTTCCAGTCTAAATATTTCTTGGCAACATCATCATTTGATTTACGGATAGTGTGACCTATCCAACTCCATTTCCGCTTATTTATTTCCGTTCTAATAGGCTGCTGGTTTGCCTCCATCCAGAGTTGGTTGTTGGATATTGTTACAGACCAGAAAATCCATAAGATTTTGCAGAGGAATTTGGTGAGAATTACCTGAAAGTGTTGTACGTCATGTGGTATCATGTTCCAGGTCTCGCGTAGAGTGGATTTTATGTTAGATTTGAACAATTTGATTATGGTTCGTTTTTAAATATTAGAAGATTTGCAAACTGGGTTTAACTGGTTAAATGCACTACTCGCCTTATTTATGCGACTGGATATATCTACTGCTGAGCCACGAGTTGTGTCAATTGTGCTATCCAAGTAGCAGAAGGACTTAACATCTTCAATACTTGATCACATACGAAGGAATGGCGATCTGTCTTACTATTGATGCGAAGCAATTTTGTTTTATCTTCCGTCCAACCAATTTTGCGATGACCTGATTGTGAAATTTTCGACTGCATCTCTGAGAATGAGTGGTTAAGTAGACACAACACCTTGATCAAAAAGTTCTCGGAATTTATTCAGAAAATTAAGAATACAAGTTTATTCATCTAAATCTATATTGGCTCCTTCAAAGTAATCCTCATCGACTGCAACACACTTATGCTAGCGCTTGATCCAATCTTCGAAACATATTTTATAATCGGCTTTCGGTATGTCCATCAGTGTTTCCTGCGAATTATACATTATAACGTCTTGGCTGCTGAAACGCGTTCCCCGTAATGGTTTTTAACTCAATTGAACAGACGGAAGACACAGGGAGCCAAATTAGCTGAATTCGGTGGCTGTTGGATGGTATTTGTTCCATCTTTCGTTTATAAATTTCGAATAATGATGGCACTGTGCGACGGTGCATTCTCGTGGTGTAAAATATACTCTTTGTAAATAATATTCTTTGCTTACTGTCTGGCCTTCTTAGCAAAAATTCATTATGCACTACACCACCGACGTGGTTTTTTTTTTTTTTGGTCTAGGCTCATTTTGTGAACGCCATCAGGCAAGTGATATCTGTATTGCGTGTTGTACTCAAAAACCCACATCTCGTCTCCAGTAATGATCCTTTTGATAAATATAGGATCGAATTCAGCCTCATAAATTATGTCTATTGCGACCTCAACACGGTCTCTTTTTGCATGAAATTGAAATTTTTTGCTGCTACACGACGAAAACCCAAACCATTAACCAAAATGTCTTGGACGGATTCATGCTAATGTCATCCGCTATCTCTCTGATGGTACAATTTGCGGATATTGATCAACATTTCTTTTACTTTATTAATGTTTTCGTTGGTTTTCGATGTCGATTGTCCGCCACTGCGTTCATTATCTTCGTGGCACTGCTAAACAACCGTTTTCTTTAGAAAATCGTTGCCGAAACACTATTCCAACATTTTAAACTTTCGCTCATTATTAAATCCGTTTAAAAAAAAAATTGTACAAAATCGCCAACACACTTAAGAATAAATGTTGTTTTGGCAATGTAGCTTTTGCAAATGTCAAACTATGACTATAATTTAGCGGGAATATCAACAACAGATGTACCAACTTAACAACAAAAATTGGAACGATGGGACCGCCATAGGGGTGTTATATCGGTTACTTTTTGATCAATGTGGTATGTTATCGGCATAATCCAGGTCCTCCAACCGTTCTTGTAAGCTTTGCATAATACCTCTCTTATGATTGCCTGTTGTCTTCTGCATCACAGCATCTAGAACGCAGTTAGAGAGTAGAGGTGATAAGACACAACCTTGACTAACTCCAGTTTTCATTGTTATCCTGTTGCTCAGTTGTTTTTCATGCAAAACACTGTTTGAGGCATTCTTGTACACGGCTTTGACTAGCATGGTATTGATGTGAATGATGTTTGGTTTCAACAAGATGGTGCAACTTGCCACACATCTCATGCCACAATCGATTTAATGCGTCAAACGTTTGATGGCCATTTAATTAGTCGAAATGGTGATTTCAGTTGGCCGCTAAAAAGCTTCCGTTTGACACCGCTGGACTATTTTCTGTGGAGCGCCGTTAAAGACAACTATTATGCCAACAAACCAGATACAATTGAGCATTTGAAGGCCAACATTCGTGATGCCATTACCGAAATATGGCCTCATACACTCAAAAAAGTGTCCGATCGAATGGGGTACTGTGAGGTCGCGGCAGCCATATGGATGAAATTATGTTTCATTTCTAAACGGAACAACTGTACTTCATAACAAAAAACTAAATTTGGCAAAATTTCAAACCCTCTTTGTTTTATTGCATTTTCAAATTTAAACTTCAAAATAACCCACCCTATAGAAAAGGTTACTCAAAGAAAAATGTACAATGTAGAGTCAGTCGTGTTGTACAGCGGATAGCTAATTAGGAGGAAATAAATGTTGACATAAGGATTTCCCATTATTAAATTCATTGAAAATATCAGAGAATATTCTATTTACATAGAAACAATAATATGTAACTGTAAAGATCAATGTGGGTTTCACGAACTCCAAAAAATAGTTTCAATTTACATAAACTCTAAAAGAGTGGTAGAGCGGTGGACTGGTGGAGTGGTTAAAGTGCTTGCATAGAACACAAGCAGTCTAGGCTCAAATCTTATAAAACAAAAGAAACATTTCTATCACGCTTTCGAATTTTAAATAATTATGAAGCCTCAGCCCCCTCCATGTGATTCATACAAGTAGCCACCTGACGTCCCTAGCTTTGGTTACAGGGAAAAGAAAAGAAACAGCCTCGGAAGGATCAGGTAAGGCCGTCTCTTGGAGAAAAAAGGAAAACAGAAAGGGTGTCTATCACAAGCCAAAATAACAGCAATAAGCACCGTATATACAGAGATCGTTGTTTCGATGGCAAAGGCAGATGACAACACCAACATCAATACTAGACACCTGATACAGCAGACCAATCTCCGACTTAGCTGGAAACAAAAATGTAAAAAGGACACCATATGATACCAAAAGGAGTTATAGAAAAAGTAAAATAAAAAAATATTCCTATGATTCATGGCAAACTAATTTCTATTTCTTTCTCATATGCAAGTGTACTTTCAATTATTTCACTTACTATTGCGGTTTTAACGATGTTATAGCATAGTTGCTGTTACAATTTACGTCTCTTTAATGGAACGTTTTCTTCATATAAAATGTCATGTCCTTTTTTTTGTTAAAACCAATATGTTGTCAGTGCTTTTGAAGCTGCGTGTCCAGTTACATGTGTATGTGTTTAAATATTTGTGATTGTATTTGTATTTTATTATGGTTGTTGCTACTTTTATTTATTTACTTTATTTTATTTTTTTCTGGGTGGCATTTGTTAAATTAGTGTGGCACATTAAATAAAACAAATTATTTAAATTATTTAACCCCATTTTGTTTTAGTTGTTCCTGCTACTATTTTAGTTAATGCTGTTGTTTATTCATTTATTTCAGTTTTTTTATCACAATAGTTTTTATTTTAAAGCTGTTGCTGTTTAATGAGCTGTACTGTTAGTGAATTTCTATTAATATTTTATATTATTTTAGTTTGTCGATTAATTAGAAATTTTAATTTAAAACTATTTACTGCCAACAAATAAGTTACTAGTTAAAAAAGAAATTTACTATGTAAAACAGTTTGTATATAACTTGTGGGCAAATTTGAGGTTAGGAAGTAAATTGGGTAAAAAACACGTTATTTTTTTGAAAAATTCAGTTTTATTCATACCAATATAAAATATAAATATGGGAATAATGGAATTTATCTGCTCTTAACTTCACGAAAATTTACCATCATCATTACCTTCGAGTATAATTAGTGAGTTTAAAAAAATATCAATAAAGAGAATAGCTCACGCCATTTTTTAGAGTCTATAACTGTAAATTTTATTTCTGGAAATCGTAGTCCTCATCATGTCTATAGTTGCAGTGACAAGGAAAAGGGGGACACGGTCGTCCATCTACTATATGACTATCCAGCGCTAGCTATCAAGAGGAACAGATTCCATGGCAGCTACACCGCATTAAGGAGTTACCTGGGCTTAAACTCAACGACCTTTTAAGACACCTCACGGTTACAGGCTTGTTCTAATACCACATTGGTATACATTACGATACATTTAGCGAGTAGTGTGATGTTTGTTTGTACTTTTAACTCTACTTGACTGTTTGCGCGTAGCGAACTAAAAGAAAACCAAGCCAAGCACTTTTCGTCTTGCAACTGGAGGTCGAAATTAAATTTTTTTGTTCTTTCCGACATATAATAAAGTTGCACACAAGTGCTTTCGATGCACTTTTAGAAACACTATTTAATTGTAATCAGCTTCGAATAGTTCAGAGGACAAAAGAAGTCAAATATGGCGAACATAAGTGGAAAATCTATGGTGACTTCTAAGTCATTGCTACACATCGTGGATTCAGCTGGGATTTACTAACTGCTGCAGCTTTTTATGTTTGCAATAGAAAATCAAATTACATCCAAGAAAGAATGGCCTCAACAGAATCTTGATCAACGAAAAAAATATCATTTTAGGACCTACCGTGAGCCCAAAAGAAGTCTTTCCTCTAATTCAAGAGTTTGATAAAATTTTTATGAAATGTCCAAAGTTAAGAAAGGCATTTTTGTTAGTTTACGAACTTAACAACTTGTGAAGGATCTGGCATTTAACTGCATTTCGAATGGTAAAGAAGTTTGGGAAGCCTTAAGAGGAGTTAGTCGTGGATTCGTAGACAAACAAAGAGATTATAACTAGATTTCCTCCACTCCTACCTAGATTTGTTTTCATCTAAATTCTAAAATTTAAGTTTCACTTTTATTGTCGCCATGAACAGAAATTGATTGAGGACAAACACACTGTTATCCAGTGAATCTTTTGCGCAGCTCCATAAACTCTCCATATCAAACCTAGGATACAACCAAAACCAATTATCACAATTATCAGTAATAGAACAAATATCTCCTTTAGAGTTACCGTAGCCTCCCTAGGAACCTTAGTCTGTAAGACGAGACAGCAGGGCACTTACAAAATAAATGTTGAGTTGTCTGAGCAAACATTTTGCAGAAGTTTCACGTACATTCCTCCATTTGCGAGTAAATTCTCCCTCGACCTAGGAGCTAATCTTCCTCATGGATTATCTTGACTACTTGACTGTCCAACAGTACATAGATCCTCAAAATCATCGTTTTCTTGCTCTGTCACGCCATGACACAAATGGCGTAGATCTCGGCCTGGAAAATCAAAGGCATTTGCACAACGGTGAAGTCCTCTGGATATTGGGACCCAGCATGCCTGCACCAGTTTTGTCGCCAGTCTGCTATGATACATTCTTTTCTTAAGCATCACCTGACACAAATGAACATCAGAGGATATTTGCCCATAGGCAATGACCTCCAAAAATTGGTACCAACAACAACTGAGTCAAGCCGCGAAATTCCATCAACAAGAATATTTCTCGGGGAATAAAACATGATTGTTTTTCGGAAATATTCAAATATTTAATTTAGGCCACCACGCTAAAGCAGTGTTGGTCAGTATTGGTCTTATTATCATAACAAAAGACAAGTAGATCAATTCTGGGTTTAAGACCTCAGATGTCACCACGAAGACGTTGTCAGAAACCCTTTTTTTATTCCATTGTTGTATGTCAGGCATAAATTGAAATTTGTCTTAACTTCGATAGAAATAAAGGCGTTTTTGAAGAAATATATACAAAAAACATTCGGCAAGTTTGTTAGTTTACTTATATAAATACAAACATATCTATATACAACTTTTCTATAGCCCATATGATGGTATTTTACGAGTAATATGGACTCAACAACACAAAGCCTTATCTAATTTAAGGTAATTTACTGTCCTTAGCTTTTGCTTTATTTACATTTGAGGTTTGCTTATGTTTACTGAAAAATCAGAATAAAAAGAATTACACAACATCAACAAATGACAAAAACAAAAAACGACACTAAAAAAACAACAACCATATTGCAAAACCTTATATTTATTAAACAAGTAAAAGTTTAATGTTTGAGCATAAATTAAAATGTGTGACGTTTTACACGGGTCTTGTATTCACAGTCGACCGCAAATTTATTTGTTCATATAAACATACTAAACAACAACAACAATTTAAAAAAATAATAGCAAAACAAACAATCTCTGAGCCAAAAAATCTACACACCAACAACCAGCACAAAACAAAAAAAAGGAAAAATTAAAATTAAAAAAAAAAACTTCATCAGAAACCATCATCATGTACAACACAGCAGTAGAAACACCATAAATGACAATATGATGCCTAAACAAACAGTTACAACAACTACAATATTGTACCCTTACATTGTACACACTCTCCATTCAAATCAGTTCTACTCTCTAACGTTTAGCTGAGTGTCACATAGAAAAATGATCCCACAATACGTATGAGTACGAGTATTAAAAAATTACTCATACGTCTACGTTGCGGCAAGAAATGGTTGGTTGCCTGGCTGGCTGGCTGGCTGGGTTGGTCGGTTAAATGACTGAATGAACATACAAATGGTTGGCATATTTTGTGGTTTTGTTTATATATATTTTTTTAAACTTTTATACAAAAATCGTGTTGTTTTTGTTGATAATTTTGGCTAAACAAAATTACGAGTATCTATTGTATGTTTTTATTATATCGGTTCAGCATTTAGAGATTGTTTGCTTGTTTATGGTTAAAGATTTTGTTGTAAGAGGCGTCACTTTTTTCATGTCACATTTGCATATTTTTCTTTTGTTTTTCTATTTTTATGGATAAAAATTTGTTTTTTTATTTTCTCATTTTGATTTTACATACTGCTTGCAGAATATTTCCAAAAATGAATTTTGGTTTCCAAATCATGAACCATAAAGTTAATTTGAATATGTAATGTCCTTAAGCTAGTAGGACTAGTTTTATAATAAATACTTAGCTTAGCTTATATAAAATACATATCCGCGTGGATTATCCCATCGTAAACTGAAAAAAATCTTGATGAAACATCATTGGTTATAAAACAGAAAAAAAACTTTCTGACAAGAGATATACTAGTTTTAATATCATATGCACTAGAAGGCCCAGAAAATTCGCATTTTGCTATAGCAAAATAAAAGTAAATACATTTTTGCCACTATTATTTAGAAACCTAGGCAACTTTTGGGGCAGCTTTATCACATCATTTATAGAATTTTTGTGGTTTATTCTTCAATTCAAGCGAATATGCAGTTAAAAAAAACAATTATTACATTATAGACATTTTGAAAATAAGTCTCGGTTTCTAGCTGCTGTCAAGTGATATTTCGCTTTATATTTCGGTACCAATACGGTCTTACATTTCAACCTTTTTAATTGCGTTAAATAAAATAAATAATACGTAGTGTTGGTTTATTTTATAATCTCTTTATTTCCACACTTTATACAGTAACTTATTTAACTTCGACCTTATGCACAAATTACTCAGGACTTTTACCATCGCCTTAAAACGACTTTACTTTATGACTGTTAAGTTACAACTGACTGAGGTAGGCAAAGCAGAGTTTGTTAATAACTGACTGTTAGTTTGAAATATTCTAGTAAAGTCTAAAGCCTTCTAATTCGGCCAATTAGTTCAGGTAATAACTTAACCCGACATTTGAATTGGTAACACCTTTCAATACACAAGTGGTAACACTGTTAATAACACAAGCAATTACGGCACTGACAGGGTGATATATTCACAGCCTGGACACAAGCCAATAGAATAAATGCCATTCTAAAGTGTTTACTATTAATCTTTCCTTGAAATTTAAGTTGTATTATTTCGTATTTTGAGTTTCGGATTACATGGCCCAGGCACTTCGTTAGATTCACCTAAGCAATTGTCATGCTCCATTTGCTATTTCGAGTACTTCTATGTTGAAGGTATTTTTAACAATTTTTGTAAAACCCACATCTCAAATGGTTTTGTTCATATCAGACACTTTCAAAGACCATATTTTCATAGCCCTATGTATTGGAGCGTAATTTGAGTGAACCATCCAAATACAACATCGGCTACAAAACATCATCATAAAAGTCAGGTAGCGCCTTTAATGTGGAAAAAAGGAAAAACGAAAAAGTAAAGGTGTATGATAACTAGCAGCAGCAAGACACCGAATCAGCACTACACTATATATACAGAGTGTTATTTTACGCCAACATCTATCCTAGACACTTGCTAAGGTAGATCAATCACCCGCTAAGATGGAAAATAATTGCAAAGAAACTGAAACAAAGCAAAAATGGCCTGTGGAGGAAGACAGTACCTCCAAGAGGAGTTTCCGAAAAAATATTAAACCAAATATGTTTTCTGTCATGTCGGTGAGCAGTAGTGATCAGAAGTGACAATTTCTCTGGTTTATAACGGCTTATTTGATTGTTTGACGACAATTTACTTTTGAAATTATTTGTGAAGGCCAGCGGCCATAAAACATGATTGTTATTCGTAAATATTCAAATATTTAACCCGATTTTTAATTTCGTTGAGTTTCAGAGTGTAATTCTGTCAATCAAATTATAAGGTATTTCAAATCGAGCTTCCTTGAGTAGAGAGCCTTTTTTAAATGATTCCAAACTGCCATGACATTGAAATGTGCAATGCCTTTCCTATAGCTAACAGCTTGCATGCCGGTCTTTCTCCATAAATTGCGAAATTTTTTCTACTTTTTAAGGACAAGCCGGACAAAGCGAAATATTTCTTTCACAGCAAAGGACGAGTGTGACTTTGGATTGCTGTTATTAGGTAATATTTAACTTATGTAAAGGGAGGAAATATTATTCCCAAACAGTTGCACTTTACGCAGCATCAATAAAGGCATATGTCAAAACCCATTCTTGTCGAAATGTGGAAATGTGGACTACAGGATTGCACGGCGAACTGAAATATTATCTTAAATAATTTCTCTCTGTTTGTTTCCAGCGATACCTGCACAGTTTTAAGCAAGCAGATAGCCATAAGTGTCCAAAACAGCCGGATGAGCTTGAAACTAGGGAGCTAAGGTCGTGACGCGTCGTGCACTACAGAAGGATTTTGGCTACATAACCAACGTTGAAAATTTTATTAGCGCGAGGTGCTTAACGAGTACCAAGTTGAATGCTAGTCAACTGTTTGCCAGACAAGTTTTGGGCAGACAACAACAGCGACCACCAGTAGGAGAGACGTTGCATAGGGACGATAATTGTACAGAAACAATTGAACTTGTTCGATTGTGACATTTGAGCTTAGCATTTTGGACGGCCTCTTGACATAAAACTTAATCTGTTCAAAGTGGATCCACCGTCGGACGCAAAGGTGATGTGCGTGGAGGTCGCACATTGTGTAAGGCGTACATCTCGTAAAAAAAAGCATCAGGTTTCAACAGTAAAGGTTTGTCGTAAACTCGATTTTTACAATAACCCGCCCCCTTCGTAGGGTAGATATTATTGTATTAAGTCGTACAGCACTCCATAAAGGAATACGGGGACTTCTCTCAGTCAATGAGCTGCACCCGATTCTATTTTTAGACTCATTGAAAGCTCTAGAGAAGTTTTCAATAGTAGCAATAATCATAACCACTTACTAAATAATGTTATGGGGTAATACCGCTGTTGATAAAACTTTTTTTTACAGATGGTCTGTTCTGGTATTAAACCAAGGTCCTTCTGGTTGGTAGATGGGTGTCTTACCTACCATACCACAGTGGCACAGATAGACAAGATTTTGTAATCCTAGACGATATGGGTATCGAAGAGAACAAAAAAGAACTTGAAGGTTTACCCAGGAATAAGAAATATTTTTTTTTTATTATTTGGTATTCGGATGGTGCCCCTCAAGGAATATTAAAAGCGGTTGTGATTTATAACTAAGTTGCAGGGAAAAATTACTGATATGGTTTAAGTAGTCAATTAACCCTTCACCGAGGGTAAGGATAGGACAACATTTTCTGCTGCTGTATTAAATTTTTATTTCGCTTCATTTCGTCTACGAAACAAAATTTTATGTTGATTTTTTTATGTGTTTGGCTTACCTTTGCTTTGAAATAGGTCACTCAAAGGTCATTATTTCTATGCGCACATATTTATGTTTAGATTTTTCGATTAAATTTATTAGAGCTTAGGCCACCAGCAAAACTGTAATAGAAAAACTATTGGGCATAAGGAATACAACTATTCACTAGCCATGCATAAATTGCTTACTTTACGGCGTTTTGCCAAAACAAATATTTCACATCCATAAGCGTATGATAGTGTATATGCTTTAGACTTTGTTGGTTTTGTTAATGGCAGTTGGTGAAATTTTACTGTCGCCATAAGAATACACCATTTCTAACACATTTATTTTTATTTTTGTTTTTATTTATAGCCAGAAAGCTATATATTGGGCTCTCAGAGATATCAACATTCTGCCAATTCAATACTTGAGCAAATTTTCCAGTATAACTACAAAATGGAAATTGTGTATGAAAACAGCTATTCTTGCAAAAGTCAAAATAGTTATTTAAGTATTACTATAAATTACTGTTGACATTTAAAGAGTCTTCGATGTTGACATTTACATTGTAAACAAATTACTTTTTTGGATTCGTTTGATTATTGCCTAATACTTGTTTACACCTGTCCAACGCTTTAAACATTTTTTTTACATGAAAACTCTTGTAAATGCCAAAAGACAAACAAGGCAAATATATATAAGAAAAAAAATAATATATCCTTTCCTACCTAGTAGCATGGTAAGGAGAAATCTAAGAATATTGAGCAAAAAAAATTATATAAAATAAACTCATTGCCTATTTTGTGAAGAAAAGCCTCTCTACCACCACATAGGCCATGTCCAGATCACACAATCAGCCATTGGATCATTACTGAGCAAGCCGTTGTGTGGTTTTTGCTATTTTGCCTACATTTCTTAAGATCTGTTTAGACAATTGTCGGAATTAACAATATCGTCAGAAAAATGTATAAAACCTGTCTTACAACAGTGTGAATTTACAATATTTGTTACATCATTGTCAAATGTAACATGGACGAAACTTTAAAAATATATGTATAATGATTTGAAGATTTTCTGACAAATTCCTTCCAATAGCGTGAACTGACAATATACACACACATACATTGATCGGCAACACTGTTTTTTGCAGCTCAGCTGTTTTCGTGTAACGTGTTACTGTCGATCATGTTCAGTGTGGTCTATAATATAACCAAGAATCGACTTGCACACGAACAACGTTTGCAGATTATTGAATTTTGTTATTTTGTTCTCGGCTAAGGAACTTTTTATAGGTAAATCGTGTTCAACGACGAAGCTCATTTCTGGTTGAATGGATAAGTGAACAAGCAAAAGTGCCGTATTTGACGTGAAAGGAAGTCAGAAACATTACAAGAACTGCCAATGCATTGCGAAAAATTCACCGTTTGGTGCGAATATGAGCCAGTGTCATCATTGGACCGTACTTTTTCTAAGACGAGGAAGGCGGAAACGTTACTGTGAATGGTAAGAGCTACCTTGAGATGATTACAAATCTTTATTTGCCCAAAATGGAAGAGATGGATTTGGCTGACGTGTCGTTTCAACAAAACAGTACCACATGCCACACAGCACTGAAAACAATGGCCCAATTGAGAGGCGAGTTCGATGAACAATTAATTTCACGTTTGGGGCCGGTAAATTGGTCATATATATCGTACGATTTAACGCCTTTAGACTATTTTTTATGGGGAAGACTGTATTTTTTGGCTCATGTCTATAGTGACAAGCCCATAACACGCACTGCAAACTAATGTTGAAGTATATATTCGCTAGATATCGATCGATATGTTGGAGAGAGTATGTCAAAGTTGGACCTAGAGTGTGAAGCATTTGAGACAAAGCCGCGGTCAACATTCACAGAAATCATCTTTAAACATTGATTTTTATAGACTATCGACTCATATAAAGATCTTTTTTTACCAAATCTGAAAGCTCTTAAGTGATGAAACAGAATACGTCCGCAACTTAATGCAAAAACGCTGTCAAAAAAAGATGGCCCATAATCAACTTCAAATTCTGTCAATTTCTCTTTTTGCTTTTATGTTTGTTCTGCTTTTTGTTTTTATTTTTTACTCCCAGCCAGAAACATATGTTTTTTGTTTACAAAATGGATAAAATTCAGTTAGACTACGGCAACACCACATACAGATTGTGAGAGCACAACTGAGATGGTAAGAGAAAACGCTGTCAATATTAAATAAATTGTATCTCACGACTGCTTTTGCCAACGATTTTTTTTTTTTGTCATTTTGTATGGAAAACAACGTTAAGACCCAATTCTGTTTCATCTCTAAAGAATCACTCGATAGTAGCAACTTTCTATTGTCGTTGATCGTTGTCAGCAAATTGCTAGGACTGACAATATTGTAAGGTTTGATAAACGTCTGAACAGAGCTTTACGCGTATGAAGGCAGCACAGTAATTATTTAATAATCAAAATCGTGAATATTTGTAAGATCTTACAAATTGATGTTTTTGATAATAAAAAAGTATATATTAAACTTGCTAATAACCGCAGGCTTTTTATTAACTGTTTTACTTTTCCTTGACCCATAAAATACAAAGTACATTTTGTTTTTGTTACATAACTTTGTTTGCTGTAATCTTTTTTCTATTGTTTCTAATAATCGCATAAATTTTTCTTGAAACAGGTGCATATAACCCGACAATTTCCATCCGATTTTTAAAAATGAAGTATGTTTTTATTCATTACTTAACATACTACTTTAGTGAATCCAAATATAGTATAATTCCCTTACGAAATAGCTTGTAAAACCATCTCTAAGCTCTGGAAAATTAAAAAAGAATTGGATACAAAATGTGCTTGCTTGATAAATACACACAGATTCCTCAAGTTTACTTAGGTAAAGTATACACCATTTAGTAGGTCTTCTCTTTTCAAATCCACAAAGAATCTTATAATCGGTTATTACTAAGTTAATACCTTGTATTTGAAGGTACGAAAAACCGGTTTTTTACCCGCAACTCAAATTCTGAAGGCGTTACGAAAATTTTAAAGCCAAATTCTTATTGTACTCGGCGCAAGTATCGGAAAAATGGTATCACATCCTACGTAATGGGTATCTAAAATTGAGGTATGATTTTAATTTTGCTACCCTTTTTTGTCTACTTGTAATTTGTATTCAAAATTTTTATTTTCAGGTTCCAAATACATTCCGGTTAGTTAATATGGAACGTTACACTAAGGAACAAAATGTGTTTTTATAATTAAAACGTTTTTTGGAAATGGCAAAAGTTCTCAGGATGTAATTAGATATTGGTGTGGTTTGTGGTCCGGAGGAATCGTCAAACCATATTTTTTGAAAACGAATGGAATTCGCTAGAGGAAGATGATAAGAACCTTTTTGTGGCGGAAAATTGATGATTTAACGTAGAGAATATGTGGTTTCAACAGGATGGTGCCACTATCACAGAGCAGGAGAAGCAATGGATCTTTTGAAAGAATATTTCGAAAATGGTATTATTTGTCATAGAGGAGGAGAAAATTGGCCACTAAGATCGTGCGATTTAACACCCTTAGACATTTTTTTGTGGGGTTTTTTAATATCGAAAAGGTGCAGCAATAATCCCACAACAGTTCAAAAGCTTAAAACCAATTTTATCGAGCAGATATCAACCAACAGTTTATTGAAAAACGTGATTTATAATTTTGGTAAAATATTGGGAGACTGCCGAGCCAGTTGTGGGTTGGGGGTAACTTGACCGACATAAATCTTTACTTTTAACCGAAACCTATTTGAAATAAATTGAAATAAAAATATTTTTAACACCTAAAAAAAAGGTATTTTTTTATTAAAATTAAAATAATACCTCAGTTTTGGACACCCTTTATTTTTACGTCATTCTAAAAAACTAAGACTAAAAACAAGTTTGTTCAAGTACGCTTTTTTTGACACGTAAAAAGTACTGTATCTTTCGTTTTTATTGTACAACTTTAATTGTTGTAAGAATTTAGTTGCTGCTGTTTATTTGGATTTTGTAAAATCGTAAATACAGCCTTAAAAAATTATATGTAAAATGTTTTAATTCATTGTATTTTAGAGAAATGTGAGAGAATGTGGGTATCTACTTAGTTTTGACGCACACAGTATAATTTTAATGTCAATGAAATGGACTTTGTTGGATAGAAAATTTTATGATATTAATGCTTAAGCATGCTTTTGGACATGTGGTCGCCATGACGAACGCGTACAAGGCGCAATCTGGAACACTAATGTTCACAAACTTATCGCAGGATATGCGGTCAATAACTCTTCGATTGTTTCTGGTTTATTGACGTAGACAAGTGTCTATATATTACCACCAAAAAAAAATTTCCAATGGGATTAAATTACACGATTTCGGTGGCCAATTAATTTGACCAATGCGTGAAATTACTCTTTCATCAAAAGTTTCTTTCTGTAAATTAATTGTAACGAGCGCTATGCGGCATCTGTCCTGTTGAACCATATTGAAGTACGAAGAAATTTCTTATCATGTCCCCATACCGTTCACCATTGATAGTTACATTCTGAAGATCAGCGTTATTGAAGACATATAGACCAATGACTCCGTCAGCCCATAAAGTGCACCACACAGTAATATTCTGTGGATGTAATGGTGTCTCGACAAAATCTTGTAGATTATCGTCACTACAAATACGCCACTTATGCTTATTTACGCATCCATTCAATAAATATGGGCTGTTTTCTCCATTCAAAATTTTGAATGGAAATTCTAAAGGGTCCGCCATCTAACGTTTTTTTTTTCAACTAGTTTCGTGAATGGTAACACTTAGCTCATGTCTGATTTGACAGATAATTAGTTTTATCTTTCCGCTGAACGCTGAACGACTTACAGAAGATGCCGATTTTGCCAAAAAAAAATCATCTTTTCAGATGAAGCTCATTCTGATCATGGCTGGTATGTAAGCAAGCAAAATTGTCGCATTTGGGGCACAGAAAACCCGCAGGCATACATTGAAAAGCCGATACACCCAAAACGAGTCACTGTTTGGTGTGGATTTTGGTCCAGAGGCTTAATTGGAGGAGTGGCCATTACAGTCAATGCCGATCGTTATCGGGCCATGTTAAACGAATTTTCGATCACAAAAATTGAATAGGAGGATATTATTAACATTTGGTTTCAACAGGACGACGCTACGTGCCACACAGCCGAAGCTACACTCGATGTTATGCGCCCTGTTTTTGAAAATCGCATTATCAGCCGCAGAGCTGATGTCGTTTGGCCACCTCGGAGCTGCGATTTGAAACCGTTGGACTATTATTTGTGGGGTGGCGTCAAAGACAAGTGTTACGCCAACAAGCCAGAGACAATTGACGCTTTAAAAGACAATATTCGTGAAGCCATTGGTGAAATACAGCTGCACAGCAATAATGTTCTTAAAAATTGGACCGATCGTGTAGGCTACTGCATGGCCAGCCGAAGCAGCCATTTGAATGAAATTATTTTCCATTTGGCGGACCCTATTTATCAAGTTTAATAAAAATTTTTCGACAATTTACAAGGCTTGTTCTTGTGTAAGTCTCTCGCTAATCAAATGTCAAATCAAATTAAACTAAATAAATAAAGTAGTATTGCCTCTTAAAAAACACCCGATATTTTAATATATTTTTTATGTAATTAGTTTTAGTTTTCTTAATCGAATTATTATCGAACAAAAAGAAAAAAGAAATTACAATGCGAAATACAATGCATTGAGATATTCTTTCAATCTATTGGAGATAAAAATCTTCATTTATGTACAACCCCTTTTATTTGTAAAATTAATGTTTCTTGTTTGTTGTATCCTTTTAAATTATTAGTCCTTTTCTTTTATGGATTTTTGTTTTGTTATACTTTTTTTTTCTACTTAATCACTAGTCTGCTACAACAACATGTGTCTAGGGAATTGACAGTGTAAACTCCGCCTGACCAACTCTTTTGCCTTTTTTGCTCTCTTCCTTGCTTAGATTCGTTGATAATCAGGAAGTAGGGTAGGGGTTAAGGAATACAATACTACCCATGTTGCAGCATATGTTGCCAGCTACTATTCTGTTCATTTCTTTTTTTTACTTTTTGGTTTTGTACCCATATTTGCATATTCGTAGGGTTGAGACACACACACACACACACACACCCATCACATACGAGTTCAGAAATTATTTATGCATGCAGGACTTCTTTCTTCGTGTGTATTTTTTTTCCTTTTTAACGCTATTCAATATATTTGTTTTTATTTTATTTTACAAATATTTTGAGAATAAATATGAAATAAAGAAAAGAAAAAAAACGGAAATGTGTTGAAAATACTGGCCCTGAGAGGACGCCATGTCACTTAAAATATTAAAAGTTTTTCTAACACTTACATACCTTTGATGTGACGCAAAAAGGTCTGTATAACGAAACTATAAGGATCACTGTTAAATGAATTAAAAGTCATATGAACACTTATCTTGTATGTATACTTAAAATTATATTGTTAGACAAAATCATATAAAAATGGATAAAAATACGGCCGAGGCATTAACAAATCCTTAAACCATTTTCATTAAAATAAGACAGACGAGTTTAATATTCTTGTGGTCTGCAGCACTTTTCTGAGACACTCCAAATTATTTATTCTTATATCGAGTGATTTTTTAAGAGATTTGATGTAAAAAAATCACACAAAATTTAGAGATGTGTATGAAAGCTTTATTTAAGTCGATAAAACGATTTATATAATTCAATGTTTAAGATAGTATTTCAATTATTTTTTTTTTTAAGAAAAACTGTACTAAAAACGTATTGAAAACTTCAATTCAATTACTATTTTAAGCAACCATATAGCATTTTAACTCTTAAATACTATATTTTAAACAATATAAAGGATAATTAATAATACGTGGGAGCGCCATGAAATATTCTCGAAAATTCAATTGAAGGTGGAATTGTAAAGTTTTTCAATAAAATTCAACGAACTGGTGGACCAAGTGTATTTGACTCCTACTAATTCTATTTTTGTGTTGTATTGTTTTCCTGACTCGTACACTTTCTTAGCCACTAATCTACATACGTTTTTCATTATATTTAGGCCGGGCAAATAAGGTAGTCATTCAAGGGCGTCAACCTTTTGGCTCTGAATTGGAACATTTTAGATTATCAAATAAGAGTTTTACAAGTATGGAAAAAACTTTTTCGAAACGCTATTGTAGTTCTCTGTATCCATACGTGATGTTTAAAACTATAAATCGCAGGTGCATTGTAGTAGCATATTGCATTCCAAGCTATCACCCTCAAACTAGCCCGCATCTTCTATTGCGTTTTAATTTCTTGCAACAGATATCACACGTAATGATTCCCACAAGAAATTATAATGCAGTCGATGATAGGGGGGCTGCGAAAGTGTGGGAAACAATAGGCTATTATAGGGCACTTGCGATTTACAGATCGCTACCAACAAAAATTATCAATTTCAACCATGCATTGATCGAAGAACGACCAGACATGGCAAAGAATTTTTGCAACGAGACAATGCACCTGCACACAAATCAAAACCGGTTCTGAATACAATCAAAGCATTAGGCTGAAAGCTGCTTCCCTACCGGTAGGGAAGGGATTTGAATCCTTCTGTCTACTATTTATTTTCATCGATGGCACACGCATTAGCTGATCAGCACTCCGATTCCAACGAGGAAGCTGAGAATTAAGTGATAGCTTTGCTTTAAAGGACGAATAATCTTATTAGTGTGGAATTCACAAATTGCCACAAAGATGGGAAAAATATGTATGGCCAATACTTTGAATAAAATGGCTTTTATTTTTCCATTCAAAATTAGTCTTTTATTTTCACAAAAATTTCATACCGGTACATCTGGTAGTCTAATTTCATTTTCTTTTTATGAACATCACTGTTCATAACAATGTTGTTTGATTTACATAAGCTTTCTTCGACATGGTGACATTACAATTAAGTTGACACACAATATTCCTATTCTTTATGTCGTTAACACGATCATTATGAATTTTTACTACGATAATTTCATACAAATTTCAACTCGATAGCGATAATTTCACCATAGTGACAATGCCGCTCAAATACGCCAACAGACGTACTATGCTGTTTTAAGCATGGCTGCCTTTACCGATCTATTAACTTTTATTATATTCAGCCTTGTCATGAATATTCCCGGGGAAATAAGTTCCTTGAGAACTTGCTTTTCCCGGGAATAAAATCCTCCTATTCCGACCAATCAGGGAGAATAGTTTTCGGGAAAGGGAATTATAAACTAATTTTTAAAACATACTCAAGGATTTAAGTTATAATTTTTGTATCATACATATAATATAGACAATTTATTAAATTGACACCTATAAGAACTTGTGAAAAAAACAGAGAAGTATTTGTGTGTATTCAATTTGTTTAAAAGTCCGTCCTGCGCAATCGACTCTGTTAAATTTTTGTTGAACACAGGTAGATCCAACTAATAAAAGTGCAATAAAATATGCTGCTATTCAAAATTGGACCTGGGAGAGGTTAAAATTGGAAGAAAACTTGCAAAATTCTTAAGATTTTTTAATCGAAGTTGGTTTACGCTCATCATTCATTAAAAGATGTTATTCACAGGTAGATTTTAAAATGCTGCTTTTTATAGTAGGTACACAAAATGAAATACATTTACTGTCAAAATTTTTGTAGATTTCATCGTCCTTATTATCTCATTTCGGATTGCATTCGAGATTTCATCAACATCAAAATATTTTGATATTTTGAGATTGCATTGATGCAGATCTCAAGTTTTTATCTATTCATTTTTCAACCGTACTGCTCTTGTGATGTTATGCTATATATAAAATACCAGAACTTATATTGCTTTTATGGTTTCATTGTTGATTGCAGTGTGTGTGTCAAAACATGCAATCTGAATGCGTTGCATAAATGAATTTCATTGTGTCTACCCATTATAAGAGGCTAATAAAGGAGTAAACGAAAAATTTCTAGTTCATATTTAATTTCTACAAAACAAATAATTATTACGGTATATCTTGGTAACTATATATAAAACATAGAATCCTCAGATATATATCAAGGTACGACTTCAAACCTATTTGATATGGTCTTACATGTCGTTAGGCCTTTTTGACTGCTGAATAAAAATTACTTGATGTTATGACCTTTTGAAAACTTCTAAGAAAAGCATTTATTTTGAAAAAGAAGGCTACAAATTTCTAAAGACATAGGCTTATGCGCAGTAGCATTACCAGTAAAAAACTCCATTTAGATTTTTTTATTTGTAAGGCAACTTTTTGCATTTCAAGTGAAAATATTGGCAAACTGATGGTTAATACAAAGATTCCAAGAAAACTTTGATTGATTAAAGTTAAAAAAATGCAAAGACTTACGTTTTCAAGAACAATTCCCATATAATATTCTGGGGAATTATTTCCCAAAATTTTTGTTACATTCTCCCTTTATTTGACCTTTTCCCGGAGAACAGTTTCCCATTTACGAAATAGTTCCGAATCAGGAAAAAAGAGAACAATTTTTTTCAGAGCTGGGGAACTGAGAATAGAGAAAAAATTCCCAGGGAATTGTTGTTCATGATAAGGCTGATCATCTTTCAAAATATTAGATTCCCCTTATTCCAACGTTAACATGAATAGAGAGGTGGGTAGATGGACATAAAATCAGATAAAATTGGATTATATTTCTAACCACCATAGCTATGTCTTGACCCACAAATTATAAGGCAAATGAAACAATAATTATATAAATTTTAATTTATAAAATAAAAAAAATCTCTTTTTATTTATAAGAGTTCAATACAACCTATATTCTCTAAATTTCTCTACATAACTACCATAATTTCTCTATTTATGGTCTCGCAAGGCTTATGAAAATAAATCCTTAATAAATTCCACCAAAATTTCTATTTTTGTTTTTGGCTTCTCTTTGACAAAGAAAAGATTTTGAAAATATTTCCACAAACTATGACAGTACTCCCACAAACAATCAACATCAAAAAATGTCGAGAATAGCCAAGAGATTACTGTTATCAAAGTTATAACCGAAGCAATAGCACGTAATTCTGTAATAAAAAACGTCATTAAAGAAACACATATCGTAGGGACTTAGGAGCAAAAAAAAAGTCTTACCAGAATATTTTCTTAAATTTGGATTAGTTTTGGTATAAATCTTTAAAGGTTCATATTGTGGAAAGTCAACTGGTAGACCATAAAAGTTTTGCGATCGTAATGAATCTGGCATAAGGGGCTCATTGTAATTATAACTGTGAACTGAACGTCTTGAGTTTTTATTGGAAATTGTTGTGTTATTATAAGGCCTTGACTTATAGCTACTACAAGATGCTGATACTAAATTATCCGTTTCCGTTTGGGCACTTGTATTTTTAGTCACAACTCTTAAGGGCTTTGTAATTGCTCTCTCACTGTGTACGGAAGTGTGGCTTTGAACTTCCGCAGCAGAGTTGTTCTCCGTATTACGCGGCGTAAAAACTAAACGATGTTTCTTATTCACATTCACGGCCTAAAATATAATTATATATAAATGTGTAAAGTTTATGGACTAAATTTACCACCTTTGGTCTTCTAACCAATTTTCCACTACTTCTAGTCATACGTTCCTTTGCGGACAAAGAATAATCAGACGTAGTATTTTCGGATATTTTCTCCAATGTAGGTTCTGAAAATCTTGGACTAGGTAAGGTAAACGGATTAGAAGAATTTGTTCTAGGTGGACTTGCAATTTCCAAATCCAAAACATGTTTTTCACCAGTTTTTGTTACAGCAAATGCTCGTGGTATTTCCGTAGGTATTATGCTAAAAACCAACGAATGCATTCAACAAAAAGCAAATGAATCATTTGATTAACTTACGAATCTCCTATAAAATTAGTTCTTGATTCATGATTACTGGTCATGGTATATGGACTACGTTGCTCCTTGCGTGGGCTTAATTGTATTAAATTAATGTCTCCGCCATCATTTATAAAACTACTAGCAGCCCTTCTATGAGAGCTGTACATAACATGATGGGAAAGAAGTTAAAATATATTTCAAGAATTTTGATATATTTTCTAAAATGTTTCGTTAATACTAATTAATAACACTTACTAAGGCTTTGAAACGGACATTTTATATTTAATGAAGTTGATTTAAATAATAAATAGAAAAAAATATTTCCATATAAATATAATTTTTTTCTATAACTTGACAAATAAATTCTAATGAAAGAAAGTGTCAAATAGTTGAATTTGAAATTTTGAATTTTTTTACAATGAAACACAAAGAATGACTCAAATATTATTTTATTTATCATTGTTAATTAATGATTACTAGTGGACGTAGCGGCTGACACAATCAGCCGCATTTTAGCATCTAACATAATAAAGTAGTTATGTATAAAATTTAAAATTAGTTTTAAATGCATTTCGTTTTAAATTTTTTATACTACATTTTCTTTGAATAGATTTCAAATAATCTTTTTAGATAAGCTTACAAATATAAATATTTTCTCCAAAAATTTCTTTTTCTAAAAATCAAAAAAAAAGTTATTTTTATATGAAAAATAAAAAAATATACATACACACATACATACATATTTTCTCTTGTTATTATGTGTAGCGACACAAAAAGAAATGTGTTTTCTTCCTATGTGTTAGTAAGAAATTTATAGTTGTTTAACTCCCAAAGTACTGGACCGATTTAAATAAAATCGATATTGTGCACAGCTGCACAGAAAAAGCTTTAATCCTATATAAGCTTTAAGCCATATATATCTTTTCAAAATCGGTGCTGTAGAAGGGATAAAAAGAAATGTGTTAACCTATTAATTATATAAACAGATTACAAGCAAAATGACTAGGATTATATGCTAGGGTGAGAATGACATGCTTGCTTCAAGTAGCATTTAACATGGGAAAAACATGTAAACTACGATTAGATCTCATCTTATGGGCATATACAGACCCATATTGACATACGGATAACAAATACATCAAGGAAAGACTTAAGCGAGTACAGAGAACTGCAACGGGAACTGCCCAAGACCATCCATGGATGTGTTACCACTTCACTACCTATTGTCTTGCATATGTAACATGTGGGTACAGGAGCATTTTGATTAAATATACGCATAATTTGCCAGAAATTACTGACTTTAAGATGCAAGTTGTTTTGCACGTTTCTTATTTCCTCGAGAAGACGCTCGAGAAGGCAGTAATTGAAAAATGGTATTACTGGAGTACACTTCTACACAGATGGTTCTGAAATGAATAGTAGAGTCGGTGCTGTCGTTGTCTGCAAAAAAACACAACATTGCTGAGTCATATAAGCTTCCGTATCATGCCAGTGTATTTTTCAAGCAATTGAAAAGGCTGCAGAGGAAACAGCAGAGATATCAAGTATACTGGTGTAAAATAAGCGTCTTTTTCTGAAAATAAAACACTAATTTTTAATAGGAAAGTAAAAACATTTTATTCAAAGTTTTGGCTATAAATGGCTACACATTTTTCCCATCCTTCCGACAATTTGTAGATTCCAGGCCAAAAAAAATCATTCGTCTTTTGAAGCAAACCAATTAGTCATCCAATTTTCGACTTCATCGTAGGAATCAAAGTGCTGCTCAGCCAATGCATGTCGTATGGATGAAAAAAAATAGTAGTCAAAAGGAGCCAAGTCTGGTGTATGGCAGGTGGGGTAGCAGCTTCCAGCCCAATGGTTTCATTGTATCCTGAACCGGTTTTGCTTTGTGTGCAGGTGCAGTGTCATGTTCCAAAATTACCTTGCCGTGTCGTGTAGCCCATTCTGGTCGTTTTTTGATCAATGCATGGTTCAAATTGATTATTTGTTGTCGGTAGCGATCTCTTTTAACGCTTTCACTAGGTTTTAGCAGCTCGTGGTACACCACACCTTTCTGGTCCCATCAGATACACAGCATTGTCATCCTTAAGAATCGAAATGATTTTGCAGCCGAAGTTGATGGTTGTGCCGGATTAACCCATGATTTTTTCCAACACAACAAAAAAACTAAGTCTCGTTCACAATATATATTCCCTATGAACACATTTTTATCGCATCGTGTTTTTTGTCGTATCGTGTTATCAATAATTGCTCTGTGGCTTTCAAATGCGAAAATTATAACTTTTAACGTATGCAGCTCAAAGTCAATGGGCATCAATTAAAAAAATAATTTGTTGCAAAAAACCAGCGGATACAGCGGGCTTTTTACACACAATTTCCCGAGTAGAGGAGGGTAGCTCCTATTGTTAATAACGTTAAGGAATTTAATTCAGTTCATAATTGCGAATTAGCAGGTCAAACACGTGGTGTTAGAAAATCATGTTCTTAAGATAGGCCAATTTTTAATATAAAAGCTATTTCAACAAACAAATTTCAGTGCAAGTACTCCACAGGTGCGCAGCCAAGTATTAATCTGTTAAGGAAAATTTACGTTTTGGAGCCCAATAAGCGGTACTCTTGGTAACATAAATACTGTTAAGGTTCTGAGGAAAATAGGGTGAGTCTTTGATAGTACTATGCTCTGCACTATTATTTCCAATAATAAAAAAAATGGTTCACTGTTGAGCTCTCTATACTCAAAGCAATTGTTGGCTTATCGAAGATTGAAACTGTGAAAGATGGTGGAAGACTTAAGCATCTCACATGGCGCAGTGGTTTTTATTTTAAATGACCACAAACAAAATCATGTGAAAATTTCACAAGATTGTTTGTCATTGTTCACCAGCAATATGGAAGGGTTTTTGCGTTATTTTTTTAAGTTTAACATTTGCAAATAAACATTAAATTTTCAATTTATTTTAGGCAATGCCTGCATACATTTGAATAAAATTCACTTAAAACCATTGGCCCTCATATCACCACACTGATATTCTTATCTTGAACGCATCAGTTTGCTTGAAGAACATTTGTTGCATTTGTCACGAGAAGGACCTATCAAAACGAAAAATAAAGCGAATTTTCACTGTTTTGTTTTCACATTTTAATTAATTTTAATTAAAAATCATCGCACACAATGCTTCACAAACCTGAGAAGCGTAAATTTTACGTTTTTTTCTGCTCTTTTTGTTTTTGCATTTTTAACTTTTAAGACCAACACAAATAAGGCCGATGATATACAACCCTTAGTGGTAGAAAAAATATAAAAACAAATATTTGTAAATAAAAGTGGACACAGCAACAACAATAATAATATAAAAAAATAAAAAGCCTACAACATACAAGTGTTGACATAAGTGTGTGTGTGTAAGATTGGTTATGGGCATATATGCGTGAGAATGTACGAGTGGTACGGCCATCATCATCAACACATTTACATATGAAGTTTTATTTTTTGTTTTGAAAAGAAAGCAAAAATTTTACAAAAAAAAACGAAAACAATTCTAACAAAAACAACAACAAAACAAGAGAAATCTGAATTAAAGTTTAACAGGAAAAAAAATTAAAAAAATAAACAAAAACCAGCTTTTGTAGCGGACTTCCTCTTTCCATTGACTCTTAAGCAGTCTTTTATACACAAATTTCATATACGCAATGCATTTATGCATGCATGCAAAACTTAAACTTAAACTTACACACACAGTCAGTCACGCATTGTAAACAAACACACACACATACACAAATGCAAACACTTTTTAAACACAAACACATTAAAATAAACGATTTAAATGTTTAAAAGAATGCCAGGATATTTGCTTTTGGCTTTGTGTAGCATATATGTGTGTATGTGTTTGATGTGTAAGTGTGCATGTATTTGTATATGCATATGTTAGTATTATAATACCTGTATGTTTGTTCTGTTCTGTTATGCATGCATTTGTAGATTTTCTCTTTACTTTTTTATGTTTCATTGTGTTGCCAGAATACATGTACGTGTACATGCGTGGGTTGTGCAAAAATTTTAAAAATTGCCATTACTTCTCTTGGCAGCATATGATTTTCACAAAAAATCAAAATTTTACTCTGTTTGCTGCTGTTGTCGCTGTGATAGTTCAAGAAGTATCGTTCGTACTCCACCAGTGGTTTTAGATTGATCACGCCATCTTGAGCCTTACGAATTCCACTCTATTGCCATTCGTGTGACGTTCACCGTCACCATGGTCATTCCACCTTCATGCTCTTCGTCACTTGCGTGTCCATTGGCTTAATTCTTCAGTAATATTCATTCTCGCTGGAAGGTTGCAATACCTAAAAAGAATGCGGCTACTAACCTTAAAACTAACGCCAAGAAGCAGATTTTTAGGCACCCTCAGAACTTATGGAGAAATTATTAATCTCCACCTTAGCTAAGCGATCGTTAATACGGTTTCGTTAGGAGCCGCTCTACTATTGAAATGCTACCGCTGCCATTCTAAAGGTGGAATAAATCCGTTCATGGGTTTGGTAATAGTAGGTTTGTGTCTCTGGATATTTCCAATGCATTTGATAGAGTATAGTACGAGACGTTCATATCAAAATTTATCTCCTTTGATGCCTGTAAACACTTCTATCAACTTCTATCGAGCTTTGTCAGAGATCGCACTATAAAAATGGCTATAGATATGCTCTTATTCGACGAGTTCAGGATTAATTCAGGGGTACCACAGGCCACCTGCATAAATTTTAGGTTAGAAAGTAAATTGGCTTAAAAATAATTTTTTTTGTTGACAAATTCAGTTCTATTCATACCAATATAAAATAGAAATATGGGACTTAGTATGACGGACGTCCGCTTTTTGCACAAAATTTTGGACCTTTTCTCGTCAATGCAGCGCCGAATTTCATCTTTCGGCCCGATATTTCAAATGTCTCCAGAGAAAATAATCCAGCGGTGTTAAATCACAAGAACGAGGCGGCCAATCAGCATCGTGAAATCGAGAAATTTTGCGACCGGGAAATTTTTCATGCAAAAACTGAATGGTTTGGCTAACTGTGTGGCTTGTGGTGCCGTCCTGCTGAAGCCAAAGGTCAATTATGTCAACATTAGCCAATTGTGACCACAAAAAAATAGTTATCATGGTTTGGTAGAGAATTCACGATGGCGGCATTTCCTTGCTCATTTTCGAAAAAATACGGGCTGATGATACCGCCTAACCTCAAAGCGCAACATACGGTCACTTTCTTTGGACATATGGGTTAATTTTGTTCGTCTACATAACCACCTAATTGAAAATGCGCTTCTTCACTAAAGATGGTTTTGTTGAAAAATGCGTTGTTTTCGTTCAGTTTTTTAAACAGCCAATTCACAAACGTTTGACGGAAACAATCGTCGGCTGGCTTTAATTATTGAATGACTTGAGCTTTATAAGCGTGAAGATGAAGATCTTTATGCACAATCTTGTGCATCGTTTCTCTGGTGATGCCCAATCGTTGCGTAAATCGATGAGTTGATGATCCAGGCTCATTGTCAACACTTTGCTGTACAGCGGTTATGTTTGCATCACTACGGCCACTACGAGCGTATTGTTTTGATCTATTCCCAGCAACAGAACCTGGAGTCTCATATTTAGTGATTAAATTACGCACAGCGGTTTTAGAAGGAGCGTGATTACGAGGAAAAGCTGGTCGAATATTACGAAGTGATACAGTAAAATTTTCACCATATTGATAGTAAATTTTCACAAATAAAATTTTTTATTCAAGAGTGTAGCGTTCCACAGTTAAAATTTCTAGTTTTGTACTAAAAAGTGTCAAAGATTGAAAGATAAATTCTTGACATTTCATTATTTGACAGCTAATTTACTTCGTAAGCTCAAATTTGCTCACCCTGTATTTCTTAATTGCTCCTTCTTAATTCCAAATCTATCTACGTGTCGTTAGTAAATCTTTTCACCGTAAGCTGAGCATTTGCATGAAAAGAGAGAATATGCACAATACGCTCACAAGCGAACTCTACTTTAAAAATTATTTCGGAGCTTATTGACCGCGTACAGAAAAGGGCGAATGTGCTCATTACTGACGGTACGGTAGCCAGCTCTATTGATTCATTATCGCATCGGTGCAATGTGGCGTATGTTTCATTATTCTATCGATACTACAAATGTGTTCTGAAGAAATAAAGGTATTTATTCCAAATTATCACATATTCTTATGTAGTATTGGTATCTCTCGTAGAACGCACAGAATTTATTTTTTAGTTGCACGGTTCGTTTGTGGAACAATCTGCCACCAAAAGGTTTTCCTGTTATTGACTACAAAACTGAATTTAAGTCGAAACACTACTCCCACTTTTCCTCCTTAATATAACTTATTTTCCTAATACCAGAGTGGTAGACTCAAGTCAAAGAAACCTTCTAAAAACCACTTTCAGTCCGTAGCTCATGGAGATATTTGACTTGCGGTACAACTATTAGATATTTCATTGCAAGACGAGCTCTAGACTAATGGCTTGTAGTTCGCTGGGTACCTATTAGGTAGATCGATTAATAGTCTTTTTTCAAAAACCGATTTCTAAATAATTAGAAAAGTTTCAATTTACAAAAAAAAAAAAGGTTTTCTTCCCAATTATTGTTGCATTAGCAAATAAAGGTGATAAATTTTTGTACCATATTATAGTGTCGGTAAATACAATGTCTTAATATTTCATCCAGTGATTAATTTTTTACAGCGTATTTTGTAAGTTTTATTTGCCAGTGCCTAGAGATTACTTTGTATAGAATCAAGTTTTCCTTGTTGCACAATAACGTCAATCTTATAGACATATTTAAGGTAGTAAATAATTCCTTGTATCAAAGAGCCTTTTCAGCTTAGTATTTAATGACACTCAATATATCTAGATTTATGCTTTCAATTACGGTACCATCCTACAAAAAGTATGCGGATCGATTTTAACATGTTGGACAGATTGGGCGATGCCTACTTTGAACTTCAGTAGAGCTTATCGGAGCAGGATATCTTCTATGGATGAGTCAGCTGCTGGATCTGTTCTGGGAGATGACACAATCGCGGTCTACACCGATGGCTCGAAAGTAGAAACGGATACAGTGTCGGATTTTTACTCTGATGAATAGGACCTCAGTCACTATCTCAGACTACCCGATACTAGTTGGCCCACAGGTGGACCAATATCACCACTTGTAGAATATCGAGAATGCTTTGACCTTCTCTTTCTATGGAAAAAACTAGATCTTTCTTAGGTTTGGAAGGGGGTTGATCGGGCTTTTTGGATGTCGGAGCGCATGAGATACCCTGGCCATGGCTACTGTGGGAGCTGTCAGAATAAAGAGGAGAAGGAATCGGTACAACACCTTTGCGACTGTCCTGCTCTATGGAAGATTAGTCGTAGGTACTTGGGTGCAAGTCGCTTCCATGATCTGGACTGTCTTAGGGATGTGTCACTTTTGAAGTTGATTAACTTCGTCAAGGGTACCGGTTGGCTCAAATGAAGTAACTGATATTTTTCGGCCTTTAGATGAGGGCCTTATGGCCTCTTTAATGGGTCTGTCATTGTTGAGATGTCACAATGAGCTATAGTAAACTCGCGAAATGCTAGCGACCCATTTAACTTACCCTTCCTTTCCATCGGTTTCCAAATAGTATCACACTTCAGAGAACTCTATAGAAACATGCATGTACCACGTATTTAATAGTGTATGTTACTGTAGTATGTTAGGTAAGATAACTGCCTTTGAACCAAGAAATCCTCGGTTTAATTTCAGGCCAGACCATCTGACAATTTTCAACAGCGGTATCACCTCACAACATTACTACCGAATGGTTATAGTATTCACGCTATGAAAAACTTCACTACCTACTACATCTGTCATTCGAAGCCGGCGTTTGGAGATAATTTTCAATGAGTCTACTTGATCATCATTCTCCATATACAAAAGTTAATATTTACTTACAGAAAGTGAGAAAAAATTATTGTTTCTCATGCTCAAGTGTACATATCTACCATGGTTTTCACGTTCTTTGTGAGACGTTCAAGGTAGTCATGGTTAAAAATAAGAGTTTATATATTAAATTTGCAAATATACTTAAACGATGAGCATATCTGCAATAAAAAATATTAAAACGTATACAAATTATACATATTAAAATTTACCGGTTGTTCGTGTTAAAATAACCGGTTTATTCGACAAAACTAAAACGAACGGTCGAATAATAACCGTTCGGTCTTCCTAGTGGCTACTCTGAAATGCCAATACATTTCGTCGGATTCACTAAATTCATTTTAAATTGTAAAGCATAGTAGTGGACAAATCTCTGACATAATTCCAAACTTTACTATCCGGAGTTAACCTTTCATACATTTTCTATTCTAAAATTTCTCATTTTAACTTAAATCTTGGGTAATAGAAGATAATATGTTCCACCTATTATCGTAGAAGTAACAAGTTACTTTATCATCATGGTTGTACAGGCTCCGCCAAAAAAATTTTTTTTTTTTCTTGAAAATGCTAAAAAAAAATATTACTGAATATTTTCAAATTTCTTTTTTATTTGAAAGTACAATCCTTCCGGTTAATAATTAAAAATAATTTCATTCAAATGGCTGTCTCGGCTGGCCATGCAGTAGCCTACACGATCGGTCCAATTTTTAAGAACATTATCGATTGTGTGCAGGTGTATTTCACCAATGGCTTCACGAACATTGTCTTTTAAAGCGTCAATTGTCCCTGGTTTGTTGGCGTAACACTTATCTTTGATGGCACCCCACAAATAATAGTCAAACGGTGTCAAATCGCAGCTCCGAGGTGGCCAAACGACATCAGCTTGCGGCTGATAGTGCGATTTTCAAAAACAGGGCGCAAAACATCGAGTGTAGCTTCGTCTGTGTGACACGTAGCGCCGTCCTGTTGAAACCAAATGTTGCTAATATCCTCCTCTTCAATTTATGTGAACAAATATTCGTTCAGCATTGCCCGAAAACGATCGCCATTGACTGCAACGGCCACCCCTTGCTCATTGTCGAAGAAAAATGGCCCAATTATGCCTCTGGAACAAAATCTGCACCAAACAGTGACTCGTCTTGGGTGTATCGGCTTTTCAATGTGTGCGTGCGGGTTTTCTGTGACACAAACGTGACAATTTTGCTTGTTTACATACCCGCCAAGGTCAAAATGAGCATTATCTGAGATGATTTTTTTTGGCAAAATCGGCAAAGTAATGTCGCAATATTTCTCAGCGTTATTCAAGCGTATACACAACCATATTCGTTCAGCAGAAGGATAAATATAATTATCTGTCAAATCAGACATGAGCTAAGTGTTACCATTCACGAAATAAGCACTAGTTGAAAAAAAACGTTAGATGGCGGACCCATTATTTATAAAAATATTCTCAAAAATATCTGTGCCACATCAAAAACTGACTCATATAAAACCTACCCATGTTTGGACATTTCCGAAAAGCATCCATCGACCTTTTGTTGCTGTATTCCAGCATATTTTACTTTCATCTAAGCTCTTCTGCCTTTCTTCTAATCAGGCCTATCAACAGTCCTACTTCTATCATATACTCTTTTATACGTCAGAGCCATTATATCGGGTGGTTTTGTGCCGAATACGATTTTAATAGCCTCATGGGTTACTGTGCACGAATTGCACTCGCAACTCTGATGCAGCTTTGTCAAAACAAAGATTTTGCGGTCTTTGCATACGGTCTACTTTTTGACGCTAGTCCACATACAAATGCCACATACATTACTATTGACTTTGTAACTTTCGCCAATAATAGGCATCTGCCCCGACTTGGTTTACCTACATTGGCCACATTGATGGATAATGCTGTATTCAAGAGTGCAAATTTGTGACAAGGTTTCTTAACAATAATTTTGTGGTACAGACTTGCTTTTATCATTACGTCAAGAAATCTTAGTGATATCATTGTTGCATTTTTTCCTGCTCGTTATCAAAACATCTTCAGTTCTTCACTCAACTAGTTGTAGGCTTAACGCCGCAGGCCAATTTATTATCCGCGCTTCTCTACATATATCCTCAATCTGGTATAGTTCCTTTGCCACCATTGTTACCGCCATACCATCATAAGAGGCAGTTATCTGAAACTTCTTCGACATTTGTGGGCGCATGGTTCCATCGTATAGCATATTCCGTTAGAGTGGGCATGCTGGGCCTTGTGGTACGCCTCCAGTGACTTTATAGCGTTTAAAACCTTCAGCCGTGTCATAAAATAATATTCCTTCAGACAGATAGCTGTGGTGTTTCGACGACCAATTGCTTTGTACATACATGCGTTGAATATTCTAAGCTTTCTTCGTTTGAAAATTATTAGGCTTTTTCATACTAACTGTACATAGAAATAAATAAATATCTTCCGTGAGTCTTATAATAAAAACTTGTGGGATAGGCACACTGTATTAATAATAAGAGCGCCTACAGCTGCAAGCGTTTTGAAATTTTATGAAAACCAATTTTATACAAAGCAAAGCAACGGCTGCAGCACAGGGATAAAAATAAGTCTGTTACTGATAAATATAAGATGGTTTGCGGTAGAAAAATAACTTAGGATTGAGTTCATACTTATTAACATATACCTGTGCGTCGAAAAATGAATGCTTGTAAAGTGAAATAAAATTTATACTTGTGTAAGCATCAAAGAAAATTTATGAACTTTTTGTGATTTCAATGCTGGTTAGTTCGAAAATATTTATAAAACTTAACAGATTTTTTATACAACCGTCGCAATGTATACTACTTTACTGTGAAATATGTGCATGCATTCGTATTTTTGCCATTTTTTTTTAATTTGAATGAAGGAATGAAATACACGCGTACAATGAAAAATACCAGCCGACATTTACTTTACGCTTATGCAAATACCAACCGCTTTCGAAAGTGACCAAATGACCATGTAAACGCATATTTAAACAGAAATATTGCCTCTATGCCTAAGAGTGTGTGTATATGTATGTGGGAGTGTGTGTCTTTATAGAAGTATAGAGTAGGAGTTGAAAAGAATTTCTACAAAATTCAAACCGTGCATTGAGAATGAATAGCGCTTGTCGCTTATACAATCACAGATATTCAGTTACACTGTCATTTGGTCAATCGTCTTTTACATCAACTTGCTTACACAAACACACACACACAAACACACACACACTGTAATAAAAACTATTTCCAAAGTACGAGGAGTACAACAATTTTTGTTTGTTACTGTTAATGCGGTTGTTTTCAGTGGCAATTGGATACAGAAGAAATGCTGGTGCATCTACTAACGGTTTTTGTTTTGTATGTGTATGTGTATGCGCGTGTATGCCGGTATGCGTTGGCAAAGAGTCTAGATATGTATTTGCAATGGTTCCTCTTATTCTTTACTTTTTGCGTGAGGAAATCCAATTTTAAAACCCATCATCCAAACAATCTATTAATACAGTATGTACTCCGCCATCATGGTTGGATTATTACATGACATTCCTGTTAGAATTTATAGTACAAAGAGTCTATTGATGCGCACAAATCTAGAATTGAAACTAAAGTTTTAGTCCCGATCTAAACTGTTGAGTTTAAATTAAGATTTATTTACAACAGAGCGTAATTTCGGGTTTTCCAATAAGAATTATACTTCATATTAGAGTAATATGACAATTTTGATATTTTACTTGTTGACATATCAGTAGAAGAAGCTTTGACAATTGTTGCATTGAATTTAATTTCGTTCCCAAATATAACAGTTCTGATATTTTACTTGTTGACATATCAGTAGAAGAAGCTTTGACAATTGTTGCATTGAATTTAATTTCGTTATCAAATTTTGAGTTTTTGGAATGGATAGGATGGAGTGTTAGCTTTGTCAAGTTAAAGCGTTAAGTGCGAGTCAAATCCACGTTGAACCAAAGAAGAACATTGGCATATGAAATGGGATATACTTTTCTCCTTCTCTATCGATCAACGCCGTCAGAAATCGTTTGCAGGCCATTTGGTTTGAGAATAGAAACAGCATTAGCAGCATTTTTGAACACTCTTCAATAATTGTTTGGTGCGCTCTGATCCAATTTAGTACAGGTGAGTCTAGCAGTGAAGCAAGATTCTTCTTCAGTCTCTTTGATTGATGGTCGGAAGTGTGGAAGTCATATTATCTAGCAAATTCATCAGCCACACAATTTTCAGGGATATTCTGTTATCAACTCCACCCAACTTGAATGTCGTACGGGTGAAAACATAATAGCCTGAAGCCAGGAGTGTTAAAATGGAAGAAACTTTCACCGATGATGACTAAGTCACAGGGAGGTTTTAACCAATTCCTCCTCATCCGGACAGGTCCTACGCCAGCCTTGATCTGGGTAAGCTGTACGTTCAGGCATACAATGGCACTTATTCCTATAAACGCACTCTCATTTTGCTAGCTAAAGTAACAACGAAAATAACTTTTTGTTCTCAATAAAAGCTACCGTTACTTCAGTGACTAATATCAGTTGGAAATTGTAGTGCTTATTTCGGGAATGGTAACACTTAGCTCATGTCTGATTTGACAGATAATTAGTTTTATTCTTCCGCTGAACGAATATGGTTGTGTATACGCTTGAACAACGCTGGGATATATTGCGACATTACTTTGAAAATTTTGCCAAAAAAAAATCATCTTTTCAGATGAAGCTCGTTTTGATCTTGGCGGGTATGTAAACAAGCAAAATTGTCGCATTTGGGGCAAAGAGAAAAATATTGAGAAGCCGATACAGCCAAGACGAGTCACTGTTGCGGATTTTGGTCCAGAGGCATAATTGGGCCATTTTTCTTCGAAAATGAGCAAGGAGTGGCCGTTACAGTCAATGGCGATCGTTATCGGGCCATGTTGAACGAATTTTTGTACACAAAAATTGAAGAGGAGGATATTAGCAACATTTGGTTTCAACAGGACGGCGCTACGTGCCACACAGCCGAAGCTACACTCGATGTTTTGCGCCCTGTTTTTGAAGATCGTATTATCAGCCGCAAAGATAAGTGTTACGCCAAAAAGCCAGAGACAATTAACGCTTTTATTCGTGAAGCCATTGGTGAAATACAGCTGCACACAATCGATAATGTTCTTAAAAATTGGACCGATTGTGTAGGCTACTGCATGGCCAGCCGAGACAGCCATTTGAATGAAATTATTTTTGATTATTAACCGGAAGGATTGTACCTTCAAATAAAAAAAAATTTGAGCAAATATTCAGTAGTTTTTTTATAGCATTTTCAAAAAAAAATTTATTTGGCGAACCCTATAGTATATAAGCAAAAACATTTTTATAATGAAAGCAGCTACTAGATTAAGCTGGGAAATTATGCTAAAACAAAGAAATAATAATTTAATTCATTAATTATTTTTTAACTTTGTTTGTACAAAACAACTTTTTTTACCATCACTTTAAATCATGCGGTAGTCTGCTATTAATGGCAGTCAAATACTAACTTAATAGCGCAACTTGTTCAAAATTTGACAGGAGTCAACGGACATTTGCCTGTTAACAGAAGCAATGTTGCCCTTTCAGTTAAATTTCAAAAATTCACAGACTTATTGTCCTGGATTTAAATTTTCTTTTTATACATATGGAGGGCCACCTGTATTTAACATTTACATATCAAACGATTATGTCCGATCCAGCATGATTTGAAAAGGTTTTTTATTTTCATTTTACTGACTCGTTTTTTAATTTATTTTTTTTCTGTGTCTTGTAAATTTTTATTTCAATATGAACGAATGTCTGCATTGTTGTAAGTTGAATATTTGAGTTGGTTCATATGTGTGTATGTATGTGTTAACCATTAGCTATATATTTACATACAATTTCAAAAGCTTATTTAGTTGTGGGTTAAATACATTATCCCCCGGAAATAGTAACAGCATAAAATGACTCTCTATATACAAACTTGCTGCGATGCAAAAGGTGCTTAAAGTGCTATACGATGCGTTGACTGGTCGGCTGGCTGCTGCATTAATAGTCGTTTTGCATTGTTTTTGCTGCTTTAATTTTTGATGTTTAAGTAGTAGCGTAGTATTTGTTGGATTGTGGTGATATGCCTTTAAAGTAATTTTATTTTTCGTACTCATATTACAAAAAGGTTTAAACTGCTCACGCACTCATAAATAGACTGCCACAACATTTTCTATAGAAAAATATGATTTTTTTTCCTCTCTAACCGCTTTGCGTTTTTTTGTTTTCAGTTTCAATTTTGAGTTGGTTTTTTTCTCATACAATTGTAAGCCTTTTACTGCGGTATAAGGTTCTGTGTTCTTATAGTCGTCCTTATACAATTGTAATTTTCATTAACATTCGTTGCGTTTCTACAGAGTGAGCACCACTTTGCCCAGGACTTCAAACGGCAACAAAAATGAAAATAAAAATAAAAACAAGGGAACCTCAATGATACGCATAATGTCGTTACTTTTAATTGCAGTCATCAAAGCAAAATATTCAGCTTCAAAGAGAGATAAAGAAGGAAAACAAAACATTACAAATGCGTATCAAGACGCGCGTAAATTAAAAAAAAAAAAAATAAAACAATTGTTATTGTTGCTGTTTAATTTTTTTTTAGAAAATTTAATTAAATTTAAAATCTAGCACAACATTTCAGCAATTGTGCTATAAATTGAAATTGTAGTGCATCATTTGTGCTTTCTAGAAAGTCTAAGACTCAAATAGTTTTAATCTCATTGTTCTTTTTTAATAATTATAGTTCGACAAAAAATAAATAAATAAACAATCATAAAATTTAAACAAAAATACCATATGTACATATGTATGTATAAAAAACATAAAAATAATCACCAAAACAATTAACTTAGATAAGACTAATTGTGTTTGTTTCTTGATTTTTCCCATAATAAAAGACTGTTTGATATTTAAATAGCAATCGTTAACCCATTGCGTGATGCTTAATGCTAAGAATATTTAAAAATAAGTGTATTTTTTGAAGATTTTAAATTTTGTGAAAATACTTTGTTTTGCAACCTGGCCAACGATGTCGAGCGTTATCGTTTCGAACAACAAAAAACAGCTGATTTGCGGCACACTAATACTTTCTAGTCGATAGAAAATGAATGCAATCGACAACGCAAGCATTTCAATACAAAATTGCGGCTCACTATGTTGTTTTTCTAATGCTTGTACGAACACAAATGTCAAAGCTCTGGTATGCTTTTTCTTGTACCTGGATTTATTACTAGCTCCATACTACCTTGATCAAAAAGTTTTGGGAATAACCTCCGTGTGACGGTCCCATCGTTCCGATTTTAGTTTTTTTTTAGCGTCATAGCTTGAAATGTGCAAAAGCCACGTGGCTATCTATCTCTATGTATGTTGGCGATTCTTGTATCAAAAAATTATAATTTTTATTAAACATTTCAAAATAATTTTGAAAGTCCATTGGATCAAAGTCACTTATTTCTGTTACAAGATTATGTCACAAAGCTTTTCTAGTTGCTACCTATAATTTTATCCACTCACTTCGTTTTTTATTTGTTTTTTGATTTAATGCAATAAAAAACAAAACGCATCCAATTTTTTTTTCATGTTTGCTTGTAAAATTTTAAAAATTTTCCGAAATTTATTTTTGGGGTTTTATGATGTTTAGCAGTCAAATATTTATTTTGAATGACGGTTTGAGTGGCAAAAGTAAATGATGAATGAATTCGTGATTCAAGACAATCATTTAAAATTCACGAATTTTTGACTGTTATTCATGTTTAGTAGTATATACCTCACTAAACAAGCTAATACTGTAAAGAACATAAAAATACCTAAATTTTTTACATTTGAACTAACAGATATAAAATAGAGGATATGAGACATTTCCGGAACAAACTGTAGGCAATTAGGTATATAAAGAGGCAGATTTACCTACATGTCAGTTATCGTTTTGCTGTCATAAAATAAAGTCGTGCTTAAGCGGTGAAAAAGTGTTGTATAAACGAATATTAAGCGATTGTACCAAGATAAACTGTATAAAAGTTATAGTGTAGTAAACAGAAAAACTGTAAACAAGAACAAAATGGTGTTTATTTTATTTTAACGCAATTTAAACGAACTCAAACGTTTTAAAAAGGTTAAGACGTAACAATACGAAAATTATCAAGTCTGAAATCATATGCATAAATAAATTGACACCTTACTTTCTACACACATAATCCTTTACAATAGTTTTCTTTTCTAACTGACTAAATAATACGTTGCCATACTTTAATAAAACAATTATTTCTCAAAATGTGGTAATATTTTGTTATTTAATAAAAACCGGCATTTTAAGAACAAAGATCTTCAAGACATCATTTGGTTATTTTGGGAACATAAAATCGACAGAATGACGATAAACCGTCACATCTGGCATCGGTGGTTACTTGCATACGGATTTTTGATACTGTATCATATTTCAATGTACAATTTCGACATGAAAGCGCTTTTTTTATATTGTCAATTTATTTGTGGAATTAAAATATGGCAATTCAGTTATTTGTTTGGATTACGTTTTAAGTAGGGAACAGAATAGTAGCTGTAGTACAATGTAACGAGTAGCGCTACAAGCTGTCAAAACTTAAAAACGGGCATAACCAGTAGTGTGAACAGAATACGTAGTTGTAGTAGGCGTTGTAGTAGAAGCTGAACCGCAAAAATCGAAAATATAATTTTTGTAAATTTTCATCGAAATGGAAAACGAGCAAACAAAATATTTTATTAAATTGAATTTTATTGGAAGCAATTTTTTTATTTCTATCTGTTTAAAAAATATTTTCATGAATATATGCATTTTTAAACTAGGGTTACCATGCTTTTGAGTATAGTTTTATTTTAAATATGTTAAACATCAAATTTAATGTTGCTGTTGGATATGCATTTATTAAACAATTTGATGCATATATATTTTTTTTAATTCCATATTATTTTTGTTTCTAAGCGTTATTGACAACCATAAAAATGACTTTAATATTACATATATAATAATAATATTTCTAATTATAATATTTCTTGCTACACTACACATTACATCGTCAACTTCAGCTTCTATTATTCTGTTCTAGGCTTTAAACGTAAAGACAAGTAAACGATAAAACATAAGATAATGAGCCGCTGTTACGAAAAAAAGTGAGTGACTGCCTTTCGTTCGAACAAATTCTCCTTCGACATAGTGGGCCAGGCTGTTCGAATTAAAAGCTGTAGTCGAGATCTGTGACACTTTACACAACAACTTAAGGAGCTGTCATTGAGAAGCAAACTTCAATTTGACTCAAATCAATTCAGAGCATGGTGGTTATAAAAATTAGTTGTACCGATCCATACAAGGTAATGCTCCAAGATGCCTGTAAGTTTACGAAAAAGAAATTTTTTCGAACGTTCCCCTTTCACTACCTTACCCACCTTCACCCAACCACGGAGGGTTCGTGTCCATGGTTTAGAGGCACGTATACCGAACTGTAGCGGATACAAGCAAATAAATTATGGCAATAATAACACGAATAAGCTACAGAATTTATTTACTAGCTGGACATTCTGCGGTACATGTTTGGCAAGGCACAGTTACGATGGGATGCTGAATCCACGTGCTCTGCATCAAGGCAAATCTGGCCCCTGTATGATCGGGCTCGCTCGGAGTCTATTATGGGGACGCCACGACATAGCTACGAATTCTGGTGGCTATGATTACTGAACACTGTGTGGCTGGTGCTCACGCTAAGAGTTTGGGTCTGCCGTTCAATGACTAATATAGGTGTTATCAGGATGAGGAATAGGAGGAAACTGTCGAGCGTTTCATGTGCCAGTGTCTAAATCTTGCGGATAGCAGGACAGCTTTCCTTGGCAGTCCACTTCTGCATGCCATGTTGGGCCTGGCTGATGTGAGTATCAGCAGTTTCTCTTCTTTCGTGCATGTATCTGGTTGGTTCTGTTCGGACCGGAATGCGGACATGTAGGTACGCTTGGATTGCTGATATGGGCATCACAGTGGCATCAGTATTGGACCGGTATCTGACCACCCGTCGTAACTAACTAACTAACTAATTATGAAACAGCATATAAATTTAAAAATTAATATTAGAAAATATCCTCCCAGGTTCCTATTAACCATGCAAATTGGAGCTTAAGTATAATGTCTTTATTACGAAATTTAATTCAGTTATTTGTGGCCAGCAAAGCAGACTGTCTCTCACAATTTTCTTTTTCAGGATTACTTACTTATCGAACTTTTTGCTATCGACTCTGCAATATAATTAGAAAGAACCAGTTCTACAGATGTATAATTAGAAATCGTATCTGCATTGTGCATTGAATAAAAAATTAATTAAAAATTTAAAAGTGTTGTTTAAACAATGCCCAGTAACTAATTTGTGATAAACTTGAAGTCATATCTGATACAGTTATTTACAGATACATAATTACATAAAGAAATTCATACAATAATCGGTTAATTTTATTTTTTATAAAGATTAGAAATAAAATTAAACAAATATTCGTTTAAATCTGTTTTTTTTTTTTTTTTTGTTCAGATTTATACAAAGTAAATTGATGATGAAACGATAGAAAGAGCAAAAAAATAAGATTGAAAAAGAAAATCATATAAATAAATAACAAAACACCCAAACAAATAATCCGAAAAATAAAAAAAGTTAATAATTATCAAAGATAATCTCAAAAACGCATAGAAAGTTTTTTTTTACAAAATTTGACTTCAATAACCTATTGCCGTCTAGATTTATTTGTATACAATTTGTTAATAATTACAATTTAAAGATCAAAATATACTTTGTATAAACGCTCACACATACAACATAGCTGATAAGATTCTTTTAAGCGATGACTGCAGGGCACTACTTGGACTTGTCTTTTCCTGATTAAAATTGTTTCCATTAAAGTGAAATAAATTCTGCAAAATTGCACACAGTTCGAGAAAGTATACCAAACGAGAAAGTTTTAGCTTCAGTTTTAGTGAAGAAAAATGTTGAATATATTTTTAAGCCTGTTAATAACAATTTTAAGCTTGATTGCTTGCCTTTATGTATATTTAACATGGCATTTCGATCATTGGAAGAAACGTAAGATACCAGGACCTAAGCCAGTGCCTTTATTTGGTACATTTCCGGGTATGGTTAATGCCAAAAGAAATTTTATCTATGATTTAGATGAGGTTTATCGGTGGGTTTTAGATGTAAATTTATGTTTAAATTAAAATGAAAAAAAAATAAAAATTCTTGTAGGCAATTCAAAAATAAAGCGAAATTTGTGGGCGTGTTTGTGACCAGAAATCCCCAGATAATGATTTTAGATCCAGAAATATGTAAAGAAATTTTAATAACAAACTTTAAATGTTTCCAAGACAATGAAGCATCACAATGGGTTAGTGCAGAACAAATTAAAAATAAAAAGAAATTTTTAAATAAATTGTAATTTCAGATGAATCGCAAAAAGGAGCCTATATCGGGTAGTAACCCTTTCGCTTTACCGGCTGCTAATTGGAAAATAAAAAGAGCAGAAATTGTGCCAGCCATGACCATGTCTAGAATTAAAGGCATGTTTTCTATAGTGGATGTCATATGCAAAAAATTAATAAAATATTTAAAATATGAAGTTCCCAAAGGCCTGACAACCACCATAGATGCCAAGGAGGTAGGGCTTAAACTTGTACTTTAATTTATATGTTCAACAGTTTTATTGTCATTCAACTTCCCTTTAGATTGCCTTACACTTTACCGGTGAAGTTGTAGCCGATGTGGGTTGGGGCATAGAAGCTGGCAATTTTATTATGAACGACACAAGTACACCCAAAAAGGATACTCCCTTTCTCAGCATGTCTAAGCAAATGATTGCTCAGACATTTAATGCTTTTAAATATTTTTTCATTGCTGGCATATTTCCTATAGTGCGTTACCTAGTCTATGTAAGATTTTTCCCCGAACTAACAGATCGTTTCTTTTTGCAATTGACCAGTTCGGCTTTGTATATGCGAAAATCAGCAATAAATGCGCAAAGACAGGATTTTTTGCAGCACATGATAGAGTTGCAACAGAAAAAGGGTCTCAGCGAAACAGAGATTGTAGCTCATCAATTAACGTTGCTATTCGATGGCTTTGAAACATCTGCTACATTAATCAGCCACTGTTTATTGTTGGTAAGTTATATGACACTTATGTATACTCCTCTTTTCTTGCATACTACTCCACTCTCTTAGTTGGCTCGTTATCCTGAGAAACAGCAAAAGTTACGTCTGGAAATTAAACAACATTTGGATGCAAATGAAAATTCCATAGATTTCGATGAGTTAATAAAACTACCCTACTTGGATCAATGTCTAGCTGGTAAGCTTTTTTTAATGCTCTCTCACATACTCTATCATCAGCAATTCTTTTAATCATTTGTTTGTGTATTTTCTGCACAAGAAACTTTACGTATCTTTACTCCTCTACCGTTTATGGCCAAAGTATGTACACAGGACTGTGAGTTTGTCAACAATGATGGTGTTTCTCTCAAAGTACAACCTGGAGATGTTTGTCTCATACCATTGCATTCAATACATCACGATGAGGAATACTATCCACAGCCTGAGGTATTTATGCCTGAACGCTTTGATGAGGAACATGGTGGTACTAAAAAATTTAAAGATATGGGTGTCTATATGCCATTTGGTGATGGTCCAAGAATATGTATAGGTAAGTAGTAAAACAGAAAATATTATCTTCTCTCTCACATATAAAATTTAAAATTGCTGTTGTTTTTTTCACTTTCAATTTCTTGCAGGTATGAAATTCGGTTTGGCCCAGGCTAAAGCCGCTGTAGCTGAGGTAATTAAACACTTTAGTGTAAACGTTAATGAAAGGACACGCAAAGATAATTATCAGGCTGCAGATGGTTTTATAATCGGTTTAGATGGCGGCATATATCTTGATATACAACAATTGTAATTTATAATTTAGACAACTCACTTATCCACTACCAGTTGTAATGGTAGCATTTTTAGTATTAAAATAAATTAAGTTTTCTATTTTCTTGAAAAAAAAAAAAACAAAAAAAATGTTTAGTTGTTGGAATTTTTTATTTTTAAAGACGACAAATTTTGATGTTCTCACAGAGATCTTTTTTCATTTAGGAAATAAAAAAGAAAAACAGTTTTTTTAATTTCAGTAAAAAAGGAAGTTTAATTTCATATACGAGTATGTTTTCGATAAATTTCATTTGGCTGACCGAAATACGACCAATGCAGAACTCTCAGTTCTTCACGACCAAAGCGTCAGTAAATCATTTGATATCAACGCTGAAGTAAAGCAAGAGTGTCTGCTATCGTGCTTGATAATATCAGGAATACAGTCTGTTCAGATAGAAGAGGAAATACATGTTGGAGTAGCTTATGCCAGTTCCAGGATTTGAATTATGTGAATAATGTTCGCCTAGAGCTTAATATGGCATTCAGACGAGTGCAATCAGCACAGAGATACCCACATATATCCAGACAAACCAAGTTCTCAATATTCAAAGCATGTACAAAATCAAAGCTGTTGTACAGCAGTGAAACCTGGCTAGTATCGAACACCATTATGCAAAGTCTACATGTATTCAACAACATTTGCCTTAGTATTATATTGAGAACATTAGCAGCACTTACATCTGTAGTCTTACTAACAAGAGACCTATACTAAAATAAAGAAAACATAAAATAAAATGAAGGTGAATCGGCCATACCAACAGAAAGAAGCCGGTAAGGAAACGCTTAAGTGATTTTTTTTTTTTTAAAGAACAAGATAACGTGGTGGACCAAAGAACACCTGGTGAAGTATGGCACTTCAGGACAGTAAAATCGTATATAAAAAGTCGCAAAAGCAACAGTAGCAAATCGAGAGTGTTACTTTTTGGAAACCACGGCGTAAAAGGGACAAAACAAAATTAGGGAGAAATCTTAAAAACATTTATTTTTGTAACAAATGAAACAGACCCAGCTCTAGATATTGGCCCACATAAAATAGTCCAACGGTATTGCAGCTTCTTGGTGACCGCTTGCCATCAGAATTTTGCCTAATTAAACAGCCATCAAACGTTTGACGTAATAAATCGATTGTGACATAAGATGTATGGCAAGTTGCACCATCCTTTTGAAACCAAACATCGTTCACATCAATACGATAAAGGGCGGGCACAAAAAAACCGGTTATCATTGTACGTAATGGTTGCGAAATATGAAATATGAGCCAGTGATGCCTCCTCTCCACAAGCCGCAACAAACAGTCACTCGTAATGGGGTGCATTGGCTTCTGTAAGACCACGTTTGGGTTTTCTGAGTCACAAATACGACAATTTTGCTTATTAACGTACCCACCAAGTTGAAAGGATTAGTTTTGTAATTATTATTATTATTATTTTATTTTTTTATATGAAATTTCCGACCAATTGTCTTTGTTTTGGAAATAAATCCCAACGATGTTCAGGCATAAATCGTTCAGTAGAGATAATATACTGAATTTTGTGACAGAATAGATTGACATGAGTATTGTCAGAAACGAAGTAACCACTAGCTCAAATTTTAGATGGCTCACTCGATATATAAAATTATAGAAAAAAGTCTTACTCCCCAACGCAATATTTTAAGAACCAGTGCTTCTGTCGAGGAAAAATTGAAAATATAAAGCTTCAATTATCTTATAAAACGAGACAACAGCATAGACAAAAAATGGCTAATTAATATGGATTGCCAACAGTACCATCGATCCATATCGTCGACGAATGCTAAACGATTTTTTGAACGCAACGAGCAACAACAGAAGCATAACATTGGGACTTGGTAGCCGACTATGCAGGCGAAATATGTCTTCTAACTAATAGTTTGTACTACACGGTGAAAAACATCCAAATTATAGAGACAGAAGCTGCAATTTTCAGAATAAAAAAATATAAAATGGAGTTAATGAGAGCGAACGTAACACGTAACAAACCATTTTCCGTCCAAAGCATCCAACTTCAATCACACACTCACAATCCGCAAGGTACAAGAGGGAGGTGACGGTCCGGCTACACTTAGCATAAAAGATAGATATACAGTGTATATCTATCTGTATTGTTACGAGAATAAAAACTCCGAAATTGTAGAATTTTTGTATATTTTGTGTCATCTTGTCAATAGCATACTTATTTGTGTATATGGCAGCACTGCCAATTAAATCATCCCTGGGTAACACAATCTTACATGCTTAAAATTAGCGGATAGGAGACATGAGATAATTTGAGACATTTCCAGAATTTTCCAAACTGTAAGCAATTAGGTATATAAGGAGACTGCTTTGCCTACGTAGTCTAGTTATCGTTTGACTGTCAATAAACAAAGTTGTGTTAAAGTGGAAATAAAAATGATGTATAAACAAATATTAAGCATTGTATTAAGAAACTGTAAAACAATAAAAAAGGCGGCTTTTATTTTATTTTATTTTAACGCAATTTAAACGAACTCAAACGACTTAAAAAGGTTAAAACGTAACAGTATATTATACAGGCTTCGCGAACAAGAAAAAGGCAAAATGATATTAACCTTCTAGGGCCAAATTTTTTTTCTGGATTGAGAAATTATTTCCGGGTTTGATTTGTTTGGGTTTTATAGCGCCGAAAACTTAAACCGCCTCTAGTGGCGGCATCTTTCAAGCATTTGAAAGATGTATCAAGGTTTCTTCTCCCAATTCTGGTTTAGGAAGTGTAATCACGGAGCTATCTAAGTTCTTTTGGTGACATAAGATTTTGTTAAAATTGTGAGATTTGGGATCTGTGGTGCAAAATGAGGCAATGTAAGTAAAATTTGTGTAAATGTTCTCATATCTTTCAGCTTTTCTTACAAAAGGAACACTGTTTGCATTTTGTGATTCAATATTTTGTCCTCTGTTAAAAAACTAGTAAGCATTACTTAACTCGGTTCTCTTATTCAGAATATACCGACCTATTTAATTCAATTGCATTGCGTCACTGCCAGAAAATACCGAACTTACTGTGCATTAGTAGAAAAATATTTATTTGTTATTATATAGCATGTTTTTTATAAAGGTATAGAACTTTAAGTTGGCATTACTTTTCTAGATGGCGACCGATTTAACAGCTGTCAAGTGATTTATTCTTAGTTTGGTTTAGCAATTCATCGTATATAGACGCACGCCTGAACAACGCTTGCAAAAAGTGCAATTTTAATTTTTCATAAGTGAAGTTCTTTTCAATTTTCAAGTTTTTCAATTTTCATAAGCGAATTTTGTTTAGCGATAAAGCTCACTTCTGGTTGAATGGCTACGTCAACAAACAAAACTGCCACATTTGGGGTGAAGGTAATCCTCAAGTGTAAGTGGAAACACCGTTACATCTAGAAAAACTGACTGTTTGGTGTGCTTTATGGGCTGGTAAAATCATTGGTCCGTACTTTTTTAAAAACGATGGTGGCCAGAACGTTACAATCAATGGTGATTGGTATAGAGCCATGATTACTAAGTTTTTCAATCCTGAATTAAAATAACCATGATGTCCAGGAGATGTGGTTTCAAAAAGACGGCGCAACATGTCACACAGCTCGTGCCACAATAGATTTATTGAAAGACACGTTTGGTGATCGCCTAATTTCACGTTTTGGACCTGTGAATTGGCCTCCAAGATATTGTGATTTAACACCGCTAGATTACTTTCTGTGGGGCTATGTAAAGTCATTGGTCTATGCGGTCAAACGCTTGACCCTTTGGAAGACAACATACGCCGTGTTATTGCCGATATACGGCCACAAATGTTGGAAAAGTCATCGAAAATTGGACGTCCAGATTGGACTTCATCCGCGCCAGCCGTGGCGGTCATATGCCAGAAATCATATTTAAAATGTAATGCCCCAAGATTATCTTTCGGATAAATAAAATTCATGTCCATCGAATGATCTATTGTTGTTTTATTGCAAATTAAAGTTCTATACCTCTATAAAAAACACCCTATACAAAATAAAAGTAAAGTAAAATATAAAAATTAAAAGTCAAATGAAGCCCTTATCTATTGATTTAAAAGACGCAGTTCTAGAAAAGGCTAAAATTGCGATTCAATTCCGCTGATCTTAATAAAAAAAATTGCGTTTTTTCGAGTTGAATCGCCGTTTTTAGCCCTTTCTAAATCTGCGCCTTGTTTCAACTATAATACTACCTTCAGGCTGAATAATATTCTGCACTGCCGGCGCATTGCGTTTGTGTTTTTCTAATTGAGGAGTAATTGAATCAATCGAAGTAGAAAGGGTAATGACGCGTGACTTCCGTTTGAAGTAACGCAAATCAGTGTTACCAGCATTTAATCTGACATATTCGCCGCTCTATTTATCACCTTATCAAATTCAACGTTGATAAGGCGCTTGGTCTCTTAAGCGTCATCATCCAAATCGTCTTCCATATCTTTTTCTGCATCAGTATCTCTCTCGAAATTCATCAAATACAGATTTTCCCAATTTCTTCATCAGAAATGACAGATTTGATTTGTCAACGTTCCATGTCTATTAGCCACAATTCTTTAACTTATGAAATGTTTCACTTCAAACTTCACCTAATACATACATTTTTGTTGTTGAATTGTATTAGGACCGCCTTTAAACGGGCTACCTTGCAAGATCAATAAAACCTTGTGAAAAGATCTTTTTTTGCTTTCTTAACACTATCAACGACACTCCAATATATATTTTTTTAACTTTGACCACTTTTAATATTTTCTTTGATTTTTTGAAATTCAAATTTTTGCAAAATAAATAAATTTTTGCAAAATAATTTCACAATTTTTCAGCTTTAAACGACCATAATAGCTGCCCAAAGCATCATCATATATTGCAAATACAACAAAACTAATTTTTGGATTTCCTCGAATTAAATAATATACAAAAAGAAAAAAATATTGGAAAGAGAATAAATGAGCGTTGAATTTAACCCGTTTACAGGCGGTCTTGGGTACCAGAGGGTCAATAATCTAGCATTAAGAACAATTAATAGAAAAATATGAAAAAAATATAAAAATGGAACTAAAAAGTAAGTTACTTTTCATAGTTGTCACATATATTGAAAATTCATTTTGGTGATAATATTACTTCAAGAAGTGCTTCCGTTTCAGGGTCTTCTAAACACCTCTCGATAAGTTTCTTTGCGGTTAGGTTATGTTAACCGCCCAACAACTCTTTTTAAATTTTGAAAGCCAATGAAAAGAACAAATGAAAAAATGACATAAGTTCATGAAAAAATTATCTAAAATGAGAAAGACGGTCTACAAAATCGCGGTGACCAATTATCAGTTGTCGGAATTTCTTTAGAAAGAACGTAAAAACTGGGTTTAAGCTATTAATTGTTTTATGTTAGACTAGATAATTATTCTTAATTATTATCTTATCTTTTATATTAGTTATCATTTTTTACACTATTTCCCCATTTTATCCTCTTCTGGTACAAATCCAAGCACTTAAGATAGAAATTTCCGGAATGATAGTGTAGTTATATACAGTCTTAAAAAAGACATTAATTAATTTTGATATAGTATATGTTCTAAGTTAGGCAAACTTGACGTTAAGGTGTGACTCACAACTGACATCGTGCGTGTTGTTTGGACCATTCTTTGTATAGAGATAGCTTGTACCTGGTATGCTTTGAGCAATACCCGTTTTTCCAATCTTTCCCAGTTTTTTTGGTGATGTGGATAAATAATGAAGCTTTAACTGTTGTTCTCCACATATAAATAATGTCATTTTAGCGTGAATCGAAGGTGCCACGCCTACTTTTCCAATCTCACCCAGTTACTGACTGATTATGTGCATTATTTACGATGTTTTTTTAACACAAATTAGAAACTCGTACTATTACCTTTCTCAAGATATACTAAAACCAAATTTAAAAGCTTTAGCTTTAACCGCTTTCAAGATATCCAAAAAATAATATTTAGTTTGTATAGCAGCTACCATGCCAACTTGTCCTATTTCTCCCACTATTTAACCGTTGATTTGTATTGACGATGAAGTCATTCAGACCAAACTCAGCAGCTTTGGCTTTAACCGTTCTCAAGATGTATATAAATAAATATTTAGTTTGTATGGTATGTACCACGTCCACTTGTCCAATTCTGCCGCCTTTTGATTGGTAATTTGTATTGACTATTAAGCTATTTGGATTATATTTAGAGATTTTACTGCTACCGTTTTAAAAATATACACTAATAAATATTTACTCTGTATGGGCGTGGCACCGCCCAGTTAGAATTTTTTAAATTTATATGGTTTATAGTGCCTTCCAGTCGACATACAGTATCTCTGTAAAAATTTCAATAAAATCGGTTCAGCCGTTTAGCTGGCTACAGACTTTAAACTACCATACAAACATAAATATATTTTTATATATAAAAATTGGAACGCTCTAATGAAAGCACACTTTACAAAATGCATATACATTTCTTACTCTAACTCAGTATTAATCTCTTCGTTTTCATAAATTTATTTTATTGTCAAAGTGATAAGCTGACTTTGTTTAACTGCTTACTGCAGTAAGAGGTTCTATTCACTTTCAACTGATAAGAAAACGAATGCGTTTGCTTTTGTTGCTGATGGTGGTGCTTTCAAAAAATCATAGATGTACTCGCGTTTTAAGCAGCACATTATTTCATTCAACGTCATTCATAATTTGAATAAGTAAAACAACGGTTGTAATAAAAAGCCATGAACGGTATACTGACATTTATTTGTCTAATATTTTCAATAATTTTATGTTTTATATTGGCGTTGTATGTCTATATGATATGGCATTTTGATTATTGGATAAAAAGAAAAATACCAGGCCCGAAACCCAGGCTATTATATGGCACATTTCCGGGTACAATAGATGGTAAAAGGAATTTTATTTATGATTTAGATGAGATTTATAGGTGAGTTTAGAAAAAAAAAATTATAAAAAAGTTCAAAGACTGATTTCAAAATATTCAGAGATTTTAAGCATAAAACCAGATTTGTGGGCGTTTTTATGACACGCTGTCCTCAAATTATGTTACTCGACCCGGAATTATGTAAAGAAGTTTTAATAACAAATTTTAAATGTTTTCAAAATAATGAATCTTCTATAAGGGTATGTAAGAGATATCAAGCCAATAATAAGTATATTAGATTTGAATTTAATTTAAACAAATTCTTGGCAGACAGATCGTGTTAGAGAACCCATATCCGGCAGCAATCCATTTGTTTTACCTTTTGCTGAATGGAAAGTAAAAAGACCAGAAATAGTACCTGGTTTGACTTCGTCAAAGGTAACAAATTATAAAATTCATTTTGAAACCTCTAACAAAACTGTATATTTTTAGATCAAAGGCATGTTTCCCATCATAGACAATGCTGCAAAGAAATTCAAACAGTATCTAAAAAATCAACTAGAGAACGGAAACAGAACTATTAACGCCAAAGAGGTAATCTCGAGAATTTTCAACGCATTTGTGTTCTTTAAACAAAATGTTTTATAAAACACAGTCTTTTCCAGATTGCTCTTAAATTTACCGGCGATGTTGTAGCCGACATTATCTGGGGCATTGATGCCGAAAATCTCTCAACTACCAAAGATGTGTCACAAAACAAGTTCTCAGTATTCAACATGTCGAAAGTAATGATTGCTCAAAATTTCCATGCATTTAATTATTATTTTTTGGCAAGAATTTTTCCCATCATCAGACGTTTCTATTATGTACGTTTCTTTCCCTTGGAAACAGATCGTTATTTTTTAAATCTAACACGTAGAGCTGTGGAGTTGCGACAGGGTCAACAAAATTCCGCTCGACAAGATTTTCTACAATATATGGTGGAAGTTCAGCAAAGGAGAGGTATAAGCGATACAGAGTTGGTGGCTCATAATTTAACAGTCTTATTTGATGGATTTGAGACATCGGCAACACTTATTAGTCATTGTTTACTGTTGGTAAGTAAATTAATATCTGATGCTGTCTGATGCCCTGAAAACACAAATTATTTTTTTTTAATGTTGGCCGTCTTTAATATTGCATCTTGACGACTGCATATCTTCTAAAAAAATACTATGCAGGAAACGGTGAACAAAACCAATTTTCTACATTCGTGATACTCAGGATTGAGAGTAGGTCTACATAGGATGAGCTATCAGATTCAAAGTAATTGTGGGGCGTGAAGGGAGAAATTCAAGACCTTCAAATACTTCTCTGTAGATGCCCTGCTTTTACTGTGATTACGACGGCTCACTTCAGACGCTATCTAGTCCAAAGGATCTATCTAATTAAAGAATCCCTTAAGATAGACCTGGGTTTTTTTTGTCTTAGACCTATTGGTATTAGCTATAAGCTATAATTTTTTTTACTTGAGACTGCGCAGCTAGACCCCTTCTACATATCTAACCTAACCTGCAACATTTAATCTTGATTCTTTTGAATCGGTAAGACAATTGGTCTCTTGCTTTAGCAACATAATATTTTAAATGTACCTTTCGAGTACCAAAGATCATAAGTGCCAGTGACCAGGTCATTTGCAATCATATCATCATATGTTACAGACACAATTAAACAATTTTAATGCAAGTACCAGCAAATCTTTAAGAACAAAACTTATTTCCCAACTGAGTTATAAATAACTCCGAAACTGTTGAAAATACAAACAAATGTTATTCAAGTAATTTATAGGAAATTTCGTTACTAAACATCTGTTGGCACTGGCATTAAAATCGGTCAAGTCGTTTTCATATATTGACTACCGTATTTTGGGCGAAAAATTTACCACGCCCAAAAAAAAAAAAAAATTGAGCCGTATGGAAAAAAACTGAAAACGCATCAAAATCATTATAATCCATATAGATTTATTTAAAGGCTTTTTTTTGCAGCAGACCAGTGTAATCAAAGATTTTTTTCTTCGTTACTTTTCTTGGGAGCATATTGGGTCCACAAAACATCTTTGCCTTGTTTCAGTTTCTTTTAGCCGTTTGCCATGTAATTTGCCTTCGTCTGCCTACTTTTCGTAGTGATAAGGAATATTTGGTACTTATGTTATTTTCTTTTTTTCGCGGTAAGTGGCGTTGCCAGACCTTCTTATGATGTTTTGTAGTTGGTGTTGAAATTTCTGTCTTACAGGAGGGTCAGGGAACTTCTTGTGTGGATGACCTGGGCGGGATCGAAGTTCCTTAGGTACTTGCAATTAATAAAAAAAATTTCCGTCATTGCCGGAATCGAACCTGGGTGCTGATTATATATGCAAGCACTTGTAACACTACACCCAGCCAAATCGTTCTTATAAGGAATGGAAAAATAATTAATCACTACATTGTAAAGTTTAGATAGATTGGGCGGGTAGCCAGACAGTGCATTTGGGTCCATATGCTGTGATGCCCATAAGAAGGTTCACTACAGGAAAGAAGGAAAACTACATGTACGCTTGCGGGTCCTAATTTTCTAACTAACTACACACCGTCTTTTTCTCATCCTGTCAACATTAAAAAGCATATACACCAGCTAACCAGTAAGAATAGCCACCAAAACGACAAGGCACTATTATAACAGACTTCAATCAAGCCCAATCGTATGGGGACCAGATTTGCCGCGGTACAAAACAAGTGGCTTCGTCTTCCCACCGCTGCTCTGTCCTGCATGAAATGTCGATCTGACAAAGTGGTCAGTCTCATCAGCACTCAGAAGAGAGCCAGTTCATACGCTACGCAATTTCTCTGGGTGTCAGAGTAACACTTCACAAAGAACTTTTTTGAATTTAAAGTGAACAAATTTGTTGAGTGATTGATAGCGACAGGTGGTTAATTGGTGTCCTGTTGGCATTACTCTAAAAGAAGTAGTAGTATCAATTTTACATGTTTTTGTAAGAGCAACATAGTTTGGAATAGGGCCCGAGTGGCAAAATTTATTGCTTTTCGTATTGATTCCCTCGATTTATATCCAGCTTTCACAGAGATCACGCCATACGAGTAGTACTAAAGGCGTTTTCATCTTATACGACCTTAACTCAGGTATGACCAAGAAGAGAAATTTGTAGTGTAGTAATGAATTTTTGCTGTGTCCGTTAAAGAGAGAAACTAAAAAGGTAAACAACAACACTAGCAAACAATTTTAAAAAACAAAGCGACGTACGTCTGCTCACATTGACACCTATTCCACAACCAAATAAAATATGTTGTTTTATATAATTGTTTTATATAACTGTAGATAATTCTCAGCCAGATAAGACTCGTGCGAGCTTATCTGTTCATACCTTAAGTAGAATACGACTTAAATTTTTAAGTTAAATTGTTTATTTTTAAGAAGATTCATTTGATTAACGGCTAAAATCAATGCTTTCGGTCTATGGTGGTGTAGGAACCTGTTTCAAGTATTAATTTTTTTTTAATCTTTCAATAGCTGGCACGTTATCCCCACACTCAACAAAAACTAAGACAAGAGATTCAAAACCATTTGACAACAGCCAATTCGATCAATTTCGATGACTTGGTTAAACTTCCCTATTTGGAACAGTGCGTAGCTGGTAAAACATTGAATTTAAATATAAATTGCAAAAAAACCGTCTTATTAACTTTTTACTTATCTTTTCCTGCCCGCCCCTTTAGAAACTTTACGTATCTTTACTCCTTTGCCGTTTATGGCCAAAGTCTGTACACTACCTTGTGAATTTGCTAACAACGATGGTGTTTCTCTACAACTACAACCTGGAGATATTTGTCTAATTTCTCTGCACTCTATGCATCATGATGAAGAGTTTTTCCCGCAACCTGAAGAGTTTATGCCAGAACGTTTTGCTGAGGAGAATGGTGGTACGAAAAAGTATAAATATCTGGGTGTATATTTACCATTTGGCGATGGTCCAAGGATATGTTTAGGTTTGTATCCAACATGTTCTGGCACATTAAATATTTGCAACATTCGTTGTTTGTTTGTTATGTGTAAATTGTAAATGCTTAGCTGGGTTTGGTGCTGGTGGTTGGTTCTCTGAGTGTGCAATTAATACTTTTTTCACTTGTTTTTTTTATATTTTGGTTGCAGGTATGAAATTTGCTTTATCACAAGCCAAAGCAGCAATTGTAGAGATAATTAAACATTTTGAATTAACGGTTAATGAAAGAACGCGCAAAGATAATTATCAGTCTGCCGATTCCTTTATGAGTGGCTTAGATGGTGGCATATTCCTTAACATAAAACAGTTGTAAAATTTCCAACTACAGAAGGATGTAAATTTAATTAAAAATTATCTTCTCTAAAAGGGAATTATAATATTAAAGGAGAGCATAAAAAACAAAAGATAAAAGCTAATGGAAGTGAAAGTGGCATACATATACTATAAGGGTGGTTCCACAACGTCAACTCTTAAAAAACCTATTTAATCAATTGCTTTAAATATTAAAAAATAAAAATAAAACGCATTGACTTAAAATTACTTCTATCAATCGCTAGTATCTCTGTAACAGGAAAATTCTTCAATTTATTTTTATTTGTAAATTAAATTAAAGAAATGAATGAAACAATCATTCTACATTCGTTCATTCATAGGCAATCATTTTAAATATCTTTGCAGACAAATACTTTCAATCTTAAATAAACATGTTTTCCCATTACTATCATCATCTAATCATCATTAGAAAGAAGTATTTAATTTTCAAAGCAACTTAAGCATTTACATTTACTCTGTTTGCTTTATTCACCTATCGTTTATGGGGGGAACGTGTGGCATGTATTGCATGTACATGTACATGACAGAAGTGAAATAAAACCTCCGCATAAAGACACTTTTTTTCTTTGTTGCTGATTTACTTACAATAATCATACATACAATGACGTTTCTAGCTTTTACTTATGAAGAAAAAGTGGTTGTGGCAACCAAGAAAAAATCGGCAACATAAGTGGCAATAATATCGAAAAATGCCGCAACACACATGCACGTGAAATCAGCAGACGTACAATCAATTCAAATCAATTTAATGAATGTAGGCAACCGATAAATTTTGCTAAAGCGTTAAGTCGTAAAGAAAAAACATTGAAGTGAAGTTTAGAAAAGTGAAAACAAAAAACGCTAAACAAAAATAAAAGAAAAAAAGCTTTTAGAAGAAAACCCACATTATTAAATGGAGTCATATGATGGTGTTATGTGACGACGGTGTATGTAAAATTATTTCCACGTTGGCTGGCAAATTATAATGAAATGTATAGTGAGTGCTTGGAAATAAAGGTTATAAGGTAATTTTTTTAATGATTTTTCTTCTTTTTTAATATGGACTTTAAAAGAATTATTTCATTCGTATATTTTGAAAAATTTATTTATTTTATTCACCGCTTTCTGAGAGCAAAAATGCCTTAAGAGAACTCAGCTTGCATCGTATGATATCTAAACTTATCAAATATTGCTATAATACGTTGGAAAGGCAGGGGCTTAGGAATAGGTAAGTTTAGCAGATGGGCTGAAAAGTCCCATAAATGGCACTAGTTTTATTGCATTCACCTATTTTTCGGTTAGTGCTAACCTTTAGGAGACAGCTGTTAAAATTTCAAGATATTCTATTAATTAGTTTGTAAGTTATTGTGCTAAGAGTGACGCTACTTTTGTTATTTTCAGAACAATGGATCGAAAACAGTTTCGTGTTTTACTTCTGCACTGCTCCTTAAGGGGAAAAAATACCGTTCAAATGAAGCAATAGCTTAAAAAGTGTTATGGTGATTTCATTCCATTAGAAACAACAATAAAACGTTGGTTTGCTGACTTCAAACGTGGTCGTAAAGACACTGATGACGCAGAACGCAGTTAACGTCCAAATAAGGCGGTAACACCAGAAAATATCAAAAAATAAACAAAATCATTTTGAATGATCGAAAAGTGAAGTTGAGTGAGTTAGCTGACACCGTTAGGATATCAGAAGAACGTGCTTGCTTTATATTGCATGAGCATTTAACTATGAAAAAGCTCTGTTCAAAGTGGGTGTCTTGTTTGCTCACTGTTAACATGCCACAGGTCGATCAAAACAATAGCCAAATTACATAAATTTAACTTCGAATTGCTACCACATCTACCGTATTCGCCAGATTTGGCTTCTAGCGACTACTGGCTGTTCGCAGACCCCAATAAATGCTCGCCGGTAAGAAATTTCGCACGAATGAAGAGTTTATCGCCGAAACTGAGGCTCATTTTTGAGCGAAAGGTAAATCGCTCTACAAAAGTGGTATTAAAACTGAATGATTGCATTGCTTTTGATGGAGATTACATTGATTAGTAAAGCTAGTTTTCAAAAAACAAGATGGACAAATACTGTACAACGCGTAAGAACTCAATGACATTGTTTGTTAAAACTAATGCAATTCTTACAGACTAAAACTGAAATATAAAAATAATCAGCTGAACAAGTCCACTACTGTTAATGCTGGCGAGAGGTGGCAACTCAACTTTTAGAAAAAAATTTTTAAATATATTTTTTAGTTTATGTTAAGCCCAAGCCTTTTCAGCCCATATGTTTGGTACCGTGATACTGTGGGAAAAATGACAATTAAACTGTGGATTCATTTTCTAAAAGAGGCTTAGAGACACTCTTTATTGGTTCCTAGCCTATTGTTCAGCACCGATTACTACTATTCTCAATCTTATTTGGATATTGCCAGATACTTGGAACACTGAAGCGCTTAAAGAGAGCTTAGGCAGTAAACAATTCGCAATATGTTCGTGACTCTAATGTTCTCAAGTATGAGAGAACGGACGTGATACTCCTGGAAGACTGGAAAGAGCACAACAGATCCCACGGATCGCACTGTCTTGTAAGTGCGCCTTGTGTGATAACGATACCGCAGTCACTAAATTTCTTAATTTTAAACAAACTTCTTTTACATAACTTCATTTGTGCTCTTTTCGCGAGCAAAAACTCTACAGTTTTTATCGCCCCAATCGGTGCAAGCCTTCGTCGTTTTTAAAGATCTCATTAGGTTTCATTCAGAAACACTTTAATGAAAGAAGTCAATTTTTAAAATAGTAAAGTAAAACAAATGACGAAATCGATTAAATATAGCGCTACGGGCGTGTTTTTAGTTTTATATAATAGTGCCTTTTGGTCTTACAAAGATCATAAGTCCTCGGCAAAAATTTTAATATAATTTCTTTTTGATACTTGGTTCTTAATTCCATTCTAGCTTTTTCCTGCTCGCAAGGCCACCATATCTAAAAAAAAAGTTACAACATTTAATCCACAACGCAATCAAATAAGAGGTGTTTATCAGCAATCAAACGTATTGACTGCGTTTTCCACAATTTTTTTCGTATTGCTTTTACATAAAAATATTCCGAGTGATGCACTTTAATGTAATTGTGGACAAAACCTTGGCATTGGAATAAAAATAAAACTCATTTCACTACTTTTTTTTCACTTTTGTAGTGTAACCTGGAACTACTTGACGGATAAAGAGTACAAACTACGCCATAAATTAAAATGGAACGATATACACTTCAACAAAATTATTAAAATTATTTAAATTCACTACAAAAATGGTATACATTTTGCGGTCACAGTTCGCAAAACCAAAGCATTTTTGAATCTCTGTTAAGCACCTTCTTGGCCAGAAATTATGAAACTGGTGGAAAAACTTGAATTGTGGGTCTGGTGTACGTCGTTCAAAAACAAATGAGAATATTGCCGTTCAACTTGGCACTTCGCAAACGACATTACACCATGTGACTGTTTGGTGTGCTTTTTCAATGGGCTACTGAGATCTTGTAACACCTCGAATGTGGATCTCGTAAAATTATCGGGAACATACAGCTGCAAATGTGCTACGAGTAAGTGGTAGCTGAAAATGCAAATGCAGCCATAGCCGTCGCCACAATTTGGGTGATAATATTATCCTTATTATTAATGACATACCCACCCTTCACAATTAAATAAGCATCCGATGATTTTTCTTAAAATTATACGCGTTTTTTACATATCATGTAAAACTTCTTATAAGAGTCCATGTAATTTATATCTATAACGTTTCCATTATATGTTGAGTTAGTTAAGCTTTTGGACGATGCTTCGTAGTTGACCGATCGGTCAATTTTTGTTGTCGGCATAGTTTTTGAGAAGCCACTCAATTTGTTCTTATTAACAGTATTTAGTTGCAAACAAAAAAATATTTACCACTGACAAAGACAATACAAAATCTCTGACATAAACCCTGATGAACTCCCAGGAAGGTCACTTAACTGCAGTGATAATCAACAAATCTCTGTCAGATTCGGAGTTACGTTTACCACGCCAAGACGTATGAGGTAGTGACTGAAAGTTATTTATAAGAATTGATATAATCGTTTTCTAGTGTGCAGTGACTATGGGATTTATCCCAAGCTGAATTCATAGTGTTTGAGGCATAGAAAGTAATCCTGTAAATTATCGTTGCCAAGACGAAAATAAACGTTAAAAATATTGCAAACTATGGTATAAAATCGGAAACTAATGTTTGGAAAATATTTAGTCCTTTTGCTCAAGTGCTGACTTCCTCAACTGAAACGAGATCTATGTATATGTGTACTTATCTATTCCAACACGATATTAACATATTCCACTCGTGTGTAAACTCTACGTTTTTGAATGGCTGTGAGTCACCGAAAGCAACGACTAATTATGTTAATTCTATCCAGACATTTATCAACCAGTGTCTACGGTGCAAATTTCGAAGATTCTGTCCACCTACAAATCCCAACCATTGCCAATGACAGAAAACGCATCAAGTTCTAAAAAACGGAAATTCCGACAGTGAAAATAAGACAGTTTACAAGACCCAATGATGTCATGGGAGGCCAGAAGACAAATCGAGAAAGAAGTTGCTTTCCTCAACAACAATATGGAGTTTAATAAGAATATTAGCATCAGGAACACATAGATGAAAGAAATTTGTTATAGTACCTTGATATCCTGTCGATCGATAAAAATATTTAAAATGACAATAATAGTTTACGTTACGAAAATAATTTCAATAAATACAACGTAAGCAGTGTCTGTACTGCCTTTCCGAATGCCAATAAAAGACTCCTTTAAATTTTAGATAAACTTACTTGACAGTGGCATTGAATTTAGCGCGGCAATAGCTATAAAGAGTGTAACCGAGTGTTTGGCTTATTTCTCATACTTTTTTAAATTTTTATGAAAAGATGATAATTTTTTTTAAACCGCACAAAATATTTTTTTTACAATAATGACAGGTAATAGAGATGGAAGGATGGATGGATGTATGTATGTATTCATCGAAATGATGATGCCAAAGATGATGAATCTGATGACTGACTATGATAGTGATGAATATACTCTTATAACCGCACAACGCAATACAAAAGCGTAAGTGATGTTGTGTGTTGGGAAAGAAGAAATTGGTTCTTTTTGTGTGATTTCTTCCTCACTTCCTAACAGCGTAGAATGTATGCATACCTATATTCATACAAACTCTTTTGAACGTCAAAGTACTCGTATTTTGTCACTTGTGGTTGATGAGTTTATTGAAACAGGTTGATTTTATTGACATCCTTAGTGTGTTTTTTCTTGAAATTTTCTCCTTTTTTTTCTTTATTTGTCATCGTTAATATTCTTATTAAATAAGGTGCGGTTTTCGTCAAACTCCATTACACACACGGTGACAAGTATTTGCACTCATTTCCATTTATAATAATTACGTGAGTGAGTGAGTGTGTGTGGCTAAAGATGTTTAAAATTATTCCGCATTTTAATGGCAAGTAAAAGTGAAAGCACTCTCTCTAATGCTATTAGAGACACTCACTTACGCCCTTTTTTAAATGGTTTTGGAGATGGTTTGAGGTTAAATACACTTTAGAAATAATAAGATAATAATCACTTTTTTAATATGCTTAAAATTAAATAATTGAATTTATGAAAGGATGGCTTAAGTTTAAAACAATTTAAATGAAATTATTGGAAAATAAGGATTAAAATAAAATTATATTTAAAATTGCAGGAATAAAAAAATTTTAGTTTTTAATCCGAAAATTTGAATTAATCAAGGCATGCAGGCATGCCTTTTATCGTAAAACTAAATTGTGCAACGATAAAAACTTTTTCTAACAAGTGTACTGATAGAAGAATAAGAAATTGAAACACAGGTTCTATTTTTAAGTCAAATGCTTTTAAAGTCTTTATCGGCAATTCCATGGTAGCGCGTATGGAAGCATTTGCGGATCACCTTATATCTCGAGGGCGATAAGGATTATCGACTTTTATTCAGGGACCGTAACGGTTGTAAGTTATGTACAAAAACTTGTTTTTTAATGGTTATTTTGAGAGTTTCCAAAAAAGATCAGCAGAATAAATAATTTTTCAACAGAAAAAAAGTTAAAAATAAAAATACCACCCATGAAGAAGGCTATATAATAATACTAAATGGTAAGCTGACGTGGAAAACTCAAAGTAGTCTGTCTCAAAAAAAGGAACGCATGCGTTTATGGTATGCATAAGGCTCGCAGGGAGAACTTGTGGCTTTAACTCAAGAATATAGTACTGAATGTATACCATGATGGTCAGACCAATTGTGACATATGGGAATTTGGGAACAACCCAGGCAGAGCAAAGTAAGGTACAGAAATTAGCTTGCATAAGCATAACTGGGGAATTGAGAACGTGTCCCACAACTGCTCTCGTGGTTCTATAGAGCCATAGAGACCATGACAAGAATAATGGGAGATGAGTCGGGTACAAGGTTATACAAGTGGGAGGGTATTAAGGTGGGACACAGAAAAACTGCGAAATGCAAAAGTGGCAAAAATATTTGAAGAAAAAGCCAAAGAGGAATTTCATATTAGGAAACAGCTAATCTTAGTGTAAAAGGTCATTGGAATTTAATAGACTCAAAAAATCTGACAGATACAACGCTTAAGAAAAATACATAAATGCTTTAAACGAGAAACGAAAACTCATGAATCAACGACCAAATACGAACAGCATAAAGAAACTCGAAGAAAAAAGACTAAGAAGTAAAAGGCTGTGTAGAAGGAGGTCCGGGGATTTTTGCGAGATAATAGAACCAAAAATACCACAGAAATATTTTAGAAGGTTAATAACACCAAACAAGGATTTCAACATAGTATAGACTGCACAAAAAATCATTTTACTCAAACTCTCAGCCAAAGCGACCAACTCCAAGCATTACAAGATATCAACCAGATAATGAACACGCTATAGATGAATAGGTAGGCTATCCCTACATGATGAAATACACTCATTGATTAAGAAAATATAAATAAACGAGACTATACCGGAACAATAGAGGATAAAGGTATTAAGTCTTTATACTCAAAAGTTCTCCAGTTAGCTTAACCACCAGAATGCTTACAACGATAATAGACAGACTAATTTAAAGCAATATTCGAAGGATATTGTAGGGGGATTCAGGTAGAGAATATCAACGTTAAATAAAATTTTCTGGAACCGACAAGTTCTAGAAAAATACCTCGAATAAGATTTAAACACCATCTACTTCTTCATCGATTACAAACAAGCTTTTGACTCAATTGAATAAATCTTAATTTGGAAAATCATGCAAGATTTAGGAACCCAAACTAAGTTAGTGAAACTTATCAAGATGGCAGCTGGCGGCAGCATGAATATAATAAGAGTGTTAAATGAGTATTCCAAACCATTCCACATAAACATCGGAATAAGACGAGGCGATGGAACATATTTTACGAAACGCAGCAACACATCACTAAAAGCAATACGGAATTGCAGCACTCAAGTACTAGTTTTTGCAGATGACAATGATCCAATTGGGAAATCAGTGATTGCTGTGAAAGAATCTTTCCAGAGACTTAACATATCTGCAAACGAAGCAGAAATTCCTTTAAATAAGGAAAACATCAAAGTTATATCTGCTGGATATTCCAAATGGACGATATACTTCAGTGCTGAAATGAATAAACATAGATAACAACCATAATCTGGATAACTATAGGTTCAAAATATCGGGTGGGTCATTTAAAAGTTTAAATTTAAAAATGCAATAAAACAAAAACGGTTTGAAATTTTGCGAAACTTATTTTTTTGTTGTGAAGTACAAATGTTCCACTTGTCTTTAAAGGCGCCCCACAGAAAATAGTTCAACGGTGTCAAATCGTAGCTTCTTGGCGGCCAACTGACATCACCATTTCGGCCATCATAAACGGCCATCAAACATTTGACGCAATAAATCGATTGTGACATGAGACCTATTATGAGTTTCACCATCCTATTGAAAACAAACATCGTTTACGATACCATAAAGAGCGGGAAAAAAATCGGCTATCTTGGTGCGATAGGTTGCCGTAATAGTGGCGGCGTCTTCATTTTCAAAGAAATATGGGCCAATGATGCCTCCCGTCCACAAGTACCAAACAGTCACTCACAATGGATGCATTGGCTTTTGTAAGACTACGTTTGGGTTTCCTGAGCCCCAAATACGGCAATTATGCTTATTAACGCACCCACTAAGATGAAAAAGGGCTCCATTCGAAAAGATGGTTTTTTTTTGGCAAAATTGACATCTTCGTGCAGTTTCTCATCGGCCCATCTAGCTAAAATCTATGTAGTATCTTAACTAATCGGATGGTCATGCGGTTTCAACTGTTGAACCAATTGAACTTTGTAAGGCGTCATACCGATATCTTATCGCGAAATTCGACGTAAGCTGCTGCGTGAAATATACAACTCTTGAGAACGTTGACGAGTCGATATTGATGGATTCTCACGCATACTCTCAGCAACAGCTTCGATTTTCAGATGTACGCACTGTATGAGCACGCTTACTTACGGTTTGGCGCATCTACAATGAAACCAGTTTCACGAACTTTAGCAATAAACTTGCGTATACCAGGCACTGTTGGTTCTTCTCTACTACCAAATTTTGTACGACATTTTAGTTCGATATATTCGTACAATTGTCTCTGTGGTGGAAATAAATTTCCAATAAATACCAAAGTTGCTCAAGCGTAAATCGATTCATTTCGTTCAGTAGAGATAATATAATATTTTGTGACAGAATAGAATGCCATAAGTATTGCCAGATTCGAAATAACCGCTGCTTAAAATTCCAACCCGTAGATGGCTCACACGATAGATGACAGTTTCTATATATTTAAGCTCATATGTAACCTCTGTGAACGATTGTACTACCAACATAAGCGAATTAAATCTTTAACAGAAACTTTTTATGCAGCCATTCAGTATTTAGAGGCTGGAAGCATATCAACTGATCTAAAATTAATATTATACAGGCCTTCTTATATATGGCACGTTCTAGCAAATGGCCTGTTTTTACATATGCGAAGTGTGGACACTGCATTAAATGGATTCTTTGCTATAGTGTGCAGCACACAATAATATGGTTAATCCATTCAACCCGACAATATCAGAATTCTCGAAGTAAGATTATATATGTTTGGAGAGCCCAGAAGGTAAGAAAGCAGGGAGGTAACCATAGTTTGTGAATAGATATGATGATATTAGACCTAAAAACGGTAAACGTGCGTACAAGGCGGCAAGAAAGATAAGCAATTGGACTTTCTAGCAATAACTTTTTTGAAAACTATCTTGACAAAGACAAAGAAATGCTTTAAGTAGGAGGTCAGCACAATAGACCAAACGATCGCAGCGAAGACTATCATATTTAGTCAGAGAGTTATCAAATCATTCAGACTACTAGGTATTGCGAAAATCTGCACAAAAACCTGTATTAACCTCTATCGAGTATTTTGAAGAAGAAGTTAAACATGTGTGTGCCATTAATTTTATCTCAGTTTTAACTATTAATCTAATTAGTTGCTTTATTGTGCTCAATTTGTTGTTTTTCAACCGCCATAAAGTGAACCATAAAATGAGTTTGACCACCATAATATCTTTACGACAAAATCATAAATAAAGGACATAGAATATTCCCCCGGTGGAGTAGTTAAAAGACCACCATTTGTAGCCTTTCAATGAATGGTGGTTATAATTAGAAATCTTAATAATAATAAAAGCAATCATTGAACTGGAAAATTGCAAACAAAATCTTTATCGAACTACTTTGATCTGCTTTTGTTACAGAGTTTCTTATAAGCTTAAAACAAATACAGGATTACGGAGAGAGGGTGGACAAGTGTGCAAAGGAATAATTAAAAGGTCAATGTGCACAACTGGTTGGTGTGGTATTGGGTATCTTTCTTAAACTGTAACATGGGTCACTTTATTTTTAAATAAATATTTAATGTTTATACGCACAATAAGTTCTTAATACCATAGCACTTGTACTTATTTGCCACAATCTTTAAATTGTTTAGGCAAATATCCTTTAAATGCATTCAATTTTCTTAATGAAAAGTGTCACTTTACATACGAGGAAGACAAACAAAAACAGGGGCTTGAAAATGAAAAAACAAAAGGCTAATCTTTAAGTGCTTACACACATTTTTTTCTGTACTAAGAGTGCACGAGTGTACTATATGCCACCAGCAAAGGGGAAATATTGCATAAGAAATTGCAAAAGAAAAAAGGCAGTAATAAACGAACATTATTAGCTTCAATTACAAGTGCCAGATACAAGACAAAGAAAATGAACATTTCACTTGATATGCAAGCATTTTAGATATGAACGCACTTACCACCCTCTAAGCAACAATGTATAGGTTACATGTTTTACACACTTTCACGCAGTTCATTCTATTGATATTGCTGCTGCACTCTGTCTGTCTCTACGAGTAAATATCGAGATAATATTCGCATAAGTTAGTAGTGAAGGGAATGCAGGCTATTCTAAGTTAAATGAGGGTTAAATGCGTAGAAAAATTTACAAAAGCCGCTTAAGATTTTTCTATGGACGGTTTTTCTCTTTTAATCTTTTTGCCGGCATTTGCTTTAAAGTGTACCTAAAAGATGTCTAAAAAAGCATGGTATGGCTTTAAATATCAGGGATTGGGGATTGAAGGGATTTGTAACATATTTACTTTTAATTTGTTTCTTTTAATTCAATTGAGGCAACTTGTTTTTCTTAAAACACATTTCTGTATTGTGTACTGTGTGTGTTAATTGAAGCAGAAAATAATGTATTTTAATGTATGAACAGAATTTGTGTTGCAAAAATTGTTTTTTTTTTTTGCTTAATTGCCTTTTTTCCTTTTCATTTTAGTTATTCCTTTTTCATTTCCCTTTTTGTAGAAACAATAGACTAGGAAACAATTAATTTAAGTTGTAACGCTTTGAGGCATTTTAATGAAAAGTAATAGAAGAGGAATTTTTACAAATATCTCAGCATACTCCTCAACATTTTGAATCTGGCAACACTTTTTTACAAATATCTCAACATACTCCTCAACATTTCGAATCTGGCAATACTTATGTCATTCTATTCTGTCACAAAATTCAGTATATTATCTCCACTGAACAAAATGAATCGATTTACGCTTGAGCAGCGTTGGTATTATTGGAAATTTATTTCAAAGCAAAGACATTTGCTCCGAAATCATCTTTTTTTATGAAGCTAGTTTTCATCTTGCTGGGTACGAAATGCAAAAAATGTGTTTGATTCTCAACTTAACCCAAAGACAGTTAAATTCCGCATCATACAGGCCAAGTGGTTGCTCTCAGCACTAATGAATTTTAGAAATAAAAACCTGGGTTTCTACCAACAACCGGTAATATGAATCAAAGATGTATGGTATTAGCTTGCTTTAACGGCGCTCTACAGAAAATAGTCCAACGGTGTCAAATTGCAGCTTCTTAGCGGCCAACTAACATCAACATTTTGGCTAATTGAACGGCCATCAAACGTTTGACGCAATAAATCGATTGTAGTATGTGATGTGTGCTAAGTTGTACAATCCTGTTCAAATCAAACATCGTTCACATCAATACCATGAAGAACGGATACATAGAAATCGGTTATCATGGTGCGATAGGTATCTCCATTGACTGTAATGGTTGCGAATATGAAATATGTGTCAATGATGCCTCCGCTCCACAAACAACATCAAACAGTCACTCGTAATGGGTGAATTGGCTTCTGTAAGACCACGTTTGTGTTTTTGAGCCACAAATATGGCAATTTCGCTTATTAACGTACCCACCAAGATGAAAATGAGCTTCATCCGAAAAGATGATTTTAGCAATTTTATTTTAATTTTATTTTTTTTTTTTGCAATTTCCGACCAATTGTCTTTGTTGCGGAAATAAATTTCAAATAAATACCAACGTTGCTCAAGCGTAAATCGATTCATTTCGTTCAGTGAAGATTATATACTGGCATAAGTATTACCAGATTGTGACATAGGTATTTCCGGATTAGACATAACCGCTGGTTCAAATTTAAACTGATAGATGGCCCACTCGATGCCCATTTTTTACGCACGAAAATTAAACCATTTATTAAGAATCTCATATTTGATAATTTTATAGCTTCAACTTTTAACATTTTCTCGCAACTCCTTTATATAGAACTAGAGTAATCCCTCCCGCGTTGCTGGAAGCTTTTGTGTTTTACCTGCTTTTTGACTAATGTGGAAAGATAAAGAAATCTTTAACTGTTACCGTTCTCTAAACGTACCAAATTTCATATTTTTAAAGTGATGGTTTGTATTGACTGCCAAGTTATTTTAACCAAATTTAGAAACTTCAACTCTAACTACTCTTAAAATATACAAAAATTATTATTTAATTAGTATGAGAGATACCATGCCCACTTATTCAATTTCGCCCATATTTCGATTGATGATGTGTATTAACTACTGAGTTATTTAGATCAAATTCAGAACCTTCCACTATTACCGTACCAAGGATATAAAAAAATCAATATATTCTTTGTCTGGTGGTGCTATCCCCACTTATCCAATTCGGACAAATTTTTAACTGATTATTTGTATTGAGCACAAAGTTATTTGGACCAAAATTTATTAACTTTTACTATTACCGTTTTAAAGATATAGACATATAAATAGACATTTTATATGGGCGTGGCACCGCCCAGTTGAACAATAGTTAAGCTACACACCACTATAACGCCAATAAGTCGTGAACCAATGGACCTACGAAAACCGCATATACATAAAAAACTTGTTATTGATTTCACCTTCCGTTTAAGAGTTTACAACCGCAATTCAGAGAACATCAATTACAACCGATTTTATAGTCCTCTTTTATATAGATTTTATATTAATTTTATTGAAAAAGCCAATTAAATAAACGCTTTATATGCACAAAATCACACTATTTAACCGCTTTTATTTAAAAAAAAAAATTACAATAAATGTTTCATTGCGTTTACAGTCACCACTTGAATATGTCACTCTAACACGAGTACAATACTCTGCTTACACTTGTATAATGAATTCTGTAAAGAACAAATTAAAAAGCTGTGAAATTGTTAAAAAAATGAAAAATAAAAATTGAAATTTAATACTGACAACTTTTATACACGCCAAGTCACATAGTCAAACCAATCACATTGTCGACTATCGAGACAAACAATTTGGAAACAACAAAATGCAAACGCAGCTCAGCCATATAGAAAATAACAAAAATACCAACAATATGGAGAGGAATAAAAAATATTTTTAAAACCATAAAAAAAATTGTTTAAAATAAAAAATAAAGTTATTTATTCATTGGTAGTGACAGTTTTATTGAATTTTGATCGATTTATGTGGTTTATTTGCTCGAAAGGAAAACTTGTGGAAAATTGTTGACTCAAATTTCAATTAAATAAAACGTATTTTTTCTCATAGACACTCTAGCGATATGCTGTTGGCTTAAAGTAACTCGAGAAGTAAAAGAAAATTAATTTTTTTAAATTGATTATAAGCTTGCCGAGGCAATTTTCTTTTAAAAATATTGACCACACACCTTTGTCCACCCACTTAAAGAGTAGAATAGAACATAACAGAATAGAATAGATGGTACACTAAAAGTGCGTGTTTCTTAAAGTAGGTCTACATCATAGAAAAATTGATTTTCAACAGATTTATATTATAAATTAGTCAGAGTTTTAATGGCGGCCTTTTATCTATCTTTCTGTTTCTTTTAAAGGAACATGAGAAACAAACAAACAATTGAATTAAAAACGTTTTGTAAGAATCCTTTAATATTAATGAAATTACGTTAAAACATGTTATTTGCTAGCAGACATAATCGAACTTAAATTTATGACTTTTAGACACGAGTATGTTTAAACTTTCTAAGCCTATCGGAGGTAGGTTAACAGGTATACAAAACTAATGGTTATTTCCTCTTACTTTTTTCTATTTAAGCCCAATCAACCAGGCCAAACAATTACTAAACACCCATTTTATGTTCTTAATTTAAGAGGATTTTCTTTACATACAAGAGAGAACACATTTTAACACACATAGAAAAGCCATTTCCTCAAGTAGTTTATTGGGTTTCTGTTACAAAATATTTCGCAATAACAATAACAACATAACAAGAAAAAAATTAGTACTGATCATGTAATTTAAAATTAAACATAAACTTTACATTTTAAATCCATAAACTACGGCAAAAGGCATTCAACGACTACGAACACAATTTTAACGGTATACTACGAAAAAAAGAAAAAATTCCTGGACTTAAGTACATTTTTCTATTGTAAACAGCACAACACTTTTTTATTATTCAAGTCACAAAAATTAGAAAATAGAGCAAAAAAAAAAACGAAAATATTTCCAAAACCTTGGATACGCTTTATTTTAAATCACCATTACTATACGCGGGTCGCAAGAATCATTATATCCCAGTGTTGTCACACTTTAAACATTTTATGAAAACATTTATATCGAGAAGTACTTGAGAAGAAAATTTAAAGGTTACAACACAGCAGCCGTATGGACGTAATCATCCCGGAATATGGTGTCGAAGGTTGTTATGGACTGTTTTATGTGTCTTACACTGTATGGGTACCCTTCAATCCTATGAATGAGAGGGCCAACTGTTTGGCAAACAGGGGAGCTCAGCTGGTTTTAATTGGACTTTCACAGTTTTTTTGTGTCCCTACTGATTAATCGCCTTCTGAGCTGAGTGCCTCGGAACTGAGACGGTCGAAATGGTTTGTCTTCAGGTAGACCCCAAGAGCCACAGCTGCACAACAGACGAGAACTAAGCATACTAGTGGGTCTCATATACCCTCAGCATATCCGGGGAACGTTGCTACTGTTCGATGTAGGTGCTGCGAGGTATAATGATGAGGCATCTGAAATCTACTTCGTAAATTCACTGCTGTCTCGGCTCATAGAATAAGATTCCAAATGTATAGTAATATTATTATTATTATTATCTTTGACCAGGCACTATTGCGAACTCTGCGACCCAAGGGATCTATTGTGCCCCTTCTAGCCTATAGTTTGTACAGTAGATCTGATGCTTTCATAATGAACATCAACACATCTGTGACCATAATGACGGATGTCTTCTTGTAAGAATCTATGTCCAACTTTACACATCCACCTAAACCTACGAAGAACCCTACATCCACAATATATGTTCTGCTGTCTCTGATGCGCTTCAGATGCGCCTTTAGTCCACAGCGACCACTTAGAAACTACGTTAGGAGTTTCAAGTCCGTCCTGCCATACTTGAGAACCTCAAAGCGATGCCAAAATTACGAAATGATCGCCGCCTTAGAGCGACGAAGTCCCTTTTGTGTCCAAGCATCTGGCAATATACCAGTCCTTAACTAGATTGAGGATGGTAGTAAGTGCTGCACAGAAAGGCCCGTAGGAGAAGCGATTTGACAAAAAGGCCTTTATCGCTTTTGTCTAAATGGCACCAATGTGCGAGTTCCAATTAAACCTCCTATTCAGAATGACACCAAGATACTTTACTTTCTTGGAAAAGTTGATGGTACTACTTATAAAAATGCAGTCACGCATGAAAACTTGTATTTTTTGTAAAACGTACAACAACCGTTTTTAACAGATTTCTTGAGTGCACCAATACCTCAGTTACCAACTGCTCCAGAGGACTTGCAATTGAACGCTGTATCCATCTACAGTGATTTGGCAAAATAGACTGACCGTCAATTCGACAGATGTAGCTTCAACAATATGGTCGCTATCGAATGTTAAAGTTGAGATGTCCCTATTGGAAGACACGTTGTTTAATTGTTAGCTTAATTAGCTTTCCCTTGAGACGTACAAACCCCGATTTTCTAAACAATAATGCCTTTTTGTAGAGGTGGCTTGGTGTTGCACAAAGAATCTATACCAGCTCAGGTTCGACTCCTCGCTATGGCCCAAAAAAGTGTTTCATCATGGTTTCGAATTTTAAACAATTAAAAATAAAAGCTTCGATTTTCTCCAGATGACTCATCCACACTCCTTACAATAGCATCTACAAGAATATCGCACTAAGTTCAGGCGACACTACATTTTCTGTTGGCCAGTTCTGGCCGTTTCTTTCTCGATTGCTTTTTACCATGGTTCGAGTGTAAACAGTAGAGATAACGTTGTAGCAGCTCATGATAGATGATACGCTTCAAATCAGACTTAATACTTTCCATCGAAACCGTATTAGGCAAACAACTCCTGTGACTGAATTTCATACAGAGTTTTTTAAGCTTTACATCGTATATTTCTTAAGCTCTAAAAATTTTACGATTCTTTTGAGATCTACGTGGACGGGTCGAAATCCTCGAAAGGCGTCGGGAGCGGTGTTCTTATTCCTGCATTCAAGGTGAGAGTATCTTTTAAGTTTCCGGACCACCTCAAGATGGAGATCTCGGCGATAAATAGGGAAGCGGACTGGGTATTTTGTGTTGATATCCGGATCTGCACAGACAGTTAGGCTGCGATCAAGGCGCTCTCCGGTGTCTGCTCAACATCGCGACTGGTATGTGAATGCCGAGCATCTCTAAAAGAGATGGCGAGATATTCAGACTTAGAGATTCTCTGGGTAAGCGGTCACTCTGACACACGGGGGAAATGTGTGACAGATAAACTAGCAAGGAAACTCCTCTTTGGCAACGAAGGGATATGTCACTTTCCTCTTGCAGACTTCTGGTTCTGCGATACATGTTGGGCAGGGCGCATATACGGTGGGATAATGAACCCACGCACTCTGTATCAAGACAAATCTGGCCACTATACGATTGAGCTCGTTCGAAGTCAATTATGAGAATGCCGCGACATTGGCTGAGAATCCTGGTGGCTGCCATCACTGGGCATTGGGTGGCTAGTACGCATGTTAGGAGACTGGAAGAGGAAGATGAAGAGACTGTCGAACATTTCTTGTGTTAGTGTCCGAAACTTTCGGATATTAGGAGTGTTTTCCTTGGCATGCCATATCGGATTTGTCTGATGTATCAGCGGGCGTACTTTTTTTGGGCATGCGTCCGGTTAGATCGTTTCGGACCGGGTTACGGACATGTAGGTCCATTTGGAAGCTACCTACTCTAGGCATCACCGTGGAATCAATATTGGACCACAGTGAGCTTGACCAGTGTCTAGCTACCCATTTTAACTAATTAACTAACTATAGATGTTGCAATTATTGGTCTCCGTTTTTACATAATTTTCACGAAAAACTTGAATCAGGTTCATTGCAATGAACACTTGTTTGTTATATTTATGACCAAAAAGTGCTTTACCAGATGATTATTTTTAAATGAGGTACTCAAAATGAAAGACTGGAGCTTAGATTGTAGAAATTAAGAAGAATATTCTTAAATTCTGAAGATATAATGGTTCTGCTAATTTTAAGAAGAAGCTAGAAAGTAAGAATCGTAAAATAAAGAAATATGAAAGACTATGAAAACAATATTGGCTGAAATTAATAGTCAAAATAGTCAAAACATTTTGTAATGGCCATTTTTTCTGGCCATAGGTAGATTATAAGTTTAACGAGTCAAAATCTGCTTCGGATATCAGTCTTTACATGCCTATCAAGATATCTTTTCGCTAATATTTAAAAAAACTTACTTTCCCAGTCATAAAAAAGATCGACTAAAAGAAAATAAAAGCAAAATTCTTCTGAAATGAACCTCGTATTCTTTTAACTAATTTTTAATACAATACCTTAAACAAGAACTCTGTTGTCTAAAAACAAAATGCTTTTTTTAGTATTTTTTTATTCGCAAACACACGGCACATATTGTGGCAGAAACTGCAATAGCAGCAGCAGTATTTCTAGTTTGAATTAAAAATAGTGTTTATGCAACACGGCACGAAAAATATGGAGTAACGTCCATCTAACAATTTATGCCAAACTATTGTAGAAAGAAATTTAATTTGTACTTGTAGTTGAATTTAGTTGGTGGTAAGTCGGGTAAAGGATTGTGTTACTGTCGTATGGTTTTCAAAAATAATAACTTTATTAGTTAAAAAAGCAAGCAAGAAGAAGAAAAAGAAAACTCTGCTGTTTGCTTAAGCGAGGTGCCAATCAAAGGAGTGGCTCAGGCATGCATGTTAAAGTTGTGATATATTTTTTTACTTTTGGATTAATTTTTTTGCATTTTCATGAATTCTTGGTTCCGGAAATTGTTAGTTTTATATCCTGTTTAAATATTAGGACTCATACTGTACATAATACAACGTTATTGAAGTGGAAAATGATATGAAAATGGAACCCTGATGAAAGACACAACCAGTGTGATACTCTACATTCAGGTTTAGGTTTACGAGTTTTGTTCAAATAATAAATGATACATGCACTTGATTTGCTTCTATCGGGTGGGCCATTTACAAATTTAAATTTAAAAATCCAATAAAACAAAAACAGTTTGAAATTTTTCCAAATTTATTTTTTTGTTGTAAAGTACAATTGTTCCGGTTAGAAATGAATTATTATTTCATTCATATGGCTGCCGCGGCTGGCCTCTCATTTGTCGGCATAACACTTGCTTTAAGGGCGCTCCACAGAAAATAGCCCATCGGTGTTAAATCGAACCTTCTTGGCGACCAACTGACATCACCATTTCAGCTAATTAAGCGGCTATTAAACGTTTGACGCAATAAATCGATTGTGGCAGGAGATGTACGGCAAGTCACATCATCCTGTTGAAACCAAATATCATTCACATCAATACCATGAAAAGCTGATACAAACAATCGGTTATCATGGTGCAATAGGTGTCTCCATCGAGTGTAATGGTTTTGAAATATCAAATATTCGCCAATGATGCCCGCTCAAAAAGCCGCACCAAACAGTCACTCGTAATGGGTGAATAGGCTTCTGTAAGATTAGGTTTGGGGTTTTTTGAGCCACAAATACTTCAATTTTGCTTATTAACGTAACCACCAAGACGAAAATGAGTTCATCCGAAAAGATGCAACCCTTGAACTAAATGAACTTTGTAATGCGTCATACCGAGATCGTTTTGCAAAATTCAACGTAAACGGTGCGTTAAATGTTTAATTCTTGAGAACGATGACGAGTTGATGTTGACGCATTCTCACGCACACTCTCAGTCACAGCTTCGATATTTTCGGGTGTACGAACTGTACGAGCACACTTACGTCTTGGCGCATCAATAATTAAACCAGTTTCACAAACTTTAGCAATAAACTTGCATATACCTGGCACTGTTGGTCCTTCTTTGCGACCAAATTTTGTACGACATTTTCATGCAATTTCCGACCAATTGTCTTTGATTTGGATATAAATTTCCAATAAATCCCAGCGTTGCTCAAGCGTAAATCGATTCTGATACTGCATTTTGTGACAGACTAAAATGACATAAGTATTACCAGATTCAAAATAACTGCTGGTTCAAATTTAAGCCGATGAGCAAAAAATTGTTTTTTTTTTTTTTTGACTTAGAAAAACAAGAAAAAAACATTAGAAAAGGTTTAAAACTGAAAAAAAGTGCTTTAAAGATTAAAAAAAACATTCGATAGAAAATATAAGAATCGTTGCTGAATGATGAACGAACGGATGGACGCTTATAATCCCTACAGCTTAGCATGTGTTCCCCAATCGATAGTTATAACAAAGCAAGGACACAAAACTTTCTTAAGGTCTTACTAACATCAAACACAACAACCCAATGCACACCTAATACCTATTGCTATATGTAGTGGTATGTGGAATATTTTTTTCTATGCATCCGGTAGACAAAGCACATAAAATATCCATTAACTGCTCTTAATGCATAAAACTAAAGTTTAATGGAAAAATACAAAAAAAAACTAAAAATTTAATTTGTTCTAAACAAGTTACTTGTAAACCAATTATGTCACATTATTATGATTAAACTTGATAAAATTTCATAATTTAATTAATAAATCTTAAGCGGATTGAAAGGCCATTAGAATGAAATTTTCTCAACTTACCAAATGTGGTTGATTATTATTATACGGTCATTATCATATTGTCTATTACATAATATTGCAATTAAATCAATTTTGATGCAACAACTAAAGACTTTATGACAAATTAATAGAAAATTTTGTATAAGTACTAAATGGAAGAAGAAGCGTTTTAAACTTATACACATCACACACACACACACACACACACACACACACATCATGCTGGCAGACATACATTCATACGTATACAATTAGTTAAAGTTAATTATTTGACAAGCCAAAAAACACAGATTGACTACACGACCATCATCATCAAGTTGAAAACTTTAAAGATGAACATCAACACACCAACGAACATAGGGAAGGGTCTATAATGAGACATCAAGACAGATGGAAAAAAAAGGATAAACCACAAATTGACCAACAAAACAAAATAATGACCCCGCATGACAAAAACATAAACCAACATTATGTGCCACATACATCAATATACACACACCGAAATAAATGCATACTTCAATACACACGAACAAAAGTGTCAATGTCTATGACAGGACCAACACTATATGTAAAAGCATCGTTAATGAAGAGACAGCATTGCGTTAACCATAAAAAAGGGTTAAAAAAATTGTCATTGAACTCAACAAATAAATAACTTTTGTGAGATGATGAAACCTCCACAGTGTAAACGCGTCATGAGAGACAGTATTCTTGGTAGGCAGCATAGTAAAGGACTCATTGTTATTATAAATTTCTTTAAATTGCCCACAGAGTATCACGGGGGCATTAAAAATTCAAACCATCTTTGTCTGTTCGAAATTAACGCATTCTTCTGATTCCAAATAGTTCTATGAAAAACAGATTATTTTCCTCCACATCTTCTTCGAGTAAGTGCTCGTCTTCTAATTTTTTAGCTTCACTGTGGATACCCTACTATAGCGAAGATAGGTTCACTCGGAGGCCGTATGGCACTGTGGAAACAAACCCATTAAAGAGACCGAAAATCCGATATAGAAGAATCTCAAGATCCCCACTTTAGCCTTAAAATTAAATTAATGAGTTCCTGAGCGATACCCCTGACGAACTTGATCAATTCTTTGGGCTTGTCCAAAAATTCGTCAATGTTGAATGCCTGAAATAGTCCAAATCAGGGATCTCGCATGCATTCAGTAGTTTTAGCTTGAGCACGTATTGTGCGGAGCAGTCACAGTGAAGGTGTTGTAACGATTTCTTCTCCTTCTTATCCTGACAGCTCCGACAGTAGTCATGGCACCCCATATTTTTCGACAAGCGGTCTATCGTACTGTGCCCGGCAATTATGCACATAGGAAGCCCGATCGATATTTTACAAGTGCTGATGTTTGTCCACCTGTGTTCCATCATGTTCATCTGTCTATCAAGCCCGACAGCGCAACCAAAGTGCCATGTGTAGGGTAGGCAATTTAAAAGTTTAAATTTAAAAATGCAATAAAACAAAAACGGTTTGAAATTTCGCCAAATATATTTTTTGTTGTGAAGTCCAATTGTTCCGGTTAGAAATGAAATATTACTTACGATCGGACCAATATTCGAGAACTTTACACCACGAATGCTGCCCTCCAAATGCGTAATATTCTCTGGTTTGTCGGCATAACACTTGTCTTTAACGACGCCCACAGAAAATAGTCCAACGGTGTTAAATCGCAGCTTCTTGGCGACCAACTGACATCACCATTTCGGCTAATTAAACGGCCATTATACCTTTGACGAAATAAATCGATTGTGCCAGGAGATGTACGGCAAGTTACATCATCCTGTTGAAACCAAATATCGTTCACATCATTACCAGGAAGAGCTGATACAAAAAAAACGGTTATCATGGTGCGATAGGTGTCTCCATTGACCATAATGGTTGCGAAATATGAAATATGGGCCAATGATGCCTCCGCTCCACAAGCCGCACCAAACAGTCACTCGTAATGGGTACATTCGCTCCTGTAAAACCACGTTTGGAATTTCTGAGCCACAAATACGGCAATTTTGCTTATTAACGTATCCACCAAGAAGAAAATGAGCTTCAGCCAAAAAGATGATTTTTGAAATTTTTTTTTGTTTTGATTTTTTGCAATTTCCAACCAATTGCAATTTCCAATAAATCCCAACGTTTCTCAAGCGTAAATCGATAAATTCCGTTCAGTGGAGTAAATATACCAAATTTTGTGATAGAATAGAATGGCATAAGTACTGACAGATTCGAAATAACCACTGGTTCAAATGTTTCCTATATGTTTCCTTGCGTAAGAGCTATATCAGTGAGCGCCATCTAGTAGCGCATTTATCAGCAATATTATTCACTTGCACGCCTACGAGTCTCGGAACCAAAAGAGTGCGATATAATGCTATTTCTTACTAAACAAGGTGAAGAAACCATATGTTTTAGCGCAAATAAACGAATCGTATTTAGAAATCTATCAACAACTAAACGTAAATCAACCCACCTACATCTTCTATTAATTGAATACAAATCTTATAATATAACGGGTTATTTTTTAAGAGCTTTCGAAGTTGATTTAAAAAAAAAAAAACATAAAATTTAGAGAAATGTATGAAGTCTTTAAAGATGATTTCATGTAAATTCTGACCGCGGCTACGTCTCAAATGGTTCATACGCTGGGTCCGATTTTGATATACTCTCTCCAACATATGGGCCGGTAACACATGAATAAATTCTATTGGCTTTCATTGCGGGCTTGTCCCTATAGACATGAGGCTTAACATAGCTCTATAAAAAATAGTGTAAAAGCGTTGAATCGCACGATCTAGGCGGCCAATTGAAACTGTTCATCTAATACGCCTCTTATTTGGGCAATTGTTTCGCATGCTGTGAGGCATGTGACACCGTCTTGTCGAAACCACATGTCAGCTTACTTTTTTGGGCAACAATGAAATTTTTAATAATCGCACAGTAGCGATCGCTATTCACAGTAACATTCCTGCCACGGTCCAATGATGCCACCGGCTCATAATCGACAACAAACGTTGCATTTTTCTAGATGCATTGGCAGTTCTTCCAATGTTTCTGGCTGCTCATCACACCAAATACAGCAATTGTGCTTATTCACATATACATTCAACTAGAAATGAGATTTGTGGCTAAAAACAATTTTCCTATAAAAAGTGGATCTTTATCCAACTGAATTTTGATGATAATCTGCAAGCATTGTTCGTTTGTTAGTCGATTCATGGTTAAATTATAGACCAAATTGAGCATGTTTGACAGTAACATGTTACACGATAACAGCTGAGCTGCTAAGAACAGTGTTGCCAGGAAAAAATTTGGTAAAAATCACTCGATATTTTTCATATTAGCCGCTGTTATTTATCGTCTTCAATACATTTTCATTCGAACATCAAATACTGGAAATCAAAAATTTTAAATTAAAAAACTACGGCGCGTGAGTTCAAATAAAAAGCGATGCAGTCACGAGAAAAGCGGGACAATCACTAGAAAAGCGGCGCTTTTGGCAACGTTAGGCTGAACCAATTTTCTTGATATTTTTACAGTGTCTTTCTAGAAAGAACTATAGGCTGTTTTAAATGTTTGCAGTTGGACTGGAAAGGTAACTATTGAGATAGGTACAGCGAAGCATGCGAGGTTTTAGGTATAAAATAATATAATAATAAATGTTTTGCTTAACCTGCTTATTACACTTGTTGATTTAAGGTAATTCGTTGAATTATAAATAAATTCCATCACAATAACAAATACTGAACAATTCCCATATGAATTTATTCTTTTATGTTTTCTGCCAGTGTAGTTGTAAGACAAGTTGCCAATTTATTAAGTCTGTCTGTTTTACTTAATCACCTAAACACATTCAGATGGAAAAAAACGTACATATTTCAATACAAAAGTCCATAAGGGAACAGCAAAAAACGAAAATAAAAATATTAATTTTTTCGATACATATTTCTTCATGATATTTTCTATTTCAATTTTTTTTTCTCTTTTTGTTTTCAACATCTGTGTATTTCTTACTCCATCAAACAGACATACCGTTTGTCTGTCTACCTACAACACATCGTGTAAGTTAGTTGAAATTGTTACATGTTCAATATTGCATTTGACATTTGTAAATGTCACTTTTGTTGTCAGCACTTTTATTTAAGTTTTGTTTTCACTTTTTTTCCTTTTTATTTCATGGTATTCTTCCTTTCTGCCTTTCTGCCTTTCTTTTGTCATTGTTATGAATTTTTCCCAGGCCCACTCTCCACAATGTAATCTATTAATAGTTTTCGTTTTCCTTTCTCAGCTTCACATCTCATCAAATTAAGAGGAAATACACTTCTGGCCATTGTTTATGATGAGAGTGGATGGGTATGTGTGTGTGTGTGTGTGTGTGCAACATGTCAGTGTATTTTTTTCTTGTTGCTAATATGGTTGGCAGTTGTTATTTCAAGTATTTTATCAGTATAAGGCAGTTTCTAAATCTTAAATATGTGTTTGTGTGTTTTATACATATAAATATGTATGTGTCTTCCAATGTGTGTGTATTGCAATTTGTCCTTTTCATGTCAAATCAGGTGAAAGTTTGAGGTGTTAATGTTGAGTGACATCATTTAATAATAAAAACACAGAAATAGCAACAACAACAAAAAATAGAAAAGAAAACCTCCAACAAAAAAGAAAAACAAAACAAAAATAATAAAATACCGCAGCCACTGTTAACAAGCCAAAATAACAAGACCAACAGCATCAGAGCATCCTGTTATTTGTTGAGAAGGAAAAGAGAAGGTTGAGGCGCAAAAGAGCGTTATAATTAAATGACAAGTATTCAACGGAAATAGAGTATGTTAGAGACTAAAGTCCTTGGCTGTAAAATATAAATATAAAAAAAAAATCGTTACTCAACCGCAATATGTATTTGGTTTTAAGCCAAAATGTGAAGAACCAAGAAATATATGGAAGAAAAATTGAAATTAAATTTTGCGGTTTTTATACAATGTTTCGAAAGACTTTATAATAAATTTGTTGACCTAAAAAATAGTAAATATTTTACGCGAATATAAAAAAGGTGTTAAACATATTGGATTAAAAAAACTTTTCCTAAATTTGTTGGATGTTATATATTTATGCGTTTCGTGAATTTTTATAAATTTTGGCATCAATTTATTAGTGCATATTTTTGCATACTGTGCTCATAACAGCATTTTTTTTAATATTTCAGTTTTACGAGCATGTTTTCCACATTTTGCAAGCATTTGAAATCTTTTTAGCGCATATCTGGATTTTTTTTTTTTTTTGCTCTAAAATATTTATACAGCGAAAGCAACTATTCGTTTTAAATTATGAGCAAGTCATGCCTCTTTGTATTATCTATCAATTAGAATTTATATTTTATTTAACAAACTTTTAGAATAATATTCAAGCTAAAAAGTGCAATCAGAAAGCGCTTAACCTTAAAGATATGCTTAGATAACGCAAATGCATAAAAGACCAATCTTTACGTATTTCAGTAGATGGAACATCGATACCACTAGAAAAATATCGCAAATATTGTTTGAGGTGTTCTGCTTTGTGACAAAAAATTCTTAATAAACATGGTTATTTTGACAAAACTAATCACTTCAAAATTGCATACCTTGCTGACGGTTCTTAACAGATATTGGACCTAATTTAAATAAAAACTTAATATTGTGACGTTTATGATAAAATCTGTTAAAGCTATTTAGGTGTAAATAGTAAACTAATCACTAATCACTTACTAACTAATCACTTACTACGCTTATAATTATGAAAAGATCTTAGAAGTTCTAGCGCATTGAATAGAACGAAGTGTCAATACCATTAAAATGGCAAACGATGAACTAAAAAATGTAAATGCAAAAAGTGAATTGACTTTTATTGCTGCAAACTTCAGTTTCATTGAAAAGTCACATAAAATACTGGAAACCAATGGCCTTCAATATTAGTTGAGCAGTATGCCATATTAATCCTCTAACCGACCACTTTTATTTTGAGCTAAAAGTATATATATATAGTATATTATACTGGGCTGGTAGTTGTAGAGAAAAACAATACTTAAAAAAAATTGAAAAACATTAAAAACTTACCTTCCAGATAAGCAAATATGTTTCCCGTCAAACTCGGACTTGCCTGCCTGTTAAGTCAAAGAAATATTTTTACCAAAAAAGGATTTTTAATATATTTTATTTAAACATTTTGGGTTTTTTTTTGTGTGGTAACTTTGGAAACATACTTTTATTATTTGATAAGCAGAAACTTAGTTTACATTTCGGGCAAAACCTTTGTGATTCTGACTTACACCCCTCTGTATCTTGCACAGTCTTTTACCACTCAGGTCCAAAACTTCAGGCATATGTCCGACTTTATCAAAGCGGATATCATTTGGTGAATTATAAGATCTTTTTACTTTAAGCTTTGGTTTTGAGGTCTTCCCACAGCGTTTTTGACGGACACAGAGATACAGAGAGTTTTTTGACGGACACAGAGACAAATTTATGTTGTTATATGTCATAGTAAGTAAATTATTTCTCTGAACATATTTACAGTTATAATGGATCTTTTAAAAAAATCAGCATAATAACACAAACAATATACCCCGCCTAAAGGCAGATTTGCCGGTTAGAGGGTTAACTGAGACGGTTCAGATGAAAGATTGTAATACAAAAACCGAATATTAAAACTAAGCAAATAACGAAGGACTTGATGTAATAAAATTTATATGTCAATTTCTAACAAAAGATCTTAGTACATCCTCCTCAAATCAAGTCTTAAAATATGATCTTACATCAGTCGATATGATCTGATCTGACATCAGCAGACACTGCCATCTTCAACATATAAGTTTGCTCAGATGTAATAGCCAACGCTTTACGTTTGAAAATTCATGTAAGTCAATAAAACAAAGCCAACACCAATAAAAAAAAGTTCTGCTTCATTTCATTAAAAATTTTAAATTACATACTGTGAGCGTCAACCCTATTCTCATTTTTTCGAAATGGCTGCGGAATAAACGTCTACTGTAATCGGCGAGCGCTACGTAGCTATCCTGAGCGATTTTTTCCTACCTCAAATTGGCCGAATTGGGAGTGCAACAAATGTGGCTCCAACAGGATGAGAAAATAGCGTGTACTGGGCAGGTTCAAGAAAAAGGCGGATTAAAAAAAATCCAACCCAGCAGGCTTATTGGTTTTTTGATGGGTTTTTTGAGTTTTATAACTGCTTCCTAATTTCGTTCAATTCTACAGTATTTGTTGGTTGTTAGTAAAATTGCGTTGTTTTAGTATTTATAATGCAATTTTGCACTCTTGGTCGGATCAATGCGATGTTCATTTGCGCCGTGCATTATGAGAAAAACGGCCGGAATACAAAGATTGAAATTATTAAGTTATTCTTTTGCATAACAACGCTTGGCCTCACGCCGCAAAAGTTGTCACAGTATTGTACGAAACGATCAAATACCACACCCGCCGTTTTCTCCGAACATTGACTTCATCTGACTATTGGCTATTTCAACAGATATAGTTTGATTTAGCATGGCACTGAATAATTTTGTTTCAAGAAATATAAAGGCGGCTTCAAGGTTGGATTGCCTCAAAAACCGAGAAGTTTTTCTAAAACGGAATTCGGAAATTCGCTCAGTGGTGGGACAGTATGTAAGGGGTGATTTGATAAATTTTTATTTTGTTATTTTATTTTTTTTTTTAAATAACGGATCAAATTAATTTATGCTCCTAGTATGTAAATTATACTTATTTTTCTTGTAAATAAACTAAACTGTAACTTGTAATAAACTCAACCCGTTTTTTTAAATATAATAACCAATAAAACCCGGGTGGGCTTAATTGAGTTACCCAGCCGGTTGCCAACCCTGGTACTCCACCATATACAACCTAAATACTGAGGGCTGCATTCCGTTTTTTGATAAGCACTGGTCGGCATGACCGCCTGATGTAACCATTCCAGACTTTTTTTTGTGAAGTTTCTTGAAGTCACGAGTATATTTCAATAAACCTCAGTCTCTTGAAGTCATCAAAAAGATTATGTGGAACCTATTGGCGGAAGTGCTATAAAACGGGTCCATGATAAGGAATTCCTGTCCCATATTATTTTTTCTACCTTATGAAAAAAAGTTAAGACATCAAATAAACACAATATAAAAGCAAAATTTTTACATTTATTAGAAAAATTACAGTCAAAATAATCGATAGCTAATAATAGAAGAAGCAAAACTGGATAGGCCTTATACTACGAAGCAGTCATGGTCCACAAGTTTCATTTAAGACAACGCACTTCTTACATCAACAACGAAAGTAGGATTATATAGACTTCAAAATAAAAATTAAATGAAGCTCAAGTTCATTATGTAGTAGATCCATTACAGCAACAACAAAAATACAATTTTTAATATTTTTACAATACATATCACAATTTAGGAGTTCGAAAAATTTCGGTTACACATTTGTCATTTTTCTATATTTAAAAGAAGCCATTTTGATCGATCAACTTTTGCTATTTTTATAAAAACCCTTGGTTTTCTAAGCGAAAAATTGAGCCAAATGATAATTTGAAGGTGCCAAGCTCTTACAGCTTTTGCCAGGTTAACAAGGATGTGTGTGGTTTGGCATTGTCATTATGGGACACAACACCTTTTCCGTTGATCAATTCTAGTCATTTTATTTAAATTGTTTTCTTCAATTTTGTTAGGTGTCGACAGAAAAGATGAGAGTCAATAGTCTGACCAGGTTTTAGAATGTCATAATAAACAATTCCCTTCCAATCCACCATACTCACAGTATTACTTTTCTTAAAGTCAATCTTAGCTTTGCTTCGTCCATGATTTCATTCACACATTGTTGTCGTACGAAAATCGAAAAATTGCCACCTAAACATCGAGCTACTTTGTGCATCCAGTTATCTTCAAATGGTTGATAACTATGAGTCGAACCTACCACAACTGCTCTGGCAGACTAACACTCTACCTACTAGTCTACAGGGACCCCAAAACCTTAAAATTAAAATCTAACGTATATTTATATTTACAGAACATAGCAGAACCTTCTTGGGTTTTTTATAATATAATACCCAGTGGGTTACCAACCCTGATTAAAACACAGATTAATTTTTATATACATATAAGATCAAAGCTACAATATAAACTACGCTTATTTATTAAATTTTATCATAAAATGCATTTCTTTAAAAAAAAACGTATTAAAAAGTAAATTATTACATATTTCAAAAGAACTCATATTCAGAAAAAACTCATTTAAGTTTTATGATCTTTCAACAAGCTTATCTCTAATTTTGTATACTACGCCGCGATACTACAGTAACGCTCAGTTTTGTTTGAAATTTCATACAGAAGTCTTTCAGACGTTCATTCACGGTTATCAGCTCGTGTGTTCATCATGCTGTTCTATTTTATTTCATTATCAATGTCATTGCTAATAGTATTTGTTTTAGCATTATATTACTATTTAACTTGGCATTTTAACTATTGGAAACAATGCGATGTTCTAGGTCCACAACCACAATTACTAAAGGGAACATTTCCAAAAACTACAGCAGGAAAATGTAATTTATTGACAGAGTTACATGAGATTTATTTGTAAGTTTATTGCAAAAACAAAATGTATTCTTAAGATAAAAAGAAAGTGTAAAACATCTCTAGACAATATAAATCATCACAAAGTTATGTGGGTGTTTTTGCGGCGCGTAAACCGAAAATATTTATTTTGGATCCTAAACTGGTGCAACAAATTTTAAAACAAAATTTTAATAAATTTCGTGATAATGAATCCTCACAATGGGTAATTGATGAAAGCAAAATTATTAAATTATTTTTCTAAAATGCTATTATTTTATAGTCTTCCGAAGAGGTTGAACAATTAAGATTTGGCAGTCCGTTTGTGTCGGTGGGTGAAGCCTGGAAGGAGAAACGTTCAGAATTGGTACAATCATTGACAGTGAATCGGGTAAGATTTAATCTCTCGTTTGCGAAATAAATGTTCTGCAAAAGACAAATCAATGCAGGCATCTGAGACCCTAAAATCAATTTAATCATAAGCAACAACTTTTTATAAAATAATAAAATAAAACCTTTAAATTTAACAAACAATTTTCTTCTAGATCCGTTCACATTATGAAAACATGAAGCAAAGTGCCGCCAAATTAATTGCCTTTATAAAAGCTCAAGACCCTAATACCGCATGGAATGCTAAAGATGTAAGTTCAATGCTTTTATAAATACATTTAAAAAATAAATTAAAAAATTTTATTTTTCCAGCTGGCAAATCGATTTACCTCTCATGTAATGGCAAAATTCATATGGGGCATAGAGGAGAACACCTTTCAAACGCTTGACACCCACTCTCCTATCCATAAAATGGCAATGATGATGTTACAACAGTCATTGCGTTGTGTACGTTACTATGGCCAGACAGCTGCCTGGCCTTGGCTAAGAAAAATTAAACCTGAACGCTTTTTTCCCGTGATTTCCGATGATTTTTTTAAACAATTGGCCATAAATGTGATGAAACAAAAAATAGTTGCCACAAACAATAAACAAAATGATGTGATCAATCACTTGTTGCATTTGAGAGAGAAAAAATCCTTAAGTGATGTACAAATCGCTGGACATACTACAACCGTCTTGATTGATGGTTTTGAAACAGGAGCCATTGTAATAGCCCACTGCTTACTAATGGTAAGAGGGTAGAGAATTGAAAAAATACAAAAAAAAATTGAAAAACATATGTTTCCTTAATGAAATACTTAATGTCAATTAAACCCCACAGCTCTCTCGTCATCCGAGGGTACAACAAAAACTACGTTTGGAATTAGTGGAGGCAGGAGACAATATAACATATGATGAGCTTATGGACTTACCATATTTGGATCAATGTGTGCAAGAAACCTTAAGACTTTTTCCACCCTTGGCCACGCTATTCAAACTGTGCACAGAAACTGTAGAATTGGTTAATGAATTAAGCGGCAAGAGAGTACTGCTGCAACCTAAAGATGTTGTTTATATATCCGCTTATTCTTTGCATTATGATCCTGAATATTATGAAAATCCCGATGATTTTTGGCCCGAAAGATTTGATGAAGAGTTGGGTGGAGTTAAAAAGTATCGTGATATGGGTGTATTTTTGCCTTTCGGTGATGGTCCCAGAATGTGTCCGGGTAAGTAATCTTGTAGAATTTGTTGTTTTTTTATTTTTTTAAAAGTTTTAATTTTTGCTTTTAGGTATGAAATTGGGCTTATCTGAAATTAAATTGGCCATAACGGAATTAATAAAAAATTTTGATATTACTTTAACGCCCACTACACGTTTAGATAACCAAATTGCAGCAGATTCATTTCTGCTGACATTGGATGGCGATATTGAAGTGAAATTTAAAGAAATTGCTAAGTAGTGTTTATGATTAAAAAAAAAAAACGGAAAAAAGGTGGAAGAATTACAAAACAAAATTAAGTTAAAACAAAAAGCTTTTGCATTTAATCAAATACATTGAATGCTCGTTTAATTTCGGTCACAAGACGCCAGTTAATTAATCTAAATGTAATATCTCTGATAAAACTAATGCCACCAGGCAACACTATTGCTTGTTTGAAAGGTGACTTTTTAAGCTTCACTTTTCTTAACTTGAGACCAGCACTCAAGGAATGAACCCTACTTATGCAGTGCATTGTGCTGGTACAAGAAAAATAGGTTATGGTGAGGAGGATGGAGAGAATTTACACATATCTTAAGTGACAAGAAAAACTTTCGCTGAAAGACTATTCCACAAACGAACGTTGGGCAATCAACTACAAAGAGATGAGCTTTACGAAAAATATGTGCTTATTAGGAATTAAATCCTTTATTTCGTCAGAACACATTCCGTTATAATACCAATAGAACAACGAAACACACGCCAATTGCGACGATGCTCTAACGAAACAATAGAGTCATTAATAAGCACACTCGTCCTCTCCTGTTCGCAATCAAGAAGCTCCAAAATAGACTTTGAGGCACCGGATCATACATGAGAGTTGTATTTCATTTTGAGTCGGATATAGGTCCTGAAAATATTGAGAAGGTCAGATGGAGTGAAGTATTTCTTACACCGTCCTAAAAAATCGAGGCACAATGAATCCTTATTTCCAGGACATCAAGAGCATCTGACTTATCAATATCTACATTACCTATAGTTACAGACGACACCGAACCACCACGTCTGTGTGTCAGAAAACAATATTCGCACGACCGCACTTTGGGATTTTCGCAAAGTCACTTGTGAGTTTGTCATTAATATTCCGCCTATTCCTCCCAATCTCCACAATTAAAAGAATACGAATCACAAATCTTGTTGTCGTATGCGAAAGAGTAGATAGGATTGAAAGTCAGAAGAAGATAGTCATCAAGAAATATTAAGAATAGAGTTGAAGAAAGAACAGATCCTTACGGTACCCCTGAAATTATCCTAAACTCGTCGGGTGAGATTTCATCCATAACCACTTTCATAGTGCGAGTTTTGAGAAAGCCCAATACAAATCGAAAAAAGTGACTATCGACACCAAATGCAATAAGATTCGAAATCAGACTCTCATACCAGACCCTATCAAATGCCTTGGAAATATCCATGGCCAGAAAGTTTTTCTCACAAAAGCTACGAATAGACCTATTCCACCTTTCGGAGAGTAACACCAGCACATCACCAGTAGAACGACTCCTTGAGCCCGAAATTCAGCACGAGGTGGTGATTAATTACACTCTTCATAACTTCGGAGAGTGCAGAACAAACTGCTATTTGGCGATAGTCTTCAGGGTTACTAGCCTCATCCTTTATAGAGATTGGCGTTTCATTGGCAACTTTCCAGGAAGTTGGAAAAATAACGGCGTTATAAGACGCACTAAAAAGGTTAGTCAATAGACGCGCAAGCGTCGAACAGCACTGGAATCCCATCCAGCCCAGAAGACTTAACATTGAGATTTAAAAAAACCCTTGTGACTACACGTGGTCGAAAGAAAATACTAGGCATAGTCACTAATATTCCTTCTAGTTCGTGCAGTGGTTGAACACTCTCCGGCAAGTTTATATTATCTGCAGATAGAAGGTTTGCTTTCTCAACCGGTCATTCTTTATAAGAACTGAAACCGAACTAGCCCTATTCCGAAAAAGTTTACTTAACCACGAAAAAGTAAAAACTTAAGCACGATGCTCTTATAGAGCCTTTTCGCGCCTAGGTACTACGTCATACAAGGATCTCGCCTGTTTGCGGTACGAATCAGTATGATTACTTTTGTCATTACGCCAATTTCCGAATGCTTCCTCTCTGGGTATGAATGCAAGTTTGTACGTCTGATTAAACTAAGATTTATTCCTCGATTTAATCGTTTAAGTATAAGTGACAATTCTGAATATTATTCTTATATTTTTCTTCGATGCAGTAACCAGGAAACAGCAGCAAAGTTGTGTGCTCGTTTTTGATCTAATAAAGATACATTAAGTTAAAGTGCTTATTCGTCTCGTAGTATGTTGTCTAGTTATTCTGCTCTGAAGCCTCCCCTGCGTTATGACAGGAAGTATCTTATATATGGTGTTAAGTAAAGTAATTTCTCTACAATTATTGCAGTCTTTCAAGTCGCCACATTTTGGTAACTTTACAATGATGCCCTTCTTTCACGTAGGAGGCAGCCTCTCCTCCTCCCATACTGATGTGATGTGTGGCAGTAGAAGTTCAATTGTGGTTTGGGCGTCAACCGATAGAATAGAAGCTGCGTAGATCAGTCCAACACTTTACGAGTAATCATTGAAGAGTCCACAGAAAAAATGAGTACACAGAAAATAATTCGAATAATCAGAGCGATGTATTAGGATGCAGAACTTTCAGTTCTTTACAACGAGAACATTGGCCAACCATTCCACACCAGTGCTGGAGTTAAACAAGGATGTCCACTATCAATTCAACTATTCACAATCAGGCTGGATGACAAATTGAGCAAAGTCTGTTTAAAAAGAAGAGGGTTAAATGGAGTCTCTCACGCCAACTCGTAGACTTAGATTACGCAGATGACATTTGTCTATTCTCGCATAAGATTTCCAATATGCAGTCGAAACTGGAAATCTAGGAAGATTGATTCGTAGCGTTGAGAATAAGCAATACGAGCACGGAAAACATCATGCTGCAGGATCAACCATTCGAGTATGTAGATAGCTTCAGCTATTTAGGATTTACAATGACTACAAACGGTGGCGCAAAAACAGACGTATATAATAGGCACAATAAAGCGAGAGCGGCATTTGGACGGCTACAGTCAGTATGGAGAAGCTCACATACATCCAGACGGACTAAGCTCAGAATATTCAACTCATGCGTTAAATCAGTACTGCTGTATGGCAGTGAAACCTGGCTTGTATCGAATAACATCACACTGAAACCCCAAGTATTCATTAACAAGAGCCTCAGAATCATATGCAGATTACTCTGGCCTAACACCGTAAGCAACACAAAACTGTAGAGCATGACTAATGAGGAACCCATACTGAAACAGATAAGGAAAAGAAACTGGGAATGGATTGGTCATACCACCCGAAAAAGTCCAGAGAGTGTCACCAGAATGTCACTCGAGCGGAATTCTTAAGGCTCAAGAAATCGTGGTCGACCAAAAAACACCTGGAGACGCACTATTATCCAAGAACTGATACGGAACAACCTAATAGTGGAGGTGGCAATGTCAACAGCAGTTATCCGTGTTAGTTGGAGATGTTTTGTGGAAGCCAAGAGGAGTAACGGAAAAAAAGTAAAAAGTCCCCATGACCAGGCCAGTACTTCAATTCCGCTTTTGTGGCTTATAGCGATTATTCATTCTTCAAATTCGACGCAACAACTTCACTCATAAGTTAAATCACTTAACTATCATTCTTATAAAACGAAAAATTAGTTCGGCATGTGTTGCATCATCTGTGTAATTTTGTGATTGAAAACAGATCTCACCAGGAATGTACACTTTTATTAACAAATTTCCACAGTTTCTCTTATATCTATAGTTTGCCCCCCTTTAAAAACTGCCACTAGGCAAAAATTAGTAAATATTTGTTAATAAGAAAGAACAAACACATTTTTATCTACTGATTTACTATTTATGTAGTTAATTTAAGTCGTACTCGTTTCCCCTTAAAAAAATAATAATAAAAACATCTCAAACCTCCTTCATAAACATAAAATTTTCACACATGCTGTGTGCTAAGGTAGCACACGTGTTACAAATTTATTTTATTACTCTATAATATTCAACAGCAAAAACCAACATGCAGCAAAAACAACCAACAATCTTAATCAAATTGCAGACAAAAAAAAATTATGAAAATTGAACGCATTTTATACCTCGAAAGCGACGTATCAACAGTAACAATTCAACAGCAAAATAAACAGAAACTTCATCAACGAAAAAAAGTGTCTTCTTTGATTACAAATAAAGCTTTAGTGTGTGTATGTGTGTGTTTTGAACTGCAATTACTTTCACATTTTCATAAATCAATGTGGGGCACAGGAACATATTTGTTCTTGTTTTTTTTTCTTTTTGGGCATCAAGACGTAGTAAAGCACTGAAGCAAAATAAAAGGAAAAGAGCAATTCGACAAAGAAAATTTTAATTTTTTTTATTTCAGTTTCATGTATGTTTTCATTTCTCTTTACCAAAGGTCGAAGGTAATATGTTTCATAAAAGTTTCTTTTTTTTATCTCATCAGCTTCCGTAGAGGCTTTTTTATTTTCATGCCATAATGGCAGTCATATAATGTTGCATGAAACTACAACAAGAGAAAAATATCAAAGATAACAAATAACCAAACTGTGTATGGTGCGTTTCTTAAATTTTTTGTTTTGTTTTTTGTTTTTTATTATTGTAACGTAAATTACAATGAAATTTCATAAACGTTAAATTATGGTCATAAATATCCTTTATGTGTTTTTAAGACTGACTGCGTCTGTGTATACGAGTATGATGTTACAACCAGCCTATATACACGTAATGCTCATATTGGGTGTTATAGGCTGTAAACGTTACTTGTCTTTCATTTCATTTTTTGGCGATTGTAAGTCTGTCTGTCTATAATAACATCATTTTATCCCTTTAAATTAGATGTTGAAATCATAAAAATTTAATGAAAAAAAAACAAAATGTATTTTAACAGAATGCAGTAAATAACAATTGAGCTCCTCTGGTGCTATAAAATCAAAAATTAATGAAAAAGGTATTGTTTTTTCAAGCGAAAATCAATAAAAGTACATGTTGTTTAGATGGCTAAAGCTTACACTTCTTTTTCATCAAACAGTTTTAACCACCCTCACACCACCGCGGAGGGCTCATTCCCATGGCATCGGAACGTGTACCCCTAGGGTTGCCAGATTCAATATAGCAAATTCTTGACACTTATAGAAAAAGTCTTGATTTTGAAAAAAAATCTTGCCAGTAACAATATTGATGTTCGAATATCTTCGCCTACATATCGTCGGTAGATGCATCAGACAACACAATAGCTTGTTTGATAGATCGGAATAATTACGGGCGATGAAAAGCAGGGTTGGCAAAAACCCGAGTTTTTTTTTAAACCGAGTTTTTTTTTGATGGGTGTAGTATGACCTGCTAAGTCTCGGTGATCGGAGCAGACTGCAATTACTTCATTTGAATATTATGAGAAAAACGGCCGGAGTATAAAGACAGACGTGACAACACCCGATCTCATGTCGCAAAAGTTTTAAAACAAATATCACAAACGATCAAATGTCGCAGCTACCGTATTCTCCAAACATTGCTCACACCTCTTTATACGGGCTTTCGTTAATGGCATTTCGATATAACTGCCTGTTTGAATTATGGAATACATTCGCCTCAAGCGCAGATTACTTCGTTCCACGGCTAAAAACCACGTGGATACAACGTTTTTTAACTAAAAGTGTAAGAGGAGCAAACGCAACACATATTCATCTCGTTTAAAGGCATTTCGATTTACGGCCTACATTTTCAAAAAACTATCTAGGCCGTATAAAGAAATATTAGTTTATCTCTTAGCATGTCACCGAATCACTTCCTTTGAAGAAATACAAAATCAGCTTCAAAGTTGGAGCGCCTTAAAAGACGGGAAATTTTTCTGAGACGGGAATTGGAAATTGGCTTAGAAGTGGGAAGAAGATGTAAGCAGTGATTTGATAAATTTTTTATATCATTATCTTTCTTGAGCTCAAAAACTTAACAATTAAATTTGTAGTTCCAATACATAAATTACACTTATTTTTGTGGTAAATAAGCTATGAAAACCTTTTACTAAGAAAAGCCCACTCGGGTGCATTTGATTTGGTTACCCAACCCTGATAAAAAGTGGATTATGTATGCTAGTAATGTGCGAAAAAGATCATGGACGTAGCAAGGTGAAGTTTGCAGACACCGGGAGAGGAAATGCTGTTGGTCTGAGAGATTTTGGAGGTGTTTCGAAAATTTTAAAAACAGATACTTATTCTGCTCGACAGCTCCTATCAGAAAAATACTATCACTTGCCAGGTATTTTTTTTTTTGTCGCGCCGTGTTATATATTGATTTTTGTATATCTAGAGAATGGTTAGAGTTAAAGTTTCTAAATTGGGCTTAAATAAATTGGCTGTCAATGCAAACGATAATTTAAAAAAAATATATGACATTTTTAATGTGTGGAGAATGGTAACATTTAAAGCTGTCTTTGTCTATCCACATCAGTCAAAAAGCAGGTACAACACAAAGGCTTCCAGCAACGCGGAATGGCAATGCCAAGCCAATGATATTTTAGCCGAGCATCAGCTCTAACAAGAACCTGTGAAAATTGCCCAACCAACGTCGAGCTCACATGGAGATTCTCAATCGCAAATGGCGGCTAAACTATAGAAAATGATATGTACATGCTTACACAGCTGCCAGATAAGACGATTTGTTATCAATTTGACAATATTTGTAACGAAAACAAATTCATAAAAGTAACTGATGAAAGAAATATTGGCAACCAAATATGCAAATGGGTCCAACTAATTTTATATGATTTTTAAACAGTTGAGCTTTTTATTTCGACTCTGACATTACTTATGTCATTCTATTCTATCACAAAATTCAGTTTATTATCTCCACTGAACGAAATGAAACGATTTACGCTTGAGCAACATTGGGATTTATGGGAAATTTATCATCACTTAAAATTGACTTTTCGGATGAAGCTCAATACCATCTTGGTGGTTACGTTACTAAGCAAAATTGCCATATTGGGGACTCAGAAAAATGTGGTCTTACAGAAGCCAATGCACCCATTACGAGTGACTATTTGGTGCGGCTTGTGGAGCGGAGACATCATTGGCCATATTTCTTTGAAAATACGGACGACGCAACCATAACAGTCAATGGAGACACCTATTGCACCATGATAACCAATTTTCTTTTGCTAACTCTTCATGGTATTTATGTGAACGAGGTTTGGTTTTAACAAGTTGGTGAAACTTGCCACACATCTCATGCCACAATCGATTTATTGCGTCAAACGTTTGATGACCGTTTAATTAGCCGAAATGGTAAGAAGCTGCCAACATTCGTGATGCCATTGCCGAGATACTACCCCATACTCTCAAAAAAGTTCTAGAAAATTGGTCCGATCGAATGGGGTACTGCAAGGATAGCGGCGGAAGCCACATAACTGAAATAATATTTTATTTCTAACCTGAACAATTGTACTTCAAAACAAAAAAATAAATTTGGGAAAATTTCAAAACCTTTCTGTTCTATTGAATTTTTAAATTTAAACTATTAAATGGCGCATCTTACACAAACCTTCAAACACCTTCTCGTTATTGTAGGTTTAAAAAATTAAATTAAAAGTAAATAAAAATTAAAATTAAAAACCACCTGTTCAGAATTGTCACTTATAAGTATTTGATAAAAAAAAATCTATATAAATATTAGGCAAGTCGTAGTTGAGCAAATTGTAGTTGATATTTTCAACTATGAATGTGAAGAAGATCGTAAAAGGTTTTAAATTAAAGACTTACTCTAGCAAGAGTCGCATTTAGTGTGAGACTATGAATATGGATCTATGTCATTAATGAAATAACACTAGGAGTTATTGAATAAATTCAGACAAACCTTGAACTGAGAAAATGCGGTAAGTAACAGGTGGTCATTTATACTTTGGAACCTATAAGCAAAATATGTTCACACTAATAGTCTTTTTAATCTTATGGAAGTTCAGAACATTGGCTCCAGCTTTTTAATACAAAATACAAGATTATATTTAAATATTTAAATATCTGAGCTCTTAATACTATTTATATATATGTCTGTATGTATATGCTTTTATCTGATAAGAATGCAAAAAAAAATTGCATTACTTTGAGATATGCCCACTTTCCAACTTGTAACTTTCCTTTAAGTATTTAAAATATCGATTACACAATATTGTGGTTTATCGATTAACTCAGGCTAATAGATCTTATAAAAAGGCAATTTTATAAGTTTAAATCATTAGAATTTCGAGAGATTTTCTATGGAAATGAAAGCAATCACTTTGTTTTTAAGAGAAGAATAAGAAAAAAACTTTTAATGAAAAAGTTTGTCTTGTTATTTGTGGTTTTTGAAGAAGATTAAAGAGTTTTAAAAAAGATTTACAAGGAAAAAAAGAATAAAAGATTTTAAAACAAATGTAGCTATTTTATGTAATAAGAAGTAAATCTGCAAACATATGAAGATTGTCTGTCCAATTTTTTGTAATAAAGAAAAAAGATTGCAAAATTGTTAAACTATTTTAACTTTTTTTGATGATGCTACTGCTGCTGCATATATTGCAAATGTCGAAGGAGTTCTTCCCCCTATTTTGGCCTACTATTTACCACACAATCACAGGATTATGAATACATATACTGTTTCGATAAGCATGTGAGAGATATTTTGTTGTATGTTGTTCATGCATTTTTTCTTGGACTTTTTACTGACATGAAAATTATTTATTATTTCATTCAAGTTTTGGCATTTAAAACTCCTCCTATTTGATGTTGCATTTGTGAGTTTTATTAGTTTATTTTTTGTTATTGAATCTTCTTCTTTTCTGTTTTTAATTTAGTTTTTCTTTTTTTCTGTCTTATAAAACATGTTCTTTTTTTCTTTCAATTATTTGAGAACATTTAGAGTGGCTGTTGTTATTGTATATTACGGTTCATAAGGAGATTTTAGTTTTGCTGATGGTTAAGGCGATACTGCAACGAATTGGGTTGTTCTGCATAAATTCTTTTGTATTTCGTATATCGAATATTATTGTAAGTGATTGATGTATTATCAATTGGTACATACGTTTTGTTTTGGTAAATATTTATTTTTAAAAATATCTTCCTTAAAACCTTGAAACTCTTCTGATAAGAACTGTTGGAATCTCTTTCAACTATAAAGACTTTATCACTTCAATTGGTTGGCATCTCAGTAGTTCATTAAGTTTATTTTTGAAGTAAGGAGCTGGAACAAACCACAGGAGTCAAATAGTACAAATATGCTAAGGCTGTGACTTGATGGTATTCGAGTTACAAGCATTTACATTATAGTATTACAATGGCCATTAAACGTTAAATATTTATCGGTAATTAAGGAAATGGATTATGCAAACTTTTGATGTGCACAGAGTAACTTGGTGCTTTAAGAAATAGGTGCTTAAACTCCGTCAATTTCTAACGTATTTTGAAATACGAGATAGCATTTTATATATAACGAAACGTACTTCTTTAAGAAATTCATAAGTATTGGGTATACAAGTTAATAATGTCGATTTGAACAACTATTAGCATAACTATCGCATATGGCTTGTGTCAATAATAACAAATATGGTATTTTAGAGGGTAAACATATATAATTCAGTATTCGATAGAAGCCAAAGTGTAGGCAGACATTTTTTTAAATTCCTATATATATATTAATTCCCACAACATTCCATGAAGGAACTTTTCTCAATCATTAAATTTTTTTATTTTTAGACTCACTGAAAGTGACGTACAGCTTAACGCCGGCTGCGAACGGCAAATGCATTAGAGAAGTTTTCAATAGTAAGTAATACTTATAACCAGTTACTAGCTAATGTTATGAGGTGATACCGCTGCTGTTGAAAAACGTTTTCTTTTTCAGATGGTCTGGCCTGGTATGGAACCGAGGTCCATCTGGTTGGTAGGGTGTGTTACCTACCATACCAAAGCGGCACACGCAATTGCTATAATAATGTTTTGTGCCACAAAAAGATGTTTTGCGGGGAAGTCTGACAACTTCTTTCATTTGAAGAAAACAGCTGCTGAAAGTTATTGCTTATTGGTAGAAGCATACGATCCACATGCACCGACTCAAAAAACTTGTGAGTAGTGGTTTGCTCGAAGAGAGGCCTAGTCAGCAGAAAAAGTGGACACAGACAGTCCGAGATGCATGGCAAAATTAGAATAATAAAGGGAATGTTCGCAGGACTTTTACTGAAGATTAACTCAGAAAAACCAAAATGATGCGCTTCAATGCACCCATGTCAGGGACATTTCTTCTTCAACACCAAACGCTATAAAATGTACATTTTTTCGTGTATCTGAGTCGACTAGGATAACTGGCGAATTATTCAAAGAAATTAAGTGCAGACTAGACAGGACAAGACTTGAATGTTAAGCCACCGTATATTGTTACAGCAAACAGTCGACTAACATCAAACTTAAAACCTTTAATTGCAATATGAAGACAGTACTACTTTATAGTAGTGAATCCTGAAATGCTGCATAGTATCAAATATGAGTAGCTGCCTTCGTATGGTCCTGCATATTTTTTTTTGCCCCAAAGAATGAGAAACATTGGTCTTTGGCACATAACCCCACCAAATTCCAATTTAGATATTCATAGGTGTAAAAAGCGCACCTAGTAAACTGCAGGATGACTAGGAGAATGATCATCAAATAGAATCCTCAGAGCTAAATACGAGTTGGCAGACCCACCCATATATGGAGAATGTACCTTAATTTGGATGAAGCTGAGGTTAGACTCTTTGTTTTGTATTGTATGTAAAGGGTGGTCCAACCATAATATGATATTAATTGTGAGTCACACCTTAACGTCAAGTTTTTTGCCCAACATAATTTGACATATCTTTGTTTCAATGTTTGACAAAATCAGCCATAGAGAGCTATACGATTGAGCAGCGCGTTAAGATTATTGGAGTCTTTTACGAAAATTGGTCAGCATAACCGACCAAATGTGTTCACGATCGGGAGAATTTTTGCACAAATTTTCTCAAACTGGGTAGAAAATGTGGAAACACTTATGCATACTCGCCTAGTACTTTCTGCGGATAAAATTGCTATTGCTTGCGGTAGTGTGGCAGTACAGCAGTCAACCTCGACTCGTCGTCGTGCCAAACAATTGAACACCTCACTAACATCACTGAAGGGAATTTTGAATAAAGATTTGAATTTACACTCTTACACGGTTCAATTGAATCAAGAGCTAAAGCCTAATGACCATTCCAAGCGTCGTCAATAAATACGCCAAATGTTTAGTTGAACAGACAGAAATGAATGGTGACTTTACAAAGAAAATTATCTTCAGCGACGCGGATTCGTTAGAAGCAGTATTGCTGCATTTGGGCAAATGAGAATCCACTAGCGATATTTGAAAAACCTATGTATCCACAAAAAGAGACTACTTGGTACGGTTTATGGGCTGGCGGCGTCATCGGGCCGTTCTTCTTCGAAAATGTTGGCTGACCACAGTTTCTGTGAATGGTATTCTCTATCGGATTTCGTGTGGCCTGAAATTGGGATATGGAGCTGGACGATATATGGTTCCAACAGAATGGTGCCACTTGCCACACAGTTAACGAAACAATGGCTCTTTTGCGCAAGAAATTCAATAGCCGTGTTATCTTATGTCGTGGCGATGTTCATTGGCTGCCACGATCATGTGATTTGACACCGTTGGATTTCTTTCTTTGGAAATATTTAAAAGAAAAAATGTACGTTAATAAGCCAAGAATAATTCAAGAGCTTAAGGATAGAGGGATAGAACTATGTCACTGAAGCCGTGGCGAGCATTTCGCCGATATCTAATTTTCCATGACGATTCGGAATCTAACACGTTGTTTTAGAACGGGTGGTTCCAATGGCAGGAGATGTGTTGAAAAGCAGTTTAAAGGCGATTTTATTTTTTCTTAAGTGCGTGAAGCACCCATGTTCACAAAATTTTATAAAATAAAAATAATGGAGAATAATTTTATGATTGTAGTTAATTCTTTCGTTCAATTCACGACTGGTTTGTTTTTCCACGGACTTATTATCCAGCTCTACATTTCAAATAAAAGTTTTAGAAGCTCTTACGAAAAAAGACTCTTTTGATGAATAGTAAAGTTTATGTCATGTTCACACACCGTAAATTACCAATTAAAGAATTTTACGCAATTAAGGACTTAATTGAGCTCAATTTACCGTACAAAATCATAATTTATAAATTGCTTAATTAATTAAATAATTAAAAATTAATTGAAAAAAAGTCAAAATACAAAACTGTGTGAAGAATGACGAATGAGTAGTTGTAGCTCTGTATGAAGTATGTTCAGTGAGGAGTGAAAACTATATACAGTAAGAAAAATATATATTCGTACATATTTTCAAACAGGATTTATTAAAATCAGTAGTTTTTATTAAAATAAATATTGAAAAATAATATTTTTTAGGCGATTTTAAATAAAGAGAATTTTTTATTTAAAACAAACAAAAAACGGCACTTAAAGCATTTTGTTTTGTACAAAAATATTAAAATTCAAATAAATAAATTTGTTTAAGGTTGTATGAATAAGGACTTCTCATACTGTACAAAATATTATCAAAATGGAAAACGTAAACAAAAATTTTTGTCTATTGTGTTTAAGTTTTTTTCATTAAATTTTAAATATTGTAACGCTAAAGTCTTAACAATTTTAAGTTCTATATACTAAATTCACATATTAAAGTTTTTATGAATAAGATGTGTCTTAGTATTTTCACCTGTCAAATGATAATTGTCTAACGTTAATTGCGCTATGTGTGACCACCAATTATAATAACGCAATCTAAAAATAAATTGACTCAATTAAGCCGTATGTATGAACATGTATTAGATTTTTAATAAATTTACTAAAAACATTTTTTTAGTTGTTTACAAGATTTTAATTTATAATGTTATAATTTATTATATTTCGTAATAAAAGAAACATTTTCTTTAATTTTCACAAAATCTAATTTCATTACAAATAAATAAATAAAAATCTGTTTTGTCAGTAAATTTAAAACAAAATCCCAAATCAAATTAAAATCACTTCTTAGAAATATATTCCATATGCATTTTTTATGAAGAAAGAATTCAAATTATTTGTTCTACAAGAAAAACATTTAATTTTTTCTTTGAATTTTCTTTAATTCATACTTCAGCTTTCGTAAAAAAAACTAAATGAAAAATAATTTGCAAAACAAACAAATATAAATCAAAAGGAATAAAAAATATCTATTTTATATGAAAGAGAGAAAGTATTTTTGTTCATATTTGAAAACTTCATTAAATATGATAAATTAATAACGAACTAAAATACTTACAAGAACACGTAAATATTTATATAAGAGAACATGGATTATATTCTTACCTTCAATAAAGACAAATCGATTTCGATTTTCTTCTTCTTAAGTTTCTTGTTCTTTCGAAAGGGGAAATTAAAATGTGAAAAAAAATTGAAAACATTTTGAAAATTCCTTTGAGAAATTCATTTGGCAATTGATTAAAATTTTACAAAACTTGTAACATGATTTTCTGTCATTTTTTGTTTGTTTCTTGTTCTTGAGTTTTATAACTTAATACCTTGAAATAACACAAAAAACAATAACAACAACAACAACTACGAAAATTTTAAATACCCTAAGGCTACTAGAACACAAAATATACCAAAACTAAGAAATATTTTGAAATTTTTTTGTATTTCATATCTAATGGCAAGACGTCCATACTGCATATGTATGTATGTAAGTGTGTGTAAAGTCTCAAAAAGTCCTTAGGGAATTCAATATATCCACATACACATACATATAGACGCACATACATAATTTCAATCATAAATTGGCCAAAAATTCATTTGTTTTAATGTCAAATTTTGGTGTTCTTGTCATTAGTCGTTACAAAAGAAAAACACAAATCTATACCCTAAGACTACTCTTACCATGCACACATTCCAACCACAGGGATAAAAACTACAATAACGATATACAAACTTAATCAAGGATACACACAAACATACAAAGAGTTTTCATAGAATCGGATTTCATCATTTGTTGTCAAAACAGTAGCAGACAGGGTTTTGGAAGAACTCTTTCTGTGTTGATGGGTCAATTGGATTGAATTTTTATTTTTCACTCCCACCTTTCTCTTGCTATGCACCTTAGTTGGGTTCTCAATACTCTCAAGTAATAAACCAATTTAATGTTTTTTTGTCAAAATTCTTTGTGGAACTGGAATGCCAGTTGAAGTTTTCAAAATTTATTGTCTAAACCTGAAAAGAAAGAACAAATGAGATGATTTAGTTTTATGTTTAAGAAATAAGTTTTTCTATAAATTATGCAGATTTCGCAGTTTAAAACATTTAAGTTTTTTACTTTCAATTTTGTTAATTTAATTACAATTTCTGAAATAAGAATTTCACCCCATTTGCTGTGGTAATGTTTACTCGAACCTTTTTTAATGCGACAATGTGATTATGTTTGTTTGACCACTGATCACAAAGAAAGAGAATTCACACAGTGTCCAGAACTCACATTTGGGGCTAACAAAACAACTTTTTCGACCACTCAATATTAGTTGATACACTTGCCATGAGATTATATTAAAAAAAAAAAAAATAAGAAAAATGGCTTAGCACCTTTTAACTTGAGGTCAACTAAGTTCAAAATAGGTCTGAAATTTTTAAAATACTTCTCAAAAGTGTTAAAACCCAAAGTTTTGAAAGCAGAGGTCATTACTAGTATATAACTTGCTAAATTATTTCAGGCGAATGGAACTTGCCCTTTAAGGTGTTTAAAAAACTGATAACTATAATGTAGGGTAGACGAACAGACAGCTATTTACCTTCTCTGGGTCAAAAGAAAACACTGTCTCTATAAAGTAACAAACAGAGCACTGCAGCAACTTTTTTTTTTGAAAATGCTATAAAAAACTACTGAATATTTTCCCAAATTTCTTTTTTTATTTGAAAGTACAATCCTTCCGGTTAATAATGGAAAATAATTTCATTCAAATGCTGCCTCGGCTGGCCATGCAGTAGCCTATACGATCGGTCCAACTTTTAAGCACAGTATCGATTGTGTGCAGCTGTATTTCACCAATTTCTTCACGAATATTGTCCTTTAAAGCGTCAATTGTCTCTGGCTTGTTGGCGTAATACTTATTTTTGACGGCACCCCACAAATAATAGTCCAACGGTGTCAAATCGTAGCTCCGAGGTGGCCAAACGTCATCAGCTCTGCGAATGATAATGCGATCTTCAAAAACAGGGCGCAAAACATTGAGTGTAGCTTCGGCTGTGTGGCATGTAACGCAGTCCTGTTAAAACCAAATGTCACTAATATCCTCCTCTTCAATTTTTGTGAACAAAAATTCGTTCACATGACCCGATAACGATCGCCATTGACTGTAACGGCCACTCCTTGCACATTTTCGAAGAAAAATGACCCAATTATGCTTCTCGGCCAAAATCCGCACAAAACAGCGACTCGTCTTGGGTGTATCGGCTTTTTAATGCATGCGTGCGGGTTTTCTGTGCCACAAATGCTACAATTTTGCTTGTTTACAAACCCGCCAAGATCAAACTGGGCTTCATCTGAAAGGATGATTTTTTTGGCAAAATCGGCATCTTCTGTAAGTCGATCGCAGGCCCACTTATCGAAGCGAAAAAAGCGTATACACAAGCATATTCGTTCAGCGGAAGGATAAAACTAATTATCTGTCAAATCAGACTATTGTGCGATAATACTTACGTCTTCATTTCAAAACTAAGGCACAAATTGAATCTTGAATCCGCATCAGAATAACTAAGTTCCGACTTGTTTTTTATTTTTATTTATTTATTTATTTTTCTTTTTTTGAAATGGTTGTCATTGTGGTGTCCATACTTTTCCTCTTAGGTATTTCATAGTTTCCAATGGACACCCAAATAGGAACAAACAAGCCTTTATAAAACTTATTTCTAATGTCTGGTCTTGGGCACAATTTCTTGAACAATTTTGTAATTGACAAATTCCTACAAATGCTTCTTCATTATCTATTATTTAAGAACAAATTTTCTTTAAAACTTCAATAAAATTCACACTCACTTATTCTAAAGAATTTGTAAAAGAAATCATTAAAATTACGCCTTCAAATACCAACTATTGTCAAATAAATATTTTATTAAGAATTAAATTTTAATATTTTGTTAAAGTATTTAATTTCCGTTTTAAATAGCGCAAATTGTTCTCATTGTTCTGTCTAAATGATTTGCCTTTTTGTACAAAGAAACACCCTTTATCTCACTATAACAGCTATTACACGACACTATTATTTAGTAAAAGTATAGGAAAAAAGGGTTAAAAGAAATTCTGGAATTTCAAAAAATAAAAAATTAAGAAAACCAAGTACCAGTTGTAGTAATAATAGAAGTAATAAGTGTAGATGGCAGCAACATTTAGAAGTAGCTTAAAATTTTAATGAGTTCTTCTGCATCAGTTGCCCCATTTTAAGCATTAAAATAAAATGAAATGTGTTTGTATCCTTTAGAATAATAAGGAACTAAGTACTCTTTCTGCCCCACTTTCATTTAAAGAATGTTGTACAGAAAATTGCAACTATTTGTGATGATGGTGTTGAATAAAAAATAAAGTTTAGAGGTGTTTAAGTGTACCCTACAATTTAACGTCTAAAAATATTTTTGTAAATGTTTCCATAGGGTATAGCAGATTGAATCAAATATGCCGATTATTGTTATATTCTAACTTTTAAATGGTTTTCTAAGTAGAAAAAACTCATTTAGTTTTGGTTTTATAGACCTGACCTTTTGAAATGTTTGTACTCAAAATCATGGCTCAGAAGAACTTATACAGTCTATTTATTGATTGGTTGAATAAGATGTCAGATTTAGGCTTCGAACAAAACCAGTTATCATATTTGGTGAAAGAGCAAATGCCTCTCTTGTAGTTACTACAAACTTTATACTGAGAGTCTAAATTACAGGGCATTCACATATGACTTATTTAGTCTCAACGTACATACATTGTCTAGAATCCATAATGATCAGCTTCAATATTTTTTGCAATGTGTTAATGGTATCTAAGACCACAAAATGACTGGTAAATATACCTGATAGTACTCTAAGTTTGCTCTTTTTAAACGATAATATCTTTTTGGGTTATAGTTTTTATTTTTACTCTTTTGGTGAAGAAGAAAATCAGATAAGAACAACAGTAACAACAACAGTGGTGAGAACAACAGTTGGCTGTAAAGTAGATATATCATATCGTTCTAATGAGAGCCTCTGCTGACTATAGCGTTTTCACAGTGAGCCAAAAGATTTCCAAATGCTACCGGATTGTGGCAATCAGTGAATAAACCGTCAATTCGCTTAGTAATCTTGAGCGTATAACAGTCTTGGTAAAAACACGCCTTGGATTTATTTGTGAGTTGTGGTCATAATAAGACGGTTAAAATTATTCCTTTACATAAACATGTCGTAAAGTTATCGAGTATTCAATATACATATGGCATCAATGGCATATAACTACTCTTTCAATTTTACTTAAACCTTAATTCTGGATTTCCAGTTTTAACTCGAATAGTAAGGAGAAGTTATTCACTCGACTTGATATTGCATGTGCAACCAATGTAGCTTCTAGAGCTTAAAACTAGAAGAGGATATTAAATCCAAACAGAGCAGTTGCGAACTGCAGCATTGGCTTACTCCATGTTCACACTAAGTAACGAACTACTTTGTTCGCTGTTTAAATTACTTATACCAATTATCCTGATCACATGACATCTTTCAAATTGGTTTGCCAGCTCTTTTTGTACTTTCTACTGTTTTTATTTGCTATTAGATTGTGTAAATTGCGCATTAACTTTTGCAGGAGTGAATTATAAAAAAACATTGTCGGCTAAATATCGCTTTAAGAAGTATTCACACTTTAACTAAAACTACGTACATTTTTTGACACACAGACATGATCGTAGTAACGGTCGAGTCATCTAATTCAATGGGTAATATAAATATATTTTGATGAGAATTTATTGTAATGTCCGTTGAAACGATCACATATTTAAAGTCTCTAAAGAAACATTCACGTGCCTTGGTTATCTAAGATGGTGCGAGAAATTTTTCATCCAATTTTATCTCATTAATATAGGCAACAAGCCAAACTCGGACACTCAAATAAACTGATTATTTTGATAAAGATCAAACTCTGGTCTTGCTTTCTTACCCAGATCACTTTCAGCAATAGCAGCAAGATTTGGATTAGGAAGGGATTTGCCATTATATTTCTGACAAAAAAACGTTTTTCTGCCTCAGAAAATATTTTTTAAATTATAGCCGAATCTTTTATATTATAGCAAGGCGAACTCAAACCAGGTGACCTTGGCTTGCTATGTAAGCAACAGCTGATAAGTGACTATATGTCAAAACGATTCGCCATTACTATTTTGTTACAACAAATATATGTGACACACATTTAATTTGTTTGCTATTTGCTTACTACAGTGTTCTTAATTTGACACAACGTTAAAGCCTGTTTACAGTGTTGTATTCGTTTTTCAAATGCGACCACCACTTTATTGACTTCTGCCAACAATTTCTGAAATTTCGCGAATACTTCTTCCTTTTCCTTGCATGCTTTCTTACTTTGACACTAGTTTTTCCCATTGTCTAGCCATCTTCATGATTTTAGCTCTGTTTATTTTGTATAATTCTCGAAAACTGAACTAAATGGTTTTCCCTTAAATATTTAAATTATATCAGCAAAGTTGGTTGAAATTAAAGAGCTGCCGTTATTAACCCATAAAAGTTACTGTCCTAATTTTGATTGTGCTAGTCATTTTGACTTTCAAAGCGTTTCCAACTTTAATTTTACATACAATTATTAAATTTCTGAGTTGGTTTTTCCTTCTGTACGTGGAAGATATACACAAATAAAGAATGACTAAATTGTTAAAAAAAAATGAGCAAAATCATGATTTTTAAGCGATCGAAAATATATTGGTATAGATCCGACCTTTATCCAATATAAAATGGAATATAACTTTATTGCATGGGCCGATGTTTCAGTGTTTATTTTCGAGCTTCTCGACCGCATACAAGATAGGTGAAAGGTGCTTATTTATGACGGTAGAATAGCCGCCTTTATCGACGAGTTAGAGCACCTTTGCAATATAGCGTGTGTTTTGTAGTTGATTATTTGCTGAATCGCACAAATCTGGAGAATTCGTTCCTAAAGTGCACTGTTCGTTTGTTGGAACAATCTTTACGCGGAAGTCTTCCCTGCCACTTACGACATAAGTAAATTCAAGTTGAAGGTCCATTAACACTACTCTTTAACTACTTAACACTTTTTTACTACTGCGATTTCAAAAGACGTAACATGCAGTCAATCACTCAATGTTAGATGTTTGAATTCACGTATTACATGCGCATTAATATCAGCATCTCTACTTAAGGAGACGTAGCACTGTGCGTTGTCCATAAACAAAAAAAGCAACAAATCTCTCCACGGATTTTGATAAATATATATTTTTTTGAAAGGTAACAATCCTCTGAATAAAATACTGAACATTTTTATTTTTGGCTACTTCTCTATAATGTTGCAAAGGAGCGTTGAACTCAACTAATCTTTATACATAAAAATTAATGTGTGTTTGTTTTTATGCGTGTATGTATACATATATGTGTGCTTGAAGTCTATAGACGGCTAAACGGCTGAACCGATTTTCTTGTAATTTTTACAATATCTCTCTCCATGTCTGGAAGGAACTACAGGCTACATAAATTACAAAAATTCTAACTAGATGGTACCAAGCTCATAAAAAGCGTATATTTATTTGTCTATATCTTCAAGATAATAATAATTTGGTCCAAATACATTCACAGTCAATGCAAATCATAAGTCATAAAGTGGGCAGGACATGTAGGCGAGCTACTTCCCATACAAAGTAAATATTGATTTCTTGAAAACGGTTAAGCCACAATTTTTGTATTTTTTCTAAATTACTTCGTGGTCAATAAAAATCATCAGCAAAAACTGGGCGTGGTGCCCCTCATGCAAACTGAATACAAATTCATTACATCTTGAGAACGGTTAAAGCCTAAGTTTCAGTATTCGGTATGAATAGCGTCATATTCAATTCAAATTGTCAGTATAAATGTAGGCCGAATGGGACAAGTGGGCGTGGTATCCACCTAAATGTTAATTTCTGTATATCATGTGAACGGCTAAAGCAAAAGCTTCTGAAAAAAAAATATAATTTTTTTATTTTTATTTTCGAAACTATGTAATATGTTCTATCAAATGAAGAAAATTTTAACCAACTTTGTCCTACAACTTATTTTTAATATATGTGGGCGATAGGCGTGTCCGTTGTCCTATTATGTAAAAATCTAGCTTATATCTATATTTAGCCTCAATAAGTGTCTGTACGAAATTTCACTTATCCATGACGACTCCTTTTCTTCATCCATTCGCTCAATGAGATCGCCGCACTGTGCGACGCTGCTTCTTTAAAATCATGCCAAAAAACTTTTGTAAGTTGGTCATAAAACTGCGTATTGACAGCTGAAAATGAGTGATTTGAAGAACTACACATTGTACTTAGAAGAAGTTTTGAATTAGATATTCAAAAAACTAGACCAGTTTGGAATTATACGAAAAATTGCCTTTAATTTTTGGTTTAAGTAAAATAAGAAAATAAATGAATAGCATGTCTGAAACTAAAATACGTTCAAACAATCTAAAAAGCAAACTTTCACTGTCTGAGCACAGAATAAATTCAAGGGAGAATGAGGAAAATATTAATAAAGTTAACTCCCTGTGCTTAGACCGGGATTTAATAATAACTAAAAAGCAACAATAGTGTGACTTAAAAAATCAAATTTAGACAAGTTACTTAAAATTGAAACTGATAACATCAGTCATGAATTTTAATACTAAAATATATTCAGTTACTACGCAAGGACCAATATTTAAAAAAAATCAGGTCACCGAGACAAAAATTGGCACTTTAAAGAATTGAAAAATATAAAAAATGTTTAAACGAAAAAATCCTATTAACTGTTTTCTAATTTTGCTTTTTTTTATACTTTAAACTCTTACTACTGAGTTAGAGTCACTTGTTCATTGAGTTTAGCATAACTGCGCATCCTTATTAAGTGTAGCGTGCTAAAAGTGTATAAGAATAAAAGTGCTATTTGTGATGCATTCCTTTAAGTTAAAGACAAAATAACTACAGAAATTAAAATTTATCAAATCGCCAGGCAGTTACGAGTAAAGTGGCAAGAAAAGCAGCGAGGAAGCTATGCAACATCAACTGTCTAAATGTTAAAAGTATAGTAAAGGACAACGCCACTGAACAGGGTTGGCTTGTAGAAGAACAGGGTTGGGTATCAGAAAAAAGCAAATTATAGCGTGAAATTAAAGTTCTAGAGAAAATGAAAAATGCCAGCAATTGTTTTAAAGTGTGATAAGGTAGGTATGTGTGTGTGTATATATATGTGTGTGTGTGCGCTAGTAAATTGGTCTTGCACCCATTTTCTTTAACTTCAATTCGTTTTTCTTACAATATTTCTAATGATAATGAAACTAATTTAAAAGAAACACACTCTACATAAATACTATCAAGAGTACACATAGTATGGTACTCAGTTCACCCCCTCTCCCCCTTTAAACAATGTCTTTGTAGTCATTATTGTTTTAACTATTGCTGCTATTGTTGCTGTTTTTATTATTATTGCTATTATTGCCAAGACTGAGAGTGGTATGTGTCTAAAGTGTGTACATATATACTTTCAAGGTGGATGCCGCAAATTTTAAATTTAAAGAGGTTAGAGGGTGGATATGACACCCCATATACATATAAAACAATGGCAACAATATCAAATACTAGAAATTATATATCTCTGCCTCACTCTAAGTGAGTGAGTATGTTGGGTTTGTAGAATTTTGTTCATTTTGAAGTTTATCTTGATTAAAAGTACAATAACAAATACAACAAAACAAAAGAGAAAAAAGGAGACAAGGCCAAAACAATATACAACAACAAGTACCGTAGAGACAAACTGCGTTCCTCGTACTGTACATACAAATACATACTCGTATGTATGTATTTTTGGTATATACAAATCGCATTTTATTACAGTTTATTGTGCCAGGTTGATTTTATTATGTCCTTACTCTGGGGATTTGCACAAAAATGTCTATAAACTAATGAAAAAGGAAAATCGAAAAAAAAGTAGGAAAAAATAAGTTACAAATAACAGCAAGTGACAGAAAAGCATTATGGCTGCAGCAGGTTTATATTTACAATTTAGTACTCGACGGCTTTTTCTGCCTCTTTTAAACCCAACGCAATTCAAATACACAACACTTGTACAATAAATAAAATGACAAAGACTTTGTCGTATCATTGTTGTTGTTGTTGTTTCTATTGTTGTTATATGTTGTTATTGTGTGTTGCATGAATGTAATGGCCTGAAAATACCGATGAAGCGCAGAGATTTAGAAAGTTATTATTACCTAATTGTCTGGACTTTAAAAATTCATACTTTTCAATACACTCAAAAAATAATAGTAATAATAAAAATAAAGGATAATAAAAATGATAATTGAATGAATTGAATGCCGTGGATAAAAAATTCTTTGCGAACGTACTAAACAAAAAGTATTGCAGAAAGCCCATCAAATAAATATTTTAAACGCATTTTTACCAGGACAAGTATATAAGTCACTAGCTTTTTTAATGAAACACAGGTTTTTGATTCGAATATCATTCTATATTTCAGCGTAGTTCTTTCTATAAACTTTATCAAATGTTTCTCCAATATTTTTTTTCGATATCGTCAAAATAGATTTTTTCGAGATGATTTTGTCGTTAGAGTCATATCTCTTTCTATACTTCATGCTTGTAGACAAGTAATAGTTACTAAGGTGTCCGAAAACTAGCTCAAGATTTGAATTTGTTGCCATTTGTGCAATAAAGTGTTGGCAACCCTAAAAAACAATTCGACAGCAGTTTAGGGTTAGTAAAAATGAAGCGTTACACGATAGTGCAACGTGTCTTCATTATTGAACAATATTGCAAAAATAATGAAAGTTTAGCACCCACAGTTCGAAAATTTTATACAAAATATTGTCGAAATAGTGTTTTAACTTCGACAACTGTGAAGAGATTAATTTAAAAATTCAGGAAGACTAGAACCATTGAAGAAACCAAACACCCTGGTTTTCCGAAAACAAGCCGCTCAAAGGTCAATAAGCTCATTTCGGCATCGTATACAAATTTCTGGAAACTCTTTACGGTGTGTACTCACTAAAGATCTGTGTCTCCAAGCTTATAAAATTCAATTAACACAACTGAGGCCTAATAACCATGCACAGCGAGGAGTTGAATGAATTATTGAACATTAACAAATGGACGCCATTTTTCGAGGAAAATCAATTTAAAAATTACTGCTTTTGGGGTTCTGCGAACCCGGTCACTGCTTGGTGTGGATTTTTGGCTGGAGGCATAATTGAGCCATGCTTTTTTGAAAATGAGGCTGGTCAAGCAGTGACTGTTACTGGTACACGATGTCACGACATGATAACACAGTTTTTCCTGCCGTGATTGGATAATTTTGATCTGGCCAATATGTGGTTTCAACAAGACTGTGCCACATGCATGAACAATTCCAGGTCGTGAACTCTCACCTTAGGTCGTCTAACTTTTATGGGGTTATTTGCAATCACAGGCCTATGTCAACAAGCCCACAACCACCCGTGCATTAAAGGAGAAGATTCACCCACAAGAATGCAAGTCATGGAAAATTTCGAGAAACGAGGGCGTATATGCATGACAAGCCGTCAAGGCCATTTGTCCGATTTGTGATTTCATAAATAACCCTATTCTATGTACTTTACGATTTAATAAAAAAAACAATCAAAAGACTATAAAGTGTGGTTTCTATTTAATTCAAATCTTGCGTTAATTTTGGGACACCCTTTAGAAGCAACATAAATTTCGATTAGAAGAGAAGTATGATATCCACCTAGATATACTCGATTTGCTTTGCATTAAATCAAAATGTATTTTCGTTTTGATGGCTGCGCTTCTTAAGCAAATTCTTTCAAAGTTTTCTTACTTATAGCTGCTGTACGCAGCTAATCAACCCTAAACTTTCACAATTAAATGCTGCCCTTCCGCCTTTCCATAACTAGAATGCGCTTCAGCTTTATAAGTAAATTGACACTCAGTTTTAAAATTAATTTTATTTCTCTTGCAATTTCCTTCAGTGTACGACTTTTCTCTTTCAGATTTAAAAATTACTGCAGCAGTCGTCTCTAAAATATTTTAACAATTTGCATAAGCAGGCAGACCCTTTTCCGAATGTCCTTTATTATTGATATCCTTCTTACTTTCGTTATAGTTGTTGTTGTTGTTGTTGTGTCTAGAGTATTTGCACTCAAGGTAGAGTTTGTCTCTATGAAATCCTGAACTTCCATATGCGTATGTATGAGTTTTTTTTAGGAAAATATTTAAAATGATTTCCTATGCAAAAAGTAACTTGTTGTAGTCAGAGCTGTTGTTGCTTTTAAGGTTATTAAACTTTTAAATCCTAGTGTTGCAACACAAGGGTTGTTTCTACAGCTTATCGTCGTCATCTCATACCATTTGAGAAAGTTTTTTTACAATTTTTTTTTTTCAGAATTTCAGGCCATATTTTATAGTATTGTAGTAATATGCTAAAATATTTTGGTTGAAATTTTTCACACACATACATATACTATTGAACTCATTTATTTACTCATTCATTCACTTAGTTACTTACTTGCAACTGCTACATTCATTACTAAAAGAGAGACTACTACTACCATTACAATGTCTGCAGGCGTTATTTGATAGTCAACGTACCACCTTTAATGCACATTTTAGATGACTTTTGTTAAAATCCTTCGAAATGCTTTTTTACTTTTTTTCTTATTTATTTTTCTGTTGCTTTTGCATTTTGTTGTTGCCGCCGACAAACTTTTACGTTGCTGAGTTGACAAAACAATGTTGGCAAAAATGAAAAGGTTTATTTAGTAGGAATGTGTACGTCGTTTTAGCTCTTAACAATGTATCAGCAGTAATAAGTGAGTGGCTGAAAAGTATTCACCTCATTTGCAACCTTTTAAGAAAATGTTCGACTCCATTAAAATACTTCCAATGACAATTTAACAACTCAAAATCTAAGCATTGACCGGTAATGCCCAGGCAGATAGATGACTTTAAATTGAATAGCAACTTTAGAAATGCAATTCATATTTTTATTTCCAGATGCAACAAAGACACAAAAACATAAATTATTGTCACATTTTGGATAATGAACAACTAGAGCTTGTTGCAAAGATAAGTGTAGACATCATTAGGTTCGAATTCAGTGTGGAGTGCGGAGTTTCGTTTCGGCGATGAACTACAATACAAGGAATAAATAAGATATTTATATGAAAATCGATGCTTCGTCTAAAAATATATATAAATAAGCTATTTAATAGGCCTTAATTAAAAAAGAAACGCAATTTAATGGTATGTTTACTGAAGACTCTGAGCTATTTTGTTAACTGTTTGAGTTGCTGATACGAAGTACCCTTTTTAACAGCATCTTTCTAATTGGTTTTGCCAATTCTTTTTCTATAAGATAATTGAAATTGATTTACTTAAAATTTAAGTTATTCGATTTAAAAACATTATTTGGCGATTTATGTAGTTCGGCTCATAATTGGGAGTTGAACTATGAATAAGAGAGCAAATTACGAAAATATATTATCGTGTGAACAAGACAAAAATAAATACTTCTGTATCAAAAAGATAAATAGTTTTATATTATATTCACACATAAGCTTTAATTGCCATTTAAGCGATTTTACGATTTTACGGCCTTAATTGAACTCAATTTACCATACAATAATACAATTATTAAATTGCTCCATTAGTATATAAATGCACAATAAATTGAGTTGAATTTAAAAATCAACCCTGTGTAAAGTGTACAGAATGAGGTAGTGGTAAGTCTGTATGAAATATGCTCAGGGAGAATACAAATTTTCAAATGGCGTTTTTCTAAATCATTAATTTTTAACAAAATAATAAAAATCAAAAATATTTTTTGAACGATTTTTTACAGTGAGTTTTTATTACTCAAAACAAAGAAAAACCGCATTTGAATTATATATATAGGGTCCGCCATCTAACGTTTTTTTCAACTAGTGCTTATTTCGTGAATGGTAACACTTAGCTCATGTCTGATTTGACAGATAATTAGTTTTATCCTTCCGCTGAACGAATATGGTTGTGTATACGCTTGAACAACGCTGGGAAATATTGCGACACTACTTTGTCGATTTTGCCAAAAAATCATCTTTTCAGATGAGGCTCATTTTGATCTTGGCGGATATGTAAACAAGCAAAATTGTCGCATTTGGGGCACAGAAAACCCGCACGCATACATTGAAAAGCCGATACACCCAAGACGACTCACTGTTTGGTGCGGATCTTGGTCCAGAGGCATAATTGGGCAAGGAGTGGTCGATCGTTATCGGGCCATATTGAACGAATTTTTGTTCACAAAAATTGAAGGCGGACAGGACGGCGCTACGTGCCACACAACCGAAGCTACACTCGATGTTTTGCGCCCTGTTTTTAAAGATCGCATTATCAGCCGCAGAGCTGACGTCGTTTGGCCACCTCGGAGCTACGATTTGACACCGTTGGACTATTATTTGTGGGGTGCCGTCAAAAATAAGTGATACGCCAACAAGCCAGAGACAATTGACGCTTTAAAGGACAATATACGTGAAGCCATTGGTGAAATACAGCTGCACACAATCGATAATGTGCTTAAAAATTGGACCGATCGTGTAGGCTACTACATGGCTAGCCGAGGCAGCCATTTGAATGAAATTATTTTTCATTATTAACCGGAAGGATTGTACTTTCAAATAAAAAAAGAAATTTGAGAAAATAATAAATATTTTTTTAAAGCATTTTCAAAAAAAAAATTTTTGGCGGACCCTATATATTTTTTTAGAAAAATAATGAAATTTAGTTTTTTGGGGTTGTATGAATACATATTGCGCACACTGTATAATAACATATGAAATACAAATTGCCAAGCTGAAAAAACAAAAAATAAACAAAAATTTTGTGTATTGGAGTTGAGTTTTTTTCTTTAAATTGTACACTCTTTTTAAAGTAAAATTTTAATTATTTATTCCCTAATTTAAGTTTATATGAACAAAATCCGTCTTAGCACTTTCTGCTTTCAAATGCTAATTGAACAAACTTAATTGAGCTTTATGTGAACACCAAACTTGAAAGTTCAATTTAGACATCAATTGACTCAATTAAAGTCTATGTCTGAACATGGTGTTACAATTTATTTTAAAAATAAATATTAAAGTTTCCTTGAAAGGAATTAGGTATCCTACACAGCACCTGAACCAGTTTTCATTGAGATTATTTAAGCATATTTTCTTGATTTTAAGAGATTTTTGAGTTAAAATTTGTTAAAAGTGAGGGCTGCAAGAAATACTTCGCTCCATTATCAATTGGTTCATTGCATCAACGACAATGTCTTAAAGGTTCATGAAAGTTTTTTTCTAACTAAACTCTATTTCTGCCTAAACAAATTCTTTCTAGCAATTTTTGTGTTAAAAATTAACTTAAATAAGTTTTTGGAAGATACGTTTCAGTGCTAAATACTAAAGCTCAATACCTGTTTGTTCAGCGCTTTTTAATTTAAGCACCACTTTATGAAGTTTTGTATTTAGAGTCAACTGAACTGCTCCACTGCTACCTTTATTCTCTGATTTGATGAGATTAATTATGTGAGTCTGGATATTTTCAAGGCGTTCGATAAAGTTTAACACGGGACGATCACAGTGAACTTATTGTTTTGGTGCCGGTAGATTTTTGTGGTTTTTTGAGATTGCATTATACGAGCAGTTAAAAATTAGGGAGTTAGGTTTACCGCACAACTCTGTTCCTTTACTTCTTATAAAGGGTGGGCAAATTTGAGGTTAGGGAGTAAATTGGCTTAAAAACACATTTTTTGACAAATTCAGTTTTATTCATACCAATATAAAATAAAAATATGGGAATTAATAATGGACGTTGGCAGACGTCCGCTATTTTCACAAAATTTTGAACCACATTTTTCAACAGAAAAATACGTGCAGTATCCTTACGAATTGCCCGGTTCTTGTTGCTAATTATTTCAATATTCACAAATCGTCTTGGCTACGACATTTTAGCCGCACATTTCCTGAAAGCCAATATGTTGAGCTATTTGCTGCGTATAATTACCTAGCGCAACTAGTGAATGAATCTACGCATATGTCGTGTATAGATGGACACCAAAACAACGCTCTCGACATTTTCCTCACTTCACACCTTGAAAAGCATGAAGTTGATGTTTTACCATTTCTGCCTCTTTTTCGTTCTCTGCTCTTCATGACGTCTCACGATCTGTTTTTATCTACGAAAAAGCACATTGGGCTGAGCGATTTATTTGTGTATTTTAATTGAAAACTTTGTTCCTCGACTCAAATATCGATGCCGTGGCAAAAATGGTCGTCAGCATAATAAAGCTAGGAATAAATATTTTTATTCCATCCAAACAGATTTTGATTAAATCAAAAAATAAATCTTGGTTCAATTAGACGTGTGGACTAGCAATCAGATCTAGAGAGGAAGCATTCAGGAATTGGCTCATCAATAAATGCGAATTTACTGATACACTACGCAAACAGGCGAGATATTCATATGTCGCAGTACTTAGATGCGAAAAAGCTATTTACGATCAGCGATTTCGTGCTAAAGTTCTTATTTTTCCTTGGTGAAGTATTTGTTAAAAGACTGAGGAATAACACTAGTTCGATCCCAATACTTTTAAAAAATGACCAAGCATTCACGAGCCCTGTCGAAAAGGTAAGCCTTTTGGCTGAATTATTTGCAAGTAATTCTCGATTGCCGGAGTGCCTTCAACCACTGCTCATACTCGTAAGTGTATCACTGACTATGCCTAGTAAATATTTTCAAGCCCGTGCCTTTAAAATGGTTCTTGCAAATTTCAACGTAAACAAAATTCCTTGGCCTGATGGCATACCATCAATGGCCCTGAAGCAGTGCTCTTCGACGCTTGCGCCGATCTTGCGCTTAGTCAACCTTTTCCGGGCGACATATCACACCGGTATCTTTTCAACCTCCCTAAAAAGGGAGAGTACCGCCCAATAGCAGTCTGTTCGGCAATGTTATAGAGGGTATGGTCTATCACCACCTTGTAAAATATTTAAGGACCACCAATTTGCTCAGCGATCGTCAATACGGCGTTCACAAAGGACCTACTGGCGACCTGCTGGCATTACTCTCCGAGAAGTGGAACTAATCCATTCACGGTTATGGTTAGTGCAAAACTGTGGCTCTGGATATTTTCAAGGCGTTTTATAGAGCCTGGCATGATACTCTTGTATCAGAGCTTACTGCCTTCAGTGCTGGTATTTCTTAATGAATTTCTTCTTTTTATTTTAATCCTATCTACTCTTTCGCAGACGACATCACCTTTTGTCATTCAAATTCTGTCGATTGTCGGCCGAGCCTTTGGGGATTGAAGCGAAAAAGCGTGCGAATGGGGTCGATTTTAATGAGCGCAAGACCCAATTATGTTTTCTGACACACAGACATTGTGGTGTGGTGTCGTCTGTAACGATAGGTAATATAGATATTGTGGAGTCAGATTCTCTTGATGTTCTTGGCATGACGATTCATTGTAATGTCCGTAGGAATGATATCACTTTCCGAGTTTCGAAAGAAGCATTCAAGAGCCTCGATTTTTTAAGACGGTGCAAGAAATACTTCACTCCATCTGACCTTCTCAAGACCCATATCCGACCTAAAGTGGAATACAACTCTCAAGTACGGGCGGTGCTTCAAAGTATATTTTGGAGCTTCTCCACCGCGTACAGAAGAAGGCAAAGGTGGAGTAGCCAACTCCATTGATAACTTAGTGATAACATCGCCTCAATGTGCCGAGTTTTTCATTGTTCTATCGGTACTATAACGGAATTTTTTCTAAAGAAATAAAAGAATTGTTTCCCCATAATCATATATTTTTACGTAGTCCAATGAATCGCACAAGGCATTATAGAGAGAATTCGTTAAAGAACGGCTAAAAAGCCGCACCGTTCGTTTGTGGAAATAGCTTCCTCTGAAAGTCTTTCCTGGATAAATTCAAATCAAACGTCCATAAACTCTACTTTCTCTATTCTCATTCCCACAACATATTTTCCTAGTACCAGCACAATGCACTGCATAAGTAGTAGTCATCCCCTGAGCGCTGGCCTTAAGATAAAAAAATCTAATGAAATTCATAATGTCGGTTTAGCCGACTTGTGCACTGAATGTTTCATATATGAAATATTTGTGACGATTATTCCTTTTTATAATTAAAAGCATTTATACCTCTTAAGGTATTCAAATAATGCAGTCTTTTGCTTTCAACATTCTAATCAAAGGAGAGAAGATGGTCATAAATAAAATACTTTTATTTAAAAATGTTTTGGGTATTTTGTGGAATATATTATATCTATATGCTTACCTAAAATGCCACTTAAACTCCTCTTGTCTATAGATTTGTTACGACATTTGTGCACATACATATATACTTCGGTTTTTTTTTTTTTTTGGTAAAATAAGACAAAAGGACAATTTTTAAGTGTGAATCGTAGTGATGACAAAACATTTCATTTTGTTCATGTTCATGTATATTATTTTCTTTTATTTTTATTGTTACTGTTGTCACAGGCTTTTTCTCTTTGTTGTTTTTTTTTTTTTTTTGTTTTTGTCGCTGCTTTCATTGTATGTGATTTGAGTGCAATTGAAGAATGCAAATGTGATACATGCCGCTCAATAAAGGTAGCCAAAGGCCTTTTTAATGAACATTTAATCCAACTCTGGTGTCTCTGAAATACCAGAGCATTCAACCTTACACATCGAAGAAGTATAGAAAGGAAATTAAATAAAGAAAATAAATAAAAATCAAACCAAAAACTGTATCAATGCTTGGGCAAAAGGTAAGATAATAAAAAAGGTATTCACTATACCCTACATCAGCATAGGTGGTAAAAGTATATTGTATTTGTTTTCCCAAAAGCTCAAAGATGAACCTAAACGCGTTTACCTAGAGTCGGTTTATTTCTTCGAGTGATCAAGACAAAAATGGCTACCAGAAAACCTTAAAAAGTAGTGTTTGAGCACTGGGTGCATATTAATTTATTCAAATAGTAAACAGAGAAAGGAAATCATCCCTAATGGTAAGGGTACCATATAGTTGGACTTTACCGACTTTACCTTTTTCTTTTAGTTATTTTGTATTGCTTGATTGTGGAGTTTAAGTGACATTAAGCAAAAACCGCATACAATACAAAAAGCTATACTGAATCTTAAACTGGATGGCAGGTCGATTGGTGGGTTGGCAGGACAGACAATCAAATGGCTAAAGTTTAACTGAAGATATTTGAACAAACGAAGAAGAAATGTGATAGAATTTACGGACATACTTACATACATAGACGGACTGACGGACGGACAACAACAAAAACTTCACAATACACAAAACCGAAAATGTCGGTATATCTTGTAATTTTTTTCATTTTTTTTTTCGTTTTTTTGTGTATTCAAAAAGCGACAATGCCTGTCTGAAATGTGTAACATTTAGACCATTGGCATTTCTTTGTTAACGTGGTGGCAAGGTAGCGGTTGCAAACAAATGCCACAAAAAAAGAAGACATACATAGACATGATATGCAAAATCATACTTAACGATGACAAAAATTAAGAAAATAAATATAAATAAGAATTCACATATAAAAGTGCTTTGAAATGGTTAAAATACTCGTATATCCAACGAAATTTTTATGAAATAATTTTAAATTTTTAAATTTAATTTGCGTTCAAAACTAAACGTCTTAGAAGAAACAAAAACTGAATTTAAACCGTCTTAACCCTAATGTGTGTTACAGGGTTTTCTTTGTACACAGAATTCCTAAAAGCCTTATACTTTCTGAGAACTCCTAACTTTTGTTTATAATTATTTTTTTATATTGACGACATTTGTGTCTCAGCTTGGGAGGAAGTGGTAGATTTATCTTTTACACTCTTAACAGGGTGACAGCGTACCCGAATACCACTATACAATTAGCTTTATAGTTTTACAAAAATAAATAATCATGGTAATTCTTACATACTTATCTTTAAGAGGCAGCATATTTGATGGATAAAATGTTTGGTTTTTTTTTCGCTGTACACTGGTGTAATGTACAACGAACTACTTCTCGCCAACATTTCTTTGGTGATTACCATCAGCTGACTTATTTGAATAATTTTGGCTTTTGAGATGGTACGAGAGTACGCTTTTGAGAGTCACACGCCCAAAAGATTTTTATGTCATACTTTTTTGGCTTAGATGTAATGTATTGTGTGAACCTAGTACGTCTCTATACCCGAACAATTGCTCATTAACGTACTACTCTCGCCTGGTAACTTTTAAATAAATTCTCATTAAGTACGGTCCAAATATCTCTAATTGGAGCACATTTATCAATTTTAACACGCCTTGCTCGAGTTTGTTAGTCTAAATCTAACACGGCATATTGCAGTACGAAATAAAAGTAAGTGATTTGGTCTCCATAATCCTGATATATGCTCAGCGTTTGATTTATGTGCCCCGCAAAAAACTAATATTCCTAAAAAGGCGTCTAGCTCTTTTTCTGTAAATGGTATAAGTACATTGTTTGGGTGACGTTTACAGGAATTTGGATAGTTTACTTCCAAGTTTCTATTATATTCGTCAGTCACTTTTTTCCTTTTCTATTCTTCCGCGCAAAATTATATCACACGTCTTCTTGGATGAAGTATTTTTAAATACATCTTTAATTGTCTATATACTTAAGCCAGACGCAGGTCCACAACGTTGGCATAAAATATTTTTAATTGATGTCTGGTATTCGGGATATGGTTTGAATCGCCAATGCGCTCCACCCATACCACAAAATTGATTGATCTTTTGAGTCCTCATGAGAATCTATACATCCTTCTTGCACTGAATCTCCGTATTTGAATTTATGTTACGCTAAGCAATAACATTTTTTGCGTTTTAACATACAATTTTCGTATATATATAAATAGTATTTATAATAATATCAAATTGCATATATTCTCTGTGAGGTACCCGGGTACCTTGTCACCCTGTTAAAGCTGTTTTTTTTTGTGTAACACACATAAGCGTTAGAGGTGTAATGAGAGAATTATAGCCATTTAAATCTTGCTGCTTTACAACCTTCTCTGCAATATTTTATATTCTTTACTAATACACCCATACCTTTTTATACGGCCTTCAGAAAATGTAAGTTGTAAATCGAATTACCGTAAAACGAGGCTAATATGTGTTGATTATGCTTGCCTTACACTTTGTGCTAAAAAAAATTTTTAGTCCACTGTTTCTTTCCATATAATAAGATAATTGTAAACAGGAAATGCCGTAAAATGAAAGGCCATTTAAGGCGGTACGATTGTAACTATTTTGTGTGGCATCGGCTTTAAAACAAGCATAAGTTAAAGGATCAAAGTTTTAGAGTTTTCAACTTGATTAACTGTTTTCAATGCATGGGTAGTATAGCACATCTCTCAATAAGATAGCTGAGCAGTATAATATTTATATCATATTTTTACGTTTTAACCTTTTTAAAACTTTCGAGTTCTTTCAAGCTGCGTCAAATAAAATAAATAATACATGGTTATTTTATTTTAGTCGCCTTATTTCCACACCAACTTTATCCAGTAACTTATTTATACAGTAACCAAATTTTTTATCTTGCACTTAATACACAAATTTACTCAACGCTTTATTTTACGCCTTAACACGACTTTACTTAGTGACTGTTAAATTACAACTGACACTGACATAGGCAAAGAACCGTCCCTTATACCCGACTGCTATCAGTTTAAAATTTTCTAGTAAAGTCCGAAGCCTTCTAAAACCTTCTATTCAGCTATTAATGCAGCTACGTTATGACCCATACTGTTGAATTGGTAACGATGTCAAATACACAAATAAGTATGACTTTGCCAAGGTGACACATTGACAGCCCTGACACAAACCAATAGACTAAAATCCCACAATAAAGTTTTATATCTTCGAAACGTACTAAGTGTGTGTATCTCTTTTTTGGCATTTTTATTTTCGTAACAATATATGTTTCGAGTCAGAGCGACATGCCGAGAAACTGAATGAACTGGCCAGGCATGTTGCAACCACCGAACTCACGGTCGAATTTACTACTTTGAGAATCCCTTTAAAGACTTGCAAGCTCAGAATTTTCAATTGGGTAACTAGCTTCGTCAACGTGTAGACAAAAAATCCGTTTTTAGAATATTCGAAGCACTTCCAAAATCTCAAGGTACTGGTAAAAAAAAAGGGTTTTTCAGACTTTCACGTATTTATAAGTTAATAATTTAACTGAATATTATCCTATTTTAAGTTTATTTTCTGATTCATATATAGTAGGATTTCTATATAAAATAATGCGCAAAACGCATCTAAACTTGAAAATTTTGGAAAAACTTGGGTGCAAAATGTGTTTGCTTGAAAAATACGTCCAGATTCTTCAAGGCGACATAACTGCCATACATATGTTATCATTTAAGGGACTATTTCTTTTCTTTCCAAATCCGAAAGAAACTTAAAATTGGTTAATATTCAGCTAAATTATTAACTAATAAGTGCATGAAGGACTAAAAAACCGGTTTTTTACCCATAATTTCAAAAACAGAAAATTCAAAAAATAGATCCTTGTTCCACTTGATAGAGACTATCAGAAAAGTGGTATTATTTCGCAGGTTTTCCAACTTCGTTGTTGCACCGTGTAATTCATTGTAGCAACACAAAATGCTACTATGCCTACTTTTGTCCTGCCATGTTGACAACCACTTCTACCTACCTTACTGTTTCCAAGGTTCATCTTTAAGTGACAGTAATGGTGTATTATGATTTAACGAAAAACCTGAAGATAAGATGTTGGTCGACCAGAGATTGACGGTGTAAGAGCTTTCCATACGCATCTCATGATTATAGTCAGTTACTGGTTCATAATTAGGCCGTGTTCCTTAAAAAAATATAGATTTTTTGCGATTTTTAGTTACAAATTTATGAGCAACTAGTAGGATGCTTTCAATTTTTTTTTAGAACTTATGACGCTGAAATGTTTTTTTGAAGTTTACTTCCCTTTAAATATCCAAAATTATCACACAATTTTACGAAATTCTAGTCCGTAAAGATTACTGTAAGTCACGGTTTTCAAAAACTCGAGCTTAAACAAAAAATAACTCACCGAGTTTTATTGGGTTTTGAACTAAAAACTGGTAGAACTCAGTGATGGCAACAGGCTTTAATTACTACCTTAAAACTGTGCATTAGGAAATAAACAGCCGGAATATAATGACAGACATTATTACGATCGGTGTCACTCAAAGATAACGAAAGTTTGTTTCAAAATTTAATCGCCGAAAAAGACGAATTTTGCAGAAAAGGGATTCGGTAATTGCCTGAGTGTTGGTGAAAAATTGTAAGCAGTGATAGAAAATATTCTGATTGATTTGTTAATTCATCTTATTTTAAAAAAATAACCGAATTAATTTGTACTCCCAATACATAGATCATACTTATTTTTTTAAATAAATTGTGAAAACCTTTAAATAAAATTTGTTTTTAAAACCCGAATGGATTTTGTTGGGTTATTTAGTGGGTAACCCAACCATGCTAAAAATCATGATAAATTTTTTAGTTGATTTTGAAGCCCTAATTTGGTAAATAGATTAATTTGGTAAATAGACTATCTTTTGCAAGTGCAAGCTAATTTCGTTGAGAAATAAATTTTTACAATAAATGGGCCTCCATTGAATAAAATGCATAAATCAAGCATAAAATTAGTATACAAAGAAATAAATAAAAGAAATAAAGCATTAAGAGCTAATATTCCACTAAAAAAAAAAAAACATATTTACATACCACTCTTCAAACGAAGTATTTTTGTAACAACCGCAAAACCTATATTCTTTCTATCCAATCAAATCAATGTGGCAAGTTAAACCCTTTAACAAATGTTAGGCTAAGAAAAGAACTACAAAAGCAAAATAAACTTCAATCCTAGTGACCATAAACAAATATGTATGCAGATAGATACGATACTCTTTTGTATTACAAAAGGTACGATTTTCTGCGACAATGCTCCACTTTTATTCATACGAACGAAAAAGTGCAAAAACAAAAAGAAAAAAAGCCTTATATTCGGTAGGATTTGTTTGCTTTTTGTTACACAAACAACAACGGCAGCGATAGCAACACAATTTTTAAAAAAGAAGTTTACAAAAAACGTTAATGTTTTTTTTTGTTTTTTTTTTTTTTCATTTATTGTTGCAGCAGAACTAGAGCAATACAGCAAGAGAATAGAATTGTTGTTGAATTGTGCTGAAAGCGACATGAAATAATTTATTTATTTCACATTTAGTTGCGTGCAATAGCCTACAGTGTCACACACAATAAGAGAGAGTAAGAGACAAACAGCAACTATTTGTGATACATAAACTGGGTAGGGAGCAACCCAACACTTAAACATACGTAGCCAAATATCATCACTATACAACCACCAGCCAGAATAGAAACGTGAAATAACCAGGCTATAACAATGTCAACCGTCCGTTTTGTTTTATGTTTTTTCCATGAGGCTCTTCATTTAAATATATTCGCGTACGTTTGTAAAAAAAATAATAAAAAAAAATGGCAATAGTTTTCCTAGATTTTAGCATTATACGCGAGTATAGAAAACGTATTTCCCGGTTTTAAATTTAAATTCAGTTTTGTTACCTTTTTTCTCTCCCTTATGTGTGTGTGTGTGTATGTGTGACACAGAAGCAACAAAAAATAAGTTTTAATAGTTGGTAGCCAACATTTATAGTTCTCAACTGAAAGAGAAAAATACACTGTTTCCTAATGAGAAACCACAAAGATACATCAATAGCATTGCATAGATATCGTTTTAAGAAGCATCGCAGACATCAAACCAAACAAAATTGTTGACTCTGCTTCGAATTGATTATAACGTTTTTCAAACTAAAGTCAATATAATACACATTAGCTGTTATCATCAATTGTGACGAATTGGGGAGACTAAAACAGTACTAAGTGCTAATTGTACCCACAAGTTGGGGGACAACTGAGCCAAGCAAGGCATTGGAAGAGCAGGTCACAAAGAACGCTAGCAAATATGAGTTTTAATCTCTCCGTCACTCCTCTAGGGAGCATAATGGCTTTCCAAAAAGCATCCATTCCTTTGTCTCAGTTTTTTTAATCAATTAGATATTTCCAGCCAAGTAGATGATTAATCTACTGTAGCTTCCTCCATATGATTTTGCGTAGTTGTGAAGATCTTTGCTAATTGGGGTGACGTTTTCTTTAGCATTGTGTTTTTTCCCCAATTAGGTGGCGTGTTTTCCTGATCATTCGTCTAAAGTTTGTCATCATCGCCAGAGTTATGCGAGAAGGTCAGGGCGTTTCTGTTTTATTTTTTAGATGAAGTTGTCTGAAAGGAAGTTGACGCCTCGTTATTAAACATTCGAAACACAATTAAATTTTTCTTTGTCATGTCCTCTGCTGGGGCGCGATCCTGGATCGTTTGTGTTGTTATGCATGCGCTCTAATCAATACAGCACGCCACCCCCCAAATATGAATTAAATAGCTCGGAAAAAGATATAGACGAGGCTGATGGAAAATCTCCACCGCATTATTTAACAATCTTTTGGCAAAAGCTTTTAAAGTTACAAACCACTCCATGCAGTCCGTTGAGTAGCACTCGCCACATTATCATGCTTTTATTGATTTTAAATAGGTTTTCTGACACCCTCGCATACTTAGCTGTTTAGAATGCATTGGCCTCTGAGATAATTATCGACATAATTTAAATATCCTACATGGCAGCGTCATTTGACCAGCCACTCACAATGCTGATATTAAGGACATGTTCTCCTTTTTTTTGTATTCAACGTTGTTTTCGAATGCGAATTACAATAATACTTATTCTCATCAAAAATTATAACATGGGTGCGCTTAACACTAGACTAAAAGACCTTACTGCGCCATTATGTGTGTCCTGGTCTACAGACTTTTTACCAGGGAAGAGAATTATGTACAAGCAGAGGCATACAGAGCTGGATGGCAAAGAAATATTGCGACAACAAAAATTCTGCGAGTCGTGGACCGCAGTATTTCAAGATGTCTATTGCATTCAGATATTAATCAACCGCTTTTACCGCTCATTCTGATAATTTTTTGGACAGTCATGATATCCAAATATTTCTTATGGCAAAAACACAATATAACAAAGGCAGCCGAAGAATTAAAATTTCCGTCCATATATTTTTTTTTACTCATGCTGTACCTTGTGCTGATACTAGAAAAAGAGGTTATGGGAAGGAGGATGGATAGAGTAGTATCCATGGACATTCGATTTAAATTTGCTCATGTCGTAAGTAGCAAGAAAGACATTCAGAGGAAGATTGTTACACAAACGAATTACGGTGAATGCTTATTATAATGGCCAAGAGTATTGATATCCCCCAAATATTTTCTGAATTACATACAATGTTTTGTTTATCTGTTATTTATTTTAGCCCTAACAAAACTATATTGGAAATAGTGTCCTTCATAGAACAGTAATATTCATTTTTTTCCTATTTCCACTCTTATTTAACAACGAAAAAGTAAACTTTCAATGCGTTAAACTAAAATCAACTTTGTATGAATGTACGTAACCGAGTATTGTCATGCTAAGCAACAATAATATAACAAAATGCAAAAGAACTTAAAAATACAACAATTGCAACAACAACAACAACGAAAACTTTAACTATTTGTAAAACCATAAAAAAGAAGTAGAACTTATTCCAACAATTCTTCTCTCATTCACATTGTATTTCCAGCTGTTTTGTTGTGTCCAATCGAATGATTTGTGATGCCTTCTGTTTGCAAAAGTTTACCGCATCGATGCGACAACGACGAGTATTTTACTCGTCTTTCAATTTATTTATATTTTCGTTTGCAATTGTTGTTCATAAAATGCAACAATATGTAGCAGCAACAGCAGCAGTAGAAGCAACCAAAACAAAAAAACTAAAAAGACAAAACTGTCACAAAAAAACGTTGAACAAAAAAAAAATTTTTGCAATCATTGATTGTTCGCTTAAACAAATGAAGGCAATCTCGAGCATTTACTTTTTTCTTTTGCAATTTTTGTTTTGTCGCTTTTTCTCATTCATACAAAAGCGTTATAAACTATGTATTTAAATAAGTGAATTGACTTGACTTGGCCGCAATTGTATTTTAGCCTTTTTGCCACTTTAGAAAAGAAAAAGTCAATATAATGAGCACTTCCCAGTAATAGAGGGCGACAGGTAAATGATTAATAATTTATAGAGTTTCATAGTTAGACTGAGTTAGTGACAGTAATTAGCATTGTCACCCCTATCACTACCCACTGTTTCAACATCATTAGTGTACTTCAGTGGCATTGAGTGAAATATACGCAAACATTAGTTATTTGCGAAGTAAAAAAATTTTGTTGTTTATGAGATAAATGAGTATTTTTCTGAAAAGAACTAAAATTCAGTATACGAGTATCAAAGGAATTTTGGAAGCTCAGTTATATGCAAAGTACCTAAACATCAAATTGATGCTTAAATGGGTGTACGAACACAGCATTCAAAATACATGCAGTATCTATTATACATGGTTTGTATTTTTTAAAATAAATAATATAAATAAATAAATATCTGCCATTAAATCTCCCTTAATCATTAAATCGAAAATTTCATATTTTATGCCAATAACAGCTGTATTTTCACGAAAGACTTCACGTATTCCAAAAACAAATAAATAAAAGGTCTAGTGGGTTTAATTCAAATGATCTTAGCAGCCAATGGAGTGCTCCAAAGCATGAGATTAATTAAACGCGGCAAGGACGAGAGTAACCCTTACTTTTATATATAAGAAGAAGATAAGACCAGTAGAATTGCTTATGAGACTAATGACTGTTTAAAATGATTTTTGTAGAAGATGAATAGAAAGAGAATAAACTTAACATCTTCTTCGTCCTTACCCTGCATTGCACAATAAGTTAAACGGCTACTAAAACAGTTCTAACGGCAATGTCTCAAATGCAAATATTGCACATTTTGTTGTAGTTAGTAAATATTAAATGCCTTTTAGAAACACGCAGCCAAAGACATTGCATTGCGATCACTTAACAAATTTTGTTGAAAAGCCTGTATTGCTTTCAAAGATTCAAGTGTTTGTTTGAATAATTTCGCGAATTATAAATAAAAAAGTGAAAATGGAGAACAATAAATTAAGTAAGTATTGAAGTATTGTTTTTTGTTAAAAAGGATGATCATTTTGTTTGATTTGCTTGAAATAAAGCCACTTTTTGAACATAAGCATAAAAGTGCTACGATGGTTTTTAAAATATATAATAATATTCGAATAATACTGTTACGTTTTTACCTTTTTAAAAACGTTTTTTTATGAGTTCGTAGATTGTAGTTAAAATAAAATAAATTTTGTGTTTGGTTTTAATTAAAAATCTTTTATTCAACACAGTTATGTACACTACTGCTTGTAATCTTTTTACAGGCAGTAACAATTTTTGTTCTTAATTAGTCTGTCTGTTTACAAGTTTGTATACAACAACAATTACTCGACAGATCTTTCTACTTAAAGATCTTCCAACCCGGTTGTAGTTATAACTTAGGTTCGATCAAAACCTTTTTAATCAGAGGTTATCCACACTTAACTCTCTTTACTGAGTTAGCTCCAACTAAACTGATGTTTTTACTTTACGATTCACTTCACGAGTTTACTCCTTATAAACTCTCTTCACACAAACTGCACTCGCTGGGTTTACTTTACTTAAACTCCACTCGCTGAGTTTGCGACACATAAACTGATTGCTGTTCGCATCGATGTGCTTCTTATATGGCTGAGTAAACAACACATCGAAAGCTCTGGAACCTCTCGATATTTCAGGTAGATTCCATTTCTTTCTTTTAATTTCTTTTGTAGCCATGTGTACGTAAACATCTACCTCTTTCAGCTTTTAGTATTTGTTGTTGCTTGTTTATTCTCTTACTTGTTTTCTTTGCTGTTAGTTTGTTGTTGTTGTTGCTGTGTTATTTTTATTTATTTATCTCTGCTAATAATGTTTGTTGTTGTCGATTTGGTTATTTGTAAACAGCACGTATAGTTGTTTTTGCAGCTTTTGTTTGTTTATTTTAGCGATGTAATAAAAGCAGAGGTTCCCAGTCTTATTTTCGTAACAATACCATCTTTTTGCGTTATTGCGTTTTAATAAAGCGGCTTTGTTTGAAATATGGCTTAACGAAAATTCATGGCAAGAACACAGAATACATACTCTAAATTAGAACTGCAAAACTATCGATAGTCGGCCCACTTGATAATTTTTTTGCAAACATCTTTCCCTTTCACTTAAATTCTAATATTGTTCCACAAGTAGCACTCAAACGAATCCGATAGTATCGCTAGTTTTGCTTCAAACTATCGAAACTTTATTTTTGTCTAGTATGTCATAAAGATTTTGATGGAAGAGTAATCTTTATATCTAGCGGAAATTGTTCAGGCCATGAAGTGCTACAAAACTAAAGTAATTAATAAGATCCAGTGAAAGAAAACTGAAGAGACTATGAAAAGAAAGCGTAGAACAACTGTCAGTTTTGATGAATTTTTAATTCGTACTTTAAACATTAATTCCTACAAGTCATCAAAAAAATGAATTTATTCTACTGTTTCAAGTCGCACGATAAGAAAAAAACTTATGAAAACTAGACTTATGGGTAAGAGTCCTCGGAATGTATCATTTCTCAGCAAACGGAAGCAACACTTGCCACGTAATAGTTATGGTCTGACGAAATGAAGATTATTTTGTTTGGAACAAATGCAAATACTACCGATTCGAAAAAAGTGAGCTTTTTCTGTAAAAGCTTATCAGAAATATGAGCGATCAACGCTGAAATAAGCTTCGAAAATAAAAATAAATCTAGCAAAGTGACCTTTTCTGCTCTTGGACGTCCTCAACTTCCATTCTGTCTGAATACAGAAGAGAAAAGTAGCAATAGACCTTTAAAGCGAACAAAATAATCAAACTTAGTTATTACTCCGTACGGCAGCAATGACAGCTCGAAAACAAGGAAATGCACACTTATCGACGCTTCTGAAAGGATCTCTAGCAAGCCCTACAAGGCCTCCAAAAATAAAAAAGATTGTGCAGTGAAGTCGATCGAAAACCTATTGTATTTTCTGTGAGAGAAGCATTAGCTTTTGTGCTTGAAAATAATTTCTCCAAAGAGCAATACAATGCAATATAATATGAATTAGACTTGAAAAACGAAATTGACGCATTAAAAAGTATGCGCATTACAATCAGCAAAGGGAACATTGTGGAAGTGTTCTTTAAGTTGTGTTTAAGACTTATTGACGGGAAAGTTTTGAGCATTTTGACTGGAACCAAATCAAAACAAACTTGCCCTTTTTTTGATTATACTTCTGAAAGATTTTGTGCAAAAGATTCTAATTGTAAATTGTAAATGGCTTATATCACATTTAGGTTACAAATGTGAAGTGCACAAATGGTAGACAAGATCTGAAAACGACATATTAGCAGTTTTAAAAAGAAAGAACAATATTCAAGACGTACTTGGCTGCTTAGGTAGCACTAAGCGTAGAGCATTCACTGAGCACGCGAACTTTGTTAACATTACGGGCATTAATCAGACATTAGTTTTCCGTTTTAAAATTTAATTAATTTGTTTATCATACCAGTTTCCTCTGAACTCGGATCTCAAACAGCGGATTTTATTCAAAAGCTTTATCCTTGGTTGCCGATAACAGCTACAGTCCTCAAAGATTATTAACGAAATTGTGCTTCCGCTTGATTACTTTGAAGTAGCAGGTGCTGAGTCCAAGCACAAAAATTTACAAAGCTGCCAGATTGCATCACGCTCGAAGAAACAGCCGATCTAATAAGCTTTTGAACATATTTAACAGAGCTACTAGAGAACAAAATATTTAAGCAGACGCATGCAGCAACAGAAGCTATTACACTTTCTACCTGAAGCTATCGAGTTCTTAAGCATTGAAGCCCAACAGAAGTAATCAACGAAGACGAAGAAACCAATGAAAATTTAATTTTATCCGCAACATCTGTAGATGCAATAAATAACTTATGTTTTTTTGAGTTTTTTTCCAACTTTGAAAGTTCAAAGTACATAGAGAGCTTATTGTTTTTGCGTACTTTGTAGCAATTTGTATTGAAAATTTCTATAAATCTCGATTAAAATAATGAAAATAAATAAAAGCAATATAAGTATATGTTTATATAGGTGCGTAAAAGTTGATATGACGCATGTAACTCAGTTTGTTTTCATAAATATTGTTTCCATTCTACCTTACCTTCCTTTTTATTTGAATTTCCACTAAAATTATGAATTAATTCAACTGTTTTTAATTTTGCACAGAAAAAGTAATCATTTGACCTATAGTGCATTGGAGGCAGGGTTGGCAGCCCACTGGGTAACCCAATTAAACTCACTCGGCTTCTGTTGGAATTATATTTAAAGGTTTTCGTAGTTTTTTTTTACAACAAAAACAAGTGTAATTTACGTATTGGGACTATTTGTTCCGTTTTTGAGCACAAAAAGATAATGAAAAAACAAATTTATCAAATCATTGCTTACATCTCTTCCCCACCTCTGAGCCAATTTAAAAATACTGTCTCACAAAAACTTCTCGTCTTTTAAGGCGCTCCAACTTTGAAGCCGATTTTGTATTTCTTCAAATGAAACTCATATCACTTTATATGACCTAGATATGGATCGAAATGCGTTTAAACGTGATGAATATGTGTTGTGTTTGCTTTCCTTACACTTTTTGTTCAAAAACAGAGAATCCACGGTTTTTTACCGTAGAACGAGGTAATTTGCACTTAAGACGAATATGTTGCATAATTCAAACAGGCCGTTATAGTGAAATGCCAAGTAAAGAAAGCACGTATAAAGACGTGTGAGTACATTGTATCCGTCACAACAGCCCGAGAATACGGCGGATGCGGCATTTGATCGTCTCGAATAATTGTTTTGAAACATTTGTGACATGAGGTCGGCTGTTGTCATGCAAAAGAATAACTTAATCATGTATCAATGTATCGTGATTCAAGTGAAGTAATTGTAGTCTGCCGAGTCACCGAGTTTTAGCAGCTCAGAGTATACAATGCCACCTTGATCCCACCAAGAGTTCAAAATTGCATTTATAAATACTAAAACAACGTGACAGAAAATCTTGTCGACTTGAACGAAATTTGGAAGCAGTTATAAAACCCAATAAAACCCGATGGTTTGGGTTTTTTTTTAACCTGGGTTTTTGTCAACCCTGATTGGAGGATTTAAGGCTTAGCCTTTAATAACGCAATGAGTTGTGTGGTGAAAACTGCATAGGAGGTATACAATTCTGGCGAGATAGTGAAGTCACACACCAGATTTTCTTATTGAACCCATGTTAGCTTTACACTAGATGATCAAGTTTGAAAGTAGATCTAGAAATAGAATAGATAAGTTCTTAAGACATTTTGCAACTATAAAAAGTTTTAAAAACTTGAAATTTTCCTTTAACCTTGAACAAAATTAAACCCTCAACGAAAACGAAATTTTTGTATCAAGAATGTGTCCTACATAATAAATTTTGCAGGAAAAAAATCAAAGTAAATTATGGTATGGTCCATAAAATTTACTTTAATAAATACTCTTAACAAATATTTCTATATTTCTTTGGGGGTTGATACATACAGGGCCACCATAATTATGCTGATAATTTTATTTTATTGCTAATAAAGTTTTATAATAAATTTTAAATAAAGAAAATAGAAGCAAGCAAAACTTTTTACTTTATATAAAACCCCATAATAAAGCATGAAATTAAAAACACAAAGCAAATGCAGTGAAAGTTAATACTCGTAACGGTAGTATTCAAACAAAAAAAAGGCCACCATAACATGGACCAGCACAAATTGATAAAGTTCTTTGTAAAATATATGATACAGCCGCAAAAGCTGTTAAAAAGCAATAGAAAGTAAACAAAGAAAAAAAGAATCCACAGTAGAAAGTTAAAAAACTTTGCTAATAATTCTAATCCTGTGACGAATTTGAGAGTTTCGAATAAAAAAAAATCTTATTTGTGGGTTCTTTGCTATTGTCATGTTTCTTCTAAGCCACCACTAAAAAACCAAAACCATGGAAAACGTACTAATTTGGTCGCTATTTAAAAAACATGTCACATAATCCAAATTCAGCAAAAGAAAAGCAAAAAATGAAATATAAATGCAAACAAACAAACCTACTGCAGGAAGAACGGAATTGGCAGTCTAAAAGAGAAACTTAATAGATGTGTGACGGACGACTGACTGTTTGAAAATAATAAACGAAGAAAGCAAAGAAGATATGAATGAATGAGAAGTAAGTCATAACATAATAATGAACCCACTGCTTGCCACACAACAACACAACAATAACAACACATGAGTGGCGTAAATTGTGTTCTGGCCAGCAGGATTATAGCGAAAATGGTGAAAAAACAACAAAAAGAAAAAAATTATTTTCTTTTAAATGACATCTCATTTATGAGAACTGAAGAACGTACACAATGAAGTAATGACTGATAGGGAGAAAAAATTAAAAAAAATAAGGGAAGTAAGTAAAGGAAGTGAAATGAAAAAAGAAAAATCAAAAGAAGGAACAAATACAGGAAGAGGTATGTTTATATGAGATAAAAACCACACATTCATCTAAGCCAGTGGTGCACGCACCCAACCATACAATCAGAATTTTCTACAAGAAAAAAAACATTTTTTTTTTAAATAACAAATTCAGTCATTTTTGTGAAAACGCGAAAGAAAAATATATTTGAGTCAAATAATATAAAGAAAAAAGATACCAAAATTATGCATTCAGAACAGGTAGTTAGGTTGCAAAAAGAGAGTGGGAAGAAAAGGATAAGAACAAAATATTTTCATTTTCTTTTTGATTAACACTTGAAGGTAAGGGAGAAAATAGTCTGTAAAGAAATTAAACAAAACTCTGTTCTAGAATAGGATATGAATCATTTCCTGATATTATTATAAAAACTTGCCGATAGAGTTTATAGCGTTGCTGCCCAGAAGATATAGATCAGCTTTGATTATCTTAAAAAATCGAAGATATAAGTTTTGATGACTTTCACATGATGTCTTTTTCCCGCTTCAGTTTCTTTGTAATCAATTTGCTTTCCAAATGATCGGGCTACTGTGGCAGGTGTCTGGTCAAATGTTGTTTCATGCAATAAAATTTCGTTGAGGAATTTTTGATGGATCATCTGAGGGGATTGAAGACTCTTAACTATTTTTTAAAAGTCAAAGTCAGGATGGAAATTTTTCTTGTCCTGACTGGACTGCTTGTGTTGTATGAAAGCACTTTACCACAACATCACGCGGCCTCTTTATTGCTGTTCACTTTACGTTATGAAAATTACGGATTTTTTCTCGACATCCAGCGAAATATGTCTCTTGTATTCTAAATTTGTAACTCCCAATATAAAGAGTAAATATAAAATCTGTTTTAATTAGAAGGACTAATCCAAGCTAGAATAATTCGCTTTTTAAAATCGCTTTCCTCAGCAGATAAGAAAAAAGTTAAATTCTACAGGATCTAAAAATAAACTAACCTTTAATTACAATAGACAGGCAGTTGTCATAAATCAACCTGTAACTAAAGGGTGGGCAAATTTGAGGTTAGGAAGTAAATTGGTTTAAAAACTATTTTATTAACAAATTCAGTTTTATTCATACCAATATAAAATAGAAATATGGGAATTAATAATGGAATATGATATCGGGCAAATATCCACCTCTATCACGACGGCAGACGTCCGCTCTTTTCACAAAATTTTAAACCACATTTTTCAACAAAATCATCTTTAGTGATCATGCCCATTTTCAATTAGGCGGTTATGTAAACAAACATATGGGGCTCACAAATTCCACAAACAGTCCTCGAAAAACCGTTACATCCAAAGAAAGTGACCATATGGTGCGGTTTCTGGTAAGCCGACATCATCGGCTCGTATTTTTTCGAAAATGAGCAAGGAAAAGCCGTCACCGTTAATTCGTTGCACTACCAAACTATTATAACCAATTTTTAGTGGCCACAGTTTGCTAATGTTGACATCAGTGACCTTTGGTTTTAGTAAGACGGCGCGGCAAGCCACACAGCCAGCTAAAGAATTCAGTTATTGCATGAGAAATTTCCCCGTCGCGTAATTTCTCGATTTGGCGATATCAATTGGCCGCCTCATTCTTGTGATTTAACGACGCTGGATTATTTTTTCTGGGGCCATTTGAATGACCGGGTTTACGTAAACAAACCACAAACAACCGACATAGTTCGCAAAACAAAAGCATTTTTGGTTCGTGGTGAAGCACCTTCTCTGCTGGCAATTGTAAAATTGTTGGAAAAAATTAAATTGTTGGTACAAGTTAGAGATTCGAATAAATGACACAAGAACAACTAAGACTACTGCTGTTGTAGCCCATAGGTATTGAAATTTAGAATTAGAAATTGGGCATTCTATAAAGAAGATTACACCAGATTCTGCATCAAGACTGAGGACTTAAGGCTTTTAAAGTTCAGTTAGCTCAAGAACTCACGCCTACCGACCGCCAAACAAAGTCATGTTTTTTCTGATTGTCTCCAGGAAATGCGTCAAACTGATATGGAATTTCATCGAAATTTAATATTGAGTGATTTTAATCTTTTCAAAAGCCTCTTTATACTTAAGATATACTATAACTTTTTGCTACGGCGAGTTCATTGGACCTTACTTTTCCGTAAATGAAAGAATGTCTCTTGTAGTTAAGACGCAGTCGTTAGGAGTGCTATACTATTGATTTTAGAGAGGCAGGTAAGCACGTAATGCATGGATAAACTCTGGGTGATTTATCACATACGAGTATTACACGTAAAACTTCATTTTGATTTTACATAGATAACGAATCGATTAATGCTCTCAATTCTAAAGAAATAAGGTTGATATGTTCTCTCAGCTATATTTATTCACTGGTCCAAATTTAACGAAACCTTGCCGAACTAATATGAGTTCTTGACAATAGAGTATCAGTTAGAATGATATTGCCCGTATGTGCTTAAGTAACATGTAGTAGTTGCTCCTATCTACAGATACTTGTCAGTTGACTTCTTTAAAAATTTGAACAAGCTGCGTTATTTAGTTTGTGTTTGACAGTCATTGATAGCAGACTACCGCATGATTTGAGGAGATAATGTAGAAAAAAGATTAATTTCTTGTGCTCATTAAGCATTATATATATGGAAAAAAACCATCACTTAAGCCAAGACTAAGCTTGATAGATACAACGGGAACCCTCTACCGTCAGTTTCAATGGTACAAAAGTGGTTTACTGAATTCTGTTGTGCCCGTACAAGACAGACGCGCAGTTGAACCAAAACAATAGAAAAAATTCACGATATGGTATTAGCTGATCGGAATTTTAAAATGAGAGAGATTGTGCAAATCATAGAGATTTTACACGGTGACATTGTGTGACAATTTCTCAGGAGTGTTTAGCGTTGTTTAAACTCAATATGGTAGAGTTTTTGTTACCTGTCGTAAACATGGATGAAACGTGTAGCTTTCACAGCACACTATAGACCAAACTGCAGTTAAAAAACGGGTTTCTCGTGGTAAAATAACGCAAAGAAGGTGGTCAGCTTATAAAGTCATACCGATAGTTTTTTCGGCTGCACTTGGTATGATCTCCATTGACTATCTTCAAAAGGGTTAATAGCGATCATAATACGAACTTATTGGGTTGATTTATTAAAAATTAAAAAAAAACGACCGCATTTGGCCAAGAATTAAGTTATTTTTTCACCAAGACACACAGGTGAAGTTTTGCTGACGAAAATCCATGAATTAGGCTACAAATTTTATCTTAATTTGCTCTTTTCTCCATATTTAGCCACGAGTGACCATTTCTTATTTCCAAACCTGAAAGTGGCTTGACGAAAAGAAACTTGACAGAATGATGATGATGATGATCTCGACAAATCTTATTTTTTGGAAAATTATTTTTTTTTTTTTTTTCAACCAAAAACTTATGTTTGAGGTTAAAACATATAGCTTAACTTAAGAAGCTTGATTATGCTGGATTAAATAGATGTTCCGAATTTTAATGTGAATAAAATTTTTAAACTTTTCTTTTAAATAAATTGTAAAACTTTTATTATAAAAATATATATTTTTTTTCTCCTACCCAAGCAATATAAATAATAAGAGAACTCCTATGTATAACAACACGTATGTTAGAGTTCTTCATCATCAACACTAGTCATATAGTAAACGTCATAAAGGATTTAAGCTCGTACGTCATCCCTCATACCTACCACCACTTACACCCAAACATTAAGACATAAAGTGAAGGCAAGGTAAGTAAATGTAGTACGTTTTGAACTCCAAGCAACATTGTCAGTTAGTGAAAACGTGCTTTACAGCAAAATTAAACATCCAACAACAAGAAAATACAAAAAAAAAAAGCTGAAAAGAAAGAAAAGACAAGCGGAGCAACAAAAATTCGTAATTTTTCTACAATTTTTTTCTGCTTGACAATAGAATGAATGAATGGAGGAATGATATGAAAAAATCTCATACCGTGGAAAATGAACATAAAAATGTTGCACTGAACAGATACACACAACCAAACCTTAGTCCAATTCACACGCCTTCTCAACACAGCAGTAGGCTAAAACGTAAAGGATACTAAAAAGGAGGAATTACTAACATGAATGAATGCAACAACACTAAGTATGGGCAGAAGATGAAAAGAATAAATGAAAATGAAAATCATTTTGTTTTGTTGAACAAACACAAACGTGTTCAGCATGGCTAATATGGGCAAATATTTGTATTGGTTTTTATAACAAACGATGTCATATTCATCAGTCAGCCGACAAACTAATGTGGGGGGACTCGGGAAAAAAATGTGAACGTGATCGACTATGTTAAACAAGCACATGCTTAAATAGTGTCAATCAATATACATATGATATATAATAAACATTAAGGCTTACATACATGCGTATGTATTAGTAGTAGTTATTGCATTGGTGTGTGAATGTGTTCCTGATTCATTTGTTTATTTTTGAAATAGCTTTTCTACTATTTACCTACGACCTTTTATTTTTCCATATGTGAGAGGGTCAAAAGTTTAAGAAATTCATGTCACATTATTTGACAGGTTCAATCTTAAGCTGGAGACCTTCCTTTCCATCGTCGTTGCTTCGAAACTGTTCTACGTTGCAACTCATATAAAGTGAATTTAGTGTCTCATCACTTTTACTTTCAATTTTTTTAAAATTGTGGTTCATTTGGCTACTCGTTGTTTCAATTGGTCAGAACAGATTAAAAGGGGAGCAAAACAGTACTAAAATACAAGACTTTGATAAAATGATAAAAAGTTTCAAATGTGGAATTTGATAAGTTGATACCCAATAGGTAGATGGCTGCAAAACCATCATGTGAGAGCAGAATTCTCATAATGATGAAAGATTTCTCATCCAACAATGCTTACAAACAGTGATTCTAGCAATCCCAAAGAGTAGGCATAATCAATTAATTTGAAGGCATTCAAAGTCCCAGTCAGTACGGTCTACACAAGTAGTCAGTGGTACACCTCAGGGAAGGTTTATTTCTCCCCTTTGTTGACTTCTTCGACAATGGCATTACGGTAGTATCACACACAGATGATGTGCTAATTCTCAGGTCGAGAATGGATTCATTAGTATTGTGTGACATCATAAGCGAAGCTTTGATCTCTCTAAAGTCTTGGGTTTTAGACTGTGGCCTAGGTATTAAACGAGTCAAGACTGAGCTTGTGTTGTTTACTAAAAAGATCAGGATCGTGGATTTTAGACTCTTGAATAAATGCGGACAATTGTTTCATCTTTCGAACCACACGAAGTATCTAAGCGTGATGTTGAACTCAAAATTAACATTATACACTTGTCGCAGGCGGAATCATGTTCTGAATGGACGTGCACATCCATATAATAAGATCAATATTTACGTTCGGTGTGTTGGTATATTGGCTGGAGACAGAGAATGTCACGACCGTTATACTATCGGCTTACATTGCTGTAGCTGGATCACTTTGACTTTGAGAGGTTAAAATTTCATCTAGGTCGGAATTGAATGGGGGTGACCCCACACATGGTTTCGACATAAAAGTTTATGGATGAATTCTTGATGGAATGTGGTGTCAGATCTGGTGTTTTCTCTGTTGAATTTAATTGGAATCACTACTGCATCTAGCGTTTTTACAATATTCTTGTGGCGCCCAGGGGCGCATCTGCATTTACTTGAACAGCCGAGCGGGCCTATTTTGTTTTCACCTCACAACTGGTAAGGAAATACAAGAGCACTGAAAGCCCTAGGCCATGAGTATATGACAACCCAAGGCATCGAGACTTTGTCAGGATGGGCTTATTATTACATTGGAAAAGCAAATGCCGGATGGAAGGCAATTGACGATCACTGTCGTGGTAGTGGTTATGCGAGAGAGGAAGAGACAGCTGGATACTTCCTATGTAGCCCTCCGTAGGCGCTTTATAGCGCCTCCAGTAGCTATATTATGCAGCACATCGCGGAGCTATCCAGCATCGATCCGGATTACAACCTCAGGTACCTCAATCTGACGGAGCGGATGTAAGAAACACGCGATGTCATATGGTTAGGAATAATGTGATATATCTCAAATCGGTGTCTTAGGCCACTACTTGGAGCAACCAGAGGTTAACACAACAGTCACTTTACTAGCGACCTACTAGCATTGCTCTCAGGAAAGTGGAAAAACTTTATTCATCGGATTAGTGAAAGCAAATTTATATCTCTACATAACTTTAACAGAGGTTTGGCAGAGTATCATACTGAACACTAATGCCGAAACTAAAGTCTTGTGGTGTCGGTACTCACTTGTTTCAATTTATTTTGATTTTTCTATGAGATGGAACAGAACAAGTAGTTATAGATACGAAATCATCCGAAGAGTTCAGGAAAAATTCAGGATTACCACGCTATTTCTATTATTTTTTAACGTGCTATTGTTTCATACTTCATATAATACTAATACTACTCTACCCTTTCACAGCGGAATAGCAAAGTCACATGCGTCTTAGTGACAATGTCAGTATGGGATCGTGGGACAAGTTTAATTGTTATGCATGAGAATTTACTGTGATATCTACTGGGACGATTAATGGTTAATGGCAAAACTTTTACTAAATAAATGACATTTCAGATGACAGATATTTAATAGCTGACAGTCTTACCAGACCGTCAATTTTGAAACCACTAAGTGAATATTATAGACAAAAGTCTGACACTCAGATGAGACTTTCAAAAGGAAATATTTCCCGGATTGTAGCAGTCAGCACTCAGCAGCGGCCATTGGGAAAACATGCTATCCATCTCGCATTGGCCAACAGCAGTATATGTAATAGCTGTTGCGGAGAGAAAAGTGAGAAATCGGTGGCATATTTCCTATGCAAATGCCCTGTCCCGTGCAGAAGCAGGCTTAACATACTGGGTGCTTCGGTGACATACCTTTATCCGTCGATTCATATTTTTAGTTATTCTGAGACATAATTGATGTTCAATGTCGTTAATGTGTTGAATTATCTCATCTTTTAGTTCTTGGGTATAGACGTACACTTTTTCTTTTAAATATCCCTAAAGAAAGGAGTCCAACGGTTTAAATTACATCGCCAGGACATGAGATAACACGGCCATTGAATTTCTAGCGTTGGCTGTGTGGCAAGTAACACCATTCTGTTGGAACCACATACTGTCCAGCTACATATCCTTAATTTCTGGCCACAAGAAGTCTGTTACTATCTTACGATAGCGAACTGATAAACGGTAACTGCTTGGCCGACCTCTTTTTCGAAGAAGTACGGCCTGATGACGCCGCCAGCCCATAAACTGCACCAACCAGTTATGATGTTTTCTTTTCTACCAAAAAAAAATTTTTTTATTTTAAAAAAAATCCAATTTTGTATTTGTTTCTTGAAAATATTCGCTCTCTGAAATGGTGGTATGTTTCATTTTAGAAAATTTAAAAATGCCAATGGTGGAAGGCATTGCATTCTATGCCCTGTATAAATCGAGAGTGCTGATAATACCCTGTAAAGCAGATGACTTTTGTTTAATTATAGGTCTACCAGATGAAATTTAATAAAGTATCGTTATCCAATTGTGAAGATAATTTTGTGGAGTAACCTTAATGAAACATTCCATTTTATTTACATATTTTATTGAAAACAAAACTCAAGATAAATACATACATACTTTTATATCTTGAAACCATTTTGGAAAAAAATCTAAATATGGATATTACTGCATCCACTTTATTTGCAAAAATTGACATTAAACAGTTATTAGATACATCTTCGTCATCTTTTCTGTTTTATAAAACAAATTTTTTAATAAACTGGCACTCCCCTTTTTAATATTTGTGTTACGTTCTTCTCAAATAAAAAATTACATTATTACAGGGTTGGTCAGCCATTTTTAATGAAGCTTTTAACAGGGTATATAAAATATCTCTTAAGCGAGAACTTTGTTGTCCAAAACAAAAGCGAGGCTGTTAGTCTTGCACCCGTTGCATCTTGTAAGGCTTAAAAACCGCTCAAAGTATGTCATGTGTACCCATATTGAATAATCGGACATGCACATTCATTTACTTTAAAAACTGTTCCAATTTTGACACTTTTAAACAGAAAATGTGAAATACATATCTAATAGGGTACCAATCAAAAGTACTTTTTTTATGGTACAACATTTTTATATACATAATTCCTATTCCCTACATGTCATCTTTTGCTGAATCACGCACATACATATTATGTATGCGATGACTGCTACATTGTTGATGAAGTTGTTGTTTTTAGATGATAAATGCTATGTTGGGGAGGTGGGGAAAACAAAACTTGTCCGCTTAAGTTTAAACACGTAGAACGCGTCTGGAATACGTTAATTATTTGCCATTAAAGAGAAATGCGTGCACATTTAACATGTACTTTATTAAATTCAAAAATTGAAAAAGAAAAACGAAAAATCTAAAGGAAGCTACCAGTCCCATATGTCTAATGCTTAGATTAATGGCCATAATAACGCATATGAAAAATACCCTTTTTCAGAGAAGGGGATGGTTTAACAAGAACTTAGGAGTTCAAATGATTTTCTTTGCACTCACGCAAGTGTTTCTTTGTTTGTTGGTATTTTTTCGCTACAAGTGTTAAGACAAACATTTCTTATTTCAAAAGAAATAAAAGTTAAAGAGATTAATTTACAGAAAAAAGAAATAATTCTATTCATTGATATTTTATAAGACATTCCCCTTTTTTTCGTTACACCTCCTCCTCCTTCTCATCAGACATCTTTCAACAGTTTAATTTGAACCTTTTGTATTTAATATTCTGTGTATATTTTATTTTCATCAACTTCATCTTAAGAAATAAAAATCTTTTTTTTCTTTTCTTTTATTTTGTTAAGCAAATAACTAATATTTGTTCATTAAGCCGGGGCCACAAAAATTAAATAAACATGACTTTTTGTTGGAAATTGAAGTGGAAAGAAAGTGAAACGTAAAAGAAACAAAATTTTGTTTTTTTTTTTCTTTTTGTTGAGCATCACGCATTTGCGTCTCGTACGCACGACTGACGCAAAAAAGGTTTTAAATCTTAAGCTCTAAGGAGAGATGGAAAGGAAGTAAGAATTTCTTTTTAGTCTATTTTATTTTCTATTTTCACTCTTTTCTTGAAATGCTTATAATTAGTGTGATGTGATAATTGAATTCAAAGGAAATTCAAAATGTTGCTCGCATTTCCTTTCGTTCCTCTACCCCTATTAGAGATAAACAAAAGGGTTTAATTGAAATTAAATGAATTTTTATAAAAATTTCTAAAAAGGATGTTAAGTGAGTAAACCGCATATTGTTATATCTAACCTAACATTCAATAGGAGGCAATTTAAGCTCTAATTTTGGTTTTTTTATTTCTCACGCCTGGTTTCATACGATTAATTCGTTCCACAAAAATCCGCATTAAATGAATTCGCATAAAACGATAAACTAAATTCATATAAAAACTACTGATTCTTTACTGAATTTGAAATAAACGCATTAAGAGTCAAACAAGATTGCATAAAAAGGTCAACAAAAGATAGAAGGTGTAAAAACCACTACGTACTTGTTTACAAATAAGCAAATCAGTAAATAAAAATAAACGACAACAACAAAACAGGCAGAAAAGAAAACAAATAACAAACAACAACAAAACAATAATAGAAATGAAATAAGTAGATGTTTACATTCGCATGGCTTCATAAGAACTAAATGGAAAGGAATGTAAAAAAAAAAAAAAATGATTTATCGATAACTTTCGAAGTATTGTTTACTCAGCCATACAAAGAGCACATCTTAGCTCAGCGTGAAGAGATCCGTTTAAGTAAAGTAAGCTCAACGAGTACAGTTTATTGGTTTGAACTCAGTGTACAGAGAGTTTATAAGGAGTAAACTCGTGAAATAAGTCGTGATCGTATTCAAGTAGTAAATACTAGTTTAGTTGGAGCTAACTTATTGTAGTAAAGAGAGTTAAGTGGATAACCTCTGGTTGTAACAACTATCGGGTTGGAAGATCTTTAGCTAGAAAGATCTGTTGAGTAATTGTTTTTAATAGAGTAATTAAGAATATAAATTGTTATTGCTTGTGAAAAGTTTATATGCAGTGGTTCACAAAATTGTGTTAAATAAAGAATTATACGGTGTGGCAAAAACAATACCTGGCAAGTGATATTATTTTTCTGATAGGCGCAGCCGAGCAGAACACGGATCTGTTTTTTTCAATTTTCGAAACACTTCCAAAATCTCGAATTACGGGTAAACAACTGGTTTTTCGGAACTTGATGCACTTATAAGCTAATATCATAGTAAGGAAATTTATCGAGAGCAAACTAGAGAAACGTTTATTCCATCGAGATGTACAGGAGTCAGAATGAAGTTTGAGTGATTCATCAAACTGTTGGTTTTGGTAGAAGCATCCTCCTGCAGGAATGAAGAAGGTAATCTGGTGACATACAGATAGTGTGCTGCAGATAGTTAAAGATCATTATCAACAGCTGTTGATATCCCATAATAGCATCGACGAGCACACTCCAGAACCAATTCCAGAGATGATGGGATGGTATCCAATGTATAACGCTTAGCCAAGATGAATGGAAAGATCAAATGAAGGAAGAGATCTCGAAACTTGAAGAAGTGTAGAAGATTGTGGCGCTTGAACATCTCTTCTATGTTTGGCCACTAGAGCAAGCGCCTTGTGGCGGCCACCTAAGTAAATATTAGTTGATTTTTCTCAGTGCATTTTATCATAAATTTGTATTATGACATGCAAAGTACTACTGTTTATGCATTTATGAACTTAAAAATATGAAAAAATAACGACATTACCATAAAAAAAATTTACCAAACGCATACAATACTTTGCAGAACATGAAACAAATTTTATTGGAATTTTCTTGTTAACAAATGCGCCACAATTAAAAGTGAACGTTTTTAAAATTTTTTTTAGAGGGCGTATACACTGTATTGTATTTTATATACATATGTATTTATGTATACATACATATAAGATAATAAGATATAAGGAAATATAAGCAGATATAAGTATAAAATATAATTTCAAAATTTTTTATGAATTAATATCTCTGTACTTATGATAAATATAAATAATTTAAGAAAATGTATATATTATAGAAATTTGATTTTATTGTTGTTTTTATTTGCATATAAATGTACATATCTAAATATGTATTATCATAACTATAAGAGAGTATAAAATTTGCGATTTTATCATTATTAATGAACTATTATTTCTTATTTATAAATTTTGAATTACTTTTGTTTTTCTCTGTTTAACTTTTTATTTAAATAAAAAAAACGATAAAACAATTCCAATTTGGCTGTGCCACGCCCATATAAAGTAAATATTTTTTCTATATCTTTAAAATGGTAATAGTTTCCAAATATGGGTCAGATAACATCAGCCAAAAAGTGGGAAGGCATCTTCCATACATACCAAACACAAGTCATTGAAGTTAGCTTTAAAAATTATATTTAAATTTTTCTCTTAACGAGGCCATAACTATAAGCGATTTTTAGATATAGGGTCTAGTGTGCCGCGGTTAGACACCCGCCTACCAACCAGAAGGTCCTCGGATCAGGCCAGACCAACTTAAAATAGAAAAAGTTTTTCGACAGCGGTATCACCTCATAACATTAGCTAGTAACTGGTTATGAGTATTACTTACTATTGAAAAATTTCTCTTGAATTTGTCGTTCGTTGTAGGTCCCTTTCAATGAGTTTAAAAATGGAATCGGGTGTTCTTTCGTGGAATGTTATGGGAATTTATATATATAAATAGAGGGCCTTAAAGTTAGCTTATTTTCGGAATTTCACATTTAGCTGTTTTATTTTTTTTTTTAATTTGAAAAAAGTGTTACTGTGTATGGCAGCTAACTCAACGCTTTGGACTAGTAACTGCGTTGTAAAGTCGAATAAATCACAGTAAAAGAATTTTTGGCCAAGCAAGACCACAAAGGTCTATTTAGCGCACTATCTTTAATGTTCGCCGATCGTCTCCATTTTTTTGATTCAGAACATTCCGATAGTAGAATTCATGCTCTTCTGTTTTCTCTAACTTAACTAGAAAAAAGATACTGAGCATTAAAATCAAAAGTTGTCCGGCGAGACCAAGTAAGATATCACAGAATTTAAGGTTGCCGAGTTGTATCAAATAAGTAGTTTAAAATAAAATTTAACGGAAATTGTATGCCAATACACACATATATAGTTAAATTCAGCTGGATGTTTGTAGCCAGTGCAAAATTAAACAAGGGAAATTAAAGGGAAATACCTGTTTCGATAAAGATTTTCAAGATATTTAAGCGAAAGATTATCGTAAAAAATAGAAGAAAAAGCAAGAGTTAGAAATTAAGGCAAATAAAGGCGAAGGTTAGTTAAGCGTTGGTTAATAAAACGGGCTATAATTGATTTTAGACTATTGCACATTGTTTAATAATATCATTAAAAACTCATATTATCCAAAATATTGGAAAATAGTGAAAGTCGTTATCATTCCCGAAAAAGATAACGATCCCTTAAAACCAGAAAACCTCCGTCCTATTAGTTTATTACCAAACATAAGTAAAATTTTTGCAAACAATTTGGATTTAAACATAAACATTCAACAATCAATGCCATTAATAAATTGGTATCCGACATTAACTGGAATTGGAATAAAAAACTGTGCACAGGTGCTTGCTTGATAGATATGGAAAAAGCTTTTGACACTGTTTGGGTTCAAGAATTAATATGCAAACTACTCGACTACAAGTTTCCCTTGAACTTAATAATATTATTGTATAATATGCTATCTGGTAAATTATTTATAGTGAACCACAGGAACAAATCTAGCAAAACATTGAATATGGTGAATGGGCTTCAGCAAGGCACAGCCAATGCACCAATTCTTTTTAATATTTATATTCTCGATCTAATAAACAAACTTCATAATATTATGTCATTCGCAGACGACATAATAATTTACCATGCAGGCGGGAAACTCATAGAATTAAATCAAAGTCTCCACAAAGCATCTATTGGCTTTGTTTCAGTTTCTATAATCAATTTGATATTTCAAACTAAATAGATGATTAATCCGCTGTAGCTTACTCCATATGATTTCTTTTTTGTGTAGTGGTGAAGATCCTTGCTAGTTGGTGGTGATCTTTAGTTTAGCATTCTAATTTTTTCCCAGTAGATGGCGTGTTTTTCGATCATTCGTCTGATGTTATGCGAGAATGGTCAGGGTGGCTTTCTTCTTTATTTTATTTTTTTAAGAGGAATTGTCTGGAGGGAAGAAGTTGAAGACGTTTCTTATTATTAAACATTCGAAACCACAATTAACTTTTTTCTTCGTCATGTCCTCTGCTGTGGCTCGAACCTGGGTCGTTTGTGTATACAATAAATTATGATATGGAAATTAACGTTGAAAAATGTGAAACATTCCTATTTCGTCCAACCGTTGACAAATGTAATCACAATATCAAAACCAATTGGAAATCCTTTGGACTAATGTCAAATCTAAATAACAGCAAAATAAAAAATAAACAAACAGTCAAATACCTCGTAATTTATTTGGAAAAATTTTTATATTATGACAAGCATGTCGTCAGTACCATAACAAAAGCCAATTGTTAATTAGACGTATAATTACTTACGGGTGCTCAATATGGTTCAACATTTCACCATCCTATATGGAAAATATAAGAATTTTCGAAAGAAAATGTCTGAGAATATGTACCTCACTGAATAGATCTCACCAAAGCAATTAACGCTGCAAAAATAAGTAGAATAGATAAATTTATTATCCATCTTATAAGGAAAAATTTATTAAGGTGCACCCTATGCGAAGACTTTAACCTTATAAGGGCTCCATATTATACGAATATAGCTCATTAAAAGCTCTGTAGTAAAAGGATTTGTGCCCCCAGAATCCTTCCTATTTCTACCACTTGTTTAGACGGGCGACCAAATAATCTATTGATTATAATAGAGTCGATATCGAAAACCTAAGGCATGACATTTCAATTCCTCAAAGTGATAAGTATTTTGGGCGTAATACCTACAACAAAAAATATTGGTGGCTACACTCACAGTAATAACTCTTTTGCAGTACCTGACTTACTTTTATTATAAGTAGTAATATCGGGTCCGCCATCTAACGTTTTTTTTTTTCAACTAGTGCTTATTACGTGAATGGTAACACTTAGCTCATGTCTGATTTGACAGATAATTAGTTTTATCCTTCCGCTGAACGAATATGGTTGTGTATACGCTTAAACAACGATGGGAAATATTGCGACATTACTTTGAAAATCATGGTAATTTTGCAGAATGTGTGCAATGTGTTCAGATGAAGCTCATTTTGATCTTGGCGGGTATGTAAACAAGCAAAATTGTCGTATTTGTGGCACAGAAAACCCGCACGTATACATTGAAAAGCCGATACACACAAGACGAGTCAGTGTTTGGTGCGGATTTTGGTCCAGAGGCATAATTGGACCATTTTTTTTTTCGAAAATAAGCAAGGAGTGGCCGTTACAGTCAATGGCGATCGTTATCGGGCCACGTTGAACGAATTTTTGTTCACAAAAATTGAAGAGGAGGATATTAGCAACATTTGGTTTCAACAGAACGGCGCGACGTGCAACACAGCCGAAACTACAGTCGATGTTTTGCGCCCTGTTTTTGAAGATCGCATTATCAGCCGCAGAGCTGATGTCGTTTGGCCACCTCGGAGCTGCGATTTGACACCATTGGATTATTTTATGTGGGGTGCCGTCAGAGATAAATGTTACGCCAACAAGCCAGAGACAATTGACGCTTTAAAGGATAATATTCGTGAAGCCATTGGTGAAATACAGCTGCACACAATCTTCATTCAGCCATTTGAATGAAATTATTTCCCATTATTAACCGGAAGGATTGTACTTTCAAATAAAAAAAGAAATTTGAGAAAACATGCAAGAGTTTTTTTTTATAGCATTTTCAAGAAGAAAAAATATTATTTGGCGGACCCTTTATTATGTAATGTTTTTTCAATTTTCATTACAAGCAAAAAATAGTAACAAATCAATTATAATTGTACAAAATATAAATAAATCTAAGCTTACTAATAATAATTTAAATCATAAGAATAAAAGTCTTTATTAGAGTACTCTATTGGGGTCGTTGTAAAAATTTGTCAATATTATTTTGTCTATTGTTTATAGTAGTATTTGAAATAAATAAATTTAAAATAAATAAACGAATTAAAAAAATAATAATTATAATAAAAATAAAACGGGTTATACTGTATAAACTACTTCAATAGATAATCCGTAACCAAATCAATGATATAAACATCAAGATTTTATTGCGCTATCTGCCGTACATCTCACGAAGCTAACGAATTATTGAAATATTATTATGGCGAAAATATTATTTCATCAAATAACTCTGTTACTTGGCTTACAAAACCTGACGACTTAACACAGATTAAGTTTTTTTAACAATAGAACCACAAAAATTGAAGCATAATGTAAATAATGCAATATATGAAATAACTTTAAAAGTTCTTTAAAAAGTCGTCCAAAATTGAATTGAAAGAATACGCCAAAAGCAGAATAAAAATTTTATAAATTTTTTGATGTTTTATATCACAATTAGATTTAAAATTTTGAGCTCAACACATAACTTTCTGTTGTTAAAACTAAACTCGGCTAAATGGCTACAAAATCACTTTCAATTAATAGAAAACAGAGTAAATTTTTCCTATCATCCATCATCTTAAAGGTGTAAAAGTAACAAAAAAAAAAAAAACAAATTTATGTTTACCTACAAAGGCAAACCCAATCAGCTGTTTGTTAGGTTTCACCACAATGTCTGTCGTTTTGATTTTTTGCTTCCTCAGAGTCTCTTCCACAAATTTTTTTTTGATTTGTGCCTGTCGAAGTTAGTTTTCTTTTCTCGATTTATTTGATTTTTAGGGCGAACCGAAAACAATTTTTTTTTTAAACCAAACAAATGGTAAAAAAAAATTCATTCAATTTAATGTAATTGAAAACGTGCATTAAATAACAACGTAAATACAACTCAATTAAAGAAACTTTGCTCTTTTTCGCGCATTCGAAGCAACAGCAGCTTTAATTTCAACATTCAACATTATCTTGAGAATATTTCTTCAACTTTTTTTCTTGTAATTTTCAAGTGCAAAATTAGGCGAAACAGCGCATATTGTAATGAAACTTTAAAAGATTTACCATCTTCAAGATGTTGCTGCTGCTGTTGATGTTTAATTGTCGAGTCAATAAACTTTTAACTTTTTTCCTTTTAATTAAAAATACTTTATAATACACTTTAATGGGAAGGCAAAGTTAAAAAGTCTAAAACCGATATATTTTTTTCGTCTTAACGAAAATAAAATTTACAAAACGATGAAGTTGGAAACAGTTCGTTTGTTGATTTAAAGGAACAGTAACTTTTAAGATCGCAAAATTTTAAGCGAATTATTTAAAAAAATCTTGTTAATATTATATAATTATATGTTTGTGTGTATGTTTGAAGTATATCCCTGAATATCTGGAAGAACATACAGGCTATATACATTTCAAACATTCCAGCTTGGCAATGCCATTTACTTGGTTATAGTAAGGGCATCTAAATTTGATCCAAGTAGCTTGGTGATCAACATAAAGCATTAGTCAAAAAGCGGGCTGAATGGGATAAGTGGGTGTGTCATCGCCTTAATATAGATTATGTATATTAATTTTTGTATATTTAAGAACGCTAAATATGTATATCGTGAAAAGTAGAAATTCGGTATAAGAAACTTCGTAGTCAATAAATGGGCGGAATTTTGAAAGTGGGCGTGGCATTTCCAATACATAGTAAATATTACTTTTTGTATATCTTGAGAACGGTAAAAATGGAAGTTTGTCGGTTTGATGTAAACGAGTTCGTAGTACAAAAATGTCCAATAAATGAAGAAATTGGATAAGTGACCCATATCTAGTAAATATTAGTTTTTGTATATTTTTAGAACGATAATAGTACAACTTCGTGCACAATACACATCATGTTAATCACTGAAAGAGTTGGGATGAATAGGCGTAGCATGTCACATTAACACTTAAGATGGAATTTTTGATATTTAGAAAACGGTAACGGTTTAAGCTTCGTTATCTAACCACATAAGCCAGAAAGCGTAAGAGATTGGATAAGCGAGTATTGTACAAAGCCAATGGGGCAAAAGCTGTGTTATCTTATATATAATGAATGTGTGTTTGTATAGATTTTTTTTAATTATATTTTTTTTTTTTAAGTCTGTATACAGCTGGATAATAAATACAAGTCGTACGACATGTCAAGTCTTTGTGTAGAAGAGAGCGGATAGTATCGTGTAAACCTATTATGTAACTAGAGCGTACGACATTGGGAGAAAATGCAGATAAAAATTTGAATTTGTTTTTTGGAATTTTTCAAAAACCATCACACTTAATTAGATCAGGGATGTATTTTATAACGGTGGTTTTTCTTTCGCCGGGATAGATTTCAGTTGATTCCAGGACAAAACAAATATCAAAAAAATAAAACTAACCGATTTCGATGTCTTTACTTCTTAAAATTATTAACAACTTTTCTTTTTAACAATTAATTAATCATGAGTGCCTCCTTTAGAGGTCGGGACACGACTGCCTTACCTCGAAAAGATCTCATACATTTTTTATTTTTTTTTCCAGGGAGATATGACGGTCTTTGCCAGTATTTCCCATGTAGTGGTTCTTTATGGTAGTTAGTATTTTTTTCCAGTCAACAATACTCCTGGAATATATGTGGCACTCTGTACCAGTATATATCCTGGATACTACTACTACAAACCCAGGATTTATGGCTGTTTTTACCAGTAGAACTCCCTGGTCATTACTACCACTACATGCTCGGGAACTATAACCATCGAGATCAGTAGTTGCCCTCAGCAATACTACCTTAAGTTGAGCCTGACTTTTACGTCTCATGACGATACTATTGAAGCCGTCTGCACTTGCAGCACCATCCTCATACTAAGGCAGTCTAAGCTCAACTGAAATAGTTTTGATGATCAAGTTACCAGCGCGACTCAAACAAGGATAAATTCTTAAAATTGTCCTCACTCATACACTGCCTGGCACTATGTATGCGTTAGTAATAGTTAATTAACAGTTGACTGTACTCTCTTCTGCTCTTACATGATATATAATAGAATACTCTTAAAATTAATGGTAGAATTCTCTTAAAATTAACTACATAATTCTCTTAAATTTGACTACATAATGTCTTTCTCTTAAAACTAACAATATAATTCTTTTTACAAGTTAGCAATGTAATTCTCATCATAATTATCTTAGATTTAATAGTACAAAATTAAATATATTCTTTTATTAATAATTCCTTTTCAAAACAAATTAACAAATAGTTATAAATAAAAGCATATGTGGTGAAAAAAACTTCATTACAATTTATATATAAGCAATTAAGTAAAGTAAAGAAAGAAGTAAATTTTTCCGCTTGCACTATTGCTTTCTTTTAAAACAGCTGCTTTGATTTTACTTTGTTTTGGTTTTTTACTTATTGTGTAAGCGTAACAAAATTTGTCGTAAGATTTTTATTTTCTTGAAATATGGATAGAATTTCGTAATATGTTCTCTTAGTTTTACGTACGTAAAGTACTATCGTGTAAAAAGCAGAACTAATTATTTTAAGATCTATACATGTCCTTTTTGAAAGAACTATAGGCAATCTAAGATTATAAAATGGGAGAAAAGGATAAAAATGATAATTAGGATAATGAAGATAGAGGCAACAAAAAATTCTAAAAATCGAAAATTCTAAATCATCAAACTTGATTTTAGTACATACACTGATCACAGATGAAAACTTACAAAGAGTAAGTCTAATCTAATACTAAATTTATATGATTTAAAATGTAGGTCACTAGACAGAAATAAGCAATTAGCGGATCCTAAACATCAACTTGATTTTTGTAATTTAGGGATATCTCCACAAAAAGTCCTTTAAGTCGTAGTGCGTTGAGCCTCAATCAAACATTATAAAACTAGGGGTGGTATACCATTCTCATGCCAATAGCATTGCTTTCTTTTTATAGCTTTCTTTTTACAAAAACTTCATAAAGGTGTGCTATTTGGTCTGTGTAATTTTATCTTTTTTTATTTTATGTACCTACTTACGTCACGTCTTTTAAATTTTTACCACAAACTTCAAAATTGTTCAATTTATTGAAAAAGAAGAAGAAAAAACCGGCTCATATTCGTGTTTAAGAGTACTTCCTCCTGCTACTTCATGCGCTACTTACCTTTTTCTTTCCTTTCATATTTTTTTTATGGCAATAGAAAAATTGAATGTCTTAATCAATGTTAATTATTACACATCAATTGTCAATGTAATATCCTGTAGAAAGGAAATACAATAAAACCACACAATTATTTTAATAGATCGATATCGGAAATAATAGCAACAACAACTATAAAAATTTAACAAAAAACCCAAGGAATAATTGCAAGGAACAATAATAATAAATACATACATACATACATACATACATACATACATACATACATACATACGTATACTACATAGCAATCTTAAAGCTAAACGGCTAAAATCGAAAAAAATACTGCAAGTTTTATGGGAGAACACTGACAAACTTAACCGGCCTGTGGCGTATGAACTGCGACAATACAATACAATACAAAACAATAATAATAAACACATACATACATACATACGTATACTACATAGCAATCTTAAAGCTAAACGGCTAAAATCGAAAAAAATACTGCAAGTTTTATGGGCGAACACTGACCAACTTAACCGGCCTGTGGCGTATAAACTGCGACAGTAGTTTGTAAAAAATAACTTTGGTGAAAAGTGGCAACCCTATAAAACACATGTTTCAAGTTTCAAAACGACACGTTATTTCCTTTTGAGCCGTTAAAAACAACCGATATCATTGAATTTGTAATCTTAAAAATTAGTGATCGTTATTTAATTCAATACTTTCATTTGAATATTAAAGTCGAGCTAGATTCTACTCGGGGGAAGTTTAGTCCTTTACGACTATAAAATATAGTTTGGCAGAGTTTAAGCGAGTCCGTACTATGTAGTTCCGAGGAATAAATCTGCACTGGTGAGGAGTTCACATCTGAGAATGCACAAAATTTTGTTGGATTATGGTTGGCTAACGGTGCATGAGCTAGTTGAGATAATAATATGTAATCTAAATCCAAATTATGAAAGAGGATTAGAATAGAATTATTTCTTTTTCAAAATTGTTAAATTTCAACGACATTTGGGTTAACATTCCGTAATCTGGAATACTTTGGCTTGCAGAGGTACTCCTGAGAAGATTATCGATTTAATTAGGACACTATAATCGAGTGGGAGCTGTATTACACAGAGGACAGCTATCTGCTAGCTTACAGATATTGCGACATCAAAGGAAAGCTGGATTCTGTACATGCGTAAGTATACGAAGCGAGCTTTCGAATATGTATTTCAAAAACCGATATTATACGATTTGGCGCTACCCGCTTGACCTGAGATTCGCAATACGCAATTGTTCGCTATTAGCAAAGAATTTTCGAAACAAAAATATTTGTTTTTGTCCAGCCAAAATGCTTAACAGAGCATAGAACATTGCTGTTCATTTCATAAGACTTTTGTTCCTTCTCAATTCACATATACTCTTATGCTCTTGCTCGTAGTCGTCACTGTAACAGCGACCAATGTTTTCTTGTTTCTTTCTCCCGTTTTTAGCATTGAGGGCGAAAAAAATGCAAAAAAAATGGCCTTCGAGATCGAAGGACTTGCTATCACAAGCTGATCGACGGGTGAACTCTCTATGAGTTCTTTTCGTTTCGCTTCCCATAGTCGATGTGAGGTGATAAATATTTCCCTTTTAAATGGAACTGAAATTTTAGGTATGTCGCGTCTGTTTTTTTTTTCTCCGTCAATGCTCTACGTGGCATATTGGCTTTCCACAAAGCATCCATTTCTTTGTGTCAGTTTCTTTAATCAATTTGATCTTTCAAACTAAGTAGATTAATCCACTGTAGCTTTCTTCATATGACTTTGCGTAGTGGTGAAGATCCTTGCTAATTAGTGGGGATCTTTACTTTAGCTTTGTATATTTTCCCAGTAGGTGGCGTTATTTCCTGATCTTTCTTCTGATGTTTGTCATCATCGCCAGAGGTATGCGGTTAGGTCAGAAGGGCTTCTTCATTATTTTTTAAATGGAGTTGTCAGGAGGGAAATTTAGGACTCGAACCTTAGTCGTTTTTGTTATTATGCGTGCACTCTAACTACTTCAACTTGCGTCTGTTTATTATCTCGACAGTATCTTTACGACGTCCGTCGGTTCCACTACTAATTGAACCTAGGCAGTAAGTTTTATGACCGATTTAATACTATATTATCTTTAACTCGTGTGTGAGGTCTACGCTTTTTTATATTGTTATGTTTTTACATTTTTAGAAACGCATTATTGTTCGCATCGATGTGCTTTTTATATGGCTTAATAAACAACACATCGAAAGCTCTCGAACCTCTCTATATTTCAGGTAGATTCAATTTCTTTCTTTTAATTTCTTTTTAGTTCTTTTCTAGCCATGCGTATGTAAACATCTACCTCTTTCATCTCTTAGTATTTGTTGCTGCTTGTTTATTGTCTGTTACTAGTTTTCTTTGCTGTTAGTTTTTGTTGTTGCTGTGTTATTTTTATTTACTTTATCTCTGCTAATGTTTGTTGTTGTCGTTTCTGGTTATTTATAAACAGCAGCTATACGTGCTGTTTTTGCAGCTTTTGTTTATTTATTTTAGCGATGTAAACGCAGAGGTACTTAATCTTATTTTCGTAACAATATTTTCGAGTCGTAGAATGCTGCTGTGGGGAAGGTCAGTTCTATTCAGACGTTTATTAACCGATGTCTACGGCGCATTCTGAATATTCTGACCAGAAATAATATCCAACCTTTCGTAGCACACCAATTTTGAGAAGGAAATGGATTAGAGAACAATTGCATTAGGTAAGCTTAGATGGAAAAAATTTGTTTTGGCCCAATGATCGATCCCCTTGGGAACTTTTTAAAGATTTAATAACAATAGTTTAAGAACAAGGCGCCGTAAAACCTATCGCTTTAACTTAAAGCAAAATTACCGGTCACCGCATAAATTTCTAATTTAAGACGATATTACGCAGCCAGCCAAATTCAAATAATTACCAAATTTGAAACGTTGCATTCAAATCAAAACCATAATTAATTAACGATATATCATTGTATCCATATATGGCAAAAGATTTATGATATTTTGCAATGCTGACCGATACAACACAATCAAAAAATTTCATTGGACTGACTGAATGAAAGCTGCCGAAATAAAATTGAAAAATATAAATGAATTAACAACCAGAAAGAAATAAACTTATAAAATTGTTTCTTTTCCAAATGAAATAAAACACTTCAGACAGAAAAAACGAACGAAAAAAATTGTGGCAAACTAGCCATCAACACGCATCCTGCTCCTTTGAATGTATTGCACTCCTTTTTTTAAACCTTCTCCTTTCTTCCAAAAGCACACTTCACATTTAACTTCAATTAATCAATCGTTACGAACACAAACTTTTAAGAGAATGAATAAATGTGAAAGCAAAATCAAAAAAAGTAAATTGAAATTAAATTAAAATAAATTAAAGAAAAACTCGGTATCACTCGTATAGTGTGGAACGAAAAATAATACACGTTACAAAATGGAGTTGATGCAAATATATCTAGCAAAACTAATTCTATTATGTTCAACGAATAAGTGTTTGAGAGGTGAAATTTCATGTAACTTTTTTGTGAAAACCGTTCTCTAAGTCATAGCTCGAATAAAATATTATATTGATTTAAAAAGAGTGAAATGAGTGGGAGTGAACGCGGACCCAGGAGTGAAGTTAATAGTGAATTATCTGTTATCAGCTGCTACTACGCACAGTGCGTCGATCTCATAGATCGAATTGATAAAAATAGAAGGAATCGTCGTAGATAAATGAAATTTTGTGTAGACATTTTTTGGGGCTAAATATAGATAAAAGTGAAATTGGACAAATTAGGACAACGGACACGTCCACTGCCCACTTATACTTAAAACACAAAAAAAAATTATCTTAAGGTATTTTTTTTATTTAAATTTTTAATAAAAAAGGATATCTGTAGCACAGAGTTGGGTTAATTACTGATATTAATAAATAAATTCCGAGTAACAAGTTTTTAACGCATGCAATTTTGTGAATATAAAAAAAATTAAAAATGTATTGCAATCTGACGAAAGTTCGATGTTGTACTGCAAACTTTGCATTTGAATAATAATTTTATATACTTCTGGGTTAATACTATAGATCTATATCTGTATATCTATCTTCTATCTATCTTCTATATGTATATAAAAGAGGACTATAAAATGCGTTGTAATTGATGTTCACTGAAATGCGCCAACCGATTTTATATTGTAACGTGAAGTCAATACCAAGGTTTTTAAGTATATGCGATTTTTTTATGCGATTGACGGCAGAGTGAACACCTTTGTATTACGTAAGTTTTACTTGAAAACCAAGTTTATTACAGCATTTAAACTTTGTGTGAGTTAGAAAATATTTTTAAAACTTTGTATATAAAAATCTATGTAGAAAGCCTTAATTTGGGGTGTGGTTTCTCTATTGTCCAACTATCCGGTGCCACGCACATGTAAAATTTATATTTATATTTCTATATCTTTAAAACGGTAATAGTGAGAGTCTCTAAATTTGGCCCAAATAACTTTGTGATCAATACAAATTATCAGTCAAAAATTAGACCGAATTGGATAAAAGAGAGTATCACCTCCCAAACAAATTAAATATTGATTTTTGTATATCATAAGAACGATTAGGGTGGAAGTTTCTGAATTTGGTCTAAATGACTTCTTCGATAGTACAAACCATCAGCTAAAAAGTGGGCGGAATCAAATAAGTGGGCATAGTCCTCCCTCCCATACAAATAAAATAATTATTTTTGTATATCTTGGGAATGGTTAGAGTTGAAGTTTCTAATTTTGGTTTATATAATATAAAAATAAATGGAATTTTGCATGTGTAGAGAATGGTAACAGTTAAAGCCTTCTTTATCCACATCAGTCAAAAACAGCGGGTCACGAATTTTTGGCCTGTTTTTTTATTCTGTTCGTTAATATCATAACCAGGGTTGCTAAAAGAAAAAAATTCCTACCAAAATTTTTTCTGAAATGTACCAAAATCAACTGTATTGCTAACCTTTATTACACAGCTTTTAAATTTAAATATCATACAGTATTTATTGATATTGCTTTTACAATTCCTGGAAATTTATTTTTGTTTTATTTTTCTATAAAAAGCTTAAAAAATTGTAATAAATTAACAATTCAAAAAAATCGAAACTGTAACCATGATTACAACAAAAAATATGCGTGTGAGACACAAAATTTTTTCAAAAGCCTCTTAGCTGTCAACGAAGAAAGGGCATAGCGCACGTTTTTGTGTGTTTTTTTTTAATTTTAAGAGATTTGAAAAGAGCTAAAATTTTGCTTGCCTGCACCGAGGAGTGTTAATAATAAACTACATAAATTTAAGCATGTTAATACTTTATATGAATACCTATTTTTATTTATCATTTAAAGTGTTTCACTCTTTTTGTGTACTTCTGATCAAGAAGCAGGTACAAGACAAAGACTCCCAGCAACGCAGGAGGGCTTACTCTAGTTATATATAAAGTGATAATGTTTATGTAATTCTCAAAACACCTCCAAAAACTCGAGTTACACGTAACAAATCGGTTTTTCGAACCTTCATGCACTTATAAGCTAGTAACTTAACTGAATATTACCCGATTTTAAGTTTCTTTTCCGATTTGGAAAGAAGGGAAACAGACCTCTCAAATGATATATATATGTCTGGGTGTATTCCTCAAGCAAACACATTTTTCATCCAATTTTTTAAAAAGAAACTTAAAAACGGGTAATATTCAGCTAAGTTATTAGCTTATGAGCGCATGAAGATCCGAAAAACCGGTTTTCTTATTCGTAACTCGAAATTTTGAACGTTTTTTGAAAATTTCAAAAACAAATCCTTGTTCTGCTAAGCAACGCCTATTAGAAAAATAGTAACACTTTCCAGGTATTTTATTGTGTGTTATTTTTAAATACAATATTATGTTTCTTTTCAAAATTTTATTACTCTCAGAAAAATCAATTAAATCATTAAATGAATTGTAAACCTATTTCACGTAAGGAGTCATTATTAGCATTAACAGAACTGTAGTATTTTAGATTTATTCACTAGAAGTAGCGAGAAGGCTTAACTGAAATATTTGAAATTGATAGTTTGTATCAGATTTGGTTATCGTCGATAAACATAATTATTTGAAAGACCATGAGAATACTGTTATTTAAAAGATATAAACAAATTTAGAATACCACTCGATTAAATGTATCGTATTAAAGAAGACAAAAAATAAAATAAAATATCAGGTAAACATTTAACAAATTTGAAAATCTTAAATGTAAACTTATATATTAAAGAGAGATTCGATTTTTTAATTACTCCAAATCTACAATTATGCTTACCTAAGAACAAAGAAAAGAATTTCAATAAAATGATTAGAATAATGAAGAATAAGAAATAGAAATGAAAATACAAAATTATATTTAAAAGAAATGACAGTTTTATCTAATTTTATTTATAAAACCATAAATTTTATTAAAGTCGACAATATAAAACCAATAATAAAAGCGGGCTTTACTAGACTTTTTATTTTATGTATTTGATTTAATATATTGTTTATTTAATTCTCATCCCCCTTTCCCTTAACACCTCATTACAATTACAAATTTTATCAGAAAATAAAATGAATGCACGAAAGATACCAAAGAATTCATTGTAACAATTCGAAATGTTTCCATAATATTCAAAAGACTTTCGTTTGGTTTTTTCGATGAAAAAAGTCACTGTCATTAGCATAGGCTCTCCAAAAAGAAGACGATTGAAGTGATAGTAAGACAGACAGGCAGACAGACAAACAATACAATTGAAATAAAACAGAATAAATAAGTAAGAAATAAATGTCGAAATCCTGGGTGTCAATAAGCCTTATTGGGTTTAGAGTTGACTGATGATGGGCAAAGACAAGAAAAAAAAGACGAAAAAAATCTTAAGAAAATTGCGCCACAATATCATCAATTGTTATAAATTGAAGGAATGAACGAATGATTGAATTGAAAAAATATAAGAAAATAAAATAAAATATTACGAAGCCAACTTAAGTTATTGGCTCGTTTTTTGCTTTATTTCTTTATTGAAAGAAGCTCACGGGATAAATTTTATTTTCATCATTATTGTTCAATATTTTATTTACTTTAAGGATTTCACCAGCCACCACACAATTCTTCGAATAATACTTTTTTTCTTCTTCTTTTTTTATTTTCGTTTATTTGATTGTCTATGCGTTCCAATGCCCAGACGTGCAAATGGTTGAAAGCGGCTTTTTATTGAGAAAAAAAATATGAATTTTGGATTAAATTTGGAATTTGTAAAAATAAACTTTTTTTGTTTTGCTTTAAATAATCATTGAAAGCGACTTGGTTTTATTTTTTAGCATTTGATTTGAAACACATAGTCCAACAACTCGACTGAAAGATTATAATTTTTTGGATAAAAATAATATTGCGCTAATTTAGCAAGCCGAACACCCCTCTAGCAAATTTACACGGACACGCTGGATTAGATTTAGACTGGCGCTAGCCGTTTTTCAAAGTTAGCACATAATAATTTTTGAGATATTCTTAATCTAAATTTGATCTTAATTGTTCGGCCCTATTTTCGCTGTCGTTCTTGTCTTAAAACGTAATAAAAGCGACAGTGTGGCATCACCGTTGCTGTTATATACATTTGTAGACGCTATGTTAGTATTCTATATTTTGACGCGAAGATAGGAAACATTCGTTCTCTGTTGTTGTATTTTTAGTGACGAAATTAAAACGCCTAAAGTGATAAAAAAAAAAAAAAAAAAAATGCAAATTATAACATTGCGGAAGTTTAGAACTAAGTCCAGAATATGCTAATGGTTTTTGCAAGGGCGTAAAAACTGTAAATTTTGATGGCTTTTGGTAACAATTAGCTGACAAAATAAGCCCGCTTAAGCACAAAGTAAGTAAAACAAATTTAGCTAAAAATATATGTTAAAATTTTACTAATAAATGTGTATGTATGTAGGGTGAGCCATTTAAAAGTTGAAGTTTAAAAATGCAATAAAACAAAAACGATTTGAAATTTTGCCAAAATTAGTTTTTTGTTTTGAAGTACAATTGTTCCAGTTAGAAAATAAATGAAATATTATTTCATTCATATGGCTGCCGCGGCTGACCTCACCTTAGTACCCCATTCGATCGGACCAATTTTCGAGTGTATGATGTCGTATCTCGGCAATGGCATCACGAATGTATGGCCTTCAAATTATCAATTGTCTTTGGCTTGTCGACATAACACTTTTCTTTAACGGCACTCCGCAGAAATTATACCCACGGTTAATTAAATGGCCATCACACGTTTGACGCAATAAGTCGATTGTGGCATGAGATGTGTGGCAAGTTGCACCATCCTGTTGAAACCAAACATTGTTCACATCAATACAATGAAGAGCGGACACAAAAAATCGGTTATCATGGTGCTATAATCATTTTCAAAATATATGGTCTAATGATGCTTCCACTCCACAAGATATCACTCGTAATGGGTGCATTGGCTTCTGTAAGAACACGTTTGGGTTTACTTACGGCAATTTCGCTTATTAACTTACCCACCAAGATGGGTAACAAGAATAACCGGTTAATTTAAATAAGTATAATTTGTATACGTTTGTATTTTTTTTTTTGTTTTTTTTTTTTTTGAAAATATGCTTGTCGTTCAACTATTTGTATAAATTTAATTATTTTTGTATATATGACAACCTTGAACGTTTCTCAAAGAACGTGAAAACCAAGGTTGATCTAAAAAGATATGCACTCTTGAGCAACAATAACGTTTTCTTATCTTCTGTAAATAAATATTGATTTTTATATATGGAGAATGATCAACTAGACTCATTGAAAGCCAACAAACACACAAGCGCTGGTTCTGAACGGCAGATATATTAGTTAGAGAAGTTTTTCACAGCGTGAATTCACATAACCAGTCGCTAGTAATATGAGGTGATATCGCTGTTGAAAATTGTCAGACAGTGTGGCCTGGAATTGAACCGACGACTTCTTGGTTGGAAAGTGAGTTCTTACCTAACATACCACAGTAACACACACATTATTAAATACGTGGTACAGAAATACACATACAGTGCTGATCGAAGCCTTAGCAACTTTTCTTGTTGAGGCAATTAAGGACTCGTATATTACTTATTGATTTATTCAAAGTAAAACATTTAATTTTTGTTATCTTAAGCACCTAAATTATAACTAAATAACAAACTTTTAATTCAGCTCTCTAACACGTAATACAACAACAAAAACGAAATTAGCTCCTTCAGTAGCTGTTCGAGACCAAATTCAATACCTTCCACTATTAGCCTTCCAAAGATATACACAAATCAATATTTACTTTTTACGGGAGGTGTTACTCCCACTTATTCAATTCGGACCAATTTTTTACTGATGATTTGTATTGACCACAAAGTTATATGGGCCAAATTTAGAGACTCTTACTAATAACGTTTCAAAGACATAGACATACAAATAAAAAATTGTATGGGCGTGGCAGCGCCTAGTTGAACAATAGTGAAACCACACATCGAATGAAAGTTTTCCATATAAGGTTTTGAAATATATTAACCGTTTTAAAAATATTTGCTAACTCACAAAAAGTTTAAATGATGCAACAAATTTCATTTTCAAGTAAAACTTAAGCAATACAAAGGGGTTCACTCTAACGTCAACAAATCGCGAACTAATGGACCTACAAACCTACCTAGCATATACATAAAAACCTTGGTATTGACTTTTAGCTTACATAATGGCTTAAGAAAATCGATTGGACCATTTCAGAGAACATCAATTAAAACACATTTTATAATTCGCGTTTATATATATATAGATTTATTTCCACACTCTTACGGTATACAATTATGACTATACAGTCTACAACTTACTTATCTTGCACTTAATACTCGTCTAATATACAAACACTTTTATTTACTCCTAAACACGATTTTACATTAAGACTGCAAAACGATAACTATATCGACGTAGGCGAAGCAGCCTTCTTGTATACCTAACTGCCCACAGTTTGGAAATTTCCGAAAATGTCTCAAACGCTCTCAAATCCTTTATTTTATATTCATTAATTTTAAATATGTAAGTTTATGTAACCCGAAGATGGTCGAATTGGCAATGCCATCAAAACACAAATCAGTACGGCAATGCCGTCAAATACAAAAATCACTACGGCATTACCAGGGTAAAACATTCAGATCCTTGACAGAAACTAATAGACCAAAGTCTCACAATGCAGTCCCTGATTTTAATCCAAATAACGTTTTTTACATTAAATCTGGTACAGCAAAGCCATCAACATTTTGTCGTAACCTTTTCCTATGTATGGTTATGTTTACCATTTCATCATCCTTAGTTGAACTTGAAAAATAGTATTCTGCCAAGTTTTATTTATAGAGGTTAGTTCAACCAAAATGCATGGTGTTAATTGTAAATAAAACCAATTTATAAATAAAACAATTTGTATTCAAATCTTTAGGCTAGAAATTATACCAATTAAGTCCAGCCAGTGCGGGAAGAAATCACATGAAGTCATGGGATTAATTTTAATGTTATTCTCACTCTTCATGGTATCAGGCTTACAAAATGTCTTCTTTTCAATCGGATCTAGCCAGCATCATTCAAGATTACATGGACAAGTGGGTTCGGGTGCATCTCTAATTTTTACAAATATGTCTCAACATACCCCGCGGTTTGCTCTCTAACCATGGGTGGTCAGGGGGCTAATTCATTTTTGAGCGAACAATAATTCAGTGCAAAAAGAAATGCTTTAGTACTTTATAGCAAAGTGAACTAACTTAGCATTAAAATTTAATATCAAATAATTTCCAAGAACAAAGCGAGGGCTAACCAACTTTTTGACCATCTTAACCTTTAATTAAAAGCATGCGGTCCACAAACAAAAGATTCCAAGTTCAAGCGTAAGGTGACATGTATGTATGTCATATAGAAAAATATACATATATTTTTTTGTTCTAAACTAAACACAGCTGATGTGGGCCCTATTAAGAGTAATTTTTATTCAAGTAGTAAAAATAATATTGACTACAGCAGGCTTCGTAGTCGCTGTCGAGTGCGTTATAAAAGTTTTCAATGGCTTTTGTCAACATAGTATGTAATTAAAAAAAAAAAAGAAAAAAAATCATAAGAGAAAAAAAATTATTTTAACCTTGCTGAAGTTTGAACCTGTGCTGTTCGTCTTTTATTCAAGCACTATCACTACTACATCATTTCACTTAATGTTTTTAAGCTCATTTGTTAATTGTTTGTCGTCAATCAATTTCATAATTTTTCGAATACTTTATCCAGATAGTTTTTTTTAAACCTTTCACACCACCTAAACTATAATTCTATTTGTTTCGTATCGAGCAAGGTACATCTAAGAAGGTGGTATTGCCGATTCGGCTGACTGTTTTTTTATGCATTGCGATGATTCTTCATTGTCAATAGCAAAATTTAGTTTACACCTAATCCTGATTATGCATGATTTTTTTCACCGTATTGTTTGGAACGTAAGTAAAATGTACAAACAGGCTCAGGTGTATTTTATTATAAATGTCAAGCGTTTTTTATTTTACACCTAATCCTGTATATACGCCATTTTTTGCACTATATAGTTTGGAATTTATTTAGACTGTAAGAATATGATAAGGTGTATTTTATTTAAAATATAATTTATACTAATTTTTCTGACATTAAAAATTCACAAAAAAGCAACAAATATATGTTGTTTTCGTTAAAAAGTTAGCTGTTGTACAGGCAATACTACCTTGCTTGATGTTCATTGGTATCGTGTAATATCCATGGTGAAATTATATAAGGTGAGGTTGCCAGTTCGGCTGACTGTTTTTTTTTATTAATTTGTGTTTGAGAGACTGTAAAAAGACTTACTAAATAGAACAATCCTGGGATATCAGTAAACTGTACCTTATTGAAAAAAAATATGCTGCAAAACGCATTAAAATATAATAAGGTGTGCTTCAAAATGATAAGGTCACCTTAATATTTGCTCAATTCATCTAAACTATAAAATGTTACGTATGGTTACCTTATTAAAAAAAATCTACTTTTAAATAAATGAATACCATTATCATCAATGCGTCAAAATGATAAAATCTGTGATTAATAAGCAATTAATCTAATCAGAAGGTATCACAATTGTTATTTATTTTATTTATTTATTTATTTATTTATTTTTTGTAATAATTTATAACTTAAATAATATCTGTGCGGTATGGGTCGCGGGAAACCTTTGTCAACTTATGAACAAGAACAAATTGTGGCACTTCATGAGCGGAGATTGAGTATGCGTGGAATGGCGAAAAAAGTGGGACGATCTTTGTGTTTTGTGCAAGATTTTCTCAAAAACAGAGAAAATTATGGAAAATTAAAAAGCACGGGTGACCTTATCATATTGAAGCACACCTTATATACATATAAAATACCTTAATATTTTATGTTTATGATTAAAAGACGTCCAGTAAGCGAAATATTTGAAAATTGAAGTTTTAAACCAAATAAAATACATATTTCTAATTTATAAGTGTTAACTGTATAAAACTTTTGTTTGCGATTTTTTTTTTTTTTTTATTAAAATTTTTTAACATTTGCCTTAACAGACACGAAAAATATTGCCTGTTATTTTTCTAAAAAAATTAGTTTTTATGCGGGCAACACTACCTTGTTCAACGTGTCTTGGTAATATTCATGATGCAATAAAGAGGTGGACTCATTTTAATTATGCATACAACACTGTATCAACGCTTTACTCTGCCGTCACAAAAATGCAACGCTGTGGTAAACAAAAATAATGATCTGTCAAAAAAATGTAATATAATGTAATCACATTCAAATTGTAATAAACGTCAAATGAAAAGAAAAAAACAACTTTTTGACTTTAGAGTACAGACAGTTTTGCATCAGCTGTTATTGTTTTGGTAAAATAAGACCACCTTATAATTGCATCATTGTAATATCAATAGAAAGTGTTACGCTATCGAAATATTTTTTAACTCGAATTTAATTTCGATTACGAATGCCAGAATTAGGCCTTTGGTTTTTATGAATGTTCGAATTCTTTATATTGGTTTGTAGTCGCAATTTTTTACTTTTTTATGGCATCCTTGTATTCGTTAAAATTTAGATGCTGCCCCTTAACTGTACTCTATAGTACCAGATGGGTATCACATTCTAAAGAAGGAGTTAATAACCCAATTTAATTATATCGCTTTTATTTTCATTTAGTTTAACTTTGCACCTATATATGTGTCGTTTCCATATTAGCCGGCGGTCAAGATGTATTCCCAAATATTTAACCTCAGGGTAAGGCTTCTTACGCAAAGTGACAGTTGCGTTTGGTATCGTGCATATGTATTGTGCATATTATAGCTATAACAACTTGTTGAATAGGCAACATACTATTAAGAATTCTTTACATAGTACTTTAGACAGTGTAATGATAATATGTTTCATTTAATGCTCAGAAAATATACTTTCAGTGATGAAAGTAAATGAATGAAATTATCTAGTTTTTTGTTTTATTTTAACTGATTTTACTCCCTTTTTTTTATTTAGTAAACACAAAAAAAAAATATTTTTGTTGATTTAATAAATCTCGAAAATAATTCGTTAGAATACATATCGCTCTAGGAGTTCGTTCATAATATTTCTTTCTAAAACACGTTTTTCAGCTCCCCTATATCGTCATACTGATGTCCTTAATGGATGTAATTTTCTTAAGTTGTCGTTGTTGCATCAAATAATCGTACTCGTATCTGTATCTGTTTTTTTTATAGCTGTTGTTGTTGTAATAAGTTTTCCTTTTTTCAAAGTAGTGCTACAAAGTTAAATTTATTTCTTCAATTTTCCGTAAGTGCTAGTTTTTTTCTCTATTCTTATTATCGTTGTTATTGTTGTTCTTTGAATGTTGTTGACACTTATGTTTATAACAGCAAATGTTGTCACATCATATTGACACAATTTCATTACCTACTACATACTCCTCTGCTACTCTTACTCTCATCATAAACATGTGCCAGTTGTATGTACGAAACATCATTCGATTGCCAAGAGTTCATGCAACACAAACATCATACGGACTTGATGATGATGATGAGTATGAATTCACGAAGTTACTTTGGCCCATTACTATTTCCCTCTTTTATAGCTGTTTTAGCAGTTGTCGTTTGTTTAACTTGCTTCTATTTTTTTCTCTGGTATTTCGTTAAAAGTTTAGTGATAAATGAGTGCAGGATTAACGATGAAATCAAAGTGGTTGGAGATGCACATGTGGAACGTTAAGAGAAATCTGATGATATATAGCGATGGTTGGTGGATAATAGTGTCTGCTAGCCGTGGGGTGGGGGGAAACTACATTTTCTATTAACAGTGATATTATCAATGGGAGATATATGCAAAGGGGGTTGGGGGGCAATAACATTTGACACTTTATGTGATCAAACACTAAGTAAGAAATGTCACAAAGAGATTTTTATATCACTGGTTATGAAAATAGAAAAATGGAAAATATGTATTAGAAATGTCAACTTTTGATTCAATTTTCTTCTGTGAATGTGCGTTCATTTGTTCCACTTTTGTTCTTTTCACTTTTCTTCGTTAAATTTTTATAAAAATGTATAGGTATTATATAATAATAAAAATGATTTGATGTGTATGAATTTGATATATTTCCGCCAAGAATGTTTCTCACTTTTTTGCTTTTTATGAGCATTTTTATAAATGTTTTTATTTTGTAACGTTTTTATCTTCGTCGAAGCTTTTACTGCCAGTTGAGAATACATTTCTTTTTTAAAGAGAAAACATATTTTTCTATGCCAATGATTTTAAAATACATACGGCTTTATTCTATACATAGTATATGCGCTTAAGTGGTTGAATTTGAAATTATGAAATAATGATACTAAAGAAAGTCACTAGAGTTGTGTGACTCATTAACCAACTACTTCAGTTAAATAATGCACTACAGTAGTCAACGCCCATCAGCCACCCACTCGCTTAAATTAAGGCATATGTCAAAATGGGTTTGGTTTTAGAATCTCTTCCGACTAAGCAAAGCAGACGTGTCCTAGACTCCTTTCTTCTTCATCATTGCAGTTTCTACAGAAATCATTACATGGCGTGCTCAGTCTTTAAGCGAATCTACCAAGAGCACAATGATCGGTTTAAGCAGCTATAAGGTTTATGTCATGTAATCTAGGCAGTTTTAACATCTGTCTCGTTCTTTGACCATACAAATGTTACAAGATTTTCCTGGTCTCGTAACATGTGGGTTCATTTGGATACGCTCATTCGCCATGAGGCTCAGTTATTGCAACACAAGTTGTCTATTCCTCTTATTTCGTAATTAGTCATTGATTCAAAACAACTTTTGACTCTGAACACTGCAGTTTTCAATGCATCTCTACTCCTGATAGCACTTACTTAGACATTATTGTTTCTTTAAAAAGCTTAATCGAAAATTAAGCAAAGTCTTTAGGAGTGACCGGCAAACTTTAACAATCGTATATTACCATTTTGTGAGTGATTTGAGTGTCTGTCACACACTGCAAGAAAAAATTGAATTTGTTTTCTTACAAAAATGGTTGTGTACACTAGAAAGAATGCTTTCACACTTTACAAAGCCAGATAGACGAGCAAACATGCTTAGCCAACATTATGTTTGTGTGCGTCAAGAGATAAAAATATGCCATGTTGTGGGTTTTTATCTGCCAAATCACGTTCTGGTCGACCAAATAGACGCCATCATGCAAAAAATAGTCAATAAAATATATGCAATGAGATTGTAACATCAGAGAATGAAAGTGTATGAGGTGGCCGAGGCTGTAGATATCTCAGGCGGGTATTATAAAAGATATAGGCGTACAGTGGATGCACATAATCGATCAAATGCTCAACTAAATATATTAATACTTTAACAAAATGTCTGTCTAACAATTTTCAAGCATTAATCTGAGCATTAATCACGTGGAATTTTTTCTGTTGAACGTTCAACCTAACTCTGTTGGCCAATTAGTTCATAATCACAACTTTTGTTAAAGCGGTGTCATTCATATTGAGAAGAAAAATATTGATCAGCGTATATTGTCCAGAAAGCTTTATTTCAAGTAAAAACGGTCTTATTTAACAAAGGACAAAAATACTTTCAAGACAAATTCATTCGTCAGACTTGGTCCTTTGTGACTTTTTATTTAATTATTTTTCAGCAACAAATAACTTGAATTTCCAGTCTTATCTTCAATAGCCCACCATGAGTTGTCACTATCGGGTTTTTCTTTTACAGTTGCACAAGCTTAGATCATAGTAAAACAAAGAACTATATTTTTAATATCAATGGAACGGGCTTTATTGGATAGAAAATCTTATGAATAAAATTTGATTTCGGCCATGTGATTGCCACGGCTAGCGCCTACAAGACGCTATCTGTAACACCAATTTTCATAAACTTTTCGCAGTATATGCGGACGTATTTCGCCAATAACTTTTTAAATGTTGATTTCCAGGTGTTCAAATATCTCTGGCTTATCAATGTAGACAAGTGACTTTACATAACTTCAGAGAAAAAAATCCAATGGGTTAAATTACACGATCTTGGTGGCCAATTAATTGGACCATTATGTGAAATTACTTTTTCATCAAAAGTTTCCTTGAGTAAATCAATTGTAGTGCGCGCTGTGTAGCATGTGGCTCCGTCCTGTTGTAACCACATGCCAGCAAGGCTAATGCCGGCTAATTGAAGTGCGAGGGGGTGGCGTGGTGAAGTGGATAAAGCGCACGCATAACAACACATAACGACCGAGGTTCTAGCGCCAGCAAAGGACATGAAGAAGAAAAAATTTAATTGTGGTTTCGAATGTTTAATATAGAGGCTCCCTCCAGACAACTCCATCTAAAAAATAAAAAAGAAGCCCCTGACTTTCCCGCATAACTCTGGCGATGACAAACATCAGACCAATGATCAGGAAAACACGCCACCTACTGGGGGAAAAGTACAATGCTAAATAAAAGGTCACCACCAATTAGCAAGGATCTTCACCACTACGCAAAAATCATATGGAGGAAGCTACAGTGGATTAACAATCTACTTAGCTTGAAAGATCAAATTGATTAAAGAAACTGAAACAAAGCAATGGACGATTTGTGGATAGTCAATATGCTCCCTAGAAGAATGACGGAGAAAGGAAAATTGAGGTACGAAAAACTTCTAATCATGTCACCATACCATTCACCAACGGCAGTAATATTCTAACCATTATCGTTTTTGAAGACATATGGTCCATTGACTCTGCAAATCCATATATATAATATAATAGTATTTTTCTGTAGATATAATGGTGTTTCGACAAGAGCTTGTAGATTATCCTCACTGCAAATGCGATAATTATGTCTATTTACGTAGCAATTCAACAAAAAATGGTTTTTATCAGAGAACAAAACAAAACAAAAAAAGTTTGACGAACAAAACCATTATTTTGTTAAAAAAAAATTTCAAAAATTTGCATGCGTTGCTCTGGTGTAAATCGATCCATAATGAAACGCGAAACCAAACTCAACAAAAAGCGACTATCAGCTGTTAAATCGGTTGTTAAATAAAGCAAAAGTTGTTGCCAATTCAAAGATATGAACCTTAAAAAAAACACCCGACACTTGACAAGTAAAAAGTACGCCATAAAGCATTGACATTATTTAAATTCACTACAAGAATGGTCAAAATTTAGCGGTCACAGTTCTTAAAACAAGAGCCTTTTTTTGGCGTGAAGCACCTTCTCGGCCAGCAGAATTAGATTTGATTGGAATTGGATGTTCCAAAAACGACATGTATTCAGCTAACACAATAGATCACGCCAACTGACCATCAGATAGCATCGTGTGCTTGCTGATATGATTCTAGAAATGCATCAAATTGTTACAGAATTTTATCAAAATATGATCTTCAGTAGTGAGACCCACCTCGAAGAGTATGTTAACAAGCAGAATTGCCACATTTGTGGTTTGGAAAGCCCATGAAATAAACATGTAATGATTTCACTTAAAATTTTTTTGTTTTTTACATACCCTAATTAAACCCCTTATTGGAAAACCCTATATATTTTCAAGTGACTTAAAAATTATGCCACTTGCATAGAAAAGTGTTGATGCAGTAGAATAATCATATTAACTTATTTGTTGTTTTTTGTTGTGAAAGCTTTCTTCTTTTTATTTAAAAGGCTTTGTGGTTGTTGTTGGTGCTTTTTTTCAAAATAAACATTCTTATAGATACGCATTTGCAAATATATTTGCGCTTGAGAACATAACCATAAATGCTGTCTAGTAGTTGTTTCTACTGTTTTAGTACCCTACACTGGGAAAGACCAAATAGTTCTTAAGGCCTTTGTCGTATGAAGAATATGTTACAGGAGGCGGATAATATTACCTGACAAAGGGTGGTCCAACCATAATGAATGATGTTAATTGTGAGTCACATTTTAATATCAAGTTTTTTGCCCACCTTAATTTGGCATTTCTTTGTTTCAGTGTTTGACAAATTCAACCATGGAGAGGTACACAATTGAGCAGCGCGTTAAAATTGTTGAAGTCTATTTCGAAAATGGGCGTTCAATTCAAAATGCATTTCGTGATTTTTTTGTTCAGCATAATCGACCAAATGTGCCCCAATAGAATAGTGTCATCGTACCCAACAATTAAGCATCTCACGAACATCACTGATGCGAATTTTAATTAAAGATTTGAATTAAAACGCTTACAAGGTTCAATTGACTCAAGAGCTGAAGCTTAGTGACCATTTTTAGCGTCGTTAATACGCCGAATGGTTAATTGAACAGACAGAAGTGAATGGTGAGCTTACAAAGATAATCATCATAAGCGAAGAGGCACACTTTCAGCTCAGTGGATTGGTTAACAAGCAGAATTGCCGCATTTGGGTAAATGAGAATACACGAGTAATTGCTGATGCATCGACAAAGAAAGATGGTTTGGTGTGGTTTATGGGCTGGCGGCGTCTTCGAGCCATAGGGTCGGCCGTGAGATGATAATGAACTTATTGTGGCCAGAAAATGAGGATATGGAACTGGACGATATGTGGTTCCAACAGAATGGTCCCACTTGCCACACTGCCAATGAAAAATGGCTCTTTTTGTGCGAAAAATTCAATCGCGTTTTATCTCATGTAGTAGCGATATTAATTGGCCGCCACGATCATATGTTTTGACAGCATTTGGCTTCTATCTTTTGGGATATTTAGAAGGAAAAGTGTACATCAATAATCCAAGAACAATTCAAGAGCTAACGGATGAGATAACTCGGTACATTAACGACATTGAAAATCAATTATGTCTCTAATCACTGAAAATATGAACCGCAGGATAGAGGTATGCCACCGAAGTTGTAGCCAGCATTTTGCCAATATTTTGTTTGACACATAATTATCTATTATTATTCTTCTATCATAATAAAAAAATATTAAGATATTCTCTGAAAACTTTTTGTTTTATTTACAATTAACATCATACGTTTCGGTTGGACCACCCTTTAGATATTCTCAATAGGCTTGAAAGATTTAAGACGACGTCAATCAGAAATTTACTCAATTTCACTAACATTAAACAAACTAAAATGAACTGTTGATTCTAATTACGAAACAAACTTAAAATGTTTTTTTATGCTTTAACCAAAAAATAGTACATTTTTGGCATTTATGCTATAAACACATTGAAGGCTACCAACCATCGACTACAAGCTGTCAAAAATGGAATACCATACATGTGTGCATATGAGAATAATTATTTTAGCGGCAACACGGCTACCGACAACAAGACTACCGTGTAGCCCGTGCCCAACTTAGGCTAATTTAGGCAATAAGATGCATGAAATAAGTGTTTTTAAAATGCAATATATGAAATATATACATTAAAAACGCGAAAAAAATATATGTGGCACCACTGAAAAGACTAAAGACTAGTCGTTAAAATTATTATAAGCTGAAAGTGGCCAGCATCTTTTGTAGGCATGTAGTCGATGGTCTGTAGCCTTGAATGTGTTTACAGCATTAGTCATTTTCGAATATTGTTCAGAAATTTTAATTTTAAGTCCCACACAAAGAACATTTCAAGAACCTCTAATTTTCCACCTATGCCATTTATAGTATCCTTTACTTGCATTGTCTCCAAATCCTGCAATGCTGCTTGTTAAACAAAAAAATTTACCAACATTACGCAGCGCACAATACAAAACAAAGTGAAGATTTTGTAAAAGCAAATCCGATTGTTTGTACAAAAATGATGCCATATGAGGACTAAAGTTTCTTTATGCTGTTACGGGATACACAATGCATTTGTACAGCTGTTGTTGTTGTTGTTTTTTATTTGTTGTAAACATTTTTTCATTTTACAGCATCTTTAGCTTAAATTTGTTTTATTTTTCTTTATCTCTTTTTTACAAAGTGGCGCCATTACAGTGTTTACACGCGTGTATTGTAAAATTCCAAGAATGCTTTTCTTAAAAATCCTTTTATTTCTTTAAAAAATATAAATAAAGAAAAAAGTGAAAGGAAAATGAACAAACAAAAAAATTAATTTTGTTACATAATCTTTAAAGAACCTTTGCAGATTCAGCTGCTGTTCTTGTAGTTCTTCTTTTTCTTTTTCGTCTATCTTTTGTCATTTTCTAAGGTTGTTGTTGTTTCATTGTAGCTGGCTGCATTTGACATTACGTTTGCATTTTTGAGTTTCTATTCTGACAGTTTTTTTTCTTATACCATATGAAATTTTTTCCTTTATTCTGCAGAGAAAGGATATTGAATTGCAAGTCTTTGATTTTGTCCTTCTTATCAAATAAAAATTGCACAAATTTAATTTTCCTGCCTTTTATGCTCCTTTTGGTTCTTCATTTGTCTATGAGTATCTTAGATAACTTGTATTTTTGCAAAATGGAATTAATGTGCTAATAATAATTTATATATTTTTTTTTTATTTTAAAAAGTTTTTTTTTGTATTCGGCTTTTAACATTTAAGAAATGTCAACGTCTAATTTCTGGTTAATTTAATTTGTTACGTTATTTCACTTTTAATGTATTGAACAGTTGCGTAAAACAGTTGCTGTGTAGGGCTGCATTCCTTTAAACATAATTGAGGTTGATTTGGATGCCATGCAGATCTTCATTAATTACTTCACGCAAACGTCTTACAACGCACAAATAATGCTCTTTGTTTACTGTCTGGCCTTCTCGAAAAAATCATGTTGCACTACATCGTTGTAATCCTTCATTTTTGACTGAAAACGACGTGGTTTTTTTAGCAGGGCTCATTTGGTGAACGCAATTCACTTGCCTTATGTCGTACTCATAAACCCACGTCTCGTCTCCAGTAATGATCTTTTTGATGAATGTGGGATCGGATTCAGCCTAGCAAATCATGTCTTTAGTGACCTCAACACAGTCTCTTTTTTACATGAAATTGAGGCACCAACTTTGCTGCTACACGACGAAAACCCAAATTATTAACCAAAACGCCTTGGACGGATCCATAGGCAATGTTAAAGTCCTTCGCTATATCTCTGATGGTTAGTTTGCGATTATTGACCAACATTTCTCTTACTTTTTCGGTGTTTTCTTTGGTTTTCGATTGACTCACGAGCACTTTTGAACCGCTCGTGCCACTAGTAAACGACCGTTTTCTTTAGAAAATCGTTGCCGAAACACTTTTCCAATATTTCCAACGTTTGCGCACCATTAAATCCCTTTTTTTACGCAAAATTTTACAAAAACGCGCCATACTTTTTTTGTATCGACTTAACCAATGTTACAGTGAGGGTGCTTTATGTCAACAGCATCGCTTTAGGAAAGCCAAATACGTTGAAGAGGTCTAGGCGTACATCAAAACTTCTGTCGAACAATCTACTTTAAAGTATGTGCTTGGCCTTTTCATAGATTTCAAAAGCGCCTTCAATTATCTCTTGTATGATAATGTAGTACTAAGATTGTCCGAGCTTGGCTGTCGTGAGTTAAACATACGGCGTAGCTATTTTAAGTATAGAAAAGCTTGTATTTTTGAATCCAATGGAACGCTGTGGATGGAGGTTATTCGGGGTTGCCTACAGGGGTCCACTTGTGGTCCTTTTAATTGAAAACTCATGATATATACTATGTTAAGGCAGTTACTACATATGCCTTAATAACTTGTTTATCCTAATCGAAGGCCAGTCTCGGACTGAACTGCAGAGAAAGCATGTACAAGCCATACGTATCGCTTATAAGTGGGGTGTAAAAATAGGTGTTAGTGTAGCAGTTGACCAGGCGGTGATGATGTCACTCAAGGGCACATTGTCACTCGGGCGAACCCCATTCATTTGAATTGGTGAAAGTAGCATTCACTATGCGACTCAGTATAGGTACCTCGGAATAGTTTTGGGAGAGCGTATGAGCTTCCACGTTCATCTCACTTTTGTTAGGCATAAAAAGACAGCTATCGTTAGTAAGGTTAGGCGTATATTGAAAAGTGATTGGAGTCTCAACATGATTGCCATTTGTATCTTTTTACGCTTGGAAGGTTCTTTCTTGTGGAGCGCAATTTTATCTGGAAGTAATACGTCGCAGTATTGTTTACAGAATCAAGAAGAGACTGTCACTTCGAAGCGTGACTGGTTCACTGCTTCTGATCTTGAATGGGGATAGATAGGTATAACGATCTTTTGTTCGTCGTGGATATGTGGCAGATAAGATGGGCTTACAGCACTAATGGGAGGGTTACACATGAGATTATACCGAATATGATGTTTCTATAGAAACTCCTAGACCCCTTTCGTCTTTGGCTTAAGCCCGGGGTTCATAATAGCGGGACAAGGCTCTTTCAATTTATTTCTGCATCTAATCGGCCTAACTGAGCCTGCGGCTGCCGGTGTGAAAGCGGGACTGAAGACTGGGGGCATGTACTGACTGTATGCCCGGACTATGCTAACATTAAGGATTTATATAGTAAGAGTATTACTCATACAGGTGGGGTTTGGGATTTTAGTAGGTCTTTGTTGAACAATCAGACTTTTGGGGGGTTGGGCGCCCTTGCAGTATTTAAGAGGAGAGGACGAAACGTTAATGAATATACTTTATCCACTTCCAATACTGAGGATCACTGATTGCCGTATTTTTACAATTTTAGAGACAGATGTACTCTTGGCTACGTAGCTTTTGCAATTGTCAAGCTATGACGCTAAGACTATTTTGAAAACTTTTTGATCAAGGTAGTATTCCTAGTATTAGTTATAAACTCCCGCTACAATGAAGGGTATGCGTTTGTTATACGCCAGTTTGTTTTTGTTTATGAACATCGATGAGGTAAATACCCATTAACTCTGGATTATTTTCTAATCTACATCAGAATATCAGGAAACTAAGTCGTTTGAAAGAGAAAGAAGAAGCCAGCCATTCTTTCTAAATTAGTAAGCTTATGTGCGTCAAAATAAAGAACATTTTTAAGGTCCGTTTATAGTGCTTTGAATGTAAAGTAGCATTATTACTATCTCAACGCACATCATACGAGTACACACCAAAAATCATTTACTGCAAACTACACGTTCGTTGATATGTGCAATAGATTTTCATTCCATTACTCACAATTACAATATGACCATTTGTCATCTGTTCAAATGGACAAAATGACAACCATACCACAGTAACAAATACTAGGTAAAGATTAAAGTCATCTTTTTCAACAGACGCCAGACTCGGTCTTGACATTTAGACAATTAAAAGCCACAAACGATGAGAAACGTACAACCATTATATGGTCATTAAGACATCAACACAGCAAAACTGAAATTCAAATTCAAATTTACAAACAATAAAATCCAATGATGATAAACAAAAATTAACTGCATAGAAACAATAAGACGCAAGTTATAACATAGTCCCACCATCCACACCCTTCCTCCAACACAAGACAAAAAGAATCCTAAACTAAAAACTCAAATATATTTTTTAAAGAAATATTTTCTAATATTTTATTGACAACATAAGCTTGCACACAAGGGGTTAGAAGAGTGAAAAACTGATAAACCTGCTTAGAAATCTTATTTGTAAAGCAAAAATACAGTTTTTTAAACACAAAATTCAATTGTGGTCTCTCAGACGACACTGGCACAGATACAACTCAAAAACCAATGGTCTAACTCTATATCCTGTCTCATGTGTACTCGTAAATATGTAGACTTCAACAAACACTAATGCATGCATGCATGCATGATGCAATCAAATATAGACGGAAGGATATTTACTCTTTAAGAAACAAAGTTTAGTTATTGATGTCCTCGATCATATACAACAACAAGTACAACTGCATCTAATGAATTCTCGTAACGTATCATGGCAACTGGAGAAAAGGAAAAAAAAGAAATTTTAAATGTGGTTTATATTCTCTCTGGTTACAGCCCAGAAAAACTCAATTTCGTAGAGGCCTAAAATAGTAAGGCGGACATATGGCACACATGCATAGGCAGGGACACACATATACATAAGCTCTAAAAAAGAATTTGCACAGGACATAGGAGATAAGAGACCTTAACCTTTTATCGACAAAGAAAACATATATGGAGAGGGACTTTGTTTTAACATGAAGGTTCGACAGGTTTCGCAGTGTATATAATCAAGGTGTGTATGTGTATACTTTATTTCCGAGTGTATATGTGACTGAGTGTTGTGGGAAAAGCAACAGGCCCTTAATTTCAAGGCTTTTTAAAAATTAAGACCAAAATCTTTTCAAAAGTAGCAGAAAATTTTAAATGTATACTTTTCAAGACAATACATATTCAGTGCTTGGAATATATTTAAGTGGGGGTTTTATTTCATTCGCTCCTATAAGTTCCTGTTAGGACTTTTCGGGTTTTCATAACAGATGTATGTAAAAGGTTATGCAATTGAATAATAAATGGCTTCTAAAACAACAGGCAGTGCTTGGTTAGGTTAGGCTATATGGATTACCCACAAATTAACGAGTACACTCGAAAGCCCTATAGCTAACCCTAAAATATTTGCATGCAATCCCTGAGTTATACATGAAAAAGACTAGTCGACCTTCTTAATCCATATGCTAGCCTTATTTATTGGTGTTCATTACAATCAACAAAGACAATGAAGGAGACTTATGCCAACATAACGTAGTTATTCTCTTTCAGAACAAGGTTTTCGCACAGAAAGTGTTGTCTGGATTCTTTGTGTTAGTGAAAACATGGAAAAAAACACATCCGTTGCATGTGTGCACTTGTCGCTGTTTCAGTGACAACTAAAAGCAAAAGCGAAAAAAACTTTTTTACTATTTGTCTGTGCCTTAAAAAAAATTGCGTACATTTATCATACGCGTGCATTCATCACTGTCTCTTTGACGACTAAAGCAAGAGCGTAAGAATACGTGTAAATTGATCGGGGACAAAAGTCCCATGACAAGCTCATGACTGGTTTAGAGTTCTTAATTGCCTATTTATCTTCTAAATTCAAGATTAAAACGGATAGTTCAAAGGTCGCTTAGCGCTAGAGTCAAGATCACGAACGATACGTCGTGCTATGTTGGGTTTAAGACAGTCATGAAAACAATTGTTAACGTTCAATTCACACGTATTCTTACGCTCTGGCTTTTGTTCGTCAATGAGACAGCGACGAATGCACATGCAAGGCGAATGTACACAAATATTTTCTGCACAGAAAAATATTTTAAAAAGTTTCTTACGTTCTGGCTTTTAGTTATCACGGAAAGAGCAACTAATGCACATGTGTGGCAGATGCATATTGTTTTTTTTTTTTGAATTTTTTGAAAGCATTAACTTTACTCTCTCTCTGAGAGAGTAATTTCCATGTTCTCACTAACACAATTACATTTTTACTTTTGCACATCACCAGTTTAAGAGCACTGCGATACGTAAGCATTTTTCATCTTAAAACTATGATGTCAGTAGTATTAACACCTTATCAAAGGTTGATGACTATCTTCAGCTCCGCTGCACCAATCCGAAAATGATATTCTCTAGCTGCATATGTCATGGTGAGAGTCCCTTTGAAATTACTATAGCATCCCCCAGGAATGTAATTCTCTTGGCCGAAATAGCAGAGCACTCACAGTACATCTACAAATGACTCGACACACATAAAGGGTAGTCCAACTAAAAATCACGATATTAATTGTAAATGAAACAAAAAGTCTTAAGAGAACTATCTTAATATATTTTATATAACAGAAGGATTATGTGTGAAACAAAATATCAGCCAAATGCTCCACACGGCTTCGATGGTATTCCTCTATCCGTCGGTTTATATTATCTGTTTTGATCCGTCGGTGAAAAAGTAAAGTTAAATGTAACACACATTAAACTATAATATCGATTAAACTTTTATTTCATTATAATGCTTAGACCCCATCATAATCTATGAACGACAATGTCATTTAAATGACCGCCTCTGGACTGGTTGCAGCAGACGAGCCTTTTGGAGTTCTCGATCGCTTTTTAGATCACCTTGGGTTGTATCTTGGTGATAAGTGGACGAATGTTAGTTTGCAAATGCTCCAACGTTAATGGATAATTCGCGTAGATATCCTTGACGTAGCCAACTAAATCGCATGATCTTAGTGGCCAGCCGATGTCGCCAAATCGAGAAATTACTCGACCGATAAATTTCTTACGCAATTATGCTAAAATCGACATTTTTGTGGAGCTCATGGCACCATAATCTTCAGTTCATAATCTTCCAGCGTAATGTTTAAAAAAGTACGGCTCAATGATACCTCCAGGTCATAATGCATACTAAACAAACCCTTTTTCTGGATACAATGGCTATTCCAGAATATCTTTGGAGTTTTCCGAGACACATAGGCGACAATTGTACTTGTTGGAGTGAGAAATGGACTTCATCGCTAAAGAAACTTTTTTCGAAAATTCAAAAATTTGTGGACACGTTTGAATCACCACTCTTGAAGTAAGTTTTACATATTTTTACACGTTCATCGATCATTAAGCGATACATATTCGTAAATGGCAAACCTTTCACTAAATAAAGGGTGGTCCAACCATAATGTATGACGTTAATTGTGAGTCACACATTTGCCCAACTTAATTTAACATTCCTTGGCTTCAGTGTCGAAGCCAAGTGTTGAATTTGTCATTCAACCGTGGACAGGCACACAGTTGAGCAGCGCGTAAAAATTGTTAAAGCGTTTTACGAAAATGCGCATTCGTGATCTTTTAGGTCAGCATAATCGACCAAATGAAGAATTGTGCGCAAACTTTAGCAAACCAGGTCTGTAGGAAATGTGAAATACCTGTGCACGCTCGCGCTGTCCGTTCTGTGGAAAACATTGAAAACAAATATTTTGTGTTTAGTTTCAGAATTACGTCTTTGTTCAGATCACTAGATAGCAATTTAGTGTTTTTCCAAGACAACTATGAAGTTTTCAGCACCTCTCATGTAACTAATTGTTGGATAAAGTGTTTAGTTGACAATGGCTATCAAAAAGGCCCCATTTTGTTTCTTACCTTCCACATACGTTGTTCACATATGTATCGCTGCATGTATGGTTTTATATATAAAAATCACGTAACAGCATCTGCTGTCAATTGCTGGTTACAATCATGTCCTGTTTAATACTCTATCGAAGGAGTAGTAGTGCTAGTAGCTCAATAGCTGCTGACTATGTTTTTATTGCGAACGGAGTCATAGATGTTGTTGTTGTTGCAGTACTTGCAATTCAAATTGTAAAATAGCATGCTTATGTGTAGGTAGACCTACATTCCCACACAAAAGTCTAAGGGCTTTTGTGTGTTTTAAACCAAAAAAAGAAGAGAAAAGAAAAAAGTTGGAGAAAAGCCCATAACTGCCCACAAATTGCGGGGTGGTAATAAAATTTTTACATGAATGTTTGGACACTTTGAAAGAAAATTTAAATTCTTAATGTGTTCGACGCGTACAAGCCTTGGTACGCCAGTATAGAATTTAAGGAAAAATTATAAGGAATTGAAATAAGTACAATTGTTCCGGTTAGAGATAAAATATTATTTCATCCGGCCATGCCGCGGCTGGCCTCACAGTACCCCCTTCGATTGGACCAATTTTCGAGAACTTTTTCGAGTGTATGGGGTCGCATCACGGCAATGGCATCATAAATGTTGGCCTTAAAATGCTCAATTTTCTCTGGTTTGTCGGCATAAGACTTGTTCTCAAGAGCGCACCACAGATAATAGCGCAACGGTTCCACATCGCAACTTCTTGGCGGCCAGCTGACATCACCATTTCGGCTAATTAAGCGTCCATCAATCATTTGACGCAATAAACCGATTGTGGCATGAAATGTGTGGCAAGTTGCACTATCCTGTTGCGCACCAAACATCGTTCACATCGATACCATGGAGAAGGGGCTCAACAAAATCGGTTATCATTGTACGTTAGGTGTTTCCATTGACCGTTATGGTTGCGCCATCCTCATTTTCAAAGTAATATGGACCAATGATGCCGCCGCTCCACAAGGCGCACCAAAAAGTCACTCGTAATGAGTGCATTGGCTTCTGTAAGACCATGTTTGAGTTTTCTGAGACCAAATATGGCAATTTTGCTTATTAACATACCCACTAAGATGCGAATGAGCTTCATCCGAAAAGATGAATTTTTTGTCTTTGTTTTGGAATTAAATTTCAAATAAATCCCAACGTTGCCTAAGCGTAACTGAATCTTAATACATATAAACATTCATATTTAAGAAAAACTTTTGTGCGAGCCTAATTATGTACACTCCAGTACCTACAAATATGACATAATAAAACATAAAGAATTGCCTACATCTGTGCATAATAATAATAAATTCATAACAATAATTTAAGTGTAGCAGCAAAAGCAACAGCAGCAGCAGTAAGTTGGTAGTCTAAGTATTTCAAATTCTTGTTAATGGAGGCAATCGTACAACTATTTTATTTGAAAATTTCTGTAAAGAATCCCTCCTACTTTTCCATATTATAAAGATGAACCTTTATGAGAATTTGAACTGCATAGCTATACATACAACATATGCTCTATGCTGTCTTAGGACAACTACACAGATGTCAAAAATTTTTCAAAAATTCTTTTCTAAATAAATATTTTATTAGTCTATTGATATTCGAGTATTTAATTGTTTTCTTTTTTTTTTCATTTATGAATATATTTAAATAAATAAACATATTTTTATTATTATTTTTTTTTCCTTGTTGGCTAAAATCAATAGACAATAAAACCAAGTGTCATAGAATTTAATATTAAGGTATAGAGATGTTGCAAAAAAAAAAAAATATTTAATATGCTGGTATACTCGTACATGGAGTTGAGACAGCAGTAGATATAAAATTTGTGAATATTTTATTGAAAATATTATATGTATAAATATATGAAAATCTAAAAAATAAAAAATTAAAAAATAACAAACGACAATGAATAGATAAACCACAGCTAGTATAAATATAATGAATCCTGGACCTACAGAGAGCGAGAGAGAGAGAGAATCTGCCCAGTAGGCCAAACAGTAACGCTATGATTTCAAGGCAAAGCTATTTAATCGAAGAAGGTTAAGGCAAAACAAATCGTTGTCAAACACGCATGGTCGTCATATAGAATATTACAAACCTCCTCATTTTCGGTTATTCGATTACGCAAACACTATTTTTAGATTAAATTTATCTTAAAAATATTGGCATTGTTCACGGTAGGCTATTTACCGGGTTATCTGGTTATATGTGTGAGCAATACACATCAATACACGTCAGTAACTGGGAGAATTCGGAGTGGGCGTGGCATCTTACATTCATACTAAATATTGGAAGATATATATATATATATATATATATATATATATATATATATATATTACGAAATATATATATATATTACGAAATATATATATATATATATTATATATATATATTACGAAAATAAAAATGCCTAAAAAGAAAATACATCACATCAGCCTTTAAAACTGTATTGTGGGATTTTGGTATGCTCGTCAATGCCGTACTTATTTGTGTATTTAGCAGCAACGCCAATTCGACCATATTTGTGGGTTAGATTTGAGTTAACGGAAATAATTCGAATGTTGTAGGAAGAACAATAAGTCGAAAGTAATTTAAATCTATATATATAAACCGATTTTATTTTGTAAGCCCGTAAACGAAAGGTAATTCAATACCAACTGTATATGCAGTTTTTGTAGGCTTATTAGTTCGCGAGTTATGGACGTTAGAGTTCACCCCTTTGTATTGAATAAATTTTACTTGACGAAACGAAGTTTGTTACAGTATATAAACTGTTTGTTAGTTAGAGAATATTTATTATATCTACTAGGCGTTACCACGCCCATAAAAAAATTTATATGACTATATCTTTAAAACGGTAAATGCAAAATTCCCTAAATTTTGCCCAAATAGCTTGTGGTCAATACAAATCATCAATAAAAAATTGGGCCGAATTGGATAAGTGGGAGTAGACCTTACATACAAAGTAAATATTGATTTTTGTATATCTTTGAAATGGTGAGAGTAGGAGGTTCTGAATTTGGTCCAAGTAATTTAGTAGTTAGTATACATCACCAGTTAAAATATGGGCGAAATTTTTGTATATCCAGAGAACGATTAGAATGGAAGGTTCTGAAATTGGTCTAAATGATTTCTTATATAGTACAAATTATAAGTTAAAAAGTGAGCGGCATCAGGTAAGAGGCATGGTACCTCCCATACAAATGAAATATAATAACTTTTGTATATCTAGAGAATGGCTCGAGTTTAAATTTCTTAATTTGGCTTAAATAACTTGGCAGTCAATATAAACCATTACTATAATAAAAAAAATGGAATTTGCAAGTTTAATGAACGTAACAGTTAAAGTTTTCCTAATCTATCCATATCAGTCAAAATGCAGGTACAACAAAAAAGCTCTCAGCATCGCGAGAGTGATTCTCTAGTTGTATATAAAAGGTGGCGTCTTATGGATATAGTTATAGTTATCGTTTTGCTGCCATTAAATAAAGCCGTGTTTAAGCCTAAATAAAAAACGTTGTATTAAGATAAAGTGAGAAAATAAGAACTGTATAACAACAAACTGTATAAGATAATAATTAAGATGGGGGGTAGCGATGAGTTTTAGCTAGTGGACAATAAAAATAATTTATTAATTTTGAAAGTACGGATTTCATGATATGTAAACCCTTAAAATATTTCGAAACAAAAAAAACTGGTCTTACCACATTTTAAAAATAAACGCCTCTAGGTATTACTTAGAGCAGACCCATAATTCCGATTTAGATTAGTCATGGGACTTTTGTCCCCGATCAACTCACACGTATTCTTACGCTCTTGCTTTTAGTCGTCAAAGAGACAGTGGTAAATGTAGGCACAGACAAATAATAAAAAAGTTTCTTTCGCTCTTACTTTTAGTTGTCACTGAAACAGCGACAACTGCACACGTGCGGCGGATGTACGTTAGTTTTTTTAACTTTTCCAACACATCAACTTTACTCTCTCTGAGAAACTAATTTTCATGTTCTCACTAAATAAAACAACTACATTTTTACTTTTGCACAACACTGATTTAGATTGAAATCATAGTTATGTCCGCTTAATGGTTTATTGGGTATACATAATACTAGACATTTATATCAATAAAAAATTAGAGAAATTTTGTGATTATAAATATGGGAATATTAAATTGAATTCTTTTTGCACGCAAAGAGATAAAATAAATTTAATATGCTATCGAACTAAAAAACCAAATTTGCAAAAACTAAATCAAATCTAGACAAGACATAAGCTTTGATAAATAAATAATAAATTGTATACCTTTAACATACGATTGATTAAAGCAGTTTCAATTTATTTAAAAAACCCTAAACATTTGCAAATTCTATTGCACGTAAAATTCTTTTTGAAAATATCATTGCATCTGTTACTTTTGGCAGTTAAAAATCAAAATCTTATAAAAGCCAATAAACGTAAAATATCTCTCCTTTTTTCAGAGATAAAGTGCATATTTAGCTTAATTTTATGAGCCTTTCTTCATGACTGACAGCAAAACTTGATTGATGACTACTGACTGGTTTGTTAGTTGATTGGTTAGTTACGTTCTAGTTAGAGAATTACTCTTCTCTTTTTTTCGAAAAGTAACAGCATTTATTTCAGTAGCAGTCTTGTCTGGTAAAAAAAGAAATGCAAACATGTAGCAAAAGCTTAAATTTACCTTTTGAGGCCTTGAACATGTGGGATGGAAAAAATTTCAAACGGAAATTTAAATTTACGTTGCAAACGAAGTAAAGTTGCATTAGTAAAAGTGAAATCAGAGAAAAAAAATTAAAATGACTGGATAAGAGCAACACGAAAACAAATGTAAATAAAATCAGGACAGTGTGAAACATCGATTTAAGCCCGAGTCATATAATATGTAACAATACTATTTTTAACTAACATTTTGACTCAATCTTCATTGCTGCCTAAAATGTTATTAAGCAACTTATCGATTTTCCAATTGTTTACCCTCATAAGAGGCTGTTCGGCAGTCAAACAAGGTCAAGGTGCATCAAATTTTTCCAGTCAGATGTGTTATCGTGATGTTGGCCAAGACTGGTTGCTCTTTCTTAATATCTTTGCTCGGTTTTTGAGAAGGAGAGATTAAAAATTGAACGCTTCGTCGAGTTGCAGTAATACCCTTGTTTGAGCTTAACCCAGACTTTAAAATCGGTTGTGTGAGCATCTCTCATTAGACTTAAGTCAGAATTTTGGTATAATACTTTCAAACTGAACCGATTTTTATTCTTCTGTTATGTTCCGTTGCATACAAATTGTTAAATTGTATTTCATATCAGCAGCTATTCAATGTGGCACCCAAACATTGAGCTTCTCTGAGTAGCCAGCATTTTGACTCAATCTTCATTGCTGCCTAAAATGTTATTAAGCAACTTATCGATTTTCCAATTGTTTACCCTCATAAGAGGCTGTTTGGCAGTCAAACAAGGTCAAGGTGCATCAAATTTTTCCAGTCAGATGTGTTTTCATGATGTCGACCACGACTCGTTGCTCTTTCTTGCTATCTTTGCTCGGTTTTTGAGAAGGAGAGATTAAAAATTGAACGCTTCGTCGAGTTGCAGTAATACCCTTGTTTGAGCTTAACCCAGACTTTAAAATCGGTTGTGTGAGCATCTCTCATTAGACTTAAGTCAGAATTTTGGTATAATACTTTCAAACTGAACCGATTTTTATTCTTCTGTTATGTTCCGTTGCATACAAATTGTTAAATTGTATTTCATATCAGCAGCTATTCTATGTGGCACCCAAACATTGAGCTTCTCTGAGTAGCCAGCCTTTCTTAAATCATTACAAACTCTAACGTGATTGATTTTCGGTGCTTCTGCTATTTTTTTGGCAAACATACGTGTTAGGCTTGTTGCACCAGTTCAAACGATTTCTTGGTCAGACGTTCAAACTCTAAAAATTTTTCAAAATATTTTGCAGCTTTTTTTCTTTATAGTCACAGATCATTATATGGCGTATTGCTTCATATACGAGGGCCGATCAATAAGTCCGAGTCCTTTTATTAGTTCGCGCCTTCTAGGCGAAAGGTCAGTATTGATTATATCAAAATTTAACCTTGCTGCTTCATATAGTTTGCGTTCGAAGTATAGCGTAATATGAGAAAAAAAAAATATGAAAAAAGTGAATTTCGTATAATCACTAAGCATTATTTTTTGGACAAAAAGTCACAAACCAAAGCTAAGCGTAATAAATACTCTGCACCATTAATATTAGTGATAAAAAAGCGGTTTACTAAATTTCGTTGTGGCAAGCACAGAAGAAGCCGAACGTTCTGGATGCCCAGTTGAGGTTTCTACAAACGAAACAATTAAAAAAATTCACGATATTGGCCTTTGGAGATAGAAAATATGACATATCATAGGCATCTCACAATGCTTAGTGGTTTCAATTTTGAAATGATAGCTTGGGTATGAGAAAACTTCCCGAAAGATGATTTGCTTACTACATACCACAGATGTAACCTCGCAAGAGTATATGACTTTTTTCACCTTGAGTTTTTGTGCAGTTTCGCAACCATGGACGAAACGTAGATTCGACATAACAAGCCAGAGATAAAACAGCAATCAATATAGTGTTTTTATCGTGGTGTATCAGCACCACGTATGTCAAGTAGCTGGTATTAATCTTGCTGTTATCCATGTGATTCCAACAGAACAGAGACACCTGCCACACAGCAAGCGCTAAAATTGATTTACTCAAGGAAACTTTTGATAAATGAGTAATTCCACGCAATGGTAAAATTTATTGGCTACCCAAATCCTGTGATATAACCACATTGGATTATTTGCTTTGAGGTTATGTAAAGTCACTTGTCTACGTCGATAAACCAGAGACTATCGAATACCTGGAAATCGAAATACGGCCACATGTGCTACTAAAAATTAGTGAAAATTTGTGCTCCAGCTTGCGCCTTGTACGCGTCGGCCGTGTAAGCCACATGGCTTAAGAAATATGTAAGCATTAGGTCTGTTCGCGTACTCAAAAATTCTTAAAAACTTGCAAAAAAAAAAGATTTTACTGGCTTGTGTTTGTTTATAACAATACTCAGTAAAGAGATAGAAAAAAGAATGTAGAATGACAGTTTGATGCAAGAGAACTGACTGGTTTTTACGGGATAAATTTTTGCCAGTAAGAATTTGTGAGATAAATATAAAACAGCTGATAGAAAAGCTGTGTAAACAAAAACAAATTAATATTTATTTCTTTAAATAGTAAAAAAGATTAAGAGTAAGCTTATTTATTTATTTATGACTTATTTAATTATTATTATTTATTATTTACTTATTATTATTACTCATTACTTGTTTTAACTTATTTTTTGTTTTTTTTATCTCTCAATCAGAGATAAAATAGTGGAATTTAAAAAAACTTAAAACTTTTTATATTATCCACACTGTCTCATATAAAAAAAGCCATAACTGTTTTTAATGATTCCAAACTGTTAGAGTTAAACAATTATTTTACATATTAATTTTATTTTCTAGCTCAAGAGCTCTTTTTCTCCTTTTTTTTTTGTAAAGATGTTGATAATTTGTAAGAAATTTTATGTTTTTGGTTTAAAGGTTGAACTGTAGAACGCCTATTAATGAAGTTTTTAAATCAAATTTAAAGCATGCATAACGAATGTTTACTAATTGGCTGTTAAACTTTACGAATTTTAAATTAGATATAAGATATTGTTCCAAGAAAAAAAATGCTTGAAATTTAAACAAAAACGAATTACAGAAATGGTAATAGGGTTTGTAAATTAGTTACAAAATCGCTTTCAAACACACATTTGCCTACACTTACACCTTTGCACATAGTTGAGACTTAATAACCGAAACTTTTGATTACATTTTCATTTCAAAGAGCCAACAAAATACATGAAATGCATTCCAATTTTGTGTTCTTTTTTTTCTAAAAATTAAACACCAGACACCAGTAAGACACTTGAAATAGACAGTCTATACCATATCGTATTACATCACAGCACAATCTACTTGCACTTGCAAATTTTTGAATTTTATATGACAAAGAGTGAAAAAAGGAGGAAAAACTCCATTTAAGAGAATAACAAACATTAAAAACACTCGCACTATCTGCCTCTCTCTCTCTCTTTTTCACACAAAAACATTGACATGGTAACACCCATTTCCGGTATACATGTCCACATAACGTCAGAGTTACAAACAAAAGCCGGTAAATATGTCAAACCTAACATTTCGTTATTCGGTTATTCTACTTCAAAGTGAAATTGTCCACCCACTACTTGTCAAGGTTTCGTTTTTGTTCACGTAGTTGTTGCTGTCATTGTAATTTTCCCATATTTTGTTTATCTATTTTATCAAAAAAATAAATAAATATTTAAAAATTAAACGAAATTTTAGTTGACAATTAACAGGTTTTAGTTATAAAATATCTGTGCGAAATTTGCTCCTTATCTGTGTGGATTTAGATGATGGTATCTTTAAATGTCATCGTCATCATTGACACTATCGAAATAATAATAATAATCATCATCATCATCTCAACCATAATTATCACTTATGTTTAATAAGAGTATTCGCTTATATTCGTAAAATGTAAATAAATTTAAAATTAAAGAGCTATTTTACAAGAAGTACAACGTACGTCCATTTTTTGCAAAAGCAGGTGCAATAGACCAATTAGATACAATAGATCACACCTAAACTAAACTGATTGACAATAAAGTACGAGTACATCAAGAAATCCAATTCAGAATGACTTCCTTTCTATAGTTCATTCAAAGGACCACTTGGTAAGTGCTGGGCCTCTCTTCTTCATCTATGAAGTGGATCTACACCACGATAGTAAGACCTTTACTTTACTATGAGCACATTGTATGGCGGAGGCGGAGGTTTAATTCCTGGAGGTCTGATATTAGAGCGAAACATATGGAGTGTGCAACCTTGCTGAGGATAATCTCAAAAAATATTATTATCACTCACCACCACCAGAAGCCAGATACAAGACGAATGTCCCTAGAAGGAGTAATTTTGGTGTTGATATTCTCTTTGCACAGTTAGTAGTAGGTCGTCTTTTGAAACTATTCGTGGCCACCAGCTCTTTAGAATGTTTGTAGACATACATAAATAACCCTTTATAACCCGTTTACCGGATTTTGGCCTGATGCGGCACCTTCTTCCCGGCACGTCTGTTCAGCACTGACTTTCACATAGAACACTTTTCTCGCTGGAGCATCTTCATGTCCTAGCCAGCGTAGCCGCTGAATATTAACTCACTGAGCAACGTTCATGTCGTTATAAAGTTTGTACAGCTCATGGTCAGTTCGAATACGGAACTCATCGTCAAACCGCAAAGGGTCAAAGAACCTACGTAGGACTTTTCTCTCGTACACACACAAGTCAATGACATCGGTGCGTAACAACGTGAATATTTCTGCTTCATAACGAAGAAGGGGGAGGACGGAAGACCTGTAAAGTGTCAATTTTGTAGAGCGATAGAGGTCTCTAATACTCAATTGCCCATTGAGACCATAATAACACCTGTTGGCAAGAGTGATTCTATGCAGTTAATGAACGTATAGCTGTCAACCGTCAATTGGGAGTCAATAGGCTGCACGTTTTCACTCGTCAACAACGTATACTTCGTCTTGGCCTCATTTACCGTTAGACCTATTTTAGTAGACTCTTTTTCGATGGCACTGAAGGCAGCAGTGACATCTAGCTTGGTACGCCTATTAATGTCAATACGTCAGCTTACGCAGAAAAGAGGGTGCCACTGCGGTGTACACCCGCCATCCGCAGAACGCTCTCCATAACGAAAGTGAAGAGGTTGCACGATAAGGTTTGCCTTGTCCAAGAGAGGTTACCTTCCCATCTCGACGTAACTTCAGTAATTGCCCAATGTTGGAACACCAAGCTCTGACATTGCAACATACACGCGATCTCTTAGCGACCTATCGAAGTCTGCCTTGCAGTCAATTAAAAGGAGGTACGTGTCGACTTGATTCTCATGAGTCCTTTCCAATATTTGGCGTAATGTAAATATCTGGTTAATGGTGAACTTACCAGGTCTGAAGCCGCACCGATAAGGTCCAAGCAGTGCGTTGGCGAATGGCTTCAGTCGTTCACACAACACGATCGTAAGTACATTGCATGCGATAGGGACACAAATTGTAGGGTTACCCCTTCTTCAAGACAGGATAGTTTGCGCGACTAATGTTGAGTAAGTTGGTGGAATCAGAGCAAGCTTTATTAGTTCTGCTTCGTATGCCTTGTACCACCTGCAGAGATAGCTAAGCTACCCATATAGCAGAAATCTATTGTTTACCGTAAAAGGTGATAAATTACATGCATAAATACATACATATCTCCCGCCACATCGCAAAAAAGAGGGGACTCTGGCAATCAATAAACTACACTCGATTCTATTTTTAGACTCATTGCCTTAGTTAGTTTTTTATATCGCATTATTCATAACCATTCACTAGCTAATGAAGCGATGTCATAATCTGGCCTGATATTGAACATAATACCTCTTTGTTGGTAAGCGGGTTGTTGTTGTTGCCATACAGGTCATCGCTTTTTGCCTACATGTGTTCGTTTTTAGTAGCAAGTAGAAATATGTCGTTAGTGTAGTCGAGATCCTCGAGATGTTAGTTGACCCTTCAAACTATTCCTTGCTACCAGTTTGTAACCCAGTATGACTGCGAACAAGAGGGAGGAAAACAGAAATTTATGTTTGACTACAATTGGGGTGATAACGATCCTTTCTAACCCTTCTACAATCCACCACTCCCATAAAAGGCATTCTGATATTGGATTCTGATACCGTTGACAATTTTCTCCTGGACTCCCTTATTTCGTAGCTTAAGCCATATTATGTTGTTGTTAAAGGGTCATATATAGCTTTTAAATAAATTACACTGATCAATAAAACAAACAAAAATTGTCTGTTTCCTGAGATTTTTTATTTGCTTCTGTATCAAATTGGCGCGCATTTTTCAAATATGGCAACAGTTTTTCACTAACAGCTTTTGTTTTTGAGTTAAAGCTAACTACCCTCGTTTACTATTTTTACTTAGATTTCGTTTTTTATTGGACACTATTTTCAATAATATTTTCATGATTTTTTGGATATGGCTTTGTTAAGAATATGTTGTGTGTTTTTTCCTGATTTTTTTTTTTTTTTGCTATTTTGTGGTGAATATATATTTGAAAAATATCCAAAACCTCTGCATATCGGACTTTGTGAAAACTGCGGTATATCAATATTTTAAATTAAATTCGGAATCAGAACAAGCCGTGGGTAATTTTGATGGTCAACAGAAAGGCAGTTCTTTACAGATCCTAATTTTGTCAAATCAATGACTGATGCCGCAACTAAAGCTTGGTATTCGTTAGTTTTGGTTATGAGTAATTTCTTAGGCAAAAAGAAATCTTACGACAATGTTGAGTTTGTTGAGTACATGATATCGAACATGCATAAGCTAGGGTGCAACATGAGCATAAACTCCACTTCCTGCACTCGCATTTAGACCGATGTCATACAAAATCTGGGTAATTTTAGTAAGGATCAGGGTGAAATAATTCATCGTAATCATCGGACAATGGAAGAACGTTAACAGGGAAAGGCGAACTCACATATTATGGCAGACTACTGCAGGAGTTCACAACGAGAACTACTTAAAGCCATTCATTCAAGGAAGTCTTATAAAAGATCATTTGATACTGTTCAAGAGTTATTAATCTGCACATTTCGCAATAAAAGCTGTTAGCAACCTCCCAGTATTATTTTACATAGCCAGGGACATAGAAATACCCAATAACACAAAAGAAAAAATTTTAGGAAACAGAACTTTTGTTGAGCAGTGTTATTAATACCGGCAACAGAGACGAGTTATATTCATAACACTTTTGAATCAATCTTAGGCTATTTGTATAGTCAACCCTTAACTGCCTGCATCGAAGACATCAGTCATCAAGCCCTCAATTGGTCCGCCAATCCGGTTTAACAAAAATCTATCGAATATTTTGCAGATCGCTGGCAGAATCGTGCTGATGGCCCAGTTGTAGCAGTCTTTTAGTTTTCCTATTTAGAAATTTTGAGCACCAAGCTTGTTTATTGCCCCTTGGGAAAACTCCCGATAAAAAGTGGCCTCAGAAGATCGTCGGGCACGTCAGGACTACTTCAAATTGTATAGTTTCGCGGGATATTATCAATACCAGAGGCCTTTTAAGTTGTAAAATGGTTTTCGTAATTTCGTCTTTGCTAGGGTGACGGATACAGGCACGTGAGTGGGAATAATAAAGCGCTTACGCTAGAATTAACGAGTTTGTGAGTAACGTCAAACATTGTTTTTAAGTAGTCTGGCGGAGTTTTCTCTAATTATGCGATAGGGATATCAAATGTTTATCGAAATGTTGTGATGAAGGGTTAATTACGATAAAACAATCATTATTTGATGATCTTTAAGATTCAATGATAAATATTTATGATATATTATGATTGATTATGATTCCAGCAGTAGATTTTAATGTTTTTTTTTTCTAATGTTAAGATGATGTTTATATATCAAATATCAAATTTTATAACATTGGAATATCCCTAATATCGTTTCTTCCCCTCCTTTTTTAAATACCTGTGCGTGCATGTGAAAGAAATGCTGCAAAATTTATTCTTGAAATTTAATATTTTTTGTTCATACGATGATGGTTTAACGATTATCATGATTGCACTTTGAGTTTGAATTTCATTATGGTTTTGCTCATGTCTGATTACAGTTTATCATTGCATATGGGAGGTGTTGAGTGTTTGGAAAAAATCAAAGTGTTGTCTGCACTATTGCTCACAGGTTCAGAATTAATATTTAGAAGAAATGCCAATATGGCAGGTAAAAAGCAAGTTTAAATTTCTAAAAATTTTAATTCAACACAAGTGTAGGAAAATCCAAAATGAGAAAATTTTACTATTTTCATTGATTTCTTAATAAATACAAACAAAAAATCTTTTAAAGAAATTTTCATTTTCTAATAATTTAACTTAGTTTGTCCTGCTTTCATTTGAGATAACTATGAGAGGAAAATCATTTAACGCATAAAAGTAAAATTATGTTTTAAAATAAAGAGTATAGAAGAGACAAATACTTTTAAATACAGTAAAAGTAAAAGACATATAGAAAAAAAACGTTTCTTAAAAGAATTACTTCTATAGAATCCTGACGTGACCCAGTTTTGTGTGGAATAATTTGTTTGTTTGAAGAACTTGTGTGTTGCCATTGTTATTGCTGTCACTCAAATCTAAAAATCGTTCAAAACTAAGAAAAAAAAATGTTTTGTTACAATATGTACTCGGTATTCATTTTTGTGCCATGAAACAAGATTATGAACAAAACATGACGAGAGCAAACAAAAGGCGAAAAAGTTAATATTAGTGAAGTCCGACTGTATAATAACCTTCTTTTTTCTGGAAAATAGAAACTCACAAGTTTTATTTTAGTAAAAACATATAAAAGTTATAAGTACCGAAGTGACTTTTTTCCTAATTCGCGCAATTGCTCAGAGATCAAAGTTTATACCAGCAAACTTTAAAGTTGATTTTGAGTTAGTCGGTATAATTAAAAGTGATGCACGACTAATATATTCAAAGTGGTGTAGGGTATAAAAAACGAAAACAAAAACAATTGTTAATGCAGAAAAAATATATGTAATTTGAAATCTAGTCAAGTTATGCAAGCATAACAAGGCAATAGAGATGAACAACATATGGGGCGTCAATTCAAAAAAAATTTATATTCAGATAGGATGATATAACAAATTGTTGATAATCTATAACATATCTTTTGTATATCAGCCAGGCCTGCAATATTTGCCGATTTATCGGCATTTTGCCGATTTTTTGCCTTAAAGTTATTAAAATGCCTTTTTGCCGATTTGCCGACTTTAGCTCCAAAAATGACGATTTTGAGAACACTTAAATATCCGCTACATTAAAAAGAGACAACTCAGCTATATCTTAATAACTCCGTCAATTTCCAACGGATTTGTTAATCGTAAGTCCCGTTTTATTCATAACTTAATATAACTCCTGAATTAATTCATCAATAGTGCGGTTGATATATAAAATAGTGCGCAAAAACGAATATAAACTTGAAAAATGTGGAAAAAATGGAATAAAAATCTGTTTGCTTGAGAAATACACCAAGACTTTTTAAAGCTGCTTTAACGACATATATATCATTTAAAAGGTCTGTTTCTCTTCTTTAGTATTCTTCTTTTAATATTCAGCTAACATATGAGCTTATAAGTGCATGAACGTTCGAAAAACCGGTTTTTTACCTGTAACTCGAGATTTTGGAGGTGTTTCGAAAATTTTAAAAACATATCCTTCTTCTGGTCGGTAGCGACTATCAAAAAATATAGTCATTTGACAGTTTTTTTTGTCACACTGTGTAATTTATCTATTGGGAGTACAAATTAATTCGGCTCTTTTTTTAGCTCAAAAAAGTTAGTTTATTTTAAAAGATAATGAATTGACAAGCAAAACAAAGTATTGTCCATTATAACTAACAACTTCTCCCCACCTCTCAGGTAATTTTCGAATCTTGTCTCGAAAAAAACTCCTCGTCTTTTGAGGCGATTCAATTTTAAAGGCAATTTTCAATTTCTTTGAATAAAGTAAATCGGTGACCTGCCAAATCATGTTGTATACGTCGAAACAACAGCGGTGGAGATAAGATATCGCATTTGATCGTTTCTAAAATTTTTTTGGCAACTTTTTTGACCTGATGCCCAGCGTTGTCACACAAGATAATAATTTTATCATGTTCGTCCTGCTGTTACTGACTGGTACATGATTATCGATACTACTTTATTTGCTTCATTACCATCTGTTATAACTATGTAGAGCTTTAAATATATTAATGAATTTCCCCTTTGCATTTACATTTACATATTTGCTATGCATACATATGTATTTACCATTTATATACTTAATATCAAAAAGGCGCAATTATTAAATTGTTATACAACGAGCCAGAAAGATTGAGATAAAAAACTAAGGTAACTTGTAATGTATTTATAAGACAAATAATAAATTATTAATAAAATTCTCGCTTCAGAATTTTAAAGCGATACGACTTTAACGTCTGCTAAGAAACTTGTTTTTTTATTTTTAACACCGACCATTGTTTTCATAATTTACAGCTCAAAGGAAGTAATTGCAGTGTGTATCGTAGTTTTAGCAGCTCGTAGTACATAACGCCCTCTACGTCCTGTCAAGTGTTCAAAATTCATTATAAATAATAAAACAGAGTAATTGTACTAATATATTGAAGTATTATTCGATGGGCTGTGCTTTTTTTAAACCCAGGTCCTTGCCAATCCTGCTTGAAGCTGAACAAGAATGTCGAGTTTTTTTTTTCAATTACATAAGGTTCTGGGTTCCGCGCGAATATTTCTTAAAATTTGGAATGGTAACTGATTAGCGAAAGCTTTGCACTTACTTTGCATTTTCGTCTCGAATAGAAATGTGACCATTGTACTAACAATAAAAGTCAGTTTGTTTGTATAACGTTTACTTTATTTTATTAAAATTTTTTTTTTTTTTTAATATTGTTTTACATGTTATAAACATTAGTTAATTTTCTGTTTTGTTAGTTTTTGTTAATAAAAGGATGATTATCGTCCTTAAAATGGGATATCTTAATATGCCGAGTTTTTCTTTAAGAGCCGATTTTTTATTTCAAATATGCCGATGCGTTCATATCTGCCCACTGTAAAAAACTTACATCATTTTCTCTACTCTTTAAGAAAAAAAAAAAAAAACATTTTCCACCTTTTAATGATACGATTTAGTATTACGCAGAACAGTTTTTTGCTTCACTTTAGAAATACACGTGCGATATATTATTACTTTTTAACACTTAAAAACGTTTATTTAATGAGTTCGAAAAATGCAAATAAAAACAGAAATTTTTGTATCGTTAAAATGAAATCGTTATTATTTACACAACGCTTGTACCACTGTTCACAAATTGTATCTTAATGGTTTTTAGAGCTCTTTTTGTCAAGCACAACTTTCTTCTTACACAATGATACCTCTATACCTATACGTTTTATCAAGTGTTTGGTGAGTGTAAGTACAATTTTGTAATGGGTAGTCTGGCGACTTCAATAACATTCCATAGAAAAAGTTTGTCTGGTAACTTCGATAACATTCTATATGTAAAAGGTAGAAAAAGCTACTTTGGCAACGTCGATAATATTTTATATGTGAAAGGTTATCTAGTAACTTTGATAACATTCCATATGTAAAAGAATATCTGGTAACTTCGCAGTCTTTTCACTTGAAAATCAGTTTTTTCGAAAGATTATTCCAATTTTCAAAGAACATTGCTTATAGTCAAATGCTTATAAGTTTACGTTATCTCCACTTGTGATAAAAAGTGCCTGATGAGAAAATCGGAGGGAGAATTTATGTGAAGTCAGATGAACAAGAGACCTTAGGGTTGTTATGAACTATCTGCCATTGAAATTGGTATGCACAACAGATTACGCTATGTTAGGTATAGAAACAAAAGTGATTACCCTTCGCCTTTTTCCGGTGTCCCTATAGGATAGCCAAGAGAAAGAATCGACTCCTGAGTTGAGAGAGAATTAGCTTGGCTTTGGGAGAGTACCTCTACACTGAGGAAGCCGAAGAAGTTTGTATTTTTTACTCCCAGTAAGTCTATAAGGCTGTTGCTGCTCAACAGAAGCGAACTTAGAATACAAACGGGTCTATTCACCAGGCACTGTGGTTGTATATTTTAAGAAATGTTGAGACTGATCGATATAGTTCCTGCACGATATGTGTTGTGACATGTTGTGCCTGAACAAGAACTTTTTGAGTACCTTGCTATTTCGGCCCAATGAATGAGGTTCCATGGAGATCTCATCGTATATACTAAAAGGATATTTTTTTTCTCACCGAATCTGCCTTTATTTGTAGTCTAAACTTAATGTGGTGAACATATGAGGCTGCGAAAAAGATTTTACAGTACATTTGGGCTCGATCAACATAACAAGGAGACCACAAGGATTTCACACGCGTTCGAATTAGGGGAATTTAATTGGGAGAATTACACTAGACCATATGATCACCGACTGAGCTTGCTACTTTACAGACGACTTACAAACTATTGTTCTCTTTTTCCCCCGAAAATAGTGGCAAAGTTCTTACTTAAAGATCATACAATAAGTAAGGTCATAAAGTAAGTATTACAATGCGAATGTGTTTGACGTTTTGGCCAAAAACAGCACAACAATCAAGTGTTCAGCCATTGCAATGCTATACAAGGACATAACAGAAGAAGCAGCGACAGCTTACACTCCCTGACGACATCTTTTGAATGTTCTATACCTGCAGCATAAAAACAAATCGTATTTTCGTGCGATATTTATTAGTTTGTGGGCAGCAAAGCAATGCGAAAAAGTGATTTCAATATTAAAAAATAAATTTATTATACAAGTATAGGACTGCTTATAACGTTAAAAAGGACAAAATAGTTATGATTCCTTCCGAAATATTTTTGAAAATATTTGAAAAATATCCTTCGCCTTAGGAACAAATCTTGAACTGATACACTTACTACATATTTTATTTCGGTCATGTTTTAACAAAATTCTTGGTTTATCCTCATTTTCTGGCAAATATTTGCAATAGTTTTCCCATCTCTGCATATAATACACAGCAGCAGTTGCATTATGAAATCAGTGCACACACACACATACTTTTGCATTTTTACATCAAAGATGACGAAAATGATAATGACACTGTTGCTGTGATGAAGATGAAGATGATGAATTTTCATTTCCTTGTTTTTCTCATTTTGTGTGTTTTTAAGAAGAAAATAATTTCAATGAAAAACAAAAAGATTTATTCCTTTTCTGTGTATTGCACTTGAAAGTTATTCATTTTCTTTTACAAAATTATTTCCATTAAAAAAGGACAATCGTTAGTTATATTTAGTAGGTCCTTATGGTGGTAACATTTTTAAAAATAAAGGAAATTTACATTTTTAAGAAAATAATTATTATGCAGTTATTGGTATATCTTACGGTACCTTTTTCGCTTGATAGAAATTAATTTTTTGTATAGTTCTAGTAAAAGAGCACAATTTATGTTCTACTTGGAATGGTGCTTTTTAAAAAAGTAGCGTATAAAGACAAAAGTTAATTATTTTTTAATTTGTTTTTTTATGTAAAATATTTCAACATATTAACTAGTCTGCACACGTAGATGTCCCAGATATATCTTCTGTCTGTCCAATGCTAGAAGGGATCATAGATTCGATTAATAGTCTTAAGACAAATAGATCACCGTGTGTGCATGGAATCTCTGCTGAATTACTAAGGGCGAAAACTTTAACCGTTTGTGTGCATGAGAGTATACCTGCAGAAGTGTTAAAAGGCATAGTGATAACATTCCAAAGAAAGGTGATCTTATGGACCTTGATAATTGACGATGTAATACTTCTTGTGTATAGTCAACAAGGTCATTACCCAAATAATCGCCAGAGGAGTATCCGTTAGGGTGTCGACAGCATTAAGACTGGGACACGCACGATTCAGACTACAGTTGGCCATGTAAACAGTCTCCGTGTTATTGTCCAACTTCTATCAGACATTGTGGTGTGTTAAATAGGAGGGTGAAAGTGGAAATTAGTGCTCCCCTAGGCTTCGTCCCATCATCACTTTCATATAACGGTTCTTCAAGGTGTAATACACAATGGAAAAGGAATTCGGTAGTTAGTGCAAGGCCATATAACTGACCGCGACTTCGTAGATTTGCCTTTCGGCTCACAAGCTTCTCAAATCTTGCATGGAATCAACAACGAAAACGGATGCTGCTTGAGATAAAATCCACAAGGCCAAAACCATTCGAGTTAATGCATGTAAGAGACGACGGCGAGTTTTGTTATCTCAAGAGCATAATTTCTAAAAGTAGCGGGTCGAATGAGGAGTGACAACTGCATACAGAGAGCGCTGTTAGCTTTCGAGCATTAAATACCCATTCTGGCAATTGCTGGCAATTTCTAACACAATTGTCAGGTTCACTTCTTATACGTTTACTATCTTGAGACATGAAGAAGATCCAGGTTTTTGTGAAACAATGACTTCGCCGAATCCTATGAATATCCCGGCCTAGAGTGGTGTCGAACAATACGCTTAGAGAACAATTCAATCATCAACCCATGACCATGGACATAAAAAAACGTAAGTGGCTGTGAATTGGTCACAATTTAAGGTCATGGAACAGCATCAAGAGAAATGCTATGGACAAGAAACCTCATGGCGGCCGAAGAAGAGAACGACTGGTTCTTACGTGAGGGAAATAAATTGATGTGGAACTAATAAGAATGGCAGTTTAGATATGGTTTAGCGTTGAACATGGGTTGCTAGGTTAGGAAATTAAGTTTTTATTAAAACGAATTTGAATCCTTTCTCATATTTTAACGTATCCGAAGATACAATCAGTGAACAAAGTAGGTCTTTCTCGAAGTTGACGATTTTAACAAAACAGTAGACCAAACCATACAAAATTATAGAACATTGATGGGCTCATCTTGACCAAAATATAAGAAAACATGTCGTTAGATCACAACAACACCTTATCGATGTTCTACGAAGTGGAGTGCATATATTTCCTTGTATATCTCATACGTTTGTAAGCTGTTATATCAACAAAAGCAGGACCATTAAAAAGTTTAAATTTAGAAATGCAAGAAAACAAAAACGGTTTGCAATTTTGCCAAATTTATTTTTTTGTTGTGAAGTACAATTGTTCTGGTTAGAAATGAAATATTACTTCAGTCATGTGGCTGCCGTGGCTGGCCTTACAATACCCCATTCGATCGGACCAATTTTCGAGCCAATGGGTGCATTGGCTTCTGTAAGACCACGTTTGGTTTCTTTGAGGCCCAAATACGGCAATTTTGCTTAATAACGTACCCACCAAAATAAAAAGAGCTTCATCCGAAAAGACGATTTTTGTAATTTTTAAATTTTTGTGCAATTTTCGACCAATTGTCTTTGTTTTGGAAATAAATCCCAACAAATCTCAACGCTGCTCAAGCATAAATGGATTCATTTCGTGGATTCAGTTCGTAATATACTGAATTTTGTGACAGAATAGCATGACATAAGTATTGCCAGATTCGAAATAACCGCTGGTTCAAATTTAAACCGATAGATGGCCCACCCGACACTTCCTTGTATACCTCAAAATTATTGGAGGCGATGCCTATACGGCTACTTAGATATCTGTATGCCGTTATTTGAATAAAAAGTGGCTCAATAAAATATTAATATAAAATATGATTACTGTTGGTGACTCACTTTCACTGTGAGGTGCATTTTCATACTTTTTGAGTTTTTGTTGTTTTTGTATATTAAGTAGACAATTTATCTGAAATAATAGTTATGTTTTTTTGAGCTATGAAGTTAATTGATTAAGAACTTAATGCTTTTTTTCCAATCAGATTTGGTTTTGATTAGATATCAATAATTTTGTTAAAAAATATAGCCTGGCTCACTTTGACTGTGAGTCACTGTACATGAACTTCAATACATTTAATACTTAGAAGGTCTTAGTGTAACCCATTGTTAGAGAAGTAATAAGCTACTTTATTTACGTGTGTAAAATATATGGTGGTAAAGCTTAAACGAGATCTCAGTTTAATGAAAATTTGGAGAATAGAAAGCTGTGCGCAGTATGGCAGCCGCACCGTCTCACAACAAAGAAAACAGTCAAAGCAGTGGATTGGACTGAGAAAATCGTGTCCAAAAAAGGCAGAGACATTTTCTTCAGCAGTCAAAGGCTATGTAGTAGCCCTAGTAGCTTGTAGTGCGAACTTTGAATTCGTTCTAAGCAAATGGTTTTCATAATGTTTTTTTTTTCATTTCTTGAAATTTTCATTTTCTAAGTATGATATAATAACGATAATATTTCTCTACTGTTTGTTAAATATTGCAACAAATTTATCTGTTTGTAGTTTTGCCATAAAACTGAACTAGAAAAACAATTTTTTATTAAAAACGAAAAGGATTTTAATTTTTTTAAGAGTTTCATATTCTATATCAACCCTCATTTCGATAGCAAAAAAAAAAAAAAATGCAATTCGTCAAAAAAAAATATATAGAAATGAAAAAATTGAAAATCTATGAGAAATACTTTCATTTGTAATAGAGTTCGTAGAGCACTTGCATCATAATATGCATAAAAAAATATATAGAAAAAATATTTCCATGTTACAATTTTCAAATGTCATTGAGTTTGACTTTGATTTGAAATATTTTTTTTTTTTTTTTATTGTGAAAAACTTTGTTTTTATTGCTGTGTGTTCATTTCTCTCACTCTCAGTTTTTGGTATAGAAATTAAGTAGAACAGAAAAATTAAATTACGATTGAAAAAGAGTGAATGAAAATGAAAATTGTAATGGAAATTTTAATTTTGTTTTAAAATCTCACAAAGAGTAGAAGAACATAATTAAAAATTGAAAGAAAGCAATTAAAATAATTACGACTCCTAAGGCTAAAGTGAGCCTTTAGAATTGTTTTTTTTTTTTACTTTATTTGAAGCTATTAATTTAAAAATGCTTTAAGGATATTAGGGATTTGATTTAATGTTAAAGCACTTGTCACACTTTTTTGTGAAAATACCATTAAAGGAATGGTCACCAAAGTTAGGCTTGTCAGATGACCTTGATTTCGCTTGATTTACAATAATTTTTGTAGCTTGTCAAAAATGAAGAAAAATTATGGTTTGTCAAGATTTTTTATACATATTTTTTGAAGTTTTCATTACAAAAAGTTTTGTAATATTTTAATGAATCAACAACAATAATTTTATTGATTTAATAACAAATTTGTGCCGCTTTAACGATTATCTTTTTTATCAGTGGGTTTTCTGAGCGAAAAACTAATCCAATTTCCTTTAGCATTCATCTACGGAATTCAAATTTATACCATTAAGAGAGTTCGGCAGAGATCGAAACAAATGATAATCTGAAGGTGCAAGGTTCGGGCTGTATGCTTGATGCATCAAAACTTCCTAGCCAAGCTCTCTCAATTTCTGCCTGGTGATCAAAAATGTATGCAGTCTGGCGTTGTCATAATCAAACAACACATTTTCTGTTGATTAATTCTGGCCGTTTTAATTAAATTGCTTGCTTTAATCTTGGTTATTGTTGGCCGTAGAGATCAGAATCATGCTTCTCCGTGCTTTGTCCATGACTTCGTCATGTTTTAGAGCCTTGTCGTTATTAGGACCTGTCAAAATATATATTCTCGCCTGATGTAATTAATTTGTAACCGAAGTTTTTTAAACACAAATATTTTTCACTTTCAAGATTTTTTTCAAATCAAGATATTTCCAATAAATGTCAGTAATTTAGAATCTAGTAGCGCTTTGTGTTGGTGCTAGAGAAGTAGGTTGTAAAGGAACGTATATGCAGTAGGGATGATAAAATTTTTTTATTTTACAATTGAAAGGAAGAACTTTAGCGAGAGAAATTTTTCGTAAACGAATAGTTTGACTACAAAACGTATTTTCTCTCTGTGATGCGTTATGCGATTCATTGAGCGTCAACCTACATACAGATGTGCTCTAGTTAAATTCGAGCACTAGTTGAAAAATGCGATTAAGCAGCACATGGTTTCAAGAATTGAATTCCATTTTCTTCGGTCAACTGCAAGTGGCTTCAGCTCATTTCTTTACTTAACATGCCAATATTTTCAGCTGTCGGCATCAAGTCTCCTCCATCGACTGCCTTGGAGAATCACAGTATATTGCAGCTCTAGTTCAAGCGGATTTTTGTTACGCAGAGCATGTGCTTCGGTCTCAATTGGGATCTGCCTGATTAGTGCCCATAGTTTAGCATTGCTAATGGTAGTTGACCAGAAAATATTTTGAATTCGTCGAAGGCGTCATTTGACAAAAACATAAATAGTTTTAAGGTCACAGCGAGCATCATTCTACGATTTGCATCCATACAAGGCCAGATATTTCAGACAGCTTTAGAAAATATTTAGTATACCGCTCGATGTGATCGGGATTCTTCAGTGGATGAAAATTTTTTTTTTTCAACTTTTTCTCTGAAGCCTAGATATTGTGACCTAGGTCTTAGTTATGTTTATCCTAAGACCATATAGTCCAACTTACGACTTCAACTTCCTCAGTTCCTACTGCTTATCGTCACATTTGGGTGACAGCAAGCATAACACATAGGTTAAAAAGTCCCGAGCCTAATAAAAAAACACTTTTTTGTTCAAAATTAGCTTTATTTTACCAACGTAATCTTCATCAGAAGCAATGCAATCATTTTAGCGCCGCTTTAACATTACAATAATAGGCCCTATTTTCAACGAAATTGCGAAATTTCTTACTGGCGAAAATAATTTTAAGGCCTGCGAACAGCCAGTAATCGCTGTGAGCTAAATCTGGCGAATACCATGGATGTGGAAGCAACTCGAAGTTCAGTTCATGTAGTTGTTCCATTGTTTCGGTTTTTTTTTTTTTTTTTTTTTTTTTGTTGTGGTCAACAGTGAGCGAACGCGGTACCAACTTTGAACAGAGTTTTCTCATAGTCAAATGATCATGCAATATAAAGCCAACACTAAACACGAAATTGTTTTTGATTAGTTGTTCTGAAAATAACAAATGTAGCGTCACTCTTAGTACAATAACTCACAAACTAATGAATGGAATATCAAAAATTTTAACACCTATCCTTTGAAGATTAGTACTAACTAAAAAAGAGGTGAATGCAATAAAACTAGCGCCATCCATTAAGCCCATGTCTTATGTCGGTCAAGTAGTCCATTTAAACGCTAGATTATACCATTCTTTTTTATGTTGCTTTCGCCATGATGTTGTTAATGACACCGTTGACAACCAAAGGCCACCTTGGCAAACTCTAACGCTCACACTTATGGGATCGCTTCTTATATTCCCTTGTACAATGCGGCCGGTTACGTTCCTGTACAAGAAGACAATAAGTGTTATTCACTGGTAAGCTTTAGTAGCGAAGTGCATTCCATATGGCAGAGTTGCTTAGAGTGTCGACACTTTCTCGAAGCCGACGAATATCATACATAATATGTACATACATATATAATGAACATTTTCACTTTACCACTTGTTACGTAAATATGCCTATACTATTGAAGTGATCAATTCCAGATTTTTCAATGTATAAGAAAGCGTGTTCATTGTGAATGCAATCACCTTATTCAACATGCTAAAAAGAGTGATGGCTCTGCAGTTCTCGCACTCAGTACGGTGTTATTTCTTTGGAATCTTGATTATTAACATCTCTTTCACTTAATCGCCAAGATCATTAGTGACCTAAAATTCATCACTAGTCAATCGTTGGAATTGCGCGCTTACATTGGGATCTGCTTAATGCAGTTCAATCAAAAAATTACTGATTCCAGGATATTAGTTGTGCCAAAATCAATAAAATAATGCTCGAATTGCTTTCTCATGCTGATGGTTCCTTCTAACGGCCTCGAGAGTCTAGCTACAATTTAAACAAGGTATCAAAGCTACTTAATATCGCTGGGAAAAATGCTAAAAGTAGATTATGTTGAGAAATAAAAAAAAATTTTTCATAAATCTATTATGTTTTCTTTATTTGATCGACTAATTTTGGGACCGGAATACTGGAAAATTTTGCAAAAAACTAATAACACACTTTTGTGCCGCAGCAGAGGACATGACGAAAAATTTAACTGTGCTTTCGAGTATTTGATAAAGAAGCTTTGGCTTTCCTCCAGATAAATCCATCTAAAAATTAAGAAGAAGAAGAATGTTTAGACCAAAAGAAATACACTCTTAAGAGTTATTTTAATTGTTATTGTAATAATAATGTCGATATAAAAAAATTAAATTAAATGAAGTCCGTTAAGCTGAAATTTTAGTTCCACAATTAATGCAACATAGCCGTTGAATGAATGCGCCAGTTAATTTTTCATGCAACTAAATGGCAGTTTAACTGTTTGCCTGTTCTGACAGGGAATTGTTGTTCGATTTTGTGTTCAAAGTAACAGGTCATCGTTGTCAACAACATGTGGTTTTTTTTAATCTGTTATTGCCGTTAAATAATATTTTTTTTACTGCCACTGTTTGTCATTATCGCATTACAATAAAAGACACTTGAAGTGCAATTTAAATCTGAAAAATGATGAGTCATTTCGAAAATTATATAAAATTGCATAATTAATGGATTACTAATGATGCAGCACAGAAAAAATAAATCAAAATTGTTGGCTAAAGTTATCTGAAAAAAATAAAAGGCTATCGTTTAAGAATAATTGCTTTATTACAGTTGATATATTGGCATTCAAAAAATTCTATTTAAAACAACAACAAAATTTTAAATTTTTTTTTGTTTTTTGTTAAATGTTTAAGAATCTCTGATAACGTAGTACTCTACTCCTTCTTTATTAGATAAATATCAAATTGTGCAATTGCAAATCTTCACATTGTCATGATGATATGGGTACTTCAATTACATACTTACATATGAACATGCCAACACACCTGCACCCACATAAATTCCAATGGGCACGGAATATACGTGCAAATATGTAGACAGGATATTGAGGATTTATTGGTTGGACGATAATTTCCACATTCGTATATATACAATAGTGAGAGAGAGAGAGAGAAAGAGACAAAACACGAGCATCACATCAATTGCATCAGATACTCATACATAGAGTTGAGAGTGTACGTGCGAGTGTCAATATGACATAACCTGATGACATTTACATGATGTATTAACGCCAAAAATGCATGAATTCACAATAAAACCCTCATTTCCGCAACAATAATTAAAATTAAATAAATGAGCGAACGAATAAACGATGTTATGGCAGATATCAAAGAAAGTCATGTGAAATGATTATTGCAAAGGAGAATGATGATGATGGAATTAAAACTTTAATAGATAAGATTTAATTGGAATTGATTGGTGTACTATAATAGATATTTACCAAAAAATAAGGAGAGTGAGTAAAAAAGAAATTGAAAATTTTTATATTTTATTTCCAAATCATTCATAAAATAAAAATTTAAATAATTTATTTTTGAAAATTATAAGTAAAAAAGAAAAATATATTGAAAACTGGACACAATGTATGTATGGATATCTTATATATAAAAACGAATGTGTGTTTGTATGTCTTATGGACAGCTAAACGACTGAACCTATTTTCTTGAAATATTTGCAGTATCTCTCTGTTTGTCTGGAAGAAACTATAGGCTATATAAATTCGAAAAAATACAACTGGGCGGTGCCACGCCCAAACAAAGTAAATATTTTCTATATCTCAAAATGGTAACCGAAAAAGTCTCTAAATTTGGCCCAAATAAAATATAGAAATTCATAGTCAATATCATTCGTTAAAAAGTAGACGGAGTTAGACAAGTGGGTGTGATACCTCTCATACAAAGTAAATATTAATGTTAGTATAACTTGAGAGCAGTTAAAGCTAAAGTGTCAGTATTTGGTCTGAATAACTTCATACTCATTTCAAATTTAATTCGGTCAGAAAGTAAGCGTAATTGGACAAATAGGCGTGGTATCTTCCATATAAACTCAATGTTTATTTCTGCATATACTGTAAACTGTTGACGCAAAAGTTTCTGAATTTGGTCTGAATACTTTCATACTCAATTCAAATAATCAGGCAAAAGGAAGGCAGAATTGAACACAAGTGGACGTGGTGCCACACATACAAACGGTTAGAGCTAAAGTTTCAGTATTTGGGCTGAATGACTTCATAGTAAATACAAATCAGCATTCAAAATGTGGACGGAATTGGGCAAATAGGCGTGGTACCTCCATATAAAGTAAATATTAATTTTTGTATATCTTGAGAACGGCGATAGTAAAAGTTTCTAGGTTAAGTTCAAACAACGTCCTGAACAATACACATTATCAGTCACTGTGCGGGATTGGATAAGTGGGCGTGGTACCTTTTATTCACACTTAATATTGCATTTTGTATATATGGAGAACGACAGTTATTATAGCTTCGTTCATCAGCCAAAATGCGGGAATTGCCGAAATCACACTAAAAAAAAAAACTTGTTGATAAACATACGTATATTATGTACGTAAGAATGAATATGTGTTTGTTTGAAGACTGTATACAGCTAAAAATCAGAAGCTACAGTGTCTTTCTGAAAGGAAAAAATTATTGGATTTTGACCAGAAGGAGACAAAATCATGAAAAAGTGCAAATAATGTAACATTTAAAATAATAATTATAATGGTGGTAGCGAAGATCACCGGATTTAAGCTGATCATAATATAAAGAAAGCATTCTATCAATTTAAATCCACATTTTCTTTTTTGCCAATCCCTCTATCATAGTTTTGCAACCATATTCGCCAAATTGTTTTTTTTTTTTTTTTTTTTGAAAAAACTAAAGAAACTCATAAAAGGGGCAAACGTTTGACTATAAGACTGTATCGGTAAAATAGTGCATGCATGTACAAAATTTTATGTGCCAGTTGGGGGTGATTCTGGTAGAAAAATTAGCCAATCAGCCTGCTTTCATACATGCGGATATTATTAAAAAGCAGAAACTCAATTAGAAGCCGTAGAAGTCCAGCAAATAAGATATACTATCACTCTTACCTTAAAATAAATAGTTGGCTTTAGAGAAAGCTTGAGCATGTTCAGTACTATACATTCCAAGCCCCACTCAGAGTACAGTGAGTACAAAAAGTTTATTCAAAATTTTTATTTAGAGGACACACACTTGTGTTCCGTTTTTCATGTTTTCTTTGACTTTTTTGGATTTGATTTGGAATAAACAGTTGAGAACTGAGGTAAGAGATAGTAATGCCATCCAGTCGATAATAGAATCACGGGCAAGTGTAAGTTATATTCTAAAGCAAGTCATTCTGAAACTTTAAGATGACTATAGTAGAGGTCGAATTACACACAAAATATTTGCGAAGTGATATACTTTTCTAATAAGCTCTATCGAATACAACAAGGATCTGTTTTTGAAACTCCAAAATCTTACAGCCAAAAACCGGTTTTTCATACCAAGGCTTCGATTGTATACTTCTATCCGTCGATCCATATTGTCAATTACTCTAAGATATAATTGAGGTTCAATGTCATTATTGTACCGAATTATGTCATCCTCTAGCTCTTGAATTATTCTTGGCTTATTAACGTACGCTCTCTCTTTTAAATATTCCCAAAGAAAGAAGTCCAACGGTGTCAAATCACATGATCATGGCAACCAGTTAACATCGCCACGACATGAGCTAACACGGCTATTGAATTACTCGCGTTGGCTGTGTGGCAAGTGGCACCATATCCTCAATTTCCGTTAACATCTTGCGCTAGCGAACACCATTCACGGTAACTGCTTGGCCGACCTCATTTTCGAAAAGTACGGCCCGATGATGCCGCCATCCCATAAACCGCACCAAACAGTCACTCCTTGTGTATGCATCGGTTAACGAATCCACTCAGGTGAAAGTGTCCCTCGTCGTTGAAGATGATTTTCTTTGTAAAGTCACCATTCACTTCTGTCTGTTCATCTAACCATTCGACACATTACCGACGCTTGCAATGAACAGTAGGCTTTAGCTCTTGAGTCAATTGAACCTGGTAAGTGTGTAAGTTCAAATCTTTAAATCAAATCACGACGACGAGTCGAGTTTGACGGCTCTTCTGCCAAGTTATCGCCAACAACAGCAATGTTTTTTGCAGAACGAACTGGGCGTTCATGCACAAGTGCTTCCACACTTCCTACAGATCCGGTTTTCTGAAATTTGTGCACAATTCTCCCGATTGTGAACACATTTGGTCGATTATGCTGACCGGAAAAATCACGAAGTTCACAAAATGCATATTGGTTTGAACGCTCATTTTCGTAAGAGGCTTCAACAATCTTAAGACACTATGTGTGTACCTCTCCGTGGTTGAATGGTTGGCCCACCCTCAATTTAGCACAATGCTCTGCCTGAATAGGGGTCATTTTCTAAGTGCTGGACTCACTAAAATGTCTTTTTGAGTAAAAGAATACCTTTTTTTGTAAATGTACTTTATTGCATACAAATTCAGTTCTCACGGTATTGTAATATACTATATGTACATATGTAGCCAATCATAATGGATTATGATAATATTTATTTAATTAAATTTAAAAAAAAAACAACCGATACAAATTTAAATATTATTTATGATAATTAAAAATAAAATTACAAAAAAAAAATAATCATAATTATTATAATTACAGCACTTTATTATTCCATTTATCATAATTTACAATCTCCATATGCATATTTTTTTCGGTGCCCCTCTTTGTTTTTTTTTCTGATTTTTCTGTAAACTTAAATAAATTATTTTTCTCGGCTTTTAAACTCAAAAACAAAACAAAAATAAAATCAGTAGATAAACAAAAAAATTTGCATAAAAATTAAAAGCTCCTGAGGTAATTTATGGCAGTATTTAGTCAATTATAAAAAATTATTAATAATGAACAACAAACGGACAGACGTATAGATAGATAGACAGACATGCAGGAGAAAAACTTTAAAATACCAACAACACAAGAAATACTTGAAATTGAAATCTTGATAATCAGCGCTTATTAATCTTTAAATCCAAGTTAAGGTAATAAAATAATGAGTGGAAGTTTCCTTTTTTTGTTTTGTTTTTTTTTTGCAGAAAAAATTTAAGAATGGCAAGTGATGGATGGTTGGCTGCATGGCTGGGTAAAATTCAAATGGTTGGATGGATGAATGGCTGGTTGCAAAGATAAAAATGATGATGATGCCTTTAGGCATAGATCACACCAATTTAAAGTGTTTCATCATTATGCTGTTGTTGGTGGTGTTTAGTCTCTTATTAAAACGTATGAAATCATTATACAGTAGTAATAACTTCTCATCAAGATTAAGCGAGAAAAATGTTTAAATTCCCCATAAAGTGTGAAGTAAAAGGTTTAAATTTTTTGGTATCTATTCTAAGCCAAAGCAACCGCAGTAGCATTTATCGTTATTTGAAAAAAGATTCAAATTTTACAAAAAAAAAAATATGACGTTAATCTCTTGGCAATCATTATTCTGTTAAATCTGAAACCCTTTTTTAATAATGTAACTCATGACTTGTGCAATTTCCATATATTAATTGACCGTAGCAAAACATTACATAGCTAAAACGACAAAAAAATACAAGTCGCCGACACCAATTGTGTTGAACGCTAATACATTCAATTGCTTATATTATGCATATGCATTGCCTTGAAAAAGTATTTGGATATACGAGTGTATGTCTGGCTGCATGACTGATATAATTCTATTTCGCATAGACCATCAACACAAAAGTTTAAGAAGTCGTGAACCACTATTTGAAAATCTCTATGAATTATACCGTTTCCTAGGTAATTTTTAATATTTTACGCCTAAGTTTTTGAATACCAATTATTTTTGTTTTTGATATCGTAGCGAACTCTTACATCTCTTTACTCGTCTGAGCTCAATTGGAGAGTGGATGGTTTTCAGAGAGTTACGCGCTATTCGATCCAAAATAATTCGACCTAGGGCCCTTAGTGGCACAAATGCAATAATAATTCCCATAATGTTCAACGAAGGAACACGGGAACTGCTCTCAGTCAATGAGCTGAGTAAATACATTAGAGAAGTTTTCAAAAGTAGTAAAATTACATATAACCAGTTGTTAGTTAATGCTGTGAGGTGATACCGCTGTGGAAAAAAGTTTTTCGCGATGGTCTATGGCTTGAGACTGATCCGAGGTCCTTTTGGTTGTTAAGCGGGTGTCTCTACCATACCACAGTGGAACACATATAGCACCATTATTTTTACTTAGTTGTTACAATCTTTTTTCGAAATCTTTTCTTTCTTATTTGAAAAAGTTATTTTCTCCAAAAATTTCTGAATAGAGAGTACAGATTTTGTGCACTCATTTACGGTTCAGCTTTAGGCATTTCCGTTGCAATATCGTGTACTGCAGCAGCCTATGGTCTTCTTTATTGCCAAAGCTATTTCCACCGACAGAAGTAACAGCGGTATCGTTATTAATTTTATAGTTGATGGGCATTTAAAAACCTTCTCCAGCGACTTTTTCAGCAATGGACTCAAACCACCTATGCCTATCTCACCTGCACATTCGTTTTACGCTGGTGTTTATCGAAGTATATATCCGCTGTGTTAGGTGTGCCCCACTGCAGGTTCATCTATTGTTAATGACTGCTTTGGCTTTTATTCGGTTTTTAATTTTTAGTCATGTTTTATTTATAAGATATCCACCTCTGCCACAGCAGAGGACATGAGGAAAAAAAAATTTTATTGTGGTTTCGAATGTTTAATAAAGAGGCTTCAACTTCCTTTCAGACAACTCCTTCTAAAAATAAAGAAGAAGCCCCCTGACCAGGCAAATTATCAGGAAAACACGCCACCTACTGGGAAAAAATTACAGTGCTAAAGTAATTGGCACCACCAATTAGCAAGGATCTTCACCACTACGCGGAAAACATATGGAGGGAGCTACATTGGATTAATCATCTAATAAGCTTGACAGATCATAATGATTAAAGAAACTGAAACAAAGCAGTGGATGCTTTGTGGAAAGCCAACATGCTCCTTAGAGAAGTGACGGAGAAAAAAAAACAGCTTTACTAGTTGATATAAAAACATCTTTGATCTTTGAACATTGCCGATCCATTGGAATATCCGGAATTGTGGATAGATTGTTCACTTTAGACTCCATAATATTGCTATATGTTCGAATTGTATCCGGTCTTCTGAGCTTCTCTATGTGACACTGTCGTGCAGCATTTGCTTCCATGTTTCGTACTCGATGGCGCTACTGGTACAACGAGCTGGTCCTCCGACGAATTTCGCTAAAACGACGTTTTAATGCTTACTTCAATATCGTTTTTTTACATAAGACCAGCACCCAGGGGATGGCCCCTACTCATGCAGTGCATTGTGCTACTACTAGAAAAATGGGTTGTGGGAAGGAGGATAGCGGGAGTTGTGTTTATGGACGTTAGATTTAAATTTACTCATGTCGTAAGTGGCAGGGAATACTTTCGTTGGCAGATTGTTCCCCAACCGAACAGTGCGACCAAAGTACGCATTCTCCCTATAATGCGTTGTGCGATTCACTGGACAATCAACTACAAAGGGATGCGCTCTACGAGAAATATGAGTACTACGTAAAAATATATGATTGTTAGGAATTAATTGCTTAATTTCGTCAGAATACATTCCGTTATAGTACCGATAGAACAATGAAACACACGCCATATTGCGACGCTGCTCTAATGAATCGATAGAGTTGGCTACCCAACCTTCATTAATGAGCATCTTCGCCCTCTCCGGTACGCTGTCGAGAAGCTCCAAAATTGACTTCGAAGCACCAGCCCATACATGAGAGTTGTATTCCATCTTGGGTAGGGTGTAGCTTTTGTACATATTAAGGAGATCAGATGTAGTGAAGTATTTCTTGCACTGTTTCAAAAGACCAAGGCACTTGAATGCTTCTTGCGACACTCGAAATATGTGATCATTCTAACGAACGTCACAGTGAGTTCTCATGTTCAGAACATCAAGAGCATCCGATTCCTCAATATTCACATTACCCAGTGACACAGATGACAACACATCAACGTCACCAAACAAGAATTTTTAATAAAAAATGAATCAGTTTCCAATTGTCCATTAGGTCATGTACTGGGTTTTCTACACAGCGGATGCTCATACGGCCTTTAGCCAAACATTGTATAAATATAACCAAAATTTTATTACAAATTATGGACAAATCGCACTTCGACTACCAGAAATGATTTTGTTCTAGATAGAACCAAAGTTTTTACTTTTTGATGTCATGAAGTCAAAAAGTAGTGAGAAACCCTTCAATAATTCGTTAAGGACGTTAGAAAATCATTAACTTATAAAGCAAATTTTAACAATTTAAAAGAGTTTATGAATTTTTGGTATATTCAGAAAATGACTTATTTAAGCTGGGATCACACGATTGTCGCAATGCATTAGTTATTGGTACGGCAATAGCATGACTACCCAATAAGTAATAATGCGGCAAAAAAATATCAAAAATGCGCCAATATTTATTGTTTTCTTGTACGACAAATGAACCAATAATTACATTTTGAAATTTATTTTCGCAAAATAAATTGGGATAATTTAGATATTTTACGACAATAAAGCACAATAGAAATTGTGTCATATTGGTACAGTTGCGACAATAGTGTGATCCTAGCTTTACTCAATTATCTGAAAATTACATATTTGTTTGGGAAGTTCACGCAACAATGAACTGGTTTTCAGTTCATTTTCAAGCTGGTACGAAATTTGCCTTATGTGCTATGAAATCAGTTAATATATTTTTTTTTTTTTTCGGAAATGGTGTTATTATATTACCTTTAAATTTTTGTTAATTTTTTTATTTTCATTTTTCAATTTGTATATTTTCATACAAAAGTTTAACTCCTTTACCCCTATTAGCTAAATCATTCCCTTTATCCCGTTTACACATGTTAGAGTATATACCCATTCGCTTTTGCTACAGTCAGACTGTGATGGTGGTAACCACGACTGACGGTCTAAAATAAAAAATGTATGTTACACTTAATTATGCAAATTACTTTTGTTAATTTGCGATTTCGTTAAATGTTATTTAATTGCTGACATTTAACCAGGTTTCAAGTCATTTTGCTAAAACCATATCAGACAAATAAAAGAGAGAATAAAAAACCGAAAAATTAAAAAGCCTTCATTCTACTTGAGTATGTGGAGTGTAGACTTAAAATAAACGGAAATTCTAGTTAATGAATGAAATGATTTTAAATTTACGAGCAAAAAAATGTTAAAAATCTTGACCAATTTTGTTCACAAAAGTACTTTCCTTTCGTTCATCGAAATAAAAAATTTCAAGGCTCTGTTACTAATTTAGATTTTGTTTTATTATCTTAAATAATAGATTTCATGTTTTTTCTCGTTCTCTTTTTTTTCAAGATAATGAATTTCAGTATAATCATGACTGTGACATTGACCATGATAGGGTTTACAAGTAAAATTGTGTTTTGAATAAATTTGACGACGAAAAACTGTAACGCTGTTAATATTTGCAATGACACTAAAATGATAATGACTTTTAGAAAATGGTACAACAACCAGAAAAATTTTAAGACATTTTTGAAATACTTGTTAGTATTTTTTGTTTTCCCGAAAGCATAGTTGTTGTGGTGATAACAATGATTCCTTTGACTTCAAAAACTATATAACTTTGTAGTTGTAGAGTGTTGGCTTAAAGATTTTTCAACATCGACTTTTTCATTAAACCCATCTTCTCATTTCGATCTTAGGAAGTAAAATTGATCCATCTCCTATGGCAGCATGTGTTAAGGGCTCTTTTGCCGCTTAATTCCTTCTTGCTTGCAAACTGTCTATAAAATGTCGTAATTGTTGTTGAAAATTTACTGTAAAAGGGTTTGTCTATTGAGAGCAAGTTTTTCTTTATTTGATGGCTTATCATAAACATTTCGAGTTTCGCATAGAGCCATATGTATGTTGGTAAGATTGAAGATGTCAGTGGTAAGCTAGTTTGGTAATGACTGGCTACAAAAACATAGCAAAAACTAAGGCACGCACTATTAAATCACCTAATTTACCATCTTTAACTGTGAACGGAAAGCCGATCTAGAACGTTAACGACTTCTGTTACTTGGGTAGCTTAATTACATTTACAGGTGATGCTATACAAAAATTCATAAGTAGAATTGATAAGACTCGCTCTGACTTCGACAGCTTAGGCAACATCTGGGGGGAGTGGCGTGGTGTAGTGGCGCACGCATAATAACTCAAGCGATCCAGATTCGAGACCCAGCAGGCCAGACCATCTAAACAACAAAGAAGAAGCCTTCCTGACCTTCTAGCTTACCTCTGGCGATGATGATGAACATCGGACGAATGATCAGGAAAAAACGCCACCTACTGGGAAAGATTTTACAATGCTAATTAAAGATCACCAACAACACTTAGTAAGGATCTTCACCACTACGCAATTATATGCTGGCGAGCTGCACTAGACGACAATTAAAAGTATAAATTCGTAAATAATATGCTCATGTTTCTGAGAATAAAAACCCACTTGAGATATTTTCAAAATTCAATTAAAATAGTAACGTATCAGAAAAATATAAATCATTTTTGAGACACGTTATAGAAAAATTTAATTTCTATGGATTTTTATAAATTAAAGGATACTATATGACACGCGGCAATTGAAAGCAGAAAAAATTATGATTAGCTGTAAGCAGCTTGAAAATTACGCCAACTTGTCCATTATTATTCTTTTTAAAGATAAAACCCAAATTGAAAACTAACTGACTCTCATCCTTTTACCCCCTAGCAGCCCGAGCGTTGTCCTATATATCTATTTTTCCTGCCGCCACAACTTTTATCCATCTTGGGTAGCTTTTTGAGTTTGAAAATAATTTTCATAGAGTAATGCCATCAATTCATCATCTCCGATAATTTTTGCCTGGTCTTCGATTTTCATGTCAAAATCATTACTTCTGAACTGCATAAATAAATAATTTCTCGCACGTTGAGATCGGTGGAACATATTATTATACTATTCATTCAGTGGCTAAGTGAAAATAAATATCAAACATATTTCACTTCAACGCTATTGTTTGGTTCGGATATTTAGCAATTCACTAATGGCGTTTTCTTTTTTGAAAAAATGTTGTACTTTGTTGCCCTTACCTTTTGTGCCCTAATTGTTTTTTTTTTTTTTTTTTTTAATTTAATGCAAATCCTTTCTCTATCTTTACTTCTTAAAATGTGGTCTTTAAAATTCTTTGAAATTTTTTAATTTTTGACTACCTTTTATGGTAAAGAACAAACGAAGTGACTTAAGATATCTGTTAGTAAAGGCTATTGAGCTAAAATTTTCAACAAATATATTGTAAAACCTCATCATAACTAAACATATGAGAGAACGATATTTTCTATTATGCGAAGTTTGTTAATACATAGTTAAAATGTTTAGAAAAAATAGGAGAATATGCCCCATCATTTGCTTTACCAAGTTTTTTGACAGTCTATATTCAGTCAATACTGCTATAAATTCTATATGTAATATGATATTTTAATGTTTTTTGTATTAAAATTACCAAAGTAAAGCGTCAATGTTGTATACCTATGAAATGTGTTCCTTATAAAAAAAATTTTAAGGAAAAAACTAAAGATTAAACTGATGATTTGTATCAGAAGCTACCATTCTAACCGTTCTCCACACATACAAAAATCAATATTTACTTTGTATGGGAGGTGCCATACCCATTATTCAATTTCGCCAATATTTCAATTTGTAATGTGCATTGGCTACGAAGTTATTTTAGACCAAGATAGACCGAATGTCATTGTACACATAAAACATTACGATACACGGTTTGGTAACATTTCAAGTGACAAAAGAAATCATAATATGTAAAATGAAGGGCATTTTGTTGATATCTGTATGGGAATATATCGGAAAATCTAAATACCATATCTCCGGAACCACTTGGCCGTTTTCATGCAACCTTCACATAAACCGTCTTCAAACCATCCCCAACGTACCATGAAATTTGTGTTGAAATCGGTCGACCCGTTTCTGCAGTTAGTGGTGACATCATAGTGTACACTTTTTTTTTATAAAGGGTGGGTAAATTTGAGGTTAGGAAGTAAATTGGCTTAAAAACACATTTTTTTGACAAATTTAGTTTTATTCATACTAAAATAAAATAAAATGGAAATATGGGAATTAATAATGGAATATGATGTCGGGCAAATGTCCACCTCTAGCACGTCGGCAGACGTCCGCTCCTTTCACAAAATTTTGCACTACTTTTTGCAACGCTTCGCTTATCTCGTCAATGCAGCACCGAATTTCATCTTTCAGAGTGCCAGTTGTGTGTGGTTTGTTCACGTAAGCCCGGTCTTTCAAATGGCCCCGGAAAAAATAATTCAGCGGCGTTAAATCACAAAAACGAGGAGACCAATCGACATCGCCAAATCGAGAAATTACGTGACCGGTAAATTTCTCATGAAATAACTGAATTGTTGGCTGTGTGGCTTATGGCGCCGTCCTGCTGAAACCAAAGGTTACTAATGTCAACATTAGCCAATTGTGGCCATAAAATATTGGTTATCATGGTTTGGTAGTGCAGACAATTCACGCTGACGGCGTCTCCTTGCTCATTTTAGAAAAAATAGGGACCGATTATGCCGCCTAACCAGAAACTGCAACATACGGTCACTTTCTTTGGATGTAATTGTATTTCGAGGACTGTTTTGTGGGTTTTGTGAACCCATTATCCGAAAATTTTGTTTGTTTGCATAATCGCCTAATTGAAAATGGGCCTCATCACTAAAGATACGTTATTTTCGTTAAGTTTTTCAAGCAGCCAATACACAAACGTATGATGCAAACAATGGTGGACTGGCTTTAATTCTTGAACGAGTTGAACTTTATAAGAGTGAAGATGAAGATCATTATGCAAAGTTCGTCTGGTGATGCCCAATTGTCGCGAACGTCTACGAGTTGATGTCTCAGGCTCATTCTCAACACTGTGTTGTACAGCGGTTATGTTTGTATCACTACGGCCACTATGAGCGTATTGTTTTGATATATTGTCAACAACAGCACCGTGAGCCTCGAATTTAGCGATAAAATTACGCACAGCAGACTCAGAAGGAGCCTGATTACGAGGAAAATTGGCTCGAATTTTACGAAGTGATACAGCAAAATTTTCATCATTTTGATAGTAAATTTTTTCAATTAAAATTCTTTGTTCAAGAGTGTAGCGTTCAATAGTTAAAATTTGCAAATTTTTTACTAAATAAGTGTCAAAGGTTGACAGCTCAATTCTTGACATTACATCATTTGACAGCCAACTTACTTGCTAACCTATAATTTGCCCACCCTGTATATAGATTATTATTTAAAATTTTTGTTATTTTCGGTTACTTTTGGGTTTAAATTTGGTTACAAAAATTTCGAAATTGTGGCAACGCTGTTAATATTCGACTAAAATTCCTAAACAACCTCTGCACAAAGCAAATAAAAACGTTAATTCAAGACGTACCGCTAAAATATTAAAAATGACAAATTCTGGCGATTGATTAGCCAGCTTAAAGCCGTAGATAGATTAACAGGATAAGGTATGTAAATGCTGGTCGTCTTAGAAGATAAATAACAATGGCTTTTTCTCCAACAGGATACAAATTTCAAATAATTTATTAATTTTTTGTTTTATTATATTTCAGATTAAAGTGTATACGACTAAATTTAATGAAAGTTTGAAAAAACTTAATTTGAGTTAATTAAGCTCTTGATGCTTGTTACGAAAATTACTGACTTTTTTGATTTTCTAGCTGAAATTTATATGGCATCTACGAACAAGTATGCATCGATCTTAATCGAGTTTTGAGACATTTTTTAAAAGCCTGCTTGAATTAATCTTTGCGCACATAAACGCTTTTGTGTCTAATTTACACAAGGTTTACATAAAAATATAGATGAAAAACCTAACTACAGTGGCCTGCTTCTTCATTGCATATGGGGGTATCGAGCATCAATCAATTTATTTCGCTTCAGCTTTTCAATTCCGAAATAGATTTTGTTTTTTGTATTACAACGATAGTTATAACTGTAAACCTTTAACTATGAATGTTGATCTTAAAACGGGCATTATCATGTGTGATCACGATTCCATTTCTTTTTGAATTTTGCCTTGTATTTTGTGGGCATTATTGTTAGTTTTTAAGTCTTTGATTGTCCACTTATTTTTGTTTAAAAATTTCTTTGTTTATGGTTTATATTTCAAAAAAATATAAAAAAATAAAAAAATAAAATAAAAATTAAATCGTTTTCGATTTTTATGTATGTTGTTGTTATTGCTATTGTGTTATTGTTGCTTTTGTAATGTTTATGTCAGACATTCATAAATCATTCCTTATTATGCTCTCTCTCTCATGTTTGTCGTCCTGCATTATTTATGATCTTTAATGTTCAAACAATTCTTTGGCGATTTTTTTTTCTTTTTTGTCTGTCTACCAGATTTAACTTTAGTTTACGATTGCTTTGGCTTAACTTATATGTTACCAAAAAGAAAAAAGGGGGAAAGATATTATTATTTTTTTGGTTTAAATATTGCGCACGGATTAAAACAATATTCGAGTAAATAATAATAAAAGAGATAAAATTTAAAAACTTCTTCAGAAAAAATACCAAAAAACCCCACAAAAAACTACCTTTTCTTGTGCAGTTTATATACAATTTTTATGACATGCTTAAGCTCAACAGTTATTGTTGCTGTTGTTTGTTGGATCTTAAATCCATTTATGAAAGCTTATATCGATACTCTTATGCCATTGGTTTTTGGTAGTGGATAATCGATAGGTCTTAATATGATTTTAGTTTTTTTATTTCAGACATCGCAAAAAATATATTTAAACAGCGGCATATTTCAATTGCATCTGAAGTCTGTCTTTTTTTTTTTTCTTTTGATTCTTCTGTTTGCATGAATGTGTACATCCATCGCGTGGATAAATAATGTTCCACCTTAGGCTCCTGTAGTCTTAAGCGTAATGCTGGAAACTAAAGAATGAAATATATGATTAAAGAATACTACCTGCGACATTTCATATGTAGTATATTACGATAGTTGTTGTTTGTGTTTTCGCAAACATATCAAAGTTAAAAAATTCGAAATTTAAGTTTTTAAGTGAACGAAATTCTTTGGGTACATTAATAGATAGGAAAAAAATAGACGACGTTTATTATTTCGGCCAACATAATTATGAAATTAATAAAAAATGTTAATAAACAATATTTTAAAAGAAAAAATGGTGAGTTATAGAGTTCAATCGAGTTAAAAAACCATTACGGGGAACGCTTTTCAGCACGCATTTCTAAAATTATACAAAACCGCCAACACACTTAGACGTTACGTAGCTTTTCCAAATGTCAAGCTATGACGCTAAGATTTAGCAGGAATATTAACAACAGATGTACTAACTTAACAAAAAATAAACTCAAATCGGAACGATGGGACCGGCAGTTATGGCAGTTATTCCGGATTCTGTTTGATTAAGGAAGTATGCATCATAGTTTCTATGATATATCTACAGGAGTTGTGGGAAGTTTCGACAAAGGCCGGAGTGAAAATTTGAGGATTTGTTATGAAAATACAAATCCCTTTCTTGGTGGTTGCATGACAGATACTGGCGGCCTCAGAGCAGATATCTCTTGTCGGATAAAAAAAGGTAATTAATCGTTTGAACATCATTATGATGAAATCGATAGTGTTATATAGCTGCGAATAGGTGGCTGCGTAGAATATTAGGGATCTTTTGGCCACAAACTATCTAAAATTAGAACCTATGGAATGAACATCAAATTAAAGTATGTAGAGAGATCCGAAAATGGAATTGGGTTGGACATACCGTCCGTCAAGAGCCATCAAATATTACTAGAAATGCTACTCAGGACGACCATGTCATACAGAAAATTTATGGAGGCCCTATGCTCCTTATAATAGCAACGGGTTATATATGCAGTCTATTTTAAATCATCTTAAAGAAAATTTAGGTTTGATAATCTAATGCAATCCCTAATCACTTTAGCTATTCGATAAGAAAAAAATAATTATCAAAAGTTTTTTTTTTGTGGTATAGGGTATTGTTTAATCGGCCTTTAGTGATTATAACTTATTTAATCATTAATTTTTAAATCATTTAGTTTCCAACAATTGAATATTGTTATTACTCTATCTAACTGATTTAAGTGATTTTCCCTTACAAAAATATGAGTACCAATCATGGATAAGCATATAAATTTTTTCAAAAATTATGGCTAAACTGTCAAAAAATCAAATGGGATCACATACGAAATGATTGATCAACATCACAAGACAGCAAACCTTAAAAATCTGAAAATCATATTTCGGGCATATGATGAATGTCCAAAATGATGGGCTACAGTAGCTGATATTGACATTTTGCTGGAAACAAACAATCAAATATGATGATGATGATGATCATGACGGTGACTGACTACTGTTACGTGTATTACTATTTTATTTTAAACTGCAGAAAAAGGAGAAGTAAAAATAAAAACGAGGAAGAAAATCACATTCAATTTTGATTTGCTTTAGATTAAAAAAAAATACCATAAATAAAAATTCATACGATTATTATGGAACGGAAAGAAAACAAAGACAAAAACAACAATTTCAAACGTCATTTATTGTGCATTAGTTGTGAACCTTGATCTTGATTCGGCTTGAATTAGTTTTGAGTTTTCTGGCTGAGCCAAAATCTTATTATTATTGGCCGCAAGACAATTTATGTGTGATTTTCAATTATTATTTTTATGAACTTAAAGGCAAACAAAAAAAAATAAAAAATAACAAATGCACGAAATATGAAAGTCATAATAACCTTCGTTAAAAGACAAACAATGCGGTTTAAGATTGAGTTGCGGCTGTATCCCTCGTTGAACTTAGTTAGAGCAGGGGTATATAAGAAAAATATCTCTTATCTTTCTATAAGAAAGAAAAGCACGCATTCAATATTATTTTGTTTCTATTGACTCGTTTCAACGTTATTAAGGTACGCAGTAATTTAAGTGGATTTATAGCAAAAAATGGAGAGGATTAGCGTATTATCTTATGCTTTTAAATTAGCAAGCAGTCGAAAACAACTTTTAGAAACGAATTGTCCTCTGTCTGTCCGTTAAGTTTGTAATAAAGAGTTCAATTCACAGTTAACTAGATATTACGAACATTTTTACAGTACGCCTTCTTATAGACCAAAAATAATCCCTACAGAAAAGCTTTCTTTTGAGTAATTTACGCCAAATCACCATTAACAATATTTTATCATTTTCTAGGAATGCTACTGCGAACTTATAGACCTAAGCTTTGTTTAGAGATGAGGCTCATTTTAGTTTAAATGAATACGTCAGCAAGCAAAGTTGCTTAATATAGAGTAGAAACTATGAACCACAATTACGATCACTTCCTGCTACAAGTGCAACTAAGGCAGAGAAAATTGACCACCGATAGGTTTTATCACCATAATACCTAACAAACTGGCTACCAGTGTTGGCAAAAACCAGGGATTTTTTTTAAACCCAACTTACTCAACATGAGCAGAAATTTTTTTTTTTTTTTTAATTTAGGCACTCACCTGAAACAAGAGAAAAATATTAAAAACAATTAGTAAAAATAATATAAACTTTAAATTTTAAAACGATAAGTCAACTCAGCAGCCTTTTGGTTATTCTATATATTGAACTTATGATATATGTTAGATATAGAACGTCCAATCCAATCAAGAGTTATAATCAGAAATTTACCTGGCATACTATATGTATATAAAATGTGTATAACTAGCTAAAACCCGGAATTCTGCGCTACCCCTGTCTCAATACAATAAAAAATTTAATGTGTAGAAACTTTTATCGTTCTTAAGAAGAACAGAAATTAATATTTAACACGTAAGACTGCGTGAGAGCAATGCTGACTTCTCTAATCCCACCTAACTCATGACTGATCTTTATTATTGTTATTGAAATTGTTTGTAAAAAATTAAAAGATTTGCGCTCTTTCCGTTCTCAAGATATGCAAATACACGCCAACTTATTCAATGCCGTCCATTGTCGTTGAAGTTGTTTGTAACAAATTTAATAAATTCCACTTTTTCTATTTAGAAACTTTTGCTTGTTCCAACTTGTTCAAAAACTTGTCTTAGGATTACTTTCTTAATTGTATCGTGTAATACTTATGTACTTATTACGGTACCGGGTGGGCCATCTATCGGCTTAAATTTGAACCAGCGGTTATTTCGGATCTGGCAATACTTATGTCATTCTATTCTGTCACAAAATTCAGTATATTATCTCCACTGAACCAAATGAGCCGATTTACGCTTGTGCAATGTTGGGATTTATTGGGAATTTATTTCCAAAACAAAGACAATTGGTCGGAAATTGCAAAAAAAAAAAAAAAGTAAAAGAAAGCAATTGCAAAAATCATGTTTTCGGATAAAGCTCATCTCCATTTTGGTAGGTACGTTAATAAGCAAAATTGCCGTATTTGTGGCTCAGGAAACCCAAACGTGGTCTTACAGAAGCCAAAGCACCCATTATGAGTGACTGTTTGGTGCGACTTGTTCAGCGGAGGCATAATTGGCCCATATTTCTTTGCAAAAGAGGACGGCGCAACCATTACGGTCAATTGAAACACCTATCGCACCATGATAAGCGGTTTTTTGGTGCCCGATCTTTATGGTATTGATGTGAACGGTGTTTGCTTCCAACAGGATGGTGCAAATTACCACACATCTCACAATGAATTTATTGCATCAAACGTTTAATGGCCGTATAATTAGCCGAAAGAGTGATGTCAGTTGGTCGTCAAGAAGCTGCGATTTGTCATCGTTGGTCTGTTTCTGTGGGCCGTCGTTAAAGACAAGTGTTATGCCGACAAACCAGAGACAACTGAGCATTTGAAGGCCAACTGTCGTGATGCCATTGCCGAGATACGACCCCATATACTCGCAAAAGTTCTCAAAAATTGGTCCGATGGAATGGGGTACTATGAGACCAGCCGCGGCAGCCGTATGAATAAAATAATATTTCATTTCTAACCGGAACAATTGTACTTCACAACAAAATAAATAAATTTGGCAAAATTTCAAACCGTTTTTGTTTTATTGCATTTTTTAATTTGAACTTTTAAATGGCCCACCCTATACAATATTATTTGGGCTTTTTACCATCTCAACTTTTCTAAGCTAATCACCTTATTAGAACCAATGGGCTTTAGCTCTTACATAAAAGCTTGTGTACCGTTGTGGTATGGTATGTACTCGTCTATCAACCAAAAAATTCTCGGTTCAATCTCAGACTAGATGATTTGACAATTATCAGAGGCGGCATCACCTCATAACATTATCAAGCGACTGAGCACTATGCTATGAAAAACTTCTCTAACTAATGCTTCTGCTTCTGCGATTGGAGTTGGTGTTAAACTGTAGGTGAATGAGTTCTAAAAAAAATCGGGTGCAGCTCATTGATTGAGAGAAGTCCCCATGTTCCAGCTGAGATGTTACGGGAATTATGTTACGTTTGCAGAACATCGAGGACGCTTCGGCCTTCTCTGTCAATGAATAGAACCAAGACTCTCCTGACTTTTGGCAGAGTTTTGCTATTGCAAGGACCGAATGATTTGTACCATTCCGGTTTAGGGAAGGCTTTGTTCAACTCTATCAAGTCTGACTTGCTGAGTTTGTTTAGGGTATCACAATGAGTCATAAAGCCTCCGAGTACACTCGCTTACTGCGAGCGATTAATGCAGTCTCACCTAGCGTTTCAAACCGTGTGAAATAATACTGTTTATTCATGATTTAGCGGATTAGCACCTTGAAGTCTTTTTTATTAGCAAAATTAAAGAATCATAAAAAGGCAAAAATTTGGTATAATCGAGGAAATAAAAACTACATTACAGAAATAGTCCCTTACAAAAAAGGCTGATTAGCAGTGTTTGAAGGATTGCAAAAAGAGCTAAAAAAGTGTTTTATATTTGATTCCCATCTAACAAATCTTATATGGAGTACATAGACCGATGTCCCAGTTTGAAGCTTTAATGAGTAGTGGAAACATGAACATGAAAAAAAAACACTTTTAACTCAAACACATTTTATGTCATTGAAATGCACTCAAATATAGTCGTTCAACCAGCGGTAGACAACGTTAACATAAACGCAAAGAAAATGACAAAAACATTAGGCGGCTTCTCATATTTCCGCTAAATGATTTAATCCTTAACAATGTTTTGTTTGCGTTTAACTGTGATGTCCTTTTGGTTTTCTTTCTCTTTTATTTTTCTTTAATTACTTTTTCTCTCTTTTAAGTAAAAGCAGTTGTATCTTCGTTGAAATACAATGAATTTTTAGTCTGCAACTGCGTTAATTGTATTGTTAGATGTTAGCAATTGTTAGCATTGCTAGTATGCTTCAATTGCTGCTTTTTTACTGTTAATTTTGCTGTTGTTGGCATTGATGTTGGTGATAGGGATGCTGTTTATAATGTTGTTTATATAGAAAACAACATCATTGTGGTTTTGGTGTTCCTTTTTCCGTCTCTCTCAACTAGATTATAAAATTTGATATACATCATCAAAAGCAAGAACAACTACAACAATTAAATATCTAACCAAAAAAATAAAAGAAAAAACATAAAAATAGAATTAAAACAAAATTGCACATACTCTTGCAAAAAAGGAATCCTTCTCAACTACACCTTGTTTTGAAATAAATTTTTATACCAAAAATTTAAAAAAAATGGTTTGAAACCAAAAAATTTACTTTTGACTTTCTCTGCTTTAGCTAAAAGCCACATTAAATTATTTAAATACATATTTCTTCTGTTCAGAGCCAAAAAGAAATAATTTTTATTATTTTTTTTTTCTTCCTTTTCCTTATTTTATTAGACCACAATTATTCTTTTATTTATTAAAATATTAATGTAAAAATTTCATAAAACAAGTAAAGGTGAAGCGCTAAAAGAACATTATTGTTCTTACAACAATGATTATTGTCCTGAAAGTACCTGGAAATAAATACATCAACACTTAAGCGCAACACTTAAAGAAATAAAAGATTTCAGGTTAAAAAATTTTCAAGGACAACATCGGATGACTTTTTTTACAGTTACACAAGTTTATATCATATAAAATTATAAAATAAAGAAATATATTTTAAATATCAATTAAACGGGCTTCGTTGGCTATAAAAATTGATGACATTAATATTTAAATATGATTTCAGCCATGTGGTCACCACGTTCAGAAACTTTCCGCAGCATATGTGCCCGTATTTCGCCAACAACTCTTCGAATGTTGATTTCCAGGTGTACAATTGTCTCTGACTTATCGAGATAATCAATGACTTTACATCAGGGTTGGCGAAAACCTGGGTTTTTGGAAAAAACTCAACCCACCGGGTTTTATTAGGTTTTTTGGGTTTTATAAATGCTTCAAAATTTCGCTCAAGTCGACAATATTTTTTGTTTGTTTATAGATACAATCACGTCGTTTTAGTATTTATTATGCAATTTTGCACTCTTGGTGGGATCAAGGCGTCATTAAGTACTATGAGCTGCTAGAACTGGGTGATCGAAGCAGACTACAATTACTACACTTGAATCGTGCGCTATGATAAAAATGGCCGGAGTGTAAAGACAGACATGATTATTTTATTCTTTTGCCGACCTAATGTCGCAGCAGTTTCAAAACAATTATTAGAAACGATCAAATGCCGTATATGCCGTATTCTCTGAACATTGCTTAGTCGGTTGTTGCGACGGATACAATATACTTACACCTCTTTATACGGGCATTCTTTACATGGCATTTCGCTATAACGGCCTGTTTGTATTATGGAACACATTCGTTTTAAGCGAAAATTATCTCGTTCTATTGTTAAAATAATTGGATTCTCCGTTTTTTTAAAAAATATGGGAGGGAAGCAAACACAACACATATTCATCCCGTTTAAATGCTTTTCGATTTACGGCCTACATTTTCAAAAACTATGTTATGAGTTTATCTTTTAACATGTCACCATGATATAATTAGAAGTTGGTCTCATTTTACCGAAACAAAACTGTCCGTTTTTTTTCTTTTCATTTGACATTTGCTTACCATAGCGTTACATTTTTTAAAATGAATTCACCTCTTCATTGCATCATGCATGTCACTGAATCATTTCCTTTGAAGAAATACAAAATCGGCTTCAAAGCTGGAGCGCCTTAAAAGAGGAGAAGTTTTTCTAGGACGGGATTTGGAAATTGCTTAGAGGTGGAGAAAAGATGTAAGCAGTGATAAATTTGATAAATTTGTTATTTCATTATCTTTTTGAGGTCAGAAACGGAACAAATAAATTTGTAGTCCCAATATGTAAATTACACCTATTTTTGTTGTAAATAAACTACGAAAACCTTTAAATAAAAGAATGGGTGGGTTATATATAAAAATTGAGTGGGTTACACAGTGTATTGTCAATCCTGCTTTACATAACCCCAAAGAAAATAATCCAATGGGGTTAAATCATGTGGCTAAATAACTAGACCATTACGTGAAATTACTCCTTCATCAAAAGTTGTTTTGAGTAAATCAATTGTAGCGCGCACTGTGTGGCATGTGGTTCCATCGCGTACGAAAAAATTTCTAATCATTTCTCCATACCGTTCACCATTGACAGTAACATTCAAGCCTACATCGTTTTCGAACACATATGGAGCAATGACTACGTCAGCCCATAACGCATGTTTCTACAAAAGCTTATGGATTATTCTTACTCCAAATGCGACAATTTTGCTTATTTACATAACCATTCAACCAAAAATGTGGTTCATTGGAGAACAAAATTTTGAATGGAAATTCAATTTAAAAATTTTTACAATTTAAAGTGTTGTTGTTGTGTAAGTCAAACCAAACTAAGCAATTAGTATATATAGTTGGTTAAATCGATTGTCAAATATAGCAGCGTTGCCAACTCAAAGTTATGAAGTACTAAAACACCACCCAATAGTGTATAAAAATCTTAAAACTTACTTAATACTAGAAACTAACAAAATTTAAAACGAAAAATTATTAGAAATGTTTTACAACATCTGATTACTCTTCAAAAAGCTATCTTAACTTCCTTGTAAAAGCGTTGGTGTTCCCAATATTCTGAATATGATTGGGTAAATATTTCCAAAGACTTGTTGTGTATAATTCGTTGCGACAAGAGGCTTCTAAGTCTTTGATGAATTATTTTTCTGTAACGGTTAGGTCTAGTAAAATAGATTCTTTCATATAAATGTGAGGGAAAATGATGAGATACGAGTATAATAATTCTATGTAAGGAAATTAGGTGTCTAAGTTTTAACAGGTTTTTAAAGGTTATATGGTAATATATGGGATTAGCATTAAGAATATGTCATTTCGACGACTCTTCAAAAAACATAGCGATGTAGTTATAAGCCACCTTAAGTTTGCGAAGGTCTTCAATATTGCAATTCGCAAAGATTCGCAATCATATGTAAGAGTTTGAAAAAAAGGTATTTATGATTATGAAATCTTTGACAGCCCAAGCATACCAAAAATCCTTCCCATTACTTAGCCGATATGATATTGTTATTAATACAATACAACTTAAATACAACTTAAAGCACTGACATTTGTACAGCTACTGTACATCATCAGCATACATGTAAATCTCACAGTTTGAATGAATATCGGGAAAATCGTTAATAACTAGACAAAATAAAAGTGGCTCAAGTATAGAGCCTTTAGAAACTCACAGTTTAAAGTGGATTACATTCACTTTCTGCTGCTGTGGTATGGTAGGCAAGACACCCGCCTACCAACCGGAAGGTCGTCGGTTCAATACCAGGTCATAAAAACAGAGATTTTGAAGCCTTAATGCTATTTGTTCGATCGTTCGACTGTCAGAGCCCCTGTATGATGTTAAAAATAAGATTGGCGCTAACCTTTTGGTGCCGTCTTTAGTAACCCGGGGATAATATCATCCAACCCGCTTTTAAAAAAGTTAATGGCCTCGGTAATTTCCTGATTATCGGGTGGGTCAGTTAAAATATATCTCGCCCAGCTGGGATGAGCTATGCAGTCACAAAAACTCACTCGTTCGTCCGTCTCTTCTGATAACAGAGAGAAGAAGTGTTCCACCTCTGACTTATACCTTTCGGCTATGGCCATTTCACCTTTACTTTCCGCAGTGGCTTGCAACTAACGAAACTTCTGCCGGTGAGCCGTTTAGTAATGTGTTAAATGGTTTTCATGTTGCTATGCGCAGCAGCCACTTCCGCATCGCAAAATTGTCAAACTAACTTCTTTTGTCTTCTTGATCCGCCTCTCACAAGTATACTAGTCCATGCAAAGTCTTTTCACAGCTGCACGTATTCTGGCCATGTTCATCGTCTGTTTTATATCTTTCCCGCAGTCTATTAGATCTTATGTTCTGTCAAAATCCATTGTTTCCGGCATTTTAGCCCGTGCCCAAGGTGGTTATCGGCATCTTTGATAAAACAATTTCCTGCCAGCTCTGAGATCGACCTAATAAATAGTGCTGAGATTTCCAATCTTAAACTTTTTCCATCAATTATAGGCAGCCTCTCGTTCTCTAATTAGAGATTTTATCTGATTACAGGTGCCGCTGTGGTATGGTAAGTAAAACACCCGCCTACCAACCAGAAGGTCGTCGGTTCAATACCAGGCCAGACCATCTAAGCAAAAAATAACAAGTTTTTCAACAGCGATATCACCTCATAACATTAGCTAGTAGTAACTGGTTATGAGTATTACTACTATTGAAAACTTCTCTAATGCATTTTCCGTTCGGAGCCGGCGTTAAACTGTAGGTCCCTTTCAATGAGCTTAAAAATAGAATCGGGTGCAGCTCATTGGGCTGAGAGAGGTCCCCATGTTCCTTCATGAAATGTTATGGGAATTAATAATCTGATTACTGGGTTTCTGGCCGGCTCTTATATGCCTGGTTTTCATAGGGACACGCGTGTCAAATTAACAATGAATATGATTTTGGCTGAAAGACAACTGAAAGTCAACACTCTAAAAAGTGTAAGTTCGTTCCCAACATATCCGTTCAATATAGTCATTCAGGCGAGCATAATCAATATTGTGAAGATCACGAAACGATACCCAATTATCACCAATTATCAAATTTTAAGTCTATTTTTATGTTTAATTTAATAATTAAACAACGGAATTGGAGAAGTTTTTCTTAATAAAATATTGTGGTACATATATCTCTTTTGATTTCAAAATATATGTTTCTCCTTTAAAACTAGTTTTTATTAGATGTCCAACAGTTAAAGACAATTTTTCATTTATTTTTACAACCAGTCTCTAATGACGTGGAATATGTTTTCATCACTTCAAATGCTGCGCATAATAAAATTTTATTACTATATACTATATTATATATAACTACTCATCATTTAATAACCCCAATAACTCTGGTTGTTATTAAATTTATGTCTCTCATTTATGATTAAAAAAAAAAGAATAACTCATACTTTACTCATTCTTAAGTATGTGTATGGATATTATATTCCTTAAAGGATTAAAAATTTTATTTGCTTTACCTTGTATTTAATGACTTAATCGATAAACTGCTGCTTTAAAATTCCTTTTAACCTCTACACACATACATACATATGAGTTGTTCTTAAATATTAAATTAATGAAAAAGGAAAAACAAAATAGTAAAGATTTTATTAAATACACATACACATGTAACTAATCTGTTTTTATACAATAAATCCACACACTCACACATACTTACGCACAAATGCGTACCTATATATATACATGTGTATATCCTTTTGAGAATATGTGGCATTTTCTAGAGGTTTTACTTCCTGTTGTTTATGAAACAATTTCTACTTTTTTTTTTTGTCTTTCTCCATAAAAAATATTTCCACAATGTTGTGGTTATTGTGGGCCAGTGTTTTAAGACTGATTACGCTCGATTTGTTAAAGCATTTTAAACTTTATAGATGAATATTCAACCTATTGTATGTGCACCCGCATATATATTTATTTATAGAGAGAAACATGCAAAAATGTACAAAATAAATGAACATTAGGGTGGCGCAGTGAGACCGTAAGCAGATTTCAAAGTATTTGAATATCTTCTGTAGAAGTAAAAATTATTATTTTTGTAAAAAATCTTCTATTGATTTTCTAGTGATTTTCTTTTTTATAACCTAACCTTAGTCCTTCATCCAGGTTTTGTACCTCACACAGAACCAAATAACAGCTCTCTTAGAAAAGTCCATCAGCAAAGCAAAACCGCAGAACTCTCAAAATCAAGAACTGAGGAGTAACCTTGATGGCACTTTCTAGAGTTCCAACCTAACGCTGTACTTTCGTACTCGAATAGGTGTTCAGCACTCTACTGACCCTACTGACCTAACCAGAAATTTAATACCACAAGCATAAAAAACAGAAAACACAGAACTGGTGCTGTTCTCAGTAAAAGCCATGAATTCGCGCCTCAGATTACTGAGTTTAAGGAACTGCGAAATTCTTCTATCTAATAATGCTAAATATCTGGATATTATCTAGAACTCGAAACTAACATTAAGGCTGAATATCCAACACCGGTTTGAAAAGACAATGGTGTTCTTCTGCGCTTGTTGCAGGATGTTCTGTGTGAAATTTCATAGTTAAATGGATGTATACGGCAATTTTTCCTACTATTCTTACTTATGGCTCTGTGTCCACCTCTGTTTGTAGCGCAGTGAAGATGAGTGCATCTGAATGTTGGACATTAAAAACATATGAGCATGAGTGAATGTTGAGGTTATTGCCACCAATCTTGAACCAACAATAGGATTACATTAGAGAGAGAGAGAGAGAGAGAGTTATAGTGGTAGCATAACAGAATAATACGACACCAGAATATATACGGACGGTTGAATAATTAACTGCTTTGTTGGATATGTCGTTTTCTGCCACGGATCTCACAGTCTTCCGGATAACTTTAGTGTTTTTGCAGGCTAATAAATTAGCGATGCTTACAGCCTGTAGCGTACTGTGTGAAGGCAATATTCATGGCAATATTGAAATTTTGTAAGGTTAATGTGGCCGTTTTTTAATAGGAAACACTCTATGCAATGTAGAGACCATGGTAGACGGGACATATTGAAATTGCTGGCAATAATAACCCATGATTGCATGCTATATGCTATGGATGGGTGTAATACCACATTTGTATACATAATGCGACTCTGTTTGACTGTTTGCACAAGTAAGCCAGTAATAAGCACCTGTACAGAATGGGCATATTAAACGATAGCATATGCAGATTTTGATGGTAAGAAAAAAGCCAATCGATCACTAACTATGTGGCAGTGGAGCACCGGAAATACAGGCTTCGACGTGCTTATAAATACATTGGTTGAGTGGCATTTCTTAACACTCGCATTTAAAGAGCTATTCCCGTCCCTTGACGTAATGAACTTGTGAAAAACAACAATAGACAACATATATCAACGGTGATCGCATGAGAGGCGCAGGATAACTAAATAATATCGGAAGAGACCACTTTAAATGAATAAAAATTATTAAATTCCATTTATATTTTACAAAATTTTGTCCTTCACTGGGGAAATCTTTCTTATCAATAATACTGTGTCATGTATATGTATGGAAGTCATCGCATGTTTATTTATTCGCAAAGAGCACAGTATACCATTAATAGTGTAAAACAATATCAGATAAATGGTTGTCAGGACTATGCTTGCAGGACCATATAATTTTCATTACGTTTTTCCATCACCTATTGGCACATTTGCGATTGTATGTCTTTGATAACTTCACGATTGTCATAGATCTAGTCTTTTAAGTACTATAGACTCAAAGAAAAAAATCTAGAAGTGTTAAGTGAGAAGACACCTGTGGTCAGTTGTGATCGCCTCACTGAAAAAGTTCAATGACAGAAAACTTTTCTAACAAAAAGACATGGAATCGTTACTTGTTTGGCACTTGGCGCCATCTTATTATAAATAAACGTCGTCCACATCAATATCTTCCTATTGCAGCCATACAAAACAATAAATTTCTTCATCATCATTTTAGAAAAATTAAGATCCAATGTACCAGACAGACCAAACCACACAATAAACAGGCACTTGTAGAGAATTGAGGGAATTTTCAACAATAATTGTTAAGTTATCCGAGCTAAAAATGTGACAATTCTGCTCATTAACGTAGCCACGAAGGTGAAAATGGGTTTCATCATTAAAAATAATTTTTTAATAAAATTCCTGATCAGTTGGACCCCTTTCAAGGACCCAATCAGCACAATGACAATGTTGTTGATGGTCACTAGGTGTGAGTTTTTGAGTTAGTTCTCATTATGGTAAATACGGTATAATGCCCAATTCCAAAAATGGACAAATAGATGCTTTCCACAACACTATGGGCTATAGCAGCAATATTATCAGTTGTACTTGAGCGACATACACAAGTCGTGTTACTTACATCACTAACTAGGCCCAACATCACAAATTGTTCCATCAGTTTCACACTTGCTGGCCGAGAAGGTACTTCAGGACATAAGAATGCCTTAGGCGAACTGTGACCGTGAAATTTTTACCATTTTTGTATTGAATTTTAATAATTTCAATGCATTGGTCATTTGTCAAGTACTTACACGTTAACTTATGACAACTGTTGAAGTGGGTGATTTTAAAAATGGAACACCTTTTATTGGAACACCTTGTATGTAATGAAAAAAAAATGTTTTAAATAAAATTATTTGTTTAATGGCGTCTTCTTTTCTAAAAAAAAAAATGTTGCACTTTGTTGCCCTTACTTGTTTTGTGTTAATTTAAAAAAAAAATGAAAAATGCCTTTAATCCAAAAAAAATATTCTGTGTTTGCCTCTAAAAATGTTGCCTTTAAAAATCTTTGATATTTTTTTTAATTTTTGACGACGTTTTATGACAAAGAACAAATGAAGTGCAACATTTTTTGACAGAAAAGAAAACACCATAAGTCCTTGTTCTAAAGAAGAATTCTGATTTAATAAGTGTTGTATTATATACTGTCCCGTGCAAAGAGCAACACTGCCATCCATTGCTAAAACTTGGTCGTAGGATAAAAATTACTGCACATTTTCCTCGTTCAGAAAATAATTGTTTGTGAAGTTCGCAGTAATGACCAAACTAAGTGTGCTTAGACCACACAAAACACCTTCGAAGCCCTGGTTATCTACAGTATTCCTTCGTTCTTACTTTAACTCTTACTTTTACTATCCCTGATACAAACTGCCGTCCAAAGTTGATTACAGACTTCAGTCTGAACATTGATATAAAACTTTAAAGGCCTATCTATTGAAAATTTGAGAATCTTCCTTAGCGTCTGTTGTGTTCGTAAAGACCCTACTAAGTATAAGTACCACCCTAATTTAGCTTCTTAATGGATATAGAAGGATTTTCTCAGGTTTGTTTCATAAATTTTTATTGTTTTTATATGTGACATGTCATTCTGGTGGTTTTACAACTTTTGTCAGTATTAAAATAGTTTCATATGTAGATTAAAGCATTTCGTATATCAACTTTATAAATGCATACATACAGACTCATATATTGAGAAAATGTTTTTATCTGAATGAAGCAATTACCGTGACAAACAAAAGTAAAGTTAGTTAAAGTATTAGACTTGTGCATCATAAGAAAATAAACAAATCAAGTTAAGCCAGGAAATTTTTTTGGAGAAATTTCCACAACTAATTAAGGAAACTCTCTGTTATACAGAAAGTGAAGATACTTCTACGTTCGTATACTATTCGAAACGCTTCATGTGATTGATTTTTATTCGACAACATGACACCTTAGCAAATTCGAAAACAAAATTTAAATTTATTAAGATTTTTAAATAAGAGCGAACACCTTAGAATATCGTTTTGAAATGTCATGAACAAGAAACAGAAATGATCTTATCTAGGAAGCATTCACTTCTATAAGTACTGACGATGATTCCGATTTGTTAATAGGCCGCAGTTTACAGTAACTCAGCTTTGTTTACTTTGTTTAATATTGGTTCACCTCGATTAAAAAGTCGCAGATCTAACAAAGAAAACAAGTTTTTTGTATACAAAATTAGCTTTATTCATCAGCGTAATCTTTATCAAGAGCAATAAAATCATTACAGCGCAACGTTAATCTTTTGCCTTAAAAAAAGGCCTCAGTTTCAGCGATAACATTTTCATTCGTGCGAAACTTCTTACCGGCGAGTCATTTTTAAGGTCTGCTAACTTCAAGTAGTCGCTGGGAACCAAATCTGGCGAATACGGTAGATGTCGGAGCAATGCGAAGTTCAATTCATGTCATTGTTATGATTGACTTCTAATTAACTTGTAACTTGTCATTTGGACATCTACTTCTGATTCATCGGTGTCTCTGCGACCACGTTTGAAGTCAACAAACCAACGTTTTATTGTTGTTTCCATAAAACTTTTCAAACCATTGCTTAGCTCGAACGATATTTTTTCCCACCAAGAAGCAGTGTAGAATTAAAACACGAAATTCTTTTTGTTCATTTTTCTAAAACTTAAAAAAACAGCGTCACTTTAAGCATAATAACCCACAAACTAATTATTGGAATATCATGAAACTTTAACAGCTATCTTTTGAAGGTTCGCACTAACTGAAAAAGATGTGAATGCAACATGTTTTACAAGATTGAAAATGTTCAAGAATTGAAACTTAATTTCCAACAGTTGCGTTATACGTGTGGCCATTACTCCATTGGATCTTTAATAAAAAATTGCCAAAAAATTTAAAAAGATTATTAATATTTGATGTAAATTGTCGGTCAACAGCATTCGGGTTCTTATTTCGTGCGGAATGAGATAGAAGCTGTTGTTGCAGTGAATGGTACCCTACTGCCAACGTGAACTATGGAAACTATGGATGCCATAATAGCATTAAAGAAAAACACATAGCCAGGACACGCACGAGTCCAGTCGAATTGCTTCAAAATCAGTTAGTTAATGTTTGGAACATACTTATTCTACATAACTGAAACTCGATGAGCTTCGCTACCGCTATTTTAATTATTATATTAAATGCTATCTTAGTTACATTTTCACCCTTTTTCCCCCTTTCCACCCGGTCAAAATCCAAACATTTGTTCCCTCCAGAAAGTCACTGTAGCTGTAACACTTTAGCTGTATACAGTGTTCAAATAAATACACATTCATGTTTATATATAGGATACGTACATAGAAAGCTTTTATCCAGCGTGATTTCTGCAATAACCACTTTTTTGTAATGCGAATAGATAAAGAAGCTGTAATAGTCGTTCTTCACAAACACAAAATTCATTATTTAGTGTGGATGGAAGGTGCCACACCCACTTATCCAATCTCGCCCAGTTACTGACTGATGATGTGTATCGTTCACGACGTTGTTTGCATTCTCAAGATATACGAAAATTAACATTTACTTCTCCAATTTCGCCCACTTTTTAACTGATGATTTGCATTGACTATGAACTCATTTAGACCAAATATTGAAACTTTAGCTTTAACCGTTGTCAAGATATAATGAAATCCAATTCCAAGAATTTTTTGGCTGATGATTCAAATTGAGTATAGAATTGTTCAGACCAATACTAAAACTTAAGCTTTAACTTTTAACTGTTTATATTAAATCAATATTTAGTTTGTATTGAAGGTACCATGCCAATTGGCCAATTCCGCCCACTTTTTGCCTGATTATTTGTATTGACGACGAAGTCATTTCGACCAAATTTAGAAGTTTTTGCTTTAACCGCTCTCAAGATTTACAAAAATCAAAATTTAGTTTGTATGGGGGGTACCAACCCCACTTTTCCAATTACGCGTACTTTTTGTCTATTAATTTGTATTGACTATTAAGTCAATCAGATCGAATTCTGGAACTTTAGCTGTGACCGTTCTCAAGATATACTAAAACATATATTTACTTTGTATGGGAGGTACCACGCCCTCTTGTCCACTACCGCCCACTTTTTGTCTGATGATTTGTCTTACCTATAAATTTAGTTGGGCCAACTTTAGAGAATCTTTTTGTTACCATTTTGAAGATATAAACAAGCAAATATATACTTTGTACGGGCGTGGCACTGAGAAATTTGAATTTTTAAAATTTATTTAGCCTATAGTTCCTTCCAGACATACATAGGGATACTGTAAAATCAGTTAAGTTGTTTAGCTGTCCATAAGGCAAAAACAGACATACAAACCCACATTCATTTTTATATTGAAGATATGCTACAACAATCAAAATGTTTACCAAAAATTCGGGGAAAAACGCGTTTAGACAAAAATTACAATCGTTTAAAAATAAATATATCAGTGATTTATGCGGTATATTTTGGACAAACACAATTACTAATGAGGAGCAATCGAGCATAATTAAAGAAGAAACAATAAACATATAAATTGAAAGAAGAGAGTGGAAATGAATTTTCTATACCCTGAGAAATTCGATTACAAAGATGACTTTGTACAAATAAAATAAATTTTATAAAACCTGAAAAAGTTAACATTTTTGTTTGCAACTGTAAAGCATTTTTAAATTATAACAAAGATATTTAACTATTTTGATTATTTAATTAAATTTCTAACAATTTTAATAACCACTTTTAATGTTGAAAGAGTCAAACACAACAATTTTATTATTGAAAATGTATAAAATAACCCCAAAATAATTTTAATACATAATTATTTTAAACTTCTTTATTTTATTTTTTTTTTTTATTAAAATGGCTTTACTTTTTTTACCTTCCATTAGTTTAATGAAAGATGTATAAATTGTTTCAATTGGAAATATTTTACTTACAGACATTGACAGTAGGAAAGAAAATGAGAAAAGTCTTTGAAACTGAATATACAAATAAACTTAAAAAAATACTTTTACTAAAGCAATACTCATATACTTACGTTTACTATTATTTTTATTAAAAAATAAAAAATACAAAGTAGTTACACATTCAGTTTTTTACTGGTCTTATCTACTTCCACTCTTTAAATACGGCTTTATGGTATGCCATCATATAACGAATTGCGACATATTCCAGGCGGGAAAGAAACAAAAACGTACCATTTGAAGCATTTAGACCTTACTTTGTTTAACGAACGAAAAATGTATCAGAAATAGTCCTTCATTTTAACTTTCAATTCGACCCCAAACTCTTAATATACTCCAATAATACACACATGTATGTGTGTAGAAGTACTTTCATTCCATTTAAAAGAAGTTGTTTGCATTCGTTCGTTGGTTCAGCTCTTCTTCTCTTTTTATGTATTTCACTTTTCATGATATTCTTTCCTAAAGCTCGACAAAAAAGAAACAGAAATGAAATAAAGAGATGAAATGAAATGAGAATACATTTCTCGTTACGAAGAAGGCTTGTTTTTATTCTGGAAAAAACAAACAAATTTCATGCATCAACGCCGATGTCATACTTAAAGTTGCCTTTTTTCAGCGTTTTTCGACTTTGATTTGGAAAAACTGAAATAAAAAAACTCCATATCAATTTCATATAAAATATCAAATAAAAGAACTTCTTTTTCCCTCTGTTGGTATTTTCTTTTTCCTTTTTCAGACATATTTAAATATTTATTTAAGTGAATACTGTTGGATACTGTAAATAAAAATAAGCCGAAATAAATTCTTTCTAAAGTATTTCTTTTCAAAACCTTAAAGTTTCAGCATACGGCCTTGCAAATAAGTAAATGAATCTATTTCTTTGACACCTTTGATCACCTTAAAACCTTAAAAGTACCTATGCAGTTTAAGTTTTTTGTACCTCTCGGTAATTCTGACCATTGGACAATGTCTTGGCTTGACAGCCAGATCCAGAGAGGAAGCAATAGAAAATGGGCGTAATAACATATGTATGTGATCATACTGATTCGCTACGTAACGAGGCGAGATCTTCGTGTGTCGGAGAACTTAGATGTGTAAAGGCTATATATAAGTAGTGTCTTCGGTAAAGTAAGAGCTTTAGGTACTTCTTCTGGAAAAAGTACAAAAATTAATACCATTTCCATTCCAAGCTTAATAAAAATGATTACGAATTCAAGAAAAATTGCTACTTCCCGGAGACAAAGTAGTACCAGAAATCGTTCCAAACAGAACCAGATCTTTCCGATACTTACCATTATTTTAGGTTAGTTCGATAAGAGAATCCAGTCTCTCTATCTCCAATCACGAAGGCTTACACAAAATTTAGCACAAATTTGTCACAAAATTTAGCATATTATCTCCACTGAATGAGTTGAATCAATTTAGCCTTGAACAACGTTCGGATTTATTGGAAATTTATTCCCAAAACAAAGAAAATTGGTCGGAAATTGCACGAAAATATAATTTTTTCGGATGAAGCTTATTTTCATCTTGGAACGTACGTTAATAAATTTAAACCAGCGGTTATTTCGAATCTGGCAATACTTACGTCATTCTATTCTGTCACAAAATTCAACATATTAACTCCACTGAATTAGTTAAATCAATTTACCCTTGAGCAACATTAGAATTTATTGGATATTTATTTCCAAAACAAAGTCAATCGGTCGAAAATTGCCAAAAAAAAAATAAAAAAAATTTATTAAAAAAATTGCAAAAATTAAATTTTCAGGTGAAGCTCATTTTCATCTTGTTGGGCACGTTAATAAGCAAAATTGCCGTATTTGGGGTTAAAAAAACACAAACGTGATCTTACAGAAGCCAACGTACTCATTTAGAGTGACTATTTAACATGGCTTGTGGAGCGCTGGCATCATTGACCCATATTTCTTTGAAATTGAGGACGCCGCAACGGAGACACCTAACGCACCATGATAACCGTCTTTTTGTGCCCGCTCTTCATGGTATTGATGTGAACGATTTTTGGTTTCAACAAGATAATGCAACTTACCACACATCTCATGCCACTATCGATTTATTGCATCAAACGTTTAATGGCCGTTTAATTAGCCGAAATGGTGATGTCAGTTAGCCGCCAAGAAGCTGAGATTTGACACCATTGGACTATTTTCTGTGGGGCGCTGTTAAAGACAAGTATTATGCCGACAAATCAGAGACAATTGAGCATTAGAAGACCAACATTCGTGATGCCATTGCCGCGATACGACCCCATACACTCAAAAAAGTTCTCGAAAATTACTCCGATCGAATGGGGTACTGTGAGGCCAGCCGCGGCAGCCTAAGAATGAAATAATATTTCATTTCTAAGCGGAACAATTGTACTTCTCAACAAAAAAATAAATTTGGAAAACAATTTTAACCGTTTTTGATTTATCGCACTTTGAAATTTAAACTTTTAAATGGCCAGCCTTACATATAACGAAAAATCTGTTATCCTTCATCGTTAAGAAGCTCAGTCTCTAAAGAGTACTTTCTTAGTCCAAGTCATATGTATAAGAAGTCAATTGTTATATTCAGCATATCACTTCTATATAGCTGAACTTTTTTTTTCAGTTAATTATCCTCCGAATTTTATCAAAGGGTGCTTGTAGTTCTGTTGTATCAAGGGATATTTGTCACGTTTGACTGAAAAGCCACTACCATTACTTAATGGCAGTACGTTCTGTATTTTCGCGGTAGTTAAAAGGTTTTTTTACAGGCGCATCTGAATTTTAATTTGAAATTAAACAGAAACAAAATTAATGCAGTTAAATAAGCTTTTGTTCTGTTTGAAGTAATATTTCAAATCGTCAAATCGCAAGGTCTTAGAGGCCAAGAAAAAGTTCAATTTTTTTTCCAAGCATGTCCATCTTATAGTATTGTATGTTCACAAAGGACTTCGATTTACTTTGTTTGTTTTAGTTATTTATACGAATTACTTTGTTCTTATAGCACCTTTGTAATTAGTTTTGGTGATTCTTCTTCTTTGTCTTGTGGTTTTTATTTATTATTTTCTTAAATGCCAGTAAATTGTGTTTTAGAAATGGAAAAAAGTCAGAAAATTACATATATAAATAAAGCGTGGACAAAAGACAATAAAAATTAGAGATTACATTGAGGCTATTTTGAACTAAATTACTTACAAAAACTACAAAATTTTATACAAAGGCATTGCGCCGCTGTAGTATGGTAAGTAAGAGATCCGCCTACCAACCAGAAGGTCCTCGGTTCAACACCAGGCCAGACCATCTTAAAAAATGAAAAAGTTTTTTGACAGCGCAGTATCACCTCATAACATGAACTAGTTACTGGTTATAAGTATATTTACTACTATTGAAAACTTTTCTTATGCATTTGCCGCTCGGAGCCGGCGTTAATCAGTAGGTCACTTTCAATGAGTTTAAGACTAGAATCGGTGGAAGCTCATTGACTAAGAGTAGTACCCATGTTCCTTCATGAAATTTTATGCGAATTAATATATATAATATGTACCTACTAACTTTTAACACTATAAGAAACATAGAACTATGGAACTTGACAAAGCAAGAGCCCATACTGAAGCAGATAGGGCAAAAGAAGTGGAGGTGGATCGCTCATAGCTTAAGAAAAAATCTCCATAGTATTGCAAGAATGGCACTTGAGTGGAATTCTCAATGATCAAGAAACCGCGATCGTCTAATTTATACCTGGCAATGTAGAATTAACCAAAAACTAAGCTTTGGAGATGCTTTGTTGAAGCCACATTCTTCCAATAGGAGTAACGAAAAAAAAACATACAATTTTGTGAATTAATTTATAAATGACAGCAAGACAGCACAGTTGCATATTTTGGAGTATGGTACATTTCCAAGTATTTTATGACATCCTAAGCCTTGATATTTTTATTCCATCGCTATCCTTGTAATGAACATTTGGTCGTTCAGTCTCTATTTTCTATTTTTGTTTGTTTGTTTGTTTTGTTTTAGTATGGTTTCATCGTTAGTTAGATTCCATGGATCAATGTTGCTAATGTTGTTAGACTAGAACACCCTGCATATGTTTCTGAGGCACATTTTAATGACTACTTGTAGCTTTAGACAGAGGCCGAATGCAGCTCTCGCTTGAGTCTTTTACGTCTGTTTCTGCGCCGCTATTTGTTGTCACTGCACTGCCTAGATAACAGAAGCTTTCTACGTATTCCACTAGTTGTCCTTATGTTAACATTACTAATTCTCTTATAGCTTTAGTTTTCTAAACATTTATCTCAAATCTAACATTACTAGTTAATCTCTATAGGTCTTCCAATATGCTTGCATGTTGGCAATCTTGTGTAAGAGCGAACAAATATTATACGCAAAACAAAATCACACAAGTTGGCGTGCGAGACTCTATGATATAAAATGATCATCAAAATACTTATTCCAGACCTCTTTTACACACCGGTGTAAAAGGTTTTTGAAATGTTATACCAGTTTCGTTTATCTTCTGCTGTTGTTTTAGCTGTTCGTTTGTCTTATATGTTTTCTTTGCAGATATTGTCAATGACGACTGCCTCTTTTTGAATCCACCGGCCAGGCATTCATAACTCTTTGTGAAATTCCTGAGTCTGTCTGATCGTTTTTGCTATTAAATAGTTTGTAATAAATAATTCGAGGATTTTGTGATATGTAGGACATATACGAGTAGCTCTGTGATTTTTGGAAAAAAATTCAATAACAAAATTCTATAACGTAAACCATTCGCCGTAACGGCAGTTCCTATCTCGTTTCAAATAAAATAAAAAGCGACGATACCACATATGCATTATCAATTAAAAGTTGGGCAAATTTGAGGTTAGGAAGTAAGTTGGCTTAAAAACACATTTTTATGAATTAGTTTTATTCATACCAATATAAAATAGAGGAATATGATGTCGGGCAAATGTCCGCCTCTAGCACGTCGGCAGATGTCCGCTCTTTTTACAAAATTTTGAACCATATTTTGCAACGCAGCTTCGCTTATCTCGTCAATGCAACACCGAATTTCATCTTTCAGAGTGTCAGTTGTTTGTGGCGTGTTTACGTAAGACCGGTCTTTCATATGTCCCCAGACGAAATAATCCAGCGGCGTTAAATCATAAGGACGAGGCGGCCAATTGACATCGCCAAATCGAGAAATTATGCGACCGGGAGATTTCTCATACAATAAGTGAATTGTATGGCTGGCTGTGTAGTTTGTGGCGCTGTCTTGCTGAAACCAAAGGTCATTGATGTCAACATTAGCCAATTGTGGCCAGAAAAAATTGATTATCATGGTTTTGTAGCGCAGAGAATTCACGGTTCCGTGCTCGTTTTCGAAAAAATACTGGCCGATGATGCCGCCTTACCACAAACCGCACCATACGGTCACTTTCTGTGGATGCAATGGTTTTCCGAGAACTGTTTGTAGATTTTATGAGCCTCATATGCAACAATTTTGTTTGTTTACATAACCACCTAATTGAAAATGAGCCTCATCACTAAAGATGATTTTGTTGTTTTCTTCAGTTTTTCAAACAGTACATTTTCGCAATTAAAATTCTTTGTTCAAGAGTGTAGCGTTCCATAGTTTAAATTTTGCAATTAGCAATAGGTGTCAGCTGAATTCTTAAAATTTCATTATTTGACAACGAATTTACTTCCTAACCTCAAATTTGCCCACCCTGTATTTGTGGCGGATTGTTTTCACTCCATATTTGACAACTTTGCTTGTTCTCACAACCATTTAAGCAAAAGTTTCCATGTGTTGACGTAACTAAGTTTCTAAAAATGGCGAAAAATCTGTATCACCGTGAACCCTTCGACTTTATGTCATCCAGAGAATGTAGTAAGTGGTGTAAAATTGTATTCAAAATTAACTGAAAAGAAACGGTATAACAAAAACAGTTTAAAAAGATAGATAATGCAAAAAAAATCTTTACATATAGTAATCGATAGATAGCATGGTTGTGGGCCTTGCTTTCTAAATATATTTTTATCTATGACCTCTTAAAACTAAATTCAGTGTCTTTGCTGCAAAGCACCGATTAATCAAGCGTTTATTCAATTTTTCATTCCTTAAACAGTGGAATTTAACTCTCTGTCCGAACACCTTAATAAAGACTATTGTGATATCAGTTTCACAAGGAAAAGCAAAAAAATCCACCTAAATTTGGTCTAATTACTGCTGATTACCTGTGTTTGTACACACAAGGACTTTCGTTTATTGCTCGAGTATATGATATTGTATAATTAATGTCTTATACGATACAAAATGATAAATTTTCTTTAATTTAATAATTAATTACTTTTGCGATATTGGATATCCTTTAAGAATTTAATACTAAACTTTAGTTAAAGCCAATGTTATAACGAAAAAAAAATAAAACGAATTAAAGGCCAACAATATAAGAATGATTGCCAAAGAAAATACAGAACGGAAAAAAATGGAAAAGATAACAACATACGATGATTGAAATTGAAAAGGGAAGAAAATCCTTAAATACTCAACTGAAGATGATTAGAAAATAACTTCAAGAAAATGCTTGTACATGCAGCAATACAAAGTAGGTTTATAGAGATAGAAATAGGAAAAATAAATCAAGTAAAAGAAAAACAAATGCAATTTACAAGAACAGTAAAAGCTTTAGAAAAAGGACTTTTAATTTGCGTCCCTGAATGAATACTACAACTATTCCCTTTCTAGTAGGCAGTACTGCATTTGCCTATTGTTATATTATATTCTTAAATTCATTTGATGTATTGAATAGTGATTATATGTAAAAACAACAATAATAATAAAAAAAATATTTAAAAAAATATAAAAAAATAATAAAACAAAAATATGTTGAAGCTTCATTTCCTTGTGTTCTACAAAATGTTAAACAATAAAACGATTTCACTCACTCCAACTTACAAGTCGAATAAAACTAAAAGAAAATAAATTTCAACAAGCATCCTTATGAACTATATGAGGCTCCTACTCTGCAATTTAATATTTGAAATAATTATTTTATAGTTTAAACATGTTAAACAGTAAAGGGTGATCCACCATAATGCACTATGTTAATTGTGAGTTATACATTAAGGTCCAGTTTTTTACCCAACTTAATTTGACATTTCTTTGTTTCAGTGTTTGACAAATTCAACCATAGAGAGGTACATAATTGAGCAGCGCGTTAAGATTGTTGAAGACATTTCGTGTTTTTTGGTCAGCATAATCGACCAAATGTGTTCACAATCAGGACAATTGCGCGCAATTAGAAATGTGGAAGCACTTGTGCATGCTCGCCCAGTTCGTTTTGCGGAAAACATTGCTTGAATAAAAATTTTAATTTACACGCTTACAAGATTCAATTGCCTCAAGATTTGAAGCCTACTGGCCATTTCAAGCGTCGTCAATACGCCGAATATCATCCTCAGCGACGAAGCACACTTTCACCTTAGTGGATTGGAATCCACGAGTAATTGTTGAAAACCCGATGCATCCACAAAGAGTGATTGTTTGGTGCGGCTTATGGGCTGGTGGCGTCATCGGGCCGTTTTTTTTTTTTCAAATATGAGGTTGGCCAAGTAGTTAACGTGAATGGTGTTCCCTATCACAAGATGATAACGAACTCCTTGTGACCAGAATTTGAGGATATGGACCTGGATGATATGAGGTCCAACATAATGGTGCCACTTGCCACACAACCAACAAAACAATAGCCATTACGCGGGGAATTTAGTGGCCGTTTTATCTCATTTCGTAGCGATGCTATTTAGCATCTGCGATGATATGATTTGACGCCGTTGGAATTCTTTCTTTGAGCATATTTAAAAGAAAAAGCAAACGTCAATAAGCCAATAACAATTCAATGGCTACGATCATGTGATTTGACACCAAAGAATAATTCAGCAGATTAACGACATTGAACCTCAATTATGTCTCAGAGTCTTTGAAAATATGGACTAAAGCCGTGGCGAGCATTTGGCAGATATTTTATTTCACATATAATCGTCATCGATCATTCTATCATAATAGAAAATATTAAGATAATTCTTTGAAAACTTTTTGCTTTATTTACAATTAACATCGTGCGTTTTGGCTGTACCACCCTTTATGTTTACTCGAAACTTGGAATTACTTTGTTCGCCGTTTGAATTACTTATACGAAGTGCCCCGATTACATGGCAACTTTGTAATTCAATTCAATTGTTTTGCTTTTTTTTATTGTTTTGTTATTTACCGGTGAATTGTGTTTTAAAATTAAAAAAATTAAATAAAACAAATTAGAGTCAAAAACACCCGATAACAATTTATTTATTATTAATCCAAATGGTAATTGATACCAAATTAATGAAAATTTGAGTTATTCACTCATAAAATTTTATTATGTAATTCGGTTTAGAATTGGGGGGGTTAAATTATGGATGAGAAAGCGAATTACGAAAAATTGTTGTCGTGTGAACATGGCATTAGCCGATATTTATTTTAATTTGATTTAGCCTGGACGTTTTCGTATAATTGAATAATTTTACAAATATTAAGGATAAGAATCTAGTACGCTATGGATCGATCAAGTCAATTTTGGGCATCCAAGATTTAAGTAATTTTAGTTTGTAATTTTTTTTTTTTTTATAACAAGCAAAGTTGATTATGCAGTGATCTTCCAATAATCTGGGACACTTGCTTCCCGTCGATATCGATATCAGCGCCATATAAGAGCACATATAGCATATTATAACTGCCAGCCTCTCCCTTTCATTGACAAATTATAACTTAGGCATTTGAACGTCGCATAACTTGCAATTTTTTCAAATGCTTGAAGCCTCAAGCATGTGTCTGCGAAGTTCGTTCAGTTTATAGTCAAATAAGCAGTGACTTGAACTGTTGAATAACTTCACTATTAGTAACGGATCGTCCTAGTGAAAGACTCCATGACCAGGACAGAAAAAACTCATCAATTTTGATCCAATGTAAAGGCTTTCTTTAATTATTTTATTTACTCGGTGCATTCGGATTTATTAAGACAGACAATAAAAAATATTATTTTGAAGTTATGCGTCATAAATCATTGCAGAGGAAACGTTTCGAATTGTGATGCCGAAGCCATTATTATTACTGCCAGTGATTTTTCACAATTCTTAAAAGTCAGTAATTAATATTTAAGCATTAATATTTAAATATGTGTGATTTCGGATTTTTGACCACCACCGCTGTTCACTTTTTCGAGTATTGCTGGCCATATGCAATAAATAATGCGAATAATGTTCACTTCCAAGGGTTCAATTTTTGATGGTTTATCATAATGGTTTAGTATAAACCAATTAACAATCAAATCGTAAGTCAAATCATAACCTATAACCAAATTTTGATTTCAATAAGTCGTTTATTGCGGTCACCGTATAATAAGTCGTGCTATTATATTAAAACCACATCTCGTCCGGATCAATGGGACTCATACGATAAAATAAAAAATCATTAAAACAATCTCCATTGATAGTAACGCCAGCTCCGGCTTCATTTCTGAAGAAAAAACATGCAATCATGCAACCAGCGTGTAAACCACACTAAACGGTACATTTTTAAATCTAATAAATGCTACAGATTATGTTGTGGATTGGTTTCGCTCCATATAAGGCAATTTTGTTTATTAACAAAACCGGTAGCCAAAAATGAACCTCATCGCTGAACAGAGTTTGGGGCCATAAGTTGCGCAAATTGATGACTGATTTCCCAAATATATCTGAATAATTTGTTAGTGTTGTTCAAGCATCAATCTAGTCATGATGATATGCCGAAGTATATTGATCATAAATATTAAAAAGTGAGCGCAGTATGGCAATTTCTTAGACAGTTGACTTTTTTGACAGTTTGACTTTTTCGTAAGTTCTATTGGGCTGAAAAAATATTCTTTAGAAGGCCTTTTTTGGCTTTAATTGCTAAGCTGTCAACGACATTAGTATAAACACAAAATACTTTAACCAGATAGGATCGTGTAGGGTGTATGAAAATAAGAAAATATATCAGAGCCAAATGTAAAAAAATATAAGAGCACAGAAATGAAAATAAAAGTACTAAAGAATCAATAATGCTTCAAAGGATAACTAGGACACATTCGATATCCAGCTGTGGCTTCAAACCCCAAGTAGCTAAAGACATAAACACATGCACAGAAACGTACACTTATGTATGAATCCTTTTATTCTTGCAAAAGCTAACCACTAACAATCATACAAATAGACAGACAGTTTCATACAGCCTGGACTGGTAAGTAAACGACGACAAGGCAAACACAATCACAGAATTCTTTTTCTTTTTTTTAACTAAAATGTAATATTCTCGTAGAAGTACAGAAAGTAAAACCAGTATTACTTAATATCTAACAGTAATATTTGTTATAAACTATTTAGAAATATAGATTTTAAACATAGTCCCACCCTATTCTGTGTTTCACTTCGAAACCTAGGTGAGTAGGGTTATATTTCCATCGGTCTGCTTGAGTATGACAAAATTTTTTTGGTAATCGTTCAATGTTTGTATAACTTACTTACAAATGTGGTGCTACAACCGTCTGTCGCTCTTAGCCGAGTCCAAAAAAGCACGCCAGCAGTATCTATTCTGTGCTAACTACTGCCTGTTTGAGATTCCCAATGCCGTCAGGTTCAGCAACACTTGGTCTCTACAACGAAGATTTGGTTGACCTCTTCCCTGGCTTCTGCCTTGGCTTACCGTATCAAAGGCTTGCCTTGCTGGAGTTTCTTCATCCATAAGAGAGACGCGGTCAAGCCAGCGCAGCCACTGTATCTTAATGCGCTGCACTATATCCACGTTTCTGTACAGTATTTTCCTCTCGAACGCTCCTAAAATCTTTCTGTCGTTGTTTGTCATCGTCCCTGCTTCTGCTCCATATAGCAGGACAGGAACGATAAGCGTTTTGTATAGCGTGAGTTTGGTTGGCGAGAGAGTGGTCTGCTCCTCAATTATCTATTGGGCCGAAAGGAGCATCTGTTGGCAAGAGTAATGGTCCGTTTAATCTCCAAGCTGATGTCGTTCACGATGTTAATGCTGAGACTAAGGTAGACTAAGTCCTTCACTACTTCAAAACTCTGGCCGCCATGAGTGGCGCTCTGTCCAAGACGCCAGGACTCCTTAGTTGTTGACAAAGATACTTAGTCCTGTATTCATTCACCACGAAACCCGCTTTAGACGCTTCTCTCTAGACTGGAGTAAGTCAACGATATAGCCCGACAATGTTGATGTCGTCGGCGTATAACAGCAGCATGATGCCCTGGCGATTCAACCCGGCGGCACGGAAAATGTTCTTCAGTAAAAAGTTGAAGTAGTCACATGACACGACATGTTAAAATATCGTTTAGTTAGTACAAAACGACTCGAACAGGTCCTTCCCAATTCTGATGGAGCTTTCAATGACTCTCAACGTCAGACTGAAATGCCTCATAAGCTTAGATGGGACACCATATTCAGACTTAATGGTGTAGAGGCAATTCCCATCTGCACTGTAGAAAGAGGCTATAAGTCAACAAATAGGTGGTGTGTGTTAATACTCTTTTCAGGCATCTTCACCAAGGTTTAACGTATTGTAAAATTCTGGTCAATGGTGATTTAGTTGACGATGGGCTTCAGTTTCTCGCACAATATATTAATATTTGTATGCCGCTCTCTAAATGACCTAAGGCTTAAATTAACTTTTTTTTAAATCACACATTTTTAAAAGTTCTAATCAGTTGAATACGCATGTTAAATACTGTGGCTCATCATATATTGCGCAATCATAAGTTAAAACTTAAAAGAACAAATCATGTATCACTTATTACGTGTTACGCTATATTAAAAGAAATAATAGATTTATCATATCAATCTTGTATGCCAAATAATCATTAGAGAACGAACTCATTACTGCTACTGAAGCTTTACATGTGGTTCAAGAGGTTAGTTTACAGCGTTCTCTTTTATACGTTCAATGACTGATTCGATGTCTATTTGTGAAATCATTTACTACTACAATTACAACAGCAACAACAACAACAGTTGTAACGATTTTCATTTAATCGTTTTATATTGATAGATGAAGTCGATGTGGGACAAAATATAAGAATTTTGAAAGCAATAAAGGCAAAGAAACACAACATCAACGAATACTAACAAACAAATAGCCCACTACGAACCTACGGGTATTATTTACTGGCCCCTACTTGTACAACTGTTATCTGTTGTATGTAAGAGTGTTTGTAAGTTGTTGCTGCAATTTGCTGATGTTTTATTTTTATGTTTTTTTTGCTACTATTGTGCCTGCTGCTCTTGCTACTGCTGTTCCAATTCCTGCTGCTATTTTCGATTTCAATTTAGCTTTCTCTGTTATTTCTCAATAGCTGTGTGGGTGTGTGGGTGTGTGAGTGTGTATGTGTTAATATGTTTGATATATTTTCATTTATTCATTCATTTACTCAATCATTTTCATTTGTATGTATGTGTATGTTTAAGCACATACGTATGTATGCATGGGTTTATCCTTTTAACAAATACAAATCCAAATATAGGATAATGATGATGAGTTTTCAATGTTTTTGTTCTATACTACTACTTCTGGTTTATTTCTATTTTTCTATTTTTCTATTTTCTATCAACATTTGTAATGAATAGTACAATTAGTAGCTGATAATGATGTTGATGATAATGATGATGATATTAAAAAATAAATTTTTTAAATTGAGTTGAAAATAAAATTGTTTACTGTTTACTCTGGCATTAAGAGATTATTAATGAAAACATGAATGTAATGATTTAAGACATTCGAATGAGAGAGAATGTTAAATAAAAGGACATTAACCAAATGAGAATTTACAGAAATGAAAATTGAGATATTAATTTTCTAATGAAATTTACAATTTTATTAAGTCAATACTAAACTTGTGCAATAATTTAAAATTTCGATTAGTTAACTAACAAAGTATTGGTTCAATTGCATAATGGTGGTATGTAAAAAGCATACATGTCGCTCTTATAACATCTGGGTAATATTTTTCAAAAATATTTTTAAGTAAAAGTAAAAGTCAAAAGTCATTCAAATAAAAATTTAATCCCAGTAAATCTAAAATAAAATTTAGTTCATATCGAATAGACATTTTTGAAATTATCAGTTGATATAATCAGCTGGCTAATGCCATTTTTATTCGTAATTCAACCCCTAATTATGATGCGAATTACATAATTCCACATACAAAATTTTAAAACCAAATCACCGCAATATAAATAATCCAGTTTCAGTTACCCTGTGGATTATTAGAAAAAATAAATCTGATCTCTATCTCTAGTTGTCTACGCTAAATTTGTATATTTTCTCTTCCAACATTTTTTTCCATCTCTAAAACACAATTTACAAGAAAACATTAAAACAATTTAACAACAATTTTAAAATTTTTTTTGCTTTTTTTTGCCACATTAATAGTTTGGGGTTTTATTTTTCTAAATCTAATCCTTAATATCTCATGTGAAATCCCATTAAAAGTGCAGTTAAAAAGCATAAATAAATACTTGGATTTAAAAGCAATCAGTATAAATATATTCGTTTTCCTATTTGTTTAAAAGTAAAAAATGATGGTCTATTAACCTGCCCCCAAAAGCAGAAATGATATTCGCGATAGTTTTCAAATAGTTCTCTCCCTATATAGAGAATAAATATTGGATTTTTTCATATTATTTTTTTATATCATATTATAAATATAATATTTACTTAAATAAACAACAAATCACTAAAAACTATGGTATGTGAGGTACTAGTACAGTGTATGTGAGAAATGCAAAAAAGGATTGCCAAAGTCTAAACAGAAAGTCCTCTGTTACAAGAAACATTCAAAGTGCAATTTAGTGTAATACTCTTTGTGTGTAGTATTCACACCTTACTTAAGAATTAAAGACTATCAGAACATCTACTGCATTATTGTACAGCCATTTTTGTAGCCTAAAAAGTGTCTTCCATTTTATTTCCTGGAATTCCCACGTTCCAGTACATCGCAGAAAATGACGATATTGTTCTTGTCTAGCTGGTTCAATTTACCTAGATAATCCCATACTAGTATTGAAAGAAATTAAAAACGGGTAAGTGGTCATATGGCAGCTTGACTATCAGATGTTTCCTGTCCGAATTGTGCAATGGCGTGAATTTTCCCTTGAAAAGTTCTGGCTAGTTTCCTTATAGCTCCGAATGTTCCGCACGTAGAGTATGTAGCCTCCAAAATGATGCATTTATTAGTGTCACTTAACCTTTCCTTGTAAAGGTGGAAACCTTGAATAGGTTCCAGATGTCAGTGGATATATCGATTTTTACCGCCTAAAATCTTCTCCTAGCTCACTGTAGATGTCTACTCAACTACCATTTGAAGAATTGCGTAGCTAGGTGCAGGACATATAATCTTTCTTTAAAACCCGATCAGCCTTTCCTTTTCTTATTTGCTCCTCCATTCTCAATTTGCAATATCTTTCTGGTGTAACTGAATACATTCACTTAGTTGGTCCCGGTTTTAATGTTCCTTAACAATTGTTTCCAGTGCATCTTGTATGCTTCAAGCCTGTGGCATGAAAACATAACTTGCCTTGTAGCATTTCTGAAATCATAAAGCTTCGTGGTTCTGTTCAAAGGAGAGTCAATGAGAAAGCCGGGATGTTGGACATTATCATGATTAATTTATCTCGCACAATCCTGCTACAGTTTCCATTACTCTATTTCTCACCAATATGTGCAGTGAAATTATATTCAAAAGTATTCATTGTAGCTAAGGCAGAGGTTCTCTGTGCCCTAGTTATGCCAGTGCAAGCTAATCTCTTTCTTGGTTCTCCACAAGCTTCTCCATTCCGACCATAAAATGGCCACATATGACACAATTGTATTGACTGTTATGGTATACATCCAGTACAGTATTCACTATTAGTATCCCCAAGATTTTATCACAAGGGCATGTCAGACTTTTTCTGAAATGTTTTCCACATGAGTCTTCCATCTTAGTTTACTATCTAGTATTATTCCAATATATTTTACTTCTTTTTTCTGTAGTGGGTGGAGTAACGCAAAATTTGTATCTCCATTTAAGGAATTTCCTCCTCCTAATATGCAATCCTGTTGACCTACGTCATCAAAGGGTGTTTTAGAATTTAGACTATTGCTATCAGAACAATGTCGTCTGCAAAGTCTTGGTAGTCAAACCTTGCCGCAGAATCTTTCGCTTACATTTTTCCAAAAACCAAATTCCAAACCCCTTCATGTGGGCCTCTAGTTGTGCTGTGACTTATAGCCTTTCTCTTACATTAGTCTCAGCAGATCTGCCACCCGCTCCCCGTCTTATCATTACCCTTTCTATCACTTCGTGGGAAATATTGTCAAACGCCACTTTTTATCAAGGAAACTATCTACAGCAATTTCCTCGTTATCTAAGCTTATATGATTGTCCACAAATTTTTCTTCGTTTGCCTTTTATGCTCACATAAATAACTGGTGATTTTTTTTATTATAGCTTTTTCAGTGCATAAAAAGATTCGTGACATGTGGCAATGTGGAAAATGTTCATTAAGGTTTGCCAATTCACCATGAATAGACTAAGAAACGAACAACGCTTGCATATCATTGAACTTTATTATCAAAGCTCGTGCTGTGTGGGAATGGTGTTTCGTAAGTAAAATTAACTTTTGCAATGCAAGTCAGTTTTGGCTCAATTAATACGTCAACAAATAGAATTGCCGAATTTGGTGTGAAGAAAATCGCAATGAACGAAGGTACTGCGCGTTGGTTATCGACTTTTTTTGGCCAAAATGGAAGAAGTACAAGGAATGGGAGGTTAACATGTAGTTTCCACAAAAATTATGCCACATGCCAGGCAACCTATTGCAAGGCAATTTTGGTAAGTAATCTCAGATTCTGGAGCAGCCCATTGGCCGCCAAGATCATGCGATTTGACCCCACAAAGCTATTTTCTGGGGGAAGACATGAAGCCCCTTGTGTACAGTGACAAGTCGGCATTCATTCATTTATCGCCACAAATTAATATTTCGTTTCCTTGCAAATTTTCTGTTTTTCTTTTTTTTTCAATGTTCAAAACCCAATTTCCAAAAATCACCATTTGTATTGTTAAGTTTTAACCTTTTTAAAACGTTTGAGTTCTTTTTAATTGCGTCAAAATAAAATAAACATCCGGTTGTTGTTCTTTTACAGTTTTTATTTCCTTACCTTACAGTATACAACTATAACTATACAGTTTCTAACTTATTTATCTTGCACTTAATATTGGTTTTACTTTTTTCATTATTTACACTTTTATTTACGCCTAAGCACTATTTTACTTTATGACTGCAAAACGATAACTATATCGACATAGCCAAAGCATCCTCCTTATTTACCTAATTGCTTACAGTTTGAAAAGTTCCGGAAAAGCCTCAAATACTCTCAAATCCTCTATTTAATGTCAGTTAATTTTAAATATGTAAGATTGTGTTACCCAAAGATTCACAACCTTGACACAAACCAATAGACTAAAATCCCACAATACAGTCCCTGATATGGTGTATTTTCTTTTTAGGCATTTTTTTATTTTCGTAACAATATGATATTGATGACATTAAAATTCATTGTAATTTAAACTATAAGCGTCAATAAAAAGCCTGATATCCCTTGTTTTTATTAACGTTTAAAAAGCAAACCGCTAATATATAATCTAGTTTTCTAATTCCAAAGATACACATCTGTAAAAATTCACTCTGTATTAAATACTTCAAATCAAAATTCTGTGGCAATCTTTATTAACAATCAAATAGAAAAGTATATCCAATATATGAATATTTACAACAAATAGTTGGCTATATGCCGATCAAATAAATGTACAGGATACACAAACCTATATATTTTATACATATGTATGTACGTAAACACTGGTTGATTGATAGACAATCTCTGACATGATATCGAAATATAAATATAAACTAAAATAAAAAATAAAATAATAAAAAATTTAAAAAATATTTAAAATAAATAAAAAACATAACAAGCACACAATACATACGTATGTAAATAAAATTAAAAAACTAACAATAAATGTATAAACAAAAGAATGACTCTGAGTGAATGAATGAGTTGGATAAAGTGAAGTACTTATTTAGTTGCAGTTAGGCAACCACGCCTAAAGCGGCATCAATCATGGAATTGATAGAGCAAAATATCACAGCAATAATATATACGGAAAAATCTAAAAAAAAGAAATCATAAAAAAAAAATTATAAAAAAAGAACCATTTTTATAAAAGGTTTGACAAATATCTAGATAGACTTAATAGGCCTACAGTGTTGGACACATATATTAGTTACTCAATAGATTTAATTTTCAAATAGGCTAGTATTTCGACTTGATGTAAAACAGATAGTATGCCTAATTTATTTTTATTCAGTATTAAGTAAAACATAAGAAACTTACGATCAACTATATATTTTTAATTTTTTTGTTTTAATAATTTTATACACATGTTGGGCAAAAATATTCGTTTTAAACGCATTAATAAAATAAAACTAAAGAAAATTCCTTATTAGTACTTAGTTTTTGTTTAATAACGTCTAAAAAAGGTTTGGCATCGAATACACTAATTTGCGTGTAATATCTTCTGTCATTTTCTCCCATTCTTTCATAAGAATATTCTTAAGCTCGCTTTGAGATGAAATGTGGTGTTTCCGTATTTTCCTATCCAAAAATATCAAACATATGTTCTATGGGGCTTAAGTCCGGTGACAGTGGAGGTGTTTTCATGGTGTGAGGGGTATTATACAGTATCTAATGTTTCACAATTTCACCGCATACTTGGGATCGTTATCCTGGTGAAAGTAATAGCTACCACTTAGATTAGGTTTTTCAGTTTCTTTTTTCATAATACCATCGATAAATACCAATTCTCCAACACCTCTGGCAGCCAAACACCCCCACACCATAACTGAATCACCACAATGTTTTACGGTGCTTTGAATATGATCTTGTTTCATTTTTGTTCCCTCTTTTCCCCAAACAGAAACACGTCCATCAGACTTGCAAATATTAAATTTACTTCAATCTGACCATATAACAGCATCCCAAAGATCGATTTCTTTATTTATATACTCATTTGCAAAACTTAATCGTTTTTCTTACTCGGTCACTATAACCAGCATTATGGAGCATTCTGCTGAGAGTTAGAGAGTGAATTTCCTTTCCAGTCAACACTTTTAATTCAGCAGCGATTTTGGAAGATGTTGCCTTTGGATTTTTCTTGACTGTTTGAATAACTTTGTGATTTTCTTTTGGCGTAATCTTTCTTGGACGACTATCTCTACTCTTATTTTGATAGTTTTCGCCGCCGTTAAATCTCGATATAATTCTGGTGCTTGTAGATTTTAATAGCTTTTTATTAATTTCTCAAATTTAAAATAAATTTTCGCTTTTCCACAGTACTTTCTTAATCTTTTCTTCCCGTATTGACATTTTAATAAAACAAATTTTGCGAAAACGATTTTTTTTCTAGAGCTCGTATGAAAGTAATGCGAAATTTCTAAAGTCTTTATTTCAAAATGCCAAAATTTTGAGATTGCCACGTTTATTTTTCACTAATTAAAGAAATATTGCAAAATGAACTAATTTCTTTGTCCAGGCAAAAATATAGTGGTTATTTTGAAAATCAATTAAAAACCGAGCCGATGTTAATTTTGTGTTTTTGTGATAAAAGTCTATTAACTAAATTTAAGAATAGGAGAAAATTAAATATAAAATATTATCAGTTTTATTTGCTAAATAGCATGAAATTATCGAACAAGGAATATTTATGTCCACCACTGTATGTACGTCTGTCCATAATATGTAATAAAATTTTTATATACGCAAATGTAACAGACAAAAAAAAATCTTAAATCAAATTTGGAAAAATTGGTATTTAATTGAAATCGTATGGAAGATCTCTTGTTAAAAAAAATATATTTTCTTGTTCATTTGGATATGATATGAAAAAGGCAACAAAATAAGTAAAAACAAGAATCAAGAATTTTAAAGTAATTTGTAGCCATTGCAACAGAACAATCGAAACACACAAAAACACATTAAAAATTAGACACACAGCCCATACTTATGTATTAAAAAAAAATCTTTGTTTAAATAATATAGAAAAGAAAAAGAACTACACTATTTATGGTCGTGGGATTCCTCAATCGGCCAATCTCTATTAAGGCTGGCATTAGAAAAAATTGTGTTCCCTCTCCTACGGCTTCATAACATTATTCTCGACTACATGTACCAATTCATTACTAACTAATATATATTAGACTAACGGTTTGGCTAGAAAAGACGAACATTTTAAATCTAAAATAAGAGCAGATTATCAAATATTCAGATTCATCAATGACTTTTGGTCAAGAACAAAAACGGTTTTGAAAACATTTTCGAAAAGTTTAATAGGAATACAATAAATCACTCCTAGACAAAAATGGATGACGGAGCTGGTATATGATGATTTCAATATGCACAGAAAAATCAAGGAAATATCTGGACTCGGTTTGAAAAAACATCGCCTACCCTAGTCAACTCACAAAACAATATTTTTATAGACTCTGATGAAATAAAAATGGTTTGGAAAGATTATATCGAATCCCTTTTTGCTGACTATAACAGGTCGGTGAACATTATGTCAGCCGACATTCAGCTAACAGGTTTTCCAATCACAAAATCCGAAATATCACGAGCCATGAGGATATCAAAAGACAATAAAGCCGGACCAGATGAAATCTCTACTGAACTTATTGAATTAATTAATGACAAAAACCCGACGACCTGTATTCTGGCATATTTCCCGATTAATGGTTAATATCTAGCTTTATTGCTATCCCAAAGAAAGTAGGCGCAAAAGCATGTAACGATTGCAGACTTATAGTGAGCCACGCACAAAAAATTTGCTTGAAAATTCTTCACATTCGTATAGAGAGCATTTGTGAAAAAAATATGGGAAATAAACAATTTGGATTTAAAGAAGGAACTGGAACTCGAGAAGCATTGTTCAACATTCAAGTCTTAGTTCAAAAATTCAGAGATGTCATGTATATACATGTGTTTCATTGACCATGAAAAGTCATTTGACAAAGTGCAACACGATTAGTTAATGGAAGTACTAAACCGCATGAACAAAGAAGAAAAGGTGAATCACTGCATTAAGAACTTATACTGGAATCAAAGTACCCATGTGAAATATAAGGATGGAATGACCCGCAATATTTTCATAAAATGTGGAGTGAGACAGGGTTGCATTTTATCTCCCTTTTTAATATCTGTGCTGAAACAATATTTTCGGAAGCACTTGATTCAGTTGAAAGAGGTGTAAAGGTTAACGGTATATACACTAACAACATACGATATGCAGATAATACCACTCTAATGTCTGACAATATTGAAGATCTTCAATACTTAATTGATAAGGTTGTTCAGTTCACCAAAAATTTAAACTTAAAAATCAACCCCTTGAAAACAAAATTCATGATTGTTAGAAGAAAAAATACCCCATATGAAGGTGCCTCAATAGCTGTTGAAAACACTGCTGTTGAAAGAGTCTCAAGTTACAAGTATTTAGGTAGTTGGTTAACTAATGACTGGACATCTGACAAAGAAATAAAATCTCGTATTGTAACAGCTCGATGTTGCTTTAACAAGACGAATAAAATTCTTACCTATTGAGAATTAAGCATTAATTTAAGATTATGTATCATTAAATGCTACGTCTGGTCCGTTCTCTTGTATGGCTGTGAAACATGGACACACTGAAAGTAGTTCATTTGAACAGAATGGAAGCTTTTGAGATGTGGATATATAGGAGACTTTTAAAAATACCTTGTGTAGACCACATAACAAATAATGAAGTTTTCTACCGCATGCGGACAGACGGAAAACTTCTTGATACGGTTAAATGACGAAAAGCTGCTTATTTTAGTACTGAAGACCAACGTTGAAGGTAAAATCGGAGGCCGAAGATGAATTGGATGCAAACAAATCTCTTGGTTGAGAAACATTCGTCAATAGACTGGGTTAAAGATAGCGAGTAAGCTGAAACATCTCACAGCAAATAGAGAGGAATATTTCAATTTAATTAAACAAATTGTATGAAATGGAATGGAAAAACTTATATTGCTTTTCTATTACAAAAAAAGTAAGAATGCGTCGCAGACTGCTGAAAAAGTTTGCGAAGATTTTGAAAACGATGCTCTAACTAGAAAAAAAGCAGCGAAATGGTTTTCTTGTTTTCAATTAATCACCAAACAGTTATCATCCATTTGAAAAAAGCTGCATACACAAAAAAGCTCGACGTTTGGATGCAAGAATATGAATTAACAGAAAAAAAGGATGGACCGGGTTTTCATTCATTTCGTATAATTACGGGCGGTGAAAAGTCAATCACGTATGAAAAATCATGGACGAAGCAAAGTAAAGCATTGCAGATGGTGACAAGGCCAAGATTGACACCATCAAAAGTAATGCTGTGTTTCTGGTGGGATTAGAAGAAAAATTATGGTCAAAGGATTGTTTCTGAACTCCACTGTCAACAATTAATGAGATTGAAAAATTGATTAACAGAAAAGGTTTTGTGTTCCATCATGACAATACCAGGACTACACACGTTTTAATGTCCCGACATAAACTGGGAGAGCTTGGCTGTATCCACCATAAAGCCGCCTTTGCACTTTCAGATTACCATTTGTCTCGATCACTGCGGAACTATCTCAATGGTGTAGACTTAAATTCTGCAGTGGCCAACAAAACGCAAATGGATCAGTTGTTCGGTCAGAAAACCCAGAATACTTGCTTTACCCCAAAAATAACAAAAGCTTATCGATTAAAATGGCATATATATTTGCTTTAATAAAGTTTTTGTCAAATATAAGAAAGATGTGTTTAATTTTAGATCAAATTTGGAATCGAACTTTTTTGAACACCAATAGTGTATAAGGTGGGCAATTTAAAAGTTTACATTTGCCGGTAACAAATATGGCTTGGTCGTCCTCTTCTTTTGTTGTTCCCATTATTGATAGTTTCTCAGGGTGTTTTGACAAAAAATACATAAGAAAAAAATAAATTTATATATGTAAGTAGATTTCAAGTAGGTCTCTCTTTTATAAATTATTTCTTGAAAGCAGAGTAGGGATATGGCAAACTAATTAACTTTAAAATTCCCTTATGATTAAATTGACTTTAGAAATATTTTTATTTTCCATGCCTTCTTACCATATATACGAGTACCATTGTAACATTATTAATTTAGCGAAAAATTTTTTTTATTTAATTTATTTCATTTGTATAATACACTTACAACCAATTATATTAATATTCTTCATATAAAATATTAAATGAAAATATATATGTATATTCTTTATTTAACATACATATATACAAATTTAAATATCTATTTGATTTTCTATTAAAACCATATACTTTACTGTTTTGATTTTTAATAAACACAAAACACTTTTTATTGATTTATCAGGTAATAAATATTCGTTGAATTTAAGCTTTTTTCACTTTTGTTTGATGTAAATTTAAAAAGTGTATATACATTACCAAATAATCATTTTAATACACTGCACTGTGGGGCAGAATTACACCATTTATGGAATCAGTTAAACCGCTGAGTTTATAAAATATTGGTATCATTGGAAAGGTATTGGTATTATGAATCAATCAAAAAATATATAAAGAAAAATATAAAGTTAAAAAGTAATTTTGTTGTATTTATTAAAACCATCAAGCTAATTGCAAGTAATCATAAATATTTCGAAGGTTACAATACACATTTATCAATTCAAGGATATATTTGTATTTATTTACTGTCACTTTCTGTTTCATCAGTATCCTCTTGCGCCACTGCTTGCGTTGGAATCCACCCTATTTTTTTTATTTATTTATTTATGGATTACATTTCCTTACAGACTAAAGTAAAAAAAGCAAGTATAGAAAATTCAAAAACATTAATTCATATATAAATAATTTTTCTCTTTACAACTTCAATAGAATCACAGAAATCATTTAGGTGATAAAAATTATTAAATTTCAAGCATATCTGACGAAAGGAGTCGTTATTCGCATAGACTGATCGATAATACTTCAAGGTTAATAGTTGAAAGTTGCGGGTTGGTCTAGTAGGAACATTGAGCATTATACGACTTAATAGGAACTCTGAATCAATGTTACCTTGAATTAAACTCCACAGAAAGGAAATACTCAGCATAGTTCGCCGGCTTTTCAAAGTAGGTAATTTAATAAGTGCGAGCCTGCTTTCATATGCAGGAAGTACATACGAGTTCCATCCAAGTCCTCTGAAGCAGATCAGATGATGAAATGAACAGACATTTTACTTCCAGCACTGCGCCAACATTTGCTTTGCCTTGGGAATCTTACGAGTTGCCGCGACCATCGGTTCTTAATGTATTAAAGGAAAATTAAAGATATCTTCTAAATTATCAATCCTACTATGTTTTCTTGCGTTATGCTCTCAAACGTTTTTAAATATTTTAGTAATAAAGTTCTGCGCTTCTTCAGACAAAGAAACAATATGTAATTTTGAACTACTTCCCAACTGTAAATCAACAATTCGCGTAGCGTTGGCGACATCCAATAACACTGATAATTTTTTACGAACGTTTTACATACAATCAGGGAAAATAGTGTACATACATCCTTTGATTTAAGGGTTTAAGAGAGTTTGTGAAGAAAATTTAAAAAATATTCACATTAATAATCAAGTCATTAATAAATAAGTTTATTTAAAAAATAAGAAAGTAATTATTTTACATAATAAAAACAACAATAAACAAAATTTAAAAATTCATACAGCTTCAAAAATATTTATTATTATTTAAAAATTTTATATAAAAAAATAAAAATTTTACTTTTAATGTTTGGTTGATCAAATTAGCGCTTGAAGACGACCAAACTTTCTGTAATAGGAGTGTTATTTCAGCCCATGCACGAATAAGGTTAGTTTTTAATTTTTTACGGTTACTGATGTCATATTTTCGTAAATAGATCCCATATGGGATATAATGGGTTGAAGTTTGGTTACTGTGGTCATGAACTTAGCTATTTTGTACCATAGTAAAGAAGCCAGTCTCGAAAAAGGTGCGAAGTATGCTTAGGGCCGTTATATTACTTGAAAATTCGTTGGCATCCCAGACCCAAGCTATAAAAGATGCCTCAGAATTTGTTCCAATATGATTTTATAATAACAGCGCTCAATATTACCATCGAATATGGCCAAGCGAAGCACAATATTATTTGGATCATGTGCAATGTTTGGTTTTCTCCAAACTTTTTCCGAAAATATTATAATTAATTTTGTCACTAAATATAACACGATTAAAAAATCCATACCCTTGTCTACATGTACTTTACCAAACTCGAGACGAAGTACACGATTCTTTACTAAAATTAGTGGCTTATTACGTGCTGTTCTGTAAAACTTTTGTTATTGTTCGTGGAACAACAGTTTAATTGAAACATTTTTCGATGTGCTCCGCCAATTTTGGGACGCTTATTGTCGGATTCTGATGGACTATTATCTCGAATGTTTCTTAGGTCTGCTAGATGTAGCTTATCTTCCGTTGTTGCCATAATTTCTAATGATCGTCTGTAGAGTAGCACGACTGAATTTTGTTGTCTTAGCAATTTTTTCATATGATTTATTTTCCTTTTGTAGATTTACTACCATATTTTAAACTGAAACGATTTTCGATTTGCCATTTTGGAGGATAAATATTTAAATAATATTGTTACGAAAATCAAAATGCTGTAGACAAAATTCACCACATCAGTGTCAAAGCTTAGTAACTGCCATAATTACCTGTACTAATTAAGAGTGCTACTCCCTTAAACATGCGGATGATAGTTTAAGGGAGTAGCCACTTCGATTTTTTTCTTTTTTTTGTGCTTATAATTTTAGTCCATTTGAATTAACGTAGATAAATCGAAAATTCGTGTCTGTACTAGATCATTCGAAACTAATAATGAAATACTATAAAAAGATGGCACATTGCGGTTAGTTAGTGATAATTTGGTTGTCAATAAGTAAAGTCGCGTTCAGGCGTAATTAAAAAGTGGGTATAAGCGAATTTGATGTATTAAGACATAGTGTATAGAAGTTATAGTGGAATAAAGTCGTTTAATTTTATTTTAACGCTATTCAAACCAACTCAAACGTTTTAAAAAGGTTAAAACGTAACAATATCTTCTTTTATTCTCACTTTATCTACTTCAACAATTGTAATTCTCGTAAATTTGAATAAATTAACAAAGTCAACTATTATTTCGATTTCTTTGTTTTTATATTTCTAGTTACACGTTGTATGTAGACTTTTTCCTGCTAGTTATTATGTTTTTCCCTAATAACTTCTGAGTTTTTTCATATAATTTTTTTCTTCAGACAATTTTAAGTATAAATACCTTAAACATTAGTATAACAACTTTTTGAAATTTTACCACTAATTCTCTAAAACTTCAAAATCGCAGGGTATATGTAGACTTTTTTCCTTGACTGTATATATACATATATATATATATATATATATATATATATATATATATATATATATATATATATATATATATATATATATATTTATTTATATGGTCATCATTAACCCTAAATATTTTAGTTGAAATTTCATACTGCCTAACAACTGCTCTGGAAGTTCATTCATCATTGTAATTATCATTATCAGGCTTTGTCTGATCAATATGTAGTCTGAACGTTTTTTAAACTCTTTTTGAATTATCTTCTAGCAATTGCTTGAGAAACACACCGATATTCCTCAAGGCTGCTTAAACGAAATATATAACAATTAAAAGGTCTGTTTTTCTTCTTTCCAAATCCGCTGAAAAACTTAATATTGGATAATATTCGAATAATTTATAAGCTCATAAGTTCATGAATGTATGAAAACCGCTTTTTAATAAGCATCTCTAATTTTAGATGCGTTTCAAAAATTTCAAAAACAGATTCTTATTGTACTCGATAGCGCCTATCAGAAAAATAACATCACATCGCATAAAACAAAAAAATAAATAATAAAGCAGATTTGAAAGTTAAAAAAAGTGCTCTGGTGGACAGCGTTGAGCATAACGAAATTACTATAGCTGGAAACTACACACCTTGGATTAAATAACCCATATAAAAATACGCTTGCGAACCCTTGTCGGAGAAAGTTCCAAGCCTTGAAAAATTAAATTTTGATTTTTTTGATAAAAAAAATTTCGATTTTTTAAATTGGTTCTCAAGCCGTCGTATTATTTGAATTCATGAAGTTTAAATTTGCGTTAGTATAATAAAACATATATATGTTTAAACAAAATAATAATAATAATAAAATTGATGGCATTCATATTTTATAACCGTTCAAAGTTGGGGGCATAAAAGCTAAATTTTATAAATATTTTTTTTTTTTAGTTTAAAATTTGTACTTTTAAGGCCCGCCATTCGTCGAACGCGAAATAATTAAAAAAAAAAAAATTAAATACAGTTTAACTAAGAAAAGTGTAAGCTAATAAATACCATACAAATTTATCCTTAATTCTCATTTTTTAAAACGAATTTTTTTCAAAAATTATTTCGTGCTACCCCAACGTGCACTCTATAGATGTTGATAAATTGTTTAGATTGATTTTATGACATACGAGTATTTATTTTATAATGGTTGGATTAAACAGTACTAATAGTTCTATTTGCTTGCTTTGTAATATATTGTATCATAAATGCAACATCATCATTTAGGAATTATTAAAAAATTAGTTTTTTTTTTTTTTTTTTTGTTTGGCAATATAAAAGAGAACAAATAACAATTTGTCTGGAGTTTTTTTAGTGGAAAATTTATGAAAATAAAAAACTTACTCCTAAGAGTTGAATTAATATGTGATGTAATATAATTTTGAAGCTTACTGTATTTGGTTGGTTCAGTTAGCCCACAAGCTTGGGGGTACGATTAACACTTCCTTGCTACTTATGGCGTTGACTGACGAGTTTAACCCTAGAATGATAACGTACGTCTATTAGCCGTATACCTTTTTAATTTTTTACTACATCTTTGTCGTTTATTATGAGAATAAGTTGCTCGGAATTCTCAGTCATTGTTATTAGCTTGCTAGTGGTATTGTTTTTGTGGAATAAACTGATTTTATTTCAGAGAACCACCAAAACCATACGTCTTGGAGATGGATTTTGGACTAAAATAAAAAAATTTAAGTAAATGTAATAAAACAAAAACAGTTTGAAATTTTTCTAACTTAACTTTTTTGTTATGAAGTATAATTGCTTCTATTAGAAACGCAATATTATTTCATTCATATGGCTACCGCGGCTGGCCTCACAGTACCCAGTCTTATTTTCGAGATCTCTTTCGAATGTATGGGATCTTGACAATGTCTTCACGCGTGTTGACCTTCAAATGCTCAGTTCTATCTGGTTTGTCGGCATAACACTTGTCTTTAACGGCGCCCCACAGAAAATAGTCCAACGATGTCGAATCGCAGCTTCTTGGCAGCCAACTGACATCACTTTGACAACGTCAAACGTTTGACGCAATAACTCGATTGTGGAATGAGATGAGTGGCAAGTTGCACCATCCTATTGAAACCAAATATTGTTCACATCAATACCATGCAGAGTGGGCACAAAAAAATCTGTTACCATGGTGCGATAGGTGTCTCGATTGACCGTAATGGTTACGCCGTCCGCATTATTAAAGAAATATGAGTCAATGATGCCTCCGCTCCACAAGTCACACTAATCAGTCACTCGTAATGGGTGCATTGACTTCTGTAAGGCCACGTTTGGGTTTTCTGAGCCCCAAATAGGGGAATTTCACTTATTAACGTACCCATCAAAATGAAAATGAGCATCATCCGAAAATTTATTTTTTTCAATTTCCGACCAATTATCTTCGTTTTGGAAATAAATTTCTAATAAATTCCAACGTTGCTAAAGTGTAAATCGATTCATTTCGTTCAGTGGTGATAATATACTGATATAACCGCTGGTTCAAACTTATATTGGATAATATTGAATATTGACCCGCCCGATACATGCCATTCAAGCAATTTTTTTCTTTTTTATGTTTTCCTTCTTCTAATAGTTTACGAGGTGGTGCCAAATTTTGTTAAAAAATCATTTTGAATTATAGTTGAAGACTTAAAGTTACTTTTGTAGGTCTAGCAGACTGCGTAATACTCTTGTATGTCCCATGGGATTGAGTACGTTGTACACCATCTTATTGCAGCAGTTTATTAGGATACCAAAGTTACAAACGACAATTCCTCTCAAGCTTATTTGATGAATAACTCCACGCTATGCCTTTGTGTACCGTTTACCTTGACCCATTTATATTTATTGTTTGATGGTTCTTATTAAAACTTTAGAAATTAAATATTCACAAAATTTACCAATTTAAGATTTTAAACTAAAAATTAGTGCAGAATATCAAAATTTTTAAAATGTGCTAAATTACTGTCCAGTGTAGGCAGTACTGCTAGATAAAAAGTATAGAATTGCCGAAAATTAAGGAAAAAATCGTCAAAATCGTCGAAGCGGTTCATTAAAATCGTCAAAAAATCGTCAGAAAAAATAAATAAAAATTGCACAATTGGTGTCGTATTTTTTGACCACCTAAAAAAATATAGGTATGAACCTCGGTATGAAACCATAGAACATACAGCCACTGATAAAACTGAAGCAAGGTGTCGTATTACAACGTCGATTGTTTTGTGAGTAGGCCTAAGAAAAATTAGATGATGATCCATTTTTCTATCGAAAAATTCTCTTTAACGACGCGGCTAATTTTTTGCCTAATGACTACATCAAAGGAACTGCTGAATTTGATGTGAAAAGCTGCTAATAAACCCTTAAATATGCACTAACTGGTGCAGTTTGTAGGCCGTCGGCATCATTGGACTGCACTTTTTCAAGAACGATAAAAATCACAAAGTTACAGTACCGTTGGATTTCTTGGTCCAAAATTTAAAAATTGGACTTGGTTGACATGTGGTTTTAAGAAGATGGTGCCACATGTCACACAACACGTGATATAATGAATCTATTAAAAAGCTAATTTAATGAGTAATTAATCTCACGTTTGGGACCAGGACTACGCTAAACATTTTTTGTGAAGTCTCTCCTGTACACGGATAAGCCTCTCACAATTCAAATCCTGTAAGACAACATGACATCTGCCATTAGTGATAGACCACATACAGTGTAATCACAATGTGTAACCACAAGGCAACAATTACATAATTTAATCGTAAAAAATTATTGGCAGACATTCATTTATCGCGTCATATAACTACTTCATTCACTCTTACTTTTTCCTAATTTTCAAACGTCTAAGAAATTTCCCAGTAGTTGTAAATATATATTAAAAATATAGGTCCAATAAAATCAGGTAAAACCTTAAAGTCGAAGCGGTCACAATTGCTTAGTTTTAAATATATTTTGTATACAATATCGCTTTAAAGAAGACGATTTTGTTAAAGAATTTCTAAGTTTTTTTTAGATTATCTTAACTATATACACTCTTTCAAAATAATAGGTTGGATTTATCATTTTTGTTCTACAGAATTTATAGGAAATTATTTTTCAATTGTTCAAAGCTTAACAAATTCAATTGTCTCAATTCCGATTCTATCCCTTGTCTTTCACATCCTGCAATAAAACTTAATTAACCATCCATTTATTTTATCAGAAAAAGAAATATTTACTTAATTTATTATGTTTTGAGTACTAATTGCGCTTAAACCTTTAAATATGTTTTCAAAGTCCAACCCTGCTAATATTTGGTATTACAGTTCTATACACAATAAATATTAATACAATTGTTAATGATATTACATTATTCTATTTCATAAATTCATAGTCTTCTAGAACATATCTTTAACATGAAATCTCCGAAATAAATTTCCTTTTATCTTTAATTATTTAGCAAATTGATTTTTAACTAATTAAATAGTCGAATAGTCTTATTAATTTTTTAATAAATAAATAAAGAATCGTCATAATAAGGAAAAAAATCGTCAAATCGTACATATGCTCTTTTTTGATCTTGAAATGGTCAAAATGACGAATAATAGTTAAATCTGATAGCCCTGAGTGCAGATTACATATTTTCAAAATAAATTAGACATAAAAGTTCAACCGCCAAAGAAAATAAAAGGAAGTTCTTTTGATCGTAGGCCGAGGCTTTTGGAGATTGGGGCGAAAAGGCGGAATATGAACGATACACTTACAAACGATATGTCGAAAATCTCTGAGTGGGGTCGCGTGAACAGGGTCGACTTTAATGCGCTCAAGACCCAATGTTGTTTTCTGACACACAGACGTGGTGGTGTGTTGTCATCTGTATCTACGGGTAATGTAGATAATGAGGAATCAGATGCTCTTGATGTTCTGGGAATGAGAATTCACTGCGACGTTCGTTGGAACGAACATATATTTCAAGTGTCGAAAGAAGCATTCAAGTGCTTTGGCTGTTTAAGACGGTGTAAGAATTACTTCACTCCATCTGATCTCTTTAATATTTACAAGACCTATATCCGACTAAAATTGGAATACAACTCTTATGTATGGGCTTCAAACTCTATTTTGGAGCTTCTTGACCGCGTGCAGGAGAGAACGAATTTTCTTATTAATGACAGTAGGATAGCCGACTCTATCGATTCATTAGAGCATCGTCGCAATATAGCGTGTGTTTCATTGTTCCATCGGTATTATAACGGAATGTGTTCTAACGAAATTAAGAAATAAATTCCTAAAAATCATATATTTTTACGTAGTACCCGTATTTCTTAGAGCACATCCCCTTGTAGTTGATTGTCCAGCAAATGGTACTACGCATTATAGGGAGAATTCTTTGGTCGCACTATTCGCTTGTGGAACAATCTTCCTGTGTATGTCTTTCCTGCCACTTACGACTTGAACAAATTTAAATCGACCGTCCATAGGTACTACTCCATCTATCCTCCTTCCCACAACCTATTTTCCTAGTATCAGCACAATGCACTGCATGAGTAGGGGTTATAACCTGAGTGCTGGTCTCAAGAGAAGAAAAAAAAAGAAGTTACAGTATATACTGAGTACACCATAGACAACACATGTAGGTAAATACTTTGTTCAATTTTCATGCTTAGAAAAATTATAGTATACGCTTTCCAATGCAGCATACATGAAATGTGCTAACCCAATGACCGCCACTGTATGTATTCGCATTACCGCCATTAATAAGCACCTTCGACCTCTCTTCTGTACACGCTTTAAGATAAACTTTGAAGCACCGGCCTATACATGAAAGTTGTATTCCATTTTAGGCCGGATATAAGTCTTATACATATTAAGGAAATCAGATTGAAAAAGATATTCCGATTAAAGGAATATGAATGACAAAGAGTAGATAGGATTGGAAGTAAGCTGAAGAAAGACAAAGCCTTGCGGTACCTCTAAGGACTTTTAGGAATAAAATAAGGCAGCTTTTGAAAAACGTCGTTGACACATGTCTCATGCTTGCAACCTGTTGAAAGGTAAGTGATTTCACAATTGCCAAACAGAACGTTGTTATGAGTCATTGACGGTGATGGGGCTTTCAAAGCGAAGATGTACCTGTACAAGTATTTTCTCTTGTAAAAATAAACACTTTCCACCTCACAGCTATACATACCTACGAGTATATACTTTCCAAAGGCAATTCATTGTTTTAAATGTTGTTTGTCTCGGTAATTTTAAAACAACCAATTACCATGCCAGACTTAAATTAATTTAATGCTGTCAGCATCAGGGCAATATTTAAATAAATTCAATCACACGTGAAAAAAATTTTTCTTGTTCTATGCACTTTTGCACATTTAATTTCAAAATAAAAATTATTTTAAAATTTGTTTTTTTTTTTCCTCCAACTCTCACTAACATGTAGAGGGACAAATTTGACCGCCACAAATTTAACCACAAATGGAATTTTAAAATTAAAATGCAACAAATACGACAACCACAAATACATTTTTCTCTTTTTTATGCATTTTCATCATTTTTATTTTGCAATGAAATATTAATTGACCCCCGCGTGTTGGATAAAAATTCAAAATAATTATTGAAGCGTTATTTTGAAGTTATTTTGAATTATGCGAGACAGAGATTATAGAAGGAGCGGAGGAGGAGAATGAATATTTTACGAACACATGTATAATAATTTATTATTAAAATCAGGAAATAAAAGTATAGAGTGGACCCAATATCATCTACAATACGAGTGCAATTCAAACTTGTACTCGCACTATGCAGGCAGATTAATAATCTTCAATGGATTCTGATGATGATGATGATTTGTATTTGTGCTTGTATTTGGCAGAAAAATAGAAATTTAAAATGAAAAATTATTTATATGAAGTACGACAAGTACAAACACAAATAGAGTGATGGTGTGGTGGATGGATGAAGCTTTACTGGTTGACTCGTTGTAGAGCAGGAGATTCACTACTTCATACTGATGTTGTTGACGTCAACGATAAGGATGAAGCGCGAGGACAAAACGGCTAAAAAACATGGTCATTCAAAATGGATTTCGTTTTTATATTTGCTCTTTCGTTTCAATATTATTATTCAGGCTTAAGGCATAAAATAAATTTCATAAAATATTTAACTTTTATTCGTATTTTTTGTTTTTTGTTATCCATTTTAGTTCGTTTGTTTTATACTTTTAATCCGGGTTTTTTTGCGTATGCAAATTCAATAGATAGAGAAAACGGATTCAGCTGAAAAAAAAATAAAATGAAATATAATATATAACAAAAAAAAGAAAACATACACAAACATAAATAAACAGCAAATGCATTCAAATAATTAATTACTGTTGCATTGCATTTTGTTGAGAATATCACCAAAGGATATTAAGTTTAATTTTTGGCGTGCTAGATAGAAACAAATAGAGAAAAAAAGAATTTAAAATTGTTATTTGAATAATAAAATTACAATCAGAACCAAAAAGAACACACAAAATTTAACCTAAAATTTTACTTAATTTTAACAAAATGTTTAAAATTGTGAAAAAAAAACTTTATTGGAAATTATTAAATATTTAGCTTTGAAGTTTATTTTCTCCGCTTGGGCTTTTACAAGAGATTTGCGCCTTATTTAATCGTAAAACAGCAATTTAATTGAACCAAATGTGTTAATGTTTATCCTTAACTTCTTCATTTTCGGTATACGCCAAGTACTCACTTGGCATTCAGGACAGATGATTCCATTTTAGAGTTTTGCTCGATATACTGTGTTTAGGTTTTCTCTTTTTTAATGATAAAACGCACTGTGCTACTTATAGCCTATAGTAGAAGATCTGTCGGGTTATCCATTAATTGGTTTCAAGACCACCGGTCTGACAAGGCTATGAGCTGTTAAATAAAACCTTGATCAAAAATTTTTCGAAATAACCACCGTATGGCGAGCCCATCGTTTCGATTTTTTTTTTTTAAGTTAGTACATCTGTTGTTGATATTCGTGCTAATATTAGCTTCATAGCTTGACATCTGCAAAAGCTACGTAGCCAAGAGTACATCTATCTCTTTGTGTGCTGGTGATTTTTTACAACTATAATCGTGTTGAGGTCGCAAAAGACATAATTGCGAGGCTGAATCCGATCCCACTTTCATCGAAATGATCATTACTGGAGACTAGACGTTGCAAACAACAAATTTTTTAGACCCATTTAAAAGCAAAGATTTCAGCAGAAGTATTTGGCGTTCAACCGCGTTACGAACGAGATTTTCCTTGGGATGAATAAACGTTAGAAAAGCTAAAGTGGGTTTTTCAGCAAATAATGTCATAGCAACCGTGTTTTAGCATGAACGCGTTATAGTCCACTTTAACTACGTTTAAAATGGTAAAACAAAAACGGTCACATTTGGTCAAGAAAAACGTTTTCTTTTTTTTCACCAGGACAGTGCAAGGAGGCACACATGTACAGTCTCCATGGCAAAAATCGATGAATTAGTCTACGGATTGTTCCTTCATCCGCTCTAGTCTCCGAACTTAGCCCCGAGTGAGATTTGGCTCCAACAATGAAATCATCTCACAAGCAAATAGCTATTTTGATATTCTCGGCAAATCTTATTTTTTGAAAGGGCTAAAAAAAATTGGAGAAACGTTGGAGCTTAAAGGAGACTACGTTAAAAACGAAAATGCCTGTTCATCTAAAAACTTATGTTTCATTGAAAAAGTTATGGACTTATTGATCTGCTTTAATACATTTCACTGTTGCGTACACGGTGAAATTCGACATAAAATGTTGCTTATTGTCCACGTTATATAATGTACGGCGCCACTATTTTGGCTTGACGTTTCGACATGACACAAAATATAAATAAATAATATAAGTTGTATTGATATAATACACTAAAGAACATTCTGGTGGCGAACGTCATAGTGAATCATTGTGACAAACGCTGACAATGGTAAATCATCGATGACTAGTGAATAAATATTCTTTGGTGTCATATATAACTTTTGAAAATAATTATCCAAATGTTTGTAGACGATAGAAGTTGATTTAGTCTTGTAGGCATCCGTTCATTAGTAAGTCATTATAGCCCTGACAGACATGTAGTTTATAAAATGATGACGAAAAACAACACACATTTGTATGCCACAGTATAATAAAAACTACTTTCATCGCTATGGCCTAGTATTGACTTTTGTAAATATGAGATTTAAAATTTTTGTACTTTAATGCACTGTATTCTTATCAATTACAAACTAAATTTTGATTTTGTTGGTTGTTAGGCTCTTGTGTTTCACGTGATAACATAACATAACATCACCTGATAACATGTACCTGAAGCCATTTTGTAAATAAAAATACAAATTGTTAATATCAATTAAAATTCAGTATGATAAATCCGTGTTCATACAACCTTTAAAATTTATTTACCTAAATTTCGGCATTAAAAAAAAAAATGTAAATGTATGGTTTAAGTCTATTTTTATTTGTTTTAAGTAATAAAATAAAAGCCATATAAAAAAGATTATTTAAATAACTATTTCATTACAAAATAATGTACAATGTAATTCAAAATATGTACGAAAATAGATTTTTTATATTATATTTCTAGCTGACTATGCTAGGGTTTTCCAGTTCTTATCGAACGGAGCTGTGTTTATTGAGTAATAATAATAACACAAAGACAGTTCGAAATGTAACAATGATAAAAAACGAGCGAGATTATGCAAATTATTTTATTTTTCAATATAATAAAGTCCAACGTTTTTCTAGCAAATCTATCCCTTGATTAAAATAATTTTCCCGAACCTCCTCAAAATAATCGTTTACAGCTGCCATTGCATCTTCACTCCAGGTAAAACGTTTGCCAGCAAGGGTTTTTTAAGATTTGGGAATAGGAAGACGTCAGAGGATGGTTAATCAGGAGAATAAGGTGGATGGTCAACAATTCGTACTTCATTCGTTAAATTTCTCGAATTTTCTCAAATTTTAAAATTCAGTTGATCTAAAAGGTTACAATAATATTTCGAATTTATTGTATTACTAGAGAACCACTGACATGATCTTACCAGCCGAATGAACTGTTTTTGCCTTCTTTGGTGCACTTGCACCACCTTCAATTCATTATTTAGAACCGTCTCTTTTGTCTCTGGTGTAAACTGTTGGATTCATCTTTCATCAATAGTTATGAAACGAAGCTTAAAATCAATTTTCTTTCGCTGAAATCGATCTAAATAAGCTTGAGAAATTTTCATTAGAATGCGTTTTTGGTCAATAAATCTTTCTTATGTAAATATATAATCACAACACGATTTTCTATTTTTTCATTAGAAATATAAATCACAAAAGCTCCATTTTTGAATACCTGTTACTATACGGAGGAGTTGACAGATCTATAAAAAAGTTAACATGGTTCATATGACGGATGGAAGTTTTCATTCCATAGAAAGCTTTTTGCTGTTTATACCGCCTGTATTGTTGTCGTCGACTCATAACAGACAATATTGCTAAATTTCAGCATAAAGTCCACTTATAACAAACAATGTAGCTACATTTCAGCTTTCTTCAGTATGATGTTATTACAATAAATTTCATACATAACTCTCTTGTGCCTTCCGCACGGGGATTCATCAATCAAATTTTGCGTTAACGATAATTTAATGCAAATTTTGACTTAATAGTGATATTGCCAATGTCGCTCAAAAACGTCACCGCGACATCTAATCTTTCAACTTTCCTGAAAAAGTTCTTATTTTTTCGAACATAGTGCTTTTGTTAAAAACAAAAATTCAACATTTCTAATATGTATTTAGATATTATCTTTTGCTTATAAAACATTTATTCATTAAGTATGTATGGTATATGTATATTAGTTTATTGCCAAATAGTTGTATCTAATATTGCATTAATAAATATACACAATTATTCTAATGCAAATACATTAAAAATATATTTTTAATATTTGCAAAATTTATGATAAAATTGCAAACAGAGAATTTATAACAATATTTAAATATAATTTCCATAAATCTTTGATGATAAAATACTACTGAACTTTGACTTGAACAAAATAAATGGTCGTAAATGAAAATGATTTTACCCTACATTAGAAAAATCAAAATTAAAATAAGTATTAAAAAATTAACATATATTTTGAAACGGTTTCAAGAGGCATAATTAAGAATTATAATATTTTAATAAATATATTTTAAAATTGTATTTTATAAGTAGGTTGGTAAAATTGCTAAGCTAAATTAAAATAAAATTTATTGAAACAGAATTTGATAAGTTATTCAAAAGACCTATATTAATACCATAAATAATAAATTGCTGTTAAGAAAAACAATTATAAATACAAAAGTTCTTTACTAAGCTATACATAGTTTTAAAAAATAATCATCACATTTCTAACAAGATTTAATTGAAGTCTTAACCACCAACTGAGGCAGTATTTTAACCACAATACGAAAATGAAAAATTAATTCTATAATTTTAAAATGTTCTAAATAATTAATAATATTTATTAAAATTATAATACGCATCTAAAGAGTACCACACACAACAGATAGCTAGAAATTTATATCGATAAAATAAATAAATAAATAAATTATATTTGTGTATAGGAAATTTTGTTGTCTTCTAATTGGGAGTATGAAAACACAACCATATTACCCAAATAAAACAAAATTTTACAAAATCGAAACCGATAAAAACCAGCAAACAATTTTGTGTATATTAGATCATATTTAAAGCAGCGATTGGCACAAGGAGAACATAAAACTAGCATTTTTGTCCTCTATTGCAATGCTGTGCAAAATATAAAATGTATTTATGTTGGTAAGAAAATAAGAAAAGCAGATGAAGTTCTCTAAGAATTTATTTTAAATTCAAAATATAAATTTGTAAATGTTTTGTCTAAAATTTATAATGCATTGGAGATTAACCAAATGCATTAATAATCATAAAATATTCGTTTCACATTGTTCATAATTTTAATCAGTACATTTAGTTAAAAATTAAAAAAAAATCCACAAAAAGAGCCATTTCACATGTTAATTCGTCGCTGTTTCAGTGACCACTAAAAGCAAATTTCCTCCAGTGCTTTTGAAAAAAAAAGCACAGACAAAGAGAGGACCAGTGTTGCCGCTTTAGTTATTTTTAACGAAAATTAGTTATTTTTTTCTTTGATGTGTAGATGTTTACCTTTCTTCCATTTTGGTTACTTTTTTCTCGAAGTAAAAAAATAAAGATTAAGATTTCTGTTAACGTTTATTACCCAGGTTCTTATAGAGTGTATCACTTTCAAAACGGGATTTTTGGCTAACGTTGGCCTTTAGTTTTGAGTATGCCATAATCTTTCCTATCCTTCTAGTAACATATGAATTTGGTACCAAAAAATTTTTTTAGGCAAAGAACGAATCGAGCCCATTTTTAATACTCTGTTCTAAAGTGAAAGGTACTACAATCGAAACAAATGGTAGTCTGACGGTCAAGGTATGGATTATAAAGTGGCTGAACCTATGTATTTTCTAACTAGTTTTAACTGATCTTTGAATATTTGGACTAGCATTGTCCTAATAGAGATATTTTTCATGGCGAGTAATGATTGGATGCCGCTACAATTTTTTCCATCGTAAGTAGCTCTTTGAGTTCAAAAATAATCTTCATAGAGTAATGCCCTCAATTAATCATATACGAACATTTTTGCCTTCCTTTTTGATGTCAAAATCATTACTTCTGATTTACATAAATAACCTCTCGCACGTTGAAATCGGAAGAAAATATTCAGGATAAGCTTTGGCCAAAAAGCAACAAAACTTCGTTGTTTATACTATTTCGTTAAGTGGCTAAGTGAGAATAAATATCAGACACATTTCACTTCAATGCTATTGTTTGGTTCGAGTATTTGGCGATTCATTAGTAAAGCTCATTGAGCTAAAATTATCTAAAAATAAATTTCAAAACCTCATCATAACTAAACATATAAGACAACGATATCTTTTATTGTGCGTAGTTTGCTAATAAAACGTGTTTTTTATAGAGGTATAGAACTTTAAGTTGGCATTACTTTTCAAGATGGCGACCGATTTAACAGCTGTCAAGTGATTTATTCTCAGTTTGGTTTGGCAATTCATCATGAATAGATTCACGCCCGGCGTAGATTCGTCAAATGGGCCTAAAACGAGATTACCGTTGTTCCTGATTTTCATAAACGAATTTTGTTTAGCGATGAAGCGCACTTCTGGTTGAATGGCTATGTCAACAAACAACACTGCCGCATTTGGAGTGAAGGTAATCCTCAAGCGTATGTGGAAACACCGTTACATCCAGAAAAACTGACTGTTTGGTACGCTTTATGTGCTGGTGGAATCATTGGTCCGTACTTTTTCAAAAACGATGGTGGCCAGAACGTTACAGTCAATGGTGATCGGTATAGAACCATGATTACTAACTTTTTCATTCCAAAGTTGAATAACCATGATGTCCAGAAGATGTGGTTTCAACAAGACAGCGCAACATGTCACACAGCTCGTGCCATAATAGATTTATTGAAAGACACGTTTGGTGACCGCCTAATTTCACGTTTTGGACCTGTGAATTGGCCTCCAAGATCTTGTAATTTAACACCGCTAGACTACTTTCTGTGGGGCTATTTTGACTTGACTTTCATTGGTTTATGCGGTAAAGCCGCAAACGCTTGACCATTTGGAAGACAACATTCGCGGTGTTATTGCCGATATACGGCCACAATTGTTGGAAAAAGTCATCGAAAATTGGACCTTCAGATTGGACTACATCCGCGTCAGCCGTGGCGGTCAAATGTCAGAAATCATATTTAAAATATAATGCCACAAGATTATCTTTTGGATAAATAAAATTCATGTCAATCGAATAATCCATCGTTGTTTTATTGCAACTTAAAGTTCTATAAAAAACACCCCTTACATAGTTAAAACGAACAAATAGGAAAATATGTATCAAGTATTTTTGACCAGTCAGTCAGTACTGCTATAAATTCCATATATAAAATAATATTTTAATATTTTTCGTATTAAAACTATGATTTAAAATTTTGTTTAATGTTTGTTTACTTCTTTATTGAAATTTGGTTGAAAAAATTCGAAGTTGTGGCAACGCTGGAGTTGACTAAAACTAAGAGCGTAAAAATACGTGTAAGTTGAGCGTAAACAATTGTTCTATGAAATGAACACCATTGCTCTATTGCAGTCTTTTTTATGAGCACTAACACACACCACATTTGCTTCCGGGCGAAGGTGTGCAAAGCACGTATGTATATCGGACGACATTAATTCGACTATGTTAAGCGTATAAGTATGCGACCATGCAAGTTAAATTCTTTGATTCGTCGATTGTGTAAAAAGTTATTTTGGTTTGAATATTAACATAATATTTGAAAAACAGTGCTATGTGATGCACTCTATACTAAAGAATGTCCAAAATTGAGGTATCGTTTTAATTTCGCTGCTTTTTTACTTGTAATTTTTATTCTAAGTTTTTATTTTCAGATTCTAAATACATTCCGGTTAGTTAATATGGAACGTTACACGAAGGGATAACGTGTTTTTATTATTAAAACATTTTTTAATAATAGCTTAAGTTTTCAAGATGTTATAGGGAAATTTAGAACAAAATTCGGTAGAGAATATGTTCCAACAAATCGTGCCATCAAGCTGCTGGTTGAGAAATTTAAAGAAACTAGAACAGTTTATGACAACAGAAACAGATTTTATCAACGTATTGCTCGCTCAACCGAGAATATAGCAGCTGTGAGCAGAAGTGTAAAAGAAGATCCAAAAACATCCATCCGTCATCGTTCGTAGCAATTAAACACCAAACGATCCACTTTGTTCAACATTTTGCATCGTGATCTCCATTTAAAGGCTTATGAAATTCAGCTGATCACGAATTACGTCGGCAATTCGGGTATTGGGCGATCGATAAACTAGAAGAAAATGTGAATTTTTTTAAAAAAAATAATGTTAACCGACGGAGCCCTAAATGGCTACGTCAACAATCAGAATTGCCGCTTTTGGGGTGAAGAAAATCCAATCTTAGGGCTACCATTACATCCACGAAAAGTCACGGTTTGATGTGATTTGTGGTCCGGAGGAATAATAGGACCATAATTTTTTCAAAACAATCATGGAAATGCGATTATGGTCAATGAAAATCGCTACAGGGTGATGACTCGAAGCTTTTCGTGGCGAAAAATTGATAATTTAGACGTAGAGAATATGTGGTTTCAACAGGATGGTGCCACTTGTCACACAGCAAGAGAAACAATGAATCTTTTGAAAGCAAAGTTGACATTATTTATTTATTTATTTATTTTATTTTTTTGTTGAAGAGGAGTAAATTGGCCACCAAGGTTTTAGGCGAGGTGTGGGAGGAAGCAATACATCAATGTTAATTTACCTAAAAACGGCAACTTGAAACACTGCGACAACTCGGGAGGAATTACTCTGCTTAACACTATATACAAGAATATTGCAGTGATAATACAAGAAAAACTTCAAAGTAAAATAGACAACATATTTCGAGACAAGCAAGCTGGCTTCAGGAAGTAGAATCTACGTATATCAGGTCAATACTCTAAGCGTAGTCATAGAACAATTTATTGTATAGAGTATCACCCTCATCTACTGTTCGTCAACTTTAAGAAAGGATTTTATATTCTCAGACGGGCTGCTATATGGAAGGCATTGAGAGGAAAAAGAGTATGTACTTAAGCAAATAACACGAAGAATTAAGACGATGTACGAGAATACAAAACTTACACTTCTTCACAACACGAACATTAATCAACCATTCTACACGAATTCGTCTATTCGCCATCATACTGTAGGACAGTCTTATCAAAGACAAGAGAAATACAATTCCAAAATTTGAATTATGCGGATGACATTTGTCTACTCTCGCAGAAATTCTCCAATATGCAGTCATAACTGGAGGACATAGAAAGATCGGTTCGCAATGTTGGACTTGAGATAAAACATGAGAATAAACAATATTAGCAGGGAAAACATAATGATACAAGGTCAACCAGTCAGTAGATAGACTGTGCTATGTAAGAAGTACAACGACTACAAACTGCGGCACAGAAACAGACGTAGAAAATTCCACTCAATAAAATGAGAGCAGTATTCGGACGACTGTCATTATGGAGAATATTCACATACATACTCGTATATCTAGAACAAGCTCAGAATAATCAATCCATGTATGTGTGGTAGTGAAACCTAGCTTATATCAAATAATATCACGCATATTCTTCCTCATATGTCCCCTGGCTAATTGGTTTCATGTTACAAATTAATACTTTTTTAGATATTAATCTGAAAATACTTTATTAAGGTTTGTTGGGTTATTAATTTATTACTTTACGATTATAAATAAATAGAATGGCATAATCGAAGTTTGCCAATTTACAAAACCCCATACTAATACAGATGTTTTCCCTGGATCTGTTTACCAATATAACTGTGTATGTGTGTGTGTTTGTGTGTATTTTGTATATTATGTGAACTTATTTTATGACTGTACCAACAAAATACTTAGTTTCCAAAAATTATGAAAAATTTTATTACAAAATTCTGAATATTTTGGAAAATAATAATTAAGAGAATGAATGGATGACCTAATTTTGATTACAAGCTATTTAATAGAAAATAGATTTTAATATGGTTTGTATACAAATATGAAGAGAAGATTTAATAATATGATAGAAGTATATACGATGTAAATATACGAGTTAATAAAATGAAATTCGAAACAAGATTAGAGATTAAGCTATTTGAGATTGAATGAAACAAAAAGTGTAAAAAAAAGTAAAGTTACGATGACCAGTTTAGTTTTATATTTTATTTTTAAATTATTGTTACATTTTAACCTTTTTAAAACGATTGAGTTCTTTTTTTGCGCCAAAATAAAAAAACACCACCTTGTTGTTGTTTTTCAGTTGTTATATCCTCACTTTATCTTTATACAGTTTATCTTAATACAGCAACTTATTTATCTTAAGCACTTAATATTCGTTCGTACTACAGTTTTATTTACTCTTAAGTGCGACTTTACTTTATGACCGCAAAATGAATAATTATATCGACATAGGCAAAGCAGCCTTCTTATATACCTAACTGCTTACAGTTTGGAAAGTTCCGTGAATGTCTCAAACGTTCTCATATCCTCTATTTTATATCCGTTAATTTTAAAAATGTAAGATTGTGTTACCCAAAGATAGTGGAATTGGGAATGCCGTCAAATACACAAGTCAGTACAGCAATACCACGATAACACATTGTCAACCTTAACGCAAACCAATAGGCAACAATCCCACAATACAGTCCCAAGGGCACTAATGTGGTGTATTTTCTTTTTAGGCATTTTTATTTTCGTAACAATATTTTTCCACTGATTGTAGGATATTATATGATTAAAATACTTTTGTTCCAACCAAATACTAAGCATTACCTCAGCCCCAGCTTTTGATAGCCCAAATCGTGCAAAGGTGGTTAATACCATCTCTAAGTTTAGGATTTGTGTAAAGCTGATAAAATTTTGCACAATGACATTACCTGATCCGAGGTCATCAGTTAAGATAGGAAAGATGTTTCCAAATCATTTAGTATCAAACGAAGCTTTGGACAGGGCAATAGATTATCGTGTAATCTTTTCAATTTTTTATTAGAAACTATCTTGCATGATGTAGCAGTTAACAAAACGGGCACAATCTACACCAGGGGACAATGCTACGCGCATATTCTGATGATGTTGATATCATAGGTCAGATATTGTGAGATGTAACAGCAGACTTTACAAATATTAAAAAGGAATCGACGAAAATGGTTCTGGCAGTGAACGAAAATAAAATAAAATTGCTGGTTTCAACCAACAGAGATTCATAAGACTGGGTCAAAGTCTGAACTTATTTTTTGAAAAAGTGGACGAATATAACTGTCTTGATACAGCCAAAAATAATACAAATAACATCAGTTTGAAGATAAGATGATTAATAATGCTAATAAATGCTATTTCGGTCTTAGCAAGCATGTTTTTAAATCACACTATACATGACGTTGATACTACTCTTATTGTTATATGAAGAAGAATGGGTAGCACCATGTTCTTTGAGTTTTCGAAAGAGAAATTTTTCGTGAAATATATGGCCAAGTCTGCGTTTGTGACGAAATAGACAACGAGTTAACCACCAACTGTATTATCTTTATGCGAAAATCAACGTCGTTAGACGCAGCAAAGTACAATGTTTATCTTTGCTTGGAAATGTCGAGCGTATCAGTGAAAATTCACCGACGATCAGATTTTTATTCGAAGGAGGCAAAGAAAAGAATCGAAGCTCCGATGAAAGTATCAGATAAAAAACTTAGTGTAAAAAATCGGAGAAATCGGTTAAAGACCAGAGCGTTCAAATATAGCTACTAAACAAGAGAAAAGCTTGACCAAGAAATTCATAACCAAACGAATTTCTTGGTTATATGAGACTTATCATACATAAACGGAAAAAACCATGAATTAATCCGGGACAACCACCAACTTCGGCTGTAAAATCAAATCGATTCGGTGAAAGCGTTTGTATTGATCAGTACCGACAAAAAATTATCACAAGACACGGCAAGATAATTTTGCAAAATAAAAATGCGGCTGCACACAAAGTAAGACCGATTTATGATGCAATCAAAGAATTAGGCTGGCAGCTGCTACCCTACCCGCCGTATTCATCAAACTTGGCTCCTACCGACTACTATTTGTTTTGATCGATGGGACACGCATTAGCTGAGCAGCATTTCGATTCCTACGAGAAAGTCGAAAATTGGCTGACTAATTGGTTTTATGGGCGTGGAATCCACAAATTGCCTGAAAGATGGGAAAAATATATAGCTAGCACTGGCCAAGACTTTGAATAAAATGTTTTCTACTTTCCCATTAAAAATTAGTGTCTTATTTCACAAAAAAACGCTCATTTCATACAGGTACACCTGGTATAAAAACTGCATAAGATTCATATAATGAACCTTATAGGATAGAAAACGGGTCAGTAGGTACTTCACAAACATGCACAGAGACTAATGGTCCTTAACATTATTTCTATTGAAGAGGAAGAAAGGGAGGAGTCGACGAAATATCTTCTCTGTCGTAGCTATGAGCTTAAGGTTAATATTTCTTGCTCAAAGAAGGTTCAACTGTAAGAGCAACAAATCTCATGGCTTCATTATATCCACAGAATCACTGGCAAGCAAGCTGGGCACAAATTGTAGCACTCGCATTATTCGTAACGAAAAACTATGCGATCACGAGTAGGACGATTTGGCCTCTGGGCTGTGTACATTTTCAAAAAATGCCACATTATATGAGAAAATTGTATACAAGAGCAATCTAATGTAATATGACGAAAATTATAATTTACGTTACAATATAATTTCGTTTGTAAAAGATCAAAAAAGTACAAGCACACTTACCAATTTCTGTTCTTTTTTTTGTAGATATTTCATAATCATCATCATCATTTGAATGTTTCTCTCTATGATATTTTAAAAATTTAATTTAAACTCAAGATAGAAGAAAAACAACGCAAAACAAACATTTTATAATTAGTAACTCTGGTAATAATTTAAAATGCAATAACAACAACAATATGCACTAATTATTATTTTATATTTAAATAATAAACCAAAAAATATTTTATAATTGAAAATTAAAATCTTTGTTTTGTTTTCTCTCATTCTTAATAAAAACTATTTTTTAAATTTAACCAACAATTCTCCATTATTGACGGCATAAAAGCCCAAAGCATATTTTCTGAAATTTATTTAATTACCAGAATAGTAAAAATATAGTATATAACAATATGCAAGCTTTTGTATCTTTTTTGCGGAGCAGTTACCCTTATTAACGCTTTGGCTTGTTTTGAGAAAAGGATTAAGCTTGCGAGAGAACAAAAATGAATAATTTAAGTTTGTGATTATTGCCTTAAGCCATTTCTATAATGGCATTACAAAGCCTTTGATCTTAATTTAAGAATACGATGATGTATTGTATGAAATGGTGATGTGGAGTATGAAGTTTTTGGGTAATTTTGCTCTTTTTTTAATATTAATTTCTTTTACAGTTTAAGTGGATGTTTTGCGAAATTTTACGTGATATGTAGAGGGAGAACATTTACAATTTAAAAATATTCAAAAACAAACAAAAACTTATGAGTGTATTTTCGCATGGAAAAAAAGTTGGTATAAGGACTGTAAACTTAATAACTAAGGATATTACGGTCGCTCAGATGACAAGTTACATATTGGGTGTTGTTTTTAAAAGTTTATGACTTTGAGTTGGTAGCACTGCTTTATTTGATAATCGATTTAACAGCTGATAGTTATGGCTTTTTGTTTAGTTTGGATAGATTTATATTGGAACAAATTCGGCGAATGGGCTGAAGCACAAAATGATATTGATATTAAATTTCCATTCAAAAGCTTGTTCTCCGATAAAGCCCATTTTTGCTTGAATTTCTATTTAAATAGGCAAATTTGTCGCATTTGGAGTATAATCCACAAGTTATCGTTGAATCATCATTACATCCACAGAAAATTACTGTTTGGTGCACTTAATGAGCTGGCAGAGTCATTGTCTTCAAAAACGATGAAGGTCAGCATGTTACTGTCAATGGTGAAGAGGTATAGGTATAGGGACATTTTTCTCAAACGATTCCACCACTCACTTATCCGGCCTCACCCGACATTGCAGAGCTTATCTCAATGGCGTAGAGACACGTACACACTACGGTCCGAACTATTACAGATACAAGTAAATAAGTTATGACAACGAGAACAAAAATCAGCTACGGAACTTAATCATAAGCTGAACATAGAACATGATTTGAAATTTTTGCATACCTCAGTTTTTTTTTTCGTTATTCCTCTTAGGAGCATAACACTTCCTCAAAGCATCTCCATTTTACACGGTTTGCTGCGGTTGTCTTTGCATCTTCCCATGTAAGATTATTATGCCTTAGTTCCTGGAAAATTGTACGTCGCCAGGTGTTTCTTGGGCGACCACGGTTCCTTTATCCGTGAGGGTTCCACTCAAACGTTATCCTTGTAATACTATGGGGACTTTTCCTTGAGGTATGGCCGGTCCAACTCCACTTTCTTTGCCTTATCTGTTTCAATATGGGCTCTTCATTTGTCGAATTCCATAGTTCTGTGCTGCTTATGGTGTTATGCTAGAATATCTTGCATATGATTTTAAGGCACTTGTTGGCACTTCACTGCCGTACAACAAAATTGATTTTATAGATAAGTTGAATATTCTGATTTTGGTTTGCCTGGATATATACGAGCTTCTGCATACTAATTGCAGTTGCCAGAATGTCGCCTTTACTTTATTGAGCCTGTTGTTAACGTCTATTCCGGCACCAGGACGGCGCTACGTGCCACACAGCCGAAGCTACACTCGATGTTTTGCGCCCTGTTTTTGAAAATCGCATTATCAGTCGCAGAGCTGATGTCGTTTGACCACCTCGGAGCTGCGATGTGACACTGTTGGACTATTATTTGTGGGGTGCCGTCAGAGATAAGTGTTAGGCCAACAAACCAGAGACAATTGACGCTTTAAAGTACAATATTAGTGAAGCCATTGGTTAAATACAGCTCCACATAATCGATAATGTGCTTAAAACTTGGACCGATCGTGTAGGCTACTGCATGGCCAGTTGAGGCAGCCATTTGAATGAAATTATTTTCCATTATTAACCGGAAGAATTATACTTTCAAATAAAAAAAGAAATTTGAGAAAATATTCAGTAAATTTTTTTATAGCATTTAAAAAAAAAAATTATTTCGCGGACCCTATATATGGTGTTCAGCAGAATGTTTCACCTCCAGTTACTGCAATCTTTTAAGTCTCTATTTTTTGGTAGCTCTACAATGATGCCTTTCTTCCAAGTTGATGGCAGTCTCTCGTCCTTCCATGCTGATGTGATATGAAGTAGTAGTGATTCAGCCACGGTTGCGATGTCAGCTATTAATTGTGATAAGAACTTTAAGTTTGTCGTGACCTTAAACAATGAATTAAATGTCATAAACTGATAAAAGACTTTAATAACACTGGTCTGCAAAAAACGAAAAATTTTCTGGCCTTTAAACAAAACTATATGGAATATAATGATTTTGATGCATTGAATTCAACTACGTTTTCAGTTTTTTTCCATCGGGCTAAATTTTTTTTTATGGGCGTGTAAAATTTTTTTCATAAATTGTGGTAGTTGTGTCAATATATTTCATTATAACTTTAAAACGACATCCTTCATCGATTTTAAACGAATGGAATCAGTTTATAGATCAACGCTAAAAAATTATTAATTTAATTTTTACAAATTTAAAAAAATAAAAGTTTGTTTTGGATGCATTAAGATTTTATCACTCCGGCATCGTTAATTTATTATGAAAACATTTAGTTTCATGGTACAAAAAATAGGACAGTGTTCAGTATTTACAAAAGGCTATAAAATTAAACATCTCATCTCTGATTTATGATTCTGATACAAAAAATAAAAACTATGTTCGAGTTTACAATCCTTTATGATGTTGATGCAGTAACAAGATAAAAATGTTTTTAAGGACATCGCTATCATCACAGCCAAATGTTAACGATAGCCTGAGAATACAGACAGGCATAATGTACTTATATACTCGATGGCCCAAATATCAATTATTAGAACAGTGTTTTAAAACAAAACAAAAATTATAAAAAATTAAAGTTATAAGTTGATAACCCTAATAAGAGCGTACATGAATACTTTTGTTATTTAATCATTGTAGAAAACTGTACAAGCTTTACAGTTGTTTGTTGCTCTTTTACTATAAAAACACGAACGCGATGGATAGCTAGCTATCTGATTGGCCGTTAGTCATTCGTAGAAATCGCAGAGTTAAAGAAGGTTCTCCTAGCGCGAAGTTCTGGCGCCGCTAGTGTTCCATTCCATCTCTCCAAACTTTTTACCACTACACCAGAAGTGAACGAGCGACGGGTCACAATGTCTACGAGTAATAGGATCTGGTTAATAGTGTGCGAAACCTGCAACTATCACCAGAGAAATCCTCGGCAATACTCTACATAGGGCAATCAGATTACATAGATATTTGTCACAAATCAAGAAAAAATATGGTTTGTTTTTGGAGTTCGTCAAAAATCAAGAAAAGATATGGTCTGTTAAGATTTTTGAATCACATTTATTTAAGTTTTCCTTACACAAAGCTTTATGAAAAGCTATTAAACATTTTAGTGAACTAGTAACGTAGTGTTTTAAGTAAGTTTATTTAAAAAATGTTTAATTCAATTTTTATATTAGGTGTCAGAAAAAGTTCGCTTACAAATTTGACCAAAAATGAAACACCTTTTTCTTATATTTGGAACGGGATTTACTAAAGCAAACGTGTTCCGTTGTCATCGATAACTTTTCGCCATTTTTGAGGTAAAGCCATTTGCCAGCAGTGTAGATCTTTTGGGTTTTCTGAAAATTTTGCAGGCCTCTATGGAATTTAAATCTACACTATTAAGAGAATGCAGAGCTGAGCTATATGGTGGCTACTTTAAAACTTTCCAGGCAAGCCCTCCCTTAGTTTCTGCTGGGCCATCAAAGATGTGTGTGGTTTGGCGTTGTCTTCATGGAATACAACACTTTTTTATCAATTCTGGCCGTTTGAACTGAATTGCTTGTCTCAATCTTGTTAATTGTTCGATTCTGAATCGATCGTTTGACCAGATTGTGTACAAATTTCCTTCCAACACTACCAAACAAACAACATTATCGTTCATACTTTCAATCCTGGCTTTGCCACCGTTTGCGAAGCTTCACCTTGCTTTGTCCATGATCTTTTTCGCATATTATTGTCATATGTGATCCACTTTTCATCGCCCGTAATCATTTGGACCTACCGACAATGCGTAACCGAAGTTTTTCAAAGACCCAATATTTTTGACAGTCAAGATTTGTTTTAAAATCATGATTTATAAAAAAAAAAAATCAAAAATCAATAAAAATCATGAAATTTTTTTTATAAAAATCATGATTTTTTATAAATGTCAAGAATTTTGTAATAAATCTGGCGACCCTAACTCTACACCACCTCAAAGAAAGAAGTAAATTTAACGTAAAACTTACGGGAGTCACCTTTAAAAGACTGCAATCGCGCTCAAATTAGGAAGTAGAAACATGGTTTTCAAGGCGCTTGCGGCAACACTTGGGGCAAGGAAACTTTGTACGTAAACCGAATGGTCAGTCAGTGTTTAATTGCCCTAAGAACCATCATGGACTGCATGCAATTTACCTCTAAACACTGCACGAGGAAATGAAAGTTCTTCTAGTCCAGGAATTATTATAATGGCGACTTTACTCAGTCAATGAGCTGCACCCGATTCTATTTTTTAGACTCATTGAAAGGGACCTACAGTTTAACGTCGACTCCGAATGGCAAAGCATTAGAGAAGTTTTCAATAGTAAGTAATACTCATAACCAGTTACTGGCTAATGTTATGAGGTGAAGGCGCTGTATGCGGATGTCTTACCTACCATACTACAGCGGCATAAGGAATACAACGCCATATTGACAGTTCCTCTTGGGATGTTATCGGAGGGGTCTCACAACTTTATTAGTTAAGAAGAAAGTATACCCAAGCATAAGCAGAAAGTATACTCAGATATGTGCAGAATTCGTTGGATCGCCCCTCGTATATACCAGCCTTGAACTACGTTCAGAAAGCCACCATCAACACAGCGGTTAAATGTGGTACTGAGATCTTCTCTACCGCCTATAGAAGGCACCGAAGAAATCTTGATGCGAAAAACTAGAGCGACTCTGGTACAACAGAGATGGGAATAGTGTAGAACGCTTAATGCGTGCTAGTCCCTAACGTATGTCCAGCTTATGGCCATAGTCACCATCATACCCACCACATTAAACTGCTCAGCAAATTCTACTTCACTTTGTCCAATAGATTTATGAACGAATTATGGATATTGAAACAGAGCCCCCGACTTGGGTTTTGTATGGTCTTATTTATTACAACAACAACAACAAATAATGTAATGTCGAATTTATAATAGGATTAAAAGAAATTATTCATTATGATTTGCTACAACTTGGCGAAACTGTTAATTTTGATCTCTACTTCTGAAGATTTGACCGATGGAATAAAAGCAATAAAAAGTGACCAAAATTGGCTAATGGTAAATATGTTGTTATCCATCCTTAAAAGGTCGGGCCGTGCACCGTGTCCCGCAAAAATTGACTACACTTAATTAGAAACTTTTGAGGCACCAACAGTATAGACCGTACCTTGTACTATTTTACTAACATTTGTTTCGATATCTGCAAATCTCCTTTTATGATTAAAAATTTGTCGCTGAAGTGTTTTAAAATATTTCAAAACCACTGTTCGAATTTTTTGTTACAACTTCACATAAACTAATAATATACGATGAGAAAGCATGGCACGACACATACATTTACAAAACGCACTTATACAAACATAACACATGCCTATCAATGATGCTCTTGTACAGGATTAGACTTTTAAACCATATGATGGACAAACCATTTTAAATATTTTCTAATCCATAATACTCCTCGTACTTCAGAACATAAATAAATAGAATCTACATATTTGAATATATATACACACACACACACATACATACAAATAGCAGGGATAGGATTCTAATATAAAAAGTAGGTTAAATAATGTTTTTTTTTTCTTGAATATTTTTAAACAACAACAGCAGCAGTAAAAAAAATTTTTTTCGATTTATAAAAACAGTAATGGCCATAACGATAGTATTCAGAGCAATGAAATTATATTATAATTATTACGATCGGGGTAACTAAGATTATGTGCTCAGTGTAGTGCAACAAACCAGAGTCTCTGGTGGAAAGTAAATTCATAATTTTTGCACCAGCACACTAGTTTCCTATTCGGTAGAGTAATGCCTTTTTATGAATAGAAACCTAAGCGGTATTTCTATTTTTTTTCCCACCAATGTATTTCTAAAAGGAATATCATCAGCCAATATATTGAGATTTAAATTTCTCTTTAAAATATACACAAGCTAAGACATACTTACATGTATGCCATATGATTTCCCAACAGGCCATTTCTCAAACAAAATATAAATGAATTGTAGAATAAGCTTATCATAAGAGATTTCCTACAACTTTTTTTAAGTAGATTATAAGCTAAGTTTATTATAAGCTTATTTAAACACAAAAAGACAGTTTTCAAATACTGTTTTAAAAATGCTTCACATGACAATACCTCTTACAATAATACTTGCCATACACTTAGTTTAGATAACAATTTAACAAATATGATTGCATATGACTTATTCTTGTTATAGTTCTGTAAGTGTTTTTGAAAAACAAAATTTTTTGACAATGTTCAAAAATTATTAATTACATATATATTAATTCCCATAACATTCCATGAAACAACAATTACATACACATGTATGTATTGTTTTTTTTTTAGAAATTGGTCCGATTTGTGTTATACTTGCTCCCGCAGTTCTAACATGTTCCCCGAAAATCAATGACATTTTTCCGTGCATATTTTTTCTATTGTCCAAAAGGGCTAGCCAATTAATCGCTCAAATTTGTGGTGATAGCCATCCTTTATATATATGTATTTACATTCATATATTACTAAGGTTACAAAAGTTATACTATTTTTTTAAGCTTATTCTATAATTAGTCTTCTAAGCTTACTGTATATTATAGACAAGCAATAGGGGTTCAGTTTGCATTATTAAACAATACTTAATAAGCCTTTTACAATAGCATTCACAATACTTTTCTAAGTTTAGGACTTATGTTAGTAAGCTTGTTACAAGTTATTTCTGAATCGTTTTGGTTTGTTGGGTTATATTCATATGTGTATATGTATATGTAAATTTAGGACATATGTACTCGTATGTATGTACATATATATAAATGTATGGAACTAATGTTATTATATATTTAGTAACGAAACTAAAAAATCATAAAAATATTCATTGTATAACAGAGCATAACAAAATAGTCTTCCCTTAAGGCCAGACTTTTAACTTAAAAAAAAAAAAATATTGAAGGCTTAGCAACAAATTTAATTCAATCCTTTAGAGAGATTTTTATTATGATATTATTATTATATATATTTTTTTTAATAAAATGTGAATCAATAGCAAAGAAGATAACGCAGTAGTCAAAACTCAAGTCGATATAGATTTTTTAACTACAGTACACGAAAACAACTTTTTATAAAAACAGAAATATTGAAAACAGTTAAGTCAAATGTTATTTAAGGGCTAACTAATATATACTTATGCTAGCTTAAGTACAACTTTTTCATTAATTTTTGTTTGACATATGGCACATAAACAGTTGTATACTTAAACAAATAAAAACTTAGCGAAACTTGAAAAAAAGATTTTAAGGTACATTTGATTGATTTTTAAGTTAACATAAGAATACTATAGTTAGCTTTTTAGTCATTTAACTTCGACCACACTATATCAGAACGGATTTTTCAAAAAACTGATCACTAGTCAATTACTACACAACATCGAAAAACAGCTTGGAATGACAATAAATTGACCCTTAGCAATTGATAGCGAACATGTATTTATAAGCGGGTAAAATGCATCTCAAGATAAATGAAACCAATAAGTTTTTTCCAAAACTGATAAGAATACATGTAAGGAACTTTATAGTGGCAGTAACAATGTCTGCAGAAGTTACATACTCATATCGGTCTTCTTCATAGAGCCAAAACGCATCACACGAAATGTATTGTTACTTTTCAACCTTTTTAAACCATTTGAGTTATTTTTAATTACGTCTAAATAAAATAAATACTACGTTGGTGTTGTTTTACAGTTTTTATTTCCTCACTTTTACAGTATACAATTGTAACTGAACAACCTTCAGCTTATTTATCTTGCACTTAATATTCTTTTATACAACTCTTTTATTTACGCCCAAACACGACTTTACTTTATGACTGCAAAACGGTATCTCTATATCTTTATATACCTAATTGCCTCTATTTTATGTCCGGTAATTTTAAACATGTAAGATTATGTTACCTAAAAGGTAGTCGAATTTGCAATGCCGTCAAATACAGAAATCAGTACGGCAATGCCGTCAAATACACAATTCAGTACAGCATTACTAGGATAACGCATTCACAACCTTGACAGAAACCAATAGACCAAAATATCGCAATACAGTCCCTGATGTAGTGCATTTTCTTTTTAGGCATTTTTATTCTCGTAACAGCATGTAGCTCGCTGTTAAGAAACTAGAAAATATAACTATTCCAGTGGAGAAGCCTTATAGAAAGAATCTGGGGAAACTGACATATACAAATCGCGAAAATAAGCCGATGTGAACAATTCTATGCTAACATGATGTCAACAACATCTACACAACAACAATTACTATGTTCTTGAGTGGAACCTATTTCAAATGACAAAATGCTAACGGAAAGTCAGCAGAGTTCGTAGAAACACTTGGACACTTGAGGTTGATTATCGCACCAGAGCTACTGAAGGTACATTGTAACATTAGCCTATCATAGCGAGAATCTGAATACATACCTGGGAGCTCAAATACGGTATGATAATTAACTTCCCAAGAAAGAAAAACTGACCTTACTATGCATGATGAACAAAACAATCGCTGAAATCATAAACTAAACAACAATTCTACCAACTTTAAGATAAGAGCAAACCGGCTTTGGCCCCAGAAAATAGCATGTACACAGTTTCATAATCAACGCGGAACAGTCAGTGGAATGGAGGTCACTGCCATGCCTAGTTTTCATCGATTTTGATAACCTTGAGCATCCAGCTATATGAAATGCTTTAAAATGTAAAAGTGTGCTCACTAAATTAACCAAGCTTATGAGGGCTTGATACAGGAATGCCACATGTCGTATATTGTGAGGACTGCAGGGTCGATTGGAGAACTTAATCTGCACAGATGATATTTGCCTTTTAAGTCACACATTCTCTGCAATGCAGACAATATTTCATGTCGTACTGGAATATGTACAATTGGCTGGATTGAGAATAAATGTAAACAAAACCACCGCATCAAATGCAACATAGAGCGTGTATTCGTTATCCTAGGCCAGAAAGTGAAGAAATCAGCTTTGTTTGGCTATATGAGAAGTCCCATTAACAAATCAGATCAATAGTACAAAAAACACTTTCGCACAGCAAAACAATATTTGTTCTTTAACCAAATTTCAGTATAAGATCTACTCTGCTATATGTATGCGAAGCAAATAATTTGCATGTTTTCATCAACAAATGCCTGCCAATAATCCTACGCCCCTTCCGTGCGACGAAAGTACCAGACACCGAACTGAGGAGAAGAGCCAAACAGCAGACAATTGATATTAAAAAAAAGAAAGTAGGCCACAAGATCTCTAAGAGACGCTCGTGTATCTCTGATTGCGGATACTTTGTCTAGGGCTGCTCCCTTTCTCTGTTTTACCAAAATTAAGTCTCTGGCCAAGTCTTTATTATTTAAGCATTAAAAACATAATACATGTTACATCAAGAGTCATTCAGCTGAACACAGAACTAAAATGCCTACTTTAGCTAGTTCACTTCCTGATTCATGAATTGTTATTCAAATTAATAGCCGCTTTTATTACAATAAACTTAATACGATACGTCCTAAATGTAGGGTGTCATTGATTTTATAAAAAAGGAATATTAAATCCAACAACAAGCACACAAAAAAATCAAATTAAATTTTATTAAAAATGAGCATAAAAATAAATAAGAAGAAAAAATAACAGAAAAATCTCTATTGGTAGAAATAAGTCTCAGCTGCACAACAAGTTCGTCTAATGAGCCATATAGTTTGTTATTCCCAATTTATTATGACCTTTAGTTTAACAACAACAAGAACAAATATATATAAAAATAATAAATTGAAGTTGGTTTGATATATGAGTACAGCTGCATGAATTTATTTCAAAAGTTATTTAATTTAGAAATTGAAATTTAAAACTTTTAGGCAGAAAGCCTATTAGGGCCACCACCTAGAGAACACACATAAATCATTTGACCCTAATTTGTTTTGTTAAATCTATTTTATTTTGAAAAAATGTACTACCATGGGCTATTTAGTAATGTGCTAGTCTGGCAGTATGAGGGCTGAGCGTTTGATGCCTTGAGGAAACCATGATTTGATCTGGCCTATAACAATACATCGAGTGTATAGTCTGTTCGATAGTAATAGTTAAATTTTAAATTATTATAACTTAAATAAATATTTAAAGGAAAAACTAACCAGGATCCACTCAAATATGTTCGATCACAAAAGAATTAACATAAATAAACTTAATTAATCGAATCACTATCAGGAAAACGCTGCTGAATAGCAACGAATTTTTGAACTGCATTGATGAAAAATAGGTTCAACACTAGACTACTCTGCTTCAGAAACAATTTCAAAGCCTGTAAGCAAGCTTATTGGGTGATTAAAGAGAATTATCCATTATTGTAGGGAGGCCATTGAAAAGTTCAAATTTAAAAATGCAATAAAATAAAAGCGGTTTGAAATTTTGCCAAATAATTTTTTTTTTTTTTTTTTTGTGAAGTAGAAATTAAATATTATTTCATTCATATGGCTGCCGCGGCTGGCCTTGCAGTAACCCATTCGATTGGACCCATTTTCGTGAACTTTTTCGAGTGTATGGGGTCGTGTCTTCGCAATGGCATCTCAAATGTTGGTCTTCAAATGCTTAATTGTCTCTAGTATGTCGGCATAACACTTGTCTTTAACGGCGCCCTACAGAAAATGTGTCAAATCGCAGCTTCTTGGTGGCCAACTGACATCACCATTTCGGCTAAGTAGACGGCCATCAAACGTTTGACGCAATAAATCAATAATGGCATGTGATGTGTGGCAAGTTGTACCATTTTGTTGAAACCAAACATCGTTCACATCACTACCATGAAGAGCGGGCACAAAAAAATCGCTTATCGTGGTGCGATAGGTGCCTCCAAAGACCGTAATGGTTGCGCCGTCCTCATTTTCAAAGAAAGATGAAGACGCTTCACAAGCTGCACCAAACAGTCACCCGTAGTGGGTGCATTAGCTTTTGTAAACCACGTTTGGGCTGAGCTTCATCCGAAAAGATGATTTTGGCAAAATCGACATCATCGTGCAGTTTCTCGTTGGCCTATCTAGCAAAGCGAAAACGAAGCGGATGGTCATGCGGGTGCAACTCTTGAGCCAATTAAATTTTGTAAGGCCTCATACAGAGATCTTTTCGCAAAATTTGAGGTAAACTGGTGTGTGAAATGTGGAATTCTTGAGAACGATGACAAGTTGATGTTGAGGGATTCTCACGCACACTCTCAGCCATAGCTTCGATATTTTCGGGTGTACGCACTGTAGGAGCACGCTTAAAGTATCAATACTGGCTCTGTGTATGATCATCTCTGGCCATACATAGGTTCCACAAGTCACACGACAATCCGTCGCTTTGCCTTAGTCTTAATTTATCTTGCTAACGTGATACAGTTTGGAAATGCTGCGATGGGTTTTTCTCCTGTCAAGATGATATCCTTGAAGAATGACTACGAAAACAACAAAAGGTTAAAGATAGTTATGGCAATTATGTACATACATGTGCCACAAACTGTAAGGACAACTAAGCATTTCAATTTTTTTCAAAAATTGGCGCCGAATTTCAAAAAGATTGGATTTTTACTCAAATACCAAGATATGTATTTATCTCATACAAGCTTCTGGGAACGCGTTATTTGTACAAATTAGTTAAATTTTACTTTCTCCGGTAGCGATGGAATATGTAAAGGTTGGAGAAAATCTCGTTATGCTTTAGCTACAAAAAAATCAAAGATCTGCTATCAAACACGGCGGCGGATGACCTCAACTTTTTTTCAAGCAACGAAAAGTTGCATCTGTATAATGGATGTACCTTTATGTATGGAAATGGACCTAAGAATTTTTATTTGCAGGTAAGGGGCGGCTGATATATGACATCACTTTAATCTACCAAATTCAACATTATTGAACACTTGTGGGCATATTTAAGGATACAGGTACAAAAAGCAAATCGGTCATTTGTTCAGCACCTTAAGTTTATTCTAATAAACGAATAGGAGACTAAAGTTAAATGAAAGTCCCACTAGTTATTGAAAAGCGTACAACGCTCTGTATGGTGTAGTCGTTCATAGACTTTTGTGAACTAATGAAGTCGATATTATTAACTCTTTTATATTTTTGTAACTTAATCCGTATATTACTGTGAGAAAATAAGAAAACAATAGAATTGAATTTTTTTGTTTTATATACTTTGTTTTTAACACTAGAGCAACCATTCCCGCATTGTTGGGAGCCTTTGTGTTGTGTACTTATAAAATGTATTCCTCATAAGAAAAATGTATGGGAATGCATTAAAATTAATGATTTGTATTGACTACCAAGTTAAATAGACCAAATTCAGAAACTGCCATTCTAACCATTCACTAGATATACAAAAATCAATATTTACTTTGTATGGGAGGTGCCACACCTACTTATCCAATTTCGCCCATATTTCGATTAATAAAGTGGATTGACTACGAAGTTATATAGACCAAATACAGAACCTTCCACTATTACTGTCCCAAATATATACAAAAATCAGTATATATTTTATGTGGGAAGTACCACTTTTAACTCTTACTATCACCGTTTTAAAAATATAAACACATAATTTAAAATTTTATATGGGCGTGGCACCGCCCAGTTGAACAAAACCATCAGTGAAAGTACACCTGTATTGGTTTGTAAATCGGTTTAGTGGTTCTCGGGTTATAAAATGACGAACATTGCACAACTTATTTTTATATATACATACATACATACATTCATACATACACACATATAGATATTACAAAAAATAAGTTTTTATATAAATTCTCAATCTTTAATAAAGAAATTTTTTTAAAAAAACCTTTATTTAAATGACTTTACCAATCATCACCATAACCTCACTTTTGAAGTCAAATATGCATAAAAATTGTCTTAAATTCGCAATTAATTATATTTTAAAGCTATGGTGGAACAGTTGAAAATAAGCAGAAAATTCAAATGAAAGAAAATCAGGATGAACGTCCTTTAAAAATCCAACAGAATGTCAACTAAAAAGAAAAGCTAAGAACAGACATTACGAGTATTTTACTGACTGCAATTGCAAAAAAAAAAGGAAAAAATTTCATGGGTATTTGCGAATGCGAATAAGTGCAAATGTTTAATAAGGCTGTCACTTAAAAAAAACTGAGCCTGTGCTTAAGAAAAAAAAGACGTTTCTTTTTGCAAGCAATTTAATGGTGGAAAAGCATCAGCTGGTGTCCCAAAGTAACAATAATAAAAAATAAAACAAAGATTATAAAAAGAAAAGTTAAATAAATGCTGGAGACGAATAAAAAGAAATTCAGTTAAAATTTAATGTTCTGTGTAGTAAAATGTATTGTGAAAAGGAGAAATATTTTTAAACAATTTAAAAAAGCCTTTAACCGTCTAGCAACCAAAAGGATAGCCACTCAGCCAACCAACTAACCATCCATTAAAGTAACGAACCAAAGTGTCGGCCATGTGTTACATTTGATACATGATTCCACCATAACTTTTTTTTAAATGGAAACCATAGATTTTCTACATGAATAAATATCATCTGAGATTTTTATTTTGGTTTTATTTGCTTTTCGTTAACAAAAATTTTGCAAAATTTTTAATTTGTTAATTTTTTTTTCGTTAAAGTGCAGTTTATGAATGTTTTTGAGAATAGGACAAAACAGGATGAAAGCTATTTTGAGTTAACACAGCATGACCACACAGTACTGTTTTATTTTTCTTTGAAATATCAGCTCCACAGCTGCTGAGTTATCAAAATTGTTTTCGTCATGTAATTAGTTATTTTCACGTCTTTAATTCGCAAGCGATTCATTGCATTTATTGTAAATAAAATAAATGTACACGCTGTAGCGACCAATATCTGAATCAGTCCTTATATCTGAAAGATTTGGAGACTGAAATAGACAACTTCTACAGCCATATTTGCTTTGAGACATTGGAAGAGGGTTCATCTTCCCACCGTCGTTGTGTTCTAGTCGAAAAGTTTCACAGTATCAGAAAGCTGCAAGCAGAAAGTGGCATCCTAACCAGGTGATGAATCACCTCATCGCTCAAAAGAGAACCACCCCTAGTATGTGATGACTCGCAATCTTGTTTAGAAATGCTCGGCATTTTAATAAGAAAAACTAATAAATTGGAGAGCGTCTTCATAGCAGCCTGACTGTAGTTAGTGATTTATATTGACTTTAGATACCCTATATAACATCGACCAGCCCCGTCCGTCTGTAGAACAATGTAGTCGTCCGGCAGTTTACCGAAAATTCTCTTTCCTTATACGAGAATAGAGAATAGAGAAGAGTATACATTAATTAACCACGACAAGAGCTATATCCCTATCCTGCGGGCATCCTGGTGGCATGCCCATGACTTCTGCCAACTCTTACCCTGCCATCTTCGGCCTTATCGCATGGAGTTTAAGCTTACATTTACATAAAACTGTGCTGGTGCTAGGATTAACGCTGTATGGTATTAGACTATGTTGTGAATTCTTTGTTTTGTCGCTGAAAAAGTTCGTCACAAATCTAAAATCTAAAAATATCTTCCGGCGAGAGTACTATTTTACGCCGTTTTTACACAAGTAGTCGAGAAAGCATCATTGCATATTCAAACGTCGTCGTTTCATCATTCTATTAAGGAACTGAGTTGTATTCTCGATAGCTTATCATTCATATCGTAAACGGGAATTACGAAGATCTAGTTAGAAAGAGAAGAAATTCTACGAGACAAGAAATCTAATGAATAACTTTAACTTTAGGGAAATACTGGAGTTTATATTCCTGACCGGGAGATTGTGTGGAAAGTATAAGTGATTATTGGATTTTTAGTTTTTGCCCAGAAAATTGACTTCCAAAATTACAAATGATAACTGGAATTTATTTTCTTAATTAAACATTCGAAGCTGCGACTACATTTTTTTTTTTTTTTTTGTATTTAGTGAGATATTTGGCGACCACTTTTAAGTGGTTCCCTTGACATAAGGACATATTGGAATTGTGAGGGAAGTTTCACTTGAGAAGAATAAGCAACCGATATTGCAGGAATCGCATTTCAAAACAAATAAGCGGTTAGTAAATAAATGCGCCTGTTACGAAAACAGAAAGATCTTGTCAAAACTGGAAGGCCTAACAATAGGCCACGTAACAAAAACTCTGACAATACAGCTGACCTTGAAAGAAGAAACTTTGGAAAGAACAATGAAGATGTGGACAAGATCCACGCCTTCATTAAATCGAAAAGTACCCAAAATATGTAGGAGTTTGAGAAGTTATGAGCTGTGCAATAAATAGCTGCTAAACGAGACCAAACATCATTGTTGTGTTATTAAAATTTCTTTCTGATCCACCTATTTTTATGAATGTAAGTCAGCGTACTGTGCAATTTAGAAAGGAATCTTTTCAAAAGAAAATCTTTAATTTGGTTTATAACACGTTCTTACCAAGAGCAAACCCAACAATTTTTCCCCAAATTAGAAAAAATACCTAAAGTTTTATTTCATCTGATGTTTCTACACATAAACACATTTCCATTTTATATATGCGTATGTATGTATGCGTATGTACAATAATCTGCCGAACATATATGTATTTTTTCGTTATTCTGTTTTGTTCCGTTATTCTTCACTTTTGCCGTGAACACCCATTGTCAATGTTGGCATCGATTTTTTGCACAAAAACATACGGTACTTGTACATATCGTCATCATCTCCATCATCATCATCAGAAACTTCGTCATCATAAACAGCAACAAGATTATCATTTTCGTTATAGTATTTACAATCGTCAAAGTAGTTATCGTTGCTCTCACCCAACATCATTATCACTATCATCATCATCATCATCATCATCATCACCATGTTGGCCCAACATCGTCATCATTTTCATTTTTGTTGTGCTCGTTCTCTGATGAAAATGAAAATTTTTGTATTTTTCTCTGCAACACGACAAAAAATAGAATATAATACACAACAGCAGCAGTAACAACATCTCCTAATTGTACAGAGAGAGAAACGTCAACAACAACAACAACAAAAGCATAGAAGAAAAAAGGGAAAAATACAAAGAAGATGAACTCAATAACAATAATAATAACGACAAAAGCAAGGAAACAAAATAAAAGGGCAAAAACTTGCCTTGAAGCCAACGATTCAGCTGCCTATTGCTGCTTCTGACTGTATATATCGCTCCTCTCTCCGGCAAAAGAAAAACAAAAAGAATAAAAAGTAAAAACAACAACAACTTGAAATAAAAACGAGAGCTCTTGTTTCCTGCCACCACCAGCAGCAATAGAAGCAGAAAGTAAGAAGTAAAACATTTGCACAAACATATAGGCAATCAACACTTTAAAAACTCTACACTACGCAACAATAAAAAATCCCATTTCAAAATTTTGTACTCAATTCTCATTTAAGGTTTTGTCAACTTCTGCAGACAACAGCAACAACACCGGCCCTTGAAAGTTTATTTTATTTTGAAACAAACATGCAGAGACAGAGAAAACCCAGTTCTGAACAGACTAACAACCAACATTCGCATTCTGTAAAAAGAAACTTTTGGCTTTTACAGCATTAAGTCCTTTTGCAGAAAAGCACTTACTCTCATGTATTTCTGTTAAGATAACGTAGAACTTTTAATTATCTTTTACAGACAATGTTTACAAAATTCAAAGCTTTTCTGTGCACAAACATTAAAACTAAACTTTTAAGGGGTAATTCCACGCTGAGATAAATTTCTGCAAAAGCCCTTTTTTTATCTGCTTTGGTTGCAGGGGAATATTCAAGTGTGTTGATAAGGATTTTAACATTGTTTTTGTGAATGTTGTAAACGTGTTGCTTTTATGTGGCCAAATTATAGAGAACAATAGAATGAATAAAAAAGGAAACTATTTTAATTTAAAATGTTTTTGTTTTCATGTTTCTTTTGTTTTCATTTTAGTTGGTTTCTAATTAAGGATACGAAGAATGAAAAAACACTATGATGGACATTTTAAATAAGTAATTGTGACGTCCTAGAATATTGCGTGGGAAATGTGAATTACAAAACAAGTGAATAATTTTAAAATTATGTGAGATAGATAAGGAGTAGAAAGAAACAAATTAAATAAATTTGCGTATAATTCACATTGCTTTAAGAATATCGTATAAAATTTAGTTAATTACCCGATATTTCTGTTTTATTACGTCTTTGAAGAGTGTAGACTGCTTAGGCCGGCTTAAGTATTAATTTTAGCTTTTTTTATGACCAAACTACTTAGACGAGAGCAATTAAGTAAATTTGTTAAATTTGTTAATAAAATACTTGATTAAATATTTTTCGTGAGAGAGCGCCTTATTCGGCATAGTCTTATTTAAGCTCGACAGTAGGCGCACAAATACTGTTAAAACATTTTACATACCCAATACAGTAGTGATAGTATTATATGGTTCATGAAAGCTAATCTGTTTAGCGTTAGTCTGAAATAGGAATTCCAAATTGTATGGCTTTTATTAAGTTTTTTGGATTGTGGAATAAAAAAGCTAATATTTTCAAAACACTCTCCAGGATTGGTCACATTTTAGTCCGCAGTTATTCCTTAAAATTTGGGAACAGGAAACATTATCAAAGTGCTTCGTTTGGAGAGTATACTGCAACACATAATTTATGAGGTTTCACAATAATAACTACACATGCACTTGCGCAATGTGTTGATGGAACAGCACCTTATCCTTGGTATATGCACTCGATTTTGTTTCAAATCTATGATGAACCTGCCTCAAATGTCTAAGTAATATTCACAATCAATCATTGTATTTTTCAAAGTAATTCATGTGATTGGATCTAAGTGCATTTTTAAAGCCTTGGCCGCCGAACTTATCTAAACTTTCTCTAGTTTACGTTCTTCCAAAAAATAAAGAAAAAAACACATTTCTAATGGGGTGCTATTGGATTCATGTTTTGTGCAGAATAACAAAACGGTGTAAAGACCGAGTATGAAAAATCGTACTTGTTCATATTGGTCGATGAGTTGGTTCACTTGGTCACTCGTAACTACTACGATAGTCAGTAGTATCCTCAGACATCGTTTTGAGACTTGTCGCAAACAGTACGAAGTTGGGAATGCCTCACACTCTCTCCCTCATTTTGAAATATCTTAAGAGATCATCTAGTTCAATCCGTCTCTCCTACATGACCTTTTAGACTTCCACCTGCAGTCCGCACAGATCCAGGTAGAAATCAAAAATACATCTCTTCAGTGGCGATGCTACCGAGGCCGACCTTTGTCCACTCGATTCCGATCCTGCGCCAGACATCTCATCCGCCCGCCCATTTCTCTAGAAGTCACGTAAAAGTAAATCCAAATAGGAGTCATCTCAGAAGAGAAGCTGAGGGTGTACAATGAATCCCTACACTCTCTCACCAACCGAAAAGCAGCCTGGGTCTCCACGTATATACATACAGACAAGCCCTCGCAAACCGCCTCGAGATAGCAGTAAGTATGTTTCCGTAATGGCAAATATCTCAGTTATAATCCTCCTCCTTCTAGTAAACAGCACCAGTTCAGTCTTGTGCACTATTTTATTTGTGCACACTTTTATTGCGCTGTCCTAGTATTGTGCATCTCCAAGTATTTTTTTGCTCGGTTTAGGTGAGATGCTCGTTAGTAAAATTCCAGAGATCCATGTTGCTGATGTTGTTAAGACAGAAAATCCTGCATACGACTCTAAGACATTTGCTAATGAATACCTTGATAAATGAATAAATAAATAATTAAATGTCTCAAAACAATTTGCTTAATATACTGCGAATAATTCTACGAGCATTTTCGGTGTTTAACATAAATCTCGAAAATCCGTGGTGCAGTGTTTAGAACGTACGCATAACAACACCAGCGGTTCAAGCCCCAGCAGAGGACATGACGAAAAAAATTTTAATTCTGCTTTCGAGTGTTTAATAAAAAGGCTTTAACTTCCCTCCAGACAACTCCATCTAAACAATAAAGAAAAAAGCCACCCTGACGATGATGATAAACATCAGACGAATGATCAGGAGAAAGTGTCATCTACTGGGAAAAAATTAAAATGCTAAGTAAAGATCACCACCACCACTTAGCAAGGATCTTCATCACTATACAATCATATGGAGCTCCCGAATTAATAAAACTGAAACAAAGCAATAAATGCTTTGTGGAAAGCCAATATACTCCCTAACGGAGTGACGGCAAAAAAAACTTCTTACTACCGCTTACGGCATAGGGCTGTAAAAGCAAAACAAATTATTCTTACCTTATACGAAACTTCCTACAATCAGAATGTTAGAGCAGTAGTAGAGTTCTAGCATGCGCAGGCTAAGTCTTTCTTGAAGAGAGAGTAGGTCATAAATGTATGAACAAGCATCAAAGATTCGCTGTTCAGTGCGGTTTACAGCATTGTGGACCATAACTTCAATGATCCTCGCTATAGAGTGGTGTTAAGCGACTTTTTATATTATAGCATGACAGAGAGACGAAGTTTTATTTTACACAAACGTCTCATCTTTTAAAGTTACATACCTATAAATAGAAAGCATTATGGCTTTATTATCTCTTAAGACCGATTTAGTCGGTTGATAATCAAATATGTTATATGTTTTCAGAAAGTATGATGGTGTGGACAAAAAGTGCAGATTTTTTGACAAGTGTGTCCTAGTTGATAATCTTTTGAAAAATTTTAAAAGATAGTATCTTTTGTGCAATCAGAGTTGCTTTTAGTAAGGACATGTTTTTCTTTTTTTTACATGACAGTGTGGCATCCCATCACTCATTTTGTTGGACAGATATTTATCAGATTTTTATTTGACATAATCGCAAAACTTTGTAGTATAGTCAGCCGTGGCCTTTAGTAAGGACTCTTACGATGTAATATATCTTCATTTTTACCCAACTTTTCAAACCAGAACATATTGAACTGAGTATTGGTATTCTTTTTTCTTGTTATTATCAGTAGCCTAAGATCATATTTATAGTCAAAAATCACAATAAAAATGTGAAAAAATACTCTGATAAATCTAAATACATAATTTTGTTCTAATTCTAATAACCAATAATAAAAGCATTGATTTCCTAACATTTATTATATTTTCTATTATATTTTAACTTTAAACATAAATTCAGATATTTTCTCATACAACACATAATATAGACATTAATTTTATTTCGCTTATATATGAGAAGAGAAAAATAATTTTAAAAAAGTGTAATAAAAAACTGTGTAAATATTCTTTGACTACCTTTACAAACTTTTACTGCTTTCTTCTTCCTCTTTTCATAGTTATATAAACTTTTATTTCCTTTAAGTTTATTTTACTCTCTATTTTTATATAATTTTTTCTTTAGTTTTATTATGGCCAAAGAAAAGATTTCTTCTCGTATTAACTCGTTAGTAAGAGAAAAAAAAGAAAATGCGTTTTCAGTTTTTAGTTCATGAATAAGCCATGATTTCTAAATTCTACACTTGGCTTTGGTTAGCGAAAGCAAAAAACAAAAAAAAAAACTTTCTTTTTCTTCCTGTTCGCTTAGCAAACATTGAAGTTCAAGTTAGAGTCAAAGGGATTTCCGGTTCTTTGTTGCTGCAACCAAATAAGAAAAAAGTTTGCAGCAAAATTTTGGCTCTGCTTTAGTTACTCATTAAACGTTTCTTTTTGTTTTTAGCTTCCCATTCAATTCATTATTTATGATCCACTTAAGTGAAGGTGAATCAAGTGACCAATATTTGAAAAAAAAAACTGAAGGATTAAAACTATAAAAAACACAATTTTACCAACTTTTGCTCAACAATTTCAAAAGAGGATCAATCAGGTGTATAAAGCTTACCTTTATTTGTACATACTTGCACCAAAACTAAGTTCAATTAGTGCGAAGAAGTTGTGAAAGTTTCAAGTAGAGTTTACGTATTATAATAAATGTTGTTTTAAGTTAAAAACTTTTCTTTGCCTTGATTTTAATTACCTTCAAAAAATATTTTGAAGAGGGCTGAAATTGAAATGAATTTTTAATTTAATATTACTAAAGGGTGAACAATGTAGATTGATTGTTTTTGAAACATTATCATCTAAAGAACAAAATACATATTTTTGAATGAAAGGATTTGCTTATTTTTGTCGAGTGTGAAATAGATGGGTGCGTCAATCAGTGTGATTAAAAGTAGGCTTTAGGCCATTTTACCAATATACCCAAGGCTATAATATTGGTACCCCGATACACGTACGTTCTTTGATGTCAAATTTTTCCAAAACAAAACAAATTACAAATTTGAGGTTCCGTAAGTTCCTTCATCTACAAATTTTTTATTTTCATCTACAAGTTTTTTCCCATCATAAGTTCTCCTGTTTTGTTTGGGTTGGCTGTATAGTTACCCAAAGTCAAATAGTCCATTTCCTCCTGAGACACGATAATATATTTTTATATTTGACATGGCAAGTAAAAATAATGGTATTTTTTGTCTTATGTGTTATCGGTTATTAAAATTCGCACCTATTTAGTCTATTATTGCTGCAAAAAAAATCCAAACGCAGTGCAGAAAAAGGAATTATTTTGCTGTGAGTACTGCACACTGGTCGTTTACAGCATCGCATACTTTAATGGCGTTGTCTTTTCTGGAAATAAGTGTGTTTCGATTAAATTTCGAATCATAACACGACACTTTAGTGGCTACACACCAATTTTTCTCACTTAGATGTATCTAAAGAGTCTGCAGCGTCCTAACAAACTTCTTAGGAGATGGTTTTGTTTATTGTAGTTTCTAGAGCGGGGGGTGGCGTGGTGTAGAGGTTAGAGCACACGCATAAAACCTCCAGACAGCTCTATCTAAAAAAAAAGACGAAGAATCCCCTGATCTTCTAGCTTACGTCTGGCGATAATGATAAAACATCCGATTATTCATCAGAAGAAAACCGCCACTATTGGAAAAAATAATTACAATGCTAAGTAAAGATCACCAACACAACTTAGCAGGAATCTTCACCACTACACAATCGTATATAGAGGTGAGCTTACGGAGAAAAAAAAAATTTTAAATCTAGAGCTATTCGGACGTTAGCGTATCATATTATTCGATTATGATATGTGATACCAAGAATTCTCGACGAGAGCTTCGATTTTTTTGGCACTTAGATTGAGGCTGGAATAAAGAGCTCCGTTTATATGGACACCATATTGGGGTATACCTATATCATTCGTTAGGTTTTGTCAAAGGATACTGACGAGACTAATTTCTCCAACTTGAGGTCGACTGACCAGGATAAGTGGCATAAAAAAGTGTCTGTTGCTGTTGTTGTTGTAAAAATCAATTAAAGCTAAAACAATATTTTCTGGATAATAGTTTTTTTACAGATTCTTCATCAACATATTCCAAATATCGAAGGTAGGAACGGCTTTGTCTATTTATTTATGGGCCGATATTGTAAATTCATCAATAAATATTTGCTGAAATCTATAGCGACTTAACGTTGCTTTCTATAATGGTTACCGTAATTATTTCCACAAAGAGCTAATGGAGAATCATTGCTGGCACTATTTATAACCAAGGCCAGTAAAATTCCAGTAATAACCAATTCTTCCACAGAAATCAAACAAAACCTGAGTAGTTTCATCACAATATCTGCCGCAAGCACATGAGAGTTACCCGGGTACCCCTGTTAAGAGTCTACGAGTTTAAATGTTATCAGTATTATTAGCAGGGAAACCAGAAATATGCAATTGCATTTTTTTCTCATGCATCCAACCAAGTCGAATGTAAAATATTTATCCGTTTCATGAGTTTTTACACATTTTGGCATCGATTTGTTAGTGCATATTTGTGCATGTTTTACTCATAACATCATATTTTTGCATATTTCAGTTGTAGTTTCGTATTTAAAACTTTGTAAAGCATATTTTACATATTTTGCGTATTTTTACAATAGTCAGGGTTGAAAAAGTTAGTACAATTGTACTTTTTTTGGTACAATTTCAGACTTAAAAGTACAATGGTACACCAATTACTCATTTGGTACAATTTACGAACTTTCTCCGTTTATTTTTTATAATGGGATTTCCCTAGCTTATCATTTAATTAATTTATTTAAACGAAAGAACAAAATAGGCTTATTCTGCCTACATTTCCGGTCTTATTCAGACAAAAGTTTTGTTAAGGTCATAAAATTCTTGCTGCTTTAGTTTTAAATATCAAATAATTTTTTATTAAAAACAATTTGATCTCATGATTATGAATACTCGTATATGTATATCCTTAGACTTTTTTGTACATTATTTTACGTTTAAACATGTGCTTATACCTTAATGTAGTTTATTTAAAAATATGCTTTAAAAGTAAAAATTAACTTTTAAGTGTAAATGTTAGTTTTATTATTATAAAAATGAATTTGTATGTAAAATTTTGTTGTTTTTTGTGCTCTTATCTAAAACTAAAATAATTAAAAATAATTTTAAGAAATATTTTTGGTGCAATTGGAGTCGAAAAAGTACAATTTTATGAATTTTTGAGTACAATTTTGAAGTTCTCATTTTGCAACCCTGGTCATAACTTTTCTGAATTATATATGTACATATTATTTAAAATTTATTGCATCAAACAGAAGTTTCAAACAGAAAACATATTATATACTTATATTCTTATTGGCGCAAAAATAATAAATTGTACGACTTTTACACGTTTCGTTAAGGATATTGAGACATTAAATAAAAACCGAATATTTCTAATAATGACAGATGCACCTTCGTATATGGTAAGAGCTGCCAAAGCCAAAACGATCTTTAATACTGAACTAACACAAATTACATGGGTTGCTCATTGACTGCATCGTTTATGCGAACCTATTAGAAATCAACACAATACGTAAAAAGCGTCTTTAAATAATCCCAAAAAATTGAAATTTAAAAAGAAATGTATTCAGGCCTTATATTGTCAACCGAAGCAGGTCTAACTTATTGGGGAACTTGGATTACATGCATTAATTATGGTTACAATTTTGAAATGATCTTAATCTTATATGTTTACAAACGATATTAAATTGTTGAAGAAAAAGGTTTTTTCGCTTAACAAAAACAAAAATATGCTTCTTTATAATAAATTTTTAAAATTTTAAGTCATATTTTTGAACTTTTAGAGCATATTTTACGCACTCTTATGACTTAAGAGCATATTTCTGGTTTCCCTGATTATTAGGGTTAAATAACAACAAACAGTAGTAGCACAAAATAATCACTCAAACAATAGCTGGCCTTGATACTCTAAAGTTGTGTTCAAATTTCAATTTTATTTAAATGCAAAAACATACTTGAAGCTAGAAAAGTAGTGGCCTACTATTCATTTAATACCTTTCAAACAATATTTAAAAGGGTGCAATAGCAATACAATAAAAAGGAAACCTTAACCAGCAGCTCATCAAATTATACAAAAAAAAATTGACTTCCAAGTGGTTTTTATTATTGTTGTGTAAGAAGAAAAAGAAAATTTTCTACAAAATTTAACAACAACCTTAAAATAATGATCCAATAAGAGGGTGAAAGTATAAGTGAATACGAGTAAATAAGAAAATGGTATTTTTTTAATGTAAAATAAACTTTTTCAAACACCCAACACAACCAAATAGATAATCAAGGACTGGGCGGACATGAAAAGTTAAACAGAAACACCTTCTTCGTTAAATTAAAATAAGAAAAAACAAAAATTTCTTAAATACATAAACACATAACACATACATACAACCAAATATATAAATATTTACTAGTAAATGTATGCAAGACACTAATAAATAAGGACTAAAATGTTTAAACACGAAAAAGTTTTGGTGAAAACTCAAATCATGTTTAAAAAAAGTAAAAAATATTTAAACAAAAAGTTTTTTTTTGTGTTAGCAAACGGTTCACACTGGCCATAAAATAAAACTTTGACAGTTAATATCGTCAATATTGTTAAAACTACAACTGTTGAAAAAGCTGTCATTTTAGTAGTTTGTTTTGCAAAATGATCATTGCCACTAAACCATATTGTCGAATTCGGAATAATATCGATCCGTATGTTATTCTTAAGCGTACAATGAATGCCGAAAATGTCACTATTTGGTATGGATTTCGGACGGGTGGGTCACAAGGTTATATTTCTTTAAGATCTACGTTGACTAGGCCATCAGCACCAACGGCGAGCTCTATAGGTCGATAATTATAAAATTGTTTTGGCCTGAACTGGATGATATGTATACCAACGTCATATGGTGTTATCAAAAAGGCTCTATGGGCCACATTGGACGATCTGCATGATCGATTTGAGGGCATGGTCATTCACGAGTGATGTTATGGATATATATGCTGATTGTTGGCTGCTAAGCTTTCTTAGAAAAGTTAAGTATCAGACTGCCTCAAAAGCTATAATATCGCCATAAACATTACCCCTTAATTCATTATTATGAAAAAGTAGTCAGATATAGAAAGTAAGCGTACTGGAATTGGCGTACCAATAAATGCGATCATAATGATTTGCTACGTGTTTACGATTAGGGTCATCGTGCTAAAACTCATACTTTTCCCTGGAGAAGTAAGAGCTTTTGGTCATTCGGTTAAAGACTGAGGAATAGCACAAGTTTCATTCTAGTTCTTTTAAAAAATGTCCAGCATTCACGAACCCAGTTGGAAAGGTAAAGTTTTTGGCTGGATTATTCGCAAGTAGTTCTTGCTTGCCGGAGAGCATTCAATCTCTGTCCACACTCGAAATGGTATCTCTGACTAACACTAATACTTTAGAGCTCTTGCTGTAAAAACTTTTCTTGCAAATCTCAATGTTAACAAGTCTTCTTGGCCGAATGGCTTACCAGCACTGGTCCTGAAGCAGCGTTCTTCGACGTTTGCGCCTGCATTAGTAGATCTTATCAGTGCGTCATATCCCACCGATTTTATTCCATCCCACTGGAAGTTTTCTAATATAACATCAGTTCTAAAAAGCACGAGGCTACCAACCCTGGAAACTATCGCCCAATAGCAATTTGTTCCCCACTCTCCAATTCTATGGAGATTAATTACCACCTTGTGAAGTTTTGGAGTCCAACAATTTACTTAGCAATCGCTAATACGGTTTCCATAGAACACGCTCTGCTAGTGACCTGTTACTACTAGTCTCCGGAAGGTGAATAAATCCATTCATCGATTTGGTTAGAATAAGATTGGAGCTCTGAATATTTAAAGTGTTTGACGGGGACTAGTACGAGGCACTCTTTTCGAAACTTACCGCTATATTCTCTCGATTTATATCGAGCGTTCTCAGAGATTCCAATATAGGAGTGATTATAGATGGGATCTCATCCAACGATTTCGATATTAATCCAGGGGTAGAGCAAGACTCTGTTCTCTCTCGCACTGTATTTGAAATACTATTATTATTGAAATGCCTTTTGAACAGGATAAATAACATATACTGCAGAAACTGCTTCTTAAGCATTAAACACATAACCGACAGCAAACAGCAGACAGCCAAATGTTAAAATTAGAATACATACGTTAGTATGAAAACAATTATGTTAAAAGCAGCGCAGAAAAAGCCTGGACAACAACTTTTGCTACTGCTAAACATAAAATAATTTCTATTTTTTTTAAGCAGAAAAATACAAATTAGTGATACCAATACAATATAAAATTTTAAATTAAAAAAAACCTAAAAATAATTCTTTATCAGAAAAAACAATATGAAATTAAAATATATTATCAAACAACATTTATGTTAATAATTGAAAGTTTTAAGAACATAATTCCATTATTTTTTATATTTTTGGGTAATTTTTAGAAAAGCAATTTATTTTGGTGGACTTAAAAAGCTTGAATGTCGCCACTGAAAAATATTTTTCTATAACAAATATTTTTATGAAAAATAAAACAGATGACAATGGAAACCAATTTTATTGCTGCTGCTGCTTTCAAAATATTTATGAAGTCAATAGTATAGCAGCAAGCAACAACTTGCTGATTGCTGACGTCTATATATTTAAAGCATTAGAGTAAATGAAGAAATAACTTGTTAAACTAAAATAGCCGAAGAACAAAGCAAGTATTGAAACTGCACAGTATATACGTAAGAAAACTTGAGGGGCTATAAGTAGCTACTGAACATAATCTCTGTCATTGCCTGACATTTGAGAATTTAAGACTGACCTTACTTGATAGAAGAAAACTTTACAAAATCCACGTCTTCATAAAGTCGACTGGTTGGCTAACACAAAATAGCCTAGAAATGCCGAAGTTTGATTCGACAGTTCACTAGGGGCGGCGTACTGTTGCCCAACGAGCCGCGAAGATATACGCAACTGCCTAGAATACATGTAAGGAATCTAGGAGTCGACTGAAGAATTTATGTTGTTGGCCGCTGTTTGAAGACTTAAGACTAACTTTGCTTGATCGACGAAAAATCTACAACAAGAGCAGTATTGCAACAGGCGGTATGGACAAAATTCACGTCACCATAAAATCGACCGGGTGGCTAATAACAAAGAAGTGCAGGCTCTTGGCTTGATACTTCACATGGTCCAACAAAAAGAACTAGTTGTAGGACGCAAATAAGCTGTACGATGTGCAGCTGCATACGAATCAAACCTAACCTAATAAGGGTCTTTGGAAATTTCTCTGGCATTTAGTAAGAGCTCTTAGCACATATAAACATTTATCTTTTACTCATAGTAGACTAATGGAAAGAATAGGCGGCTCAGCTGCTGTGTAAATGCTCTAGACTTAGCATACTGGTGTTTTAAACTTTGCATGGCGGATATATTCTCCACTAGTATTATACCGTTTCTGAACATTGCTGCTTAGATATAGACAATCGGGTTTTTTTCACTTTCTTTCTCTTCAACAGCTGTGATCAGCGGCGACCAGTCCGGGGCCGTTGTGGGGCCGAAACAGGCTACGGTACTTGGGTGTATTTACACTCACGTGTCACTAAGCCTGACCAGAGGTATTCTGGTGCCACGGGAATCGGGAGCCCCAGAGATTCGGATCTCTGCCCGATTGTTTGGTATGCCCCCTTGTGGGAACTTCGTGAAAGGAAAAAAGCAATATCACCTAGCGAAACATCTTGGAAAAATCAGGTGACGCCAAATCTCGGGAAAAAAGGAAAAGAAAAAAGTGGGAATCTGTGATAAGCAAATACACCAAATACACAGAGTGCGCTATTACTAGACAACGACATCATTGTATATTAAAGCTGCTACAGTAGACCGAGCACATGCTAAGCTGGAGACGAATTACATGACAAATGATTATAAATAAGTGAAACATAGCAATAATGCTTGTGGAAGTCATATGCTTCCAAGAGAAGTAACCAAAAAAAAAAAAAAAAAAAAAAAAAAAAAAAAAAAAAAAAACTTCATGCAAACAGTCTTCTTACAAAATTTTTATTGCGAGTGTAAACGCTTACAGCGATGATTTACATAAATAATGTATTTGTAGATTTTATAGTTGAATTTTGTTGCAAAAGGATAAACGGTTTGCTAAGTCAATGCCTTTGACTGTAGTTTTCAAAACATTCAACTTCTAACGTTTGACTCCTAATAAACAGAATTTAAAAGAAAAACATTCTTTAAGATAGTAAAACCCTTTCCTCGTTCATACAAAGGAATGTTTTTCGTTAGCAAATACTTTTTATTAAAGGGGTTGCTGGCTATTATTTCCACCATTTTGCCATTCATCTATTTATTCAACTAAGCAAGCAACCAACTATTCAGTCATTCACTATTCAGTCATCCTTTCGATTTTTTTAATATTTATTTGGTTTTATCATACTGGTCGTAAACCTATTTGTGAAAAAGTGTTTTCTTTTTATTTGTTGTTGGTCAACTGTATAAGTGGAGTTTTATAGAGGGAAAGTTTTCTTATTTTATTGCCATTACATAGAATACTATTTATGGTTTATAACCCACATAAATAGGTCAACTATATTCTATTCTGCTATTATGTGGTAAAACTATTGATTTTCTTTAAACAAATTATTGAAATCTTATGAAATTATTACTGTTTGTTGTTTGTCAGTCAATATGAATGGATTTAATAAATATGCAGAGTAGAAATAATATGGAAATGATAGCAATTATCTTGTTTGCTTGCTTTTAGATATTTATTTTTCCCCTAAAATAATATTTTAATAGATGATAATTAAAAATATTTTACGTTTGTTTAGTAAGAATACTAAATACTTAAAACAATCTAAAATTAAAATAATTCAATGAAAAAATACGTACTTGTTTATAATTTCTTATGTTAATAGACAGATTATCTTGTGAAGTAATAATCCCTTATATAGTGTGTCTACTTACATAAAAGGCTTTATGCTTATAGTCCAATAGGAATCCAACAGAAGATGACTACGTTAGCAAACTAGAATACTACCAACTAATCTACTCAGGCAACCTGCCTGCACTTTATATTTTACAGGACTTGACATTGAAGGTACCTAGCGCTAGATGGCAGCACAAACACAAAAACTTTTTCTTTCTTAGAAATTACGATCTGCCAAACGTCAGCTGTTAAAATTTTAGCCAAATTCATCGATTAGTTTATTTGTTGTAGTCGTTTGAAGTAAGCAACTTTTATGTTTCTTGGAAAATGGAAAAAAGTGAATTTCGTGTAGTGATTAAACACTGTTATTTGAAAGGCAAAACGGCGAAAGAGACAAAGAAAAGCTTGATAAACATTACGGCGAATATGCTCCATCGGATTATATGGTAAAATATTGGTTTGCTAAATTTAAACGGGGCCGAACAAGCACTGCAACATTACCATCAACAGGAAGGCCAAAAGAGGTGGTTACTGGAAAAAATATCAAGAAAATCCTCGATATCGTTATGAATGATCGCCAGGTCAAAATTTGTGAGATTGCTGAAATGGTAAACATATCATATGAACGAGTGTTCAACATTTTGCATGAACATTTGCATATGAAAAAGCTATCGGCAAGATGGGTGCCGCGTTTGCTCAGTGTTGAACAAAAACGAGTTCGACAGATCACTTCACAGCGGTGTTTGGACATGATAAAGCATAATCCTGCTGATTTTTGGCGTAAATTAATAACTGTTGATGAAACGTGGGTCCACCACTACACACCTGAAACCAAAAATCAATCGAAGCAATGGGTGGAAGCTGGTGGAAGTACTCCGAAGAAGGGGAAGACAGCGAAATCGGCTGGCAAGGTTATGGCCACTGTATTTTGGGATGCACACGGAATATTGCTCATCGATTATCTTGAAAAGGGATCCGCAATCACAGGAGTGTATTATCGTGCATTATTGGATCAATTAGTTGATACAATCAAGGAAAAACGACCACATCTAAACAATAAAAAAGTGATCTTTCTTCAAGACAACGCACCGGTTCACACAGCATTAGATACGATGCTAAAACTACGAGAAATCTACTTCGAATTGGTTGATCATCCACCTTATAGTCCAGATTTAGCCCTAGTGACTTTTTCCTGTTTCCAAACTTGAAAAAATGGCTCACAGGAAAAAGATTCATCTCAAACGAAGAAGTGATTACCGAAACTAATGCGTATTTTGAGGAGTTCCCAAAATCGTATTATTCAGATGGTATCAAAAAGTTGGAAAATCGTCTTACTAAGTGTATTGAGCTAAAAGGAGATTATGTTGAGAAATGAATGGTTTAAAAAAAAGTTTTTTTTTCCTACTTTTTCTTTTTGTACTACCTTGATCAAAAAGTTTCCGGAATAACTCCAGTGTGGCGGTTCCATCGTTTCAATTTTGTTTTTTTTTTTTGTTTTTTGTTTTTGTTAGGTTTGTGTTATTGATATTTCCCCTAAATCTTAGTGTTATAGCTTAACATTTGCAAAAGCTACGTAGTCAAGAGTACATCTATCTCTATGTGTGCTTGCGATTTTTTAAAATTTGGACCATATTGAGGTCGCAAAGGGCATGATTTGCGAGGCTGAATCCGATCCAACATTCATCAAAAGGATCATTACTAGAGACGAGATGTGGGCTTATGAGTACGAGACGCAATCCAGACATCAGGCAAGTGAATGGCGTTCCCCAAATGAGCCGAGACCGAAAAACCAAGTTGTTTTCAGTCAAAGAAGAAGGCAATGCTCATGGTTTTCATGGATTACAACGCTGTAGTGCATCATGAATTTTTTCCAGAAAGCCAGACAGTAAACAAAGAGTATTATTTGGGCGCTATAAGACATTTACGTGAAGCAATTTGCCGAACAGACCAGAATAGTGGGCAGAAAAACCGTGGATTTTGCAAAAAACTGAAATCGGGACGATGGGACCGCCACACGGGGGTTATTCTGGACACTTTTAAATCTATGTAGTGGTCGACAAATGAATTCGATAGTAGGTATGGTTAGAATTTGAATCCATTTATAAAGGTTAAGATAATAAATATCTAATCTTTTGTGTTTTTCTCAACTAAGTTACAAATAACTCCGAAACTGTTAAAATACAATTAAATTTTATTCAATTCACTTATAGGATATTTTGTTCCTAAGCTTTTCGTGTTGATTGCATTAAAATCGGTCAAGTCGTTTTCAAGTTATGATGAAATACATTGACATAACTACGATATTGTGGGCGAAAAATTTGCCACGCCCATAAAAAAATTTGATCCCGATGGAAAAAAACTGAAAACGGAATTGAGTTCAGCGCATCAAAATCATTATATTTTTTTGCTGCAAACCAGTGTAATTAATCAATACCCCTAATATTTGTTTTTTAATAAAAATTAAATTGTAATGGATATTTTTAAATGAGGTCATTAAAAAATGTTTACTTTGCAAATTATTTTCTTCTTTTAATTTTTTTTTTTTTTACTACAAAAATATAGAATTTTGATTTCTTTATTTGATATCAATTGCAAAGATGTGCTTATTACACATCAGCACTACTACCAGAAAAAGAAAATAAATTGAGAAGTACAATACAAAAATGTCATAAACGAAATACCACTTAAAATGGTTTAATGGTGTATGATTGGATTTTAAAAAGTCAAACAAAATAAAAACATTCAAAAGTAATGCTGTTGATGCTGCTGATGCTGCTGATGCATTAACTTACTCATATGGTGAATGGACACAATGCGATGTGATGCAATGGATGGATGAACGTAATGCACGTATGGTCTACAAGCACACACAAAAATTCCCAAAATAATTGAGACGAAGAACAAATTTTATTGATGGTTTTTTTTTTCGATAAGTTTCTGCAAAAGCCGAAATATTTGCACAGTGTACTGGACTTTTCTAAGAAATTAAACTTTTTAACATAAGTCTTCCCTTTTTTGTTTTACAGAAATACCATTTTGTTGATTTTAAGAAAACATCATATAAAAGGCATCGCTTGTACCACATATTATTGTACAAATTAAAATTGAGTTGAAATGATACCGACGACGACTCTATAAAAATACAAAATATTTCGATAATGAAATGTGTGTACAAAGAAAAATTTTAGGGGCCATTTAATTGCTTTTGGGGGCATTTTTATTTATTTTTAAGGAACGAAACACCAAAAAAAAACACAAATTTTACAAATAATTAAATGACATCAGTTTTTTGTTTTAAAAGAATGAGAAATTCATTTCCTTCATTTGTTGCATCATGTTGTTGTGTTTTATTTTCTTTTCTTAAAATTGATATACATTTTAATTAAAATTATTCGTTCAATAGCCGCTGTACATATGTTGTTGTAACAGTAGTGTTTAAAAAAGTAAAACATTTTTTTAGGATTAATTTTTCTAAGTGAAATACATGCGCCCAAATGTATACCGCCATTATTGTTTAATTAATAAAAATAAAAAAAATATCTGATATTTTACAAAAGTTTTAAAATAATAACATTTGATCTGTAAAGGGATACATTTTTTACCGTCACTCCTCTAGGGTGCATATTGACTTTCCACAAAGCATCCATTACTTTGTTTTCGTTTCATTAATCAAGTCGATTTTTCAAGCTAAATAGATGATTAAACCACTGCACAGTGTTGCTAAAGGCCAATCTGACTGGAAAATATTCAATTTTCGATGGTTTAAAAGTGACCCAGTTTGTTTAATACTTTTTTCAGAAGAGTTTACTGTACATAACTACATATCAGTTTATTTCATTTTTATTATTTGCTTTGTTATACTGATTTATATATGAACAATTGCATTGACACTCTTTCTATACAAGTTTTAGCGTTGTTTGTGTATAAATGATTAAACAACTAGTATAACTTTCAAATGGGATTCCGGCCAATTCTCCTAAGATGTATTGTCACGTATTTATCTGTATAATGATCACTTTAGAAAGAAAAAACATTTTTATACAGATTTTTTAAGCGTTTACAGACAATGTACCTATAACTCGGAATGGGCCTTCCGAGATAAAAGCAATTGTTTTAATGCAGTTGTGTGTATTTAACTGAGGGTAGCATTTTTGGGTTGTGGTTGGGTAGTCTCCTAAGTTCTATCGAATAATCATCGTACTAAATTTGAATAAAACCTATTAAGAGGTATTGCAGTTTTTTAATATGCTTTATGAGATGTGCCACGCCCACTTAATGCATAATTCCCTTTTTTTACGAAGAGTGCATTCAACAAGAAACAGAAGATTCAAAAATTTTAGTCTCGTAGCTGCTTCCAAAGAGAAGTTATACTTTTTTCCAACTAGATTAGCCTCTCACAACACTGTGCACTGTAGGGTCAAATACTGTTTATCAATTATTATTTATTTCTTATTTATTTATTTGTCCCTTTTTATCACAAGTGTGTTTAAAAATTTTAAAAATATATTTTCAAAATCAGTACCCTTTTCGACAAACTATTAGTGCTGAATCTTGTTTAAAAATCATTTTTCTTAATTATGGCGCGAAAACAACAGTTTTCATGATACTTTAGTTACGAGAAGAGACACAAGTATTACGAAAAACATATTACCGGCAACTCCCACATTGTTAACTCCAACAGTCTTCCATATCGAAAATAAGTTCGCGAAAGTGGATCTGGTAGTAAATAAAGTCAAAACTAAGGTTATTGTATCAACAAACAAAAAATACACGAGATTGGTTTAATACGTGAACATTACTGACATACTTCGAGGTAGTGAACCTTTTTATCTATCTCTATAGTGGCGTAAGCAGAAATAACAAAACTATTCTTGCTTATAGGTGCTACATCGGGCTAAGTAAGCAGTTTACATACAAAGCCCTCTCGCGATAAATAAAAATAACACCCTATAAAACGCTTGCTGTACTTTCGCAATCGTTCCTGGCTAGTCATGCTATATTCTGAAGAAATATACTTCGTAAGATATATGTAAACCTATTATATAAATCATATGCTTTATGAGTTAGAGAAAAGAACTAAATAATTAATTGAACCAAAGTAGTATGATGGTAACATTGGCTAAACATTTCCACATAAACCTATCTAGAACCCCACACTTACACGAAATGTGTTCCGCTGTCTCTGATGCCTGTGAGCACCGAAAATAAATACATTTTATTTGTGATTCATTGCTAAAACGGATGAAAAGTGGATCACGTAAAACAATAATGTGCGAAACAAATAATGGTCAAAGCCAGGTGAAACTACACAAACGGAGGCAAAGTCAGATATTCGGTGACTTGCCGAAAGATATTGTATCCGTCGAAACAGCCAATAGTATGTTTCGAGAATACGTCGGGTGTGGCGTTTGATCGTTTCTAACAATTGTATGGCAAATTTTTAGACGTGAGGACGAGCATCATCATGCAAAACGAAATCTTTACCTGTTTGTCTATCTTTATATCCCGGAAATTTTTCTCATAATGCACGACTCAAACGAATTAATTGCATTCTGCTCTGATAACTGTACTAACAAACAAACACAAAATATTGTCGAAATGAACGAAATTTGGAAACAATTATAAAACCCATCAAAAAATTTGCCATCAAATTTGCCATCAAAAATTTTTTTTGGATTTTGCCAACCCTGTCCAAAACCTAAAATTTCTACACTGATAAAATGACTTTAACCCAGAAATAGCATAAAGTTCGTTTCATATATAAGAAAATAGTGTTTCATTTTTGGTCAAATTTTTAACCAAACTTTTTCGATCAAAATATTTTTTTATTCGAAAGATCAATGCATGTCATTAATATTGATTTAAAATTGATTTCGGCCACCACGGTTAAGCTTGATGAAGCGCTATATGGGCGTCCGATTTGGGCCACTTCTTCAAGCATTGCTCGCCGATAGGTTTCCAATTGTACGATCTTGAAGACAAATTGACAAGCCGGTTTCTTGAAATCAACTTATCGTTAAATTTTGATTTTAGTTAATATCACATCTCGTCATCCATATTTTCAAACGAAAAATCATTAATCACAGTACAGTAACGATTTCCAATGACCGTAAAGTGATCTTTTGTTGCATTTTTGAAGAAAAATATCTAATGATGTAACCGCACCATGCGTTTGTACTGTTTTCACTCTATATGTCACAATTTGATTTATTAACGCACCCTCATCACAGAACACAATTTAGTCTTTAAGTTGCGCCTTATTTGGTAGTGTTGTTCAAACGTCAAACTATTTATGAAAATTTTCCAGAGTATTCCAGTTCAGCGCAAGTACTGAAAATCTGTACCTTCTGATTTAAGCAACAAAATAAAAGTCCTTAGCAAGATATCTTACTCGTGCTATTTATACCAACACACCTGTATCTGTAAGATCTGAGAGTCATTTTTTAGTACAAAAATATATTCACAAAAAATACCATAGAATACAAAAAAATAAAATTTTAAAATGAAACCGTACAATATGTATAAAATAAAAATATTTATATTGCGGTAAAAAAAAATGTATATTAGTTTATAACAAACAATAAAAAAGGAAGAAAAAAAAGTATACTCGAAAGTAAAGTTAAAATATGTAACATTTTTCCTGTGCCAGCCATCCACTTCTATAAAAGTAAATGTGTAAGTATGTGCATATATATGTGTATTTTTGAACAATATAAATATTTTCTCGCACACAAACACATTCAGGATATTTCACATGCTAACACACATATGCATAAAAAATATTTGTTATGACGAGTGTGAGAGTATCCAACATATTATTTTATGCTATAAAATTTATTATATTTATTTATTTGTATTGGTATTGGTGTCTATGTTCATGAAAGCCAGAGAAAGAGTTTTTATTTTCTTTTACTATTTATGCAGTAAAACTATGATGAATTTCAAATGTCAGTCAGATCTCAAATATAGCATTTTTTATAAATTTTTTTCTGATTTTCTGCTTCGAGTAGATATATTACGTTGTAGGCGTACTATCAGTTCAAATAGGGTAGAGTAAGTGAATTTTATTTTGTTATTTAAAAAAAATAAATATGATGGTATGCCACAAAAATATGCCATTTTATACATTAAAAATTATAGAGAAAAAAGTAAATAAATGTATTCATCTGCAGAGACAGACAGGTGATACACTCAAAAATTAATGATATTAAACAAGTTTTTTTTAAATAAATTTTTTTGTAAATTAGCTCTATTCGATTTAAATGACATATTTTTTATGGGTATGTTTTTCTAGACACAACTATTAAAATGCATAAAAATAGTAACGTAGACTAAGTGTATCATTGACCGCGCATACGTATGGATATTTGTGCAGATTATTTAGTAATAAAATAGCTATTAGGGTGACCAAAATAGTCGCCTGGCTATGCAAACTGACAAGATTTTGTTAATCTACTAGATGCTATTATTATTATAGTATTCTAGGAAGCGTGTCGATCATATGGTCATGTTGCGTCAATCACAGACTGAACGCTAAACTAACTTTCGACCGGAAGTTCGAGATTATATTCCCTGATCGCGGGGAATGAAATTCGAGGCCTGGCATTGATCCCAGAAGCACGAAATGGTTTACGGATGCATCAATGACACACACAGCGGTAGAGGCGGGGGTTTTTGGGCCTATCACAAAAATCTCCGTACCTGTGGACAAATGGCACAGTGTCCTTCAAGCCTTAATTCACGTAATTTCAGTGTACGCTGAGATAAACCTACATAGGGGTATCATAGGTGCGCTCATAACTATACTTTCGGATAGTCAGGCAGCACTGATGGCACTTGCATCATGTTCGATTAATTCGACGCTAGCCGATGAGTGCTTTGACTATCTTCAACAGCTCGGTGAAGATAAAACGTACTTTGCTGGCTCCCGGGTCATTTCGAAGTCGCTAGCAATTAAATTACTAATGAACTAGCAAGAGCAGGGTGTGCAGCGGATTTTATCGACTATGAGACATTTTGTGAAATTACTTGGGCAAAGATCGGTTCGGGTGCAAATACTCTTTCAAGATCGTGGAAGGACGACCGAGTACTGCAACAGGCCAACCGGTTGGTAAGGCCCTTCTCGTATTGAGAAAGGTGGCTTTACTATCGAAACACTACTACTTGAGATACCGGTTGGTAGAGCCTTTCTCCTATAGAGGAAGTTGGGTTTTCTATTGAGAAACTATTACCTGCGATTTCAGCTCAAAATGTTACGTTTCTTGGATGAGACGGCTCTGTATGTAGGAGAATGAAACCACGAAGCACATTTTGTGTCACCGTGTTTAGAAAACTAGGACTAGATTGCAACTTTTCAACCAGCACCAATTAGATCTGCGGGAGATCACATCTACTCCTATCAGGGATTTACTCGGCTTCTTTCTGAGGGCGAAGAAATTTCAGTCTGATAACTGAGTAGGGTGCTGTCAATAAACGATTGTGATTAACTAGGCATCATCTGCGGGCGGAGGCCTACTAATGGGTGTAGGAGTGATCATATGAGTCATATTTCTTATTTACAGTTGGACACAAAAGATTTTTTAGGTCAGATTGTCTGACGTTAGCAATCTACTGTCTGATAATAATAATACATGTAAAAAAAATGAAAAATATGTTTATTCCGGATACGACATTGTGTTAAGAACTTCTAAAGTACCAAGCTACAATAATCTAGGCGAAATTGTAAAAAAAAATTGAGAAAACATATTAAAATTTGATTTTATCATATCGTTGCGTAAATCTATAGCCTTTAATATCTACAGTATTCATTTTATGCTTTCTGCACGCCCACCTGTTCACCTTTAACATTGTACGAATATTTAACCTGGGGCCACTGGCTCTCTTATTCTAAATTCAATTTATAAAATATTTTTGTGGAAAATATTTACTATACCATAGTTAGTAACCATAGTTACAGTTTAGACAACAACTAAAAGACACACAAAAAAAATAATACATAAAATACCAACAATAACAATAACTAAAAAAATAATAGAAACACTATTGTGTATAAATGTGAATGCATTTGTGTTACTACAACTCTTACTCTACAATTTTAATCGGTCAGCACCGATCTCGCTAAAACATAATATACCAATGATTTACAAGCCACAGTCATAGAGGGACATTAAGGAAAATTGTATTGATTGTACTAGACCGATCCTAAAATACACTTATTTTTGTAAATTCTCTTCCAGCCTGACTAGTAGAAGTCGAATACATAATTAGCATGGATATTGCCTCTTCGGTACACCGCGCGATGCGGAAATCACGACTGAATATAATGCGTCGTCCAACTTCTGCACATATGCCACACATCACATAATAATACCAACTTCGACATGGCATGACTCCCACCTTTTTGAGTGTCGGAAGCTACATAAACTCCTTCCGATCTATAGATCACTTTAGCCGGTTAAGAATATAATAACCAGACGATAAAGCTCACTCGCCGCTACTTGGGTTTAAGCCACAGACACCAAGTAGCAAATACATTTTTATCCTAAAAAGAAACACTAAATAGTTTATGGCCGGTGGCCCAAAAAAAACAAGAAACAACTTACCAAGAACGCATATCATGCTCAAATCAAAGATACGCAGTCAACTTCGGTATCGGCCGTCACGGTGAATCAAGCAACAAACTTCTTGAAAATAAGAAACACATAACCACAGTAATAACACATTCTGAACGATCAGAGCAGTGCAATTAAATAAATGTAATCTCCCGCACAAAGGTGACACGGGATATTCGATAAAACACTCCGCGAAAAAAAGTACAGCAATTAACAGATCAATAATCGAATGCCAAAACCACCATGCAATACAGGTACGAAAATCACACACAGCCAGATGCATTAGAAATGTTTAGACGGTATTTTTATGAAATCCTCTAAATGGTGAAAAATCTATATATGTACATATATATATATCGACCACTTTGCCTCTATTGCATATCTTCCTACTATCCTGTTATAGAAAACCTATAGGCCTGTAATGAGTTAATTCTGGCCACTCTTTTATAGGCTAGAAGAGTTTCTCCCCAAAGAACAAATAACATGGTTTTATCAAATAACATAATTGATCAGAAGCCACATTCAAATCACTCTCAAGCAAGAACAAACTTATAATCACAGATCGACTTAAGATCTTTTCTATTGGTATATCGTGAACAATAATTTTTCTGAATGCCATGTTCACACGATGTTTTTCCGTAATTCACTCTCTCATTCATAATTTAAACTTTAATTATGTGTCGAGTTACTTAATTCCCTATGCAAATTTTTAGGAGCAAGATACCCAAAATAGCAAGTAGAAAGTAGTTTAGTTTTAATTTTTCTATGGATTACTAAAAGCTTAATGTGATTTCAGGCTAAATTTCTTTATTTAATTTTCTAGCTATTTTTAAATTTTTACCTGCAAATTACAAAACAATGAATAAAAATAGCAAAAAATAATCATCAAGGCGAAATACATTGGGGTCATCTAAACGGGGTAATTCGTAAAGTAATCCAAACAGCGAACAAGGTAATTTGAAAAATATGCCTGTAAATAACAAAACAATACATAAAATAATAATAAAAAGAGGAAGAACCTTTAAAACAATTGACATAAATGCCATCTGAACGCGGTAATTCATATAAGTATTAACATGCCTAACTTGAACCATGACTTTGTAGATATTTTCTGATTATTGTTTAATTGGTGATGGCTGTAATTCGCTTAGATTTTTTTTAATCTAACGCACCACCTAAAGGAGCTAAAAACAGCTTTTCTTAAATAACCAACGACGATTAGGACAATTTAACGAAAATCTTTATTCAATAGCACTCAATTTCTAAAGGCCTTTATAAACATAAAGCTCAAATAAAAAAATTAACACGATTATCCTTCACATAGACACTAAGTAAGTGTAATGGTGATGTCAAAGCACTGTTGGCACTGAATCACAATTCCCAAATTTAAAATCTTATGGACGCCTTTAAAATGAAACTTTCACAAACACCTATGTAATAACTGTTCTAGCAAATAACGTTTATAGCAATTGATGGACTTTCGTCTAGCGATTCTGATATAATGCACACTTAATATCAAGATTAAGTCCAGAGTCCTTAATGGACAATATACAAATTTTCGACTTTACCCTGGTTAATGTAAAACCACACTGAATACTTAGTACTGATCTATTTGCCGCAAAAGAATAGCAACATTGTTATAATATGAACACACAGAAAAAAATCATTGCAAAGTCAATTAAAATAAGGTTCAAGCAATATTTTTTAAAAATGATTTTGCTTCGTTATTGTTTCATGTTGATTCAAGAAATCATGTTAAATTTATACTAAAATTCTATGATGTTGAAATAATGTAAGTTCCTTATTGAATCAACATTGTAAAAACTTTAAATGACAAAAATTTCATGTTGAATTAACTACGATATCATTTTAAATTAATATGGTGGTCGTATTAAAATAACATGAAATTTCACGACAATTTGTAATGAATCTACATCTTATTTTTATTTACTTTTTATTCATTAATTTATCTATTCCTTTGTTTATAAAACCATAAATATAAAGTTAACACGTTCTTCAGATCTGGGTTCGCTTCATCAGGATCCGTTTTGTAATGGAATTAATGGAGAATTTCAAAAACTGTATTGAAATAACAGTATTGTGTCTATCACATTAATACTTTTAGAGTATTTGTGGAGCAATCGGCAGTAAGGCAATCTCCCCTCTACTTGGTTTTTATAAACTTCGACACCCTCAGCCATAATGCAATTTCGAGCGCTCTTGCTTGCAATGTATTCCCACCGGAAATAATTATGCTAGTTCGAGCTCTTACAGTGATGCTAAATGTCGAGTGATTGCAACTGGTGTTCACTGAGGATATTCCCTGTTTTCTTTAAATTCATTCTTGATATCATAGTACGTAATGCTACTAGAGCAAACATGGGGTTCAATCCACAAATCGAGAGACTGGAACATGCAGATGATATTTGCCTCTCTTATCGCATAATCACCGCCATATGTGAGCTTAACTTAACTTAACTATGAAATAGAGGTTACAAAACCTGGTCTTAAAACGAATAATCGTAAGATCAGTTGCGCTGCAACACTTTGAACAGTGGCCAATTTAAATACAAGGTGTTGAGCTAGAAGAGGTGATATCATTTTGCTATCTTGGTGTCAATGTAATGCATACGGGTGGTTGTAGTAAATAAAAGTAAAGGTAAAGTAAAGCTTACCGAATTTCGAAGGCTAACCAGTCTTTCTAGATCCAACTCTTTGCAGGGAAATCTTTTTATCGTACTAAGATCAGCATATTACATTCTTTCATCAAATCGGTTCTTCTGTACACCTGCGAATCTTATAATACGACACCACACGACATAAATGTCATCTAAGTATGGGTTAAACGCTGCCTAGGAAGGATTATACTGATACTTTGGCTCTAAGCCGATCAATGGTCAATTTATAACGAGATACTTAACTGCAAATAGCGCTGGATTGGTCACAGACAGCGCAGACCTCACGGTGAAACTGCCAAATCGGGGATTTCAACACAGGCAACACATGAAGAATTTGCCGTCCATCGCACACTTAATACGAGGTAGTCTGAGTGGAGGGAGATAAAACATTTTTTATGAAACCGAACCGAACGAAAAGGGTTCGCTATGTGAATCAGAGGTCATAATATAATGGAACGAAAAACTGAATAAAGGATGGGCAAATTTAAGGTTAGGAAGTAAATTGGCTTAAAAACAATTTTTTTTTTTTGTGTTTTGACAAATTCAGTTTTATTCATACCAATATCAAAAAGAGATATATGGGAGTTAATAATGGAATATAATGTCGGGTAAATGTGCACCTCTAGCACATCGGTATATGTCCGCTCTTTTCACAAATTTTGCAACAAAGCTTCACTTGTCTCATCAATGTAGCGCCGAATTTCATCTTTCAGAGTGTCAGTTCTTTGTGGTTTGTTCACTTAAACACAGTTTCTCAAATGGCCCCAGAGAAAATAATCCATCGGCTTTAAAGCACAAGATCGAGGCGGTCAATTGACATCGCCAAGTCGAGTAAATACGCGACCGGGAAATTTCTCATGCATTAACTGAATTGTTTGGCTCGCTGTGTGGCTTGTGGTGCCGTCCTGCTGAAACAAAATGTCTCTGATATCAACATTAGCAAATGTGGCCACAAAAAATTGGTTATCATGGTTTGGTAGTGCAGAGATTTCACGGCGGTCTCATAAGGAGCCTGATTACGAAGAAAAGCTACTCGAATTTTACGAATTGATACAGTAAAATTTTCACCATTTTAGTAGTAAGTTTTCAGAGTTAAAATTCTTTGTTAAATTTCCCAATTTTTACTAAATAAGTGTCAAAGGTGACAGCTCAATTCTTGACATTTCATTATTTGACAGCCAGTTTACTTCCTAACCTCAAGTTTGCCCAAACTGTATATACTTATTTGACAAAAAGAGTTTTCTATTATTATTTTTATTAATTCAACATTTTTTGGCACTTTTTTACGCAATTTATACAACGCAAAAATATACAACTACTTGATAACAACATCTTTTCATATTAATTTTACGTTGGGTTTTTTTCTATGTGTATAAGAGTAATGCAATATAAGACCATCTAAATTTAGGTTCTGAATACTAAATTTCTTTAAGCAGCGAACAGTGCCTTATAAAATTTACAATTTACTCTCAGTGTCTAATGTGGTACCAAACTCGGTCTAATATTAATCATATTTTTCTACAAGATCAATTATTTCCACTACAATAACCTGACTAACGTTTTCATAGATCAATTACATCCTGGGATGTAATTGTGCTTTACTGTAGGAGATCACACAGTCAGGCTTAAGCCAGCTGACTATAATTTTGTTGTTAGTTTTTGTTTTGCATAATTTCTTTGGCTAAGTGCCAAATTTATTTTAACTATTAGCGGTTTATTTTTTCACACATAAAATGCAACAAAAAAAAACAACACCGCCATAGACACAATTCTAACAATACACAGCCAGGTGTATGTATGAATGGTTTATGTCTGTGTGTATCATATCCTTTTTTATACACTCATACACACTCATACTCATGAAGATAGAAAAAAGGATATAATTTACATAAAAACTCATGTTTGTTTGGTGAAAAATATTTTAAATATTACATACATAGGCGTGTGTGTGTATGTGTGTATTTGTATTTTTGTGTTCAGACATGTGCTTTGATCTCTACTAAAAATTAATTATCGTTAATGTTTAAAAAACAACAACAAAATAAGCCCGCTAAACAAGGCAGCATAGAATTCTAAAAATTTCTGTCTCTATGTAATCGTAACATTAGCTGATAGCCAAAGGAATTTATGGTCGACTATAACATTAATTTTTATAAAATTAATACCGTTTAAAATTAATTGAAAATATAAATTAATATAATTATTATTTTTTTTTTCGCGGTTATTTAAATAAAGAAAAGTAACAAATATTCAAAAAAATACATAGAATATTTGAAAATTAAACAATAGCATAGTTGTTAATATTTAATTTATGAAAATAACTTTAAAAATAATATACTCAGTTTAGTAATATGTAAAAATTAAAACACTATTTAACAAATGCTGTAGAGGAAGCAATTTTTTTACAAAAACTTTAAAAGCCGGTTCTTTGAACCTTCATAACTTCCTAACTTTAGAATTCTTATATGAGAACTTTTTGGGATATTAAAATTATAAAGTATTTTATGTTAAAATGTGCCCTTTTATGGATCTTTGCATTCCAAAACAAATAAAAAAATCGTTTTCTTTGCCCTCTTGGAACAACAAATGCTAAAATAGAAAGAATCAATATTACAAGAAATACAAAATTTCTAGATCTGCCTTGGATTATGTCAGGTATTTGGGAGCCTTTTTGTCAAATAAACTCTAATGCAATTGAGTTCGTAAAAAACAATTTTGGATATTTGGTCTACGTGGAGTACATTTTGACCCGAGAATCATGCTGCCTTATTTTGCCCGATTATCATTGAAAACCCGTAGAACTATGTTAAATGTGTCATTTATATTAAATATTGTCAGAGATGATATATGTTCTGGATTTTTAATTAACGAAATATCTTTTAATATATCGCATCGAACATTACGTTACTTCTAACCACTGTCCATTTATTAGAGCTAATTATCCTGACGCCAACCAGCGTAAAAAGATGTGCAATGAATTCAGCAAATATTCTAATATTCCCTTGATGATCAATACACTTATGCATTCGTTCAAATCGTTTGTTGTTGTTTTTCCATTCCTTTTGAGAGACCTCCAAAACATGGTTTTTGAACACTTCAACCGCTTCTTTGGCGCTCGTAAATCGTTGACCACGCTGTTTACCTTTGATATTTGGGAATCAAGACAGTACGAAGGATGATACATTATTTCGGTGTTTTAACTGCTCAAAAATTCACTTGTTTCGCGAAATTTATGAGAGCTCGCATTGTCATGATGGAGAATGATTTGTCTTCACATTTGGTTTTACAAATTTCTTCCAAGACTTCCGGCAAACAAATAGTCGTCGTGTACCACTCAGAGTTGACCGTCCTACGTTGGTCAAACAAAACTGTAGTCACATGACACATTCGGCCGAAGAAACAGGCGACTATTTGCTTTGATGTGCTTTTGCCACGAAAATTTTATTGGATTTAGCTTTTCTTGGAATATCCACACGTTCGATTACTGTTTTATGTCCGACTAATAAGTATGTATCCATGATTTGTCACCCGTCACGATTCTATACATGTCTTTTGAAGCACTACAGTCAAACTTTTCAATCATTTGCTTACACCAATCGATGCGAGCCTTTTTTTGAGCGATTGATAAATTATGGGGTATCCAACGAGAACAAATTTTTTTACAACTAAGTGTTCATGCAAAATCGTATGTATTGAAGTGGAACTAATGTCCAAGGATGCCTCTATCCCACAATATGTCCCATGACGATCTTGCATTATCAGCTCATGCACTGCATCGATGTCTTGTGGCACAACAACCGATTTCGGACGACCTTTACAGAATTCGTCGGCGACCGAACTACGACTACAATTGAATTCACTATACCAGCGATATACTGTGGATGGTTCGATGGTGCTTTATCGCTATACAAGGAACTGACTTCATCGACACATTCTTATTGAGATAAAACACGTCGAAAGTTGTGAAAAATAATCCAACGAAAACCTTCTTGTACATCAAAACAGTTGCCAGTTCTCGAAATATAAATAGTACCCCTCGTAGATTTATTTATTACTTGTTAAGTCCCAATGTGGTGAAGGTTAGTGAAGAAATTATTAATTGTTTATTTTAAATCATAATTTAATTTGCAACTATAACTACAATTAAAATTTTATTTAATTGTTTTCAATATTTTTTAAAAAATTTGTGAGTCTTATTTCATGTATTACTCTAAATGTCTGTAAGGACTAAATACTCTTATTAATGTAAATAAATAAATAAATAATCCTACACAAGAAAGAAAGTTCTGCAGAGATAGAGACAAACAATAATATGAAGGTGCAAGAGCAGAGCCATATAGTGGATGCATCAGAACTTCTCAGCCAAGCTTTCTAAGTTTGTGTAGTTTGGAGTTGCTGGAACACAACACATTTTCTCGGTGATCAGAATCAATCGGTTGACCAGATTATAGAAACTTATAATGAACAATTCACTTCCAATTCCACCAGACAAACCGCACTACATTTCTAGGTATTAATCTAAGTTTTGTTTCCGTTTGCTTTATTTGTCTCCGTAAGCTTCACAAATTTGTTTCAGAAGTCTGCTACGCGTTCTTATCTTGAGGGTCTCTTATTCTATTTATTTATTTGAAGCCAGAAAGCGCCGCGGCCAAAGAGGATCTATTGTATAAAGCCCATTAACCCTATATCTTAATGCCTCGAAGGAAATTAAGCACTATACGAAGTTTGGTGATTCAAATTTGAGTGTTTATGTGTAGGCACAACTATGCTAACAATATGGTGAAGACTTTGTCTGTCAAAAAATGTGCTTCAAACTTTCAGTATAACTTTCACAAAACCGACAGACGTTGGTTTCAAAGAGACTAATTTTTTTCAGGTGGCATCTTGGTTACAATGGCATGTAAAGTACCGCCTCTACTGTATTTAACGAAATCAGCTTAGTTGAGATCCCCCTGTTAGGTATAAGGATAAAGAACATTTGAATGGATTGGAAATAACTTCAAACCCGATGTACAGATTCAGTAAGGAAGTAGTCGAGTCACCAGAGAACCTACTAGGTACATGTTCGTCATTGATGCACTTTAGAGAGAATCACTTCGGTACCTATCAAGTAGGAAATTATCACAGTTGGCACCAATCGACATCTTAAAGTTCGTCAGAGCGACGAGGCTGAGAGAAATATTATAGGGAAAATCGTATATAGAGGGCTGTACAATAGATCAAACAGTCGCAGTGCTTATATACCTCGTTGATAATAATAATAACAGGTATTATGCAACGAATTCTCTCTCCTCCCTGTTCCAAAGGATTTCATTCTTGTGGCTTCTCGTAAGTCCAGAGAAGGCTAGTTATCAATTAAAAGCAGATTTGTCCTTCGTTTCACTCGATAGAACACAATTTTATTACTCTTAAAACACTCATCTTCAGGAACCCAGCCCAATATAATGATGTTGAAATTCCCCAACAGTTCACGGTCATTGATAGTCATCCGGAGGTTTCTGAAATGAACTATTCTTGGTCACGTCATGCCATCTATATGAAGAATTGAACTGTACAAATAGTCGCGCACGTCGCGCAAGTCTTCCGAAGCTCAGGTCCCTAGAACTAGCCTCGTTTTCGATTATTATCGAAAGTAGTGGGATACCTAAAAGCACCGCTACTGCATCAGTCGGACAAGTTCTCATTGGCCCCTTAATTCTAACCCAGAGAGTTCGACGCAGTTCACCTAAAACGTACCTAGCCTTTCTTTGAGTAGTCTTCGGCTACCATACCAAAGACCTCATAGGCGATTATGAGTTTTATAATAGAACTCAATGTCCAGGAGGTCATTTTGGGATTCAAGCCCCAAGTCATAGAGCGCTAACATAAGATTTTTAATACGATATAAATTTGATCCGATATCAAACATCAATTCTGAATTATTATTAGCAGAAAAAACTTCAGGATTAAAGGTGCGTGCTATAAGACCTGTGATGATAGATACTTCTTGCAATAAACCAAGATCTGCAAATGGCGATCCAGATCGTAATACAATTTCAATCATATCGCAGTGGCATAGTATAAAGTGCATTAATTGCGAAATTAAAGAATAATTTTCAGTGCCCAATGTTGTAACAAGGCAATCGCATAAATTTAGCGCTGGAAATAAGATTTGCCTGTATCGATCATCTACAGATGGAACAAATTCTTGATTATGACTTTGGAACCATTCGTTCTTCTGTTTAAAATCAGGATGCATGTCGAAAACCTTCATACCAGATAAAACGTCCAAGATATTATTTGAAAGCAAGAGTTCAGCTCCAGAATGTGTTTTCGCCAAGCGTAGCAACATAGACATTTTTGATTCATATACATACAAATATTTCATATTTTCTGGTATATTTGATAGTGTATTACAAAGCTCGCCGTCTGATTTGGCTAGACTTTCAATAATGTGAGACAAATAGCCATGGTGTGATATAAAATTCATCATGCCAGACATATCGAATTCCAATAGAATGTCTATGCATGCTAATGCTGACATTTTGCATATTTCATGTCCAGCAACACAGTCATGACATATTATTTCAATTAATTTGTCACCAAATACCTTTTACAGGCAAAGAGTGCCCCTATTGTCTTTGTGAAGATGTGTGTTCGAAATGAGCGCTTTGTCCTATGCAATAGTCAGTTAGTTCGCCTCATTGAAAAATTGTAGTGGTGTTCCATTTAGGATTTGAATTTAGAACATTTGAGATTGACGGTCTTCCTAGCAAATGGCACTAGTGTGGTTTTGTACGTGCTGATATAAATCAACGCACACCATAGATTGGTTTTAGAAAAGTATTATACAGTATGAGTTGCTACAACCTGGCGTAATGTTTAATTTTGCTCTCTATTACTTACAACTCGACCAGTTGAAAGAGTTGGCCAACACAAAAAAGGACATAACAACACATTTCTTTGATAATATGCCAAAAAAAATTGCGATTGCGGATGGGCTGACTAGAAATGACATTTGGAATTACGATGATATCATGGCTGATATGGCTCCTTTATTATCCATACAGATCTTTGACTGAAATGTCAAGGCTTCATATATTGTATTAGTGAATTTTAAGAGTTATAATAAATAGGACTCATATAGATAATTCTGAAAAAGTTTATGTAAAAAGAGTCGTCTTGTTTTTGACAAACTTAACGCACTAGAGTCGGGTTGCGTTTGATTGCTGTGTGCATTTGTGAAAGTGACTAATTGGCTTAAGTTATATTGGATTTAGTGGCTATACGTCTCTCTCGGAGAAATAGTGGAACAGGGCCGTCCTTTGAGGTTTTCTTACGTTAACAAAACAAAATTTAAATAAAATACGGATGACTTAAGCATATTAATGACTGTAAGACAAAAATGATATATTCACACTTAGCTGAATGTGACTCTGTAACTTGTTTTGTAGCAATAGAATGAGATCATTATTTAAAACCTCTGTCAACTGTTACATTGCATGTTGAATCCACCAACTAGGAAATTTATTTATTCATTTCAAAATTATTAAATGACTGTCATTAATTTCTAAATTATAAAAAAAGATATTATAGTAATAGAAGCTTATAAATTTTTTAAATATAAATTAATAAAATGATAAGTATGTATAAACTCATTACCTAAATTATAAATCTTTTCATGTAATTTATTTTTGATAAGACAGAAAAATAATTACGAAATATTTCGCACACTCAACGTGGGAATAAAACTTAAATATTATAGATTTATAATGGAAAAAGTTATAATGACACGCGTTTTTAATTTTAAGTACTTTTGCTTTTAAAAATATAAGATATAGTTTTTATAAACAATAAAGTTTAAAAGACATATTAAAAATTATTATCTAAAATACATCGTCACCTGAGACACAAATAGCCTAAACTGAAATGTCATTCAGGGCAGGCTTTTAAATAAATATGTTTCATATGCAAGCGATCTTGTGGCAAATAATAAACAATTTTCTATATAAAATTCAAAAGACGTAAAAAACTAAAAGGGACTTAAACAATTCTTGTTTTGATTTAGCAGTGATATTAGAGCGAATCGAATTTTAGATGACAATATGCTAATAACCATAGTTAATTACATATCAACATATAGCATATTTGTTCGCACGTACAAAATAATCTTTTTAATTTTTAAAAGTAATAAAAATTATTTATTAAAAATAAAAACCTAAAATAAATTTATAGATCTACGGCCATATGCAAAAAAAATTAATAAAGCTTGTTAAACCTTTGTTAAGCAAAATTCCTTAATGTTGTATGCAAAAACGATTTTAAGCTTAAAATCCCTATGTTAAACCTACGTTAACTTAAAAAAATTTAAAGTAGGAAGCTACCTACTTTAAGAGTGCTTTAAAGTGACATTTATGTTATGAAGATTTAATATAAAAATAAACTTAAAATAACTTTAACCACGTTTGAAGTCAGCAAACTAACGTTTTATTGTTGTTTCTGATGGAGCAGAATTCCCATAACACTTTTCAAGCTATTGCTTCGCTTGAATGGTACTTTTTCTCATCAAGAAGCAGTGTAGAGTTAAAACACGAATTTGTTTTTGATCCATTGTTCTGAAAATAACAAAATTTTAGTCACTCTAAGCACAATAACTCACAAACTAAGAAAAAGAGTATCATTAAATTCTAACAGCTGCCTTTTAAAGGTTAGCACTAACTGAAAAACTGGTGAACGCAATAAAACTAGCGCCATCTATGTTTTAGGTCCGGGACTTATAATTGGTCTTGAGAAATAAGAAAATAAATTTAAACAATATCGTTCGTATTTTATCCACCTAAATCCGACTTTTGATTTTGAAATTAGACAAACACATTTGTTTGGCGAAAAGAAAACTCCATTGCAAAATATGGCATTGTTTTGATCATATAATTATCCCCAATTTATAAGCGAAAATGTGATGGTGACGCAAAATCTTGAAATTTATTTTCACAATTCTAATCACTTTTCTCCTATTGCTTCTCACACACGCTACAAGTAATTCATTCATTTTTATTCATTTTTCGTTTCCAAGAGTAAGGTTAAATAAAGCACAAATGAAATGATTTCGATGAAACTTTTATTTCACTATAGTGATTGGACCCTGCCATTATGTACAAAATAGAGTGTCATTTGAATGACCGTTTATGGATTGCAGCGAACGATCCGAACGAATGTTGGTTTTCAAATACTTCAACCTCGGGCGATTATTCGTGCAGACATGATCCTTGAAGCAACACCTCAAAAAAAATTTAAATTCGTCAAACTGCATGATCTTGGTGACGAACAACATTGTCAAATCGTGGAATTACGCGATCAGGAAATTTCAATACAGCCAAAATCAATCGTGTTGTGTGCCTTCTGGCATCGTCTAGTTGAAACTATATATCGTCCAGTTTATAATCTTTAATTACAGACTACTAAAAAGTCTGTTATTATACGACCATAGTGCTTATGGCGTCATTTTCGAAAATATTGCAGCCCAATGACAACTCCAGATCATAATACGTAGCAAATAGTCACTTTTTCTGGATGCAATGGCTTTTCCATAATCACTTCTGTGTTCTCCTAGCCCCATTTGCTTTGACGTAACCACCGATCGCTGAAGAAAGCTTTGTTCGAAAACAAATTTTTAGGCGTTTTTCTGGTACTAAACGATACATATTTGTAAATAGCAAACCGTTCAGTAAATACATGCCACATCAGACAATAGTTGGCGGCTTTGCGAGACCGGCGCTTCTGAAACCCCTAAATGGTTAATGCAAATTTTTTTTTACAACAGAAATGCGTGGATCCCATTGAACTCTTTTTACTTCCCTGACTATGACAAAAATATACAAATACGTATAGATAAAACTATGAACGTATGCACGTTAATTGATTTTTAAATCTGACGAATAAAGTGCATGATGAAATATTTCGAACTTTAAGTGCGAACTGCAATAAATTGGCATAACTTTACTGTTTTCATTTTTTAAATCCAAAAATTACCCCACACTTACCCTAAAAAATAAGATGTAATAACGCTGTCTGCAGGTGGAACCGTCTCTGCACACGATTTTCACAATTCGGGTCATTGCTTTGACTGTTACTTTGTCTCACGTGTTAAGGGGGTGTATATATATTTCATGCATGGTTACGAGTCGACGCAAAAAATCAGCTTTTTTGTGGTAAAACATCACCAAAAATTCTATAGTAACATTTTTACGATGCTGTTTCAGTAGTTTACGATGCTGTGAGCAAATCATCTTGCGCACAGCTTGTGATGTATATCACATTTTTAAATGGCAATGTTTTATAGTCATAAATAAAGAAGCAGACTCTCGTAGAGAATAAACATTTACAATTTTCTAAAAATGAATTTACATCATTTTCACATAATATGTGCGTGCTGTATTAAAACAATAGCGAAACATTTATTTGGTAATAATATAACAGCATTCAAGCCCATATTAGAATAATTGCACTTAATTTGTAACTATGCACTCACTCATTGTAAACTAATTGTTAAACGGTGTTTAAAAATGACAAACTTTTTTTATACATTTTTTTAAATCTTAAAAACGAGCTTTTTGACATAACTCTAAGTGCTGTTAACTAAAAAAATATCATTTTGAAATTTCATATAAATGTACATACTTTACACGGAGTCACATTAATTTAAATAAAATGACTTGACAAAATTTGCTCTCAACGCTAAAATCATAAGCTTCAAATTAAAAATTTATTGTAATTCTCCTCATCAATTTACTTTCAGTTATACTATCCCTCTGTTTTGTCTGATGGGAAATAAAATAATATTATGTGATAATAGCTAGAGCTAAATAGAGATAAAATTACAAATTAAAAATAAGAAATAACTCATGATCATATACATTGCTTTTACAATAATATTTTAAGTAAATAGGGAGATCAGCTACATCTCTGAACAACTTATAGTTGCAATTGCGACGAATATGACAACGAAACTGTTCAACTAATACTTGTAATATTTGAAGGGAAAAAATCGGCATTAAACGTTTGGTGAAATATAACTTTTAATCACCATCATTGTCATGATTAGAAATTATAGGCTTGTGTTTGTAAGCATATTCTGATAGTTTCTTGTTTAATATTCATTATCTACATTTCAAGCGGTTATAATAGAAAACACTTTTATTACCCTCAAACAAAGCTTAAATAGAGATCAATACCTTTCTACCATGTACATATCTGGTGGTTTTCATAACTCTGAGTTGACAACACTGTTTTATTTGACAACCGATTTAACAGCTGATGGCTGGTTTTGACATTCCATTATGGATAGACTTACACCAGAACAACGTTTGCAAATTGTTGAAATTTTTTAATTGCATTTCCCTTCAAAATTTTGTTCTCAGATGAAGCCCATTTTTTGTTAAATTGATACGTAGATAAGCAGAATTGTCACATTTGGAGTGAAGATGATCCACAAGTTTTTGTCGATACAGCATTACATCCACAGAAAATTACTGTTTGGTGTGTTTTATGTACTGGCGAATTAGGTCTATATGTGTTTAAAAAAGATGTTGGTCAGAATGTTACTGTCAATGGTGAAAACGATATAGTTACAGGGACATGATGAGAAATTTTTTCGTACCTCAATTTTTTATTTTTTTTTTTTTCTCCATCACCTCACTAAGAAGTATATTGGCTTTCCACAAAGCATCTATTGCTTTGTTCCAGTTTCATTAATCAAGTTGATTTTTCAAGCTAAGTAGATGATTAATCCACTGCAGCCCCCTCTATATGATTGTGTAGTGGTGAATATCCTTGCTAACTGGTGATGATCTTTACTTAAGCATTGTAATTTTATCCCAGTAGGTGGCGTTCTTTCATTTTTGATCATTCCTCTGATGTTTGTCATCATCGCCAGAAGTAAGCTGGAAATTCAGTGAGGCTTCTTCTTTATTTTTTAGATGGAATTGTTTGAAGGGAAGTTGAAGCCTCTTTATTAGACACTCGAAACCACAATTACACCACAATTTGTGTTGTTATGCGTGCGCTCTAACTCCAATTAGTTGGCATGAATTTTGCTGACATGTGGTTCCAGAAGGATAGAGCCACATTCTATACGGCGTGGTACAATTGATTTACTCAAAGAAATTTTTGATGGAAGAGTAATTTCACGTAATGGTCCAGTTAATTGACCACCAAGATCGTATAATTTGATGCCATTAGATTTTTTTTTTTTTATATATCTACGTCGATAAATCAGAGACAATTGAACATTTGGAACATCAGCATCCGAAGAGTTATTGGTGAAATATGCTGCAAAAAGTTTGTGATAATTGGCATTCAAGATTGAGCCTTGTGCGTGCTAGAGGTGGCGGCTACTTGGCCGAAATCATATTTAAACATTAATGTCATAAAATTTTCAATCCAACAAAGCCCGTTTCATTGATAATAAAAATATATTTCTCTGTTTTATTATGATTTAATTAAACTTGTATAATTGTAGATAACACCCAATACATACATATTTTCTTTGAAAAACTACACATAGTATTTTTCAAACTACGGGGTTATAAAAATAGATTAACTTTTCATATTCCATTACAGAAGCTGGAAGGAAGTATTGTAAAATCAAGAAGGTTAGTTACTCTCGACCTATCCTTTAAAAACCATGCCAAAACAAAAACATTGTAGACTTCATCGGAAAATAGAGAGATGACTCACTATCTCTCTATTTTAAAATTTGTTATATTCGATCCGTCTTATTCAAAGGAACAATAAACAATAAAAATAAACGTCAAAGGACAAAACAAAAAACTGCTCAAGAAATAGGCAGGAAATATCAAGATAATCGGAGAATGATTCTACCCCATAGAATATTACAGTAGAAAACTTTAAAGTTCAAGTATACGCTTAACATAAACGAAGTCATGAAAGCACTTCGTGTTCTTACCAAAGTTATCCAAGTATCCGAGTACTCCGTATAGCAATAATAATTCATCTTACCACAATCAGCACTCGCTCTCGCGTTGAACGCATAAGCACTACTAGACTCCAATTTCCTAAACCTTTTAAACAACATGAGATTTTATTCGTCAATCTCACCAGTCATGCCGAATACCATGAAGGACTAAAACGCCACGAGCGATTTTTGTATACCCATGGAACAGACTTATTACAGTATTGGAATAAAAGCCGTCTATAATCGTATCTGGTGAATAAGAATCGTGTAACAGTGAGCTAAGTAATGACGACCAATCAACAGAGGAGAATACTAAATCAGTACGACTAAAGTCAAAACGAACTCTCATATCGAATGAACGCCCTTTACCTTTTAGATTCACAAAAATCAAGTTCAATACATAGCAACAGCGTAAGATGACAAACATCCTCATAAAATTATATAGAATATGTATGAAATAAAGAAAAAATTCTTAGATCCTCTATAAATAGTTTTCAAAGAATCAAAAATGATGTCAAATGGTTTATGAGAAATTCGAACATACATAAAAACCAGAACGTGCCCATTCATGGTTAAAGAGAAAGTTGGGAGGTTTACTGAGATATATTTGAAGAAGCTAGAGGTCCATCCGAGCGCATCAAAACGAGCAATCTTGAATAATGCTGGCCATGTTCAATTGATAAGTAGAGCCATTTGACTTAATACAAAGAAGAGAGAATAATTTAAAATTAATCTAATGAACAAGCTACGAAACATATCTTAAGATCCATACCGATTCTTAAGATCGACCGAATGTTTTACATGCTTTTTCGATACGGTTCTCGATGTCAATAGTTTTCGTTGTAATACTTTCAAGATAGCACTACTTGCTAATATCATCTAAGTATTTGTCATACTAATAACGCAATTTAAGTTTATCCATATCCAAAGCTTCAGCAGAATGTATTAGTTGTACCTCAAAATAATAGCACAGACTTTAATAAGATATATTTAAAAAATGGAAAACTCGAAAGTGTTAGTCAATCAATTTTATGTAAAATTATAAAAATAAACTCACGTAATACATTATGATAAAACTCCAAAGTAGTGTTATTGAAAACCACTGCATACCGTAAAAATTATATTACATCCTACTAGTAATTATAATACATTGTATTAATTTTAATATAAAATAATCGAAAACAAGTTTTTAGTAATTTATAGCAATAATTTGAAAAATAATTAAAAAGTAATAAAAAACTTTTTTAAAATTTTCCACAATTTCTTTTTTTTAATCACATTTCATAAACTTATGACTGCAAAGTACAATGCCTTCTCCTTAGCCCATATCTTTTGAAATCACCTCCACTGTTTTTTAAATCTATTATACAGTAGAATCTCACAAATTGGAAATACTTTGTGTACCGGCCAGTTCGTATTTCTAGACATTTTTTTTTTACAGAAAATTATAAAATTATAATAAAACTAGTTATGTAAGCTTTATTTTAATACAGAACAGTTTTTACACGTTAACATTTAATTTATTGAACATATTAAATTCGTATAAAAACTGTTAAAAAGTTCTTTATTTATTAGGTACTTTATTAATTTTTAACATAAAGTCAGTAATACTTGTTTGTTTTTTGATTTGTTTAAACTGGATACAACTACATCTATCGTTACGGAGGTCAAAAAGGTTAGACATTTGTTTACTGGCAAAAATATCACTGGTTTTGCACCATTTTATAATATTATTGACGCCTTCAAGGACTTTTGAATAACGAATAGCTGGCGTTATGTTGACAACATCGACATCGCTGCTATCTGAAGCCTCCTCATCGCTATTCTCTGCATCAGAACTGTCAGTAAACAAATCTTCATTCCATTTCTCGATTTCATTTAGATTTATGGAATTGTTTGGCATAATTTTATTCAAAAGATCAAGATTTAGTTGAAGAACTTCATTGCAATCCCGATTTCGTTGATTTAGTTGTGCTAGTGGCAAATCATCATCGCTGTCATAATCGCCTGAATCAGAATTTAATAATTTGGACCAAGAATTTTTTAACACTGTCGGTTGTACCTCATCCCCTGATTTTTTTTAACAATATTATTGCATCTCAGATTGAATGTCGCTTCAAAAGCTTATAAATATCACCACCATCACCAATTAATTGAGATAGCAACTTACTTCTTTAAAAGCCTTTTGTCATTTTAATAGGATTTTGATCCATTGGCTGAACTGCTGCTGTTATCTACTAGCAGAAGAGCTTTTGGGGCCAAATTATTGTCTTCAGAAAAACGAATGATTTGTAGAACAAAAAAATTAAAAAAACATGGAACTTAAAATACGCATTGGTTAAACATACTTCTTTGATAAATATCTTGTGAAACTAGTCATTAAATATCCAGGAAGTCATCCACGCATTTTTCAAAAAGTCGTGGTTTATCTAATCCTCCGAAGCTTCTTGGATTTTTAGCTTTTGCAATAACCAATGGTTTTAATTTATGTGAGAATTTGCGCCTAGTAAAATCGAAACGCGTTCTTTTTGAATTTTAAATCCTTTTACCCTTTTTTCACAAGAAGCGATAAATGTTCTATCTGGCAGACAGTGGAAAAATAGACCGCTGTCATCAGCATTTCTGCGACTTTTGCATGAAATCTGTGTAGGAATTAAGTGAATTCACCAACATCACTCGCAAGTATTTCACCGCCAATTTTTTTTTTGGGTTTTAAGTTTAGAAAACCATCCATTACTTGCAGTAAATGTGTTTTCATCTTTCCATTTCTTCATATTCTACCTTACGCAAAAACATTTTTTTTTTTTTGCTTCCTGATAGGTACTGGTGACTGCATCTATTATTTCTTGTTGTTTTTTTTTTTTTTTTTGACTTTATGTAGCTGATGGAAGATTTTGCCACATTAAAATCTTGAGCTTAACGATTTCCACTCACGCCTTCATTAAGTCTTTTTAATATTTTAACCTTGGTATCGAAAGATTAAATTTTTTTACGTTTAGTTGGCACTTTTTTAAATTTCACACGTATAAATACTTCACTTTGATCTTCAGTTGTCAACTGAACCAAATTTGTACAAGCATATCAAATTTCACACGCATATGACGAAATTGTACACACGAATAATTTGGTGATTTCCCGTTTTATTTTTATTTTAATGAGCGAAAAAATAACATTTTGTAGTTAAAATATAAAATAATAATATTAATAAAACTTCCAGAAATTAGAAGAAATAGAACACCCTGTTCTAATATCAGAGCGTCCAATACATTAAAATGGCCGATTCTAATTTCTGGACAGTTCGAATTTGTGGTGGTTCGAATTTGTGAGATTCTACTGTATTAGAAATTTCATGATAAAAATAAACATTACTAGCCGATGCTTGAAAAATGGATCGTGGTTGATATGTTGTAGAGTGCACCGCGTTAACAATGTTAAACTTTTTAATTAAAATGCTAAATAAAGAAATGCATTTATCAATTAAAAATTTTTATTAGAGACTAGTCGCTAATTAAGAAATAAAAAAATTAGATACAACACAATAGCTGTTCATTGTACCGATGTGTTAGTTGTTTTTTTTATGCCGTAAAAAGCAAGCGAAAATAGAACACTTAAAAAAGCGAAAACTAGCTTATAATTTTTTCTCAAAGTAAATTCTTTACCTGGAATAGAGTGTCAAAGGTTATGAGCCGGTTAACCAAAAATATCCTCTTAAAAAAGTGTTTTATGCGCAAAAAATATGCACTAAAATCCGAAAATAAAAATAAAAATTTTTGGAAATATGCTCTAAAAATAAAAATTTCTTCTTATATAATAGAAAAAAATGTTGATATAAATTATTAAATACATATATTTTAAGTAGGATATAAAAAGTTAACAGTACAACAGTTTGCAAAAATTGTACTTCGATTTCTTTAATCTGAATACAGAACTTAAAACTTTTAATAAAATAAAGCAGAATTTTTTTATTGGTATATGTATTTGTTGTTGCAATAAACAACAAAACATTAATTAAATTTTCAAATTTGTGTGATTTCTAAGATAATTGATAGCCGTAAGCCAATTCAACTACGAGTTATAACTGGTTCGGGCGGCAATGGAAGGTCTTGATACATTTCTTTCAAAATTTCAACTCTATTTCAATGTCATTTTCTTTACATTTGCAATGACGTTGTTTGCATATTCGTATTGATCTCTATACGTTTGCGTAAAAGATGCAGTTCGTGAGTAATATGTGTAACATGCGTTAGTTTAGGGCAAAACACCTTTATAGCTTTGGCAGCTTTTGCTATATACGGCCCAGTGACTATCACAAATAGTAAAATTAAGTTTTTATTTAAATTTACGTCCAATATTTTTAACGAATTGCTAAAAACTCGTGCAATTCTGAAGTGATTGATTTTGTACAAAACAACTGTGTTAATTATTTTTTTTTTTTTTTAATCCATAAAAATTGGTCGTTTATGCATTTGCGTATTTCATCTAAGCATTTTTGGTAATATACAAACACATTTTGTACGTTAAACGCTTTCTGATCGCATTTTATAGTTTGTATATTATTCCCAAAATTGTTTAAGAGCCTGATAAATGGTAATAATCTTAATTGAGATCTAAATAGCGCAATAATTTTTAATTGACAGATAATTGAAAAATACCATGACTTGGTCAGAATTCAAAACAAAAATTTTGTTTTCGCTGTAAAAATATTTTAGAGCACAAAAAACCCAAATATGCGCTAAAAAAATTTAAAATTCTCTTTATATACGAAAAAATGCCGAAAACATGCTCATTAAACTGAAATATGCACAGAGATGCTTTTATAAGAAAAATATGCAAAAATATGGATTAACAAATTGATGCCAAAATTCGACTTAATTGGTTGCATGATGATATGCAATTGCATATTTCCGAATCCCTGGTTATGAGTTTAAAAGACAAAATTATTTTATGCCATAACCTCATCCAATTTGCCATGAATGTGAAAACAAAAATCCGCAGAAATCGGCTTACACCCTGAAATTCTAGACTTATACTCCGAAAATACTTCGAATCTACCATCATCTAAGATATGTAGCTTAGGCATTCAACCATCATTCAATACCAATTTCTGGATTTAGCAAAACTATTTTTAGTATGTACATCACAATTGGGCGACGACTACAATGTACACCTTAGCAACCCATTCGGTCTCGTTTTAACTCTGCCGCTCAATAATTTCATAAAAAATGTTATTTTACTTCTACTGCTGAGTTAAGGATTAAAATTCGTTTAGAAATTATTAAAAATATCCAATTTATGATATCATATGGTTTGAATAAAACTTTAACGAAGTATATGTATACTGTGAGTACATGGTCCCAATGGTCCCAGGTTCAGTTGACAACTATACATTCGACTTACCTTGCAACTACTATTACCAGCGACAACGATACCAGCCTGAGTGTAGAATTACTCTAGCAAACTATATATTTCCGTTCTTTTTTTGTGGCGCGGAAACATGGACGCTTTCACTCACCAATGCAGCTACCTTGGGTGTGTTCGAGAAAAAAGTTCTACTCAATATCTTAGCTCTCTTGTAGTTTGACGATCAATTTCGTATTCGTATTAACCATAAGTTGTAAGGGCTACACAACGACATCGATTTTCTTTAAGCATCTACACTGGCTCGGCCATGTTATTCGAACGGATGAAGGTGCTTCAGTGCGCTTTGTCAAAGAGGATACACTTGACTTCGTTGGAGTAATCTAGGCGACGAAGCCCTGATTGCGATGAATTTGATAAATTGGCGAAGGCGCGCGCTAAGCAGAGGTGCCTGCCAGGAAGTGCTGCAGTGGGCTGAAATCCTCTAATCGGGTTGTAAAGACTAATTATATTTGTACGTATATAAAGGGTGGTCCAACCATAACGTACGATTTTAAATGTGAGTCACACCTTAACGTCAAGTTTTTTGCTCAACTTAATTTGTTTCAGTGTTTGACAAATTCACCCATCGAAAGATACACCATTGAACAGCACATTAAGATTGCTGAAGCCTTTTAGACAAAAGGCCTTCAAATCAATATGCATTTTATGTACTTCGTGTTTTTTTGCTCAGCATAATCGACCAAATGCGTCCACAATCGGGAGAATTGTGAAAAGACCTGTGTTTCTACGAAAAACCATTTCGTACTGCGAAAAGCATTGCTATTGTTCGCGATAGTGTGACAGAAGAGCTTTCAACCTCGACCCGTCGTCGTGCCCAACAATTGAACATCTCACGAATATCACTGATGCGAATTTTTAATAAAGATTTGAATTTACACGCTTACAGGGTTCAACTAACTCAAGAGCTGAAGCCTACTGACCATTTCAAGCGTCGCCAACACGCCGAATTGTTCGTTGAACAGACAGAAGGAAGTGTCACTTAAGTGGATTCGTTAACAAGAAGAATTTCCGCATTTAGGCATATGAGAATCCACGAGTGGTTGTTTAAAAGCCAATGCATCCACAAAGAGTGACTGTTTGGTGCGGTTTATGGGCTGGCGGCACATCGGGCAGTACTTCTTCGAAAATGAGGTCGGCCAAGCAGTTGCCATGAATGGTGTTCGCTATCGCAAGATGATAACGGACTTCTTGTGGCCAGAAATTGAGGATATGTGGTTCCAACAGGATGGTGCTACTTGCCACACAGCCAACGAAACAAAGATTGTTTTGCGCGAGAAATTCAATGGCCGTGTTTTCTCATGTCGTACCGATATTAATTGGCCGCAACCATCATGCTATTTGACACCGTTGGTTTTCTTCCTTTGGGGATTTTTGAAAGAAAAAGTGTACATCAATAAGCCAAGAACAATTCAAAAGCTAATGGATGAGATATTTCGGCATATTAACTACATTGAACCTCAATTATGTCTCAGAGTCATTGAAAATATGGACGGATGGAAAGAGAGAGGCCACCAAAGCCGTGGCGATTTTTTGGCCGATATTTTGTTTTACACATAATATATTATAATTAATTTAGAAATTAATTCTCTGAAAACTTTTTGTTTTATTTACTATTAACATCTTTCGTCTTGGTTGGACAACTCTTTACAAGGATTGATTGAGTTCAGTTCGTATTGAAATTTTGGCACCATAATGCCTATCTATAAAAATTTCACTTAAGCCCGAAGTATAGCAGAATATGACGAATTATGAATATTTATTTATATGGAAACTTATTTGCAGAGCCAATAAACTTGATATTTTAGAAAGTTTATTACAAATCTGTAAAGAATCTATTTCGAAAGTGATCTTTTTAACAAGTATTTTTTGGTCTACTTAACTCTTCTTTCACACTCTATCACATATAATTTGTTAATTTTTCCACATTTAAATGTGTGAAATACAAATGAGTTCTAAGAGGGACATAAGAGTTCGTATATTTAAAATATATATATGGTATATATATGTTGATAATATGACATAAATTGTTGTATTTATGGTCGTAGTAATTAACTTAAAATAATATTATGGTGGAAATTAATTGCATAGACAACAAACAAACCACTTTTGATAAGATTGATAAAGAGTTTAACAAACAAACAAACGAAAGTAATAGCAGCACGTAATAAAAGAAAGGGATGGAGAGAGAGGGAGAGAGGAAAAGAGAAGGAGAGAGAATAGCAATTATCACCAAAATTATGACGTTTTGTGGCAAATACTAAAAAAAATGTACCACGAGCCTCTAAAACCAAATTTTTATTCGTATTTTGTTTTTGTTTTGTTTAAACATTAGCTTTTTACACTTGTTGAATATACGCTTTTGTCGTTGTGTCTGTCAATTAATCATTTTTTAAGTCTATCTCTGTTTTACTAACACCTAACACATAGCATATTAGTGACAGACAAAAAATAATTTTTTTTTTGCATTTAATATGCCTCAGTTTTGGTAGAATCTTCTTCATTGCGAATTTTAACTTTTAAGCATAGAGACATAGAGAAAAATAAGCGCTAAAATAAAATGATTATTAAAAACGATAATAAAATCTTTGTACCCGACTATTTGAACGAAAAGTTTTTCGTCAATGCCTTAGAAGAGGGTTTGCGGGTAGTAAAAGTAAATGTGCATGAAATCAATTTCACTTGGGGTTCTAACCCTGGTGATAATTATTGTTCAAGTATTTATCGTGTTTTAATTGATTACGATACCACCGAACATGATGGAAAACAACAAATAAGTTTGATCGTTAAAACTATACCAATAACCGAGGAAACGAGATTCTTGGAAGATGTCGGTGTTTTTGTTAAAGAAAAACTCACATATTGTGACATTTTACCTCGTTTAGCTATTCTCAGCGATGGTGATCAATTTGGGGCAAAGTAATTAAAAAATTATATTTCTTAAGTGTTTTTTCTTTTAATGATTTAAAGTGAATTTCTTTTGTTTGTTTTTATATTTTCAGTTGTTTTTATGCTACCAAATCACCTGTGCAAACAATTGTGTTTAATGATCTTAAAGTTAACGGTTTTACAGTGGCCTCTAGACAAGATGGCCTAGATTGGAATCATTCGGTGCTTACATTACAACAATTGGCTAAATTTCATTCCACTTCAATGGTATTGGCGAAGAAGGTAAGGAATGATTTTAAAAGTATTGTGAAAACAAATTGTAAATAAGATTTTAAGGGTCCTTTGTCCATTTTCTAACAGATTTTAATTTTATTATTTTTTTTTTTATCATAAAGTTTTTCCAACAAACATCAGTTTGAAAAAAGTGAAAAAAGAAGTTGACTTCCGTGGCACTTAAAGTCTGTGTAAAATCTAGACGAAAAATTTTCTCTTTCTTTTTTACTGCCTCAAGTGACTGTCTTCAAAAAGAAAAGACATACCTAGGCCAGTATGGTCCATTGTGATACCACAAATCGTTCAACCTATAAGTATAACGATTTAGAGGTTGAACAGACATGGCCGTCTTCGAAGCTGACTTCCAACGCTGACGGAGCCTTTTATCTCATTGAGAATCCCCTAAGGTTTTCAATGGGATTCCCAAAGTGAAACATATGTTCCTAATATCGGTGGCTGTGCCACGTCTGATTAGTTCATCCGCTCTGCAGCTTCCCAGAATATCACTGTGGCCCAGTACCCATATGATGTTTAATGATCCGCATCAGAGAGCTTTCACAAACGCCTGACCATCCAGAAGAATGTCAACATCTCTCTTGGAGGTATTCCTCTTCACAATAATTATTTAAGCAGTCCATATGCTCGATACTTCTTCCTGAAAGATTTTGCAATTTTTCGGTAGCATTATGGAGTCTGTTCAGAAAATTAAGATAATTGCTTCCAAACACTTAAAATGTTAGGAGTGGCTTACAATGTGTTTAGTCGCAGTAAAAAAAAACTGCTTATAGGTTTCGTATACTAATGAATCCGCAACTGATAGATCATTCCTGTACGTAGCTTTTGCGCATTGAAGAATTTCAGTTCATTAAATGCGATATCGAATTTGATAGATGAATGTGCGGTCGTCTAATATCATGTTTTGCAGAATACATCAAGTGATCTGGCCAACACTGGTGAAGAAAAGAACACTCTTAGGTTATGCTAAATTGGCAATCGTGCCGTTGACGTTATGTCACCATGTGTCAATTACCATACCAAAATCCTCACAGCTTTCCAACTTCCGTTAGCCATCCGTAGACTCTGTCCAAATCTCCTATTTCAACAACGTTCTTGTAGTAGAATTAACCATACTTTTTTCATCATTGCAGCTTTTCCAGAAATCATTATAAAGGATTTCCAGTCCTTGAACATGTCTTTAAATAGCCCAATGATCAGCTATAGGCCATCTAAGATTCCGCACATACGTTCTGGATAGTCTTGACTCTAATCATGTTATTCGGCCATCTAAATATGTCCAGATCTTGGTGTTTTTCAATTTCCTGTCATCTATTTACCATGACATGAAGTTCCTTTAACACAGTTGTCTATTCCTTCGAAGAGAAATTGCGAATTCAGATGCAAATCTATTCGCCATGCAATTACCTTCAATGTTCCTATATCCAAAAACCCATTTAAAGATAGCCATCGAATGATTCGATGTTTCTTTTAGATACACCTGGCATTCATGAAAATTTTTCGATGTCTCCTCACTTTTCATAGATCTTATGATCGCTTGGCCACTTTCGCGTAATACTAATTACGTAATTTCAGTTTGTAGAGCACTGCAGTAGCCCAAGAGCCTTCTTTCGATTTATACTTCTGCCAATTACAACACCACCATTCATCCAAAGGAAATACTATTTCAAAACTTCAAAAACTTATTTGTCTAAAACACGACAGACTAAATATTATTTGTTTATTTAATTCAATGATTAAAAATGTAATTTTTTTAGGACCCCACTATAACCAAACGTTTTAAAAAGGGTATGCTATGTGAAGAGACTGTCCTTAAAACTGAAACATTTTTCCAAATGTTTGGTGGTTACCTAGAACAATTGGTTAAATTCTCGAGTACTTGGCCCGGTTACGAAAATATCTCGAAAAAACTTGACAAATACTACAATAATTTCAAAGAAATCACCTACAAGTTGGCTAAACCTAAAGAGGGTGACCGCATAGTGGTCTTAAATCATGGTGATATGTGGACTAATAACTTTATGTATGCCTATGAAGATAAAATGGAACCCACTAAACCTACCAGAGTTATTTTCGTAAGTATTTTTTAATATATTTTAACTGCCAGGCTCGCATAATATTATTTATTAAAATTTTAGGTCGACTTTCAACTGAGTTTCTATGGCAGTCCCGGCTGTGATTTAAATTTCTTTTTAAATACCAGTGTCCGGTTAGATATTTTGAAGACCAAACGTGATGACTTAATCGAAATCTATTATAAGAACTTCTCTGAAGCTTTAGATTATGTGCGTTATGATAATATACCCACTTTGGACGACTTAAAATATGAATTAAGATCCCGTGAATTATATGGTTTATTTGCTCTCTTCGGATTCCTGCCTATTGTTACACTACCGAAAGAAATGTCCGGTGATACTAGTATTGAAGCCTTTACAAATGAGGATTATAAAAATAAGAAATTAGCAGAAATTTTCTCCAGACAGGCATTAATCGATCAACTTCAATATAGCCTTAAACGATTTGAGGATTTGGGTGTATTGGATGAATTTTAAATGGAATATTACATTTTTTATAGATTAAATTATTATTTAGTAGTAAGATTTAAGTATTGCAGAGCAAAGAGTACTAAAAAATTTTTAAAATAGTGTTTTATATTGATAAAGAATTTATTGTTATTTGTGTTCTTTTAAGTCGTCAATGTACTAAAAAAAAAGAGTCCAAATGATGTGTCATCGAAGTTTGTTTTGTTTCTGCTTTTGAGTAACCGCCATAAAAGCTCTAGTAGACATGTTTTTTACTTCAATATTTTTTAAAATTATTGACTTATTGAGAAAATGAAAGTAAGAAGACATTTACTAGATTCTGCTGTCCAGCAACCTTTTCGTGCCTTTGACTTTTTATTTAGAAGCAAATTAATGCATTTTGTTGGAAAATGGTAACGCTACCGAATTTTATAATTCATTCGCATTAGCACATATGACATACATATAATGTCACACATAATATAGTTGGCAGCAGTCTACGAGAAGACAAGGAAAAAACTGATCTCGGTGTTTTGTCTAAGAGCGATTAAACTATTAAGTGGTTTTAGGACGATATCTCATAATATTGGCGAGAGCAAACGCGATAGATACTGACAGATGAAATGAGACGGATCTACTTCTTGAAAACGCAGAACATGGTGCAAAATTAGTTTTAAAGGTAGATTAACATTCTATTTTGTCCCTGTCATAAACACTTCGCCATAACCCAACTTTTACATGACGTGATAGTCCTCTGAAAATCGTGTGGATGAAGATGAAAATGCGGAGTATATATTATACAGATGGCCCTGGGAAATACCATAGATGCAAGCCTGCGCTAGATGCTCAGTTATATGTTAAATTTCAAAATCAGATGGAACGATGGCAATCGATATGCAAGAACTCGATAGATTGATATGAAGTAGAATAGTATTCACGATAACCAGCCCTTAGCGAAGAAATACTTAACGAAAGTTGAGCGTATGGAGAATGGTTGCAAAAAGCAGTGGGTGGGGTTAGTAAGTAGACGCCAGCGTTGGTGAATCGTGCATCATGCTTATGTTAGTATACTATATATATATACTTATACTATAAGTATCTTTTGAAGGTTCCAAATAAAAAAGCATGCAGGATATGCAGTTTCGGATTGAAATTTTAGAGAAGGAGTTAGCAAAAATTTATCTCAATATATTGCATATATATAGTGGAAAACATGTTTGTTAATACTGTCCACAACACTCCATTGGTAGTCGAAAACGGCCAAATAGAAGAAGTACACAAGTTCAAATACATGGATACTATTATGGGCTATGGTGGTAAGAAAACTTTTTCTTCTTAGAAAAATCAAAATTTTTAATACAAGAGTCAAGTCGGTCTTATCATGTGAAAGCAAAAATTATAATTTGTTGGTGATCACGAAGATTAGACTTAGTTGTCATACCTAATGCAACGTGTCAATAATAATAATGTAGCATTCGGTATGTTCTTCTGTTCCTTGTTCTTGTTCCTCTCCTGAAAAGAGATTTCTTTAGTTTGTGATATTATACCCGGATATTTCGCATAGTATTCTACTTGAATCTTTCATTAAGTTTTTCGACCTTACTTGCCTATATTTTACTCGAAGTATGGGGCGGGCTTGAATACAAGGCGACAGCATGATCTGGCGAATGGGTCAACGAGGAAAACAAGTCGAACCATCAGAGAATTTTGGGGGTTGCGGCAGAATACGCTTTAAACGGGAAAATACATGAGCTAAGGAATCAGTTGTTGCCAACTCGGGAGCGCACTCTCCAAAATTGACCTTTTGTAATGGCGGAACGGTTACAAGGCGCAGTATAGAGCATGCGGCAAACTCGGTAGTAGAACAGGTCTGGGCTTCTACATCTAGAAACCAGAAACTGGATTTTACTACTAACTTCCAGACCACAATAGTGTCGTACAAATGGTGGTCTTTGCGATAATAGAGTCGACTAACTGAGTTAGAGTATAGCCATTATGTCTAATGGGACAAAGCCTAGGAAGGTGCTGGACTTTAAAAGGGCGATAAATGCCTCAGCGGTGCAAGATATGATGAATGTTTTATGGATGCCAGGGCACCATGAGATTACAGGGAACGAAAGGGCGAACTAACTGGCATTTAGGGTCAGAGAGTCGCCGACAGTAAACCTGAAGTGCCCTAACACCCTCGGTTCTAAAAAATAATTGAATTGATAACTGGGGTTTAAATGCCTACGTGTCACTTAGGAATTGCGAACCAGTGGAGAGAACTGCAAGAACTATCTGAAAAGTAGCCATCTGAAAATTTTCAGATGCGGATTCATCTCATAACATTGGTAGCTGCTGGTTATGAGTAGTTACGGACGTCGAGGAAATTATGTACATATGTATTAGGGATATCGAACGGGATTTGGTAAATCGCGATCCCAAAATCCCAGGAAATCACGTGATTCCGAAAAATCCCGTAAAAATCCCATAAATTTCTGAAATTACGGGATTTTTCGGAATCACATATATATATATATATATATATATATATATATATATATATATATATATATAGATACATAACATATATATATACATATATATATATATATATATATATACATAACATATATATATATATATATATATATATATATATATATATATATATATATATATATATATATATATATATACATAACAAATATACATAACAAATATACATAACGAAACTAAAAATAACAAAAATAAACAAAACGAAAAAACAATTCATTATTGCTTTAATAACTTCTTAGAAACACTAAAGCATCTAAAGTTTCGTCCGACAACCTTAAACGAATTTTATTCCCAACACATGCTGCTGTTGAGAAGCAGCGTTCACAATCCACACTTATAGGCAAAATTGTTTCTAAGTATATTAAATATATTGTTTTTAAATATTTACCTCGTACGTCCTCTAAAACAAACAGGTCAATTTCTTTAGCAAGTTGGTTATCTAAATCATTTTTAAAGGAATTTGTTTTTATGGGGCTTCTCATTCATCTTAGGCATCCATTAGTTTTTGGTTTTGGTTTTCTAAATCCCCCTCTGATATATTGTCGTTTTTTAATAAACTGGAAATGTGAATTTGTATCTCTGCTTTTATTTCTATCATATCTATGTTGCTGTTAAAATCTGATTTTTTATTGGAAAGTTCAGAAGTGTTGAATATACCGCCCGTCTTTCGTTGATTCTTTTACGAAGGGAATCATATATGGCCTTGCTTAAATCGAATTTAATAGCTTAAACTTCTTTGAGCATAAATGCCAAAGCCGCATCGGCCTTACACAAATTCATATCGCTGCGACAGAGGGTCTCAAGTGTTATTTTTATTGGGTTTAAAATTCAAACGACTTCAAAGCCAAATTCTCTATCTAAGAAATTTAAATTTTTTAAATCAATTAGTGCCTTCTTTAGAGGAATTTCTAAGTCTGAAAACCTTAGACACATTTCTTGCAATCAAAAATTATGTTCAATTCTTTTCCCCTTTCCCCTTTCACAAGCATTGCAAAATTTCGTTTTTCGTTGGAGATTTCCTGAATATTCTTACAATTTAACTTTCACATAAGTTTTTATTGTAGCATTCAACATCCATTTGAAAACAATCAAGATGATAATAATTCTTCCTCTCTGTGAAGATTAATAGTATTTTTATATAAGACATCTACTACTGCAAGATGCAGGTCATGTGCCAAAAACAATTGTTGTTTGGGTGCAATCAGCTTCCCGATTTTCTGCATTGTTGATGCACCATCAGTGATAAAGCCGACAATGTCCTCGGATAATGAAATTTCAATATCCTTTAACCTTTCTTCTAAACACTGAATGCAGTTTAGAGCAGAGGACGATTTTTTAGTCTACCTAGTCCAATATTAAACAATTTTTATCCGATTGAATGATGATGTCTATGAAACGTCTGTTTGAGGCTAAATTTCATTTATTGGGACTTTATTTGTAATATTTCCTTTTCCATGTCAATTTCTTTTATATAAGACCAGCACCCAGGGGATGGCCCTTACTCATGCAGTGCATTGTGCTGGTACTAGGAAAAGAGGTTGTGGGAAGAAAGACAGAGGAAGTAGTGTTTATTTTACATTTAACAAAGTATTACATAAATTTAGATTTAATAGTGTCCCTAGATTTTGAAACATCGAAATTTTCGCAATTCAGTTGATGTTATAAAAAGGGTGAAAGGTAAACTATCAACAGCAGTCAAATAGGCAATATCAGTGGGAAATAAATCTTCTACTCTTGAAAACACAAAGTCGTAATTCTCAACAGTTTTTTTGATTCATCGCAAGCAATTTTTTCCAATACTATATAATGAACCTAAAAATTATGTATTTAATAAGTTATGCTATAATCTTTAATAAACTAACTTACTTTTAGGTGAGCTAAAAGTCCTTTTCTTGATCCGCCATTTGTTTTTAATATTTTCTTACAAATTTTACATTTTGCTTGTGGTGCTCCTTTTGAGTCCACCAAAAAATAGAATCATAAGGAACTTTTGTCACTTCTTTTTGTTTTGTGTTCTTCAAAACTCATTATTATTTTATTTAATTTAAAATTTGTATTTAAACATAATTTAAATATCCACTTGTCGCGCTTGTCAATACTTTTTGTACATATACATAATATATTTGATACATTAAAAAAAACCATTTGTGAAATAAAAAATATGCTTAAAAAAAGTAAGTATTATGACTAAAAATTTTTTAGTTTGGTAAATATTTGCAGAAGGCAAAATACTAAAAATCCCAGAATTCGGGATTTCCAAAATCCCGAAAATCGCGGGATTTCGGGATTCGGGATTTCCCGATCGACATCCCTAATATGTATGATGTGAAGATTTGCTAAACCATTAACTTGTTTGACCTAAAACCATGTTGATAGAATTGAAACAGGTCAGGTTTTAATTTTTTTATAGGCGGTGGATAGAAACTTATTACGCAAAATTTTTCCAAATTGTTTAGTCTACTTTTTTGTAAACGGGACAATATTCTGAGGGGTCAATCATTAGGCATGTGCTTAATCTTCAAAATTGTGTAGCCTAGCTGATGCATGATGGACAAGTCTTTCAAATTCGTGAAGACTACAGGAAAAAAAAAGTCTCAACATTTTTATAATTCAAATCTTAATAAAATTTCAAAATTAGAAATTTAACCCACATTTCTAGCCAACTACGCAACTTTCAATTATCTATCTATGTATGTATGTTTCTTAATTAATTATTATTGCGGATACTCTTTTATACAGAGACACACATCAACTTAATCATTACAAGTCAATCAATTTGGCCCCCCATACACAAATGGCAAAATCAAAACAAAATGTCATTACACTGATTAGGAACAATTAAAATGAATCTCGACCGACCAACCGCTATTAATGGCCAGCCAGCCAACGCAAATTATAAATAGACATGAATTGCAATGAAATCTTTTAGTTTTTATTGAAAATTTTTAAGCGCAAAATCACAATGGCAGCCAAATCCAATGATATTAAATATCCAGAATATCTGAACGATGATTTTATACAGACCGCTGTGGAAAATTATTTGTGCTGTAGTGAAGTGAAATTAAATGAATTTGAAATATCGTGTCTGGTAGCAGGTGCGGGTGAAAATTATTGCAGTGATATTTATCAGGTGCTTGTCAAATATCAGCAATTGGGTTGTGAAGAGGAACAAAAAGAGAATATGGTGGTGAAAAGTATGCCAAAACACAAACAAATCGTATTGAGGAATTTAAGAATCTATAACAGAGAATATTATTTTTATAAAAATATTTTGCCTAAAATGGAAACGTTAATGCATCTGAAAGAAAAGGGCTATACATTGGCGCCAAGGTAAGAAGACACATTGACACAAGTTGTAATAGAATTCTTCACCATAAAAATCTAACAATAAATTGCAGTTTAATACACAATATTACTAGACCGGTGGAAACGTTGGTCTTCCAAAATCTCTCTCCTTTGGGTTTTAAATTACAAAGTCGTCAAAATGGTTTGGATAAATGCCACTCACTTTTGGTGTTAAAAAAACTGGCCGAATTTCATGCGCTGTCAATGATTCTAATGGAAAGGGTAAACTTACAAAGTTTCTTTAGATCCTTTACTATAATACAGTTTTATTCGAAATAACGTTATCCTTTTGGTCTTTTGAATATGGATTCTTGTAAATCGATTGCATTTAAAGCTTTATTTGGTGGTCAACTATTGAAACTTATAGAGATTCTCAAATGTGATAAAGATTTTGTGGACATAACGAAAAAACTCGAACATTATTATGCTCATTTCACTGAGCGGGTACTAAAATCGGTGTATCCGTTAAAAGGTCAATTTAATGTTTTAAATCATGGCGATTTATGGGTGAATAACTTAATGTTTCGTTATAAGTCGGGAAGTGGTGAAACGAAAGCAGTGGATGTAAGACTTGTAAGTATAATTTTTCTAAGATTTATTTTCACTGTCAGAGATTGGAAATACGTTTGATAGAACATTGTTCCATACTAACAGCACAACTTAAGAACTAATTCTTCCTGTAATACATTGAGCAGATATACTGACCCATCAATTACAAGCGTATGTGTTCTATCAAAGTCTAGACGTGAGTAAATATATTTATCTGTTGTCGTTTTAAGTGTGGCAAGAAAATAAAACACAGACACACTCCATTACTGTTTTAATAAACTGAGAGGTAAAGATATACCACTCTTAATAAGCACTACTCTTGTTCTCTTCTATAAGCAAAGAAAAATATTTCCGAGTACTGGCCAATACAATCTCATATGTTTAAATATACATAATTTCCGCGACATTCCAAGTGGGAAAAATGGGACTTCTCTCAATCAATGAGCTGCGCCTGATTCTATTTTTAGATTCATTGAAAGAAACCTACAATTTAACGCCGATTCCGAACAGCATGTGCATTAGTTAGACTTTTTCATAGCGTAAATGCTCATAGCCAGTCACTAGCAGTGCTATGATTATCTGATGGTCTGGTTTTGTGTAGAACCGAGAACCACTTGGTTGGTCCTAGTTATCACTTTTACACTTTCTCCCATTTTATCCCCTTCCGGAACAAGTCCAAATATTAAAGAAAGAAACTGTAGCTTCTGTTTTTTAGCTGTATACAATCTTCAAGCAAACGCACATAAATTTGTATATGTAGCATATGTATCGGGTGGGTCATCTAACGGTTTAAATTTGAACCAGCGGTCATTTTGAATCTGGCAATACTTATGTCATTCTATTTCTGTCACGAAATTCAGTATATTATCTCCACTGAACGAAATAAATCGATTTGCGCTTGAGTAACGTTGGGACCATTGGTCGGAAATTTCAAAAAAAAATGTAAAAAAAATGCAAAAAATCATTTTTTCGGATGAAGCTCATTTTCATCTTGGTGGGTACGTTAATAAGAAAAATTGCCGTATTTGGCGCTCAGAAACTCAAATGTGGTCTTACAGAAGCCAATGCACCCATTACGAGTGACTGTTTGGTGCGGCTTGTGTAGCGAAGGCATCATTGGCCCATATTTCATATTCCGCAACCATTGGAGACACTTATCGCACCATGATAACCCATTTTTTTGTGCCAGCTCTTCGTGGTACTGATGTGTACGATGTTTGGTTTCAACAGAATGGTGCAACTTGCCACACATCACATGCCACAATCGATTTATTGCGTCAAACGTTTGATGGCCGTTTAATTAGTCGAAATGGTGATGTCAGTTGGCCGCTAGGAAGCTGTAATTTGACAACGTCGGACTATTTTCTGTGTGGCGCCGTTTAAGACAAGTGCTATGCGACAAATCAGAGCCAATTGAGCGTTTAAAGGCCAACATTCGTGATTCCATTGTCGAGATAAGACCGCATACATTCGAGAAAGTTATTGAAAATTGGTCTGATCGAATGGGGTACTGTGGGGCCAGCCTCGGCACCCATATGAATGAAATAATATTTATAGCTTTTACCCGGGTTATAAATGGATAACGAAGCTTTAATTGTTATTCTTCACAAAAAAAAATCCATATTTAATACGTACGGGAGGTGCGTATTATCCTCGATGGTGTTTGAAATAAATTAAGAAACTTATACTATTACCGTTCTCAACATATACAAATATTTATGTTTACTAAGTATGGGTGATGCCACGCCTACTTATACAATCCCGGCCACTTTCTGACTCATAATTTTGTTTGACTACGAAGCTATTTGAACCAAATTTTCAGACTCTTACTGCTACCATAGTTCCTTCCAGACATACAGAGAGATACCGTAAAAATTTCAAGAAAATCAGTTCAGCCGTTTAGCTGTCTATAAGGTACAAACAAACATACATACATACATACATACATTCATACAAACACACATTCATTATATAAGATGACACGGATAATGGCAGAAAGTCATATACGGTAACCGCATTCGTATATATATATATATATATATATATATATATATATATATATATATATATATATATATATATATATATATTATATTATATTATATATATATATATATATATATATATATATATATTATGCATAATGCATAATGCGATACTGAGGCTTTCTAGTGATACGCAGATCATTGGTTTTGCATTGCGTGCAACTATACCGTCGCTATAATTAGAAGCAAAATCACGGGCATGGACGTTAAACTGGCTGATCACAAAACTGAAGCACTATTTGTAAGAAGTAGGAAGAAAATAGAGTTCATCACAATTACAATGGGCGACAAGCGAATAACATCAAGCATGCGATCAAGTACCTAGAAGTTATAATTAACAACAGACTCACAGTCAAGGAAATATATCAGTAAGAAATGTGCGTCCACAACATGCGAGCATAAAACCCAAACTGGGCGATCCAAAATAGGAGAAAAAGTTGTTGCTGATAGGAGTTGTTGACTGATGGGATAGGATTACATCGTTTGCGTTATATGGAGCCCCCATATTGACAAAGGCTATGAGCAAGGCATCATGGCCATTTCTGCCTTCTGTACGGTGTCTATGGACGTAGCCTTTGTTATTGCGGGATTGACGCCGCCGCAGCTGGTAGCAAATATTGAGAAGGAGACGCATTTTGTAGAAACAACCGGACTAGCATATCCTAACCAAATGAGAAATAACGCAATATAAAGACAGCAGCGTGATTGGGTCATTTGAGTATTCTTGTTCCAATATATGGAGAATTAGATTCTTATACCTAGAAGAACTTCTAGGTCCTTAGTTTTTATGTTATCCATAGATGTTACATAGAAAATTAACTCTGTTCGATCACACTAATGTCAAATAATAAAAATCCAGATAAAACACCACCAACACCAAAAGCAACAAGTTTATTCTAAAGCGCACCTGACTATCTTTTAGAAGCTTTATCTCATCAAATCGATAACTAAACTTGCCATAATACTTCACAAGGAAGGGCTTTGAAAGCCCAGAAGAATAAATCCTTGTAATCTTTATAAGATCGCCTTGACCAAGCATTTTTCAGCGACTCTTTGCGTGGCTAAAATTGTACCAAAAACACCCAACAAATGGTAGTCAAATGGACAAAGGTCCGGGCTATATGGTAGGTACCTCGAAACCTCTCTGTCATAACAAAGCTTGGTAAAACATATGAAAATTATGTGTGAAACAAAATATCGGCCAATTGGTCGCCACGGCGTCGATCACATACCTCTATCCGGTGGTCCATATTTTCAATGACTCTGATACGTAATTGAGGTTCAATGTCGTTAATGTGCCGAATTATCTCAACTTTAGCTCTTGAATTGTTCTTGGTCTGCTGACGTACATCTTTTCTTTTAAATATTCCAAAATAAAAAAGTCCAACGGTGTCAAATCACATGATCGGGGCGGCCAATCATCATCGCCACGACTTGATGTAACATGGCCATAGAATTTCTCACGCAAAAGAGCCATTGTTTCGTGTGACATGTGGCATCATCCTATTGGAGCCACATATCGTCCAGGTCCGTATCCTCAATTTCTAGCCGCAAGAAGTCCATTATCATCTCGCATCTTAGCGAAAACCATATCGCGGAACGAACTGAGCGAGCATGCACAGGTGTTTCCACATTTCCAAAAAGACCCGGTTTGCTGAAATTTGTGCACAACTCTCCCGATTGTAGAAACATTTCGATTATGCTGACCAAAAAAATCACGAAGTGCACGAAATGCATTTTTATTTGAACATCTATTTTCGTAAAAGGCTTCAACATTCTTAACCTCTCTCTATGGCTAAATTTGTCAAACACTGAAACAAAGAAATGTCGAATTAAGTTGGGCAAAAAAACTTGACGCTGAGGTCTGACTTGAAATTAACATCGTGTATTATGGTTGGACGACCCTTTAGAAAAAAACACATTTCTGTTGGCCAAATTTTTTGCATTTTAGCAGCATTTCACTAGCTTCAGTTAATTTAATTCCTTGGCTTTAAATTATATGCCGCCCAAACATTGAGCTTCTTTAAATTGTCAGCCTTTTTTATGTGATTCCAAGCGATCGTTTGGTTGAATTAATAATAATGCCTTCATTATTTCCTGGCAGAGTGTGAGCTAGTTTTGCTCCACTACTTGCAAGTTTTCACCTACTTTATAAGTAATTGGCTAATTGGAAGCAGTAGCATCTGTGAACGAATACAAGGAAACCACAATAGGGGCTGGCGTTTATTACCAGCAGTCTTACTTACACTTTATAATTTTAAGCATGTTTTCGCAGTGTTTTTTTATAGTAAAGAGCACCACAAATCTTATTTCAAATAACTAGTTCACGTGTTCGTTTGATACAACAGAATTTTGGAATAAATTTTACCTTCGATAACCCATTACACCTTAAGATTAATGTGAGCATTCTGGTGCTCAAACAGAACTACCAAAGATATAGTCCCAGTAAATACGGTACAGAGAGCCACAATAACAAACATTCGAGTCAAATAATGGATTTCTCAAAGGCATTGAAAGGGTTAGCAAAAACACTTAAGCTTATTGGATATAAAACATACGACTTAGATTTTAAAAAATAAAATATACTATGGCCCATATTCATAGTCAAAAATAAAGTATACTTTAAGTGAACAAAAGTCAACTCTTAGCAAAAGTCGACTCTAACTTATTCATAGACAACTTAAAGTATACTTTTGGCGTTAGAGTCGACTCTAAATATAAAACCAGCTGAACCTGTTTTTAAATAATTAAAAAAAATAAAATTAAAATAAAAAATTTGTGAAAAATTTTTCGAATAGAAGAGATTTTGCTATTATTTGCTATCTGCTCTCCACACATCAACAAGGATGCACATTATCCCAGCTTCTATAGAATATAGATTTTGATGTAATCGTTTGCAATGATACAACCGTTAGCAGAAGCATAAGATGGGTCGTTACATGCTTGCTAAACTTTAATCTCTGAAAAGTAAAGTTGCACAGACGGGACTAAGGCTCAGCTTTAAAAAATATATAAGATAATTCGCTGCAGTACCCTTAATAACACCAAATTCAAGATACGTAATATCAAGTTCGAAAAGTTTAGTAATTTCTTCTACCTGGGCAGCATTCTAACAACGACTATATCGTTTAGGATGACTAAAGCCAGTCAATCTTTCTGTATTTTATGACCTATGTAAACTGACTGCTATCTTGAAATGGGCTAAGGCATAAAACATATTTAACTGATGCGTAAAATCACCCCTCTTGTATGGATGTATGTTCTGGAACATAACAATAATAAATATAATATAACGGTAATGCTAAAGCTAAGATATGATATACACACGCTTACAAGCACAATTGCCATATTTGACAATTTATTATCAATTTAACAATATTGGTTTCGAAAAAAATTCAGAGAAGTAACTGATATTAGAAATATTGGGTTATAAATTTTTAAGGAGTGGTTATATTTATTTACGTTTGAAACAGTTTTAGGAAATGTTATGCTTTAAAATATAATTTGATGCAATTTTAATAAAAACCATGAATTACCAATTCAGAAAAATCATTGTTAAAAATATATTGGCAGTCAGTTATACAAACGGGTCAAAAGACCCCTGATGGCCATTGTAGGTTTAAAAGATAAAAACAGAGTTTCCACATTTAAATATATTATAAAAAGTTATATATAAACAAATTGTAGATGACACCCACTAAAAGCCAGTTCAACTTAAAGTTTACTTTATTTTCAACTATGAATATGAAAAAGATAGTAAAAGTTAATGACTTACCCTAGCAATAGTCAACTTTAGTGTGGGACTATGAATATGGGCCTATATTTCAAAAACATTTGTTATTTTAATCAAAGTATTTATTTTTTTATCGAATTTTAATTTAAACCTTTACCATCAAATATTTCTAAATTTTCATTTGCAGATCGATTTTCAGCTTAGCTTCTATGGTAGCTTGGGTTTTGATGTCAACTATTTCCTTAACACAAGTGTTCAGTTGAATGTACTAAAGTATTATCGTATCGAGTTAATCGACATGTACACAAATACACTGCTAAAAATTTTAAACACCCTACCATATCCTAAAGAATTACAACCCACAAAAGAAAAAATAGAACAAGAGATACATGAACGTGAACCGTATGGATTCTTTGTTGCATTTGCATTTTTCCCATTGATGTCAATGTATGCCATTGATTCCCATGACAATTCGTTGGAAAATTTAAAAGATGAAAAATTTGCTGAACAAAAAATACAATTAATGTTCACCAGCAATAAAAGAACAATTGAAACGTTGAAATTTAATATAAAACGTTTAGAACAATTAGGAATATTGTAATTGTATTCTCCAATTGTAATTGTAAAATGTAATTGCTGCTGCATTGTTGATGCATTGATGAATAAATGCCAATATATATGTTATTATATATATATATATATATATATATGTATGTATTATTAAATTATGTGATACTGTTTGCAATATGAGAGGAATTTTAAGTGTTAAATTGGAAAATTGATATTGAAATTATGCATCAATTGTATAATTGCCTGCTGTTTTGTTGGAAAAAAAATAATAATCACAAAAAATATTTACAAATTATTATGAATGACACATATGTGTTTAATAAAATAATCATTGTTTTACTTAATAAAATTTAAATTATAAAGTTGAAATTTTTTACTGCTATATATTTAAATAAATAATAGGGAGATCGATTATTTGACTTTTTTCAAAACCGGTTTTCGAATAATTCGAAAAGTAACAATTTTAAAAAATCTGTTTTCGGTTAATAATAATTCAAATAACCGGTTTACCGGTTCTTTTATTTAAATAAAATTGTTCCTAATTCTTAAAGCGCAGAGTTGGACCTCGTCGTCTTAAAAATAAGCAGAATCCGATGGAGAGCTTAAACTTAAAGTGGCAATCAATCCTAACTATGCCAAAACGGTGCAGGCCATAAAAAACAAAGTTTCTTACACAAAGTACTGCTAAAAGCTTTAGTTTCGAACAGCTACTCAAGGAGCTAATTTCATTTTTGTTGTATTATTTAGTAGAGAATGGAATTAAAGGTTTGTTATTATAGTTATAATTTAGGTGCCTAAGATAACAACAATTAAATTAATTAAATTACTTTGAATAAATCTATTAGTAAGATTAGATTTCGAGCAGCACTGTAAGTAAATTTATGCATCACGTATTTAATTGTGTTTATCTCATTGTGGTATGTTAGGTAAGACACCCACCTTCCAGCCAAGAAGTCATCGGTCCAATCCCAGGCCACACCATCTGATAATATTCAACAGCGATATCAGTGATGGTTATGATAAAAAACTTAACCAACTAATATATCTGCCGTTCGGAACCGGCGTTTGTGGGTCGCTTTCAATGAGTCTAGTTGATTATTTTCAATATATAAAAATCAATATTTATTTATAGAAGATGAGAAAGGGTTATTTTTGCCCAAGAATGCATATCTTTTTTGATCTACCTTGGTTTTCACGTTCTTTGTGAGACATCCAAGGTTGTCATATATTTATACAAAATAATTAAATTTATATAAACAGTTAAACGATGGGCATATTTTCAATAAAAAAAAATATACAAACGTATAAAAATTATACTTATTTAAATTAACCGGTTATTCGTGTTAAATTAACCGGTTTATTCGGTATTCGAAAAATGAAGATTAAAAAAAAACCGTATTCGACAAAACCAAAAAACCGGTTAAAACCGGTCGAACAATAACCGTTCGATCTCCCTAATAAATAATAAAAAAGTATAAAAAATATACAAAAGTTAAGTTCATTGTTTTAAGAATTTTGTATTTGAAAAACGGCACACGTTTTGGGAATTTATTATTTTCTACACGGAACGTGTATGTAAACAGTAATTTACGATTATTTTTATTTATTTTTTATTCTTTTAAGAGAATACTTTCTCAAAAATGCATTCATCGAAATTCCGTTTAACGAATAAAAAAACATTTATTTGAAAATAAAAGTGACTTACTGATATAAATTTAATATACGTCTCGAAATGGGACAAAATAAAAAATAATAAAAATAAAATATCTTAAGAAAACTTAAGTCAGTTTCTTTCAGCTTTTACCAATGCTTTAAAAGTAACTATTACATGACAGTCTTAATAGTATTTTGTTTCTACCCTTATTTTTTTAGATTTTGGTAAATCACCATAAACGATTTAGCGCTCCAACAAATTTTAGAATTAGTGCTGTGTTCGAAGATAATAGTGATAAGGTTCGAGCTAGATTTCAGAATATGAATTCAAAATAATCCAAGAGTAATATATTCACTACAGACTTCGAATGGCTTTACGAATTACCCTGTTCAGATGGCACCACTGTAATTCGTTTTATTGTTCTCCTTCTTTTCTTGTTCATTTCATTTATTGCTTATTATTTTCCGGTAAATTTTGATTTGGAAATGGCAAAAAGGTTAGGAAATTAAATAAAGACATTTAGCATGGTCTTTTTATTTGCAATGCCATGATACGTCTTGAGTAGTGTCCTTAAGAGTGGTAAATATCTTTAATAAGAATGATTCCTGAGCTAGGAAAAGATCACACAAAAGCAGAGTTATACAGATCCATAAGCCTTTTATCAAATATATCAAAACTTTTTGTGAAATTATATAATGAAGCTGAACCTAATATTAAGCGAGAAAGTATGTATTCCGAACCCTAAATTCGATTTCAGGAAAAAACTTTGTGCAATCATAGAAAAATATTATTCTGCGCTTTTTATAAACGTTTATGAGGGCTTAAAATACAAATTAAAGAAAAACTTGCCTAAAAACCACTATAAGCTATTAAACAGTTACTTAACTGGTCGTAAGTTTATACTTAAAGAGGTAAAGTTTTTAACCTCGCCTAAACCAATTGAATCCGGAGCTTCTCAAGATAGCGTATTAAGACCCATTTTATACTTGCTATATTCTTCGAATATGCCAATAAGCAACCAAGTCCACACATCGATATTTGCTGACGACACAGCTTTTCTGAGCATTCACGAAAGTTGCCAGATAGCATCATGGTTAAAGGTGAATGAACAAAAATGTCCCCATACAACATTCACTCCAAGCAGAGACTTATGCCCTCCTTCTCACGTAAATAACCAAACGATACTACAACTTTTCGAGGCGAAATACATCTTATAGGCGCCTTACTTGGGAAAGCCATATAGAATCAAAATTAGTGATGAGTTATTAAGCTTTTTACTAGAGATACTTATGAACAAATCACACAATTCTTATGAAACTGATATAGTTTTAATACCAAAACATTAATTTATAAAAAAAGTTTACAATTTGATAAAAATCGTACGATTTTTTCATAAGGCACATTAATAAAAAGCTTAATAACTCCGTCAACTATCAACCGATTTCTAAAACGTAGGTCCCATTTTTTCATAGCTAAATATAGTTTATTAATTAATTCATTAACATAGTTTCTTAATTAATTTCTATACAAATTAGTGCGCAAAAACGCATCCAAGCTTAAAAAAAAAATTTATATATATAAAGGGTCCGCCAAATAATTTTTTTTTTTTTTGAAAATGCTAAAAAAATAATATTACTGAATATTTTCAAATTTCTTTTTTTATTTGAAAGTACAATCCTTCCGGTTAATAATGGAAAATAATTTCATTCAAATGGCTGCCCCGGCTGGCCATGCAGTAGCCAACACGATCGGTCCAATTTTTAAGCAATTTTTATCGATTGTGTGCAGCTGTATTTCACCAATGGCTTCACGAATATTGTCCTTTAAAGCGTCAATTGTCTCTGACTTGTTGGCGTAACACTTATCTTTGACGGCACCCCACAAATAATAGTCCAACGGTGTCAAATCGCAACTCCGAGGTGGCCAAACGACATCAGCTCTGCAGCTGATAATGCGATCTTCAAAAAAAGGGCTCAAAATATCGAGTGTAGCTTCGGCTATGTGGCACGTAGCGCCGTCCTGTTGAAACAAAATGTTGCTAATATCCTTCTCTTCAATTTTTGTGAACAAAAATTCGTTCAACATGGCTCGATAACGATCGCCATTGACTGTAACGGCCACTCCTTGCTCATTTTCGAAGAAAAATGGCCCAATTATGCCTTTGGACCAAAATCCGCACCAAACAGTGACTCGTTTTGGGTGTATCGACTTTTCAATGTATGCGTGCTGGTTTTCTGTGCCCCAAATACGACAGTGTTGCTTGATCAAAGTGAGCTTTATCTGAAAGATGATTTTTTTTTTTTTTTGCAAAATCGGCATCTTCTGTAAGTCGATCGCAGGCCTTTGCTATACTAGGCCGTCTTCACTTGTGTTAAGGAGTGTCTGAGAAGAAAATCGAAGGGTTTAAATATTTGTGTATGTGATGTTAGACAGTGAAGCGACCTGAGACTGACAAAGAGATTTGCCTAACTCTCTCCCGACAAATAACAAAAGGCTATTATTTCTCAACAAGAGCGAGCTTCGGGTACTAACGGGTATATTTTGCACTATGTATTTGAGACATCTGAATAGGTCCTTTATGTAGTTTCTGGGAGATGCTATGGTAACTCCAAAAGAGACATTTCTTCTTTCACCAAATAGGATAACTAGCCTTATTCATAGCCTCAATTTGATGTGATGACATATGTGGCTGCACAAATTTCGTTAAGAAAATATATTTTTTTAATTTTAATAAAATAAAGTTATTCAGTACATAGGTTTTATATCTAATAAAGAGGTTTTGATTTGTTAAAAAGAAAGATTCTGAAATAAAACCATTTGGTTTAAAAAAAAAACGTAATAAGTGTTGAACGCTATATTTATTTCGCGGGGTATACAAGTACTATTGCAATGATTACTTGGACATAGATAGTCTGCCGGTCTAATTAAATGTGGAAGTTGATCTACTATTATTACTTTGTGTGTTCTGAACATAAGCACAAAGTAAGTATACCACCCCAACCAACTACAGGGTGAAGCAAAAAGTTAAAAAATATAATAAATATTTTATATTTTGTTTTTATTATTATTAATTTACCGCTTTCTTATTTAAGCATATTCTGTAATTATTATTTCATTAAGTTGTTAAAAATAAATAAATATAATTAATTTTTTTTACAAAATTAATATAAAAAAAATATTGCGTTGCGTGTTTTATTTTATGTATTTTCATACTTAACACATCAAGTTTTTATAATAGTTTAAGATGACCCTCGTTTATTTGACTTTTTTAATACTTCAAATTAATTTATTTAAATTAACCCTTATATAAAACAAAAGACAGTTTTGTTTGTATTTAAAATTAAAAAAGGCAAGAGAAATAATATAAGAAAAATGTAATCTTTAACCTTTTTTGCCCACGCTAAATGTATTTATTTCATTTTCTAAAAAATTTTTACATTTCTGAAGCACAATTTACCGGCGAATAACTAGAAATCAAAATAACAAAGAAAAGAAGAATTGCATAGTTCGTATAGTTAATGCGAACGGCAAACATAATTCGAAATATGGTGCGAACCTGCTATTAGCTTAATCACAATTATAAATAAAACCAGTTGAAAACATATCTAACACTCATAATGCCTATTCCTAAACTTATACGGAGGTATAGGGCATTATATAGATTAAATTCATCGATTATAACTTTTGTTTATTTGTATGTTTATTTGATAATTTTGTCTTGTTTGGCGTTAAGTTCTTCTTATTTACATATTTAAAACATACATCTTATCACTTTAAATTCATGATTCAACACGTTTTTTTAATTATTATATTTAAGGTTAAGGAGTAAGCAGATAATTTCCAGACACTTGCTAGTTATCTAAAAAGTTAAGTTTTCTTAATCAAGATCTTAACTTTGATTATATTTATTGATTCTCGTTACTAAAATAATACGGAAAGTAACTTCATTGCTAGTTTATCATCATTTTTGCTCTATCTAGAGTAAGCTGTATATCCAATGAAATAATAATTTTCTTGATTTTTTGCGTACAAACTTATATAAGGTCTAGGGTACAATTTCTATTAATGAGTCACCAACGAGAAGCGATGGCAGCATATTCGGTAAACAGCTCATTTTCCCTATTACAATAGAATCGAACCCTGTACAAGATCCTTTTTTACTAAGCAACTTGCTGATTTATCATCACCATGATGAACTGCCTGACTCCTATTGTACAAGTATGTATAAAGCAATCTTACTGCAGATGATGAAAAAGTCAAATTTATTCTCCATTTTATGACAGAGGATTTCATGATCAACAGTGTCGACATCCTGTAATGCAGTAATACACCTGTGATTAGACCTAATACAGATTGTCTGCTCGTTAACAGAGAGTTTTTATGCAAGTATTCACTAATCTGCTCATAGACTAAGCGTTCGGACATCTTGGACAAATATGGTAGTATTGCAATAGACCTGTTTTGTCAATTTTAGATATAGGAATTATCTTGGCGTGCTTCCACATTAAAGAAAATTCTGAAGTCGTAAGAATCGTGTCAGAACCAATTACGTCAGATTTAATACTAAGAAATAATCTACGCACTTCTTCAAAAGTAACATTAGAAAATTGAAAACCACTACCATTCCGATTCGAGTTCATATTTGTGGAGTTATAGTAGCTGATATTAGAACTGGGCATACGTATATTGGAAAATTCGTAATTTAATCGATCGACATCCACATCGAAATCAGTTGTAGTGTCCTTGTCCAAAACTCTCATATCCCGAATTTCCTTCCATTTTCTTCTCGAAGATAAAGCATTACTCCCGATAGTATTTAGATTTCGCGGATATTATACAAAAGTTTACTTCCCTTCTGCGATTCCTAAAAATTTGTCTTAGTTCAGGCGTTCTGAATCTCTTCCAACGCCCTAGGCATTGTTTCTCTCATCAATCAAGACCTTAATTTCATTCGAGAACCATGATTTTTCATGGGCTCTTAACTTTTTCGTTCTTATCGAAATATATCTATCATATAAGTATTGAATACTACTATGAAGAAAATTACTATGAAGTTAGCAGTAAGCATGGTGAAGGCTTGGCTCCAAGGTATGTTAATCAATTCATTCTCTAAACATAATATGTCAATGTTTCTGAAATCATGAAAAGCTATTTTCGTTTCTTCCAAAGAAATTTCAAAGTTATATAACAAAAAATTAGGTCATGACTCGAAAAAAACTGATGCAAATAATTGGTCGAATAATAGAACACGCGAAAGGTTATTGCTAAAAAAAAAGATCAAGAAGAGTTGGGGAAGTATAAGTGAAATGTGTGGGCATAACTTCGTTCACCAGACTCAAACCTAAAGCACTCATGTCTAACATTAATCGTCGATCTATCAAAGTATTTGAATTGAAGTCTCCAGTTATAATAACATCAGAGTAGCCATGTGTGAGATTAAGGCTGTAAACAATACCAAGTACCTCCTCCTCCTCCTCTCGTTATTAAGTATCTCGAGAAACACGTATTCCGTTTTTAAATTATCATCATCAGTATCAATAATCCTACATACTGACTTACATTTTATTGGCAATTTAACATATACTGCCACACCATCACCATGAGAAAATCTATCTGAACGGAAACCACGATATCCATTCAGCTCAACGGCATTACTGGGCGTATTGGACGAAGCGAGATGCATATAATGTCGACATTAGATTCTTCAAAAATACTTATATCGAATATATGACAAATATTAAGATCCAAATTTCGTCTACAAAGAATGCGTAATAAATTATGAGGATTATCACCAGAATCAACTCCGTCACTATCATCAACTGGAAAAAACAACTCTAAAGGCCGAGATCGAAAAAGCAATGCAAACAATATTCAAATGTATACCTGTCGGGATAAAATTACACACAATAAAAAAATTTTGATAATAAATCTACAATACAAAATACTAGAACTAAAAATAAATAATTTTCAAACAAACATAATAAAATTAAGGTATGAAAATAGGTTTTTATTGGGTTATCACGAAATTTCCTGTCCAGCATGTTAAGATCTACTATGCAAGTTGGTTCCTCATTTTCATTATGTTTAACATAGACATATTACCATATTAGCCGTGGTATGCTAATATAAGCTGCTGCTATTAAGTTTCTTTTCTTTAAACGATGTGCCTGTAAGTAAATGGAATCTGAAATTTTGCATATTTCCACACATTTTGTAATTTGAATAGGTAAAACTTCAATCGGCTAACCCTATAGCAGTGGCTAGATCAAGCTGAAAATGATTTATTCAAGCCCTTAACACATATATATTCAACATATTTTTTAATATATTGTTGTTATCGAATATAAAATTACCGCCACCCCTTATGACTATTTAGTTTGTGAAAATTCGTAAGATAACGACTTATTATGAATATTATTTTAAACATAAAAAATTTATATGAACTTGATTAACGTTTTGATAAAAACTCAACTTAAAAAATTTGCTAAAAAAAAGCCATTTTGATATAAACTTAAATAAAAAGATTCACAGACAATTTTCGTAGACCTCTATTCTATTTAGAAATTAATAAAGAATAAGTTATTCATTACACATACAAGGGTTAACAAAAATATTTTGTTTTGTTTTTAATATATAAAACAAAAACAAATAATAACAACAAATAGCACACCGAGACATTAATTAATGACAATCAAATCTTTTTTTTTAATAAGCCTGTAGATACGACTGTAGACGCGATATTCTTCTGTATTCAGTGCAATAAAAACAATATGTATGAGAACATGCCAGATACGGCGGAAAGTATTTAAGATGTTTGAAAATTGAAAAACGTTTTAATTTTTCGTAAACCTGTTTCAAGTGTAACAACAATAGTTTGTTTGAAAATAAATTAAAAAAATTTATTTCAATTTAAAAAAATACTAAAATTATAAAAAAAATAAAAGTTTAAATAAAATTAAAATATTTTGAATTAAGAAAGACTTATTTAAGTTGTAATATTTTAGTTAAATCCTATTCCAAACATGACTATTTCGTATTCAAAGGATGTGGTTATTGTACCAAACCATTTGGATACAAATTTCTTTGCGGATATTTTGGAAAATGCCCTCCTAACGTCTAATTTTCAAATACAATCCATTGATTTTACAATGGGCAGTAGTACTGGGGAAAATTATTGCAGTCAAATTTATCGCGTCAAAATTTGCTACAAATCTACCACCAAATATACTAATGATGGTTCTATTTCTGTAATTATTAAGAGTATGCCACATTCAGAAGCTACAGAGTTTTTAGTGGATTTAGATGTTTACCTCAAGGAAAAAGTCTTCTACAATAATGTTTTACCACGTCTAGAGGTGTTGTGTGAAGGCGATGTTAAATTTGCTCCAAGGTAAGAAAATAATATAAATTTTTTAAAAATTTTAATCTGAAGAAATTTGCTGAATAAATAGTTTTCAACTTTGGCAAAACTTAATCGACTCCATTTTTGTCTGTTAGTGTAACAGAGGAGTCGATTTATTGATATATTCTTTAGTTCAGTTGAATTCTATTAAGGTTTTGGACAGATCAGATAAAATTTGCGGTGAATTTGTAATAATGCATATGTAGTGATATATATAAATGCAATCTATCATAATGGTAAAGAATTTCTAGACTGTACTGCGGATGCCAAAAATTAAATTCTTTGGTAAAAATTTATAGGCCATTGTCGAATTATAACCCAATATTTCTCTTAATATTCAGCCTAGTTGCTTATCAAAAATGCAATCAAAAAAATATTACAATTGCATTGTATCTAATGCCGCCAACAGTGTAGTAAAAGTTTATGTAGTCTTCAAATCCTGAGCAAGGTGATACTACAACCAGGCATAATCCTTAAATTTAAAGTCATGTGCTGCCTATAGCAGAAGGATCTTGGGCGCTGACATCCGCGTTATATCCACGTCCGTTGTGAAGGCCAACGTGTTTTACGTGCAATGTTTACGCTAAGCTTGTTAACATTGTTACTATTACTTTTTCAGATACAAACGAAAAGGTTCCGGGTTTTGAAAAATTGTATCTTTTTTTTAATTAATTTTTTTAACGTATTTTTGATAGTGTAAACAGCCAAACAGGTTTAAAATTTTAGCACATAAAATATTGTTAAAAGCAAGTTAATAGCAATATAAATAGTTCAACCAAAACGCGCGATGTGTGTAAATAAAACAAAAAGTTTTCAGAGAATAACGTATCATAATATTTTTTATTATAATCTAAGGATCTATGGTGTGCCGCTGTGGTATGATAGGTAAGACACCCGCCTACCAACCAGAAGGTCGTCGGTTTAATACCAGCCCAGACCATCTTAAAAAATAAAAAAGTTTTTCGACAGCGGTATCACCTCATAACATTAGCTAGTAACTGGGTATGAGTATAAATACTATTGAAAACTTCTCTAAATGCATTTGCCGTTCGGAGCCGGCGTTATAGTGTGGGTCCCTTTCAATGAGTTTATAAATAGAATCGGATGCAGTTCATTGACTGAGAGAAGTCCCCATTTTCCTTCATTGAATGTTATGGGAATTAATATATATACAATATATATATAAGGATCTATGACAATTATGTGTGAAACTAAATATTAGCCAAATTCTCGCCACACGGCTTCGGTGGCATACCTTTACCCGTCGATACATATTTCCAATGACTCTGAGATATAATTGAGGTTCAAAGTCGTTAATATGATGAATTACATCATTCTTTAGCTTCTGAATTGTTCTTGACTTATTGACGTACACTTTTTCTTTTAAATATCACAAAAGGAAGAAGTCAAACTGTGTCAAATCACATGATCATGGCGGCCAATTAGCATCGCCATTACATGCGATAACACGGCCATTGGATTTATTACTCAAAAAAGGCTTTGTTTCATTGGCTGTGTGGCAAGTGGCACAATCCTATTGGAAACACATATCGTCCAGGTCCATATCCTCAATTTCTTGTCACAAGAAGTCCGTTAGCACCTCGCGATAGCGAACACCATTCTCGGTAATCAATTGACCGACCTTATTTTCAACACCAGCAATGTTTTCCGCGGAACGAGCTGAGCGAGCATGCACAGGTGTTTCCACATTTCCTACAGACTCGGTTTGCTGAAAATTGAAACTTGCGCACAATTCTTCCGATTATGCTGACCAAAAAATTCACTAAGTGCAACGCCCATTTTTATTTGAATGCCCATTTTCGTAATGCTCCATGGTTGAATTTGTCAAACACTGACACAATAAAATGACAAAATAAGTTGAGCAAAAAACTTAACGTTAAAGTGTGATTCACAGTTAACATCGTGCATTATGGTTGGACCACTCTTTAGATCTATTTTTACAGAATAATATTTAGTAGAAGTGAAGGCTAAACACGTTTGAAAAATAAAATTTCGCACCTTAAGTTGACTTACGCATTTAAGTCAAAAATATTCCTTTCATAAGTTGTAGCAACACAAGTTTACAAGAGTAAATGTATTTTATTCGCTGAATAAAACACATATTTTTGAGAAGCGCTTTTAAATTGTGAACAAAAACCTTGTAAACTAGTGTAATTAGTAAGTGGCTTCGAAAAGTTTATATGGATATTCTCTGACAGCCCAGCGGCCTTAATGGCACTTGGCTCTAATCGTATGACATCTATGACTGGTCAATTATTGCTACGATACTTTGCAAAAGCTTTCGCTTGAAAATAAGGTTCTGTTATTTTGGGTACCTGTATACTGTAGAATGTGTAATGAGATCACGGATGCATTGGCCAGAAAGGGTTCCATGACACCCTGTATCGGTCCGGAACCTTGCTGTGCAGCACCACTCACTATCATATTCAATCTAATCAAGGATTGGGAAATTGACAGATTGTTGGAACACTGGACTGCTCAAGGGGGATCAGTCCGCAATTTGGGTGTCGTTCTGAGGTTCTCAAGTATGACAGGACGGACGGAGTTTCTTACAGGCCACTGTAGACTAAGAGCGCATCTGAAGAGGATGGCGTTCACAGATGTGGATGTTTGTGGACTGTGCTTACAGGCACAGATCTGACCTGCGCTCTACACGCCCTATTCTGTTTCTGTGAAATGAAATTAACGATTTTTTTCTGCGAAAAATCTTCGGTTATCAAATTTATTAATTCGTTGAGGGGCACTTTAGAATTAAAGTACGACTATATTTTATTTAAGAATAAATCATTTTTTATAACAAAATCAAAATTAATTATAGAATAATATCCACCAAATTTAATACAATGGTAAAAGGTAACGCTTTATGTACTAACTGGAACTGAATTTCGTCTTGATCTATCTTAACTGACCATTAAACCGAGTTTTGGATCGCTTTTCTTTTTTTTTTTGGAAGAGTAAGAAGAAGATGCAAAAATTCTCTTTCAATCAAGTTTGGTTCTATTCTACTAAAGCAGTGACTCAATCCCTGCATACGATATCCAGTATAAAGGCTAAATACTCAACTGAGTATTCCAATTTCACGGTGCTACAACAACAAAAAACCTGGGAAGTGATATAATTTTTCTAACAGGCGCTATCGAGTACAGCAAGAATTTGTGATTGACATTTTCAAATAACTTTCAAAAAAATTTTTACAGGTAAAATAACCGGCTTCTCGTACCTTTATGCACTTATAAGCTGATACAAGACTAAGTTTACGAGCGGATTTAAAAAGAAAAGAAACCTTTTAAATCATTTAATTAACATTGAGCAAACTGTGGGTATTTCTCAAACAAACACATTTTTCATTCAATTTTTTTCAGATTTTACCAGCTTAGATGCGTTTTTGCGCACTAATTTGTATAAAAACCGTACTATTTATGAATTAATTAAAAAAATATGTTTAGTTATGAATATATGAGCGTTATTAGTAAAAATTTGTATGGTAGCTAAGGCAAATACGCACCGATTTATGCTCAAATTTCGGGTAGTTAATTTGGAAGCATTATTCAGGTTGAGTCTTTTCAATATTGAGGCGAAAAGTTAAATATGAATGATACACTCACTAGCGATTTAAAAAAAATCTCTGAGTGTGGTCGTGTGAACAGGGTAGATTTTAATGCATGCAAGACCCACTTTTGTTTTCTGACACACTGACGTGGCGATGTGATACCGTCTGTGACTATGGGTAATGTAGTAGTAATGTATTAAAGCGTCAGATGATCTTGATGTTCTGGGTATGAGAAGTCACTGCGGCGTTAGGTGGAACGATCACACATCCATTTGTAGTTGATTGCCCAATGAATCACACAACGCATTGCAGCGATAATTCGATCTTTGAAAGCATCGTTCTTATATGGAATCTTGTTTTTAATGTCATTTACGATATGGATAAGTTTACATCAAACATTTATAAACACTATTCCCTCTATCCTCCTTCCCACAACCTATTTTCCTAGTACCAGCACAATGAACTGTATGAGTAGGGCCTGAGTTCTGGCCTCAAGTTAAATAATAATAATTATCGAAATCAAAAGATAAATGGGAGAGGTTGGAACACAGCTGGTCTAATATTACCGCTTGTAGGTTATCCAGAATGCTCTGACCTTCTCTGTCATTGAAAAATACCAGAACTCTTCTGACTTTCAGAAGTCATTCGATCAGGCTTATAACTGAAATAATTACTGGGCACTGTATGATTTGGCGCATGTCGGAAAGAGCAGTTAGAATAGCTACTGTAGGTGTTAGTGCTTGTTTTTCTATGATCTGGACTATTTCAAAGATATATCACTGACAAATTTGGTCAGGGGTACTAGTTAACTACCACAAGAATCACATGAAATCCACATTTCGGTTTAGCGAGGGCTTTGTTTACCTCTGACATTCGAGAACTTTACGAGTTTTTTGTTGGAGCTAACGCAAACACAATATATTCACACCACTTTGGTTGCGTAAAATACAAATATTGGCTACAAACAAAATGCCTCCGACAAAGCCAAACTGATTACAAGCTTAAAGGTTAAAATATTAACTAGGGAATACATAATTTTTTAGATTATAAGCTTAAAATAGCGACGATGTTTTAACCAAATTATAAACCGATTTCCATGAGACCCGATAAAATGTAATGCAATCATTATATGTCAATAGTATTAAAGTTTCTTTGTCGTATAAACACAATGATTCACAATAGTAATTCTTCCAATTTTCTCTCAGTTCCATTTATTTTCACATATAATTTATTTATATTTTTTATATAAACTATATATTTCAGATTATATCACGCCTTAAAGACACCCATTAGCACTTTAGTTTTCAAAGACCTTAAAGAAACAAATTTTGAAATGGCATCTCGTGAAAATGGTTTGGATTTGCAACACTGCTTATTGGTAATGAATAAATTGGGAAAACTTCATGGGACATCGGTTAAATTATTCGAAAAGGTAAAATTTATAACAAAAAACATAAATTCGCTCAAAAACTAATATAATATCTCCCCCACAATAGGCTCCCGAACTCAAGCAGTGCTTTCACTCTGGTATGTTGGCTGAAACCGCTTTAAATAAGGATAATGGCATGATAATGCATTTCTTCGGCAGCAATATTAATGCCTTAATCGAGTTGATAGAAACTTGGCCTGGTTATGAAAAAATTACAGAAAAAATTCGAAATTACGCCAAAAATTTAAGAAACAATTTAAAACGTACTGGTGCGACGGATAAAAATGCCTTTTGTGTTTTAAATCATGGTGATTTATGGGTCAACAATATACTTTTCAAATACGATGAGCAGAGAAATCCCCTGGATATAAATTTTGTTGATTTCCAGATGTCAGTATGGAATACACCGGCTATTGATTTGAATTATTTCTTTTACACCAGTTTGGCGTTTGATATTTTAAAGGATAAATTAGATGTATTAATCAAGGAATACCATAATTCTTTAAGTGAATCTATGCGAGCGATGGGTTGCAAAGATATACCCACCTATCAGGATATTCACAATGAAATACAAAAGCGACAATTGTATGGATTCTTTGCGAATTATGGTATTTATCCCATTATATGCCAAGACAAAGAAGAATCTCAGGATAGTAATTTGGAAAATTTCAATAATGAGGAGTTTGCTAAGCAAAAACTAAAGAAAATATTTTCCTCAAAACGTATTGAGACAATGTTTCGTTACACACTAGAGAAATTTGATAAAATGGGTGTATTTGATTAAGGGATAACAGACAATATTATGGAAATATTTTAGTAAACTAATTCGGAAATAAGTTTTAATTTTATAAGTTTAATGTAATAATAAAATAAATCAATTAATTAAATCAAAACCTAAAAATAATTTGCTGCTGCTTCTAAAAAAGAATTATAATTATTATATTGGACTATATTATCCACCTAAAAATTCTTTGATTAAACAAAATGAGACCTTGAAAATGGTTGTATGGAAAATCAAAATACATTTTCTTTTACTTCAGCCAAAGTTGAAGTTATAATTTCTATTCTAAAACTATCTTAAGCCCTCAGTTCTAAAGGCATTTCTATGCTAATATTAAAATAACTAGATAAACTTGGACTTGAATACCAATTTTCCAGATCTTTAGTTCGATATCTGGTATTCCAGATATTCATAAGTAAAAAAACCTTAAAACTTAATCAACACGCTATCAATTAAGTGTCATAACGCACGTTTCTTCTTTTAGAATTTAAAATATTCCAACTAAAAGTGCACTTTTTACTCTCCTAGCAGACAACATTACTTTGCAAAACCAGCTTGAACTTGAAATCCTCTCAGATAGATAATGATCTTAATCAGCAACAACTGTATCAACACATCATATTTGCTGCTCTAAATCTACTCAAGTTATTTAAAAGTCAACCTTGAAATCAACTCTTTTTGATCACATTAAGCGCTTAATAATCAATTTTCCTTAATGAGTTTAGTTGAGCTCAGAAAACAAAGTTTCTCGTAATTTTATGTCTCATTCATAATGCAGCCCTCTAATTTCGAAACGAATTACATAATTCCACATACAATATTTTAAAAGCGAATCAACCAAATTGTAAGAAATTCAGTTTCCGTTACTCTGTGAATAAATACAATATTAATTTGATCTCCAATTTTTGTCAGGTGTTTGTCCATGTTAAATGTGTTTATTTCATCTCCTCACCTTTTCTTGTCCAAGCTAACTATATTTATTTAACTTCCTAGCCTGTTTTTCCACCTCTAACTCACATTTACCGGCAAATTATGAAACAAATAAAATTAACATTAATTCAAACTGCAAACAAAGTAATTCGAAGTCTCTTGTAAACTTGATATTAGGCTTGGCACAAGAAAGATAACTGATATGTTGTCCTATGCCGATTTAGTGTTTGAAGTAAGCAGCAGCCAAGTAAGCATAACCATTACCTTGTCACTATTACAGAAATTTTTCTCTTAGAAAGGCTGTTTCCAACCTTAAAGCCGTTAGTAGCGCTACTCAATGGACTAAAAATTCAAAGATGGAACTCTTTTTATATATCAAAAATAGACACATTACAGCAGTATAGACTCCAAATTTTTTGATTTATTTTATATAGCCTATTGACTAACCATAAGTTAAAAATCAGGAAAAATATACTACAAGTGTTAGGAAATTTACAGAAAGTCATCGCTTACTGTTGAAGAATCAGAGAAAACAATCCTAAGAGCCTTAACTAAGACTTCGTAGGGCATTGGCAGAAAGACATTAGTAGTGACATGTAACGCAAATAATGTTCAATCCATCATGCTCAAAAATATTAATTGAATAGTGTAACTGAATGTCTCGAAAAGACAAGCATATATCACTTTCATGAGCAGATAAAGTTGGTGTTGACGTACTAATACAGTATGTTGCATACTAGGCAATATCTGATAACTTGTTACATTGATTTTAGAAGCTTGTGCAGGGTTTGCCTTTTCACGTCATATTTGGAAGTTCCTCAACTACAGCTAGGCTGACATATATGATTTCATTCCGTTAACCATTGTTTTTAGCATATGCGCAGAAAACAATGCATGAATTAGTGATAACAAAGACCATCAATAAGCCTTGGGACAATATATTTTTTTATAGAGTTAAGGTCAGGACGGCGCATTCTTTGGAAATATCGGGAAACAATGTGGCCGCTCTGGTTTTTTTGGAATCAGGTGGGCATACTTCGGTCGTTACATGGCACCAGACAGGAACCACTTCAATTACAAGGGACAATGGGGACTTCTCTCAATCAATGAGCTGCACCCAATTCTATTTTTAGACTCATTGAAAGGGACCTACAATTTAACGACAACTCCAAACGTCATATGCATTAGTTAGAGAAATTTTTTTGGCGTAAATACTCATAACCAGTCGCTAGCAGTGCTATGAAATGATACCACTGTTGAAAATTATCTGATGATATGGTCTGGTATTGAACCGTGGACCTCTTGATTGGTAGGCGGGTTTCTTAACTACCATATCACAGCGGCACACGACATTGATTAATAGACCCTATGAAACTACATATGAAAATTTAGAAGCCTAATGTCTTTTAGTTGAATGAGGGTTCTTTTAATTTATCCATAGTATGGATGTGCACAGCAAGCCAATAATGGCTTAGGTGTAAGTCTGGATTCAGTTTTTAACCTAACCTAAACAACAAAACCGGGCACCAAGTTTTTAAAGGCAGAGCATTTTAAATTAACATATTTTAAGTAACAAGTCATTTGTAATATTATTTTAGTAACACGAAATTTGAATACCCTAAATAAATATAATTAAAGTTAAAATATTAAGTAATGAAACTTTAATTTTACTTCAGGTAATTTTCAAGATTCTACATGTTATCTACGGTGTCGTAAACAGAAAATAAATTAATTTAAAAAATTGTTGAATCATGAATTTAAAATGATAAAATGTTTATTTTAAATATGAAAATAAAATATTCCAATTTTACAAGCAAGCACGAAAGTTGTAATCGATCAATTTAATCTATATGTTGCCCTAATTGTTGCATTAATAATGTTAAGTAAGTTGTGAACTGATTTTATTTATAATTGAGATTAAGAATAAACGCATATTCACACCAGACTTCGAATTACTTTGTTAGTTGTTTAAATTACTTAGATGAATTACGTCGTTCATATGGCACATTTGTGATTCGTTTTTTAAACGTTCCAACAAGACCGTCTCATAAAGCTCGTATGAATCAAGAATAGTTTAAAAACCCTGTTCCACTCTTCATTCCGTCCACACAATTGTTTTCAAATTCTCCATTTGGAAATCCGACGGACTATTTCAATTATAGCCCAACATATCTCTTAATTCGACACTATGTATCTATGTGTAATGTAGCTAAAAACTTTGTTCTTCTTGCTTACCACAAAAAAACAAAAAAAAACTATTAAAAACCTAACAATGTTACTCGAATTTCGTGTTATAATTACGTAACTACCCTGTAGTCAGCTTAGAACCACATGTCTCTATGTGAATACCCTTTTTCTAACGACAATGTCGCTAACATTCCTTTTATCAGCGAGTAAAGATACTATAGAGACAACAGTTCCAGTGTACTTCTGGTGACATTGTCAACGAAAGCGCTAATAGAGTCATACTAGTCAATCTAGACAACTAGTGAATCTTTGATTCAAATGTCTGCATATGATTCTAAAAGAACTACCTCGTCAATAGTGCACTAAAATTAACTAGTGAATCTTTGGTAAATCACTAATATTTTGGCATTTTCTGCAAAGAATTGTTGAATAGTCGGGGAAGAACAAAATTTTTTTTTATATAAAAATTTTCATGGCCGGCACGATCAAATATGGATACAAAGATAAAAATACTTTTCTGAATTTGAATTTGCGTTAGTCTCCGGTAACTGGGATAGACACAGAAGAAATTCCATATATAAAGGGTGAGAAAATTTGAGGTCAGGAAGTAAATTGGCTTAAAAACATAATGCAGCGCTGAATTTCATCTTTCAGGGTGTCAGTTGTTTGTTATTTGTTCACGTAAGCCCGGTCTTTCAAATGGCCCCAGAGAAAATAATCCAGCGGCGTAAGATCAGAAGAACGAGGCGGCTAATTGACATTGTCAAATTGAGAAATTACGCGACCTAGAAATTTCTCATTCTATAACTGAATTTTTTGGCTGGCTGTGTTTCTTGTGGCGCCGTCCTGCTGAAACCAAAGGTCACTGATGTCAACATTAGCCAATTGTAGCCAGAAAATATTGGTTATCATGGTTTGGTAGCGCAGAGAATTCACGGTGACGACGTTTCCTTGCTCATTTTGGAAAAAATACGGGCCGATAATGCCGCCTAACCACAAATTTGGATGAAATGGTTTTTCAAAGAGTATTTGTGGATTATATGAGCCCCTTATGCGATAATTTTGTTTGCTTACATAACCGCCTAATTGAAAATGGGCCTCACCATCAAAGACGATTTTGTTGAAAAATACGTTGTTTTTGTTTAGTTTTTCAGACAGTATATTTTCACAATTAAAATTCTTTGTTGAAGAGTGTGGCGTTACATAGTTAATTATTCCCAATTTTTTACTAAATAAGTGTCAAAGGTTGACAGCTCAATTCTGGACATTTCAGGCGACAGTATTATTAAATTAGTAAAGATAATTATGGCAACAAGCCAATAAAGTCTATAGCTAAAATCTCACAATAAGTCCTTGATGTGGTGGATTTTTCTCTTCAGCGTTTTCATTTTCGTAACAATATATTGCAACAAATGTTTTCAATAGTATAAGAGAGGTTCATGTAGTCTTCAAACCATGAGCAAGGAGATGATACTACACCCAGATTTATTTAATATTTCAATAGCAGAACGCTTGTGGTCGCTGACAGACGCCTTATATCCATGTCCGGTGTGAAGACCGACATGTTTTGCGTCCAATGCTGACGCCATAAGCTATTATTACGATTACCTTTTTTGATAAAAAAAAATACTGGAAAGTTCAATGGAGCCACAATTTAAAAAGTTTGCTTCTATTTTGCAATATTCTGTTATATAATCCAAGAAGTCGTTCCAAAATGCCATTTAGTTCTGTAAAAGCCAAATTATTCACCTATAAAAGGTTTTTCCAATTGCTTAGAAATTGTAATTTTATTTTTGCATAGAATGTTAATGCACCCCACTTCATAATACTGCCCCCTCTGTTGTGATAACGGTTTAGATCTTTTCTTAAATCATGAAAAATAAAAATTATAGCCATCTGATCTATCCAGGTTGAACTTCTTCTCATCAATGATAACTACAACGATTTTATTTGTGTGTCTCATTCAGTGGCAATTTTTTCTTTAATTTCTTAAATTCTAAGTGATCACAACTTTCAATGAGTCCACGTACTGTAGAGGAACTATCAGCTGGCATCCAAGCAAGTACTATCAGTCCCAAAACTAAGTAAACACTCACATTGTCTGGAATTTAGTTTATATTTAAGTCTTTTAAAATATAATGAATTTAAATATTTTTTATTTTTTAAGACTGTGCTTACGGTTTTCTCTCATTTTTCTCCACTTTTTGTTTTATGGAGTAAACCGATTTGACAACTGAAACATTAAAATAATAATTAATTTAATTTAAAAAATAGAAATATAGAATGGGAGGATATCATGTGTAGTTTAATTTGAACGACTGTAATTTTATTTGTTATATTTCAGAAGCGTTTTGAAAATCAATTGATATATCAACGACATGTTATGTTATGTTATACTCGTATGTTAACTAATTTAAACAAAATAAAATAATAATTATGAAATCCAAATAGGAAAAACTAACTATTGAATGACAGAATTACTACAACTCTAAAAATTCCGTCTAAATTTAAATATAAATTAAAACGCAATTCTTTTATTACAAATTGTTGTAATATACTTGTTACTTTTTCTACTTTGCATTGTTTGAAATATTTGAGTTTATTAATTTAATACAAAGTATTAATTCAATTGTTATTTGAAAAATATATTGTAGAAAAAGACGTGTAATTTTATTAAATAAAATTATAAAATACTTTTTATAAAAGTTGGTTTTTCGTCAAGTTATTTATTTATTTATTTATTTATTTATTTATTTGGTCTATGGAAATTCAATTCCGTTCAGACAAAGTCATATAATCTAAGAAAAATACAAAATTTACAAAATGAAAATTATTAATTGAAATACAATATAATTAATTTAAATACAGTATTATTTTTCTATTCAATATATATTTATCCAATATAAAATAAAAAAAATTTTATCTGCGGCCGCCCTGCTTTAGCCGGAATTAGGTAGACTCACTTCGAACGTGACCTGGTACCGGACATGAACCACCTTAATAGCATTACTTAAGAAAACTACTTTCTAAAGACTAAGTCTATAATGACGAACGATAATGGGTCAACGTTTGCTCGTTAAACGAATTTTTCTTTAGTTTATCCATAGTATGACTTTAGACAGCGCAACTGGATCCCCTTGAAATGTTAATTTAGCCTAAACTAATCTATTCAAAATTATTAAAAAATATCATCGCATGTTTTATTTTCTGTATTCTCTGTTAATACGTCAAGTTTTTGTGATAGTTTTAAGATGACCATCTTTTATTTGTTTTTTTTTTTAATACTTAAAAATAATTGTTTTAAATTAACACTCAAATAGTACTTAAAATTTAAAAAAAATGCAACAGAATTTCAAAGACAAACAAAATATTTGACATAGAGCTTACTCTAGATAAAGTATATTTAATTATAGCGCAATGGAATAAACTAGTCCACCATTGAAGTAATTTTTATTATTCTTTTAATAATAGAAAGGTTGAACATCCTAAATAAATATGTATAATCAAAGTTAAAATCCTGACTTAAGAAACTAATATTTTTAGATAAAGATAATTTGGTTGCCTGGTGGCAATTATCTACGTTCTTGCAAACATACAATGTATATGTTAACTGAAAAAAGAAACAAATTGTTGAGTCACACCTTTAAAACGATGAAATTTTTGTTTTAAATATGTAAATTAAATATTCTAATTTTGTTAGTGTATAAAAGCAAACAAACCTAATGATCAGCAAGACACGAAACTTACAATCGATCAATTTAATCAATTTGGTACCCTACAGCACAGAGTACTTTTGAGAAGAAAAAGGTGTTATGAATAATAGGTACATTTTGAATTGACCTTATTTTTTATAATGATTATATATTCACCCTATGTCAGTCTCACAATAGTCTAGGTTATGTTAGGTTGTGAAAGTGGTGCACACGCACTCGGGGACCGGAAAAGAGGGCTATTGTTGATACCTGCAAAAGAGAAAGAAAAATTGAGAAAGTAAGCGGAGTTGACATAATTTTTTTTTAGAAAAACTGAAAATTTAAAAGAAAAACTTATTTTCGAGTGAAAAAACTGCACAAACTTAAAAAAGTAAAAAAATATACGTATCGGTTACTTTCTGTAAACCGAAAACGAGTGAAATTGAAAAGAAAAAGAAAAATGCACCAGTAAAACTCACTACAGTTATTAAAGCAAAAAACTAAAATGTTTAAAACTGCAAAAACTGCAAAATTAATAGAACACAAAAAATTTTTAAAACTGCTCAATGCTTCAAAAAACTGTAAAATACAGATAAATCTGCGCATTTGGCAACGCTGAAAATAAAAAACAATAAAAAGAGAGAATAGAAATAGTAAGAACAATCGACCAGAACTTCATCGTCACATACCCTGCAGAAATCTCTATCCTCTTTTCTTCAATCTTCCCTGCTCCTCCATGACTCATCCTCTCTTTGAATCCATGTATCAATCAAACCAATGGGGACTATTGAGGCTCATACATCCCAGTCCGTCAAATACACACACTTTGCCGCGTCCTCTCGCTCCAGCAAGCTCGTTCCCCACAATGTCACAATGCCATGGAGCTCAGTACAGTTTAACACTGTACCTGTTCGTGAAAGCCTTCCTGCAAGATGCAACCAGTCCAGAGCTGACATAACGTCAGTCAGTTCTCTTATAGCACCCTAGCAGAGGAGAAGATCAACAAAGCAGTTGTCAAAACGAAAAAAGACTAAACTGAGATTTAAATGGATAGATTAAATTGTGACGCAAATATGTCCTCTATATAATACAAAGAACATATACTTACTTATACATACATATATGTATTTACATAAAGAACAGCATAAATAAAACATATTTGCATCATCCCACCATGTGTAGGGCATAAAAATACTGCCATCACTTATGATTATTTAGTTTATAAAAATTCGTAAGATAACGATGTACTCGTATATGATTATTAAAATTCGTAAGATAACGACGTAATATCATATGAAGATTATTGAACATGAATGCAATTTTTATAACATTAAAAATAAAATAGAGTAGTAACAAAAAATTGTTATAAAAAATTATTCTTTACACAAATAAATTTTATAAAAATAATTTATTTATTAAATAATAACAACAAATAGCACCAAGACCTTAACGACAATCAAACCTTTTTTTTTAATTTGATAAGCCCCCGTAGATATCACTGGGAGACGGGATATTTAGTATGCAGTACAATAAAAACAATATAAGTGAGAATATTATAGATAAGGCGGAAAGTATTTAAGGAGGTTGAAAATTGAAAACCTTTTATTTTTTTGCGAACCCATTGCAAGGGTAACAACATTAATTTGTTTAAAAATAAATTAAAAGAATAATCGCTTAAAAAAGGATTTAGAAACAAATTAAATAAAATTATAATAATTTAAATTTGCAAAAATAAAAAAATCATTTCAATAAAAGAAAAATATATTTAAAACAAATAACACGGTTTGACAAAAAAGAACAAAGTTGGAAAACCTGTCAAATGATATTACTTTTCTGATAGGCGCTATCGAGTAAAACAAAAATCTGTTTTTGAAATTCTCCACAAACCTGCAAAATCTCGAGTTACGGGTAAAAAACTGGGCTTTCGGACCTTCATGAACTTCTTTTCGGATTTGAAAAAAAAGAAACTAGCCTTAACGAATCTAGGAGCATTTCTCAAGCAAACACATTATGTATCCTTCAATTTTTCCATATATTTATGAACTAATTAAGAAACTATGTTTAGTTATGAATAAAATTAATTTTTAAGTTTTAAATATCAGTTAAAAATTTACGGAGTTATTAAGCTTTTTAGAAATGCAACAAAAGGTAATAAAAAAAACACGTGACGCATTATATTCATAACTAAACACAGTTTCTTAGTTAATTCATGAATAGTACTGTTCCTATATAAATTAGAGTAAAAACGCTTCTAAGCTTGAAAAATATGCAAATATTGAATGAAATATGTGTTTGCTTGAGTAATACACCCAGATACTTCAAGGCTATTTAAAAGCCATACATATCATTTATAAGATCTGTTTCTCTTGTTTCCAAATCTGAAAAGAAACTTTAAATCGCTTAGTATCCAGCTTATTAGCTGATAAGGGCATAAGGGTTCGAAACCCTATTTTTTACCCATAACTCGAGATTTTTGAGGTATTTGGAGAATTCCAAAAACAGATTCTTGTTATACTCGATAGCTCCTATCAAAAAATAGTATTACTTGTCAGGTATTTCTTTTTTTTTTTTCTTTTTTGTTACACCGTGTAGTTTAAATAAAAAACAATTATTAATTTAACAAAATATATATTCTAATATTTCAGTTAAATTCTACTTGTAACATGACTATTTCATACTCAGAGGATATAGTTGCTGTACCAAAACATTTGGATACAAATTTCTTTACGGATATTTTAGAAAATGCTCTTCTAACATCTGATTTTCAAATACAATCCATTAATTTTACTATGGGCAGTAGTCCTGGTGAAAATTATTGCAGTCAAATTTATCGTGTCAAAATTTCTTATAATTCTACAACGAAATATGCTAATAATGGTTCTATTTCTGTAATTATTAAGAGTATGCCACAAACAGAGGCTACGGAATTTCTTTTGGATTTAAATGTTTTCCTCAAGGAAAAGGTCTTCTACAACAATGTTTTACCACGTCTGGAAGTGTTGTGTAAAGGCGATGTTAAATTTGCACCAAGGTAAGGATATTTCGGAAAAAAGTTATTAACCTGCATAAATCTTTAATGCCTGTCTAAGTTGCAGTAAAAATATTATTTTTAAAGTTGAAGTTAAATACTGCTATGATGTGGTAGGTAAAATACCCATCTATCAACCAAGAGGTTCTGGGTATAATCCCAGATCAGGCCATCTGATAATTTTACACCAATGGCATCACCTTATAACATTAGCTTATTAACTTCACTGACGTACAGAGCCGGCGTTAAATTGTAGGTCATTTTCAACGGCTCTAAAAATATTATCATGTAGAGCTCAATGATAGAGAGAAGTCCTCCTGGTTCCCGTTGGGGATATTTGCGAAAATTATATACATATGTATGTATGTATGCCGAGTTAAAATTGGATCGATTTTCAAAAAAAATTGTTACAGTGTTGACTTAAATTTCATTGAGGTTACCTACACGAAATTTTTTTTAGAAAAGCTGGGGTCAAGTATTCGCTATATTTGTAGCATTGAGTGTGTACCATTCTAAAGGAGGCATTTCTTCTCTCACTAAATAGGAGTTTATTCATAGTCTCAATTTAATGTTATATATACTCGTATGATCTTTACGGCTGAAATCCATTTTTGGTTATCCACTACTATAATCTTTAACTCGTTCTATTAACCTTCGGTAGCTTGTTGTCGACGTCATGTGTGTTTCGGTCGTTCTTTCTAGCGACTGCTTTAGAAGTTCCAGTCTAATGCATTTCTAGGAATGTCTTCTTGAGGCTACCTCAAGGCCTCGCATTCCACAGTCGTTCATTCGAGAAGATGTTTGGTCAGAAAATTTCTTTAATGCGACGTTGGGATCGCAACTTAGGCAGCTGTTGGAGGTGTTCACTTTGGAGCGTTTGGAGATGTAGCGAGATTTACAGAAATGGTTAAACTCGTCGAAAGCTTGTCTTGCTTTATTTATGCGGTTCGCAACGTCTTTTCTTAAGCCCACGCTTGCAGTTATTATACTGCATAGGCAACAAAAAGACTAAACGTGTTCGATTTCTTGTCCACGTAGTAAGAATTTACGCGAATTTGTTGTGTCTTTCAGATTCAGATTCAGATTCTCAGATCACAGACTGCTACTTCGGTTTCTATACTTTTGAGTTTCAATTGCATGTCGTCGTACCTATGTGCTAGAAGTAAATGTCGTCTAAATAGTCCAGTTCTTGCAGTCGGCCATCGAAATGCCAGGTAACGCTCCCAAGTGTTGAGGCTACGTCAGTTAGAATTCTAGCAACAACTAAGTTGAATAGCAATGTAGATAGTGGGACGTACACCTACCTTGAAATTTATTGATCGACTTATTACATAGCCTTGTATAATACGACATTCGGCTTCGTCATAAAATGTCTGTATAATTCTAATGAGACTTTACGATTACACCGAAGTACACTTTCACATCGATAAATGTTAGGTACAATGACCAACTGTTTCGTTGTTATCCTGAGACTATTGATGTATTCGTTGCTAGATTTGCTGGGGAGGAAACCATTTCGCTCTGTGCAATTTGATGTGAGAGACATCTGAGGCTGCACAAAAGATCGCAGTACTTTTGACATAGTATTCTACAGTGTACTTGTATGAATGCGAAAAATTTACGAAATTCACAAATATCAATTGATAAATACACATAGTCTATGGAAGCTTAAATTTTCTCCTTACGAATTATTTTTGACGACCCAATATTTTCCTAAATTTAAATGAAATTTTACCGATTTAATCAGTTCAACAACAAAAATTTTTCATGAACCGATCTTCATTAAGTTTGATAGTCCATTGGTAAAATTTTAAACTGAAATTTCTTTTGCATATTCACTTCAAACACAAGCATCATGAAGGATCAACAATCTTACCGTTCATTTAAAAAAATTCTTTCGCATATTTTTGCAGCGTTTGTTCTCATTTCAAAGCAGCAAAGCATAACATAAAGTATTTCTTTAGATTTTTCACTGGCTTTCAAATCAATCAACCTTATCGTAGGTGTCGAGTCATAGTCGTTTTTCGAAATATTTGTAAGAAATTTAAAAAAAAAAAATTGTTTTTTTTTTTATTTTAGGAAAAAATTTCGAAACACGACCAGGAATTTGCAATCCATGATAAGGGCCAGTATAACTTTTTACACAAGCGTAGAATTAAGGAACTATCTTGACGTGAAATATTATTTTAAATATCACCTTTATCCCCTATTGTTCAACACAGTAGTCTTGCCTGATTTATGAACTTCAGCACCATTGCACATATATTTTATAAAACACAATCGCCTTTATCATGGTTGTAGAGTCGTAGCCGTTTTTTGACATTTTTGTAATAGATTAACGGAAAATATTCACCATTATCGTGGTTGGCGTGTCGTAGTCGATTTAAGAAAACAATCAAAATTTTCTTTAATCTAAACAAAAATGTCGAAATACGACAACAAATACGCCAACCTCGATAAGACCCATTGTTTGTTTTCTTTGATGTAGAACATTATTTGACATTTTTGTAATAGATCAAAGAAAACAGGACAGTTTTTCTTTAATCTATTACATGAGAAACGAAATAGGAGAACGATTACGCAAACCACAATAAGGCCCAATATGTATGTGCCTGATTTATCAATGTGTTGAGCCGCACTATAGAACTTTATGTATTAAGTTCATTGCGTGTAAATGTCTGTTTTAAAGTGTTAAAAATTAATTAATATTGACGCATATAATAAAAACAAATAAGGTTTAATTACTTTTAGATAAAATTGCTGTCTGTATACACATATCGTTATTTATTTATATCATTTGTGTTTGCATTTCGTAATTATTGAGATAAGATTTAGGAATTTTTACTGAAAAAGTTTATTCTTAATATTAACAACTGCTTTTTATTGTAGTTCAATTATATAATTATTATATAATTGAAATTCAATTGCAGAAAAGTTTAGAAAATTGGTGAAAACAAAAATATGCAATAATACTGATGCAACTTATTGCCTTACATATGCTGAATAACAAAACACTTAAGAATGTTAAAACTGGTCCAATTTGTCAATGTACCCCATATTTCACAATCTACGATTTTTTTTTTTTTTGACAATTAAGATCATTAGAGATCAATCTTCACCAAAATTGGGACGGTGGTAAAAGGGTAGATAAAATATTTTGTGCCAAATTTTCAACTTAAGCCAAGTGCTTTCCATAGAAATAATTTACCGAGCTGTTGGGTAAAAAATTATTTTAAGAAAATATAAAAAAATGGCATAGAAAACAAAAATTGTTTTCAAATTTTTTTTCATTAAATTTTAAGGTGTAAATTAATGATATCTTTTAATAAAATCGTGTTTTTTAGATTTTACCACTCTTTAAAGACACCCATTAAGACGTTAGTTTTCGAAGACCTTAATGAAACAAATTTTGAAATGGCACCTCGTGAAAACGGTTTCGATTTGGCACACTGCTTATTGGTAATGAATAAATTAGGAAAACTTCATTCGACATCTGTTAAGTTGTTCCAAAAGGTAAGAATATAACAAAATGAATAATTTTTACACAAAAACTCTAAAAATATCTTCGCAATATAGGCCCCCGAACTTAAAAATTGCTATCACTCGGGCATGCTGTCCGATACAGCTTTACATAAAGATAATGGCTTGTTAATGCATTTCTTCAGCAGCAATTTAAATGCTCTCATCGACTTGATAGAAACTTGGCCTGGCTATGAAAATATTACAGAGAAGATTCGAAATTACGCCAAAAATTTAAAAGACAATTTAAAGCGTACTGGTGCCGTAGATGAAAATGCTTTTTGTGTTTTAAATCATGGCGATTTATGGGCCAACAATATACTTTACAAGTATGATGAGCAAAGAAAACCTGTGGATATAAATTTTGTGGATTTTCAAATGTCAATATGGAATTCACCAGCTGTTGATTTGCATTATTTCTTTTACACCAGTATGGCATTTGATGTTTTAAAGGATAATTTGGATGAATTAATTAAGGAGTATCATAGATCTTTAAGTGAATGCATGCAAGAGATGGGTTGCAAAGATATACCCACCTATCAGGATATATACAATGAAATACAAAAGAGGCAATTGTATGGGTTTTTTGCTAATTATAGTATTTATCCTATTGTATGTCAGGATAAAGAGCAATCTGAAGATAGCAATTTGGAAAATTTCCATAATGAGGACTTTGCGAAACAGAAACTAAAGAAATTATTTTCCTCAAAACGTATAGAGACAATGTTTCGTTATACGTTGGAGAAATTCAATAAAATGGGTATATTTGATTAAATGGTGGTAAAATATTATTAAAAAAAATTATTTTTAAAAATCAAAAAAAAGTATTTTTAAAAATTTAAAAAAAAAATTTTAAAACTATTCTGATGCGAGAATAAAATAAAAATCATGGAATAAACAAAAGCAAAATGTTGTGTATTACTATTGAAACTAAAAACAAAACTTAATGTGAATTTTTTTCTATATTTGTGAACTAAAAAGACATCAACAGTAGACGTTATAACAAATAAATAGTTCACCTAAAATTCCTGTGAAAAAACGATTGTTATCGTATAACAGCCAAAAGTAAGGATCAAACGTTAAGAATAGTACGAGAATCAAAAGAAATTTTCCTTTTATTTGTGATGATTGTGATAATCTCTAATTTAAAAACAAGCCCTCTGTTCTAATTGGATTTAAGATTAACTCCTCAGACTTTCCATATATTTGAGATAAACGCATGACGTGAATAACATCAATGCTAAAATCTCTCATTACCTAGCCACCATACTAGACTTTTCTTCATCAAGAACGACTGAGCTTTACATTAGCTTCTCTATAAAAGATGAAAACTGGATACAGAACTCTAACATTGCAAGTAACCAAAAACATTCTAAAAACTTTGCTTAAGATCTTACTATCGATATGGAAGAAAACTGAAATCTAGCAGGAAGGTCTTTAGATACTACTGTGTTGATATATATATCATTTCATCAAGACAGATGATTAGTTTTATCTTTCCGCTGAACAAATATGGTTGTGTATACGCCTTTTTCGCTTCGCTAAGTGGGCCTACGATAGACTTACAGAAGATGCCGATTTTGCCAAAATAATCATCTTTTCAGATGAAGCTCATTTTGATCTTGGCAGGTTGTAAGCAAGCAAAATTGTCGCATTTGGGGCACAGAAAACCCGCACGCATTAATTGAAAAGCCGATACACCCAAGACGAGTCACTGTTTGGTGCGGATTTTGGTCCAGAGGCATAATTCGAAAATGTGCAAGAAGTGGCCGTTACAGTAAATAGCAATCGTTATTGGGCCATGTTAAACGAATTTTTGTTCACAAAAATTGAAGAGAAGAATATCAGCAACATTCGGTTTCAACAGGACGGCGCTACGTGCCACACAGCCGAAGCTATACTCGATGCTATACTCATTTATTTAGCGGATCCTATATATTTTTGGTAAGTAGGACAAAGTCTGATAATACAGAAATTAACAAGGTTTTTCAAGACAGATTGGAATATCTCGCTTACGCTAATGATATCTACCTACTCACTCATACACTCTTAGATATGCAAGCTTGCAGGTTAGCCAGAAGACGATCGGAATAAATACAAATAATGAGCAAAGTCTACCTGTACGAGATCAAGATATGAATGAATTGGTATAATTTTGTTGCCTAAAATGTACTGGATATTTACTGCTTACGACCTCCTCCCACCTCTCGCCCCATTTGTTGATGCCGTTCAACCAAAAGTTGCTAGGTCTGATAACGAGAAAATTGTTAAGCCAATTTTTAAGGTTAAACAAGGAGCAGAAAAGATGGTTATCCTTCAGTGCAAGGTCCGGAAAACGCGGTGGATGTTGAAGGACCTCCCATTCGAGCTTTTGGAGTGCGGCAAGTAATCAAACTTGTGTAACATGGGGGCTGAAGTTTTCGTAAAGGTATATAATTTGGCCTTATGTTGATAGGGGCTCTTCAGTCAAAGTCTCTATCAAGTCTCTTTTATGATCGCAGTTCCTTTTTCCGATCAAATTACGACTCGTTTAGCGAATATTCTTTTTTAACAAAAAATATAATAAACTTAACTTGGGGAACAGTTCCCCCAAGCCAATACCACTTGATCAAAAATTTCCCGGAATAATCCCCCCTGTTGCGGCCCCATCGTTCCGATCTGTTGTTGATATTCCCGCTAAATCTTAGTGTCTTAAGGCTACGTAGCCAAGAGTACATCTATCTCTATATGTGTTGGCGATTTTTTACAATTTTAGAAGTGGATTTAAATTTGCAACAATGAATTTGTATTAAATTGTGCGTAAACGGATTTTAATTTAAATTTAATAGTGCGCGCACGTTGGAAATGTTGGAAAAATGTTTCGGCAACGATTTTCTAAAGAACACGATCGTTTACCAATGACATAAGCGGTTCAAGAGTGGTCGTGAGTCAATCGAAGATTATTAAGCAGTGGCAGACCATCGACATCGAAAACCGACGAAAATATTGATAAAGTAAAAGAAATGTTGGTCAGTAACCTCAAAATAACCATCAGAGAGATATCTTGAACATTGCGTAGGGATGCGTCCAAGACATTTTGGTTAATGATTTGTGTTTCCGTCGTGTAGCAGCAAAGTTGGCGCTAAAACACCTCAATTTCATGCAAAAAAGAGACCGTGTTGAGGTCGCAAAAAACATAATTTGCGAGGCTGACTCCGATCCCACATTCATCCAAAGGATTAGTATTGGAGACGAGACGTGGGTTTATGAGTACGACAAATCCAAACATCAGACAACTGAATGGCGTTCACTAAATGAGCCAAGACCAAAAACAACGTCGTTTTCAGTCAAAAAAGAAGGCAATGCTCACAGTTTTCATGGATTACAACGGTGTAGTGGCAGAAGGGTAGAAAACTCATGGATTTTGCAACATGATAACGCACCGGCGCACAGTGTCATCATTATTCGAAATTTGTTGACGAAAAATTCAATAAATACAACATAGATTTAGATAAATAAATTTGTATTTTTAATTTTCTGAATAAATTCCGAGAACCTTTTAGTCAAGATGGTATATTGACAAAAGCGGCGGTTTTAAAGCTGAATAAATATAGCTCGACAAGAATTCGGCCTATTCAATGCGGAATGAAACTGAAATACGCTTGCTAGAAGTGGAATTCAGCGCTAAAAAATACAATATTTCGAAATAAATGCTTAAGAAGAAATCTCAGCATTCACTACACAAAAGCAATAGCCACTACTTTTGGGGCAAATCACCGCATTCGAAATCGAGTGCAAGTTCGTGTAGAAAAACTTATCGATGGCCGCAATGTTTTTGATAATGGTATTCGATCGTAGTTTATATTACATACTACTATTTTTTACATTTCTACTACTATTTTTTACATTACTTAACTTCTTTGTTTTGAAGCCAAAATGGTTTGATTACTGGGATCTTGTGATTTAACACTTTTAGATTTTCCCTTGGAGCTACGTGAAATATAAGTTCTGTTTCAACACTTTTAGATTTTTCTTTGGAGCTACGTGAAAGATAAGTTCTGTTTCAACAGTTCACAATCGATTCAAGACCTCGAAGATGGAATGCGTGGTGAAATGCGTATCAAAGACATAAAGGCGCCAATGTGAGAACTAGTGATAAAAAATTTAATTAAAAGAATATAACCCTTGCGCCGATTTAGCTGCCATTATCCCATCCTCTTTACAATTAAATAATTTAATAATTTACTAGACTACATAAGTAATTGTTATAAGTGTTCCTTATTTCTATTTCTAAAAAATAAATAATAAGTTAAATTAAATTAGAAACAAACACATTATGGCATGGGATATCATGTAGGAATAACATGTATAGTCTTGTTGGAACTAATAATTTGTTATACTATATTTTAAAAACGTTTTAGAAATCAATTAATATATCAACGACATGTTATATTATACTCGTATATTAAGTAATTTAAACAAAATGAAATAATAATTATGAAATCTGAATACAATAGGAAATACTAACTATTGAATAATAGATTTCCAACATCTCTAAAGATTCTATCTAAATTTAGATCTTTTGTAATAGAATTTGATTTGTAATAGATAATTGAGCCGAAAATATAAGTACTTATTATAACTGTTGAACTGACAAAATAACTTTTAATTAAATTATTGTAAATGCCACCAGCGACAGCAATTCTATAACACACAATACATTTTATAAATGAAAATGCATTTCTTTTGTTACAATTAAAAAAAAAACGAAAATATCTCCTCTATTTAAATAAATATCTTCCGTAAACGTAAAAATCATTTTATTTTCATCATGGAAATCGTATACGATAAATCGGTTACTGTCATACCAAAGCATTTAAATTTAGATTTTTTCGAAGAACTTGTTGAAAATGCGGTACAAGAAGCAAATCCTTTAATTAAAAAGATTTTCGTAAAAATGGGCAGTAGTGCCGGTGATAATTATTGCAGTTTAATTTATCGTGTTCTTATAACATATCATCTAATGGAGGACGATGGCGGGTCGCAGCATAAACAGATTTCGGTTATTATAAAAAGTATGCCGGTTACAAAATCTATTGATTTCCTAGAGGATATGAAAGTGTTTCTAAAAGAGAAAATATTTTATAATCATATTTTACCCATAATGGATATTTTCACAAATGATGGTAAACAATTTGGTGCAAAGTGAGTTTCTATTTCGAAATTGTGTTTAAAAACAGAGATAACTAAAGACATGAATTGAATTTTTAAGACTTTACCAGAGCCTTAAGAAACCTATAAATACTTTGGTATTCCAAGACTTGGATGCTTTGGGTTTCGGTTTAGCATCTCGAGAATTGGGTATGGACGAAATGCATGCTGCTTTAGTACTTCAAAGGTTAGCACAGTTTCATAGTATTTCGCTGATGGTTCATCAAAAGGTAAGTTTATAGCAAAGAGAATAATTTAAAGTTCTTTTTCAGTGTGTTCAGTAGAAGAAAAACGTAGATAATTGTGGAAATATCCTGGTGCATGGTAGGGTGCAAATATGTGTCCCTCTTGGCTTATGAAATGCCTGCAGTATCACTCTACAGGCATCGCTGATGATCCTGGATCTGGTTTTCCAACGATACCTGCAGAGTGGACCTGAAGGCATTTGATATGCTAAGAAAGACACATCTTTGCGCCCTACCCAGCAGTCTCCTCCGAATCGTCTTCTCCAAAACCTACGACGCCCTTACGATACATCCTTGATCCTTCTTTAGAGGATCTAGAACATTCTGTAGTCTTTCGAGGAAGTTCTCAGCGAGTGCAAGAATGTCACTATTCTGAGGTAAATAGATTTGGGCATACGCAGGAGATACGTCCGGGCTTCACGGACTTTGTAGTCAGAATGAGCGATTTCGATAGAAAGCCCTCAGTAGTATTTCTTGGTAGGAAATACGGCGGTGTGTTGATATGTTGATCGATAACTGCGCGATCTTCAAGGATGAGTCGGTAGATAGAGACAAGCATTGGTGTGGAAGTCTATGTGTTGAATTATGGGACAAGGCTTATAAGCTTCTTGGAAGGCAGGCTAAGGTGTTTGCGGATATCTGCAGTAGAAGTTTGAGGATGAGAAAAAATTCAACGACTACTATGAATGGGTACTCCATAAGGAGTACCATAGGGAATAGGTCTTAGTTCTTAAACTTTGCTTGGTTCCACGGCACTGTGTCTTTGTGGGGAACGAGACTTCAGGGTCTACAAGACCCCATATGAGTTTCTTCGTTGGTTTGATTGACCCAAGGATTCGTTGAAAAGAGTGGTTGAGTCAAGGGGAGGCAGGAAGATTGTAGGATCTCCAGGTTGCTATAGCCCAGACTGGACCGCTAGACGGAATGTGTCCTAAGTCTAAGTAAGTGGCCTCTTAGAATTTTAGTAGTAATTGTAACTGGGCATAGTGCTCTAAGCGCAAGAGCCTGGTTGTGGGATACAGATACGATAAAGGAGACCCTACGACGGTTGAACACATCCCTGTGTCTTTTCCATTAACTTTAGAGGTTCAGGCTCAAGCTAGGGCTTTTTTAATGGCTTTAATGAGATTGCGTCTGTCAGGATTTCTGAGCTGGAGGGATTATTATCGGGTATAAGTTACCTGGTGAGTTGACTCCTGGTGTGGGATACTTTGTTTCTGACTTATGCTCTATTGTTTCTTTTTTGTTGGCTGATGACAGTCGAAGTTATGAAGTTTAATGAGCTAAATCACTTACTGCTGTCAGTCGGTTTTTTATCCGTAACTCGGGCTTTTGGAGGTGTTTTAAAAATTCCAAAAACAGATCTACTCGATAGCGCCTATCAGAAAAGTAGTATCATTTCCCAGATATGTATTTCAACGTCGTTCTTTCTTGTCGCGCCTTGTTATTAATAAATACTTTTAGAGGGCAGTCTTTAAATTTTTTTTTTTTTTCTTGACAAGCTATGTATTATGCTTGTCATATGGAATGAAATTTTTTGTTATTTCAAAGTACTGATAAATAACAATAATTTTCTTATTTTCTTTTTAGGATCCGTCTCTAATGAAATGCTTTAATTCTGGTATTTTGGCTAAAGGTGCTATACAACGTGATGACAGCACCTTTTATTGTCTCATCAAGGCTAGTTGTGAAGCTCTAATTGATTTAGCCAAAACTTGGCAAGGCTATGAGGAAATTGTAAACAAATTAGAAAATCATTTAAGAAAATTACGGTTTAAACTCAGTCAAATGCAACAACCACAAGTTAATGAATTTCAAATATTAAATCATGGTGATATGTGGGTCAATAATATGATGTTTAAATACAATAGCCAACAACAACCTCAAGATGTGATATTTGTCGACTTTCAAATGAGCATATGGGGTAGTCCAGGCATTGATTTAAATTATTTCTTCTATACCAGTCTGCCAGTCAAACTGTTAAAGGAAAGACGTGAAAACTTAATACAGGTTTATTATGAAGAGCTAAAGCATTGCTTAATGGAATTAAAATATGAAAATATACCCCCATACCAACAAATACGCGAAGAGGTGCGTAAACGTGAATTATTTGGTTTCTTTGCAAATCATGCCATTTATCCCATAATCAGTATTGATAAGGAAATCGCTAGCGATAGTACATTTGAGAATTTCGCTGATCGTGAATTTGCCAAAAAGAAATTTAAACAAATAATGGACCAGCAAAAACTAAAGGATATGTATGCTTACACTTTGCTACATTTCAATGAGATGAAAGTGTTTGATTAACACTTACCTAGCTAACAGCTATGTATTAGAAAAAGTAAAAACATTTGAATAGCAAAGACATTTCATTAATTTACCTAAAAAAAAAAAAAAAAAAAAAAAAAAAAAAAAACAGAAAATATTTTTAAATGGTGTTGGCTTCACAATTGAATAAAAAACTAAATTGTTATTGAACATTAGGTTTTTTTGTTTGCTTCTGAAGGCATTAGTTAACGTTTAAATAATATCAGGTGTCAAATAGAGTATTTGCTGTAATTGCTTAAATTAAACTCTAAAGTGTTTTTAAAGTGCCTGTGGATTTTTATTGTATATCGTTTTACTTTTTATTTTATTTTAGCCGGCGAATGCATTTTTGCATATTTAAGATAAACGTAAATAAAAGTTGGCATGTTAAATTCGTTGATGAACTTGACATTAGCCAAACTATAAAAATATGAATTTGGTCTGCTTAAAAGAAAATCTGGGTGAATTATAATAGTACTTGCTGATGGGTCTGCAATTAAAAACTCCGTTGCGAATTCATCTAGGCCCTGTGACTTATTTGATTTGAAACTGTTGACAGTTTTGTTATATTATTGAGAAATTTATGTTATAGTATTTCCGGAAGTTTGCCAGATGAGGTAAGAAAGAATGCGACTGCAGCTAAGCCTAAAAAAAGCAAAATTTCTGTGTAAAGACTGCACAACCCATATTGCATACAAAGAAAAAGAATTTTAATGATTATGAGAGTTACGAAAAGGGTAGATTTGCATTCGACCTTAATGTGAACTTTTCATCTTATTTTTATCTATAAAAATCCAAAAGCAAATGAACTGAAAACATGTGCAACCTCGTTTTTATTGTTGCTGTTGTCATTAAGTAGTTTAGTTGCAACAGCAACAACAGCAACAGCATCATCATAAGTAACAGGCAATATACTCGCTATTTAACATGAACAAAACAAACAAAAAGACAAATAATCGATTTTCGTTTCATTTCATTCTTCTGCTTCTAAAAAAACGAAAACTTCTCTGTAAACTTTTTTTTTTAAATAAAAGTTAAGAAGATAGAAAAATTTGTAAACAAACGTTTAAATGTTGTTGCTGCTCTTATTTTGCTTTGCTGCTGTTGTCTTTTGTTTTTTGTGATGCCATTTTGCGATGAATTTGTGTAGATTGTGTTGACAAAGAAAAACGTTTTTCCTTTTTGGCGAACGTGACCAAACGGTAGCAGGAACAACATCAGTAACAACATTATGTTTTCTGTTGTTCTGTTTGCCTGTCTTGTGTTTTTTTCGCGTTTTTTTTTAAATAAAAGTGCAACTAAAGTATTAGGCTCCTGTATGTACTATATGGGTGTTATTTGGTAAGTTAACCACCAATGAACTAAACCAAAAGCAAAACAAAAAAAGCAACAACAGCAAAAAGAGTTAAAGCATCACTAAAAGCAGCAACAGCTGGTGTTGATGTTGATTTCGAATTTACTGTTGTTACAAGCAGCTTCTGATGCTAGCTTTTGCCAGCAACTTTAGCTACTGCTGTAATACGCTACAATGTCGTTGTAGAAAATCAGCATGTCACCATTGTAAAAATCAACGAGGAAGTTTCCGAAAAAAAAAAATTGAAAACCGCATTTGTTCCGTCTTCGCTGTTTTGTGACCCACCATTACCACCATCGCCAGGAAAAAAAATAAATAAAAATCGAAAACAAGAACACAATCAGAGGACGATGGGGTATTAAAAGAAAACAATTGCATTTAACCGCATTAGCAACAAAAAAAATATACCACCGTTGGTTGCAATATACAATGACAGTTACATTTACACTGCTTCTGCTATTACTGTTGTTGGAAACCATTGTTGCATTTGTTTCCAATGTTTGTTTCTATTTCGCTCTATTGCACTAATAAAAGTTTAGGCTTTAACAGCGCAACTGATTGAACTGATTACTGGGAATATTGAAATTAAAGCAACAACAATAGAAAAATAAATATTTTGAAGATTAAAAGCATTTTAGCAAGAATTTAAAATGTCTTTGGCAAAAATGAGTTCATTACTTAGATATACATATGTAAACCGTTGAATCATGCAACAAACCATTCAATAAAAAAATTTACAAAAGCATTGGCTTGAATTTGTAGATTGCGGAATAATGAATGTATAGTAAATAAAAAGAACTCTTTTAAAAGTAGGCGTAGCAAATTTTTAAATTGAAACGTTTTTTGTTTAATATTTTAAGTAAATATTTCAAAATGGGGTGTAAAGGGAACATCCAATTGTCACAAATGCACCAATATGACGCAATTGGTATAGTGCTTGATTGCCGCTGAATATTAAAATTGTGCAAATTTATTTTACGAAAATAAATTCTAAAAATTTATATATTGGTACGTATTGTCCACTATGATTGTCGCACAAGAACACAATAAATATTGGCGCATTTTTGACATTTTTGTTGACGCATTATTGCCTATCATGGCGTCACACCATTTCGGTATCAATTATTAGTGTATTGCGCCAATCGTGTAATGCTAGCATAAGATGGAATGCAAAACGACAAAAGATTTGACATTTTTTATTTTCAAAACTGGGCTACGATCGTTGGATAATTAACATTATTTAGAATTCAAATTATGGCTTCGAAATGTAGCAGGAGTGTGCTTTATAAGTTTTGCTACTTATAACAGTATTGTACTTATTGCTGGACTTTGTTGAAATCATGGAAACGAGATCACTTGAAAACCTTGCGAGAAACTGTGCATTATAGAATACGCTGACGAGTATATTATTAGCTGAACCACAAGTATATATGCAACAACAGATAGTTTTGTTGCAAACTAAGTTCAAGAATGTTGGCCTTGAGATCAAGTAATATAATTTGTATATTTGGTTAGTCAAATGACAACACTAGGTGGCACAACGGAAGTTGTTGAAATCAAAACTTAAAAAGCTCGAGCATTTTGGTTGACTTATTAGTGTGCGGATCAAACATCAAATCAAAATGATAATATTTAACGCACATGTGAAGTCAACTTTGCTTATGGATGCGAAACTTGACATACAACAGTTGCCCAAACTGTTCAAACTGCAAACTTTTATTAATAGGTTTTTTCGTCGTAGCATTGTTACAATATGGAAGCAATGGATGGCTTTTGGTGGTATGTTAATAGCAACAACGGAAGTTGTTGAAATCAAAATTTAAAAAGCTCGAGCATTTTGGTTGACTTATTAGTGTGCGGAAGTCTAATATGATCAAACATCAAATCAAAATGATAATATTTAACGCACATGTGAAGTCAACTTTGCTTATGGATACGAAACTTGACATACAACAGTTGCCCAAACTGTTCAAACTGCAAACTTTTATTAATAGGTTTTTTCGTCGTAGCATTGTTACAATATGGAAGCAATGGATGGCTTTTGGTGGTATGTTAATAGCAGAGTATTAAAAGAGAAATAATGAGAAAAAATGTGTATGACGCGGTTATTCCACACGCAATCTTACAATGAAACCCGCAAGAACAGCGATCTTGAGGACGATCGAGAAACACATGGCGTATGACCATATTAACTTAAATAATAATAATTTAGCGAGATAAGGACTATAACGCGAACCGTAGCAACTTAAAGACCTATGGAAAATTACTATCTGTTTGATTGTAATGCTACTGAAAGTCATATACCTGTGTTCATATGAAAGAGTGGCTGAGTCAACTTAAACTATTCTTTTATACCGACATCATCGTATGACACCTAAACTTGTCGAATGTTGCTACGACACCTTACAAAAACTGGCCCTTGGAAATATAGTCCAAAGGTTAGAGGAGGATCGGTAACACCTAGTACATAGCACTAATTACTACTATTCTCAATCTAATCAAGCTTTGGGATTGAGAGCGCATTTACTGAAGATGGCTATCACAGATGTGTATGTTGTAGATTGAGAGCACATTTGCAAAGAATGGATGTTTGTATATTATGCATACAGACATCAGAAACATGTAAATGAAACTCTAAATAAGAGACATATCCACCACTAAGATTTTAGAACTTCTGGCATTCATTAGGAAAGCAACAGATTTGCTGAACAAGTTGTAGACTAAATAGGACACAATAAATCCCATAGGGCTAGTTTTGATTGATAATGTCCTTAATGAATTTGCATGTCCTATACAAATTATTATATAAAAAACATCCGCTTTTTTTTTGTCATAAAATGGTATTAATCCTTCATTATGAGCTGCACTAACCTGTCTTAAATAGATATTCTTATCTCTACTGTTAACAACTCGACGGAATGAAGCAATCAAGAAAGAGAATCCAGTTTTGGACAACAAAAAAGATGTTTAATTATTTATTTTTTTAATCTTGTTAACCGAAAGGCTGTTGAAAATCACTTGGCCAAGTGGCGATAAATCTTAGAATCTTACATAAAATAGTAGAAGGAAATTCTGAAAATTCCTTAAAATAGAGCCACCCTTACTTAAACTTTTTAAATAAAAAGTGTTTAAAAACTTTAAAATAAAGTAGTTTGTATCGAGTCCGCCATCTAACGTTTTTTTTTTCAACTAGTGCTTATTTCGTGAATGGTAACACTTAGCTCATGTCTGATTTGACAGATAATTAGCTTTATCCTTCCGATGAATGGATATGGTTGTGTATACACTTGAACAACGCTGGGAAATATTGCGACATTACTTTGAAAATCATGGTAATGTTGCAGTATGTGTGCGATGTGTTCAGATGAAGCTCATTTTGATCTTGGCGGATGTAAACAAGCAAAATTGTCGTATTAGGGGCACAGAAAACCCGCACGCATACATTGAAAAGCCAATACACCCAAGACGAGCCATTGATTGGTGCGGATTTTGGTCCAGAAGCATAATTGGATCATTTTTCTTCGAAAATGAGCAAGGGGTGGCCATTACAGTCAATGGCGATCGTTATCGGGCTATGCTGAACGATAACGATAAGGAGGATATTAGCAACATTTGGTTTCAACAGAACGGCGCTATGTACCACACAGCCGAAGCTACACTCGATGTTTTGCGCCCTGTTTTTGAAGATCGCATTATCAGCCGCAGGGCTGATGTCGTTTGGTCACCTCGGAGCTGCGATTTGACACCGTTGGACTATGATTTGTGGGGTACCGTCAAAGATAAGTGTTACGCCAACAAGCCAGAGACAATTGACGCTTTAAAGGACAATATTCGTGAAGCCATTGGTGAAATACAGCTGCACACAATCGATAATGTGCTAAAAAATTAGACCGATCGGCATGGCCAGCCGAGGCAGCCATTTGAATGAAATTATTTTTCATTATTAACCGAAAAGAAATTTGAGAAAATATTCAGTAGTTTTTTTTATAGCATTTTCAAAAAAAAATTTTAAGTTTTAATACCAACAAAAATATAAAGTTTAAAAAAATAGTTACTCAATGCCTAAAATTAAAAGTTTTATAAAAAGGGAAATTATTTATCTGCTTTGGGGTGTGAATAAAAATAGAGCCACCTAGTTTTGTTATAAGCAAATAATTGCAATTGAAACAATAATTTATATTTATTATTATTTTTTACCCTCTTATTTGTTAGAAAAGCCATTATATTTAATTACAGCTAATCCACGTCTCGGCATTGAGTCCACAAGTTTTTGACAAGTCTTAACTGGAATGTTTTCCTATGCTTGCTTAATACATGTTCATAGCTCGTCCTTGTTAGATGGGTTTTTTCTAAAGACTTGTTTTGTCTATTTATCGTGCTAAAACAACCATCGAAGAAGCATCTCCTACTCAGCATAAGGCAACATAGAGCTGTTTAGTATATTAGTATAATTTTCTGAATCCATTCTGTCTTCAATCTGAAAAGGACGACTGGTTCGCGCGTAAGAGAAACACCGTATCTGACGTTTTTAATGGTATATTGGCGATTGAACTAGGTGTTTGGTCTTCGATCGAGAAGCCTAAATCGGTCGGAATAAACATGTTAACTTTTGTCTCGCCTGCCCACAAGATGTTTCTCCATTTGTCACAGACCAGCTCAAATGTTTTCAGCAAATTCCAGTCTGCTTTGTGTGTTTCTTTGTAAGATATAGAACGTTCCGTGCACATCTTGCCTTCAAATTATTTTTTATTAACAATTTCCTTATTTTTGAAGTAGAAACATCAATATTTAATTCTTTTAATGGGCAAAAGAGGTAACAAAAGGGGTTCTTTTTTCCATGGCGTTCAATTTTTCTTTTTAAATGGGCGATTATTTCAATTTTCTTTCTTCTGGTTTCTTGTTTGTATTGGTATTTCACAGTTTTCTCTAAAATTTTTTTTTTAACAGTCAACATTCTTAGCTACATATTTCACGATAACTTTTGCCGTCATCATAAAGTTCTTTTTATTAAATCACTTAATTGTTGGCTACAATGTTTGCCTCCGCCCATTTTGTACTCTAAGTGCTTATTATTTACTAAGACCACTTACAAATTTTGATACTAGGACGTTGTACCTATCTTTTCTTTAAAACTGAAAACAAAAAACAGAACACAAATTTTTAAATTAATTCCCTTATTTATACTGTCTTTAACTCTCTCTATTGTATGGAACACCTCTTTTCTCTATTTATATTAAAAAGCACTTATCTTGAGATCAATGATATAATAATTGTAAAAATAAAGACATTTTATCTATCAAGGAACCAACAAAAATAAATGTAATTGAATTTTTACACTTAAGTAGTGGTTTACGAGATTTTAATATAAAAGTAACCAAAAAATATGTGGCTTTGTTTTAAGGAACAGCACTGTATTTATTACAAGACTAAGTATTTCAGACGGAGGTGACGTCCACTTGGAAAGTCATTAACTGGCTTGTAATGAACGTAGTAACTATTAGAAGGTAATGCATTTATACCGATAGTCAGAGGGCAATAAAATGTCTAATGGTGAAGACGAAATAGGGAAACTAGTCAGACGGCGCATGACGGCCCAGGCTCTTCCGGCAAGATAAAATGATGTCGTCTGTCTCTTAACTGCTGTTCCAGTGATTTTTTCTCCAGAAGAAGGAGACTGACTTCTTTCAGTAAGCAGGCGAGAGAGCTGTCGCCGGTTCCTGATCGAGGAGTCGTCAACTAGTGAACTCGCTGAAACGGAGAATTACGGCTGTATGCTCTCTGGCCATTGGCTAGTGGGCGTGGTCCGTTTTAGTTATAGTAGATTAACATTGAGCAGTTATTGCTTTGATGAGGAAGCAGCAACTGCGAAAGATTTGCTCGTAGAATTTCTAACGCCTCCGTGGCCGATATTGAGAATCCTAAGGATCTTGTAGATCCAGAATTATTGCTGGAAGTCCCGGGCGGGTTCTAGGTTTATTGTCTTATGCGGCAACACAGTCGGTCTATTTAACCTAAGTTGAATGGCCTTCGGATAGATTACCGGTCTTTAACCTAACCTAAGTTTATTTAGATCTTATTTTCTTGCAAATATTACAGATGTTAAAGCGAATTATTAGTAACATGAAAGTAAATGAAGACTCACAACAGAAATGATCCTATGAAGTATAGTCCGGTTGACAACTAATGTCAAGACCGTTTATTTATTGCTCTATTTAATTGTTTCCAAATTTGATTTATTTTTCAGCAATCAATAACTACTAATACTGAAACTCATCACTCTATTCAAAGTATAGCAATCGAATTAACTATATCGGAAGAGAGCGATGGTAATGGAAATTGAAAAGGAATGGTGAGACCGAAATCATTTTTAAAACTTTACCTATTGGCAGGCTATAATATATTTTTTTAGTTTAGAAAGCATAAACAAAGCTAACATCTAGGATGTAAACTATACTTTTTTATTATATCTTTTTAAATAAGTTTTTGCAGTGAAGCAAAGCTTTTTGCAGATTATGACTTGAACATACAATAACAACGCACCAATATTTGTTATTGAAGGAAGACAAACCAATATGTAATTCATATAATACCACACAATCGGTAGAACATATCTTAAGCCATTGCCAATTATTTTCCCAGGAGAGATTAGCAATTTTTGGACCCACTCCACCCAGCTCAGTATCATCAAATGAAAGTATCGACAAAATTATTATCTTTTTAAAGCAATGTAAACTCCTAAATAAGATTTAAAATTAGTAAATGTATATATGTATATATTGCTGCTTACACTCGCACTTTACATCATTTATTGTATGATATAATCTTTAATAATAATAATTTTTTGCAGTTTTTTTGCTCACCTTACCATATATGATGAATGGTCCTAAACTTGCTTGCTTTCTGTTGTGAGTAGCTAGAACTCGATAATAATCTTGAATTTGATGATAATCTAGACTTTTGGGGAAATCTATATCTAGGTAGGTAGGTGGGTAAGAAAGGCGGTACCGAAATCTAAATCTAAGTCTTCAGCAATTTTCAGTTTGTAATGTCTTTGAAATTAAATATAATACTAAACATTCACGTCATAACACTTACGTACTAATTCTAAGCACTACAGTGCTAACACTAAATATTAAAAACGGTTAAGTCTTCAAAAATCGTATTAGCGATAATCGAAAACACATTTAACCAATTTTTAAACTTTAGTCTCTTAACATAATAAGCATATTGTTTTAAGCAGCTTATGCTAGGCGTTCCTAACATCTCCGGTGAAAAGGTTCCCACATTCCTTGATTGTTTAAATAGTTAAAACAAGATTAGATAATTGGTTGTCTAATTCATAGATAAAGCACCTAATATGTTACATACATATATAAAAGTACAAGGAGTTTGGAAAATCACACTTGTCATTGATTTAATTCTGTGCAACGAAAAAGTTCTGTATTTCAAGTCTTAAATAAACATAAAAATATAAAGGTTACTTTTAAGTTACTATGATGATTTCTTTTCGTTTCTTTTTTTTTTATTTGTGAAAATTTGTCATTTTATTTATTTATTTTTTTTTTTTTTTTGACAGCCATCGGTTTCTATATGTAAGATCCCCAGCCTATATACATAGATGCCAAATTATCAATATCAGTGGCTTCATTTATTAGGAAATTAACTTGGCCTTCAGTAGATAAAGGCAGAGTTCTTTTAACCTATATTAAAAAAAAAAACTCCATAAAATATATATATATATTTTTTTGCTGAAAACAATACTCACATAACCCTGCAGCCTTTCCTCTATACGCTTGACATCGGTAATAGCTTTTGGATCGGTTATTTCTAAACCAGTTGGCGTCTTACCTTTAAGACGATTTATTGAGCCCAAATCATACGCAAATGGTCTTAAGACTGACATTAGAGTTTTTGATTCATCTTTAAGTACACGCAGAGTAATTTCGCAGCATTTACGAAACAGACCCTCTACACCAAGAGGACCCATAGCAAAGACCATATTGTGGGTTAAACGGAATGGCACAATTTCAGGATAGGCAAATGATTCTCCTTGGTTGAATAGACAATTGAAGTCGACATGTACTGCATCGCCATTAGTTTCATCAAAAAGTATGTTTTCACCGTGGCGATCACCCAAACCCAAAATGTAACCCACCATAGACATGACGGCTATAGTTTTTATATACGAGCTTCTAGCCTGATACCAACTATGGGGCGAAGGAAAACGCTGCTTAAACCATTGTTGGAAAATGGGTGGATGACGCACTAGTAGAACGTCGGTAAACATGGCTCTTTTCTTTTCAATAGGATCGGTTTTGGGTAAAGCACATTGTCTTAAAGAACGATCTGGTATGCCCAAGCCCCGCATGCGATACATAGATACACATATGCCACGGAAGGAATTTAAATTGGGTAACCACTCGACTAAACCACATTCTTCATTGAAGGGTATAGCTGCATAAGTACGTATGCGTAGACGTCGATGACGAGCCTGAGAAAAAGATGATAGAAGTGAAATAAAATTAGAGATTAGAAAGTTAAAATATTTAAAACATACTTGTGAATCTTGATTCAAGAAACGCTTGACTAGGCCATTAAATTCCATTAAACGAAAATCTTTTCGCAAATCATCTTTTGGTTTAACCATCACATTATACGCTACACCATCACTGCAGTCGATGGTGATTTTTTTGGGCTTGGCTGCAGATCTTAACACCACAACCTCTTCTCTTATGCCACGCAGATAAACACAACAACTTGGAAATGGATTACTAGGCACTGAAGGTGAATTTATGCTACTGTTTTCCGCTGACGATGCGGATGTATTTAAATTTAAAGACTCTGTCGTTGAGGTAATCGGAAATGAAGGCTGCATATACTTTTCAAAGGGCAGCATTATTTTGGAAAAATTTGGATCTTCAAACAGGCGAGGTAATTGACGTACCAATGAACTCAATTCATAGGTACGGTCAAAGCTGACATCTTTATCGGTCAACTCAATCAAACGTTCGGCTAACATATTAAAGTCTGTTAGCAGTTTTTGAAAGTTGGCATTAGTAAGACGCGAATCGGTAAAAATTAGGCGACATCTTTTAATGCGTGAATTGTGGCATGATTTGAAGATGGGTAATAACATCCAGAGAGATTGTTGTGGAAAATGCTCGATGAGTTTAATAAAAATATTTTTTAAATTATTGAAAACATCCGGTGAAGGATGACAAATGCGCGATAGAAGTTGCGAAAATGCAGTATAAAATATACAAGTTGGCAGCATATTAACGCAATTGTTTATCATATCATTCATTTTCTTAGCCAACTCTTGGAATAAAGGCAGTTTATTGGCCTGTGTGGAGTCAGACGGCTGATTGGAGTCCATCAGCGTTGCCAGTTGTGAAGTAAAATCCAACCATATGCTTAATAGGCGAGGTAGGGACTGATAGACATTGGCATAACCATATTTTAAGGACTTGGCATAGTGCAGCATTATGTCTAGCAACAAACGGCAACCATTATCGGATTCCTTTTGTTCTCGCGTAAAGGAATCATAGATTTTTTCCATATATTGAGAGAAATGCACTAAGTATTTCTCACAAGTGCGATTTCCTGCTACTGCCTCCTTAAAGTATCTCAAATTTAATTCAGAACAGATATTCATGGATTCGGCATTATAGGAGGCTTGTAAAAATTTCGCTTCTGCATAAAGATGTCGACTGCAGGTATCAAGTTTACGAATATCACCTTGACATTGCCTTTCCCAAACTTTGATATTTTCTTCTAGCAACTTGAAGCAATTACTTTGATCGCCTTTTTGCCATAGCAATTTGGCTTTTTCCAAAAACAGAGTGACCGGTTTATAATGTTCAGCTTTCATGATGGATATCTGGGCCTGTTGCAAGCAACCCGACTCACGATTCATATGTATAGTACGTAACCATAACTTAACAAGGTAATCGTTAATTGTTTCATTGACTTTTTCGATTAAACTATTACTGGCTGAGAAGTTCTGCTGCAGTATTCTTTGGGTTTCCAATAGTAAATTACGTCTAAAACAAAAAACAGGCTCTTGAACACGAGCTATAGGTTGCAAAATTTCTAGGCGAGCATCCCAATTTCTAAAGAAATCCTGCACCTCTTTGAGGCACTGTTCAACGCAGGTTTGCTTTAGCTGCTTGTCCTCAGTAGCAGTGTATTCCTTAACTTGTAGAATAAGTTTCTTATTATTCTCCAGTTCATTGAGCAGATGTAAACGTATAACTTCATCATAGGAATGTGTATAGGAATTACCGGTCACTACCGAACAAGATCTCATAGAGATTACCACATTTGAACGTATTGTATCAAGCTGTTCTAAGAAATGTTCAAAAGTTTGTTCCTGCTGCTGGAAATCATTTGGCTGGCGGAATAGTAAAAAGGATTCAGCACATTGTATATTCCAATTGGTAGTTTTACGTTTAACCACCGAATCCTCTAAGAGCTCTTGCAGTTCATCATAGCGTCCCAAACGCCATAGCAATTCCGATTTGCATTCTTTAAAATAATCATCGGTATACTGGTCGGCTAGCTTTTGCCAAAGGCCATCGGTTATTAATAAGGCTGTTTCGGGATTATCCAAACGTAAATAGCAATCAATCATGCCCTTAATATGATCTTGACTAATGTGTTGATTATCTTTAGACAACAATTGTTCATAACAAGTTATTGTCTCTTCCGGCTTGTCTATTAAACGATTGATTAAAATTTCTTCTTCCAAAGATAAATTCGATTTTTTCATATACACAGCTCCTTCTACGGAATCAGAGTCCATTAGTTTACCATGTATTTCTATAAGAAAATATAATTGCTCCTGTAAACGCTGTGATGATGTTGCGGATTGCTCTTCAATGTATTCTTCCAAATAAATTAGAGCTCTAGCGTATTCTCCCGCATTGTAATTGGCTTTGGATATCAAAGCCTTATTGAATTTATTTACAAATTCCTCAACATTTTTAAATCGATTATCGGCGACTTGTGTTAACTTACCGCCAACCATGTTCACCTTTTGCCACTCTCTTATCCATCTTTGCAGAAAATCTATCTGTTCAGAGCAAAGTTTTGTACATGTTTGAGTCAATGTTTCTGTAGTCTCGAAATGTTCTTGAGAAAAGGAGCTGCCAGCTTCGGAAGGCATCCTCTCTGCCGAATATTTTGTAGACTTAAATTCTTTATAACCGCCACCAGACGCTGCTTCTATTTCGTGTTGGCCTGAAGTGTCACGACTACAGAAATTGAAAACTGCCATGAATTCTTCATAGACTTGCTGTATTTTATCTAGAGTACCCTCCTGCAGGGCATGTAATAGGATATAGGGGAAAAAAATGGCCAACATATTGGTATCCCTCTTAATGCTAGGCTTATAGGAGTTCAGCAAATGTCTGGTTTCATCACTTTGTACCATTTCTATTAAACGACAAGCCCAGGCGAATGACCAATCTTCATAACTACGGCACAGGCTGCTCTCAAACAGGGGATGTTCGGTAAATTTACTTTCCCGTCTTGAACCAGTGTAACAGGAAGTAAGTAAAGGTTCCATAACCTGCTGCATTCTTTTTGGCATGGCTTCCCAAACATTTAGCTTTTTATTTTCTTTAGGCGAAACACCAAACACGGCTAAGGTTTCTTGTATAGCCAAAGAAAAATTATCCACATATTTTGTATCTTTCTGAAATTGATATGCTTTACAGAGTTCCGTCAAAGCCATAATAGCAAAATCATCGGTATGTATACTCAAAGAAATATCTGTCGTGTTCATAAATGAAAAATTCGCCGACATATAACTGGGATCTATGGCACCTAGTTCACCTAAACACTTGGCTGAAGCTAAACTCATATTACGATCATCATGCCGGCAGCCTTTCATTAATTCATCAACTATTTGTTCAATCAGAGGATCCACCGGGACTGTATCCAGAATCATATGATTCAGTTCAACACGATTTTTACTTATAAACCTTCGCATATAATTCAAGCCATAGATGCGTACTTGCAGATTCTCGTTGCATACTTGTTTATAAAGAAAAGCCAAACGATCTGCCACACCATTACGTTCGATATCTAAAATTTCAGTTTGACGAGCCACATACTGGCGTATATTTGGTTTTACTTGCACTATGTCCTCTAAGAAATATAAATCCGGTATATAAACACCCAACAGACTATCATTTTTCAAAATCAGGTACTCATAAATATCATTGATCTCTTGAGGATTGGTAGCAATTAAAGGCTGCAAAGAGGCCACTATGCGACTTAACGAAGGACCTAATTCCTGAGTGTTGACAATATGCAAAAATATATTCCAAATTTTCAAACAAATATTCTGTAAATTACGATCGTTAAGTGTTAAAACAAAACTAAGCATGGCTATAATTTTAAAACGGAATTGTGTGACATTAATTGGGCCAATTAGACGCATAATCTGTCCCAAACTATACAGAGTTTCTTCTTTAAGTTGTTTCTCGAAATTCGGTTCAGCCAAACAAGATTGAAAGTAAGTTATAACGCCCAGAAAACGATCATTTATAAAGCTGGAAAATTCATGGCTAGGACTCTTTGAGCTCCTTTTCATAGCTGATGATGTACCGGCACTCACTTCAGACGGCAGTAGACATTGGAAGGCTTGCATAACAAAGGTGGGACTACGATTGAAATATACCAGAAATTCAGATACGGTTTGTTTAACATCTGTTGTCATTAATTTACTCAAACTGGCGCCCGTACACTTGCCAATGAATTCTATACAAGCATTACCAATTTCTACATCTTCAGTCAAATAAATATGTGTATATATGCGTAGAAATGATACAATAAATAAATTTGTTACCGGTTTACGTGTGATTTTCGATATGCTGACTATAAGACCCTTACATAGGGGAGCCTTAATGCAGTATGGCAATATCATAGTGACCAACAAACGATAGTACTTGCATATAAACTCCTGAACGCATGAGAAGCCAAGCATTTTAGTGAATGCTTTTAAAGATCGGGTCATTCTTACACCTCTACTCAGATAAACATACACCACAAGCTTAACTATCAAACTTAAGGCATCCCGCTTATACCAATTCCATAATTGTATAGGCTGTACACTATAAGTACTACACATTTCACAGCCTGTTAAAATAGCTTCCTGCACAACTTTCGATTCGGGATGCATCAGATAAAAGAAAGTCATTTTGAAGAAGTGAAATAGCCAGTTTTCTGTAAGCAGGCCATTTTCGGTACAACAGGTAATGATTTCCAAATTAATCTTTTGTTGTTGTGCCGATTGTTGTGATTTCAGGGAGTCTACTACCTGTTGCAGTACAGCTGAAGCAAGTTTTTGTACAAACTCATTATCGTTTACTATATATGAGGACAGTACAGTAGATACTGTGGGAAAATTAAGTTTTGTCTTGTCTGTATTTGAGGAAAATAATGCATTGAGCGCTTCCTCAGAGCTGAGCTGGCAATAATTTAAATGATTTGTTATATTTTGAATGTCGGAATTTGTAAAAAGTTGTTGTATAAGTATTTCTTTCATATTTAGTAGTAATTTTTCATTCACACATGTAGTGCCTCCTATTTCATTCACATTTAAAACGGCCAAGTTTGATAACAAATATTGACTTAATTCTGTAGATGTTTTTGGAGAGAAACACTGTATGCATACGGTATCAATATGCAGCAAATCATAACAATTTGTTTTAGAAATAATTTCGGTAAAAGGAAATTTTTTTATCTGAACAATTGTTTTGGTTTCTTGATTATAACAGCATAAGAATTTTAAAAGGTTTATACAAATTTCTTGATTTTTGAGATTAGCCAACTGGAACTCCTTTAGAATGAGGTCTAAACTTAGCCATTGTTTGGCCACAAAAGCTGGCAAGTAAGTAGTGAATTTTAGTACTAAATTTTCGTATTTTTTGTTTGCTAAAAATATTTGTTTGCCTACAGTTTTTAAGGCATTTTTAATATTGTCAATGGCATTATCACTTTTTAAATCACTAATTTGGCTTAGTATCTGCAAAGAAACATCCAAATCTTTGTTATCATTTTTAGCTACTTGTAGAGTACTCAGATTTTTCAAGGGTTTCAAAACAATAGCTAATAACTGTTCTTGTAATTGCTCGGGTATTTCCTTACTGATTACAATGGAGTGCAGTAGAAAACCTGCTATTATAATATCATTTGTTTCATTATTTGTTTCTCGAATGCTATTGTCAAGCTTAGAGCACCATTGTGACAAGGGTTTTAACCATTCCTTAAGGTCGAACTTAATTCGTATATCCGGCACAGCGAATTGTGGGATATTAAGCGGTTCATTGTTTATATTTTTTAAATTCATTATTTGCGATTGATGCCTTTGAACATGTTCCCATAGTATTAAACTATTAAGGCATTCCTTTGCTAATTCATAATAAGGATTTTGGAAACTTTCCAAGTTTATATACTTTAATACTTTTAATTCGATATTTTTAAAAAAATTTTCCATTAAAGGCTTTACTTCCATGTCCAAGTAAACTGCTAAAATGCGCAGAACAAAAGGATAGTCTTCTGCCACACGATAAATAACATTGTAATATGTTTCCTGTTTATCATTAACTCTGGAAGTACGAATTAATTGAAATATGAAATCTGTTAAAGTCTTTAACACTTCCGTTAAACTGTTTATCGGATTTTGACCGGAACGAAATTGTTGCCAATGATGAATTTCATAAATGTATTCTAATAATTGAAAACAATGACTTATGAGTACCTCCTTATAAATAGCTTTTTGTTGTAAATTATTAAGAATTTTTAAAAGACTTAAAGACTCATCTATAAAATCATTAAAGATCTCCAGTGATAAACAATTATTATTCAACCATATAGGCATATAATTCCACATCAAAGTCAAAGCTCTTATACTTAACTCATAGATATGCTGTAATTGTGTGGTTAGTAATGGTACTTTTTCAAAGACTCTGCTCAAATATTGTAGACAATGTAATTTCGTAGGGAACTCACACTCTTTTATAACTTTCAATACTGTTAGTACAGAACTTTCAAATGCCCAGGAACAGTTAGTATAACCAACAAATAAGCCATGATCTAAAACTTGCAATAATGCACGTAAGTATTCGTCAACATCATCAAGATCTACTTGAATGACTGGAAAAATAAAATCTGCATCGATTTCTTTTAAACAGTCATCGTTAGACATAAATGCGGTTATTCTAAGTGATAGTTGTTCCATATCTACCGCCGCATGTGGTGATAGATCCACTTTGGCATATTCTTCACATAATTGATCTATGGCTGAAATATATACATTTATAAGGCTTTCAAATAAAACACCACGATTAATAAGGCAGGAGTTTAATAGTTTTCGTTGGACGGTTAAGTTTTTTTCATTGGTTCTAAATAAATAGAAACAAAAGTGAAGAAATTAAAATAAATTATGAACAATTTTTAAAAATACTCAATTAATGAAATGATAAAACAACGGTGAATTCTGGACTTACTAAAAATAATAATAAAAAATAATAATAATATTTAAATAAAAAATAATAATTAGATTTAATTAATTTCAATATCATCTTTGACTGCCATAGAAACAGTAAAGCACCTCATCACATAGTGGCAACGACGATGTTGATTTATGGCAAAAAATCATTTCTCAGTTGCGATATTCAAAGAATTTTGAACCATCAATGCATTGATTGAAATTCTACCAATTCCAAGAAGTATTTCTCGGAACAACTTTGAGGAATGAAATTACTAAAAAGGTACATAATAAACGATGATAACTATGATATTGATTTCAATCAATTTTTTTTAATTGATATTTAATCAAACCATGTTAGCCCACAGAAACTGTACTCAAGAAACTCTTTGAAATCAAAACACATATCTAGAAAAAAAACTGATCTACAGGGTCACTTACTCATAATCCTGTTCGGTGTTAAACTTTAGTGATTTAAGCAACTTATTGACTAGCCATAGGATGAGAGTGTCCTGGAAACGATTTGTGCTCTCCTTCAAGGAGTATCTAATTAAACTGGGTTCTTTGCAGAGAATGTCATCGACGAATACAAACACATCGTTCAGTTCAGTTTCGTTGCGATTAACAAGATTATATAACAGCTTCCACATGTCCTTCCGACGATCAGCCATTGTTTTTTATAACTTTTTACACTATTTTTTAATAAAATCCTGTATAAATTCAATTATTTTTCACATTTTAACAAAACCTTAGGAAATTACGATGAATGCGCGCTAGAAAACAAAATAACTGTGCCATTTACCACAGGGTTGTTCAATAAACAAGAATAAACATGAATGGAAAAGTGGTGCCAAGTCTTTTAAAATTATTTGAATTAAAGATGGTAAGCATATACGATAATTACTTTAATAGTAGGTCTGTTTGCGTACTCAAACAAGTTAAAAACGTACAAATTTTTAAAAGTTTTTACCATGGTAGAATAACTATAAGGTACCCTCACATCTACAATAAGAAAAACAACGGGGCATTTTTATTATTGTTTTAAACTCCTACCACAGTTGTAGTGTAAAGCAAAATAGAAAAACATAATTGTATTTTTTGGCCTTTTGTTTAAATTCAAACTTCTTTTATAATTTTGGAAAAGAAAAAAATGTAATATATGTAAAATTATAAAATTTGTTAAGCATTTTTCAAAAATTCAGCTCAATAATACTTAACAATGCAAAACCTATCACATAGATGTTATGAAGCACAAAAGTAACAGGTTGAAACAACTTCAAAAACTTTAACACAAAATATGTGTTTGAAAAAACATAGTAAAAAAAATATATATTTTAAGAATATTCATTTAAGATTTTTTCTGGTTGGAAAAATGATAATTACACTTGATTTGAACGGTGAAGCTTGTTTATTTGTTCTTTTTTGAAGTGTAAATATTTTTAGTGAAAAAAATTTATTACTTATTATTTTTCAATTTTGTGTCCGCACATTTTTTAAATATTTTTACTGAAAAAAATTTATTACTTATTATTTTTCAATTTTGTGTCCGCACATTTTTTCGATCCCATTTCTACTTTGTTTTTACAATATATTCTTTTTTAAATATTTACATATTTATTTTTTCATATGCTAATTTTTATGGGTCGATTATGGATGTCAAACGAACTTTAGTTGCACTGGTAGATGCCAAAAATTCCATTACTAGCAACTAAAAATCTATTGATTTTAATTGCCATATAGGCAACTACAAATTTCTAGTTGCCGTTCTGCAACGCAACTCAAACTCGGTTGCCATTCATGAACGACCCATTAATCTTTTATTTTTGTTTTAAAAATGACGGTTAGTTGAACCATGTATGAAATGTTAGAAATATCATAAAATTATAGTGCACAAATTAAGGTGGTGTGAAAAAATATGTAATTTTTGTACTTTTTTTTGCAAAAATGATCTATTTTTTCAACATCGACGTTTGACGTTTGTAGTGGAAAAATTCCAACTTTTTACTTTGATTTTTTTACGCTTGGTATAGGTATGATAAAAATTCACCTTTTGATGAAAAAAATCTGAAATGAACCCCTTAATATTTTACATGAATGTAAACAAATAAACGAAAACATAAACAACTTTTGGCATGAAGCGGTTCGCAGTCATATGACGACGAAAGGCTACCTTATAATTATTATATCATGATTCAATTGTATAAAAAAATTAAACACACAAAAACTAAAAAATCTTTGCAATTAAAAATAGTATATCTAACGTATACATTTATTTACGTATATCAAAAACAGTAAGTGATTTAATAAATGTTAAACTTTTTAAAAATAAAGCACACACACACACACGCGAAAAAGTCAAATCCATAGTCATACATTAGCACTTTCATTCAGATGGATCTTTTAATATGGATCTTTTAATAATTTTAAGGAATGCTGTGTTTTTTATGTTCTTTTGCAAATGAGCCATGACTTTCATTCTACTGCAAAACACTTTAAGCCATAAAAACATCCTCAGCTCCAGACATCGGCCACATAGCGTTTCTCGGCTTCCATTTTCTTAAGATATTGCACAGCACCATCTTTGTCCATTTTACCCTTGATTGATACAATTTTAACTAAAATATTTCTAACATCTACTGCTATGTTTCTGGCATCACTAAGAAAAGGAAAAAAATATTTTTTATTTTCATATTTGATCGCCTTATATCTAAACTTACCCGCATATATAAATATGACCCTTATTTTCATCTATAACTTTCCACAATAAATCTGCATCTTGCTCTATGAGATGGGTAACATACATTTTCTTTTCCTGATCACGTGAAAATGCCGTTCTTAAGGTCAAAGTACCTTTGGCAACATATTCTTCCAATTCTTCTTTGTATATAAAATCTTCATGCTTTCTTCTGCAACCGAAATAAAGTATTGTATCACCGACAACTTTGCCTTCATCACGTAAAAATTGACGTTCTTGTATGAAACCTCTGAAAGGTGCTAAACCAGTACCAGGACCAACCATAATAATGGGAACTTCGGGTTTATTAGGCAAATGAAATTGTGATTTACTTATAAAAATGGGCACTTTTACTTGGCCGGAAGCGGTTTGTTTCTCTTTCAAAAAGGTGGTGGCTACACCCTTGTTAATACGACCCGTCAAAGTCTTATATTTTACTAGAACAGCCGTAATATGGACTTTGGTGGGATGGAGCTGGAAACAAACAAAACATTTATTTTATTTTTATTTTATTGTATCAAAAGATTTAAATTTAATTACTGACATACATTTCTCTATTATTTAGTACAAGATTTTTGCTTTAATGGTAATTTAACATTTCAATTTAAATCAGTTTCCGAATTTAGAAGTTTCGGAATTTAGAATTAATTTTTAGAGCCCACTAAAGAAAGAAAAGACAGTTACGGGGCTTAAATCATCAGTTTTAGAAGTAGTTAGAAGTGATAAAAATTAGAAAAATTTGTAAACAGAAATATAATGAAAAAAGTTATTTTATTGTTAAAAATTAGTTTCTTATGTATTGTGAATATCAATAAAAATAAAAATGACTGCTAAATATAAATGAAAATAAATAATCAAATGGTGAAGTGTTACTTTTTTTTGCCCTAAACTTTAAGTCTCCTAAGGCTTAGGCATAGTGACAAAAAAGTTAAAATAAGAAAATAGCGAAAATGGTGAGTAAAATATTTAAAAAATCTGATTTAAGTATGTATTTTAAGAATAATTTTTATGCTTCTATTGTTGTTCTCCATTTTTTTTTTATATGCAGAGACCATATGATCATTTGTGATCGTCCTGCGTATAAAAAAAGAAGGGAAGGATAGAAGGATATGTAAAGTAGGTAGAGCAATACAGTAACGGCATACAAAAAATTCCGACAATATGGTCATTACAAAAAAAAAAGTTTAAAGCGACGAAAAGCAAGATTCCTGTAACGAACGAACTAAAATCGTTATGAGAATGCATAAAAAATGCAGTATTGTTAAGGAAAAAATTTTAAGTTGGTAAAGTGGCTCTAAAAATCTAAAGAGAAGAAAATTAAGCGAAGTCTACTTAAAGTTTACTTACTCGAGTTTATATATACTTTTATATTTAAACATATAAAAATACATATTCCAATGTTTGAATCCACTTTACTTTAACAAGCTTACCTTGGAAGACGATGAAATTGAATAGTAACGTGGTTGTAGGCGTGGCAACAATTGACAAATATGATCAATTGGTGGTTTACACGACTTAATATCCTCTAAAATGTGTACAATATTTCTGCAACAATCCTGTATCCAACTTTGATATTTCTTCTTGCCTTCGGGTGTATCGGAGGTCATACTACTTAAGAATTCTTTATCAGCCTCACTGGTGCAATATTCAGTCAATTCTTTTAAGATCTGTATTGTTGGCAAGGCAGTTATCTCCAAATAATGAGTTAAAGCATTGCGATAAGTAGTAGGACAAGGTAAAAGATGTTTTTGGCTATTGTTCGGGGTATGCCAAGAGAATACAATGTCCAAATCAGCTTGACACAACTTACCCAATCGTTCAACCAAGTTCTTATCGTTAATGGGATACATGGCTACATGATCACCAGCATCGTAAAGCATATTAGAACCTTCAATACTTAATTCGATGTGCATGCAGGAACGATCACCACCTTTGTGCAATTCACGATTAACAGTTAGAAGGGCCATAAAAGGATTTTTGGCATCAAAGGGTGAATGTTGTTGATTTTGTTTACAATGTAAACTGTCATTTTCATCGGTATGAATGTGATCAGATTGTACTTTGGTTTGTTGCAAAGAACAGAATTGCCGGATACGTACTTTTCCATCGCTGCATAAAATAGTTGAGAAGTCATAGACTGTAGGCCAGAAGCATATCTGCCAGACAATGAAGTCATTTTTAAGGCTGAGAAAAGTAAAAGGGAATTTTTTTAAATTATTTATTTAGATATCCAAATAGTTTTATGGACTTACTTGGCATCTAATTCTTTTAAGCGATTACGGTAATAATCATAGGTTTTATGTCCTAAATCAAACACCTGAAAAGAAAAAATTCTATTTTTATTATAATAAAATTTCACAATATAAAGTTTGATGGTCAAGGTCAGTTTTTAGTACCCGTTCTTTAAATTGTTCAAATATTATTGGATTTTTATTACACGAATTATCTAATAAAACAGCCGTCATCGCCTGGTAACGTTTCCATATCACAGAATTACTATTTCGTACTACTCCCTTATAACAGCCATTCGTTAATAATAAACTTAAAAATTGTAACGATGATGATGTTGGTGTGGAACATTTTGTCCTTTGTATTATGTTTTTGAAACACTTTTGCAAGGTATTGAAGCGTAACCTCAACATTTTATTGTATACTTTGGCATACGAATAGAAAATATTTACATATTACGCAATTCTATACATGTCTTTTGTTATTATTGTAACTGTTTTTCTCCTATAAACTTTTATTTATATTTAAGCACGTTAATTGATAATTTAAGTTTTATGGGATTTTAAAAGAATTAACTTTTTTTTAAACCATTTATTTGCCTTCCATATGTGTGTTTATCGTATGCAGTGGTGTTGTAGCCAATCGCACGTTGTTGTTTAATAACATCTCTGTCTTTAGTTTATTATTTAACATGACAGCCAACAGACAAGTTGGTGTTGAACTCTTTAACCTTTGATATAATTCTTATTATGTGTCCTATATTGTTATTTAAAAAATATGCAAAGGCTAGGAACCATATTCCATATTCACCGAATTAGAACCCATGCACTTTTTTAGTACCTTAAGCAGATCAATTGCACAAAATTCCTAAAATAGCGCAAGGTCATACCAAAAGTATATCAGATGCGCCACAAAGGTGGAAGTAAATATTTGCACGATTAAAGTTTAACTAAAACAGAAGAAAAAACATTTTCATAAGGATTTCTTTCACGGAGTATCTGAATAAATTGAGATCTTTGCTAATGGAGTCATCGACGGAACCGAACATATCGTTTAGTTCAGTTTCATTGTGATCAACTAGACTGTATAACAACTTCCACATGTCCTTATGCAGATCCTTTATTTTTATGTATATTTATTTTTGTGTGTATTATATCTTAATGGAAATTGCAATTGAAATCAATTTGTTTCTTATTTTTACAAAATTTTATCTTCAAATTTTATGCATATAAAAATTCCCGGTAGCAAACAAAATAACTGTTTAGTAGAGTTGAAAGCGAATTCAGTCATATAAGATATCGCCTTGAAAGAGTTGTTATATGAAAAAGTAAAAAAGAATGAAAAAGTGCCAACTTTTTTAAAATTACATATCTTATTTGAGATGCTATACTACTCGTAGACCAATAATTAATAGGAGATTTTTGAGATAAGCCTACCACGACTGCGTCAAATGACGCATTATAAATTTTTGTGTCAGAATTTCTTGTAAATAACATAATTTCATCGTTTGTCTTATTATTTTTATTTAAAAATATTTATTTAAAAATATAAATATACATTACATATATTTTTCAGTACTTACTCCTCCTTTGTTAATTTATTTATCGAGTAATATATGTAACCAGCCCAAACTTGCATTATCGGTAGGCTTAGCGCTAAGCCACATATAATTTTAAAATATTTTTTTTTTTAATAGTTAAAAATCAAACTATTTTCCTTTTCAAGGAATCCATATACCAAATGCATTGTATATTTGTTTATTAGTTTATTAGATCTAGCTAACGAAAGTTATAGAGTATGATTTTTTTCATAATTGGACCTTAGGAGGCAAAAACAGTTCGAAAAAGTGTCAAATTAGGTTTTTTGAGAAATAATTTTGTTTATTCAATTTGTTTATGAGTCAATCACACGTAAACGATTATATCGATTTTGTAGAAATTCTGAGCACAGATATATTATATCCAGTAAACGAAAGTGTAATAGGGTGTTTTTTTGAATGAAGAGTTCATTAGATACGTCACTGGTCATTGGTAATTTTTAATTCATTGTTGTCTTCTATTGATTAGACTTGCAAAATGGTGGAATATAAAACCGCGGTTGTTTAGGAGGTTTGCGAAATCGGGTCTTGTATTGTTTATATGCTCTTCTCGAGAGCGCGTGCTGATTTTGATAGGATGAATCATTATTGTTAAATAGAGTATTTGGATAGAGTCAAGTCTAATTTAAGTAGTAACCCGAAATCCTTTTATAATTTCGTTCGCGTTAAACGCAAAACATCTGCGTTTCCCATTGAAATGTTCTACGGAGAAGAGTCCTATTATTTGAACATTTCGAATATGTTTACCGACTTCTTTCAATCTACGTATATTTAATTGGACTCAGTCTTGGATTCGAGGGGAAATTTTTCTTATCTTAAGTATTGATATTGTTTTTTTTTTTTTTGATATTTTTGTTGATTGGTACAGATTTAATTGGATGGATTTTAACCTGAAGAGAGGTAAACCATATAGTTTTTTTCCGCAGAAATGAAGTTCCTTTCAGATATATAATTGATTCTTACCAGTTAGAGACCGTTACTACCTTTCTCGATTTGGGTGCGTTATTGGACAACAAACTGTCATTACGACTAGTAAGGCTAGGGCTGCTCTTGGTCTTGTAAGGGAGTCCTCTGATCCTTATATTACAAGACAGTTATACTTCACTTGTAAGGCCAATTTTGGAGTGTGCTTTGGTTGACCTTATTATCAGTGTCATATTGATTTAATTAAGTCTGTGCAGAGGCAGTTTATATTATTCTGTTTATGTGGCTTACGATGGAATTATGTAAATAGATTTCCTTCGAATGAGATGAGTTTGGGCTTGATAAAACTTTATACATTGGAGCGCACAAGGACTGCTTAGGGTATTTGTTTTGCGTGTATTGATTCTAGGTTGATATTGATTCTAGGTTTTTACTGCTGAACCTGAATTTTAGAGCCCCTGTTAGATTTTACCGCCATTATCGTCCTCTTGTACTGGACTTCTATTCCAATTATTCGAATTCTTTTCCCTTCAGTAGATTATGCAAAGATTACAGTTTACATTGCGAGTTCGTTAATTTTAACTGTGAAGTCAGTAATATTAAACGTAGTTTGTTTTCTAACATTAATTTGAAAATTTTATATGCATTTTCACAATTAATTCATGTACATATATTTTTGTTAGCTTAAGTATGTATATCAATTCTTTTTATGTTCAGCTTGTATTAAGTTCTGTAGCTGATTTGTGTTCTCGTTGCCATAACTTATTTGCTTGTATCCGCTATAGTTTGGACTGTAGGGTGTACGTGTCTCTACCCCATGGAAACAGTACTCCGCGTTCGGGTGACGGCGGGTGAGTTTTTGGACCGTTCGAGAAAAAAAAATTGCATACGTTCGGATAAATACCTCCAAGAGGTATTTAACCTTATTTGTTTAAATTCGTTCTTCGCATTATTACTCAAAAATTTTGGATTTTTTTGTCGAGTTAATTATTCGGGTAATACTGTATATAGATTTCCGGGCAACGCCTGATGGATGAAGGTAGTATTAAGTAGTTATTTAAGCTAAGTATAATGCACACTCATGTTTGAGTTTTCATTATAAAAGAGCTTTTTTGAATTTTTTTTTTATGTTTTTGAGGGAGGTACTGAATCATGGTCAATCACTAACTAAAAATATTAAAATTTGTCCTAGAGGCACACAAATTTCCAAAATTTAAGCACATTGCCTTTGAAACCGGTGTATGGTATAAGCAAACAATTTAAAAATACACAAATTATTTTTAATAATTTTATAAAAATATATAAATTTATTTATTGTTCTTATTACTTTCATTTGTTTTTAAATTTTTATATAAAATAATAAATCATTCAAACACTAAAAAATCATTGCAATTAAAAATTAGTATTTATCTATTATGCGTGTACGTTACGATATTACACTTATACAAATTTATATTAAAAAAAACATTTTGTAATACAATTTAACAAAATTAATTAATTTTTTAATGGAAAATATTCCCAAACCGGAAGATCTTTTATTTTACGTTTTCTTACTATAAATTAAAAATATACACTTAAGGTAATTTAAAATTAAAAATAATATTAATAAAAAAAGAAATTGATTTAATAATTTTTTTTAAGTAAAAACACACACATATACAAAAAAGTTAAAAACAAAATCTAGTTATGCAGTAGAATTTTTTAATTACTCTTTCCTTAATTTTTGGAATTGGAATGCTGTGTGTTTTCTAGTTCAAAAGAATCATAATATCCATTTAAATACAAGATTCTACATCAAAAAGCCTAACGCTTTTAAATTAAAATGACTTTTAAATAGTTACTTATAGGAAATACATATATGTGTATACACATTTAGCTCCAGACATCAGCCGAATAACGTTTCTGGGCTTCCATTTTCTTAAGATATTGCACAGCGTCAGCTTCACTCATATTGCCTTTGGTTGATAAAATTTTAACTAAAATATTTCTAACATCTACCGCCATGTTTTTAGCATCACTATAAAAAGCATAAGATGATTAAATAAATGATATAAAAAAAATTTTAATTTAACAGACTTACCCGCATATATAGAAATGGCCCTTATTTTCACCTATAACTTTCCACAATAAATCAGCATCTTGTTCTATGAGATGAGTAACATAAATTTTCTTTTCTTGATCACGTGAAAACGCTGTTTTCAGTGTCAATGTTCCCTTGGCAACATATTCTTCCAATTCTTCTTTGTATATAAAATCTTCATTCTTTTTTCTGCAACCGAAATAGAGTATCGTATCACCCACAACTTTGCCTTCATCACATAAAAATTGACGTTCTTGTATGAAACCTCTGAAAGGTGCTAAACCAGTACCAGGGCCAACCATAATAATGGGAGTTTCTGGTTTGGTAGGCAAACGGAATTGTGATTTACGTATAAAAACGGGTACTTTAACTTCACCGGATTCCGGTTGTTTCTCTTTCAAGTAGGTGGTGGCTACGCCCTTGTTAATGCGACCAGTAGGAGTTTGATATTGTACCAAGACAGCGGTAATATGAACATTGGTAGCATACAGCTGGAATTAAATTAAGAAAATTTATGAATTCTATTATTTTCGAATCAATTTTTATTTATACGGTAGCATTCATTATAATAGGTTTGTTTCAATTTCGATAATCGCATTTCTATTTAATAAACTTACCTTGGAAGACGATGAAATCGAATAGTAACGTGGCTGTAGACGTGGTAATAATTCACAAATATGATCAATTGGTGGTTTACACGATTTAATATCCTCCAAAATGTGAACAATATTTCTGCAAGAATCCTGTATCCAACTTTGATATTTCTCCTTGCCCTCGGGTGTAATGGAAGTCATGCTGCGCAAAAATTCTTTATCAGCCTCATCGGTGCAGTATTCAGCCAATTCTTTTAAAATGTGAGTTCTTGGTATAGCTGTAATTTCCAAATAATGGGTTAAAGCGGTGCGATAAGTTGTAGGACAAGGGAATGGATGCTTTTTGCTACTGTCCGTATCGGTATTGATCAAAGAGAATACGGTCTCTAAATCGGCTTGACACAATTTGCCCAATTTTTCAACTAAATCCTTATCGTTAATAGGATACATGGCTACATGATCACCGGCATCGTAACGCATTTTAGAACCTTCAATATTCAATTCAATATGCATGCAAGAACGATCACCACCTTTGTGTAATTCACGATTAACAGTAACGGGAGCCAAAAAGGGATTTTTGGCATCGAAGGGAGGACGTTGATTTTCCATAGAGTGTAAACGGGCAATTTCACCGGTATAAATACGATCAGGCTGTACTTCGGGCTGTTCCACCAAACGGAATTGACGTATAAGCACTTCCTCACCGCCACCTTCAATACCAAAGAAGTCACAGACTGTTGGCCAAAAGCGATCCTTCCAGGTAATGAAGTCGTCTTCAATGCTAAGAAAAAAAAAAAACAAAAATAAAAAAATTGAAAACATTTTAAAGATATTTAAATAGTTTTATAAACTTACTTGGCATCATCATCTCCTAAACCAAGTTCAAAAACTCTAGTGGCACCCAACTCCTCTAAACGTTTGTCAACGTATATGGCAACTTTATTGTAATGCTCATAGGTTTTATTACCCAAACCAAATACCTAGAAAAGAACAAGATATAATGTATACAAATTTCGATAGAAAAGAAAATTTAACTTAAAATTTATATTTTTATTTTTACAAAATTTTGTAAAGTGGAATCAAGGTTAAGGTATGTTGTTAGTCAACCTTGTAGCCATTTTTTAATTGTTAATATATTAATTAAATTAAATTATCTCATTAAAAAATTGCCGCCCTCTAGTAACGTTCCTAAAACATAGATTTTTCATTTCGCACCCCACCTTTCGTTAATATTGAAAAGAAATGCGTTGATAATAGTGTCTTTGTGTAACTTGACGGTCTTTATCTTATATTAAAATACTATTATAGGGTGTTGAACTTGAACTTGACTTATTTAATTTTTAACTGTGTTTGACTCCCCTATGTTTGCGTTTATCGAAAGTAATCGCACATTGTTTTTAAATAAAGTGTATTTATTTTTTGTAAAGCATTTAATAGAATCGTAATTTGAGGTAGAGTATGATACTTTTATTTGAATTTGTCTTAACGTTATCAAGGTGTTTTTGACTTAGAATATTGTATTTTAATTTTAGCGTTTGTAAAGCTAATCATAATGAATTGACACTTTTATACAATGTTTAAAGAAAATCTAATTCGTTATTACAAAAAAAAAAATATATATATATTGTTTTTTCTTAATTCTTAGAAAAAATTCTCACATAACAAATTTATGAAAAATAATTCTGTTTAAAGTATATTTTCCCTAATTTGAGACACGTTTAAAGCATATGTTCTCTGAAGTGTTTGGTTTCAAAGGGTTTAAAGAATTTGCAGCAAATTTTGTTTCAATAATTAGATTAAGTAGCATACTGTCAGTCAACTAAAGGCAGACAAATGTTTTTAAATGGTGAAACCTCTGTTAGTAAAAAGACGCATAAGTTCGATAAAAAATCAAGGCTAAATTCATGGTTTTTTTTTTTTGATTACTTTAACATAGTGTATGCCATGTTCACACCACAATAGTTTTTCTCAATTCGCTCTCTCGTTCATAATACAACCCCCAATTGTGAATTGAGTTACATAATTCTCCATATAAAATCGAATCACTTAAATTGTAATTAATTCAGCTTAAATTATTTCACTGTGAATTACTAAAACATCAATATAACCTCTAATTTTTATCGGGTATTTGTGCACGCTCAATTTGTTTAATTTCGTAACCTTTTTTAAATTTTTAAAACACAATTTACCGACAGTTAGCAAGAAAAAGAAGAAGAACGATCAAAACAAATTACAAATTCATATACGAGTAAGTAGTTCAAACAGCGCACAAAGTAGTTCTAAGTCTCGTGTGAATATGGCATATCGAAAGTTAATACACAAGATTGTTCATTCATTAAGGATTATCATCTTAAAGTTATACATTGTTTGTTAGAAACGATATAAAAATTTAAAGGATTTGGCCCCTGCGCTTTTTTCCAGCATTCAAAACTGAAAAGGTCAGTATAAATATTAAAGATAAAAACGATTTTGCTGTTAAAGCACAAAACTATAACGAAAACTAGAAATGAATAAGAACTGTCACGTTTACTCTTAATATGTTCCAATAAGCCTTTCTATATTCTTATGAGAAGCATTATATTTTTTTAAGTATAAGATTTAACTTGTCTAACCTTTTGTTGCCTTTTGATTGTTAAAATTTATAAAATATGAGTCTTAAAATGAAATTATATATAAAAGTTAAAAATATAATGGTTTTTCTTTTTTTTTTGCGGCTTAAGAATTGTATTCAGAACATTTCTTGGTGAGAACGGCCTAATTGGAAAATCCATTTGATAAGCGGATTTTAAAAACTTTAGCATTTTGCGTTTGCTGATTGAATAAGATATTGGAAAAGGTTGAAAAATATGTTTTAAGTGATGGGAGAATGCATCGGCTTTTCTTTTACTGTTTTATCACCATATGCCATCATGAGTCACAATTGAATGTTACTTTTAATCGGTTGTTTAAGATACTTAGTGGCTTTCCATAAACTGTAACTGAATCTTTAGAAATATTATTATCTTTTTTAAATTGGATATTTGATCGTTTTGTAAGAATATTTGGCTTTATTTCAATTAAAGTTGGTTTTATCTATTGGATTCCTGTTTAAATGCCATAATCTTCGTAATCCCTTAAAACTTCTCTCATCTCAATGGATAGTGCAAATATTTGGCCATTCCTTAATAATAATTAAGAAGTAGATAGACAGTTCTGCAGCATTCTACACTACTGCTAGATCTATTTGCTCAGGAGATTTAATAGACATATTTAGTTTCATAATCTGGTCTATATAATTCTGAAATCGATTCACAAAGAAATTATTCTGGAATTTTCTAAAACCCACATCCGAATTTAGGTCATCAGAGTCAATTATGGTCAATAAATGGTTGAAAATACCGAAGTAAATAAATTCCAATAAATCAGGAACTTTGTTTGGATCTGGTCGCTAATATGTGAACATATACATATGTAGATTGCAAATAAAAATCAAAATTTTTTTTACTGTTTTTTTTTGTTTTTTTAAATATTAAATTATATTATTATATTGTTAAATATAAAAAATATTACTTAATATATAAAAATAAGTTGTCCTATGTTCGTGGTTTAATAACTCGAAAACCACTCAACCGATTTACAAATCAATACATGCGTTGCAGAGGTATTCTTCAACTGATTGTCTGTAAAAAAACGAGCATTGCCACGACCATAGAATTTTTTATATCTATATCTTTTAAACGGTAATAGTAACACAGTCTAATTTTGGTAGTCGATACAAATCATTAATCAAAAAGTGGGCGGAGTGGGATAAGTGGGCATGGTATCTCCCATACAAAGTAGATATTAATTTTTGTATATCTTGAGGACGGTTAAAACAAAAGTTTCTTAATTTGGTATAGCTGACTTAATAGTCACTGTAAACCATCAGTTAAAAAATGGGCGGAAATGGACAAGTGGGCATGACACCACCCATACAAAGTATATACATATGTATTTATTTCTGTATATGATGAATTTAGTTTAAATGACTTGGTAGTTAATACAACTGTTCAGTTAAAAAATAGGCGGAATTGCACAAGTGGGCATAGTACCTCCCACACAAAGACAGTATATATTGGAAACTAAAGGGTCCGCCATCTAACGTTTTTTTTCAACTAGTGCTTATTTCGTGAATGGTAAACACTTAGCTCATGTCTGATTTGACAGATAATTAGTTTTATCCTTCCGCTGAACGAATATGGTTGTGTATACGCTTCGATAAGTGGGGCTGCGATCGACTTACAGAAGATGCCGATTTTGCAAAAAAAAAAAAATCATCTTTTCAAATGAAGCTCATACTGATCTTGGCGGGTATGTAAACAAGCAAAATTGTCGCATTTGGGGCACAGAAAACCCGCACGCATATATTGAAAGGCCGATACACCCAAGACGAGTCACTGTATGGTGAGGATTTTGGTCCAGGGGAATAATTGGGCCATTTTTCTTCGAAAATGAGCAAGGAGTGGCCGTTACAGTCAATGGCGATCGTTATCGGGCCATGTTGAACTAATTTTTGTTCACAAAAATTGAAGAGGAAGATATTAGCAACATTTGGTTTCAACAGGACGGCGCTCTGTTTTTGAAGATCGCATTATCAGCCGTAGAGCTGATGTCGTTTGGCCACCTCGGAGTTTCGATTTGACACCGTTGGACTCTTATTTGTGGGGTGCCGTCAAAGATGAGTGTTACGCCAACAAGCCAGATACAATTGACGCTTTAAAGGACAATATTCGTGAAGCCATTGGTGAAATACAACTGCACACAATCGATAATGTGCTTAAAAATTGGACTGATCGTGTAGGCTACTGCATGGCCAGCCGAGTCAGCTATTTGAATGAAATTATTTTCCATTATTAATAGGAACGATTGTACTTTCAAATAAAAAAAGAAATTCGAGAAAATATTCAGTAGTTTTTTTTTATAGCATTATCAAAAAAAAAAAAAAAATTATTTGCCGGACCCTTTATTAAAAACAATGTTTTCTGTTGTCAAGGTTTACATTAAGTTGAAAATTACTCCAAAGGAAGAGTGGGCGTAGCAAGTCCAATAAAAAATAATATTTATTATCGTACATCTCAATAAACATATCAACGAGAGACTTCAATGGCCGTCTTAGCATTTTCTTTATAAAGACAACTAGATGGCACAACACGGATAGAATCGGGAAAACAGGGGATTTATAATATACATACATACATATACATATATTGATTCTCGGGCAACGCCGGATCGGTTAAGCTGGTTTTTAAATTAAATTAAAACGCGTCAAATTTTTAAATATGTAAATTGAATTGTATATATTGTCCAATATTCTATTCACATTTGAATTAAGTTCTTATTTTTGTTTAACACAACAATTGATAACAATATCGTGTCACAGTTCGTTTTTATTATTATTTATTATTTAAAATAATTTTAGTAACGTACAGCGTAATTAAGCAAATTTGTATGTTTTACCTTTAATATGTACATAGTCTTTAATATTCACCTAATTTGGCGTGTATTTCAAAACATATAGAGATAAGAACATCTTTATTAGTTTTTCTGTAGTCTAGTGCTTATTGTTATTATATGTACTATATAATGTACATATGTTTTATTAAAAAATATATTAAATAACATTAAATGTAAGATATAATAAGTTACTAAATGTATTATGGCAATTAAGGTACACTTCATTTTGCTAGTATGTATAAATCTTTAGTGATAAATAATGGACAACGACTTGTTTTTAGAAATAGCACATATTTTGTCAGTCAGCTACAGATTTCTGTAATTATTATAATGAGAAAAAAAGAAAGAGCCATCTGTTACTATGTAATAAAAGTACAAACTTGTTTTAATTGTATCAGTAAATAAGTTATAAGAAAAGCTACACTGCAACACACACATATGGTACGAAATGTTTTCCAGCTATTTTCTATTTAATTTTTTTTTTGTTAGGTCAAAGCCTTGCCCGTTTAAATTGTATATGCTAAAACTTTGAAACATTTGGACTTTCAGATTAAGGTATCCAAAAGTCAGTTTGTAAATTTTGTCAAGACAATAAAAAGATAATAAAGATGAAAAATGTTATTATTTTTGTATTTAATTTATTATGATCTTCGGAGGTCTATGTTTGTAATTTCCAAATAATTCAAAACATTTCTGAACATTTGAATTCATTTTTAAATTGGAAGGTAATATGTATATGAAATACCAAAACTATATATTAAATTAAAATTTAAACTAAAAACTGCACCCTTAACATTAATTAATTTCTTCAAGTTCAAAGTTTTTCTTTCTAATTAAAACCCAAATAAAAAACAAATTTCGTATACTTACAGCATAATTGAGACCCGTTAAATCGGCATCACCATTAGTGATCCATTCATAAAATTCCATGGCATTATCAGTGGGATCCCCTTCACCATAGGTGGCTAAACAAAACACAGCCAATGAATTGGGTATATCTTTTAATTGAAGTAATTCTTCCTACAAATAGCAAAACAATATTAGGAATTTTCTATGCAAAATAGAGTATTTTTCTATCACACTTACCATATCACATTCTTCGGGATCGGCTACCATGCCTTTCATGCGATAGCGTATACCCTCTTTAGCCAAACGACCAGCAAATTCTTCAGCTGTGCCCGTTTGAGAACCGTAAAATACGACTAGACTACGACCAGAGGCTTTTAGTTTTTTAATAAAGGAATTATCTGCACTTGATGTAGTGCTCACTGTGGTAGGCCTATAAACATAGAAAAAAAAAATTTTTTTTTTTTTGGTATACAATATGTATAAAATATATTTCAGAATTACTTACTGTATAGAATAGGAACGTATAGGTTCTTCTTCCTTCTTACGACTACGCATGAAATACCAAGCAGCACCAACTATCAGCACTACAAGTAATGCTATATCGAGTGTGCCCAAAAAGGGTTCTTCGCCGGTAGCAACAGCTTCTTCTACTTTCTCACTGGCCATTTTATTTCTTTTTTGTTTCTATTTAACTTGTATATGTGAGAAAATGTTTCAAAAGGGATTTGAACTGTAAGATAAAAAGAAAGACTTTTTACATAAAAAAATGAAAACTACAATATGGAATTGAATTTGAAAGAAAAAACAGAGAGAATAAAAATTGCGTTCATTGTGATTGTTGCCACCACCACCACTACGAGTACTTTAATGTAAATTTTGCAAAAAATGTAAATTTCTTTGAATTTTGAATTCTGAATATAAAATTTGTCTTTCTTTTTAAACTATTGACAGTATGTGTACGCACATACACGTACATGCATATGTATACATATCAATGTAAAAATAAAACTGATTGATAAACGTATAACTGCGTCAAGTTTATATTATTTGGACTTGTCGTTCTTAGTGGGGTCGAACTAACAAATGAACGGTCTATACTGGCTAGCTAGTAAACTAGCATACGCATTAATAATAAATGCCACGTAAGCATTTTTTATATTCAAAAGTCCTAATTTTCGTAAAACAATTTTTAAATACTGACACATTTTGCAAATTATCAACTGTTTTTTAATATTATGCTATTTTAGAAAAAAAAATATATATATTTTAACCATACTGTATGATACGAAAGCTTTTTTCAAATTGAATTTACACTTGTTGTACAAGGAAGTGACGTCATTTTAATAAAATTTTCAAAAGTAGATGGATGGGTCGAGATTTATGTTTGAACTTTTTAATTTCAAACAATGTTGCAGCAAGTTTTTAATATACAACGGTTCATCAGGATAGAACCACATCGTTTTTAAATAAAAAACGATCATAAATTGCGAATACAAACAATGAATGAATATTTTTTTTTTTTTTCAAACAAATAACAGATACCTTCAACGATAATTTTAATCCAAAAATCAAACCGAAGTTCATTATATTTCTTTTTCTTTTATGTTTGCAGTCAAGCACACAATTTGTACTTTTTTTTGGTTTAACAGGATAGAATCACTTGTAGTGTTCATTAGGATCCTTCGTCCGTTGCTATAAACTTTAGTAAAACTAGTTACTGACTACAGTTTACTAAATTAAAACGGGTATAAAAAGGACATTAAGTCCTTCGGAAATGGTAAACATTATTGTTTACCATCCTGAAGGATATTTTTATGAGAAAATCGGTAAATGGTATAAAGCCATAATTTGGTAATGAATTTTTTTGAGACAAATAGCATAAAGTTTTATAACTACTAACTAAAATCTAAGTAATGACTTCTACATAATCCGTATTCATAAACATAAATAAAAATGTTTTAAATCAACTCTTCTGTTTAAGGGATTTATTATATAAAAGATTAGTTGGATGTTGCCTACTGTAAGGCTGTAATATTACCGATATGAAGATAATAGCTTCTAAGACATAATCAGAGATATTTTCAGTTGCTTAGGGCGCTTCTACCCTAAAGTTCATAAAATTTAAAATTAATTTTAATTAAAATTAATTACATATTTTATTTTAAATCTATCATACAAAATTTTCTTAAAATAGATTTATTTTTTATGAATACGGTGGCTACAGTTTTGTTACGTAATAATGATTTTATTAAAAATAATCGGACTACTGTTTTAGGTTGTTAATCCGACATAAAAGTTACTATATCCACTCGATAAATGCAAGACAAATTTGTTTATTACAAGACTTTACACATTTCCTAAATTTGTTCATAGAATTGAATATCGTATATATGAGGTCAGGTCATAACTGTTTAAGAAATATTTTTTAATATCTTTATCTGTTTATTTGCCTCTATATGCAATTATTCTTCAGCAAATCAGTTTTTCTCAGATGATTTGTATGTAACCATTTATCATTGTCACGATGTTTTGTAGAATTCCATCATAATTAGCCAGTCGTATGTTTAAGCTCAGAGCGGACCAATCTTGGAGCGTCGGACAGACTGTGACTGCTCTGAAAGAAGGCAGTGGCTACAGTACTAGGACACCTTCTAAGAAAGAGTGGGCTGCGTTATCATTAATTTCTTTATAAATAATTTTCATATTTGTTTGTAGAATTAAGTAAACATTATATTATTTTAAATTTAATTAATTTAATTTTAAATTAATAATATAATAAAGTTAACAAAATACAGCCTATCTTATAAATATTAATATTATCACAGATTTTAATATTTTACCAGTTCTCTGACTCACATAAAAAGCGGTTAGTCAATAAATTCAAGTTGATAAGCGATAGTATAAGTATTTATTTATTTATTTATTTTTCTCCGTCACTCCTCTAGGGAGCATATTGGCTTTCCACAAAGCATCTATTGCTTTGTTTCAGTTTCTTTAATCAATTTGATATTTCAAGCTAAGTAGATGATTGATCCGCTGTAGCTTCCTCTATATGATTTTTTTTTGTGTAGTGGAAAAGATCCTTACTAATTGGTGGTGATCTTTACTTTAGCATTGTAATTTTTTCCCAGTAGGTGGCGTGTTTTTCCTGATCATTCGTCTGATGTTTGTCATCATCGCCAGAGGTATGCGAGAAGGGTCAGTGGGGCTTTCTTTTTTTTGTTTTTTAAATGGAGTTGTCTGGCGGGAAAAAGTTGAAGCCTGTTTTTTATTATTAAACATTCGAAACCACAATTAAATTTTTTCTTCGTCATGTCCTCTGCTGGGGCTTGAACCTGGGTCGTTTGTGTTGTTATGCGTGCGCTCTAAGTATTCCTATAAGTATTTATAGGATTTGAAATTAAATTTTCGCACAGTATTATTTTTTTAGTTCAAAAATTCTTGCTTTATTATTTTAAATACATACAGTAGCGAGCAAAAGTGAGTAATACATGTTTAGAAATTGAACAAAAACTTCCTGTAAAAATAAAAATACGCAATAAAATAAAACAAAACATTGGTAAGTTCTTTCCAAGAAACATTAACAAAAGGTTTCTTATTCAAATACAAGAATGATAGAAAGTCAATTAAATAATTGCAGGAACTTTTCAGTTCAACTTCTAAACATGTGCTCACTTTTGCTCGCTACTGTATGTACATAAATAAAGAATTCTAAGCATGACTGAAAAATTACAAATATAAATAAACCGTTTAAAGTCCATAATACATAATAAACAAACAAAAAAAATTATATTGGAGGTTAACTAATAAAATAGGAAATGCACAAGTATCAAGTAAATTTAATGAAAAAAAAAAGAATTTTACCCTAATTATCTCTTATAGAATATAATAATCACTTAAATATTATTTAATAGTTACTCATACGTAATTATTAATATATATATATATATATATATATATATATATATATATATATATATATATTATTTTTATATTTATATATTTTTTATATTTATATTTATATTAATAATTACGTATGAGTAACTATTAAATAATATTTAAGTGATTATTATATTCTATAAGAGATAATTAGGGTAAAATTCTTTTTTTTTCATTAAATTGATATATTCATATTGATATATTCATATTGATATATTCATATATTCAATTGATATTTTCATTAATTGATACATATATATATATATATATATATATATATATATATATATATATATATATATATATATATATATATATATATATATATATATATATATATATATATACAATATTACAAAAATAAAAGTCCATGCCTTTATTTCATCATTAGTTTTTATCTTTTTATTTGCATAATAAACTGCAAATATTTAAGTGATGTCTTCAAGCGTCATAAAATAAAAAACAAAAGTCAACATTTTATCACCAAATATGAAATCACTATTTACAGTTAGAACAAGTTTTAGAAATACAGATTTTTGTTTCATACCAAAAAGTAAGTAATTCATTCAACTTAACCCTCTAACGGTCACAAGCTTAAATTTGATCCGAGAAACTGGGGCTTTTTTTTGAGTAATAATCTGTGTAAGAATAATTTATTTTATGCTTTTTTGTCTAGAATTGTGTTATTTGATAAATTAGATAAGAAAAACAAAAGGCAGCTTCAAAAACAATCAAAATAAAAAAGATAAGACAAATTTCATAGTAAATTTGAAAAAAAGCAAAAAAAAAAAACTACCTGATCTATTAAAAACACCATGATGTGGTAAAATAAAGAAGATTTTGGCAAATGTTAATCGTTAATTAAATAAGGAATAAGCGATGTAATCCATAAGTGAAATTTTACAACATAAATTTTTTGTAGCCTTATCAGCACGAATGTTATTAACTACGAGTACTTAACTTGGATGTTCAAATTCACTAACGCTCCTATGATCAGATATTTCTTTATCAGAATTCATCGCATCCAAGGAGTCAATCATTTGTCCATCTGAAAAATTGGCCAAAATATTCCTTCTATTGCATAAAACTACGTCTTTTCCCTCTATTTTTTTTTTTAATTGTATTTGTTTAATGAAAACACAATCATATTTTATTATAAAAAATTAAATAATAATACCTATGACTTTGTAAAATATGATATAATTCATAGGAAATATAATATATTCTTTATAAGAATTAATTTCGTTACAATGTTTAATCGTATTCAATGTCAATAAAAGTTCTTTTTTACAAGTTATTGACTTAAACACGTGTAAGAAATGATTTTTTTCTATTAATGCATATATTTATCGTATTAAAATATTCAAATTTTTGGTTAAAACATGTCTGATTGCCTTTTAAAAATATTTTTTATATTGTTTTTATAGACATAATGCAACATTTATTGCATTTATTTTCTAGATTATGTATAAGCGTGCAACTTTGTTCTTATTACACTTATTTCAAATTTAAGTAACTACAATAGCAACTATCGATAACAGGGGTTTTGAAAAAAACAAAAAAGAAAATGTTATTTGTATTTATTATTTATATTTCTAAAAAGCTAAATTTATTAACAGAAATTTTTCAAAGGACTTCAACAAACTCGCAATTTACATGAATGCTTCTCTTTAACAAACACCCTATTCAATTTTGAACCAACTTTGAAAATTTACTAGCGCCTTCGAATTCACCGTCCCCGAATTAACTTTACCAGAAGAGTGCCCAGCTTATTAAAAAAATTGTTAAATTCGAGCACAGTGTAATTAACTCGAGAATTAATATGAATTTTAGGTTATGTTTGGTGGCGGACCCTCCTTGATAGACAAAGTCTCATCTAGTCTAGACGAGTTTGGGCCCATTGTGATACCACAAGCATGGGAGCTAACCCGGCGACCAAACAGTCTCAAAATAAATCTCGCTGTTGCTGTATCCTTTATTTTGAAGAATTCAGTCAAAGATGATAACAAACAAGAGGCCATGATCCTCTGTCGTCTAATGGCAAGGGCTGGTCACATTAGATGAGACAGTCTGCTCTTTCTCCTTAGACTCACAACTCTTGCAAAATTTTGCGAGGGAATGCCAATTCTATTCCAATGCCTTCCAATGAGACAATGGTTCGTGATAACCATAATAGCGGGACGGTCCAGTATAGTGTTACCGGACACTCAAGAAGCATAGCACAACCCCATGACTTCCGCCTGAAGTATTCTACATATGTACATATATACCATAGCCAACCCTGCCCAGCGTTCTGAAACCATCAAGGGCATTGCCAGGAACCTCTAGTGTGTTAGACCAGAAGTCTCTAGTTGGAAATTCGAAGTCAAATATCTTGTCGGAAAAATTATGGAGTACCATATAGTCGACTCGAATGCGTGTTTGGTCACCAAAATTAAATTTAGTTTTAAGCAATCATGTTTGAAAATTTGACACAGTAATTTGTTTCATAAAGTACCTTTGTATCTGCATTTGTGATCAAATTTGCATAGAAATGAATTAACTACCTACCATACAACGCTGCCTCAATGAAAATTTGCCATAATTTATTTTGTTTAACAACAGGAAAAATTTTAACCAACTTGAATTTGGTTAAGATCGGAACAAATTTGTACCTATATAGCTTCCAAACACACCATGTTTAAAAACGTTGATTTCTATGCTCAGTAGGGCATGTGTCTTATCAATCCAGTCGTACAACCTAAACCAAAAATTCTGTCTACGCACTTGTGATAGTGAGGGTGGTATGATTAGATCGAAACTTAGCGCAAATACATTTATAATGTGCATACATATATAATTTTTAATTAATCTTTCTGAAGTTTAGCCAGAATCGGTCTATAGAGCTTTATAATAGCTTTTACTGTTGTTTCCGTAGTCGCTGTCATGTTTCAACATTATTATTGTCCATATCGCATCAAGGTTCTTGATTTGGAAACTGTAATAAAATTTGAAAATACTATATCTACAGTTTCGAAATATTTGAAGTCTTTCTTGTTTAGATAAATTGGATTGAAAGCGCGATATAAACAAAGCAAAATGCAGACCGATATTAACTCATTATCATAATTAAAAATAATATTGTTTTTTATTATTACTACTTAGAGATGGCCTATCGAATTTACTTATTATATAATATTTTTACTAGATAAGATAATATAAGAAATAGAATCAGCGTTACAAAATGCTTAACTATTTTCAATGCATTTGTAATTGCTTTAACTAAACTTAATGAAAACTACACAGCAAAAGCAAAAAGATAACATTTTTTTCCTTTGCTTCAGTTTTTAGCTTCAAATTAAATAACTGTGCTGCTAAATGCTTGCTGAAGACTTTAAAAAATAATAAGCACAACTTGCTTAGACAGCAAAGCAACTATTTTATCAAAAATTACTTTTGCTGTAAGCAATAAGTTATTCTTTACTTTACTTTTACTTAACTGTTTACTATAATGTGGGCGTATTTTGCGACTCTGTCAGACAGAATTGAAATAAGTGAAAAACAATTTAAAAAATTTTTCCTCCATAAAACGACAAACGATAATGAAATTCAAGCAACAGCAACGTAGTTAATGAATAAGTTAGTAAACAATTAAGCAAAAGCAAACATAAAGTACACAACAACTTATTGCTTACAGCAAGAGCAATTCTTGATAATGTGGTTGCTTTGCTGACTACCTAAGCAGAGAAATACACATAGTAATATTAAACAAGTTATTTACATTAACTATAAGTACTTTTTTTTTTTTTGTTACCTACCAATTTCAAAAGCAAAAAAAAAATATTTACAAATTTGTGATAAGGGCGGTCAACTTTCATGCCAATACAATTTTGCAAAAATATTTTTATTGTAATAATTGCATTTATTTACAAAGAATATCTATTGCGTTTGTTTAATTAATTAATAGTTTCCGTATAACGTTGGCATGTGAAATAAATTGCATATCAAAAATATTTTTTTTTTTCTTTTCAACAAAACGATTGCACAATTTTTGTATTTGTGTGCAATTTTTTAATAATTATATTGCCATTAAAAGGAAAATATTAAGACATTTATGCAATATAAATGCAAAACATATAATTTAGTACATACATATTTCATTTATTTACAATATTATTGCCACACTGACAGTTACTTTTTGATAGCCTGCAAATGGAATTATTTGAAGGGCGTTGCTAAAATACTCTCAAGCGCAATAGGAGATTTGAAAGTAAAATACCTACATATTTGGTAAATAATTGATTGCTTAAAATAGGATTAGCCAAGTGGTTTTACGAAACTTATACAAATGTATTTGTTATAGTTAGAAATGGTATTTGTTTTTAAAGTAGAAAGTATATCATTGGTCTCATGTAGAATGACCATAACTCAATTCATTTCAAATTTACAGTAAAAGGTGTAACGAGGTGTATTCCTACGAAATATGTTGGGATCATTAAAAACCGAACTTCGAAAAAATGCGAGTAAGCGCCTTTCTAAATGGGACCATTGATATGTACTTTAAATTAAAAATTTAATCTAAAAATCAAACAAAAATTTTAGTTAAAGCATATGTATACATACTATACATATAATTTTTTTTTTTAATATGATCACTATATTGGTTGGTAATGTGTCTTAAAATAGATACTTCTGGACTTTGAGAGTTGAGAGCAACCATATTGTTAAAGCTACATTTTTCGAATTGGGTGTCATTTATTCGGTTTGATTTGTCAAATCACCATTAATGAATATAGAGTTAAACAACACGTAGGCGCTGGAGCAGTTATAAACTGATCATAATTTCCATTACAAAATAATCTTGAGCGATTAGGCCAATTTCTGTATGAGTGCGTAACTTAACTCACAAAAATATAAAACTTGGGAAAATTACCAATCCATATGCGATACAAGAGCAATCTTACGTATCCCGAAAAAGTCACTGTGAGATCGATGATTATCAACATCTTTTAGTCTGAATTGTATGATATGGCCACCAACTACACATGATTTCAAAATAACTGCGCTACATGGCACACAACTCATGCCACATTGGACATTCTGCACAGGCAATGAGAACTTACCACCGATATCGTGCGATTTGACCCTATTAGACCTTTTCTTTTATGGTATTCTTAAGTCGCAGGTCTATGAGAATAAGCCTCAAACCACAGCGGTCTTGAAAGCCAACATAACCCATGCCATCGGTCAAATTCAGGCTGACATATGAGCCAGAGTCACGAAAAATTAGATATTTCGGATGCGCGACCGACATTTACACAAAATTGAGAAAAGCGATTCCTAGCTTAATTAAGTTTTTTATATCACATCGGCAACATTAGCAATTTTTTGTTAAAAACAGCGATGCACTTTCGATGCCCAAAATTTAAAAGAATCACCAAGGGAAAAATGCAGTAAAAACTGCATTTCCGAAAAGTAGGTTGTACAATGAGTACATTTATGAGAAAGTATATTCATATTTTGAACAAAATTTATATAAAAACTGCATCCTTTATGTTTTGTTAAGAAATATAATAATAGGGGTGCTCTGGCAGGCTAATTGGTGGTGGTGTGCTAGTCTGTCGCTTAACACCGAATTAGTGTAGTGATAAATGACCTGTTTGTAAATACATCACTGCACTGCTTTATGACATATAGCGCTTTAAAACAACTTAACTTTAAATTTATATGAGTTTAATAGTGCATCATTTAATTTTCTGTGGTAAAAGTTTGCTCAAAGTACTATCATGCAAAATCTATAAGAAATAATTCATAACTAGGATATAATGGCAGAATCGAACACTACTTTTTAATTTTTTTATTTACAACACTGCTAATGTAAATTTCATTAATGTCAATATACTCTTATTAGATTTAGATAATTTCCTCTATACATAAAATTGAACCGTAATGTGAAAAAAGGATACGGTGTACATAGTGATGCATATTTAAAATGAAGTAGAAATCTGTCTAATTTGTTTTTGTTTTTTTGGAAAAACAACATTTTTAAAAGATAATGCATACAATTACAAAAAATATTACTTAATAATATTATGAATAGGAGGAGGAAAAGGTAGAGGAAAGTTTAGCCAACCAATATAATCTTTTAAACAATCTTTGTTTTTTATTTGTATAGTAGACAACGGACTGCGTGTAAGCATGAGTTGACTAAATTACTATGTATAAAAAATAACAAAATACAAAATATTTAATTTAATCTGCAAAGAAAGAAAAAACGTAAAGAAATGAACGAAATAATGAGAAGCAACAAGTTGTTGCTGTTGATTAGGAAAAGATTTTCCTTGAGTAAAATAAAATAATAAGGTAATTTATTATTATATAGCAACAGTTTTACACGGCATTTACGCTTTATTTATGTATTAAGTATTTTGATGAATATTATATAATATTTAAGGCTTTAAAAAAAATTAAAGATAAATTGGTGTTGGAACATTTTTCAATTTCAATTCTTAATTGATTTGAATAACATTATCTCAGTTTATCATAAGAGAGAGAGAGAGAGAGAGGGGGAGAGGGATATTTTAAAAGAAAACAAAATTAAGAGAGCTAAACATAAACGCAATTGCAATTACTATTGAAAGTGTTGACTATATTTTATTTCTAAAAAACGCGGTTTTTGTACCCTGCCATAGTTGGTGTAAGTATATCTGATAAATTCTACTCAGTAACACATCTATCAAAGTTTAGATTGAGATAATTTGCTAAATTATTTTTTTACACTAATACACATACATACATATTTCTTTCGAAATCCAAAGTAGAACAAGAGGGAACTTCTCTCAATCAGTGAGCTTTTTATCAATTTATCAAATTTTTGTTTAGTCTCGTTAAGAGGGAAGTACAGTGTGCAAAATCTCTTTTCGTACATATTTTCAAATTACATTTTGTAAAAGCATTATTTTGTAAAAAAGTAAACATTTAAACACTCATTTTATTACTTAAAACACTTTAATCAGATATTTTTTCCAAAAGTAACGAAATTCAAGTATGTATGTAAATAAATATTTAAGGTTGCATGAATACGGATTTTCCATACTGTATTTCGAATAACAGTTACGATTTGTATTTTTACTTAAAAATACAAAATGGCTACAACATATCACCTGAAATGCAAAAGGGCCTAACAACAACAAAAAAAAAAATCAAAATTTAGTTTTCAATTGATAATTAAAGGGCACAAATTTTTAATCTCAAAATACAATAAATGAAGAAAATATTTCATTTTATGATATTATAAATAAATCAACTATTTTGTTGAAGAATGTGAAAGGCAAATGATAGAATATGAATTGACACAATTAAAATTGATGCACTTAAAACAATTCTTCCCGAAAAATAATATAAAACTCCTAGATTTTTAGAACAAAATATAAGAAATTAAAATGAAAGATTGTGGTCTATTATTAAAAATCTTGACTTAATTTAATTAAAAACTTAAAAATTCCTGAAAATCGTTGAGAGCAATATTGTGCACAGATTATCTAAAACTTAATGTTGTACATGAATTAAACCGTTTAATTGTAATATGTATTTTTAATTTTTTTTTTTTCTTATAATCAAGTTCTTACTTTCAAAGCCTTGAGATCAGAATTAAAATTGTTTTGTAAGTGAATCGAAAATTTGTTTCTATAATGTTTAAATAAGAGAATATGCAACAACACTAGCACTGAACAGGTGTTTGACCATAGCTGGTTTTGATCTTAAGACTGAGGAATTAAACACTTAATTATAAATTGTGCACATCAACGAGGATTTAGTTATCTGGCAGCTATGGTGGTGATGTCACTATCAATGTAAAAAAAAATCATAAATATTTTTTAAGAAAATACACCTAGTCCTGTTTTTACACGGTGGAAACATTCTAGAGGATACGTTGATTGGCACCAATTTGTAAACAATACAAATTTTAAAGATACAAAATTGATTGTTTTTAAGTGTCGTGACAGACAAATTATTTCATTAAATATTTTGTATGACTTAAAATGGTTACGTACTTTTAACTCAAAGCATTTTTTATTGTTTTTGGACAATTGAAATATTTATTTTTTATTGTTTTAAACACGAGCTATCACTTGCTAATAATTTTTAAATATTATGTTGTCTTTTTTAAACTTGATTTAAAAAACGAAAAAAAAAAAACAATAACAAGAACATACTACAGACAACGACAACAACAACCACAACAAAAAGCGAACTTTAAACTTGTTAAGGCTTAACCTTGACCGTCGCACAATATACATATGTATACACAAAAGTATAAAAGAGAATGAAGCAATAACAATAGATCGGACAGTGTTAGCAAAAAAAACGGATTTTAACCGAAAACAGCGTTTTTAATATTAGCATTTTTGATCATGAATATTAAATATGAAATTTATTTAAGATGTAAATTCATTTTACACCTTTCGTTTCTCACTCTAAGAGAGAATAAACATGAAGCGGTTTATGAAGTGATTATCTATTAAAATTTGTAGGGTCTTATTGTACACATACGAGTACGAAACAGGTAGACTAGAGATTGAATAGTTGGTACGCTATTTCACATCTTTTTACGAATGTATTTCAAAGAATTGTAATTTCATCATTATCCCATTTTTTCTGTTCCTTTTACGATACATTTTAAGTTGTGACTGTTTATGTTGTTGACTGTTATGCTGTTTATTTAGTATGCAATATAGAGCATGTACAAATCAATTTTTATTTACGTTTTTGGTTAATTTTTTATATAAAAAAATAAAAAATGAGCACAATTGGATTGAAAAAGTACACTTTTTCATGAATGTTTGTACATTATCAGAAAAAACATGTATAATAGGTAAACCAGATTTTCTGACAAATACCTTGCAATCGTGTAAACTTAAAATATACATTGTGGTGGCAATATTCCATTTTCAGGTCATTGCCAGCAAACAACCAGGTCTGACAATATTATTGGATCTGACAATCGTCTGTACAGAGCTGTACAATCTTAACAAAATTAAGTAACAAATTTGACATTCACATAAATAGCAAGGTAAATTTTTACTCGTCTGAAATTTAAAAAAACACTTAATACGGTACTATAAACGTCAAGTTGACAACACTGCAGATCAAGTATTGTGTTACTAACACATGTACACGCATATGCTTAGATATAACAAAAATTTTTAATTCTCTCTTAAAAATCGGTGACTGACTACAACAAAAACAGTAAAGAGAAAATTGCACCAATCTTACACAAATGTACTTTTTTTAGTAATGGCCTCAATATTAAAAAAAACTGATGAAAAACACATAAGTTAATTTTTAATTATTCAAATAATTTTCTTTAATGAAAGACCTCTTTTAAAAATTTTAACTCACCTTTCTTTGTAAAAATAATTTATCTAAAAATTTTGACTAAAACTTAAAACAATGTATAATTTTGTGTAAAAATCAATATTTATTGTTATAATCCTTTTCCTTTATAAAATTATTTTGATTATCATTAAAGGCTCAATAATTTCAAGGTATGGGCGCTTTCTTAAAACAATTAAAATAAATTCGTTAACCGTTTTGCAATTTTCGTTGAATATATTTATTTTTTACTATTTCTTTTGTATTAATTTAGACTTTTGCGATTCTTTAATACGATAACAATTGAAAATTTAACAGACGATCGGATCCGATACGAATTCACTACTGCTTAGAAAATAAAATCACACAAATCACTTTTACTTAAAGTGAAGTTTACAAGTAGCGTGTTTTTCATACACCAAAAAAATACATACAACGCACGAACCTATTCGACTTTTTGTACACAAAATTCACACCTTTTCTCCAGTTTGCACGTCGTTCCAACTTGGAACTCAAAAAATGACTGAATTCCTAATATATAGCCACAATCAATTGATAGCAAAAGTGAACCGTAAAAGCAGACTGTGAACAGCAACAGAAAGCAACAAACACACGACACACACACTATATGATATACCATATTTTTTTTAGCAAGTGATTAAAACACACACAGCAAAGTGGAAATACAAAAAAATATATTAAAATATACACATGTATATAAAAGCAACAATTACAACAACAAACAAGAGTATCGTCAGCTAGTTAGGCACAAACAGTCAACATATACTTGCTTAAAGTACACAGCGTTGCCTATTTAGTGATTTTTATCGTTAAAATCATCAATGTTTTTACCAAAAGTATTTTTGTCATTCAGTTCGGCAATTCATTATAAGTAGTTCCAAGTCTAAGCATCATCTTATATAAAACTTAAGGTGCCCGTAATTGCTAAATGAGTAGAGCGAATATGAGGTCTGGTATAGTGTTTAAAATGCTTGCATAGAACGCAAACAGCATAGGTTCAGATCTCAGCAAGAAAAATAGTTAAAACCAGAAAATTTAGTTTAGCTAATACGGAACGAAATCACATGAAGTCATGGATGGTCGTATCAGGTCCGCAGTATCTCTTTTTCTCATAAGATGTGGATTCAGGTGTACCTCTAACTTCTTCAAACACGTCCTCGCATACTTTCCACGTTCAAGCCTTTATGAATATTTGAATTTCTTGTAAAACATGAAGCATTTGTATAGTCTCAAGATTTTGTTTTGACACCTTTGCATTCCTTCAATGTTTGAAGTAGAGTGCTTCACAACTATACTCGGCAGCACCAGATTGGTTTCATTATGTAGAAGAAGCTTACATTTACACAATTTCCCGTTGTACCTTTCATAACAGTTTCTGTATTCGTCATTAATTTATACTTCACCGACTTCAAAAAATCACGCAATTGATATCCAATCCTGACTCTAAAAATGATCACCCGAGTCAAAACATTCGGAATTCGTTTTTAAATCATATATATCTGTTAATTTTAGCGCTTATTAAATTTAAATATTGACAGCGCTGTAAAACGTACATAAATTTCTACTCACACACTCAAAGATAAACTTATGTGTTATAACCAGTGTTACCATAACTTCGAATTTTTTGTAATAAAATTTTAATTAAAAAGTAACCAAAAATAACCACAATTTTAGTCCCAGTTTTAATTTAATTTTATGTATGGAATTTATAGCAGTATTGGCTGAATATAGACCGAGAAAAAAGCTTGGTACAAGTCCTATTTATTCTGAGCTTTAACTATGTGTTAACATACTTTGCACTGTAGAAAATGTCATTCTTTCATATGTCTATGCCTATAAACCTCTAAAAGGAAAAGGTTTGCACATTCAGTTAAGCGTCTTTCTATTCTTTTTATTGATAATGACACAAGTTAGCTTATTATAAAGAAATATATTATTAATAATAAATATATTATACACAATCTCTTTGTTAAGACGATGAAAATAAATTGTTAAAATAATAAACCACTAACGAGTCAAAAAAAATAATGTTAAATTGTTATTCCTGCAAATTTGTATTCTACATATATCTTCAAAATGCAAGATTGACAAAATTATTTGTATTTTTAATAACTTAGTTGGCATTTTGGAAGGAAAATATCTGTTATTTAATTTCACTTAGCCACTTAACGAAATACTATAAACAATAAAGTTTTTTGTTTGAACTGTTCACCGAAACTCATCCTGAATATATTCGATCGATCTCAATGTGCGGCAGATGATTTATGCGTTTCAGAAGTGATGACTCTGATACGGAAAAGAAAAACCGCCTAGGTTAGCCAGAAATATTCAGAGATGATGAATTGAAAGCATTACCCTATGAAGCTTCTTTTCAGAATTAAAAAAGTGACTCAAACAAAACATTTTCAAGCAGCAGATTCTTCAAAAAGCAATAGCATTAAGTACCGCTCAAGTTAATGCTGAAAGATGTTGAAATACGAAATATTATGTCCGAAATGTTGCTGAAGTCATTAAAAATTTTGTTGTAGTTTCAATCATAACTGGCGATGAAAACTAGAGCTATTACGGCAAATCAAAGTGCAAGTTTTGGCCAAAACTTGAAGCCGTTATGTTCCACTATGGCAAAGCTCACCCAGATGTTGCAAAATCAGTTAAAACTATTTAGAAAATTAGTCTTAGTCGCCTTATAGTGCAGACCTTTCCTGTCCGACTACCATTTGATTCGCTCTTGGCATCAAATTAGCAGTTTTTTGTTTGGCACGAAATGCTATGGGAAAAGTCATAGTATAGTGATAACAAGAGCCCAAATTTGGCCAAAAATCTCGTTTTTGAAGTTATACACTCAAAAAGAACCTGAGTAATAAAAGTTAAATTATATCATTATCTTTATTTTTTTACTTCGAGAAAAAGTACCCAAAATGGCAAAAAGACCACTGCCACACATCGAAGAAAAAACTACCAAATTGGTTAAAATAACGAAAACGGCAACACTGATTATAACAAAAACGAGAATACAAAAGCGGAATGAACGCACGAAGCAATTGCCGTAATAACAAAAATAATCGTTTAGTGATGTGTTTTCATTGTTGTTATTGTACACGTATTACTTTAGTATTTTTATTTTTTATGTCAAATCATTTGTTAAATAAGATTCATACTATAATGATAATAGTGATTTTTTTTAATTCTTTTATTCACTTAAACAATGATGTGAATTTTTCCAACTCATACTTACTAGGCTGTATTAAGAGTTGCCGTTGTGATACTAAAGTATCACTTTTGACCCTTTTTCATCCCAATGAAACTTTTTATGACTTTTTTTTAATGTATCCCTTTTTGAAAATGGGTAAAGGTCCAAAATTCCTCAAAAAAATTCTCAGTACACTTAGCTTTTATATATGTATGTTGTATATATACCTAAGATGCACGAGTTTTTTGAACATTTATGTATATAAAAATTGCATTCGATATTATTACTACAACTGACTTTTATGCAACTATCATATTCTATGCATACCTTTTTTTTTGACAATTGTGTAAAATTAACTAATGATCAACTGCGATTATGCCCTGATTTAAGTATGTGTTTCGGTTTAAGTTTTGACAGCGAGAAGCTTTTATATGTTTTTTTTGGTAGATTTACTATTTAATTTTGTAGTTTCGTGTGCCATACATATACATATATGTTCATATTTGCAACAAAATAAATGCGAATGGACAAGTAAGTATTACATTCCCAAGAAATAGAAGAAAGATTAGTTGAGCAGCAGGCTTATCAAGCAATGCGGAAAACCATAAGAAAACTGCGTCACATATATAATCGCGGGTATAAAATTTTATGTTGAAGAATTTTGGAATAAAGTTGTTTTGAGTGATGCAAGTAGGAGTATTATATTTAAGTGTGACGAAAACAAAAAGTTAAAAAAAACTAGAAGTTCCGACATCAAAACTTGACTTAACGGTTTAATTCTAGACAATTTATCACAGACAATTTTTGTTTTATTATTACTTTTGTTTTATTTTTCGCGTAGATTTACATTATATCGTTTTTGAAAGTCCAAATCTTATATTCTATCACTGATTAAAAATAAACTTACATACTTAAAATATAAATTTGTAAATCCATGCTCTCCTCTCTCATTTTGCTCAAATCGTGGCTGGAACATGGACTCCAAGTAATGAATTAATTAAAAAATATAGAAAAAGTATTTCTAAAAAGTGATAAACATTATCAAGAGTTTTTGTAAAAGTAACTTCTTTCTTTTTGATAATATGACTAATATTTGAATGTATATGTGAATTGTTTTTTAGTTTTAACTTTGATTTATAATTTAGGTATTTATGATTACTTTTATTTTAGTTTAATGTATTTAATTAACTTTTAAAATTCGTTTTTGTTTTTAATTGAAATACATTTTATTTATTTTACAACGAACTTGACCCATTTTACCCTTTTTTCTCAAATACCCTTTTCAATACACTTTTTCGTAATTTTCAACAGCAACACTGGCTGTCTTTCTCATCGTTGTTATGAATTTTTATTTTGCGTTTGTCTCTCTCGCTCTAGCTTTGTTTTTAAGAGATTTAAAGAGAAATTTTTTAATACTTTCTCTTGAATTGTTTTTAAACAAAATTTATTTCGATAAGTATTTATCCATGAGAGTTGTTGGTTGCTCTGTCTGGCAATGTTGAGTTCGGCCGACATTCTTTTTAATTTTTCGTTTTTTTTTTTTTTTTTGATTGGTTTCTGCTTCTATTCCTTGCAGATTGTGGTTAAACATGTTTTCATTTAATCGGCTTTGTGTATCTAAGTGTGTATCTATTTTTCATTTCTTTATTGTTTTCAATAACTGTCAATATTATACGTGATACGTCTGAAAAGTAATTGATTTTATGCAGATGATTTGATTATACTTACACATATATGAATTTTATTTTTTTATTAGTTATCGATTAAAAACAGCTGTTTTTACTTTTGTAATCACGTTAATGAAGATAGCTAAAGAGGAGGACAGCGTAGTCGACTTCATCGGCCAGTGTCCGTCTGCCGCTCGGCGGAGACTTCTCACAATGGGCTGTCCCTCTCTCAATGGCTTATCGGAGCTATCGATCCTTGACATCAAGTTATAGCCAGGATCATTTGGCTATCGGGCTGGTTACCGTTTGTATTTAGGGAATTGTACTTCTGTGCGGTGTCTGTGGTTTATTTACACCGGGATAGCGCGCCCTGTGGTTTCACAACGGGCCGTTATGTGTGCTCAAGTGTGTCTTAATTTAACTAGGCTGTCACTTTCTCCTACCCACCCACCTAGTGAAGATAGCGATAATTATACAAAAATAGTTATTGAGAGTTCAGAAAAAAGCAGTTTAAGAAATAACCATGGTGCGAATTCGAGCGACATTGCAACTATGATATTTTCATCGTCACAATATCAGTATCATGAATGATAAAATAAAGATTACGACTTGCGCATAGTGTCTCATTAGATGACAGCTTTTAGTTTGCAAGAATTGCCAAGTGTATTTTATGTGTACAAATTAGAACCCTGAAAATAAAATTATGAGAACATAACAGTGGGACAATTTATTATTTCACTCCTCAAATTATTTGGTAATAAAATTTGTTTGTAGGTATAAATTTATTTATTTATTGTGCATTTATTCAATAAAAATTATTAAATAATATTTGCAGAAATATTTAAAAGCAATTGAAGCAAATTCGATATAAAAAAAAAGTATTTTAGGTGTGGAATGTAGTTATGAATGACGTTACTGGGTCCTGAAATTTTTCAAAATATCGATAAGCAAAATGATGAAATTAACTATTATGATAAAAACACAATAAAGAAATAAATAAATTAATTAATTGTTACCAAATAATTTGTAAAGTAAAAACAATAAATTGTCCTACTGTTATTTGTATCTATAATAATAAATAAATTGAAAACTAAAAATTAATAACCAATAGGAAGAAATACACGTAGCATAACGTCACATTTCCGACATGCGCAGAAAGTTAAAATTTTCTTTCTTCTATCATTCTTGAGCAGTATCAAATCGAAATTTGCATGGAATTATCATAAATGATAAATTTTATTGATGAATCCTCATGACTATGACAGAAAAAAAGGAAGTTATGTATGACAACGTCATTCAATGCTACCATACTAAAGAAAGCTGAAATTTGGAGACATTGTCTGTTATGAATCGACTTCATACTGAATGCTGAACGATGCAGGATTTTGTCTTCTACTCCGTTAACGAATAAAGCACAATGATTTTTGATGACATAGTATTGTCTATTAGGTCCCATTAATAAACGGATATCTGCATGATGAAATCAACTTCTGTCATCTACGACAATTTGGACAATTACTTTACGTGTGATACTAAAGAAAATCCATCGTCAGTAATCGATGCTTTAACATTGTCAGGCTTGTTACGATGATTCACTATGACGTTCGCTACTGAGGCATAGCATCTAAAAAACGATTAACTTTTAATTTGAATCAAAGAAACGCTTTATGGTTCAAAGTATTGTTACGAAAATAAGGTTGGGCACCACAGCGTTTATTACATCACTGAAATAAATAAACAAAAGCTGCAAAAACAACTATACGTTCTGTTTACAAATAACCAAATCTACAACAACAACCATTAGCAGAGATAAAGTAAATAAAAATAACACGTCAACAACAATAATTAAGCAGCAAAGAAAACAAGTAACAGATAATGAACAAGCAACAACAAATACTAAGAGCGGAAAGAGGTAGATGTTCACATACGCATGGCTACAAAAGAATTTAAAAGAAAGAAATGGAATCTACCTGAAATATCAAGAGGTTCGAGAACTTTCGATGTGTTGTTTACTCAGCCATATAAAAAGCACATCGATGGGAACAGCAATCAGTTTATGTGTCGTAAACTCAGCGAGTGCAGTTTAAGCTCGTGAAGCTAGTAGTGAAGTAAGAACAAGTTTAGTTGGAGCTAACTCAGTAAAGAAAGTTAAGTGTGGATAACCTCTGGTTAAGAAGGATGTCATCGAACCTAAGTTATAGCTACGATCGGGTTGGAAGATCTTTAAGTAGAAAGATCTGTTGAGTAATTGTTGTTGTTTACAAGATTGTAAACAGACGGAGTAATTAAGAATAGAAAATTTTTATTGCCTGTAAAAAGGTTACAAACAGTGGTGCACAAAGCTGTGTTAAATAAAGGATTTTTAATTAAAACCAAACACAAAATTTATTTTATTTTAACTACAATCTACGAACTCATAAATACACTTTTTTAAAAAGAAAAAAACGTAACAGTATTATATAATCGTGTTTGAACGACAATATCGAACTTTCTTATTTATATTGTTTATACAAGTGGTTGTGCTTTATCTTAAATTAGCGTAAAACTTCTTGTATATCCTCTTGTTCATCATCACTGTCTGTGCCATCGTTATTTCTTGCCTGATGTAAGGGTTTCCAAATGGTATTAAAATCTAAATTACACTCTCTAGCAATTCTTTGTACCAACGATTTTTCCAATATACCAGTAGAACTCCAACCCGGTTCACGTATAGTCAACTCTTTTAAAGCTTTGGCAGCTTCATTATACTGCTTAGTGTAGGTGAGAGCTCTCACCATAAGTGCTATAATGTCCGATTGGCGTATGGGAGGTATTTCCGGTTTAACTAAAAAAAAAGAATATTTGGAAAAATAAATGAATATTCTTTACTTCACAGTAGGCTCACTAAAAACTTACTCAACATATTACGACAACCGGCTATTACTGTTTGATTGTCACCATTTACTAAAGCATTTTGTAAATCCAAAATATTTTTAACTTCGACCATAGTGCGTTGTAGGTTACTGAGCGCCTGTTGAGTATGACTACCCGATTTCTCGAGACATTTATGGGCTTCTTGCATGGCTTTTAGGGCCTTCTCATAATTGTGGAATTCATCAATTTCGATTTGAGCACAGATGGCATAAAAGTTTGCCAAAGAATCAAATGCCTGACCTTTCGAATAAAAGGTGACAATATGTTTGAGAATATTACTGTCCTCTTGCCAGTTAAGGGCTTGTAAATAGTTGGCTGCCATTATGTAGACCTCATGTTGTCGTGACATATTCGCAAAGAAAATAATTTTTTCCGTATTTCCCGATTTTAAAAGACTCTTCATACCTCTAACCTTATCACCGGCTTGGGTAAACTTTTTAGTAGCAGTGTGATAGTCTCCTTGCTGTTGCAATAACTCACCTAATTGAGTTAATATATAAACGCGTGATTCCTCATCTACTTCGCCCTTTGCGGGAGTTAACATTTCTGCCAAATCCTCTGTAATCGGCACGCCCTTGTCCATACAGATTTGTACGGATTTCTTAAGTTGTTTAGTTTTGGCCAACAAAAATGCTGCCTTCTGATGCTGTTCTACGCTCATGAAAAATTCTGCACAACGATGTATCAATTCTGGATCCGAATCGGGTGTAAGTTCTGAGGCTATAATTTCCAGTATATCAGGTTGTTCCGATTCAAAAGCCATATCTAAAGCTTTGTGTAACATGCCAGCTCTGTGGTATAATTCTACAGCTCTTTTGTAGGAACCACACTCCTCAAAGTAGGCAGCCGCTATAGCCTTCTCACGACTTCTCGAAGAACTAGCCACAGTCCAAAGCTCATCTTGAAAATCGTTTTCCTTACATATACGAATAGCATTGCTAAAAGTTTGCGCCCGAGTATAAAACATAATGGCATCTTGAAATTTGCCTACATTCTCATAGTGTCGAGCCAAGTGATAGCAGGCGGCACGATCACCCGACTGCCGGGCTATAGCATCTGCTTTGGATATTTTGCCCAAGTAACACAATATCTTAACCTGTGAATACCAATCTTCAGCTTTTTGATAAATGCTTAAGGCCGCATCCATATCACCCGAACTTTCTACATATTGGCCCCACCACTTTAACATTTTTGGGTCGTTGGTATTTTGCATGTAACGTTTCATACTATTGGGGTTTCCTAACAGCATTTGGGTTATATTTTGTACGGGATTTTGGGTTTTCTCAAAATATTGCAGAGCTCCTGTTATATCTCCTTTTTCTTTCAATTCGCAGGCCTTTTGAAAATATGTATTTTTTAGATTTATGCGATCATTGGTCTCTGCTATTTTAATGGCTTCATCCACTTCACCCATTGATCTTAAATGTTTATTAAGCAAATCAAATCGTTCCGCTTTATAAAACAGTTCTTGAGCCTTGTCATTCATACCTAATTCTGTGGCCAATACAGCAGTTTTTGCTATCGGCTCGAGATCTTCATCTTCAAGGGCTTGACGTACTGCTCTTACTGAACTGGCCTTTTCCAAATGACCCAAACACACTTTTGCTACATCCAAACGTTGGGTTTCAATGCACATTTTAGCTAAATTGGACCAGACGGCCTTTGATTGTATTGATCTAATGCTACGATAAGCCAGATCCATACTACCCTCTGCTACGTACATGCTGAAGTTGAGAACCATTCTTCGGATTGAGGCATCGGCATCCTTTAAATCCACAAAGTCCCTTAAAAGCATTTCACGTACCAAATTGATATCAATTATGATCTAAAAAGAAGTAACTATTAATTAGAGTTTCGTGGATCGTAAGTTGTTCACCTTACCACACTTGGTATACATATATTAAGCAGTTGTTCTCCAGATTCTAGATCTTTGACCTCTAGAATATTCAATATGCTCTTATCTGAATAAAACATGACCCAGACTTTGGTTTCTATATACTGGCTGAGAGTACCGCTAACTTTAAATTTATCGTTATTCGAGTTCTGTTGCTGTACAGTTTTGATTTCGATGGCCAAAAGTCGAGGTTCTTCTATATCCCACCAGAACGAAACTGGCATACAAGAACCCTTCTCTTCCTTTTCGATTTCTTTATTATTTTTCAAATCTTGTTGCATTAAAGTATTCTTTTCAAAATCCCAACAATATAGTTTGGGCAGAGGCGCAAAACTGCGATTGGCTATTACAAAAGCCAAATGACTGCCACTAGCATTACATTTAACCTGTATAATCTCACCGAAATCTTCAAAGAGATCATAAGCCGATTTCGGTGGAAATAAAATCTTGGGATCATGTCTAGAAACATCATAACTTTTAATGTAACCATGCATGGTAAAAATCGTAAAGTAACATCCGGTAATATCCATGCCTATTATTTTACCCTCAGTACTACTGGCTAGAATTTTATGTAAAATTACTCCACCTATAGAATAAATGCTAACATCCGCGGCTGTTAGACAAAATACATTTTGATTGTATAGACCCAGAGCTAAGCACTCTGCATTAAATGTTTGTAACAATTTGATATTAAGATTAGTTGTTGCTTTGTCATTCTTCATGGAACCACTAGTAGAGGATTCAATGCTATTTCCAAAATCGGACGAACGCTCAGCTTTTTCGATATTATAAGTGGAAATACTGCGTCCATTACTTAAAACCAAATTTGTTTCGCTCAAAGCCAATACCGTTACACTAAATTCTGCTTGAACTACACTATTACGGTGATCAGCATGTTCGAGAAAGATATTTCGAGCACTCTGTTGTATGGCCCATATATCACGAGTATGTTGAGCCAACAAGGGCTGTTCCTTTAGCACATAAACATTTGATACACAGTTTACTAAAATACATGGTTTCGAAAGTTCATTGAAGCCCCATAGACATTGTTTTATAGCTCCACGTACTGTTGAAATATTTGTTAATTTCCACATATCTTCGGGATTATTCGTAACATAGCCTGTGGTACGTTTCCAAGTATATAAATTTCCTAAATTTGTACCAGCACATAAAGCTTGATTATCTTGTATGTATGTTATACAGGTAAAATATTCATTTGTGTTGTGAGTACTTTTCGTAGGCCTTAAAAGAGTACCGCCATTGCCTGTTAAATGGTTAGAAAGGGAATTATTTTCAGTGCTATCATGGCTGAAAAATTGTGATGCAGTTGTTTGATGTTCTATTGTAGATTTTGTACTGGGCATATCCATTTTTAACAAATAGTTATCGCTTTTCTCAATATCCCAAATGCGTACGGTAAGATCACCTGGAAGTAAAAAATAATTTTTGTTCATAGAGTTAAAAAATTTTAAAAGACTTAAAATTTTAACCTGGAATATATTAAGCTATAACATATCTTTATATCAGGTCATGTAAAAAGTGGATGTGTATATCGGACAATACTTGTATCAAACCAACATGCGTATGAAAGATATCATTTCGAACAAAATTTTTGGTGAAAATAGTTTTTTTATTATTAGCTCAGATAAAAAGTTTTCCACCAATGACTTTAAAGTCTCTAATAACGGCAAAAAAGGTTATGTTTAGTAATCTTGGAATGAAATTATTCATTATGAATAATTATACTATAGCCTGGCGAAACGATAAATTCTGATATTTACTCCTAACAACTTAATCGTTTGAAGGGAGCAAACAAAAAAGAGGGACCAAATTTGGCGAACAGAAAACCAGTTGTGTTCCATTACCATAACGCTAGGCCACATATAGATACATATCTTTGATGACCCGTAAAAAGTTTACTGAAAAAGACACCGAAATTTAAGCCACCGATTTTGGATGGCATTACTCTGGTAGTTTCGAAAGAGCATAAGTACCTGAGCGTAACTTTGGACTCGAAGTTCTTGTAGAGGCGTAATGCTCAAAGTCGGATGAGTACATTTGGAGGAAAGTCTTTGGGAGGAAATTGAGTCTTAGACGCTATGTCCTGAATTGTATGTACACAGCGCTCATAAGACACAGTCTCGGTCTATGCTGATCGCGCAAAGACGGAAATATGGTCGATTCTCTATTCTGATGAACTTGACCCCAGGGTCTCCTTCAAACTGCCCGATGATTTGCAGGGTAATTTTTACGCCATAGGCAAGGCAGCAAGACGTATCGGGGAATTAAATATCTAGGTTCAGAGTCTATTAAAGTCTACGTGACAGTCCTGTGGCAATCAATCCTATCGGTTTCAGCGTAGTAAGATCGAAATGTTTTCTCAGCTGTGTCATGTCGAACTGATACGTGTTTCGAGTCATGCAAGTATCTGAGGAATGATATTGCTGACGAGTGCATTACTAGGATATCCTTCCTGGTTGTGGCTCTTAAGTAGGGCGACATATGTGCTTCTCTGATTGTGCTAATAGAACACAGTAGCATAAATATCAGTACTTGTAGGATATACGGAATGCTCTGCATTTCTCTTTTAAGTTTGTAAGGGGATCGATCGTGCTTCTTATTGGCATAATTACTGAGCACTGTATGATTGGGTGTATATCGAATGCTCCGGGTTACTTTAATTATCTGAACTGTCTCAGGGATGTGTTACTGCCAAATTTGATGAACTTTATAAGGGCAAATGTAAGTTTCTCATAAACTGAGTTTTATAGTTAAAGGTCATAGATAATAAAGACAAATATCGCTCATTTATTTCAAAAGATTGACAATTTAACTTGATTCTTCCACAGAGCCGTTTTAAGTTTTGATTATCTAAAATTATTAAGGTTTCATATAGAAATAGATATTTCGATTCTAAGCTCTCAAAAAAAACCTATGGTACTCTTTTCGTTTAATAGTTCTAATTTTTCTTTAAAATGCAATTTCGTAAAAATTCAAGTTTTGCCTAACCTTCTTTTCTTTGTCTTGGATCGTGAAAGATATGATTCTTTGAAACACAAATAAAACTATTAAAGACAGTTGTACTTGTTCTTTTATATTAAATTCATTGTAATCTGTATAAAGAATTATAAATAATTGCGATAATTTTCATTTGCTAATCATACGGGTATCAACTATTTCACAATTTTTATTGTTGTTACGTTATAAGAAAAATTATTGAGAAAATGGTTCAATTTGCGTAATACGTTTATGTTTACCTGTTATAATCGCCAAGGTAGTGCCTGTCCAGGTAATAGCGCCTTTTTTGCCTGTTAAAGTGACACTTAGCTTGACACGATCAAGTTCAGTTAAAATGCCAGTAGACTCTACTAAATATAAAATAATGGACATGTCATCCATTAAACAAACAACAGCATCTCTGTGAAAATACGAAAATTTAACAACAACAAAATATATGTTTTTCATCTGAACAAAACACCTACTTTTTGGGATGCCATAACATTTGCGATATGGGTATGGAATTATTGTTTAAGACTTCCGTACAATTTCCACCCTGATTAACGTAATACAAACGACCCACATGTGTGCTGACATAAAAACAATAGTTATCTTTTATATCAGCATGAGTGGCAGTGCGCACCGCCGTACGAGGTCTCCAGTTGGTTAAAGTATCCAAAGCATTTTCATCCCCTGCCACTGCTGCTTTAGCTAAATTTACCATTTCTTCTCGTAATTCACTACAAATTGTGCGGCGAAATGTTATAAGTGTTAGTACATCACGTAAATCGTGTGAAAACATGGTTAGAAATTGATATTGACCATCACAACGCCAGCCGGTCAGGAGACCCATAGTATCAGTGGTTACCATACGCCCACCCTGTTCACTAAATTCTACCATTGTGATTGCTGCCTTATGAGGCCCACTAACACTGGCAAATTCACGATAACCTTCGAACCATACATGTATATCACCATTTTCCCAACCAGTTACCAAAAGGACTCTAACCGGATGCCAAGCCATGGCTGTACACTGAGATGTGGTGTGTACCGGATACGTTACATCACGTTGAGGTTCGCCCTATCATTCAATGAATTGCAATTAAAATTTATTTCAAGTGCTTAAATGAAAAAGTAAAGCCTACCGTATCTGCAAATACTGTTACAGAACCTCCTCTTTCTTGACTATAAGAGGCCACAGCAAATATAGGTTCATGACTATGCCAAGAGCCTATGGTGCCTACAGCATCTGAATCCAAAAATTCAACTTTTGTATCAAATAATAGAGTCATTTTTTAAAAAAGATAGTTTTCTCAACTTTTTAGATGGTGAAAATGTATTTTTTTTCGTGCTTTTTTTATTTTGTGCCATTTCATTTGAATAAACCGTAGACATGACAACCATGTCGTTACCCTTAGAGACTATACTATAACAGATGTTTGGGCTTAACAGTCAACTTTATTTCGCGGGAAATTATAATTTTTTACTACACATTTTTTTAAACATGTATCTAATAAAAATATATTTTTTAATATCTAGAATTTGGTAAAAAGGCTTGTACTGAAGCCTCCATGTTTTTATAATCGTTTACATCGGTACATGAGAGATCTATCTGCATACATACATACATTGTCATAGTCTTTTCTATAATAATAATTCTATAATATGAAATATGAAAATTCTGTAGTCTCATACTTATATCTTACTCTACAGTATTATTTAAGAGCTTGTATTGTGTTTTATTGACATGTCCAAGCTAGCCTTTGTGGAGATACAGATTAGACACAAAGTATCACAAAATGCGTGTTAAATTATTATTATAAAATTAATATAAATATAATCCTTTATGTTTTCATCTACTTCACCTGTAGATCAGAAATAGAAATGATCATTTGATAACAGATGGTGGCGTTCAATTGCATTTAAAATGGAAAAATGGTGTAAAAACGTTCATTAATATTTCACAGTATTTGGGAGTGTTATTTTGATTTAAAAACATAATATAGTATGTAAGTACTTGAATTGGGCTTTTTAATAATGCGCAATAATAGCAATAATCTAAATAGCAATAATAATATAGTCTAAAGCAAACCAGAAAAAACTTTAAATTCGTCTGAGCCCTCAGTCTGAAAAGCATATGCAAGTCAAATATTGAATAATTAAGTTTGTTGGATTAAATTAAGCACCCTTCGCTTTTGGGTGAAACTTTTTAGTTTTAACTGAAATCGAACTAAAATTTCAAATATATTCATTAAGGAAAGACTTACATATTTGCAAACGGTCCCACCACTCACTTACCCGCCCTCTCAAGACCGTGAAGGGTTCATCCCCATGGCGTAGACACACTTACACACTACAGTCCGAACAATAGCGGGTACAGGCAAACGAGAACACGAATCAGCTACAGAACTTAATCACATGCTGAACATAAAACAATTAATATACAAATTTAAAGTTATATTTTTACATGATTTAATACTGAAAATACGTATAAAATTTACAAATTAATATTAGAAAGCAATTACTGACATCACAGTTAGAAATCAATAAAATAAACTAAAATTTAAGATAAAAATCAAAAACTCTGAATTAGTACTATCGGCAATAAGGATGCAAACTGAAAAACTGCATCTGCACACATTCAATTGAATCAATATGGCGCCGATAATAAAGATTTCAAATTACCGAAACATAGTTCAAAATCTGCCTAACAAGAGAAGTGTATAAATGTCTCGTAATATAAAGATGAGTGAATTCCCTGAACCATCTTTTCACAAAATCAAAACCGTCCTAACCTTACTAGTCATCATACTAACATGATAAATAAATGACAGTTTAATATCCAATAATACTCCCAGATCACGAAAGGTCGTGACGGTCTCCACCGGGCAAGAATCAATTGTAAATTTGAACGGATTACACACCTACAGGAAAAAAACCATATGCCTATATTTCCACAAGTTGAGATCCATCAAATTAATTTTACACCAATCATACAAAAACATCAATACTTCGTTGTATAGCAGTCCGACCAGAAACATCATTAGAAGTATAAAATAATTTAACATCATCAGGGTACATAAGAACACCACAGTCAGAAAATAAATCAGAAAGGCCATTAAGAAATATTAAGAACACAAGTGGACCTAAATGCCTACCCTGCAGAAAGAATTCTGGAAGAAACGCGGTCCTAGACAAAACATTCCGGAACAAAACTGTCTGAATTATTGACAAAATATTTTAAGATAGTTTTAGTGGTGTAACTCAAAATTGCGAAATTTTTGGCAAATTTAGGCATTTGTTGTGAAATGTGAAACATTAGTGAAATGGAAAACATTTACAAAAATTTTAATTGCAATTGCTCACTTTTGCAACACATAGTGTAGGTATACATTAATGGAGTTTCATATTTGGTTCTAAGGCCCATAAAAGTTATATGTATATATAAGAAGGTGCAGGTACGTGCTGTTTGGGGATGAGCGATGCGATGCGCATTACATTAACAAGGGCTATGGAGACAATTCTTTGTATCCAACCGATAAACATATGATTAAAATTTGAGGCGGCCTTGACTGCGAGGCGATTGTATGCTCTGGGCGAATGGATCGACGGAGAAGACAAGTCATACCATCAGAGAATTTGAAAGTTGAGGCGGAATACTCTCCTAAAGGAGATATATATGACCCTACATCTAAGGGTTCGTTTGTTGCACTCTGTGCAGTAGACTTTCCATATTTGATCTCCCGAAATGGCGGAACATTTACGAGGCGCAGTCTGGAAACTTGCTTTTAAACAAACGCCGTCAAGCTCGATAGAATAACAGGCCTTAGCTTCTACATCCAGGAACCAGAGACTAAATTTCACTAATAACTTCCGGGCCACAACACTGTTGTCCGAGCGGAGATCCGTGCAGTAACAGAGAGATAAATCGGATTCAGGCAAACATGGGAACGAAAATAATGTCGCAAATAGGGCCAGGAAATCACTGACGGCAGTCTTAGAGGGACCTAATCCCATCGCGAAGATAAGATCCGAGTTTGAAAATAAGGATTAAAATGCCCATGTCTCACTTTGGAATAGCGAAGCAGTGGCGAAAATTACAAGGATAATTTTGCTACGGGCACGATTCTAGGCTTTTCTTACCTTAACGGTCTTGAATGGAAAACTATAAGGTCTGGGGACATGGGACACTTTGTCCCCTCTATTTCAACCAATCAACCAACTTCATATAGGGTCTTAAATGCATTCTTATAACATTACTTTGACATTCCTCGCTTTTTATATTGTATATGCATGTAAATATTTGTATATCTCAACAAATTTAATTTCCGCTTATAAATTTTACAACTATACTTGAATGCCCCTAATAAAAGAGAGCATAGCAAATTAATAAAATTCATCTGACGAATTCGTTAAAAAAAATCAGAGAGTGAGTATATAATTGCCAGTAGAGAGTAGACGTACCACTGCACACATTTATTGTGGTTTTATATACTTTTATATATGCCAAACCAATTCAAACACCACCGTTAAACACCACAATCATTTACTTTCCCAACTATTCTGGAATATTAAAGAGACAACATTAGAGCGTTAGTTCAACAAATTGTTTTCAACTTGTTTTCAGTCAGTTCAATTACTTCATACGATAAGCACTGTTGGCACAAATTCCAAATAAAAATAGAAACAAAATGAGTGATATTTTGAAAATTGCCGGTGCTATTGCACTGCCAAATTTGGGTGGCATTGCTGGAGGTTTTGTAACCAAAAAAAATATAAAACCCTGGTATGAAACATTGAAACATCCTTCATTTCGTCCACCAAATTGGTTATTTGCACCAACATGGACTGCTTTATATTCGGGCATGGGTTATGCCTCTTATTTGGTATGGAGAGATGGTGGCGGATTTAGTGGCGATGCTAAACTACCACTAATAGTTTATGGTTCGCAATTAGCACTAAATTGGGCCTGGACTCCGATTTTCTTTGGTCAGCACAATATGAAAGGGGTATGAGATGATGTCATTTTTCCATTAATTTATTGCAATTTTACTCAAATGTTTTTTCTTTTTTCGTATTTTTCCATATTGCGTTGCTGTTCGTTTGTTTTTAACAGGGTCTGATTGATTTACTGGCACTCACTGCAACTGCTTCAGCTTGCGGTGTTTTATTTTTCAAAGTAAATAAAGTTGCAGGTTATTTGTTTATACCGTACCTCGCTTGGTTAGGTTTTGCCTCCCTGCTAAACTATTCGGTCTACAAATTAAATTCCGACAACAATAAAGAGGCGAAAGCAATAGAATCATCTAAAGAATCGTAGCTTATTTGAAAGTGAACAAAAAATACGTGTATGCGGCGGGTGAAAAGAAGAAAACACATTTTTAAAATTATTTGTTAGTATTTTGTTGTGTCATGTTAAAATCTATGCACATACATAGATACATACATACATACGTACATATGTATGTACATATTTTACTATTTATTGTAATATTTTTCTTATTCGTGTGTAAAAGTGCCTCTGAATATATATAATAAATACGTTTTTGACATATTTTATTATTTTTTCAATGAATACAAAGTATTTAATTATTAACGCTGGGAAGATAAAGAATTAACATTTATTAAACAAATTAATAAAGTGTATGTGAGTGAACATTAATTACGCATTATTTTAAAGTTTCTAGAAATATTGGTTTGTGTATATTCAAAGAATATCATTAAAGATCAATGAAATGATTACTTAATACCCTGTAAAAAAGTTCACTAAATAAACCGAAATTGTTGCTTCATTCATTTTCAGAAACTGATTTCTAAGAAGAGACATTGATCGTTTTTCCAACTGTTAAGTTTGAACAGCTGCTTTAGCTGTTCAGTAAGATATGTTATATCATATTCCACTATTTTACGTTTTCCGTTTATTTGTACATTTTGCAACGTTGTCATGACGTCGGCCGTCATCACGGCTTCCGTTGGCAGGCTATTTATTCATCACACGGAGAAAATGTTAGATCGCAAGTACATTTAAAGTATAGTGCGAAGATAAGAAACGAATCAGTATCATCGTAAAATCTTTTCGGTTCTCTGACGATTGAATTGCTGTTTGGATTTGTGCATTAGTTCATATACGTTTATGCTGACACAAGAATTGATGGCTGAAGATCTAGATTTTGGTCAAAAACTCGTGTTTTTTTGCCCAGTGGTTTAATAGACAAGCAAAATTGTTAACTAAACGAACACTATGCAGAAGTTTTCAAGTAGGTATCACTATAATACTTGGAGTTTGAGGTTTACAAAAATCTACAGCCTAACTCAAAAAAAGAATCTTCGAAGCCTTAATAGAGACTTGATTTTGGGTACTATGAGCACTAGAAACTTATATTTCTACCCAATGTTTCAGAGGCTTGTACCTAGATCGCAAGGATCTTTTTACAGTATAAATCTTGTGGGCTCTAGTAGACTTCAAATTGAATAAAATATAGATAACTATTGTAAATAACTTATATCTTATATATATTTATATAAATATATATATATATATATATATATATATATATATATATATATATATATATATAAACGAATGTTTGCTTGTACACACATATGTATGTTTGTTTGTTTGTTTGTATAGACATCTAAACGGCTGAACCGATTTTCTTGAAATTTTTACGGTATCTCTTTGTATGTCTGGAAGGAACTATAGACTATGGTATACATGTATGTAAATTTCCAAAATTTTAACTTGGCGGAGCCACGTGCATACAAAGTAAATATTTATTTGTCTGTATATTCAAACAGAAAGAATCTTTCAATTTGGTCCAAATAACTCTATAGTCAATGCAAATCATCAGTCAAAAAGTGGGCGGAATTGGACAAGTGTGTATCCTCCCACACAGAGTAAATATTGATTTTTGCATATCTTGAGAACGGTAATAGCTTAAGTTTCAAAATTAGGTCCAAACAACGTTGTAAACAATACACATCATCAGTCAGTAAGTGGACGAGATTGGATAAGTGGGTGTGGCATCTCCCATTCATACTAAATATGATATTTTTTATATGTGGAGAACGGCTATTGCGGTTATTGCACAAAGCACACTGGATTAAAGCTATCTATAAACTTATACTATATAAAAATGAATGTGTGTTTGTTTGACCACTGCACACAGCTAGAAAGTATAACCTAAAGTATCGTCTTGGGAGGAACTATAGGCTATCTCAAAATGTTTGTATTTGGACCGAAAGGTGACAAAAGTGGAAAAAGGGTAAACAGTTTAACTAAAATACCATTTAAGATAATAATTAAGGTGGGGTAGCGTAGCACGCCGGGTTTTAGCTAGTATTGAATAAAATATGGATATTGTAAATAACTTACAAATATATACATATATTTATGTGTATATACATATATAATCTTGATTTAAAAACTTATTAAGCGAGGTATAAGCATTTATTAAAAATGTTGCTTAAAAATCATATACAAACCACCACTTTTATGCATTGCTTTACTACATAATTAGTTAAAATTTTGTTATCTATAATTTTTGTTTTATTTTTTTAAATAAATCTAATCTTTTATTTATATACATTTATTATAATTTTTAAGGTGATATTAAAAATTTTTTGTTATCAAAATGAATCATATTTAATAGGTTTCATATCTAAAACCTTCTCGAACTTGAGCAAACGATATTTTGTTTTATTATCAACCAGATGCGTGCAGTCAATTTTTTTGTTTGTTTGAGTATTTACACTTAACCCTATCGATGTTTTTGCCGAATAGTTTTGCGTACAATAAATTTAACTGGAGGTCTATTTCAAATATTTATATATTTTTGTAAAGTCCAGGTGTCTAATTCCAAGCTTAAAATATTTTCTCAACCTTAAGCAATGTCATATATAGTAACTGCAATATTAATAGATCTTTCCCTTGAATTTAATTATTATTGACTCTTAAGTGGTTAATAACTGAATTATCTTATTTATCATCTATTTTTAACCGGTAATTGCTGTTTAACCTAACCCAAAGTTCTTACCCAAATCCTAAAAAATATACATATGTATATTTATAAAAAAAAAAAAAAAAAATAGTATAGTTAGAACATTTAAAAGTTGAAACATGTTATTCTGTTTCCATATTATATATGTTCTAAAAGTCATATCTGATGACTCTAGGAAATAGCTTGTAGCCCACTTTTTCAAGAACTTCTGATTTTATTAAATTAATAACATGACTATTGATTATCTCCAAGTGTTGTTCAGGCGTTGTAGGGTTCTAGCATAATATACAGCGGTCAAACACTATTCGATATCTCTTATTATTTTCGTAAATCTTCTTAAAATGTCGATATAAATACAAATTTTCCATACAATATTTCTGTATTTTGTCACGTTGTAATTTTTATTTGATTTATAGTTACAATATTTATAAACATTGTCCATTTTAGAACTATTGGGCCTAGTTAATAAAAAATACAAAATTTTCAAAATAAAAAAGTATTCGATAATCATCGTTTTCTTCTTTTCTTTTTCTAATAGGTTTGTTCATAGTTTATATTTTAACTGTTTTTTTTATATTTAGGTTTATAATTAGAAAACCCTTTTTCCCATTAATGTGCATATGATAGTAAAGATAGGACGCAAAGGAAAACAGACCTCTGTCGATATAGAAAGTTTAATAATCCATCATTTTAAATTGGAAAAATTTGTAAACGCCGTATCAGAAATAGCTAAAAAAATTAAGAACAAGGCTCATTATACAATAAAAAAAAATTATAATAGTGAGAAAAATGCGGTAAACATGACTAGAAGTGGTCGTCCTCCAAGACTTACAGAAACAGATGAACGACGAATGATGCGTAAAGTGAAAAATTATTCCAAAATTAATGCGTCTACACTAACCAAAACTATCGAGGTGCATTTAGTCATTTCAATAACACGTCAGGCAAAAATAAAAATTAAAAAAACACAATTTCGATGCTAAATTTCCTAGAAAGATACCCCACATTTCTTAAGAAAATAGGTATATTAGGTTAGATTTCGCTAAAGATTGTGTTTCTAAGCCTCTAAAGTTTTAGATGAATGTTATTTTTGCTGATGAAAACAAATATAACCTTTTTGACTGTGATGGGGAGGTTTTAGTATATCGGACACTCAATACAAAGTTGGAAGAGAGAAATATCATACCAACTGTAAAACACGTCTGAGGTGGTGTTATAATCTGGGGGTGTATGGCGGCATCAGGTGTGGTCAATATAGAATTTATTGATGGTATTATGAATCTTCACAAATACATTGACCTGCTCAAGCAAAATTTACAACAAACCGCTAAAAATTAGAACTTTCAGGCCGATTTCAGTTCTACCAATATAATGATCCCAAGAATTTAGCCATCAATACAAAACTTTGGCTTTAATATAATTTACCAAACATAATAAAAACTCTGCCACAATTTCCAGATCTAAACCCCTTTAAATATTTTTATGAATGACTTGGAGAAATACATTAAATAACGTGACTTTAATAATATTGTCCATGTTTAAGAATATTGTCCATGTCGAAGACTTTTTTTGTTAAATTTTTTTTTATTAATTTTTTAAACAATTAATTTTTTGCATTAGTTTATTTTGTAACCTCAATTTTTTTTACTGAATATAGTTCTTTGTACTTTAGCTTTTTAGCTTATTACACGTTATATTGTTTTTTATTGATTACTAAATTAATTTGTAATCTCATGTCGAATAGTTTTTTTGGCCACTGTATGAATTTAACGTACCACTAAAGTAAATAATCAAAAGGCATCAAATCGTGCGATAGGACAAGAAATAGGTCAATTTCGGGAAATAACATTATCATCAAAAATGGCTTTTTAATTTTTCGATAGCACATATGTATGAGCATATTTCGGTAATATCGAAAGAAATACATATATATGTATGTACATATACATAGCTGATGTTGGGTGACAGCCAAATAGGTAATTTATTTGAATTCAATCGGATGGTTTTGGATTTATTTCAATCCATATTCGATAATTTTGTTTATTATCATATTCAAAAATGAAGCTCATAACTAAAAAAATGTTGCTCAATAAAACCTACAAACAGAGCACTGTTTTTTTTTAAATAAAGTTCCACTATTTGGAAGCATTTCTTGACCAAGTTTACTAAAAAGAAACGCCAAAACAAGGTCTATTTACAAAAATCCACTTCATTAAAACTTTTTCATTCTAAGTAACTTAATTAAGATTGCACGACTATCGGTATTATATTGTATTTCGTATTTATAGATTTCCGATACTACTTTACTCTTATGATTATATTGCCAGCGATAAAAATATGCGTAACGTAATCATTGATGTAAGCAATACATAGTAGCAGTCAGGTTTAACCGGTGCGCTATCGCTTAAAAAGTAGACGATGATATAAGCTAGTAACACTACAACTGCAATTACATTGAAATTTAGGTTCTAATTGAGCTTACTGATACTTCCACAAACAGAAAGAAGCTAGAACATAATGCATATAAATAACATTCCAATTTACATTGTAAGTTAAGGGTAAGTGACGTTACTACTGTTCCTAATGATTTTGTAATCGAAATATTAATGTGTGTTAAATAAAATTCAGCCCAAAAACGGCAACATTTTTTATTTTTATTAATTTATTATGCATAATTATCACAAATCTTAACGGGAATTTTGTTAAAAGGGTAACATTTTAAAATTTTATATAAAAAGAAAAAATATTTTACATGGTTTCCTTACATTTATTTTGCAAAATATCAGTTTTTAAATGCTTTAAAACAGAGTTGAAGATCGTTTTTAAATCTATTAATTTTGAAGACGTCTTCCTTTACAGCTTCTGGAAAAAACATCAGTATATGTATGTACATATGTATAAACAAATTTTAAATAAACCTATCGAAAATTGCATCCTGCTAGGCATCAAATTCTTTAACGCCTTTCTTTCAATTTTCCCGTCATAGTTCATGGATAAATATAAGTCGCTGTGCAACATTTTATCAAATCCTCCTGGTCGTAAAATGATTTTTAGTTTTGATATCTAAAATGAAAAATATACACTAATCTTAAACTATTATTTTTGCTTTTGTAAACTTACATAGGAATCTGGATCTTCCAAAATAACCTTATTCACTTCTTCATATCTTCCTAAATCATTCCAATCGAGTTATTTTAACCAATTGTTAAACAATTGATATGATTACACATTAATCACATAAAAAGAAAAAGGTTTAACTAATATATAAAATGCAAAAATAATTTTGTTGACCCAGACTTCACAAATACATACAAAAGTAAAGGTATTTTGATGTTTTTAGTATATTTAAGATAAAAATAAAAAAAATAAAAAACACTTTAGTGAGCAGTCACTGACTCCGCAGTTTATATTGTATTCGAAGTTTTGTTATATTCTAGATTACGTCTACTTTGCATTTTAAATACTTAAAAGCTCGCTTAGAATGTAATGCTGACGTCATTGATGATTGTCTAAGTACTTCGGTTTATTTACCGCTGAGTTGTTATAAAAGTTTTAGTAAATCGTAATTATTTTTACGTATCCAATGTACGAGTACATACTTATGTATGTACATCAAGGGTGTCCAAAAAGAGAAATTAGTGGTTAGTAGTCCTAGTGAAATTGTGCTGTGTGCATTGAGGAGAAGAACGAAAAGGGTAAACAAAAACACAAAGAAACAATTTTTAAAAGCAAAGCAACATACGTTCGCCCAATTTGACATCTATTCCACAACTAACTAATATTTGTTGCTTATTTATTATCTGCTCATTTTCGTTCGGTTATATACATATACGCTGTAGATAATTCTCAGCCAGATAAGGCTCAAAAGAACTCACCTGTTCAACTATGATGGTCATATATACATATGATTATCTCAGGTATCCAATACGATACTTTTTTAGTTTTTGATCAAAATTGCATAATTTGCTTTTCCTGCCTTGATCTTACTTAAAGGTAGGACCACACGATTGTCGTAATGCATCAATAATTAGTGTTTTTTATATGCCAATCGTGTGATTATACAGTTTATTGGCTCATACGGCAACTCACAATATTATTGTGCTTATTCATCTCAATCAAATGCAACCCTGGTGCGACAATCGTGTGAAAACTTTGTCGGCAATCATGCACCAATATAAATGCCAAAAATAGACCAATATTTATTCTATTCTTGTATGGCAATTGAAGTGACAATAATCACCAATTTTTATTTTTTAATTGACTTCTTTCTGAAAAAACACGTGCTTATACGGCATTTATAATTATCATCTCTTAAAATATGCTTTTTTTTAAATAATTTATATATGTAAATTGCATCTAAAAACTTCCACCATTTTTTTATCAAGCGGACACCTTATAATCAAAGCCGATCCAATTTTAATTTTTTAGAGAACAGACCATCTTTACTTTAAAGAATTAAATATAATTTGTAATTATATTCCAATTTAAATACATAATTACATATATTAGTGATTTATATATATATTCTTTTTTTTGTAAATTAATTGAAATATTTTGTCATATACACCATCAATGACTCTTATTGTAAGCCAATCTCTGACCCATACACTTCTTTTCTTTTTATTTATTTGTTCACTAAAGGACATCAATATAAATAAAGAGGACGCTATTTTCTTTTTTTAAGAACGAACCATTTTGAACACCAAAAAAACAAAAATAATTACATTTAATTTACCACAACAGCTGATTCACAGTTATCGTAAACTAGAAAAATCATGTGACAGCGTTGGGACAATTATTGCCAATACATCGTTTCGCGCCATCTTGTGACAATAAATTTTGTATAAAATTAGACAACCGGGTGAATACAGAATTTTTAATTGGGACAATTTTATTATTATATCGGGTGCAGCTCATTGACTGAGAGAAGTCCCCGTGTTCATTCATGGAATGTTATGGAAATTATGTATATATATAATTCTCTTTACAAAGTAAATGCTATGACGAAGTTTAAAGTCTTCTGCTGATATATATATTGAGATGTACGATATTAAATAATATTTCTTATGGTAGGTGCCACAAACACTCTTCCTTTGATTTAATTTTTTAACTTAATAATGCTCACCTTGTTCATAGAATAGCATCTTCACCATCAAAACTTACAGTGTATTTTTGGTTTGCTGAACTTAAACGTCGTTGAAGCCTTAAAAATAATGCACGTAGTGGGCGGCAATCATTCAACAAATTCATGATATGGTTTATATGAGCGACGAGTAAAAATGCGTGAAATAGCTGGCATTTCAATTGAATGAGTAGTTCATATTTTGCATCAAGAATTACACATGAACCAGCTTTTTAAAATATGGTTGCTGCATTTACCTATAAGTGGAACGAAATACGGTGTGAATTGCTGGAACATCCACCGTACTCACCAAATTTGACTGGAAGTACTAAATAAATTAAAATAATTAAATGAAATTAAATTTGACTCCTCTATGGCGAAAACATCAAACTGCCCTCAGACAAATTTTACTTAATTTAGCTTTTTCTTCTCAGTCAGCATACATTTACTCCTGCAATATTTGTATTGGGAATACCCTGATTTCGCTAGTTTTCTGCATTTCATCATTCGAGTAGGCCATTATCATTCGAATAATTTCACATATTTCCCAATGTGATTAATTGTACATAAAAACTCATTAAATTGTTTCAACCATTAACCATTATTTATTGTCGAATTTTTAATTATTTTTGCTTAAATTTTATACATCCGAAATATATTTGAAAAAAAAATATAATTTTCGGTTGGATGGTTGAGGGGTTTTTTGGTATTTTTTTCTTTAATCGCAGGAAAAGGGTCAATGTTAGTAGTGGTGGAGAATAAATCTAACGAAAAGTGGTTAAATAAAAATGCTCGATAATAAGAAATTCTTTAGGTCCGTTGTTCTTTTTTTTATCATAAAATGCATATAATCAAGGAATTTAGAGATTATTTGAAGTCGATGTCTTTTGTTCACTAGGTTGGGGAGTAGTTGCCTTTTGCTGCGTGGCATTTGGTGTTTGTTGCACTGGGACGTTTGGTTGAGAAGTACTAGCCGTTGTAGGCTGTGGAGATGTTGGTTGTTGGTTAGTCTTTGGTATTTGTCTTTGAGTTGTTTCTTGTGGTGAACTTGGTTGAGCTACTGACTGTGGAGTTGTTGCTTTCGATTTTAGTTGAGTTGTGGAAGCTTTTGACTGTTGACCTGTTTTTTGCTGTGTTGTTTCCTTCATTTGTTGAGCTGTTGCTTCGTTTGTTGCTTGTGTTGAAGCCTGTTGAGGAGTAGAGGATTTAGATTGCTGACCTATTGGTTGCGGTGAAACTGGTTGAGGAGTAGAAGCTTTAAGCTGTTGATCTGCTGTCTTGGGAGTAGTCGCTTTTATCTGCGATGCCGCTTGTGGTTTTGGCTGCGGTGAAACCGGCTGAGGAGTAGATGCTTTCGGTTGTTGACCTATTGCTTGTGGAGTAGTTGCTTTCACCTGCGTTGCTGCTGGTTGTATTATCGGTTGTGAGGTAAGATTTTGTGGCTGCGGTGAAACTGGTTGTGGAGTTAGGGTTTTTTGCTGTTGACCGGTTGGTTGTGGTTGAGGAGTAGTGGCTTTAGGTTTTTGTCCTACTGGTTGCGGAGTTGTTGCTTCCATTTGTGGTATGGCCTGTTGTACTGTTTGCTGTGCAGTTAACTGTTGGGGCTGTGATGAAATTGGTTGAGGAGTAGAGGCTTTGGGCTGCTGACCAATTGGCTGTAAAGTTGTTTCTTTCATTGGCGTTGCTTCGGGTTGTGGTGAAGTTGGTTGTGAAGTAGAGGTTTTAGGTTGCTGATCTATTGGTTGGGGAGTACTTGTTTTCATTTGCGGTACTGTTTGCTTCACCGTTGGCTGTGAAGGAACTTGCTGGGGTTGTGGTGTAAGTGATTCTGAAGTTATCTTTTGAGATTGTGGCGAAGGCGGTTGTGGAGAAGGAGATTTTAATTGTTCATTTGATGGTTGTGGAGCTGCAACCTGAGGTTGTGGAGCTGATTGTTGTTGAGTTGTTGCCTGTTGAATTTGTGGCGATATTAGTTGTGGAGAAGGTGCTTTTAGTTGTTTATCTGTTAGTTGTGGTGTAGCAGCCTGAGTTGGTGACACTCGTTGTTGAGCGTGTGATTGCGGTGAAGGTTGTTGTTTGTTCATGGCTGTCAGTTGTGGGGCATTAGTTTTGTTCAAAGCTTGATCAATTATATTCTGAGGTTGTGGAGGTTGTAGGATGTTGGCCTCTTGGGTATTTAGTTGTGCTGTAACTGTTTGATTTGTATCTGGAAATTCTGGGGCAACTGGTTGAGATGTTGAACCTTTAGATTGCTGGTTCGTTGCTTGTGAAGTTTCTGCCTTTGTTTGGGGAGTATTGGATTTGCTTTGTTGATTATCTGGTTGTGGAGTAGTCGATTTCTTTTGTCTATTTTGTTGGGATTGTGACGTGGAAATTTTTAAGTTTTGCTGCTGTTGTGATTGTTGAGTATTTTCTTTTGCTTGTTCTGTAGCTTGTTGCGAAGTTGCAGGTTTTTGCTGTTGCTGTTTTGTGGCAGTTTCTTGTTTGGTTTGTGCTTTATTTTCAGTAGTTTGCCTTCTTGGAGAAGATTGTTTAGAGGTCACCATCTGTTTTGTTGGTGATGGCTGTTTAGTTGTTTGCTGTTGCTGCTGAGGAGTATTCAACTTCGCTGAGTTGTCTGATGTCTTTTGTTCAGCTTTAGGAGGCGATACTTGTTTCTTCTGTTCTTGACCAGCTGCAGCACTGGGAATTGTTTTGGCTGGCGATGGCTGTTTCGGTTTTCCCTTGTTTTCTGCTGCTAGATTAGTATTATCTGGCTTTTGCTGTTGATTGTTCTTTAGCTGGGTTGGCTTTGGTGCCAAGGCGGATTTTTTTTGACTGTCCGCACTAGAAGGCTTGTCTGTTGATGGTTTTGATTCTGCTTCACTTACGGTAATGGTCAAATTTGTGTCAGTGGGAGTCGTTGGCGGTGTGACAATAGCGGTTGGAGTATTTTTAGTGGGCGTTGTAGGAGTTTTAGGTTGAGGACTAGCGGCCTTAGTAGGCGTTGTAGCTTTTGTAGGAGTCATTCCCCTTTCCGGTGTTTTAGTTGTAGAAGCTGGTTTAGTTTGGAGAGTTGGTTTTGGAGTTGTAGGTTTAGCCGGTTTACCGGGTGCAGTTGGGCTTTTTGGCTCTTCTTTTTTTACTGTAGCACTCTGAGCAGGTGCCTTTTTAGTGGCAGCTGGTTTTGATGAAGCTTGTTTGTTGGATTGAGCAGCTGCTATAGGTTGTTTGGTTTTATCAGTCTGATGTTTTGAAGTTTCCTCTGTGGCCAGCAAAGGTTGGGCGGAAGTATCGCTAGCTTGTGCTGTCGTTATTTCTTTTTTGATTTCTTTGCTAGGTTGAGCTGTTTTTAAAGCTTCGTTAGCTTTATTAATAAGAGCTGTAGGAGGAGCTGTTGATTGTTTGTTATTCTCTGGTTGATTTATTTTCAAAGACTCTGTGGCTATATTAGTAAGAGCTGCTGCAGGAGCTGTTGATTGTTTATTATCGTCTGGTTTTTGTTTTAGCTGATCTTTCTGTATGTCTATTTTTGACTCAATATCTGACTTCTCTAATTGTGCTGGTAGTTTATTTGCTTTTGCAGCTACAATATTGGATTGCTTAACCTCTTCTTTCTTTTCTTCTTTTTGATTTTTATTTAAATCATTAATTGGTCGTTGCTCTGCGGGAAGCACTTGTTTTTGCTCAATTGTTTTAACAGTTTCCTGCTTTGAAGTTTTTTGTTCCAAGGGCTTTGTGGTATCCTTTTGGTCTTTTACTTCAGCTGTCTCCTCTTTTTTGGCAGTGGGTTTCTGTTCTTTCAATTCTTTGGCTTTTGATGTCTCATCTTTCTTTGGACTTTCTTTAGGTTTCTGTTCTTCCTTCTTCTTTTCTAAGGTTTTTTCAGCCGATTTTGTTGATTTGTCAGCGGTCTTTTGTTGTTGATTATTATTTTCTGATTTTTCCTTATTCTTGGCCTTTAGAGGTTCTTTGCTTGTCTTTGGATCCTTCTCCAAAATTTTCTCTTGAACTTTGACATTTTCTTTTTGTATGATAGGTTCCTCTATTGAAACAGTTGCAATTTCTGCCGGTTTCTCTTGTTGAATTTTGCTCTCATTAACTGCATCGCTCTGCTTTTTTGCTTGTTTGTTTGATTTTTCATTTTTCTTTTGATTCGGCGACGTTTGCTTGTTGTTTTCGTTTCTACCCACATCCGATTTAATTTTAGTTGCCCCATTGGCCGACTGTTGCTGCTGCTGTTGTTGTTGCTGCTGCTTATTTTGTTGTTTTTTCGATTTTTTATCTAACTTTTCTGCTGAATCTTTAGATGTGTCGATTTTTTTCTTATTGTTCTCTTCATTTAAAATGCCATTTGTCGTAGTTTTAGACAATTCTTCTTGTGATTTGTCTTCTACTTTAGGTTTTGCACCTTTGCTCTCCTCCATCTTGGCAACCTCTTCAAAATCATTGACCAATAAAGGGACGTCGTCTTCCTCTTCGGCCACATTCTCAAGTGTTGAGGACGTGGCATTATTATCCCTTTTTTGGTTAGCTGACATGGTATTGGCAAACATACGCAATTGCATGACCGTATCCTGTCCCAATTGTGGTAATATTTCAGGCAACATTTCCACAATTTTTTTAGTTTCACCATGCCCGGTAACGGCAAATGTATTAGCCGATAATGAGGCTTGGGCTTTCGGATTATTGAAGTGTATAACTGTTAGGTCATCTTTAATGATGTTGACCTCCTCTATGCCGGGTATGGTGCTAACCGATAATTTCTTTAAAGAACTTTGCAGTTTTTTATCGTCGGTAGCAGCAGATTGATGCATTACCTTCTTTTTGCGTCGTGGTGTACCCTTGCCACCTATGCGTACTTGGGCCTGCAAACGTCTTAATTTTTCCGCATTCATCTTGGGGTAAGCGTAATAAAATTAAATTTCGAAATAAATTATTTAAAAAATAGCTTATTTAATGGATACTTTTTAATTACATAAATTGTAAAGTGAAAGAATACATTGTTCTTTGGGAACTTATCATACTCACCTCTTGTTCTGTATCTGTCGTTTAAACGACTGAAAAATTTCTTTTAACGAAAAAGTACAAAAACTCCTCTTCTGCGTTCACTTACAATTGCATTTGCGTTTAAAAATACTTGTACAAATATCTGCAAAGAGTTGCTTCCACTTTTTTTGGTTTTTAGTTTTCAATTCTGCACTGAGTAACAAAAAATTTTTAGACTTGCATGATGCCCAAAAAGTGTTTCTACACGAATATTAAAAAGCACAAAAAAATAAATAAAAAGAAAATTTTAATGTCTCACACATGCAATTTTTGTTTAAAAAATTCGTTTTCTATACGATTTTATTTTGGGGGAAATATAAATAAACTTATTGCATACAAAACAAAACTACAGCACAACTTTTTCTTTTATTTTTTTTAAACGTTTAAATTTGTTCATTTTCAAAAACAAAAAAAAAAAACTTAAAAAGAAAATAAATAATAATTAAAAGTGTCACCACTTTGGTCTCACTAAATACTAACGGACGTGTACACGTACCTCTGTGTTTGATCGCAAAATATCGACTGAAAGTTTGGTACAGTAGGAGATAGATTAAATGCTGCTGTTGCAAAAAGAAGCATAATAGTTGGATCAAAGAAATGAGCAGAGATATACAAAAAGGAATTTTCACACAGCAGCGAATTTGTTATCTTATTAAATTAAGGGCCCGAAAAAGTTTACTAAAAGAAGACAAGTATCGTAAACAAGGTCATTATATATCTTATAAACTCTAAGCCTTAAAAAGCGAAATAGATACATTCTATACATTCTATACATTATATACATTATATACATTCTATACATTCTATTTCTTCTTAACAAAGGAAAAATCGTGGTCAAAATTTAGAAGCAATCCATTTATTTACGAGCATATAATCGAACAATTTGTTTTAAGTAACCGGCTAACTTAAGTGCTACTTAAGACGTATTACATGTATAACAATTTTTATTTTGTCCGCCAATCTAAATAAGAACAAAAAGCAATCAATTGATCAATTCCTGATATTTTTTGCCTTGCAATCCAATCGCATACTCCTTAATATATATTTATTATAGTTGTTTATTTCTAATATAATTACAAATTAATTTATTTACACCTTATGCTCGGTGTAGTGTAGCAGAACAATGTCTCTGATGGAAACCGAACTCATAAACCCTTACAGACTAACGCACTGCCCACTAGCCTGCCGGAGCACACTTATTAAATATATCAACTTAAACAATATGAATAATTTTTTAACTAAATTTAGCACAGTGGTAGCGAACTTTTAGATCGAAACAGGATCGTACTTAGCAGTAGCGTCAGGCAGGCATTGACTGCCAGACGACATTGTTCTGATAGCAAAGAGTAGATTCGAGGATACCTTTTGTGAAATCATACAAAGAGTATATAGAATGGTGTATCGATGGTGTGGGGCGACGGGGTTAAACATTAACCCGGGAAAAATCATGATAATACTATTCACTAGGAAAATAAAACTTTCTAGTTGGAGGAATATTCAACTCCTGGGTGATGAAATACCACGAAAGAAGCAGGTTAAATATCTAGCAATAATTCTGAACAGTAGGCTGACGTGGAAAGCTCAAGTGGATTCTGTTTCAAGAAAAGACATGCATACGCTTATGGTGTGCGGGAGGATCTTGGGGCTGTAACCCAAGAATATGGATGTGTACCATCCAGGCCGCTATTTGAGCACTTGACTCCTATGAGGTTGACTCATGACTAGTTGGGAATGTCTTGTAACCAGCTGGGCAAGGTCAACAGCGTCAGCTTATGCTGGGTCCTGGGTCATGTAGGAATTCCGGAGAATGAAATGGACGATGAACTGTGCAGAAAGGGAGTTTTCACTTTACTGGTGGAACCAGAACCTTTTTATGGACTGGGAAGGAGGGACTGAAAGGGCATACTCAACAAAAATGGAGATAATACGGGTATTCTTCTCTGGCAGCACGGGTCTGAGACAATCTAAACTTTTGTTGGGTAACTATAACAGGAGAAGATATGAATCATGCATAGGAATGTCCAGAGATAACCCGAGGATACTGACCGGGCTTTTGACAGGTCATTACAGGCTAAATGGATATCTGAGTAAAATGGGATTAGTCTCATGTCCGTTGTGTAGATTCTGTGATGAGGAAATCGAATCACCCGAGCACATACTGGGTACATATGAGGCATTGATGCACTCTAGGAGGAAGTATCTAGGTGCCTATTTGATACTAGGCGGGGAGTTAACGCAGTTGGTACTAACCGACATGCTGAATTTTGTAAGGTATATAAGGTAGGGAGAGATATTATAAGGAAACCCTATATAGGTGGAGGACTGTACAATAGACCGAGAGGTCGCAGTAAATTTTTACCTCTATGATAATAATAATAAGAGTAGCGTCAGCGTGTAAATTTGCTAATAAGGAAAATCAAGCCGTACCTATTAAAATTAAAAAAAATTAGAAAAAGTTTCGATTAATAATTGACTAAATTCGGCGGAATCTTAAAAAAAACCATATCAACTTATTTATGTTTAATACTGGGTGCCCATCTATCTACAAATTTAACCAACACACCTGCTTCTTATATTTGAAATAAGCTATATTGAACCAAATATTTGCCGTTTTGACAATAATATTTTGCTATTTTTGGGGTAAAGTCAACTTCTGGGTTTTTTGAGCGAAAAACACATTCAATTGCGTTTTGCCTCTACGGAATTTAAACTTACATCATGAAGGGAGTTCTGAAGAGATCGAAACAAATGATACTCTGAGGGTGTAATGTCCGGGTTATATGGAGGGTATATCACTACTTCATAGCCAAGCTCTCTCAGTTTCTGTGGAGTTATCAAAGATGGGTGTGGTCCGGCGTTGTCATGATAGAACGTGACACTTCTCTGTTGGTCAACTATGATCGTTTTAATTATGTAAGTAGCTTATTTTAATCTCCTTAATTGTGGACAGTAGAGATCAGAATCAATCGTACTATTTCCTTCAAATACCAACAGACACAAAGCATTACCTTTTCTGGTGTCAATCCTGAATTTGTCACCGTTTGCGTAGCCTATTGAATCTCAAATGCAATTTCGGCTCAATGCTTTTTTCGCTGTTTATTCATGTGTAACCCAAACATCGAGATTCTTTGTGTATGGCTTATAACTGTTTGGTAATGAATGCCTAGTTCCCTAGCAACGACCAGGCTCTTTATGTGCTAGTCTTTCACAATTTTTTCCATGATTTCATCAACTTTTTAGTTATTGGTCAACCAGAACGAGATGAATTTTTAATATCAAAATTGTCAGATCGAAAACTAGCAAAGCATTTCTAAACTTCATAAGTTTTTACAGCGGTCTGCGACCTATTCTTCTTATAATAGAAAAGCAAAATATAATTGTAATATTCCGAATTTTCACTTGTTTTTAAACGTTGATGACTTTTCACAAAATAATACGATTTTAATAACGTCTTCTAACGAAGTGAAACTTAAAATTTCACCTTGCAAACACTCTTTAGTGCTGACTTTAGACAATTTGTACCCTAAGTTTTTCGAATACCCAATATTAGGCCACTCGCAACGAATCAACAGCATTCACTAGAAATGTAAAGTTCTGACCAATATTACCATGTGGGGTCAGGTCCAAATATAGAGCAATCTTAAAATGATTTTGCCTATTGATTAACGTTAAAAAAATTTTTTTTTTTTTTTTTTTTGGGTTATTTTCGTTTGAGAGGTACTTAAATTGTAGACTAATTTTAAACAAAATCAATCATTATTACATAGAAAATTATTTTAGCATTAGGGCCCTTAATTTCACCTAATACCCTATTATTACTCGTACTGTCACATATCTGACGCATACAAATTTTGAGTATTAATTTCTGTTGCTAAAGAGAACACATTTTAAAATACATAATAGATGTAAAATAAGAACACATTATTTAGGAATTTTTCTACATGTCACCTTCTTCTGAATATGCAAAATAAATAAGTTTTTGTTTTTAGAAGAATTTAATTTTCCTTTTTTTACAAAAATATACAATATTACTAGCTGAGAACAGTTTTTAAGAAATAGGTAATAGCTTATTTTTAATAATTAATATATTAAAATTATTATTAAATAAATTTATATACATACATAGGTATTATAAGGCAAATTAAAATTCTTACTAATTAAAATGTTACGGGCTCAAAACCACAGTGTAAATTAGAATTTTAAAAGAATATCAAAAGTTTAAAAAAAGTTTTATTACAAAAATATTAAAATGTACTTCAAGAAGTAATGTGAGCACAAATTAAGAATTAATCATTAAAGTTTATAAAGGGTGGCCCAACCAAAACGCACAATATTAATTATAAATAAAACAAACAGTTTTTAGAGAATTATTTTAATATTTTTTAAGATCTATGACTCCACGGTTTCGGGGCATACCTCTGTCCGTCGGTCAATATTTTCAATGACTCTGAGTGCCGAATTACCTTATCTTTTATCCCTTGAATTGATCTTGGCTTATTGACGTACAATTTTTCTTTTAAATATCACCAAAAAATGAAGAAGTCCAACGGTGTCATACAACATTATCGTGGCGGCCACGAACGTAATGAGCGAGCACGTACAGGTGCTTACACATTTCCTACACACCAGGTTTGCCGAAATTATCACATAATTCTCCCGATTCTGGAAACATTTGGTCGATTATGCAGACAAAAAAGAATTGTATGTAGTACCAATTTTACATTGTTTAACCAAATCGCACCAAAATCCACGTGTTTTTATTTTCCTTACGATAATTCAAAAATATATAAAAACATAACTAAAGGCGAACACAGGCAACTTGACAACATATTTTTTCACATAATGTATATACAGTGGCTCAATTTAATAACCGGACAGCCATTATAATTTTAATAAAACTTGTATAATACACAAACTGTCTTTTGTACAAAATCTAAAACTAGATTATTTTTTATTATAACTCTCTATTACATTATTCGCCGTGTACGGTATCAAAATTATTTGCACAAAAAAAGTTGCAAGCAAAAACCTCAAGTACGACAAATTAATAATCGGACATGTGGCAACTACAGTATTTTATTAAATGGGGAATTCCCATTTCTAGTGAAGCCGATTGTAATTGTTAACTTCGTAGAAATGTCAAAAGTATAAAAGTTTTAAATATTGTGTGTTTGAAGCGTAATTTGTTGTAAAAATTGTAAAATGAGTAACAAACGTGACCAAACATCTACAGAAATCAGAAAGTTGATCATAAAACATTATCAGGATGGTTTGTCTGTTCGTGAAATAGGTCATATTGTTGAAATAAGTCATTCCACAGTCCATGACATTATAAAACGATATAAAAATTGCAATTCTGTAGAAAATAAGAAAAAATCAGGACGACCAAACAAATTTTCACCTTCAGATGAACGATGGATTTTAAATCAAATTAAAAAAAATCCGAAACTTAATGCCCCAAAATTAACTAAACTGGTGTCCGAAAGTTTACAAATTAGCGTCAACACCGAAACAATTCGGAATGTGCTTCGCAGAAACAATTTCCATGGAAGAGTTGTGAATAAGATAAATCGTATGAAGAGGCTGAAATTCGCTAATGAATATAAGAACCATGATTTTTCGTACTGGATTCACGGACGAGAGTAAATTTAATGTTTCCTGATATTAATGTAATAGAAAATCTTTGGGCTCAATTGGAAAATAAATTGAAATCTAGATCGATTTCCATCATCGCTGAGCTGAAACTTGGCCTTAAGGAAGAATGGGAAAATATTGATCCTGCATACTGTAAAAAATTAGTGGAATCAGTTCTAAAGAGGCTGGATGCTATTCGAAAAAGCAAGGGATATCCCACAAAATATTAATCCTAATCAAAAATTTAAATAACCCGAAATTTGTGAAGTGTTCGATTATTAATTTGATTTTATTTTCTTGTCTTACTATTTGTCTTATTTGTTGTTGTTACTTTTAATGTACAGATCTCATTTTCGTTACTGTTGAATTTTTTTACCATACTTATTTTAATAAATAAGAAACTTAATGAATTTTTTAATTTAAAGTCAAGAAGATGTGTATTAATGGGGAAAACTGTATAACATATATCTGTCCGGTTATTAAATTGAGCCACTGTAAGTACTCATATCTATAACAAAGTTGCACAGAAGTACTGTTGAAGTACATTTTAAAAGCATTTTTCAATTGCATCGGTGGACTATAGGTCTTATTAGTCTGTATAGTTCAGATTACTTTTAATAAACCTCAAAGTAGCAATATTAAGTTTATTTTTGCGGTATAAGAAGGTTTAGATTCGGGGTTCGTTTTAACAGAACTACTAGTTTTGAAGTGCTTTTAACCTTAAAATTTAAAAAATGTGTAGATCTAGTGTTGTTTTTGTGTGACCACATATTCGACAATTTTACATTTGACCGAGTCTTAAAGAGAAACGAAAAAGAAGTCTTGTAATCCTTAAATGAGTTATTCATGAATTCTTAAACTGCAAAGGAGATGATTACCATGCTTAGTTAGTGACAATACTTTTATAAAAATGTCCATGTACATTAATTTCACCACTCCTACCTAGATTGTTTCTCTCCTAGTTGTGGACTTGTTAATGATGAATATGAAGAAATATTGTAGCAGGATATATATTTCTCCAATGGAAAACGGATTTATGACCATCTGAATGAAGCAATGCTTGAGGATTATTGCTGATTTACGTATAGGGATGCTTCGATACTCACAAGAGACAAATGAAAATGATGTCATTAAGGAAGCTACCATATTTCACATCGAACAGGATGTATTCTTTGGCGTACAGAGGAAGGTACCAGTGCCGGAGTCTATTTGATGGATAGTGGCTTTAAGCAATCTTACAAATTTTCAGGCTGCTATTAGAGCACTGAACAGAAAGCGCCTTACTTCACACTTCACTCCCAACTTCTGTGTTGAGTTCCTTAGCACTGTGGCATAGTGGGGAACGAGTACATATGTAAGTGCTGTTTTCATCATGCTAAATAGTAACCATAAATATCACAAAAAAATGTGTGTGAGGCAAAAATTTCATTAAACAGAGTAGAAGCACTGGGGATTTTTTATGTTTTAGAGATTTTAAAGAGAACTTCAATTTTTTATACTATATTGAGAAGAATTGATAACAAATTACATAAAAGATTGTTTATGTTTATGGTATATTATGTGTTTCTTTACAGTTTGATATTAGTGTATACTCTTATTTTAAGTGTGTTTCCCTTTGTGAACACCACCGGTTAAAACAAGAAATCCCGTCGCATTGTTAAAAAACTATATTTTAACAGCGATGTCAATAATAACCCTGGTTTGCTTAAAAAGAGGTCAAATTTGTGATTAGTAACAAGATTAATAAAATCACTACAAAACGAAACCCAATCACCGTTATTGAAGAGTATAGAAGAGTTGTGACCGAAACAGGCATTTTAAGTTTGCCTAGGGTTTTCTTTTGCAGTTGTAGCGTATTGAAAACGATGTTCTCACAATTAATTCGCTCGCAATACTGAAAGCCTAAGACTATTCTTAACAGTATTTCTTAGAATAATTAGAAGATACCAAGGAACGAGACTTGTTTTATATCCTACGGGAATTACTTTTAAAGGTTGAAAATATCATGTCACCTATTAATTAGAAATATATTAATGGAACGCGAAGATCCATGAAAAATTTTATAGGGTTTAAACAAATCAATTTTTATAAAATATCAATCATAGTGCATTATATCGAAAAATTATGAAAAGCAAACTCTATTTCTACTTCCAACCCTGGACTGAATTCTTAGTTTCACTTGCATGCTACTTTTTCATATAACTCTTCATGTATATGTTTGTTTCAAGGCGAATTGAATAAGGTGGTCTTAATGAATACAACACTGTAAAACAAAACTTCGGTGTGTCAACATAATGCAACACTGTAGTAAGCAAAAAGCTGCAGCATCAAAAATATTTGTTGTCAACAAGATACAGAATGTTTGTGTTTTTTGACATACGCGAATGTATCAGCTGTTGCTTACGTAGTAAATTAGGGCCACCTTATTGAATTCGCCTTGGTTTGTTTTTAATAAAAACAGCAACAACAATAACACTGTTCATCGCCATTGTTCTCTTTATCGTTAATTGTTATTGTTGTAACTGCAAGCATATACTGTGTGCGTATGTGTTTTTCTTTATTATTGTTCGGCGTATTTAATTGAATTTTTTCACAAATTGGTTTAAGTTTAATCATCAATAAGTTGTTCAGCGTTGAAGTTGTGTTTTTTGTGTTAGTAATTTTAAACAATAAAGAATAGAAAATAATTCAGTTAAAATGCGTCAGCATTTTATAATAATTTGTGTTGCATTCTTGGGCATTGCTCATGTAATGGCTAATCTGGATGCCGAATATGATCTGATGTCCGATGAATTCTTAGAAATAGTGCGTGGTAAAGCAAAAACTTGGACACCCGGCAGAAATTATGATAAATCAGTACCAAAAAGTCATTTCCGCCGTTTAATGGGTGTCCATCCTGATGCTCATAAATTTGCGTTGCCCGAAAAGAGTCTAGTCCTTGGCGAAGAAGCAGTCGGCTTAGCAGATGAGGAAGTACCAGAGGAATTTGATGCTCGTAAAGCCTGGCCAAATTGCCCAACTATTGGTGAAATAAGAGATCAAGGATCTTGTGGCTCATGTTGGGCATTCGGTGCTGTGGAGGCAATGTCGGATCGGGTAAGTTCCTATTGATTAACGACACTGCAATATTAAGTTGAAACAAATTGTTTAGTATTTCTATAAAAGAATCAGATTACAAATTTTACACTTCTGTTTGTAACAAAAATATAAATAAGAAATCTAAGTTTTCTGCTAATATCTGTGGTCATATAAAAGAGCAGCTTAAGGTTCAATTAGTTGTGACTTAACATAATGTCATAAACGTAACCATAGTCAAAACAAAATTCAATTGATTGGTTATGGCTTTATGGGATGTCACCACTAATCGAAGATATTGTTTGGTTGCATTGCATCTAAGACATTACATTAATTCATGTGATTCATTGAACCTTTAAATCGACAAGCTATAGGTACTTCCATACTGAATTCGTAAAAACGAAACGAACAATTGCCGTCATTTTGGATTCAAGTTTGAATAATTTCAACCATTACGTTGAGTTCAAGGCAAAAAAGTGAAATTCTAATTTTAAAAATTTAAAAAGTTTTTCAACTTGAAAAGAGAGACTGTAAAACCTCACTAAAATCAAAAGTTGACAAGACAACGTAGTTTTGTGTTTTTGTCCAATACATTGATTAATCAGATTTTTTCGCCCAATATACTTCTGGCAAAGCAGCTGTCTTGAATTTTTGCAACTGTCTTTTTCAGCTGTCTTGAAAGAGCCAATCTTGAATCCACAAAGAGGGTAAACATTTTCAATTTAAATTATTTTCTAATTTAAACTCGCCACTCCATTGTAAACTTGTATGGTAATTTGTCATCACTATCTCTATAAAAACAACTATATAAATACATATATATGTATATGCAATTTAAATAATTAAAATTTTGCAGATAAAAAGTGCATGCAGACGAATTCTAAAAGCCGCCTTCTTTTTTAAGCTTATATATAAAAAATATTCAATAGTCAGCGTGTTTTTAAACATTTCTAACTGATTAAACAAATTCTTTAGTGCGGTTAACTCAAAGGGATAGCGAAAATTCCAGAAGAGGGGAGTTGTGTGCTGTGCTTATGAAAAATAAACGACGCAAATTGAAGATTATCAACATAACTTGTTGGTTGTTGAAGAAAGAAGAAAAATCAATTTTTTTTCTTTGTTTATTGTATCAATTTAATATTGTGTTTATTTTATTACTTTCCGTTAATTTATTAGATTTTCTTATCAATCTTTAAACCTCATTTTAGGTTTGCATACATTCCAATGCCAAAATACATTTCCATTTTTCTGCTGATGATCTGGTTTCTTGTTGCCATATCTGTGGTTTTGGCTGCAATGGTGGTTTTCCCGGTGCCGCTTGGTCTTATTGGACGCGCAAGGGCATTGTAAGTGGTGGACCTTATGGCAGTAGTCAGGGTTGTCGTCCATATGAAATTGCACCTTGCGAACATCATGTCAATGGTACTCGCCCACCTTGTGATGGTGAGTATGGTAAGACACCCGCCTGTAAACATGAATGTCAGAAATCATATAACATCGATTATAAGGACGATAAACACTATGGCTCCAAATCATATTCGATTCGTAACAGTGTTTTAGATATACAAAAGGAAATTATGCATAATGGTCCGGTAGAAGGAGCTTTTACCGTTTATGAAGATTTGATACTTTACAAGGATGGTGTTTACCAACATGTCCACGGCAGAGAACTGGGTGGTCATGCTATTCGTATTTTAGGCTGGGGTGTCGAGAATAAAATTCCTTACTGGTTGATTGCCAACTCTTGGAATACTGATTGGGGCAATAATGGTTTCTTTAAGATATTACGTGGTGAAGATCATTGTGGTATTGAAAGTGCTATTTCAGCTGGTTTGCCTAAAATTTAAGCACTTAATCTAAGCATGCTAATAATATGTGTTAAAAAAGAATGTTAAAGTCGTAATTCCAAATGATAATAAATATTTTCAAGTTATATAGTTAAATTGATTGCTGTTTTACTTTTTAAGCAATTAAATCTTAGCAGTAAAACATTTCGCTTTATGTGGCTAACAAATATGTTACACAAGAATTTATTCACCCTTATTATGGTTGTAGTAATTTTTATGCATTTCTGTAATAGATTAAAGAGAAATTTTGTTTGTTTTTTAATTTAGTACAAAAATTTCGAAATACACCAACTATGATAAGGGCTATTGACTGTATAATATATTTGTTAGCTAAAATGTTAATGGAAATAACTTGGAGTTGTACGTAAGGTTCTAAAATCCTTAGCCGATTCTTAAAGAGAGTTCACGTGTTACGTACACAAGGTGTAAGTAGTGCTAAGTGGAGCGTATAATATAACGTGATGGCATACAAAGTATTTTTATATGTTTAATGGACTGGAGTAGCTCCACAAGAAGTTTTTTATTATTTATTGCTTTTTAGTGCCAATAATTTTTATTTGAACGATTTATAATTGCAATTTTCGATTATGCCTTCTACTGCCTTAGAAATTCAAGCCAAAAACTACTCTACAGATTTCACTGCTACATTTATAAAGAATGTGTTTAACTCTTTTCTCTGCTCATATCATAACCACTACCGCTATTACATGCCTTCGGTATTCAGCTACCAAATTGTAGAACGTAATGCAGCGTTCTATATTAATAGAATTATTAAAAAGCTTGCAACTTTCTATTTCGCCGGAGGAGAGCTAAATATTAGCATACAGCTTTCGCCTTCATTTGTCTCTAAGGCATGTAAACTCGTGCACTACAATCAGATGAAGTTCGACCATCTAAGAAGCAAAATTGATCAACTGATTCTATACGTAAATTATATAAAACAAAAGGCTGTCAATGGAATATATTCCAACTCGTTACCTTGGTTTTGCTAACATTAATCTTAAGGCTGCAGCCTTGTTTAAGCCTGTCGATATAATGCCAAGCTTTACTCTTCTTTCAAATCTTAGGTTTTGTAGCTTGATTAGGTTACATAACTTTTCGGTATCATCCTTTGTTTTGAAACGCGTCACAAATGTTCTGTTGTTCTTCGAAGTCAATAAAGACATGGTACAGAGATTGCATTTCGTTAACCTGCTCTAATACTTTGCTTAGAGAAGCAATATGATCAATGCAAGATTTTTTTTACAAAACAGCTATTATTTATTTCAGTTCCAGTTGTTTTTAAATATGAATTTATTTAATCATAAATTTATTATTTCTTTTTTTAATTCTATAAATATATTTTTTTAAATTGCATTAAACCTAACTAACCAACTATCATCTATCTAAATTATATTTAACAAGATATTTTTTTGGTTCTATTTAAAAATATCGTCTGTCTCAGCTTATAAATAATACATACAAAATACACAATATTCTTTTTAAAACATCACAATCAATTTTCTTAAAATCTATCCACTGTTTCTGTGCCTCCCTCACGCTTCCATAAAAACCTGTGCTAGACATAGGGATTCCAATTACTGCCATCTTCGGGAGTTAAGCGATTTGTAATTAGGAGAATAATATCAACAACCCACCAAACACCAACGCCGCCTAAGGTTAAAAGTTTACCTACAGCTGTGCCGGTTTGACCCAAACAAAAACGGTCCATTCCCAAAAAGCCCAATAGTAAACTATATAACAAAGTTGTAAGAAAATAGTGTTCCGAGTAGCGTATACACGGTACACCATCACGTTGAAAGGTTCTCGGACCCTGACAATCGATATCATGAAAAACAGTACACTGTACTTTTGTGTGTTCCACATCCTCATAGTATAGGCCGCCGAATTTCAAACAGCCATAACCCTTTTCCTCTTTAGCAGTTTTATTGAGTTTATGATCAATTGGTTTATTGCATTCGATAAAATCGTCGGGCAGCATAGAACAATAGACTTTGGGTGACCATGGATGGTAACTATTGTCGTTGGTGGTGCGGGACGAAGCTACAGCACCCGATACTTGTTGTTCACGGTCGCTGCGAGCCTGTATGGCCCAACAACCGTTCACTGATAACGCCAATAGTACTGAGATTATCATAGTGTTCTTACTATAATTGGCCATTGAATGGTTTGTTTCTTTTTTGATTTGTTATTTTGTTAAAATTTCGTGTTTATTAAAAACAATACAATTTCTCCCAACAATAACAAATGTTGTCGACTCAATCTATTTTATCTATAACATTCACGAAGCATTGATAACACGATTAAATGACATCAGGTCTTGAAGTTTTAAAATTGTTGCCAGCTTAGTTAGTTTGGATTTAGCAAATACAAAAACCTATAAAAAGAGAGCAATTTTTATGAATTCAATAAATTTAGACATTTCACGATTCCACGATTAACGACATCTTGGAATAAAACAGCTTAGACAAATGAACAGCCAAAACAACAGCACAGGCTAGATATAAATTGCTTAACATTTGCTAAATCATCTACACTGGAAGCAGAAGAGGTCCAGAATAAGTAAGTGCCTTTCCTGATGAATCTAAAAATACATTTTACCGCTGTCCAGTGGAATTTATCACAGTTATTGATAAGCTTTATTGCATAAGGGTACCTCATAACTTCCCCTATATATACACTTGATCTATGATAGATATCGCTCTATTTATGGTTTCTAATAATACGCCTTTTGAAAGCCAACTTGAAATTCCTCTAGATTAAATGGTTAATGCACTTTCTCACTCATCTTTACTTTACTCCTTAGCTTACCGTATCATGACTCCGATATTCATCTGAAAACTTCGAAAAAAGAGGATTCTAGTAATGAAGGAGATAAAGGCTCAATTGCCAAAGCTGCGTATGGCTGTAACAAGGCAAATTGAACAGGGTAGTGTTGCCCGTACAAAACTAATTATATAACAAATACAACAGGCAATATATTTTGTGTATGTAAGGCAAATGTTAAAAATTTCAATAAAAAAAACTTAAACAAAAGTTTGATAAAGTTAACAGTTGTAAATTAGAAATATTGTATTTTGTTGAAAATTTGAGTTTTCAAATATTTTGTGTTTTGGACGTCTTTTAGTCATAAACATAAAATATTAAGGTATTTTATATGTATATATTATATTCTAGAATTGTATTTAGTTAGTATATTGTTACGTTTTAACCTTTTTTAAACGTTTGAGTTCGTTTAAATTGCGTCAACATAAAATAAACACCGTTTTATTTATTGTTTTACAGTTTTATTTATTTACTTCACTATAACTTTTATACTGTTTGTCTTAATACAACACTTAATATTCGTTTATACAACAGTTTTATTTCCGCTCTAACACAACTTTATTTGTTGACAACCAAACGATAACTAACTCACTTGTAAAGCAGCCTCTTTATATACCTAATTGCCTACAGTTTGAAGGTTCCGGAAATATCGACCATCTTCTATTTTCATATACGTTTATTCAAATGCAACGTAAAGATGGTCGTTTTGACAGTGCTGTCAAATTGGTAGGATGACATAAAATATACCAAAATCCAACAGGACAGCTTCAAAGCTCTGATGTGTTGTATTTTTATTTTGGTAACACTGCCTCCCACTTAAGCTTGTTCGTTTCGAATAGGCTCATTATTTTTCTTCACATAGCTCTCCCGTCGCTCTAGATATACCACTTTCATTTTTGATGTTGGGCTATTGTTTTTCTGTATTCGGTATACCACATCGTTTAGCCTTTTGACTACCTTATAAGGTCCATCCCAGTTAATTGGTACCTTTGGAGACACTCCTTTCCTCCGCTGTGGGTTGTAGAGTAGAACCATGGAAGCCTTTAGTACTTGCTGCTCGATCATACCTGGCTTTCAACCTATCGTGGGCCATTTCTAGTCGTGTATGCATCGTTTCATAAAAATCTTTGGGACTTTCATTGCTTTTGATTTATAGTGCTGCAGTTGACTCTGGCTTATTCTGACTGCATCTTTAGCCGCAATACATTCAGTGCAGTTCGCTATTCATCCGGCGGCAGCTTGCTTGCATCCAACCCAATAGTAACGCTGCTTTAACTTTTCTACTGTCTTTGCCACGCTATGATGCCCTCTGCTATGTTCCTTCTGAGACTGATTCAAAATTTCATTAATTTTCGAGGAAGGAACCACTTTTCCAGCTTCGGTATAAGCACCCATCAATCAGCTTTAAACTATCCCATTGAGTCCAATAAGCCTTTAATAGAGGGCTATCTGCTGATATCTCTTTACTAGTAGGCCGTTTGTCTTTTTCTTTAGCCGCTATTATCTGTGCCAGTACAGGGTCTTTTCTCTGAGCCATTGACCAGTCCTCGTTAACCTCCAGACATAATTGTCTAATGTTGATAATGATCTTTTTCGCCTTATCACCTGATTTATCAACGGCTATCTTACATTCGTTTTTATTCTTTTCACTCCTGTAACAAGCTTTACTGTTACGTGTTCATATCACAGCCTCTATTATGCCCATTACCATTATGTCCCACCTCATTTACATTACGGCGTCAATTTATTTGTTTTCTGTTGTGTATACCTATCTTATGCGACTCTCCTCTATTGGTTGGTTAATGGTTACGAAACACACAGTTTTGGCACTTCCCTTTTGCCCTTTGCTCTTTTTTCGGCCAAAAGCCGCTCTACCAGCACTTTGATAGCTGTAATGAAATCTTCTTTCATAGATACAGTTTTTATACTATACGCTTTATGTATCTGCGGCTTAGATATCTTTCGAACTGTCTCCTGCGCTAATGCGAACGCCACGGTCTCTGTAAAGGTTGCCTTATGAGCAGCACACACCGCATACTTAATATCAGTGTCCCTATACCATTGATGAATGCTTCGGTCTTAATTTGCTTTACCAGTGGTTGTGTCTCCCCTGTATAAACAAGCTGCACCAATCTCTCGATTTCTATTGCAAACGCTTGTAATGACTCATTAGCCTTTTGCTTTTGGCACCTTAATTCCATGCGATTCAGCTCTCGTTTATGCTCATCGTCAAATTTACGCTGTAGCACCACCATTAATTCGCTATAGTTGTTTCTGCAGCTGACTGGCATGGTTTCTAGAATTTCCGCTGCAGCACCTCTTAAGGCCAAAATTAATTCCAGGGTCTTCTCTTCAGCGTCCCATCCTTTTCTGTTGGCTATAGTATCGAACTGAAATTTGAATACGGATAGGGGGGTGAGCTAACATCAAAATAAGGTGTTTTAATTCTGCTGGAAACTTCGGGTATAATACGCACTGGTTCTTGTTTTTGGCACTGGAGACTGTTGATTTTTTCCTCCATTACAACAAATTTTTCGTCAACAGTCTTTTCGAAATTTAACACTTTTAACACTTTTTTTTATTAGCTGTCTCATATATTTCCTTTTATTTTCGTAACACTGTTGAAAAAGAAAAATATTTGACAGTCTTTCGAACACAAATTAATAATAAAAAAAAAAAACAGTCAGACGAACAGGCAACTTTACCTTGTATAATTTCAACATGGGCTGATATAAAAGGTGCTTTGAGAATTTCTTAATTTTAATGGCTGAGTTAGTGAAAACGTATCGTACAACGTAAGACTTTGCACTATTGTCAAACTTTAGATGTTAGTAATTGAAAACGTATCGCAGCAATCAGTTCAGTCAGCCAAAGTAGACATTCGCAACGTAAAAAACTAAATTCTGTAGATTTTCTACGTGACAATGAAAACGTAACGTTTTCAGTTAGCAGCAACGTTCTTTGTTTATGTTACAGAATTTCACAGCTGATCCCCACATACACGATACGTTTTTACTAACTCGCCCTTTATCAATATCGACGTACAATTTCCATTTTCTGTTTCTTAAATGCCAAATGAACCTTCTATTAAATCCTTCGAAAATACATTTTTTTTATCGATTTGTTTAAAATTTAAATTTAACGTAAAAATATTTTCTTCCACGCACTGAACATACCGAGTTTCATACGACCATCATCAGCTATGTTTCTTTTAAGAGAGAGATATAGAGCGCAAGAAATAAGGAAAGAGAAATTCGAAAACGCTTAGTGATTTTCTCTTACAAACAAACTGAAATTTCTTTCTTGACCTGATTTAAGCGCGGTTGGCTTAATAATTTCTTTAAAGTTAAAAAGAATGAACGCAGCAGTCCTAAATCAAAGAGCCAAATAAAACGAACGATAAGAAATGACAAAAGAAAAAAATTAAATAATAAATAAAAAGGTTGTAAAAAGAAAAGAAAATAAATACAAAATTACAGAAATATTAAAAATTACATTTTTTTTACTAAAAATTTAAAACAAAAACTGACGTGTAAAAATTTACATCACTTTTACGGCCTGGCCTGTATATTGTTAGTGTACATACGTGTTTTAATATTGGCGTTGTAGTTTCGCACGGAGGCTTAGAATACGTGAAAAGAGAAAGTGAATACAAGTGTATAAAAAAATACAAGCAGATCACGAGATAATTCCTTCAAAAATGTAAGTATTTAAATGAAAAATAAAAAATTATTTAATTAAAAATTCAATTTCAGATATTCGCAATGTCTAAAGATAAAGTTAAAGATCACTCGCCTTTGTTGAACGGTAAATCGCAGCAGAATGGTAAAGCCAAAAAATTTGAAGCCAATACTTTACCACCACAAAAATCGTTGTTAATCGCCTATATTTTATGGCTATTTGGTGGCATTTTTGGTTTACATCACATCTATTTGCATCGTGATCGTCATGCCTTCATATGGTGGTGCACTTTAGGTGGCTATTTTGGTATCGGTTGGCTGTTTGAGGTCTTCAATATACCCGAATATGTAAGAGATGCCAATGAGGATCCCAAATTTATCGATGAATTTGTTAAAAAGTTACAGTTTTACCGCAAGCCTCCCTATTCTGGCAAACGCTTCTTGGGTGAGGTCATGATTGGTTATTTATTTGGTCAGTTGTATCAAATGGCCATACCAGAAACTTTGTTTATGGGTATTGATTTCGGTTTCTTACATTGGCTTATACCGGTGTTTGTAGCTTTGGGTGTTTGGACTGTGGGTAATATTGGCCGAGAAAAAGGTGTTTTGTGGCACTGCCTTCTGGCCGCTTTTGCTGCTTATCCAGTACGCTATTTTATATATGACGAAACCTACAGTCTTCTAATAACTGCCTTGGCATCTGGTCTTATTTTTGATCACTTTTCCAAGCAATGGTTGCGTACACCACCTAAAAGACGTGGTACTATTGAACGAACTTTGAAATTTTCGGCTGCTTTGTGTATTTACTTTTCGTTATGGGGTTGCTTCCTGTACTTTAATGGCACCATATCGGACGAAGATGGAAATGAAGTGCCCATTCAAGAAGCGTTCCAAAACTTTTTAGCTTCAGCCTGGTGGACAGATATAGCACAGGCTTTAAAAGATACCTATAATTATGCTCAACATCACGGCTGGTACGAGACTTGGAAGGAGATTTTTGAATCCATGGATGTGGATGGCGAACGTAATGCTTATAAAGTATTAGGAGTTAGTGCCACTGCCTCACAGGCCGAAATCACCTCGGCCTATCGTAAACTCTCAAAAGAATATCATCCTGATAAAGTAAAAGACGAATCACAAAAAGCTGCCGCTAACCAAAAATTTATCGAAATTCAGCAAGCCTATAGCGTTTTATCAAAAATCAAGTCTTCACGCCGCCGCAAAAATACCAAATCCGTTGAAGATGAACCCATTGTGCTGTAGAAGCCCATTTGAAAGCTTTCAAAAAGTATCGACTGAATTATTTAAAATAAAAGTATAAAAAGATTATATGTATATAGGGTATATACACATAAGTTTATAACATAACTCTTTAGAATAGATTAATTTTCCTTTTTTTAAATACTTACCAGTGCATTATTTTATGTTTAATTTTGAAACTACTTACTTTTTCTATATTTAGTTGTTAGAACGAAAAATTAGATTTAGTTTTAATTTATTATCAATAAAATGAACAAGTATAAAAAAAAACATAAGGTGGAAATGAAGTGCCCATTCAAGAAGCGTTCCAAAACTTTTTAGCTTCAGCCTGGTGGACAGATATAGCACAGGCTTTAAAAGATACCTATAATTATGCTCAACATCACGGCTCGTACGAGACTTGGAAGGAGATTTTTGAATCCATGGATGTGGATGGCGAACGTAATGCTTATAAAGTATTAGGAGTTAGTGCCACTGCCTCACAGGCCGAAATCACCTCGGCCTATCGTAAACTCTCAAAAGAATATCATCCTGATAAAGTAAAAGACGAATCACAAAAAGCTGCCGCTAACCAAAGATTTATCGAAATTCAGCAATCCTATAGCGTTTTATCAAAAATCAAGTCTTCACGCCGCCGCAAAAATACCAAATCCGTTGAAGATGATTGTTCTTAATAATAATAATGGATATCTACTATATCAATCATTGTGTATGCCCCCGTAAGCACAATTGTCCTTAAATAGGGATAGGCCGTGAGTGTTCATATGAAAATTATAGTTGGTTTATTTGAAAAAAAATCAAGTAATAACAAAATATTTACATGCACATATATTTTTTTTTGTTTTAGAGAACTAAGTAGGATCTTAAAAGAGTCCGCTAATCCTTAGCAATAACAGCTTTTAAGAATCTTTATATTCCTTTGTAAAGGGTCCGCCAAATAATTTATTTTTAAATACTATAAAAAAAACTACTGAATATTTTCTCAAATTTCTTTTTTTAGTTAAAAGTACAATCCTTCCGGTTAATAATAGAAAATAATTTCATTCAAATGGCTGCCTCGGCTGGCCATGCAGTGGCCTACACGATCGGTCCAATTTTTAAGCACATTATCGATTGTGTGCAGCTGTATTTCACCAATGGCTTCACGAATATTGTCCTTTAAAGCGTCAATTGTCTCTGGCTTGTTGGCGTAACACTTATCTTTGACGGCACCCCACAAATCCAACGGTGTCAAATCGCAGCTCCGATGTGGCCAAACGACATCAGCTCTGCGGCTGATAATGCGATCTTCAAAAACAGGGCGCAAAACATCGAGTGTAGCTTCAATTTTTGTGAACAAAATTCGTTCACATTGGTCCGATAACGATCGCCATTGACTGTAACGGCCACTCCTTGCTCATTTTCGAAGAAAAATGGCTCAATTATGCTTCTGGACCAAAATCCGCACCAAACAGTGACTCGTCTTGGGTGTATGGGGCGTGCGGGTTTTCTGTGCCCCAAATGCGACAATTTTGCTTGTTTACGTACCCGCCAAGATTAAAATGAGCTTCATCTGCAACATTACCATGATTTTAAAAGTAATGTCGCAATATTTCCCAGCGTTGTTCAAGCGTATACACAACCATATTCGTTTAGCGGAAGGATAAACCTAATTATCTGTCAAATTAGACATGAGCTAAGTGTTACCATTCACGAAATAAGCACTAGTTTAATAAAAACGTTAGATGGCGGACCCTTTATAAACCCTAATCTTTTAAGACTTGTGTTTCATGAATGTTTTCATTTGTTGCGAGTTTGTCCAATGTTTTACTGCTAAACACTATGAGGCTTCTTTTACATACGATAACATTCAATAAAAAATCAAAACTTTTTGTTGAAAAACCCAAATTCCAAGAAATTCTAATAATTTCTTATTTTTGAGAACATTTATTTTACAGCAAAGAAATCAAGTAAAGATCTCATATTGTTGTTAGCGTTGTAATGTGTGGGCTTATTTTAAAAGTTATGTCGTCTCGAAGTCCTTAAGAGGTACAGTAACAGGATGTGTACAAATAAATAAATAAATAAATAAATATACATGTTAAGAATTTATTGTTGGACTTTTTAAAGGGAAATAAGATTTAAATTTATTTTCTACTTTGAAAATATTTAGTTTACTATCTTTATATATTTCTAGAAAGCGATCGTTTGCATCGACTGCTGAGTGCTCTCGTTTATAATTAAAACTCTTTAAAAAAATGTTTTGGAACTAAAAACAAAATAGGTTTTCTTTATTTTTTCTTATTGTACATAAAACTAATACAATAATATATTTTATATAATTAAACTAAAAGTTTCATTATTTTTTTTTGTAAATTTTTTTCTATAATTTTTTTTTAATTTAAATATTTACATGTTGTATGTAAGATATTTAATTCACAATTTCATACAGTTATTATTTAATATGTTTTAATTTGTGTTTTTAACATAAAGTTTTCATTTTTATTTTATTTTTTTTTTTCAATAAAATTATAATATTTAAATGAATTAAAATAATTTCAATCACAACGAGAAAAAACACAAGTTCATTAAAATTAATAAATTTTTTTGTTTGTTTATTTTTATTTCTTTTAAAATTAATAACTACTTAAATTACATTTCATAAGAATTAAAACAGAAAAAAAACAAATTTATTTTAAAATTTTAACTTCTTTTTTCGAAAGTCAGAAAAAAGAGAACAAAAATATAGATTTTTTTTTAATTAAACTAATGCATAAACTTAATTTGTAGCAAAAATAGTAAAGAAATGAATTTAAAAATAAAATTATGAAAATAAAGTTGAAAAAAGAAATGAAAAGTTTTTGTTAGAGAAATTATAATTAGAAAGATCTAAAAAACAAACTTCTTAAAACTTAACATAATACTGAGCATATAATGATATTTAAGAACAAAAATAAAATAAAAAAATATAATGAGATTTAAATAGATAATGAAACAAGTGCCAGAGCGTAAAGAATTTAAAAAGAAGGTAGAGCGAGAGGTGATCAGTTATTATTTACTATTTTTACTACAATTGTTTCTTTATAATTTTCAAAAAAAGAAATAACTTTTAAAATGTTGGTACTTAAAGAATATATAACGGAAGTTTCATGGTTTTGTTAAGCTTTAAATATATACAATTTTCGAAACTTTTTAAAAATATATATATTTTTTAAAGTTTTGCATTATTTTTTTTGTTGAGAGAAAGTTAAAAGAAAAATACTTATAATAATACAAATTTACTAAAAACAAAGCTTAAAGCCTATAAAAGCTTTTCTTGTTAATATTGCATCATTACAAAGTTTGTTGTAAACAAAAGCTTTAAACAGCTTTCTTTTTTCCCTAAATACATAGTTTTTTTTATTAATATTAGAATGTATGTGGGTGTGTTTGTTAGTTTGTGTATATGAGAGAGGTGGTTTTGAATTTAGAAATGTGTCACTACAATATCTTCCTCGAGATCATCCAATTCGTCATCGGTTTCTTCCACCTCTGGTATTCCGTTGACATTAGCATCAGCAGTAGCCTTGGCAGCAGCAGCTTCCTTCTCTTTCTCAGCTTGTTCAGCTTTTTCTTGTTTCTTGAGTTTGCGTTGCTGTTAACGCAATACAAAAATAAAAATTAATTATATAAACAAAATTATAAAATAATACTGTTTATAAATAAATACCTTTCTTCTGTAGAGAATTTCTACAATGACATAGCCAATGCAACCTAAAGTCAATACAGCCAATAGTATATAAAGCTTCATACGGGCACACAATGTGGTGGCATAAGCGTAGGCAATCACAAAACCAGCTGATTCCCAGAGGCGATAATTAGAGAAGGCAGCTTCCTTGTTACGTCTGAACAAGAGACCATATAAGCCGTTTATTTGGGTCTGCCATACAGCATCACCTACACCCCATAGACCAGACATGGCATAGAAGATCAAAGGATTATCGGGGCTAGGACGCCAGAATAATTCGACGGTAATCAAGGTGAAATGAACTACAGCACCTAAAACAATAATGGGTGTGCGGCCAATATATTTCATCACCGAGCCGAATAATATGGAACAAATGGCATTGACAACACCGAAACAAATCATAACAAAACCAATTTGATGGATACCCAAGGCACACGATACATAGGCTTGTGTAAAATCAGCACCAATGAAAGCCTGTTCCATACCAATAAATACGGTGATGGGTATAAGCAATTGTTGATTGGGTTTTTTCATTTGCCGGAAAGTGGCCGACAACAATTCCATGCCAGATAATTCTTGAGCCGACTGAGAACCTTTACGTTTTTCACCATAACGCTTGAGGGGATCCAAGAAGAAGGCAATAATGGCTACAGCAGCAATGATACAGGACAAGTAGATCATAGAGATTTCAAAGATTTCATGATCTGGTGGACGTTCCAAATTGGTGTGACCACTAACACCATTAACACAGAAATTGGAACCACAGTATTGGAGATCAGCTTCGCTAATAGTGTTGTTTTCATCACTGCTACCGCCGCCGTGGGCACCACTAGAGAGCACTGTAAATGAGCGAAAAAAGAAAATATTAGTTTATGTTTAGCAAATGATGATTAAATAAAGCTTAAAGCTAAAAATTTAACAGTATTGGTCTATCCATTTAGTGGTGTCAAAACCGCCGGTCTGACAATGCGGTCAGCTGTTGAATATCTGTCATCTGAAATGTCATTTATTTGGTGAATGTTTGCCATTTACGAATATGAATCGTTTAATAACCGAAGAAGGCGTAAAAATAGTTGAAGGTTATTTAAAAAGTGGTGGCCACTTTTTGAGTATAAACAAGCAAAATTTTCTTTTATGCCGAAATTGCCAGGGCTCGGAGAAACCAGAAGTGATTATACAAAAGCCATTACATCCGGAAAAAGTGACTTTTTGGTGCACATTATTGTCTGGAGGTATTATTTTTTTTACAAATAATACTAGAAGAACCATTCAAAACGCTATGACCTTATGATAATCGACATATTAAAAATTATGAACTAGACGATATGTGGTTTTAAAAGACGGTGCAACGAGTGATAAAATGCTACCAATTTTGGCTTTATTGCATGATAAATTCCCGGTCATGTAATTTTTCGATTTGGCAACATCAGTTGGTCACCAAGAGATTGCGATTTGACGCCGTTAAACTTCCTTTTTAGGAGACTACGTTAAAGACTATGTATACGCCGTAAATTTCCTAACGTTAGAGCACCACTGGAAGTGTAAAAAAAGTAGTCCAGAACTGCCTTAAATGATCCATAGGTGGTCCAAGCATAGGTAAGCTCCAAGCATAATAGTGAAGAACTTTATTTTTCAAACCGAAAAATGGTTAATCCTGTATTAGTAAAATTGACTTACCAAGACTGGAGATGAGATTTCCCCACAATTCAGCTGTTTGCCAAGCCAAAAAGAAGAAGCCAAAGAATCTTACAATAATAGCATCCACAGCCTGTTCAGTAATTTTGGCATAAACTTGACCAACCTGAGTCAAATATGTGGCTTTGGAGGCCCACATAGGGGCAGCACCCAAACCGACTAGAATACCAGCAGGAACTAGTGTATAGAATCTAAAAAATATATGTATTTTTTAATAATTTTTTATTTGTTTACCCCCAAAAAAAAAAGAAAAAACTTACTTTGGAAACAATTGGAAGGCAATATAGGGGGCATAGCATAACATACTGCAAACCAGAGTCCATTTTACAGTTAATTTGCGTATGATTAATGTGGGCAGGAATATACAGGACACTACCAGGGCTGCATAAATTGCACTTAGTGAAACAGTACCTAGACCATCTTCAGCATTTATAGATGACTGTAAATTTGCCGTACCCTAAAAGAAACAAAGTACATACAATTTAAGCTAAATATGTATGATCTTTATATGCAATCAACAAAAAAATAATTATTAACTTACCTGAAACGCTGTAAATTGCACCATAAATGCAAACGATATAATGGTAATATTTTTTAATATACGCCATTTTTCACCCGGATTGAGTATAACTTTCTCTCTGAGCGAGGCTGTGTCTGGCTCGAAACCAGCTTTTGGCTAAAATTATACAAACAAAGCGAAAAAAATACATTTTTTTTATAATTTATGTAAAAAATTAAAAAAAATTAGAAAAAATATGTACACATGTATTATCAATGGTTTGTAAACGTATTATTTGTTTATAATTATATTTGTTTAATTTTATTTATTGGCTGCAAATTACTTGTGAAAAACAATAATTTATTTTGTATTTTTTTATTTTTGCTTAATTAACCATATTAGATAGAAACCTGTTATTATTTTTACAACAACAAAAAAAAATATAATCTTTCAAAAAATAAGTCTTAGCCATAGTACATTCCTGTACACACGTGCATATCTACATATATATGTTTATGCAAATATTTATGTATTTTTTATTAACAAATTCAACCATGATTAACTTATTTTTTTTTTCAGACAAATTGCTTAAAAAAAAAAAAATACCAAAAATAACCCATATAATGCTTATAGCTTTTTTGTCTACTGTCTTTCGAAGTCTAGGCTATTTGTTAATCTCATGGTAAATATTTGTGCGGTTCTTTACTATTAATTTCACGTACTTTATGCAGATAAATTAAACGAGTAGCATTACAGTAGAGGACAAAATGACGCCTACAAACTATAACATGTTAAGTTTAAAAAGTGAGTCTTTTAGCAGAAGCGCTCAAAGTTACATTAAGTTCAATATATTAGGTGATCGAAAAATTATGTGTCTTATTTGAAAGGTGAGACTTTAAGCTTCAATTATTCAGTGAAAAGTTATGCTATGTTCGCACGACACCGTTTTTTCGTCATTCGCTCTCTCGTTTAAATACAACCCACGATTATTAGCTGAATTATATAAATTTCAATATATTGGGTGCTCGAAAAATTATGTATGTCTTATTTGAAAGGTGACACTTTAAGCTTTAATTATTCAGTGAAAAGTTATGCTATGTTCGCACGACACCGTTTGTTCGTCATTCGCTCTTTCGTTCATAATGCAACCCACGATTATGAGCTGAATTACATAAATTTCTATACAAAATCTTGAGAGAGAATCCCTCAGTTTGTAAGTAATTCTATTTATGTATTACTTCAAAATCAGTGTCATCTCTAATTATTATAAAATGTAGATCAAAAGAGCTTGGCATACTTTTAAGCTTTTAATTTAAATGTTTTTATCATACATTTAACACTGCAAATTTATTTAATTGACTTCCCTTAAGTATGCTGTTAAGCACGAAAAATTAAGAAAAAGTAGAAAAAAAAACTAAAAAAGTAAACAAACAAATCAATGACGGCTCACTGCATTGATTTCATAAGCCAGCAGCTAAAAAGGTGCCGTGCGAACGGGAAAATCTAAATAAGTAATACAAACAGAGAACGAAGTAATCCGAAGCCTCATGCAAACATAGGATTATCTATGTATGCTTAAAAATGAGTGAATATTCGGAACATTTCCGTTATATTTAGCTTTTCTAAATATTATGGAAATGGTAGGAATGTGTCGCAGGAAGAGAATTGTTCATTATGAGCTGCTACAACCTGGTCAATGATGGATTCTTATCTTTGTTGTCAACAATTAATGAAATTGAAGCAAACAATTTAATTAAAACGGGGAGAATACAATAACCAAACTTTTTCGAATACCCAATATTATATATTTTATGTTAATTTTATTTTTGTTTATAGCGTTTTATTGAATTTTTACAGAATTTAATTTGAAGTACGTACTCTTCAAAAACATAAACGTTGGAGGCGTCGAAAATAAAACGTTGATTTGTCGTCTTTCACAGAGGAATTTATAACGGTTAATGATTATTTTTATATAAATCTCGTATTGGAAAATATAAATATAAATTATAAATGGAAAATAATTGAGCATTAATAATGGATAATAACGTATAATGTTTTAAAAGTGCCAGTAATATTAATTTAGTCAATATTAGATCCAACATTTTTATTTTTCAGTAACATAATTGAATTTTAGTAAATATTTTAAATAATGTCTTTTTTATTTTTTAGGACATGTCAAGACCATGAAGCCTTTCTGAATTCCTATAATTAAATATGAAATTAAAATTAAAATTTTCTTTTCCGTACTTCAAAAGCATTTAGAGGTGGTTTTCTATATTATTTGAAACGAAAAATAGTACATAAAAATGATTTTTTTATAGTTTGCAATTTGTTCAAACATGTGATATGTATGTACATAAGTTAGTTTAATAGCACATACTTTCTTTACAAATATTTCTTTATCAATATCTATTTTGTTTCCTTTAAAGTACTCTCCCTGAGATACAATATATGTAATTGTGTTCTAACGCTTTTTATATTAAAAAACCGGTTTATTTGCAATATTCGATAGTAGAATAATACTCATCTTAATAAAACCCGTTTCAGAAACTCCAGAAAAACCGGTTAAAACTGTCCGTATAATAACCGTTCGCTCTTCCTAGAAAAGGCTCATTCATGTATGCAAGTTGTTTTTCCAAAAATATTGACATTAACGATTAATTTAATTCCATTTGCTGCCAAGCCTCATTTATTCACAATATTAGTATTGAGTACTATAATAGCTGAGTGAGCATTTTTCTTTTATTAGTAAACGGAAAATATTTTTTTATATTTGTGGTACCAAGTAAGATGAGCATATTCGTCTATTTGTTTTTATTATTAATTTTTGTTATTATTTTTATATGTATATAAAACAAGTTCCTTGAAAAATTCAGGATATTTACTGATTACATGCACGTTTACACTGCTTAAACAGTTTTAATAATATTTTCTTTGACCTATATTATAAAATTGTTATAATATATCATTTTCAATATTACAATTAATTTTTATTTAAATATTTATTTATAAATATCTTTGAACAAATATTTATATTATTTATTTTATTTTATTCAACCAATCAAGGTGTGTTTACAATATGAAGTTTGTTTAATGGTGATTTTTCTTTAAAGATTTGTAAAAATGTAAAAATTGAAAAAAAAAACTCCCATAAAAACGTGATGCGCTTAAATAAAAGTCATACAGATTTTTAAATCCGCTAGAGATATACTAAATTGTTAATAAACCACATGCGTACGACATATAAAATAAGTTTTGTATAAAGAAAAAATATACTAAAAATATATTGGATAATGCTAATTTTATATTAAAATATTTTATTAAAAAATTTTCATTATTGAAATAATATCAATAAAATATTATAGACTACTTTAAGGGCTGATTTTTTCATTAACTCAATTGTTCGATTTCACATACGATAATGTTTATATTATTAAATATTTTTATTTTATTTTTTTTATTAATTATGATTTGCTTATTGTTTATAATTTTCAAAATTGCTGCTTAATTAAAATATTTTATACATGTTTTTATTATTTTTTTTCTTTTTATTGTTTTCTTCTTTTTATATAATAATAACGATTAAATTTTTATTTTAAATTATACGTTGTAATTTTAGTTTTTGTATTTCATGTTTTTTTTTCATTTGTTTTTAATTTTTTTGAATTTTAAGATTTTAATGATAATAATCATCGCCGTTGCTTAAACGACATATTAGTGTTTTTTTAGTTTTATTACCGTTAAATTTAACAATTATATGTATGGAGTGAAAAAAATAATATTACTAGAATATTCCAGAAATCTTTATAAAATAAGCTGAAAACTGTGTTTTTTGTATTTAAGAGAACTATGAGGCTCTGTTCTCGGCACACTTTGATTCGAAATTTATATTAATAATTTAATTACATATATGGCATTAAGTAGACTATATTTATATGCTGACGATGTACAAATTTACATAAGAATGTTTAAGATAACATAAGAGAATTCGTGTATAAACTTAACGACGATCTTAAAATAGGCAAATTGCAAATGGTCTTTGTATTGATATTGCAAAATTTAAGTGCTTGGTAGTAACTTCTAGATCTATCAACTAGTCTGTGTAACCTAAGACCTAAACTACGATTAACCAACTAATAAAATAATAATAATCTAACATGGACTAAATATAAAGGGTCCGCCAAATAATTTTTTTTTTGAAAATGCTATAAAAAAAAACTACTGAATATTTTCTCAAATTTCTTTTTTTATTTGAAAGTACAATCCTTCCGGTTAATGGAAAATAATTTCATTCAAATGGCTGCCTCGGCTGGCCATGCAGTAGCCTACACGATCGGTCCAATTTTTAAGCACATTATCGATTGTGTGCAGCTGTATTTCACGAATGGCTTCACGAATATTGTCCTTTAAAGCGTCAATTGTCTCTGGCTTATTGGCGTAACACTTATCTTTGTCGGTACCCCACAAATAATAGTCCAACGGTGTCAAATCTCAGCTCCGAGGTGGCCAAACGACATCAGCTCTGCGGCTGATAATGCGATCTAAAAAAACAGGGCGCAAAACATCGAGTGTAACTTCGGCTGTGTGGCACGTAGCGCCGTCCTGTTGAAAACAAATGTTGCTAATATCCTCCTCTTCAATTTTTGAGAACAAAAATTTGTTCAACATGGCCCGATAACGATCGCCATTGACTGTAACGGCCACTCCTTGCTCATTTTCGAAGAAAAATGGCCCAATTATGCTTCTGGACCAAAATCCGCACCAAACAGTGACTCGTCTTGGGTGTATCGGTTTTCTGTGCCCTAAATGCGACAATTTTGCTTGTTTACATACCCGCCATGATTAAATTGAGCTTCATCTAAACACATCGTACACCTTCTGCAACATTACCATGATTTTCAAAGTAATATCGCAATATTTCCCAGCGTTGTTCAAGCGTATACACAACCATATTCGTTCAGCGGAAGGATAAAACTAATTATCTGTCAAATCAGACATGAGCTAAGTGTTACCATTCACGATATAAGCACTATTATTTAAAATCTGGTTGTTTCGATTATGGTTACGATTATGGCGTTATGTTACGCCACGCCTATTTGAACCTTTTCTCCACTAAGTTACGCATACCACTTGCTAAGTCTTATGTGAATTACTTCCATTATTGTTATATAGTTATGAAATTTTTATATCTTATGATTATGCCAGCCTACGAAAGAGCGTTAACACAAGTGTTTTTTACAGAATATTAAAAAACGTCACTATATGGCAAGCCTATGTATATCTCATAATTTCATTATGCAACAATAATATTCGCTATTCTAATTGGCATTCTGAAGTCATTTTTCTTCTAAACGTTCATTTAAATGTAAGTTTACCTTTATCACCTTTTCTTATTGACAAAATATTTACGCTAAAAATATCCCATACACACGAGTACGTTTTAATAAAAAAAATTGTCAATTTGTTATCAAAGTGCTTTAGTTTCGTTTCGTATACTATTTGCCAGTACTTGCATGTTTGTTATAAATTAAATTGTTAAATAACATTAATTTTATGCTTTTAAATTTAAATTTCATTTCGTTTTTTTTTAAATCCGTTCAACAATTTGTAGGTGAGACTGGTTTAGCACGCGTTTAGTAGGTGTTTCCCCCTTAATATTTATATAGGTGCTTCTCACCGAAACTTGTTGAGCTACTGTTATTATTATTATTGTTTTTGTTAATAATAAAACCATAAAATTTGAACAATATTATACAAGTATATACACAATATTATTTATGTGTGTTTTTGATTACAGACTATTAAAAAAAAGTTAAAAGTAAAGGAAGATTTTTAACAAAAAGAAACAAAAAAAAAAAAAACTAAAAAAAACAAAAACAAAATCATGTCATTTTATCACACCTTAATTTTTTTTTATAAAACTATATACAATATTATATACATATGTGACAAGTACAAGGTACAATTTTATGATATTTTATAAATTTTATTTTTTGCTGTTGTTGTATAAAAACCAAGTACGTAAAGTAGGAGAAATATATTACAAAGAAATTTAAATAAGAAAAGTCAGATCGTATATTATAAGCCCTATAAAACTAAAACCGTTGTTAGCGGTTATTTTCCAGAAAGAAATTTACCTGGTTCCAAAGAGAAAATAACAACATAAGGATTATTGAATAATTTGTTATTTTCTGAGTATTTTTGCGTTGTTTAAGAGAAAATATACAATAGTTGTAAAATGTGTTATAATTTAAGATAAACTAACATTAAATGCTTATAAGAATATGTTATCTTTTACATTTAATGAATACGATAATAATAGAAATAAAACCTAGACTTAATTTAGGATCTAGATCCTTAACAGCCATAACATATTCTTCCAAAGAGTCATTATTTACATAATTTTGTTAGCCATCTTGTTCTGATCTCATAATTATGAATGATTAAGATGTTAAGATGTTCTTAATGAATGGTTAAAAAGTTTATATATGGGCTTTTATTCGAATTTATACTAAAGGTCAAGTTATTTCATATGCACTGCTACACGCAGCCTAAGTCGACTTACGCTATTCTTACTCTACTTAGATGCAATCTCCGAGAAAATCTAACAGAATACTTTTCTTTGGGAAAAACTCTAGTCGTATTCGATGTTTCCTTCTTTGTATATTGTCTTTTATCATATAAACTATTGTTGGTAAGTAAAAATCCACTCTTGCTAACGTTTAAAATGGTATATATGTGGATATACGAGGGTGGATTGACATTGAAGCTACCGCTAGATGGCAACACAAACACAACAAATTTTTCATTCTTAGAAATTACGATCTGTCAAACGTCAGCTGTTAAAATTTTAGCCAAATTCATCGATTAGTTTATTAGTTGTAGTCGTTTGAAGTAAGCAACTTTCGTGTTTCCTGGAAAATGGAAAAAAGTGAATTTTGTGTAGTGATTAAACACTATTATTTGAAAGGCCAAACGGCGAAAGAGACAAAAGAAAAGCTTGATAAACATTACGGCGAATTTGCTCCGTCAAATTATATGGTAAAATATTGGATTGCTGAATTTAAACGGGGCCGAACAAGCACTGCAACAATATCATCAACAGGAAGGCCAAAAGAGGTGGTTACTGAAGAAAATATCAAGAAAATCCTCGATATCGTTATGAATGATCGCCGGGTCAAAATCCGTGGGATTGCTGAAATGGTAAACATATCATATCAACGTGTGTTCAACATTTGGCCTGAACATTTGCATATGAAAAAGCTATCGGCAAGATGGGTGCCGCATTTGCTCAGTGTTAAACAAAAACGAGTTCCACAGATCACTTCACAGCGGTGTTTGGACATGATAAAGCATAATCCTGCTGATTTTTGGCGTAGATTAATAACTGTTGATGAAACGTGTGTCCACCACTACACACCTGAAACCAAAAATCAATCGAAGCAATGGGTGGAAGCTGGTGGAAGTGCTCTGAAGAAGGCGAAGACAGCGAAATCGGCTGGCAAGGTTATGGCCACTGTATTTTGAGATGCACATGGAATATTGCTCATCGATTATCTTGAAAAGGGATCCACAATCACAGGAGAGTACTATCGTGCATTATTATCAATTGGTTGATGCAATCAAGGAAAAACGACCACATTTAAACAAGAAAAAACTGCTCTTTCTTCAAGACAACGTACCGGTTCACACAGCATTGGATACGATGCTAAAACTACGAGAAATCCACTTCGAATTGGTTGATCATCCACCTTATAGTCCAGATTTAGCCCCTAGTGACTTTTTCCTGTTTCCAAACTTGGAAAAATGGCTCGCAGGAAAAAGATTCATCTCAAACGAAGAAGTGATTACCGAAACTAATGCGTATTTTGAGAAGTTCCCAAAATCGTATTATTCAGATGGTATAAAAAAGTTGACAATCGTCTTACTAAGTGTATTGAGACTATGTTGAGAAATGAATGGTTTTAAAAAAAAAATGTTTTTTCCTACTTAGGTAGGTTCGATATCAATCCGCCCTCGTATACGTCGATAATTATACAAATACTTTTCCATTATGGCATTAGTGGGGCGACTTTTTCGCGATTTTTAAATTAGTTGGCGATTTTTTTGGCTATTTTTGATTAACAAATACGAAAATAAAGTTATTATTTTCGACAACAGAGCTTGAAAAATGTGGAAAAAATGAGTGTGTTTGCTCGAGAAATTCGCAGGTATGTATACCTCAAAGCTATTAAGTATAACATCATTCAAAATCACATCCTTTCATTTTTCCAAATGCTGGCGAATTTTTTTCCACTTTTGGCGAAAATTAGGAATTAGAAACAAATTAAATTTTATTTATTTTCAAAAATATTTTACATTATTTAAAAAAAAATATAAATTTTATTGTCAAGATGTAAAAAATGGATATTTGGCGATTTTGGCGATTTTTGAAATTTATTTTGGCGAAAAAGCTTAAAAAAGGTCTGACAACCCTGGGTATGACACTCAGTGCCATTATGAATATGTACTCTCTACAGAAAAACTACTGTATCGCGTGCCTATTACTAATGACCAATCTTAAGACATCTATTCCTAAGAAAAAAAACTTGGAAAAGTCATTGGAGGACGATACTAGTGGAAATCGGGCAGAGGTGGCTGCTATATGTGAAGTTGCTTATGAATCTTTTGAGAAATAGTAAAGGACAGTTTGAATTTTTATAGTCAGTCAGGTTGCTATGAGGTCATGTGGGCTATGTTCGCAAAATCCCTGATGGTTAAATGGTGCCACTAATCACTAAGTGTGATGACTACGTATATCGATATCATGCTAATTTGGATACCGGAACACAGCGACATTCAACTACATAGCGGATGAGACTAGAAAGGGGAATACCGCACAGATTTTCTCCACCTGTCGTCTGCGCATGTGGCAATGGGCTATATCGAGGAGGATGAGGAGACTACGCGCTAGGGTGCATATCGTTGACAAGACTGACAGTTAGGCTATTTGCTGGACATATAAATAGTTGGAGCTGAGGCTCTATTGAAAATTCCTGTAGGTCTGATCAACAAGTTCACACTAGAGGTGGTAACTAGCTAGTGGCTGATATAGAGACGTTTTAGGTATCACAATGGGTTGTATTGAGCCTAAGTGTACTGAATGTTTCTGGCAGCTATTTTGAACCTAACCTAATCTAACATGCTATATTCATGGATCATGATTCATATCGCAGTATAATTCTAAACTTTGTTATGCGGATCGCGTTGTATTTTTATATATTGTACATTTATATATATTCCTTTTACTGTAGGGTACCCTTATTTACAATTAATGAACTTGAATTTTTATGCATTTTAAATTAAGCGTCATAATATAAGTTTTATAAAATCACAGTAATTAAAAGAGAAACGTTAATTTTTAATAAACGTCATATAATCAAATACTTTGTTTGAAAACCGATAATACCTACTTTAAAGTAGAGCATGTGCATGTTAAAAATTGGAAATTAAACCGTTTCTGAAACATAAAAACTGCAGTTTAATTACCAAAAAATCTGAAAAACAAAAACAAGTTTTCTTTTCAGTAAGAGTTCATTAAACTGCCTTGTAACCATTTGCATAATTTTGGTACTTTATTTGACAGACATTAAGAAACTTAAGTCCTGACCTACTTTTTTGATAAGAAAAAGAAAAAATAAAAATGAAAATAAACAAAATTCCTAAGGGTCATTAAAGAAAAAGAAAACACAACAAAAAGATGTCAATCCTCAAACACTTAAACCAATAAACGTACTAAAGCTTTGGAAAGAAACGACTACTGCTTATAAACCAACTATATAATAACAAAGCCATTAGCCCGAAAGAGTGTCTCTTAACTAACTACCTGTTCAATAAAATTCGTAATAAAAATATCAAAAATGTATGCCATTTAATATGTTGGTCAGGCTTAAAAAAAAATAAAAACACAAAACAAAAGCTTAAAATGAAAAAGCAAAAAAAAACAACAAATAAACTTTTTAAAAAAATTGTTAAAAATAAAAGCAACAACAAATATTTTTTGTCAAAATATTAATAACGTAAAAAGAAAACATAAGAAAACTACGGCAAGTACATTAAAATATTTATGCAAAAATCTTATTTTCAACACTTGTATTGAATAAGTTTGCGGACCGTTTTTTTTTTGTTTTATTTCTTTTCAAGCATTTAAAACTTTGCGAGCCAGTTGACAGAAATAAAAACAAAAAATAAAAAAAAAAATAGCGTAAATAACCAGCCAGTCAGTCATATGTACATTGGGAGAGTGAGTGAATGAGAGACAGTTGAAATTATTAATAATTTTTTTTTGTTAAATAAACAAATAATAACCACTTTAAACCAGTACAAACTAAATTTAGAAAAAAATTATATATTTATACATTTTTATTTTATTTTTATTTTATTTTTATTTTTTAAAAGCAGGTCTTAGGGGGGAAAAATAGTAAACAGGAAAAAATCTATTGAATTGAATGTTGTGTGTATGAATAAATAGTTTATGTTGATGGCTATTTCTATGTGGTTACAGCATGCTAAAATGTTGCATGCAAGTTAGTTGGTATACTTTGTTTAGAAACATTTGTTGCTGAAGTTTCTTCAGAAGATAGCAGAACTTAAAAGGAATGAAATCTTATTGAAAAATAAAATATTTAATATTCTTTGATACAATAGAGTATTTCCGAAATTAGTGCTTTATGAAGTCTATACTGTTTTATTTGTTTATTTTTGTTTTAGCCTATGATTTTAATTCTTACAGGCTATATTAACGAAACCAGTTGGCATATTTGAGCGCCATTGTCACTACGATGTTTTCATCGATTAATCATTGTCAAAACAGCGGTATCAAGTCGAAATTTGTATGAACTTGACGAAAATGAGTTTTCGTGATGATGACACAAACAATGAGTTATGTATGACAACTTCATTGAATGTCACCATGCTAAAGAGAGCTGGAATTTAGGGAGCGTATTTGAGCGACATTGTCACTACGATATTTTCATCAATGAATCATCGTCGCAACACCGGTATCAAGTCGAAATTTGTATGAACTTATCGAAAATGAATTTTCGTGATAATGACACAACCAATGAGTTATGTATGACAACTTCATTGAATGTCACCATGCTAAAGAGAGCTGAAATTTAGCAACATTGTCACAACAATGAAAAATTTTGTCCACTACACTTCCCCGTTAACACTGATTCAATTTTAGTTGTGTGCATACCATGTTGAGGATGCTTGATCACAAAAGCATACTCTCGAATTGATCTCACTAGAGAAGTAAACAGCTGTTTTCAAATATAGGTGTCAGCAGGCTCCTTTCCGCAGCGTTTAATATATCCTAGCCTTATGAACTGGCCAACGAGCGCGATTTGATCGTTTTTCTTGGGGGGTTTTCTTATGTCCACAGTTGCTCTCAAAGCCAGTATAACGATGCCACCGATTAAATTCAATATGATTAGTGGTGGGACCGTTCGAGAAAAAAAAAATACTTAATAGATAGGCATTTCAAATGGATAAAAAAATGTCGATGATATTTTTCACATGACATATTAGTATTTTGAAGACTTATGTTTGGAAATGTAATAGGTGCGGAGTTATGTAGTATTTAAAGTGGCCTAATACAACACAAACGGCTCGAATCCCCATAAGAAGAGATGATGACCGAAAATGTAATTGCGGTTTTTTATTAAAAAACTTCATTCCACTTCCAGAAAACTTCATCCAAAGGATATCCCCTGACATACCGGCTTACGAATGGCGACTATGACAAACATAACACGAATAATCTGATGGATACGCCACTTAACGGGGAAAAATAGCAGTCCTAAGTAGGGATCACCCCCACCATTTAGCAAGAATCTTCATCTATAGTAGAGTAATCATCAACTTAGCTTGAAATCAACTTCATAATGAAGCTGAAGCAAGGCATTGGCTGCTTTATGGAAACACATGTGCTCTGAGCGAAACTTCAGCAATATTATAAGTTTTATTGGGCTTTACATTCTAATTTTCATCATGCGTTTAATAGCAATTTTTATTCCAACTACTTTTCTTAATCTCATTTCTTTAAGTTTCTGATTCTATAGAAAATTTCTTTAAAATACATTTTAAGAATCCAGCTGGCCTTAGTATCTTGTTTTTTTTTTTTTTTTTTTTTTTTGTTTGGTACAAATAAAATAAAATAGAAGAAGTGCTTATTTTTAGCTACAATTGCAGAAGCGATACTTTTTACAGGCAGAAAAAATGAATGCAGTTGATTGTATTAGTTTTAAAGCATTTCAGCCAAATGGTTTGTTTGTTTGTCCGCAAAAAAATGTATAATTTTTTCTATTTTTTCTTATCTTCTTCTTTAGATTTTGGTTTTCATTTACCAAACATATTAAGTTCTTTGTGCTAAAAGTTGTTGCAATAAATAATAGCATTTCATACTTGTACACAACAATAACAATAAAAAACAACGCATATTAAAAGCAGAAAATACCAGTTCTTCTCTTTCAACAAAACCTAAAAGACGGACGTACTGACATACAGACAGGCTTTAAGCACGAGATTTTGAATTTTTTAAGTTTATTTTTAGCTTTTTAACTCGTGTTGCACATGCGTGCTGCAATTATATCGGCCTGTAATGGCCATATGAATGTCTGTCGGTCTGTGTCTTGTCTGTATAATATCAAATCTCGCTTAAGTTTGGCTGCATGTAAAAACGTTTTGTAAAGATGGAAAAAGAAATGAAAAAACAAACATTTCTATGTAAGTTTTTTTTCAATACAAACCCAATATTTATTGTCTTGTCTTTAGTTTTGTTTTTTCAAATGTCTGATGTCAGTGTATGTTGCTGTTTTTTTTATTTGATTTCAGATTTCTTTTGGTAAAGCTTTTAGCCTTAAGACAAATTTATGTTTATTTTTTGCTTAATGCAAAATTTATTTTAGTAAATATATGGTCTCTTGTGGTTCTTAGTGGTTTTATATTAAAAAAAATATATTTATGTCTCGAAGATGTTGTAAGTTTGTAATCTTGATTAAATGTATGAGTTTTTATTAAAAAAAAGTTTATTTATTTCTATTGACATGGTTTGAAAGAGAGCATTTACAGTCTGGCTAAAAGTATTAAAGTTTAAAAGGGAAAGAACCGTAAACTTAACTATCGGATCACAGTTAGGTGTTTTATTTCGAAATTAAGGTAAATAAACTAATTTCGAACAAATTGCTATAAATAAAACTATTTTTGAAATTAAACACACACTATACGTTGTGAAATAGCAAATCGAGCAGGTGTTTCTATTGGCCGGGTCTTTAAGTTTAGGAGACAGTAAGACAGTGAGTTCACTGCCTCCAGAAACTAAGACTAGACAAAATTAATTTCCACACTTGAAATATGCTGTAAAAATAAGAAGAGATTTTCTTCATAACGAAGAAACAAATATGCACAAAGAAACAATTAGCGAAAATCTGTGGGAAATTGGCTTTTATTGATACGTTAAAATAAAAAAGCACAATAAATTTAGACCGAATAAATCAAAATATAAAAAAATATACGTTAAATGACTGCATGCGGGTTATCTGTTCAGACGACAAAAGATGGGCGGCAATTAATTTGGAGAAAGCGACGAGAGTCGCTAACAATTCATATTGTTTAAGAAACGATAAAGTTTGGCGGGAGTAGCACAAAGATGTGGTGAAGTACATGTGAGAATGGAAGGAGTGGGACATTACATCTCGTAGCGAATGAATGCAAATCAGTATGTTGATGATCTTTAGCAAAGTATTGAAAAATGTGGAATAAAGATGTGCCGGACTTAATCTTTTAGAAAGATTACGATCCAATATACACTTCATGTGTAGCGCGATCAATTTTTTGAAGTGCTTGACTGACCTCCTCAATACCCAAAACTCAAGCTGATAGACCATGCATGGGTTGAGGTAGAACATGTAAAATTGTTACTAGTGTGTCCCCGAACATAAACGATTTATGGCAATAATCGAGAATTATATCTGTAGAAATTTAGTGCAGTCTATGTCAAAATGAATTAAAGCCATAATAAAAACAAAAAAGGGTCATATTAAGTATTAAAATTATGAACATATCTAAGTCAACAAATATATAATTTAAATCTTTTTTTAAATTTTTATACTGAAACTAGAGAAACCCTTCCCGTGATGCTGGGAGCCTTTGTGATATATACCTATAAAATGTATTTTTCATAAGAATACTGTAAAGGAATGCACATATTTTATATGGGAAAAACACACTATCGCAAAAGTGTGCCTATAAGGCATATCCGTAGACATTATTCAATTACCATCAGTTAAAGTAGATCTTTCCAAATTGGCTTGTAAATCTAACCATTTTCAAGATATACACAAATTAATATTTACTTTGAATGGTAGTTACCACGTTACTTATCCGATTTTAGCTACTTACCCAGACAAAATTTAGAGACCTTTACTTTTACAGTTTTGATGTGTGAAAGTAGACCTTTCTAATGGATGCACTGGTTTGTAAATTAGCTGAGTGGTTCCCGAGTTATAAAATGATGAACATAGAACAACTTATTTTTTATATAAAAGATGATTATACTCTTATTTTTGATTTGCAACATGTGATCAATTAGTTGAAGTGCTGTATATGGTATTTAAATATTGCTTTATATGTATTTAGTTTTTTTACCCCACTGTTTGTGTTTTTCTGTTTCAATTTTTTAATGAAATTTATTTGGAAAATTTTAAGATTAAATGCTTTTCAATATATGTACATATATAAGCAATATTTTAATCAATCTAATAAATAATGTTATTGTCCTGTTACTTAAAGTCAAATCAATTAATAGTATTAAGAAATTAATGAAGCAAATAAATATTGACAATATACTGGCATTTATCAAATAAAATGTCAATGAACGGCTATTAAAAAAGTTACATTTCTAAAGATTATTAAAAAAGACAACCTGTAATAATTAATTTCTAAATGTGAACGTTATAATAAGTTTACCTTGAATACAAATTTTATATGAAATAATATATTTTTTTTAATTAAAATTTTGCTAATATATTTCTAGATTTAAATATTAAAACAAGCTTAAGAAAAAGAAAAATGATAATTCTCAAAACTGATTTAAATCTTTTTCTTAATTCGTTTTATATATACAATTTTATTTCTTTATTTTTGTTAATAAAACGAATATAGTATAGTTTTTAATGTATTTATACAAATTGTTATTGAATTATAAATTATAGAAAGCTTTATGGGAAAAACTAATGATTTCCTAAAACGGTAGGAAGCAGACATTAAGTCTAATAATATAAGTAAATAAAATGCTGTAATTTTATTACAACTGCCAGTATAAAATTTATGCAAAATCTATTTGTTAGAATAAAAGTGAGAATCGAATCTAATTAAAATTCATAAGGGAAGATGTTCCATGAATACACACGCAGTTATTAAAACGTTATTTTATTAGTTTGAAAAAAAGCAAAACTAAATATTAAATAAATTTTAAATTCATTGAATTTTATTAGAAAAAATAAAAGAAATTTTTGTATTTTATATCAAAAAATTCTTATCTAAATCTATTAATAACTTTCTTTAAAACTCTGCTTCTTAAACCCTTTTTTAATTCTTTTTATAACTGTCTTTTTTATAAAAACTAAAAAAAAAACTTTAAAATCATGTCAAATATTTACTTTTGCCTAAGGCCAAGATTAATAATTTTATTATTTTTTTCTTCTCTTTATACAATTTACACAAAATACACCAACCACACCTCCCTTTTTAATTTGTTTCGCATTTTATGACAAACATTAATTTCTACTTTCTTTGTGGTAAGATATGCTCAAATAACAAGTGCTTGTTGATATAGACACTTTGTTGTATTGGCTCGAAACCCCAATCAAAAGAAACAAATAAAAAAAGATTTAAACAAAAAATTTATGCCAATATTTTATACACTCAATATTCACGTGATTTGGTTTAAGCTGGATTTTTATGTCTTGTTTTATTCGGAGGTAAAATCTGTATTAAAAATTAAAAAAAGAAAAGAGTATAATGCAGAATACATTAAATTCAACACTAGTCATTAATAAAAAAATCGAATGTCAAAAAAGAAGAGAGTGAAAAAGAAGTTTTATATACATATGTATATAAAAGGGAAGTATTCCTATTAAGGCTAATTGGAACTAATTGCAATTCATATAATTTTAGTAATTATTAAAATAATTTCATCTTTTAAATTAGATTTTATGCTTTTTTCTTAATACAAAGAATCGTATGGTGTTGCCTTTCTCTATAGCAATTAAAAATTCTTTACTTTCATGTTAATTTTTTTACAATATTCATGGTTGCTAGCAAACTTAACACAGTTTCAATTCTGAGCATGGCAGCTTGAAAAATAAGTATAAGTTTTAATTTTCGTATTAAACTTACCTTAACAGGTTCATCGTTTTCAAAACCACCATTGGTAAACCCAGTCATTTTGTATGTTTTTTTTTGGCTTTATTTACAATAAATTTGTATTATTCTGTAAAAAAAGAAAACAAATTAAAATGAATTACTTTTTATAAGAAAAGAAAATAAAAAAAATAAAATGAAACGAAAATTTAAATATATATAGTTTTTATATGTAGTTTTTAGATGGATATTTGGTATAACAATAGAATATAGAAAAGATGATTTTTTTAACAAAATTTAGATGTATTTCTTTTTAACACTTCAACTAAACATTGCACTGTGGTTGGACTTATATAGAGTCGGTGGCCAAAAATGCTTTCAGTTAGAATATTGGTGTGGTTTTTATTAAAATATACCCCTTTAAAGACCTCTATTTCCCCTTGCAAGTAAAAACGTTAGAAAATAATTCTGCGCAATTTGATATAAAATTAAAATTAAATTTAGAAAATGATTAACTATTTATCTATCAATTCAAAAATATTGACAATAAATAATAAACGCATAATATTTCCATGAGTTACTTTACTAAAGAGCTAAAGAGCTTTGTCAATTGCCGACAGATGTCTAACAACTATGTCGTATTTTATTCATGCTTTAACATAATTCTTTAATAATTTGATAAATAAGTAGTTTAGAAGAAAAAATATATATAATTCAAATATCATTCCAAAAGCCTGTTCCTCTTCTTTTTCAATATGATGAGAAATCTAAAATCGTTTAATATTCAAGTAAATTATTTACATATAAGAACATGAAGGTTTTAAAAATCGGTGTTTTACCCGTAAACAATGATTTGGAAAAATTTTAAAAACAGCTTCCCGCTGAGCTCTATGGTGCCAATCAGAAAAATTTTATCACTCTTCAGCAGGGTTGGCAGCCCACTGGGTAACCCAACCTGGTATGTGTTCATTTAAACATATTTAATTTAAAAGATTTCATAGTTTATTTACTAAAAAAAAAATATCATAATAATAAAAATATCAATACATATCGCCTACTAAATCATGAACAGTCACAACGCAAAATTTTTCAAATTCGCTTTTTTCATTATCCAATTCACACGAAAATTTTAATTTGCATAATAGTCTTCCTTAACTGATAAAATATTATTATTTTACTTGTGGCGCTTGAACATAATCAACTAAATGTTCAGTTTAACGTGACTTATCGTAACGCTTTAGTTGCAACGAAACAAACCAACAATGCCTCTTCTGAACATTTGAAAATTTTGTGTTGTGACTGTTCATGTTTTCGATTTCTTCTAAAGAAGTGAAGCGGTGACCTGAGGAATCATATTTTATCTATCGAAACAGCTAGTAGTAAGAAGAAGCAATGTGGATAATAGGGCGGATGCGGCAAGATATCCAATTTGATTTTTTGGAAACTTTTGCAAAAGAATAATAATATTTGTCCTTGTATTCCGACCATTTCGATTCCATTTTTTTCGTAATGCATAGTTTAAACGAAGTAAATGCGGCTTATACCAAACAATTGGCCTTAGCAGCTCGTCCGTTTGGTCTCACCAGCAGTGCAAAATTGGAAGCAAAATTTGGAAGCAAAAAAGCTCCAACAAAAAAACCCTATAAAACCCGGTGAGATGGGTTTAAAAAGCAGGATTTTTACAGCCCTGCCTTTCAGGTATTTTTACTTCATTCCATTTTGTTCCATAGTGTTATCTAGAAATTTGTTTCAAAACCAAAGAGATCTCTTTGATCTGCACACGATAATACATGAGCGGCAAAAAGAGGCAGCTAAAATAATTTAAAAGTTTTATTGGGGGAATTAGGGTGGCACACAACTAATACTTTTACTGAACTTAAAATATATTCAGGAGAAAAAAAAAAAGAAAATTAAAATGGCACTAGAAAAATTTTTTTTAAATTTTGTTCAATAAATATTTAACAAAAGCTAAGGACGTTAAAATTATTTTAAAATACATTAAATATCTCCCTCTTTAATATTCAATACGGAACAGCCTTTTAAGGTATTAAAAGTTTTTGTATCGTAGTTTATTTGCGACCTTTTCACAGTGCTTTTTAAGGCTATCCCAAACGGTAACGGTGGAAATGAAACAAAAACTAATATACTACATTTTTATATCACTGTGCGTTGGCTGGTTAGAGGCCTTAATGAAAGTTTAAACTACTTGATACCAGCAGCAATGTTCAAAAATCAATTTCAATTAAAAATCACACAGTAGCTTATTTGTAAGCATAATCACCTTAAACTATTTTTGCTTATGATACTCATGGGTCGATTAGTTGCGTTGACAGTTGTCAAAAATTACATAACCTGTAGCAACTGCCAACAAAAAATATATTAATTTCAATTACCACAAATTTCTAGTTGCCGTTCAACAACGCAAGTCTATGAAGTAAATTTTTACGTATACATTGAACTCAAAAACTGAATTTTAATTCATTGTTATCTAAAGTACTACATAATTTGTACTTTTTGCCTATGAAACTTAGTTGATCTAGAGTCCAGTAACTAAACTATTTGAACTAGACTTTTATAAGATTATTATTTTTCGTTGAATTGAACATGTATGTCTACATTGAATTAAAAAAGTGAATGTTTATTCACTGTTAGCTGAAGTACTAGCTATGGCTTAAAAGTACATTTGTCACCTTTTCATATGCAATATAAACATTATTTATAAGCCAAAGATAGGTCTGAAATGAATTTATTTACCATTTTACATGGAATATTTAAATCATACATCATTTAAACAAAAATTTAGTTCCTATACCACATAAGGCTACCAAAAATATTATAAATTTATTAATTGGATATTAAATATATTAATTTTTTAATATTTTTTATTTAAATTGCACTCACGAAATAATTGAAAACGTCATATTTTTGATTGATATTATTTTGTTATTTTTCTTTGTTTAATTTTTAATCAAAAGCCCTAATTGGCGGGCGGTTATATTATTTATCTTTTTTTGTAAATTTATTATTATTTCTATAGATATGATGTTTTTATGGTTTGTTTAAATAAATTGCATGTATAGATGTATGTTTTTTTAGCTTCTATTTTAATTTTATAGACTGCCAAAATCATGGCGAAAAAAAGCATTCAAGTGAAAAGCCGTTGACTTGTTAATAATATTTAGTTATATTAGTTCAAGTTCAGGTTCAAAAAATATTTTGTTTAATTTTTTTTCTTTATTAGTTGTCATCAACTTTTTTTATTTATTAACAATATTTTGTAATAATATTGCAACAAAACAAGTTTAATTAATTGGTATAGAAGTGTGTAGAAAATAGTATTTAATTTATTTGTTTTATAATTAAGAATTAACGTGTTGAAGTTTAATATTAATCGTAGAAAAATTTTGTTTTTAGTCTTTTTTTTTATTAATTTATTAAAAGAAGTAATTAGAAAAGCCATAATTTCAAACAATTTTATATTGAATTGACAGAATATTGTACATAAAATTTTCGGTGTTAAAAGACTTCTATCTAATATGTTAGTAGTAGTCTTAATCTATATTCTTCTTCCAATTTTTCAATAAAAATTTAAAGAATTTTTTATTTTTAAAATTTAATTTAATATGTATTTTAAGACACATATATGTTTAATGATTTCTATCTATATGTGAAATTTAATTGTTAATTTATCGTAAATTTGTTATTATCTATTATTTAATTTTTATTGAGGTCTTTTGGCATTTTTGAAAAATATTGAAGCGTATCGTGCTGTTTTTGGAATTTATAATGAATTTGAAAGAAATCCAAGTTTTTGTTTTTTTCTATTTAATTCTATGAACTATGAAATTATTTATTTACTTGTACTTGTTCGATATTTCCTACCAAAAAAATTAAACAAAAGTATATTGTATTCTAAAACATGCAAAATTAATTAAACCAATCATCATGTTTGGTATATTAATTCAATTAAAAAAATAAAATAAAATAAAATAATAAATTGCAAAAAAAACTATTAAATCGAATTATGGCAATTATACAAATCAATGAAGTCACACAAATTTAAATCGTTATCTAAAAAATAAATAGATTTTTAATAATGGAAAAGCTTATGAGAGCTATTTTGAAAAACCAAATCAACTTAGTATATTTCACAGATAGCGGAAAGGCAATGCGACCAATTATGTCCAATAGTGTTGTACCGTGATAAGGCAATAAATTCCCTCACTGACGGGGTGCCAGATCACCAGAGGGTTGCAGGGAACCAAATGCAAATGAACCGGCAATTAAAGAAAGGGAAGCGTCAACAGTGAAATTGGGAGGCTCAAAGGTCCAAGTCAATGAATTAAGCGTTAAGTGCCAATATCTCAGTATGGAATAGGCAGCCAGTGGGGAGAACTACAAATTGCCTACCTAAAGGCAGAACAAGAAGGACTTGAGTAGTTTTTGTATCGTAGTTTATTTGCGACCTTTTCACAGTGCTTTTTTAGGCTATTCTTAATGGTAACGGTGGAAATGAAACAAAAACTAATATACTATACTTTTATATCACTGTGCCTTGGCTGGTTAGAGGCCTTAACGAAAGTTTAAACGACTTGATACCAGCAGCAATGTTCAAAAATCAATTTCAATTAAATATCACACAGTAGCTTATTTGTAAGCATAATCACCTCAAACTATTTTTGCTTATGAAACTCATGGGTCGATTAGTTGCGTTGACAGTTGTCAAAAATTACATTACCTGTAGCAACTGCCAACAAAAATATATTAATTTCAATTGCCACAAATTTCTGGTTGCCGTTCAATAACGCAAGTCTGTGAAATAAATTTTTACGTAAACATTGAACTCAAAAAGGGCACTCGAGGCAATAAAGGAAGGAAAATCTTAATAACGGGTACTTAAAGAAAAATTGCAGAATTTGGTGTAATGAGCAGCCAGAGGTAGTTTAATAGCTGCCAATGCAATCTGTAAGATGCACTTTTTGGTGTGGTTTGTGGGCTGGCGGCATCATTGAACCGTACTTCTTCAAGAACGATGAAAATTGCAATGTTACAATGTCGATGAAACACGATGCTATGCGATGATTACCGACTTTTATTTGCCAAAAACGAAAAAATTGGATTTGGATGACATGTGGTTTCAACACAACGGTGTCACACGGCACGCGTACCATGAACCCCTTGCGAGGTGAGCTTAGTGAGCAATTAATTTCGTGTTTTAGAACAGTCCATACGATATGACGGCACTATACTATTTTTGTGGGGATACTTGAGGTCTCTCGTGCACAGCCTTGGAGGACAATATTATAGCTGCCATTGGTGAGATACCGGTTTAAATGCTGTAAAAATTATGCCAAATTATTAAAGTTCACAGATGAACCACCTACGGTATAGCAGCGGGCAATATTTACATGAAAAAATCCTTAAAAATTAAAAGGCAGACTTTCATTTGGCACCCTAAATAAATATTTCGTTCACTTTTGCAAAATAATCTGTGTTTTTTTAAATTTTTAAAACCCTAACGGATAAAAATTCACCATTGATATCACTATGATATTTTCATCGATTAATCATCGTTACAATATCAGTATCAAGTCAAAATTTGTATAAAATTATCGTATATGAAAAATTTTATTTATGAATTTTCCTGATAATAATACAACTTCATTGTACTAAAAAAATTAAATTTCACGACTCTGTCTGTTATGAGTCGACCACATGCTGAAATGTAGCGACATTGTCTACTATGAGTCGACCACATTTAGGTATATTGTCTGTTATGACTGCATGCTAAATGATGCAGGATTTTGTTTGCTGCAACTCCCCGTTAACAAATAAAGCACACTGATTTTCGATGTCTGCGGACGCCTACAAGACAAAATAAAATTCTGTCATCTATGAAAATTTGGACAATTAAGACATGATTGACACCAAACCAAATTCATTGTCAGTCCTCGATGATTTACCATTTTCAGTATTTGTCATAATGATTCACTATTACGTTCGCCACCGGGTTAAACTCTTAATTTCATATTAAAAAAAAAACTTAACTCAAACTTCTCTACCAAGAAACTACTTGCTATTCATGTTATTTAAAATTATAATTGAAAATTAAAAAAAAAAAAAACAAAACATATATATTTTCATATTGCAAGTACAGCTGTTTCCAGCGTTTGTGCATTGTTAAAAACGTAATAATTGTAAAACATATTATTTAATTTTCACATTTGTAAGTCTATTGTAAAAATGTAACATACAAAGTATACATATATTTAAATTGTTAACCTCTTGAGATCAAAATAAAACAGTTTAACAAATTAAAATATTATTTTATTATATTCTCGTAAGTTCTTTGGCCAATACCAAGTAACACAATGCAGGGCCTTAAGACGTAGCAAATTTAAAAAAAATTGAATGGATCTAAAAAGGTTAACTTTATAAATGAAGCAAAAAATAAAACACGTGCCATTTTGTTAAAAAAACGATTTTTCAAATTAATGGAAAATACGAAATCACACAATTTTTTCTAACATTTAATAACAAAAATAAAACAATTATTGTAGCTTTTTTCTAACATCTTAGCGGTAATTTTTATTATTATTTTTTAAGTTAAAAATTATCATTATATAGTTTTCCATCAATATATAAATATAAATAAAAACTATTTGGCGTAAAAAATCACTTAAATTGTGAAAATTTTCGAAAAATATTAAGGGCTTAGAAAAAAAACGTATTTAAAACAATTATATTAATTTATCAAAAAAAAAAAAAATAAATAAATAAAGAAAAATAATAATAATTTTTTGTTGTTGTCTCTTGTTTTGTTTTTAACAATTAATTGTTAATTATAGTATAACTACACACATACATGCAATATATGGTAGTTTTATGGGAATTTTATATAAATTTTTTTCTCTCTAGACCATACAAATATTTATGGTCATCATTTGTTTCTATTTATTTCTTATTTAAAAAAAAAAAAAAAACAAATCTAATACATCAAAAATACAAATTAAATATTTTTCAAAATGTATTGGTTATTTATTTGTCAATATTACGTGTTTTATTATTAATACTCCTATACACTCACTCACTAACTCGCATAGTAGTAGTGATGATTGATTAGAATTGTTATAAACCCTCGTATAAATAAAATAATCAATATTATTAAATAATTGCTTGTCAATTAAAAATTGACAAGTATTTTTGGATATTTTTTAACGTTTCTTTATTAAAAATAAAATGAAACTCTTGTTTTCTTGAAATGCTTTTTTACGATAAATTTGAAACGTGTTTTATTTGAGCCTCTCCTTTTTATATAAAAAATAATAATAAATTAAATTAAATAAAACTTTGTGAGGAAAGTTAATTTTCTTTTTGTTTAAATTAACTATATCGAAAGAAAACAATAATTTAAAATATAGCTCAGAACAGTAAAATAACAGGAATTCTGTGAAGTATTTTCAATTACTTCTTTATCATAATTGTTTTTAAGAGCATTTTTAGGAAATTTACAGCTACTAGAGATATAGTAATGGAATGTTATTCCCACTTCAGGGTATGCAGCAACTGTCAAGCAGTTGCATTCAAATTTTACTCTTAACTTCAGATTAACGATAGAGTCAGCTCAATTTGGGCAACCCTGACGTATTTAGTCTAATGGCCAATTTTGCCAAGCCACGAGGGCAATCTTTTTTGATATAGTAGTGGAGGAATTCTAGTTTGAGAATCAATGGTACCAACCCAATCTTCGTGGAGCAGCTGCAGGAGCGGCTTAATAATTGTGTGTCTAACAACGTCTCGTCTTTTATCACATAACATATGGTTGAAAAACAGTCCTTCCCTATACATACAATTTATTTTCTAATACCACATGAGTTTAATGTAGCAGGTAATCCACCTGCTTCAACTTATCTCAGGCAAGCTACACATCTGATTTAGAAACTAAATGACCTACAATAGAAAGCTCATGAAGTCATATGTGCTACTGGGAGCCAAAGGACATAAGAAGGAGAAGAGGAAATATGTATGTATGTATAGCTGAAAAACTGGTGCAAGGCCCAAAGATATGTTGTTAAATTGTAAAGCTTTTAAAATTATTTTAAAATAAGATCAATCCTATTTGCTTGTAACCCAAAGGATTGATTGTCCGGTTACAAATTTTCGGTAAATGGCTGTAAAATGTTATATGTCTGGTAATATTCATTGTGTTGGGCAACACTATAACTTGTTTGAAAGATAATATTTTAAGCTTCACTTTGTTAAAAGACATTATTAAAATCGCAAAAAAAAGCTATCAACGTTCAAAAGGAGTGAAAGCTCGGAACATCACTGAAATGGTTTGCTGCTTTTCTATCTGATAATTTTGATATTAAAGGTGCAACTCGATTTGGTCCTTTATTCACTATAAAAAGTGAAACAAATCATAGACAAAATCGAGCAAGACCTGCACATAAGCAGCGTGGACGTTGCTAGGGAACTAGGCATTCATTACCGAAAAATTTCCAACCGTTTGAAGAAAGCTGGACAAACTAAGAAGCTCGAATTTCCTTTTGCAATTCACTGCTAAAACAGAATGAAATCGAATCATTTCTGAATCCCATGATTACGGACGTTAAAGAGTGAATCAAGTACGACAATAATGTGCTAAAAATATCATGGACAAAGTGGTGACAAAGCTAGGATTGACATTAAGAAAAGTAATGCTGTGTGTCTGGTGGGATTGAAAGGGAATTGTTTATTATGAGCTTCTAAAACAAGGTTAAAAGGATTGATTCTGATCTCTATTGTCAACAATTAACGAGATTGAATTCAGTTATAACGATCAGAATTGATAAATAGAAAACGCGTTGTTTACCATCATGAAAACACTAGACCACACACATCTTTGTTGACCCGACAGAAATGAGAGATCTTGGTTGAAAAGCTTTAATTCATCCACCATATAGCCCGGCCTCTGCACCTTCAGATTATCATGTTTTGATTTCTGCAGAACTCTCTTCATAATGTAAAATTAAATTTCGAACAGGAATTGCAATTGCAAAACGCAATTGAATCAATTTTTCGCTCAAAAAACTCAGAAATTCTACACTGCTGGAATAATAATTTACTGTAAAAATGGCAAATGCCGATCAATAAAAACGTTACTTACATGGTTTAATAAAGCTCGTTTTAAATATAAGAAAAAAGTGTTTCACTTTTGGTCAAATTTTTAACCGAATTTAAGAGATCACCAAGTATTTGAAATCAAAAAATGTTTTCTTAGCAAACTAAAGGGTCCGCCAAATAAAATGTTTTTTTTTTTTTTGAAAATGCTATAAAAAAAAACTACTGAATATTTTCTCAAATTTCTATTTTTTTTTTTTTTTTTTGAAAGTACAATCCTTCCGGTTAATAATGGAAAATAATTTCATTCAAATGGCTGCCTCGGCTGGCCATGCAGTAGCCTACACGATCGGTCAAATTTTTAAGCACATTATCGATTGTGTGCAGCTGTATTTCACCAATGGCTTCACGAATATTGTCCTTTAAAGCGTTAATTGCCTCTGGTATGTTGGCGTAACACTTATCTTTGACGGCACCCCACAAATAATAGTCCCACGGTGTCAAATCGCAGCTCCGAGGTGGCCAAACGACATCAGCTCTGCAGCTAATAATGCGATCTAAAAAACAGGGCGCAAAACATAGAGTGTAGCTTCGGCTGTGTGGCACGTAACGCCGTTCTGTTGAAACCAAATGTTGCTAATATCCTCCTCTTCAATTTTTGTGAACAATAATTCGTTCAATATGGCTCGATAACGATCGCCATTGACTGTAACGGCCACTGCTTGCTCATTTTCGAAGAAAAATGGCCCAATTATGCCTCTGGACCAAACTCCGCACCAAACAGTGACTCGTCTTGGGTGTATCGGCTTTTTAATGTATGCGTGCGGGTTTTCTGTGCCCAAATGCGACAATTTTGCTTGTGTACATACCCGCCAAGATCAAAATGAGCTTCATCTGAAAAAATGATTTTTAATTCTGCAACATTACCATGATTTTCAAAGTAATGTCGCAATATTTCCCAGCGTTGTTCAAGCGTATACACAACCATATTCGTTCAGCGGAAGGAAAAAACTAATTATCTGTCAAATCAGACATGAGCTAAGTGTTACCGTTCACAAAATAAGCACTAGTTGAAAAAAACGTTAGATGGCGCACCCTTTATTACGAAGGATTTTTTATTTATTTTCTTTTTCGATTTCACTCCTTAAAAGTTTAGAAAATTATTTCTAGAACATTTAAGCTGTAATAGATAATTAATGCCTTTTTTGTTAGTTCTAAAGTAGTTTTTTTATACCATTAACAGATCGTAATTTATACAGTCTTATTTGAATTTTATTTGAAGTATAACGAAAAAATAAAAACAAAAACACGTGTGTTTCAGCCGCAATTCAAGTTTGTTTTTCAATAATATTTTTTTTTTTTTAAAGAAAATGAAAACAAATTGTGTTTTTGTTAAGAAATGACTCATTCTTTTTGTAGAATATTTAACAGACAATGTCTGTAATGTTTTAATGTCGCTGAACTTTATATGCAAAATAAAAGATAAATAAAACAAAAAATAAATAAATAAAAAATATTTCATTTTTATTTTTAAAGAATCATAGGTTAATGGGAGATTCTTAAAAATTATATTAAAACTTGAATTAAAATTTTTATTTTTTATGTATAATAATTTACTTACAATTTATTGAAATTTTTCAATACTGTTATATTATTTAATTCTTTTTAACATCTGCTTAAAATATTTTATGTCACTTTTAATTAAAAATTCATTTAATGAAAGCGTTTTAATGGTTGTTACTTGATTTTAACAAAAATTGAAATTTTACGTAAAACTTTGTTTATTTATGAATATTTTATATAAATTTTGTATAGGATTTTTTTTCTGTGTTTCTTAAAGAAATCTTACTTATTTAAAATTTGAACACATCAGCTTAAAGTTACAACGACGAACAAGTATAATTCAAAAGGCGTTTTTTCTCTCTTTTTCAAGTTAATGTTTCTTTTATATTTTATAACTTTTTTTTAACTTTGTTTTATATGTTTTGAAATATTTATTTATAAAAAAATGCTAATTTATTTTCTTTTTCTTTTTGATTAAACAGAAGAAAATGCCGTTTTTTTAAAATATTTTTCGAGTTGCATTCGATTGTTTAGTTACTTGTCTTAACTCTCACTGCTGTCGTGTGTCGCCCTAATAGCTGGTTGAATGTACAATGCCAAGTTATTGCGACAATATGCGAATTTTAAACAAATTTATTTCGTATTATATTCAGATAAACTCAAAATCAGGCCCTAATCAATAAAGCAGAAAGCACCAGCACCACCAACGCTAGCACTTATACTCACTCACTGCGATTGCTCTACTATTTTTAAGTGGCAGTGAAGAAAGAAAAACAAAAAAACAAAAAATAAATAAAAAATCGTAATCAATTTAAAATCGTTTGAAACAAAAATTTACTTGAATGAAATGATTTACAATGATATGATCAGCAAAGAAGTTATTGGCTGTACAGTAAATTATTAAAAAAAAAAAACATTTACCATAAAATGTCGTTGCTTTTATTCCCGATTTATAATATCTATATATACATATATATTTTTAAACATTATTGAATGCTAATAAAAATTTGTATATTGAAATATATATGTATGTGTATTCCACCAACTGGCCAATTATAAAATTTGCAATTTCGTTGATTTTAGCAATAGCAATCGAAAAAAAGACTCGTAGAAAAAAAATCACAGTTAAACAAGCACTTGAGATAGCAATAGCTGAAAATCTTATCAGGCTTAGCCATAGACACACAATGAGAGGTGAAGAGCGATGCCAAACAATACACACTCTTACTAATTACGTTCAGTTTGAAATACATCAAAAAAAAAAAAAAAAAAAAACTTGAAAACGGTAAATTGATTTTGTATGCACTTACAGAGGCAACTCGATTTTAAGGTTGATGAAGAGTATAACTAATGTCGTGTTTAGGGATAATCTATGAAGATTAAAGTTAAACTTTAGTGCAATTACTATTGTGGGGACGATCATTAATTATTCTAATTCGGTTATCCTAGATCGGAGACTAAATTGGAACTCTAACATTGATGGTGGTGTAAGTCCGCCATACGTAGCCTTTTCAGCAGTACATGGGTTGTAAGATGATTTATTGGATGTATACTATGATTATTAGGCCTATCATTACATATGCATCCCACGTTTGGTGGCATAAGATTGAACAAGTGAACACTCTTCAGAGACAGTCTTGTCTGGCTATGACTGGAGCCATAAGCAGCTGTCAGACTACCGCCTTTGAAGCTATAAAATGGCTAACAACTGTGCATATCCTTGTGAAGAAGTGTGTTTTGAGAATACGAATTGCGTCAGGACTAGAGCTAAGCGACTTCGATCACATGACCATTCTTGTAAGCGTTTGGATCGTATGGTCGTTTGTTCCATTACAAACTATATGAATCCTTAACTAGTTTTCGACCGGAGGCTTAAAATCATGTCGCCGCGAGGAATTGGTTTCGATACCTTGTGTGGACTCCTGAAACCTAAAGTGGCTCACGGATGGTGGATGGGATTCTTTGGACCAAAAACAAAGACCACCTTAGCTATGGGCAAATGGCCAAGTGTCTTTCAAGCTGAAGTTCACACAATTTCAGTGTGTGCTGAGATTAACCTACAGAGGGTCATCAGAGGTATGCACATAACTATATTTTCTAATATTAGCTTCATGTACGCTAATCGAGGAGTGCTTTAGCTATATTCAATAACTGGGTGCGGCTTACAGGTTCGTGCTTTGCTGGGTCCGCAGAGGACTTTTAAGTTGTAAAGTATTTTTGTACGATCAATTGGGCAGACGTCAGATAGAGGCTGGACAGATGTGCAACACTTTCTGAGGGCCGAACATTGGGAAGGCGCCCAGAGGCTGCGATAGGCCAAACGGTTGGTATGGCCTTTCTCCTATGGAGAAGAGCTGTGTAGATTACGAGGGTTGACATTGATACGCTACTGCTGCCTAAGATATCATCTTAATAGTTAAAATACGCCGACTCTGTCTAGAGGAGTATGAAACGACGTGGACCATGTCGAATGTGTTGCGCTAGCTAGGACAGATGTGCGAAGGGCGGAGAAATTGCTGCTTGAACATGGCTTTATGCCTGCCCCTGTCTATATGAGGAACAGTTGAGTGGGATGTTGTCAGGGAACAATTGTGGTTAACTTAACATCATTTACTGTCAGCGGCGCATTATATCGTATGTACACCGTGGCTACCGTTGAGAAAAACCTATTGATAATAATAAAAATAATAGTCTATATATATAAAAAAGGATGATGTTCTCTGAAATGCGCCAATCGATTTTATTTTGTAAATACGCCAACCGATTTTGTTCAATGCCATGTATAATTTATGTATATGCAGTTGTTCTAGGTCCATTGGTTCGCGAGTTATTGACTTTAGAGTGAATACCTATGTATCGCATACGTTTTACTTACAAACGAAATTTGTTGCCACATTTAAACTTTGTGTGAGTTAGAAAATATTTTAAAAACTGTGTATATAAAAAGTATTTTTATTTTTGTATTTCCATATCTTTAAAACGGTAATAGTAAGAGCCTCTAAATTTTACCCAAATAACCTTGTGGCCAATAGAAATCATAAGACAAAAACTGGGCCCAATTGGATAAATAGAAATAGCATCTCTCATACAAATTAAATACTGATTTTTGTATATCTAGGGAATGATTAGAATGGCGAGTTCTGATATTGATATAAATGACTTTTTAGATAGTACAAACCATCGGCTAAAAAGAGGGTGGAGTCGGGCATAGTACCTCCTATATAAATTAAATAATGATTTTTCTATATATTGAGAATGGTTAGAGTTGATGTTTCTAAATTTGGCTTATATAACTTGGCAGTCAATACAAACAATCATTAAAATATATATGGAATTTTCCATGTATAGAAGACGGTAACAGTTAAAGCTTCCTTCATCTATCCACAGCAGGCACAACACAAAGGCTCCCAGCAACGCGGGAGGGATTACTCTAGTATTGTATAAATACCTAATTTTTGTACTCACAACTTTGTAGTTTCTTCTTAGTTTTCAATGTGCTTTACTGTAATATTTCGATGAAGTTGTAAATTATCGCTTGATAACATCAAAATGCGATGATAAACGTCATCACACGCTTTTTTTCTTAACAAAATTCCATTATTTTTTCTAGGCTATAGAAATAATGAAATGAAGTTCAATGTTATAAATTCATAATAAATTAATTTAATTACACAAATATAGCATTTTGTAAAAATTAAATTTGGCTGTCTTACATTTGGTAATATTTTAATGGCGATGTACGAAGAGCTTAAAAAAGTCCCCGAAAATTAAGATAAGATTATATTGAATTGGTTAAGATATCCAAAATTTTTAATTCAAACCAAATAATTAATGAATTAAAAAAGTTAAACAGCCTATTCTTATCAGAACTTAGTATAAGCAAATGAGTCATATTGTTGTCATTAAGAAAAAGCAAATAAATAATAAAAAACAGAATTTAATATATTTTTTTTTAATATTTTTTCCACATACTTGTATTATTTTTTAATTGTTTTTGATATAAAGTACTTCAATATCAATAATTTTTATCATTATCAAAGGCACTCCTAGACTATATTTTAAAAAAATAGCAATCATCTTCTATGTTAATTTATTCTAAGAAATATTTTCAAATGACAAATGCAATAGAATTTTCTAATGTTTGTTTATACAAGTGTGTAGAACTTGTACAGAATTATTATTACAATTTTTTTTTTTCAAGAAATGACCTTTCAAAAATTGTTTCTTTTAACTTTACATTGCGGATAAGTTTACGAAAAAATAGACTTGACCCAAATTCTTTTAGTGTGTGTGTGTGAATAAGAAAAATAAATTGTATGATTTAGCAAAAAATTTTGTTCTGTACAATCACTTGTTTTTATGGAATTTTTGTCGAAAACATTTTGAAAATTACTTCTTTATAGCTCTTGAGTTAACAGGCATAACAAAGATAAAAAACTGAACTTAAAAAACTCATTAAGCTTTTAAGACAAATAATTATTACTTATAGTACCATAGGTGCTAGTGGTATATTGTGTCTGTTTTGGCGTTTGCAACACTAAAAACCTTTAGCCTAAAGACATTTAAATCTTGTAGTCATAGCGTAGTTTGCAATAGGAAAATTGGTAGAAACCCATATAAGCATATTTTCGGATACGGCTTATTCATTCTAATGTTTTTACTGAATATGGTAATTAAGTAACACAGAAGCACTACCAGACTAGTGTTCGTAAGGATTAAAATCTTACAAGCTACGGTCACATTTGTCAAATATTTGACGAAGACAACCTGACCACAATTTATAAAAATATTTGTTCTTCTATAACTTATTTTTTAAATTAAGTAATTTAAAAATCTAAATATTTTTTGATACTATTATTTGTTTTTAAAAATTTTTTAAGAAACGCTGACATAAAAGGAAATGTTTCCATAAAATAGTGATTACGTTTTTTTCGTCATATATTTGACAAATGAGACCGTAGCTTAAATTATCGATACACTAATGAACAAATTTTAACACAAAAAACAGTAATTTAATTTCTTATGCTGAATTATTAATATGACTTCACCTAAATAAAGGCCAAAATTTAGTAAAAATCTAAATCATTTTGCCGCACAAATTTAAATTTTTCAAAAATCAGAAAATGTACGTAATTTACTATATTACATTTGCTATTATCAGGGTCAAATTATTGAAATTGACTAAAATAAACTTAGGTTATATTAAATGGGAGTGGCAGTCTCGGTTAATCGATCCACATTTGAACACACAGAGCGGCCTGTTGATACTATATGAAGCGATGCCCCTGTACTAGTCACCAAGTCCAGACTAGCTGGTCTAGACAATCAGGCAGGGGCTTTGCACAGAAGTATAAATCCAAAGTAAGTTGGAAACCTGCCAAATTTCTCTTTAATAACTCACGTTTTGCTCCTTAACATTGCTTCCCTACTTATTCGAAAAAACTACATTATATGTAGTGTAGTAGTATTCGGATTGAATTTAAACAATTTTTATTCAAAAAAATAAATGCCTAATTTACTTGTTTAATTATTTATAAAAAGAGAATAATTGCAAACCAAAAGTTTAATAAAAGCCAACAAAAAAAATTAAGTAATAATTAGTTATACAAAAATAATAAAATATTACACAAATATAATTACGGTTCACTCAAGTTTCGTACATAATTTGTTTACTTACTTAAAAATACAAATCTGATTTATTAGTATTGGGTCGATTAACTCATTTTTACAGCAGATGATGAAAAGTTAAATATAACTAATGACATAAGATATTACGACTATGGAAAGTATGGAAAGTTTTATAAAGATTAACTACTCGTAGAGTAACCCTTTCCGCGGTGCTGGGAGCCTTTGTGTTGTACACATATTGAATGTATTTCTTATAAGAACAATTTAAAAAATTCACCCCATGACAAAAGAATAATTCATATACATATATACCATAGATAAGAATAGGTATATAAAAAGCTTTTATTCGGTGTCTTTTGTACAATACCCACTTATCCAATCTCTCCCGCCTTTTAAATAAAAAAGAAGATTTAACTGTTACCGTTCTCCACGTATGCAAAATTCCATATTTAATATGAATGGGAGCTGCCATACTTATCCAATCTCGCTCAATTATTGACTGATGATGTGTCCTCTCAGAAAAGTTTTTTAAGCAAATTTAAAAACTTTTACTATTACCTTTCTCAAGGCATACGAAACTTAATAGTAATTATGTATGTGAGGCGCATCAACTTATCCAATTACACCCACTTTAAAACTGATTATTTGTTTTGCCTGCCAGGTCACTTAAACCAAATTCAAAAACTTCCTTTTTAACAGATACAAACTTAGAATATGTGCACTGAATCGGAGTGGCAAATCTTATTCAAATACCTTTAAGAGGAGTAAAGATTAAGAAATGATTAGTGAGCTTACCTATACTAATACGATAATATAGCTGTATTTTGATCTAAAACCAAATTGTCTGCTGGTTTGCAGAGAATTTTAATGCAACTTTAATGTTTTAGAATAATAAGGTACTATTGCTATAGATCTATATCTTTTGTTTAGTTTAGGTATTGAAACTATAATTCATTCGTTGTTAATCATAGTAAAGAAACGTAAAAAGATATTAAAATGAATAATTTTTTATTAAAATACCATTATTAATATTATTTAAAATATACAGATATTTTGGTTCGGATTACACTATTCATTTTTTTTCCTCAACAACAGTTTCTAATATGCACATATATTAACAGATCTAAATACATTAATCAGCATGTTACTCCTCATCTAGAAAGCGACGCATTCCTATGTAGGTAACATTTTTGGTGACATTTACTAGATCTTCTAATGTTGACTTTCATACATAAATCTTTTTCAAGAATTCCATGGTTTTTTTAAGTTTGTCTAACCATCCTACACTAGTGCCAATGAAACAGGGAACTCTATGGCTCTTTACTTTATTAACACTAAACCAGTGGTCTTCATTAATATTACCCAGCTAACGAAGTTGTTCGGGTATTTATTTACTTCCTACAACCAGAGTTGCTAAACGAAAAAGAAATCTTATCAAAATGCTTGTTCAAAAGTACCAAAATAACTAGCGAATGAAAAAATACCGGAACAACTTAGCTGGGTAATATGAATGAACCCAGTGTTGTTTGTTGTTGTTGGTATTTGTAACAGAAAATTGTTTGAAATTATTCATTATATGGAGTCACAAATGCATGGGGATCAAATTTATATCTGTACCATTATTTCATTATAAAGAAAAATTCACACCCTATGGAAATTCATTATAAAGACTTAAAAATATAATATTGGAATAAAAAAGTTGTGTTTTTGTGTTTATATAGAAGTGTTTGACTGTAAGTGTAAATATTATGTTTAAAAAAAAATAATAATTCTAAAATTTATTGAGCATTTTTGGAATTAACAATATTAGAAAATTTTTGTTTGATTTATGATTTAATCCATTTAACAAAACCTTTCATATGATTTTTATAAGACTCCAGCAATAGTTATATGCTAATCTAAGAATTATTTCAAAATAATTGGCTCTAAATATTATATGTCAGATTAAAAAGAAATTTATAAGCCAAAAATATTCCTACGTATTTTAAGTTTTTAAAAAATTATGTAAAATTTTTAAAGTAACAATTTTTTAATAAATGTTATAAAAAAATTATAACAGGTTTGTTTTGAAGTAATTAATTGCCTGTTTGATATAAAATCCGGCTTAAGAGATTTAAAAGCTTTTAAAAGCATTTTTTTCTTCAATTGACTTTATTTTTTTAATAAACATTATTATAAATTCTTTAAATTGTTATTTTTGTAGTTGTTAAAATATTATTTTGAATGATATTTAAGTTTACTTTGGAATGATTACAAAATTTAAAAAAAAATGTATTTTAAGCATATATACAGTAACGTGCAAAAGTGTAACATGATTTAACACTTTCTCCTTTAAGATTCCTTATTTTTTTAAGTTATTTTATTTAATTATGTTACACTTTTAAACGTTGCTGTACACACATAAAATTTTTTAATTTTTCTTTAGACTCTTAAAAAAAATTGTTTTGACTCTTTTAAGGAAGTTGTTGGAAACGTAGTTCTTGTTGCTTATGATGATTTCAAGATAAATTGGCAAAAATATTTGCGTCTCCTAAAATGAGTTTAAAGCCTTAGAGAAAAAAGTTGTTTTGTTAAATTCTGTTGATAATAAAATCGACTAAGAGAGCCTTAAAGTAATACGCAGTTTTTCGATTTGTTCTAACAATTCGAGAATAATTTTAAAAACTCCAAATATATATAAAATTTATATTTTGTCAGTACGTCATAAAGTTAATGAGATTTCGTTAAAATATTTGATTTTTTCAAACTCGTTTTGATTCAACAAAGATTAGAAGTGTTCGTAAAGAGAAATTAAAGCGTTTGCAATAATTGTTGTTTAAAAATTCAACTTAGTTCTACAATATGACAAAAAATGTTGATGGTGGTACATGTAGACCCTACACTGAAAAAAATGATCTATTTAAATGATGCAAGTCTTTTAAGAGTATATTCTGGCATTTAAATTAATTATTATTAAGGGCGTAATTTACAATAAATATAATACGTAATGAAATATATAAAGTTTTGATATAAACCTAATTATTTAAAATTCGCTTTGTATATACATATTCGTACATATATTTATAGTTCATATAACTAAATCTTATCTGTTATATAAAAACTATTATAGTAATGAAGATCTTTTTAAATAATACAATAGACTCCACACTCCACACTTATATACATTGGACTAGTGCTAATAAAAAATTGCCTATTATTTATAACCCTAGTACAGCCAATACAAGTGGTGTTATAGTAAATGGTCAGTCATAGTCATTCATGAACATCTAATCGTAACTTTTTGTTTTGATAGTACATAACAGTAATAAAGAAAAAATTCGCCATAGATAAAAAGCTTTCGTCTGATATTTATAAGGGAAATACGTAATAAAAATTGGCAACAAAAAAATGAAAAAAAATCATAATTTCGAACACGTTAAGGCAGAGATTTTGTATAATTAAAAATATTTATTACCTTAAATCAATGATTATTAGAAATTAAATGGTAGAATGTTTAATAAAAAGTAAAAGAAATGTCATAATTGGCCTATCTTTCAACGATTGGGGCAAAAAATTGAAAAGCTTAACAACACCACCATGAATGATATGTATAATTGAATTGATTTCAATTGTTTTGATTAGAGTAGAGAAAATAAAAGATATTGATAAAGAAGAAGTTATTTACTTTAGCGTATTGGGGAAACCCTTAACACAATATTTGACGACTAATTTATAACTTTTCTATTTAAAAATTTTTTTCTTTTAAAACTGTTTTACACCGGAAACTTTGCCTATTTGCGGTTTCTTTTAGCATTTATTTAAAATAATTAATTTTTCTTTAGTTGTTAACAACTTAACTTTTACAATAATCTATTAAGTACTTATAAATTTCTCAAATACATTCTAATCTTTAAATGAAGGTCTTTACACGTTATTTTAAAATTTATAAAATGCGGTAATATAGTATTTCATAATTTATCATTTTAAAGTTGCAAAACCTAAGTAACTTCAAGAGGTTTAACCTTTTAAGAGAGGAAGTAAATAAAGGCACTTTTTTTAATTATTGTCTTTGTCTACGCAACTCGACTCTCACAATTCCAGAAGGCCAGTACGTTGAGTTATTTGCTGCGCAGAATCGTGTGCAGACGGACATCAGAATAATACACTCGACCTTTTGCTCATTACGCACCCTGAAAGTTATGTAATTGAGGCTATTATTCTCTTTCATGCTAAATTTCTTTCTTTTATTCGGGGCAGTAAGTGCTTTTGGTTATTCGTTAAAAGGCTTAGGAACCGAGCTAATTAGTTGCACTCCTTATAAAGTTTTCTGGAACTTAAATTTTGAGGAGTACCAGTGGCTATGCCTATTATATGCTTTTAAAGGAGCAGTTAGAAGGGCTCTAGCAAAGATCTACTGGTGACCTGATATCGTTACTCACCGAAAGTTACAATAAATTCACTCATGGCGTTTGGTAAAAGGTTGTACGAGAGGCGCTCATATCGATACTTATCACTTTGAGTGTGGGTAGTTATTTCTCTTAATTTTTATTAAGCTTTCTTAGAGATCGCTCTATAAGAGAAATTATAATACCTTAGGGCACTGTTTGTTGTGTTTCATACTTTATTTCTAATATTTTTTTTGCAGATGAAAAAATTATTTGTCATTCATATACTTTTGATCGATGAAGAACTCTAAAAAATGTACGGAAATCCCCACAATTCAATTCTTCTCCTCCAATGTGCGGTATGTGTTACACTACGGATGTAAGTCGTGGAACACCGCGGCCAAGGACCGATGCCTGCGGAGGATATTAAGAATATTTTGGTCAAACGTAATCTTGAGTAGTGAACTATTGGAACGTGCGGGAGATTCGCCAATCGACATTGAAGTAGCTAGAAGAAAATTGAGCTGGATTGTCCACGTTTTTAGAAGAGCGAATGAGAATATAGTTATAGAGGTAGACCTGCTAATACCTGGAGAATGCAAATTGATAAGGGAGTGAACTCTGTTGGAGAGACCTGGGCTGAAGTAAAACTTTTTGCGCAGGACAGATTAGAATGGAGAAACTTTTTGTGGCCCTTAGCTCCAACTTGGAGCCATAGAAGCCACTATATATATGTATTCTTTTGATTGTATTCTCAGCCTACCAGGCGAAAATCTCTGAAAGGGGTCGTGCAAACAGTGTCGATTTTAATGCACGCAAGACCGAATGTTATTTTTTAACACTTAGACGTGATGGTTTCGAGTTGGTGATGGTTTCGAGTCATCTATGCCAATAGGTAATGTAAATATTATGGAAGCAGATGATCGCTAGAACTATCATATTTTCAGAGTGTTGCAGGAAGCATTTAAGAGCCTAGGTTTTCTCGATATGTGCTTATAAGACCTATATCCGACACAAAATTAAATACAACTGTTCTGCATGAGCCGGTGCTTCAAAGTCTATTTGCAGCTTATCGACCGCATACAGGGACCGGTGAAGGTGCTCATTAATGACTATAGCGTAGTCAACTCTATCGATTCATTAAAGCATTAACGCAATTTTACATGTACTTCATTAAGATACTAGAATTCCGTCCTCATAATCGCATATTGTTACGCGTTACTCGTACCTCTTGTATGGATAAATCGTTTTTTAGTCGCACGGTTCGTTTGTGGAACAATCTTCCCGCGAAAGTTTTTCCTGTCATTTACGACCTAAATAAATTTAAATTAAACATCCATAAGCACTACTCCCTCTTTTCTCTCTCCCATAATCTATTTTCCTAATACCTTTACATTGCATAAGTAGGGGCCGATCAGTGCTGGACTGAAGTGCAAAAAAAACTATTTTCCAATGCCTATAATGAACTTAATATGCGCAGAAGTATTATTTCTAGTAATGGATTTTGGTTTTTTCAATTAATTCAATTTATTTCTATATCTTTAATTTGTTCTCTTTCCAAATGTAGTGGAGACTCTGGATAAGATCAAGAAACTTAGCGAAGGCTGAAAGAGCATAAAAGTATGTTAAAGCCTTTAATTATAACCAAATATGGGATTTGCCATCATCATTGATATTTTTTTTTTTAATAATTGTTTTTAAAATTGTCCGGAATTGTGAAATTTTTACCAAATGATTTTATTTATATTTGTTTGATGCCATAAATAAGACAGCAGTCAACTATTTCTTGGCAGTTTAAAATCAAAACATTAACGGAGCATTGATTAAAAATCTTTATCGACGCCAAATCAAAATATGTGTCAAAAAAAAACCCCTAGACATCTACTAATAATAAAGATTAAAAAATACCTTTTATTTGTGTGCAGTGATAAATTAAAGACTTTAAGTAAACAATAAACAAAATGTATGTTAAAAAAAAGTAAAAAAAAACAAGAAATAAATGAAAGTAAAGCCAAAACCATTTTAATGTCTGGTCACTCACATTATCGCTCTTAATTATTATTTTTGTCGAAAAACAATAATAATAGTTGATTGTTATCGTATTTAATTTAAAATAAAAAAAGTATTTAAATTTTGATTAAAACGCAACAATTCAGAAAGTTTGATATAAATGAAGTTTGTGAAAACGAATGAAAAACCAAATTAAATTCTTAATAAGTTATCTCCAAGCAGCTATGCTTAAATTTTTAATTAAAATTTTAATTTATCTATTCTAGATAGTTGTAAAAAATCAAAGAAAAGAAAATGAAATTAGTTTTTTTTTTTTAAATAACCACAAACAACACGTGATCCCTACTACATATTCCAAAAAAGATCACTGTTTAAATTAATTTAAAATTATGTTTTCCTATTAATTTTAAATCTGATAGAGATTAGCTTTAGCGGCTTATATTTCTATACACAATTTATTATCTAATTTATTATCTAATAATAAGATAAGTCTTATTCTGAAATATATATGTCGGTATATAAACACACGTGTTTGTATCAATTTAAATATTTTAGTTTAAAAATAAATAAAATTTTTTTTACTCTAATAATGTTAAAATTATTAAAAATATTTATTAAATCAAGTCATATTTATATATACTTTTGTTGTCCCTAACCAGACGTCTTGACGTCCACTTGTTTTTGTATTGTATTGCCGCTAATTTTACTTCGACAAGTTCAAGTGCTTAAAGATTTTTTTGTTGATGTTCCTTTTTTTACCGGTTTCATAGATAAGATTATTTTAAATAAAAAGCTTCTTTTTCTTTTCATGATTAATAATTCTTACATTTTGACTTATTCAAGTAATAATTAATTAAAGTTTGATAAACGGTTTCACCAATTTAAGAAATTAAATAGTCATCCCAATCACAATATGTATTCATGTTTTCCATTTATTGTTACCAAAAAAAAAAAACAAATATTATACCAGAAAAGTAAAAAACCTTAAAAGAAATATTTATGCATGCAAATGACAATCATAAAGTTACAAATATGTATGTATAATCATTAAATTAAGGTCTTTATACCAAGAAGAATAAGATATTTTGACCTAGTTTTTGCTCGATAATCAAAATTCTTTACTTTTTCAAAGTAAACCCTTTTGCATTTGGAAATTAATTATAAACTGTCTGCAAATAGTAATAGATTAGTAAAAAAACAAATATTTATAGGTCGACATCTGCTCTTCTACCAGCTTATTTACATAAGCTGGTTTTCCTATGTTAATTATTAACACTTTATAAAAAATAAGGTGTTTTTTAATCAAAAGGTCGCAAACTAGTTTAATTTTACTATTGTCTACTGAATAATCGAAATTGTAAGCTGTCACCTGTTAACATTAAACACATAGACCACAGTAGGCTACACGACTTCACATGTGCTAATGCAATTGCCCGGTGGCGTATTTGATATTTAATATCAAGTGGAAATTTTTTTGAAATTATCGCAAATGAAAAATTTCATTGATGACTCCCAGTGACAATGACATAAATAAAGGGATATCTTCATTGTAATGTCACCACACTAAAGAAAACTAAAATTTAGTGACATGTCTGTTATGAGTCGACTACATGTTAAACTATGCAGGAATTTGTCTGCTTCCTGTTAACGAATAAAGCACTAATGATTCTCGATGATATTATTTGTTAAAAATGAGTCACTAATAAACGCATGCCTTTAGACAAATCAATTTCTATCATCTATAAAAATTTGGACAATTATTTAAAAAGGTTATGTATAATACCAATGAAAATCCATAGTAAATTTTGCCACAGAATGGCTTCAATTTCCGCCTTGCAGTAAGCTACATAAAAAAGACATTAGCAAATTGATGATTTGTTGATTGTTGGAAAAATATTTATTGGGCACTCAGTTAAATCCATTTACTAATTATCGGTAAATGACTCTAAAATGTAATATCTCTAGTATTATTAATTACATCGGGCACTAATTGTTTGAAAGGTGATATTTTAAGCCTCGCTTGGGTAGAATACCTTATTAAAATTGCATTATTCTGTGAAAAGTTATCAACGTTTAAAAATGAGTGAAAATTCGAAACATTACCGTCACATTCTGTTTTGTACTCATGAACAGGTAAGGATGTGTGGCAAGCAGGCTGCTGAAAAATTTGGGAAGTTTACGGAGACGATGCTGTAACTAGAAAAACTGCAGCGAAATGGCTTGCTGGTTTTCGATATGATGATTTTGATGTTAAAGATGATCAATCACTAAAAAAAGTCAATAAGTCGATGAAATCATGGGAAAAAATTGAAAAAGATCGGCACATAAACAACGTGGGAACCTGGCATACATCTCCAAAAAGTTATCAATCATTTAAAGAAAGTTGGATACACAAAGATGTTCGATGTTTGGTTGCCATATGAATTAACAGTGAAAAATTAATAGAGCGAATTTATATTCGCAATTCACTGCTAATGTGGAACAAAATCAAAACATTTCTGAAGTGAATGATTATGGGCGATGAAAAGTCAATCACGTACTATATATAATAATGTAAGAAAAATATCAAAGACCAAGAAGCTAATTCTGTGTGTCTTTTGGGAATGGAAGTGTATTGTTCATTATGAGCTTTTACAACCCAGTTAAACTATTGATTCCGATCTCAACTGTAACCATTATCAAGTTCAATTAAAATGCCAGAATTGATCAACAGTAAAGATGTTACAGTTCCATGCACATCTTTGATGACACGGCAGAAGTTGAGAGAACTTGGCTAGAAAGTTTTGATACATTCACTGCAGTTTTAACTTATTATTTGTTTCGATACTGCAGAATTTTCTTAATGGTATAAATTAAAATTCCGTAGTGGCCTGCAAAAGCAATTGGTTTTTGCCCAGAAATTCTGCATTGATGAAATAATGGCAAAAATGTTATTAAAATGAAAATCAGCCTAGGTTTGTCCAGGCTTGTTGTAGCTATAAAGTTGTTAAAATAATCGTCTTCATATAAAATGTGTCTTTTTTAATATTGACAGCTTGCAGCCGGTAGCTTACCGTAGTCTATGTGTTTAACGCTTTTTGCTTAAAATTCAAATATTTTCTTTTTTCAATTTACTAATTACTATTATCTCTCTTTAAACTGTTTTAAAATTTTATTAAAAAAAAATGTTCATGTGTGTTTTGCGAAACACTGTCTACAAATAAAAACTTTCTATTAATTTGATTTAAAAACTATAACATATTTAATGTCAAATTAAAACTGATTCATCATAAAGAATAATTGTGTCAGTAATTTATTAATAATATTTATTTATTATCATAATGAAAATAATATTTATTATATTAAATATTTATTGCGAAAGTTGTCTTAATTTAAAATTATATTTTTTTAGGAAAGAATTTCAAAAATTATAATAAATGTCTGTTATCTAGAAATAGAAAATAGTAAAATATTTCGAAATTAACATTTATAACAAGTAGAGTCTAATAAAGACTTAAAAATTGTGTAATTTTTCTTTGAAAATTATAAAAAAAAAGTATTATAAATTTCAGCCAACTAACTTCAAGTCAATTATTTGAGACGTAATATATTATATTATTAAGGAAAACAGAAAGAAATTAACGATTTTATAACAATAATTTTAGATGCGGAGAAATATTGTAGAGTTATTGGAACGCCTCACAGTATTAAATCAAAGACTTCATATACGTATGTATGTACGTACAAGCAAATATTATATTTGGAGTAAGTGTATCTACTAATGTTTATCTTGAATTGTTTTATGGTTCCATAATATTTAATTGTTTGAATGCTGAAGTTTTTTTTTTTTTTTTTTTTTTTTTTTTTTTTTTTTTGACCACATAATCACACATATATAAAATTTTCTCGTTTTTATGTGGTTTTATAGATGCGTTTGTTAATAATAGAATTAAATAAAATCAAAGCAAAGAAAATACAAAAAATTTTAGTATCGAAAACACTGGATTTTGAATATTAATTGCAAAAGAGAATGGATAGAAATTATAAATTCCTGACGCAGTTTAGACAAAAATACATTTATTTTTTGTCTCGTGTCATCACATCATAACGTATAATCAAGGTTTTACTGTTCTTCTTAGTGTTTCTTTTATCTCTTCAATAACTTGATAATTTTTACTTTTCTAATTGTAGCTTGTTTATAATAAACATTTTCATTTTTTCACATATTCTGCTGTGTAATAATAGCAAAGATTTATAATTATATTTTAAATTTGAATATTTCGTTCAAATAGAGCTTCGTATGTACGTATATTGGTAATCAATAAAGAGAAAAAGTACCTTCATTATCTTGAAAATAAATTGCAAGTAATGTATTCAACTGATTAAAACTTTATATTGCTGTACTTACTATGGGAAATTTTAATTAATAGCAATGACTTTATTAAAGTGAAATGATATATGGTAGTATTTATAATACTAAAGGTTATTGCCATTCTTTTTTTTTTGTTGGTTAGAAATTTTTGGTTTTATTGGTTTTAAAACTTAATCATTTTTATTTGTGCATCAGTCTTAATGATCACTAAAAGGAGAGCTTTTTATTTACAATAAAATATCTTCCGTGAAAATAAGGTTTTTTAAAATAAAATCTATCTAGCGATCCAATCAAACCCACCAGCCCACGCAAACTTGCATGAAGCTTGCCACATCCGACTACTAAGAAATGATACTGCTGGTCTAATACAAAAAAATTGTACAAATTGTTAGCTTACATTACAGTGAGGAACAAATTTATCTCACTTAGACTATTGCTAGTACCCGGTGGTGAATGTCATAGTAAATAGGTGTTAAACGATAAAAATGGAAAAATATCGATGACTGACGATGCATTTTCTTTGGTGTCATACATGACGTTTTAAAATGTTTGTCCAAGTTTTAATTTCTAATTTTTATTTCTAAAGCTAGGATCACACGATTATCGCCAATGTATCAATATGACACAATTTAAATTGTGCTTTATTGTCGTAGAATATTAAAATTAACCCAATTTATTCGGTGAAACAAAATTTTTAATTTAAATATTGGTACGTATTGCCAACTTGAATTGTCACACAAGAACACAATAAATATTGACGTATTTTTAATGAATGTTTTTGTTGTCTCATTATTACCTATTGGGAAGAATTGATACATTTCGACAATCGAGTGATCTCAGCTTAACAGGCGTCCGCTTACAAGTCCTAATTATGGAGATTGAACAGTTATTATTCGACCGGTTTTAACCGGTTTTTGGTTTTATCGAATACGGTTTTCTTAAAATGTTAGCTTTTCGAATACCAAGTAAGCCGGTTATTTTAACATGAATAACCGGTTAATTTAAATACGTATAATTTTTATACGTTTTTATATTTTTCTGCAAATTTGCTCATCGTTTAAGTATTTTTCTAAATTTGTAATATATTTTATTTTTTTTTATTTTTATATATATGACAACCTTGAACAGACGTTCAAAGAACGTGAAAACCATGGTAGATCGAAAAAGATATGCACACTTGAGCAACAATAAATTTTTTTCATTTTCTGTAAATAAATAATTTATATATGGTGATTGAAGATTAACCAGACTCATTGAAAGAACCCTACAAACGCTGGCTCCGAACGGCTGATGGTTTAGTTAGTGAAGTTTTTCACAGCGCAAATACTTATAACCAAACTGTCAGATGTTGTGGCCTAGGACTGAACCAAAGACTTCTTGGTTGGTAGGCGGGTTCTTCCCTTATATACCACAGTGCCACACACTATTAAAAACGTGGTTTATGTTTCTACAAATGTCCTCTGAAGTGTGAAAATATTTGGAAATCGATGGAAAGGAATTATTAACCACCTTAAATACGTCGATAAAATTAACGTTATTGTGCAGCAAGGAAAACTATACCAAGTAGTCTCTAGGCGCTGGCAAATAAATCGCTTACAAAATACGCTGTAAAAAATGAATCACTGAATGAAATATTAGAACATTGTGATGTCGAGGAAGAAATGAAGACCATAAAAACGCTGAACGTTGTTCTAGCATTCTTACCTGCTAGAAATTACAATATGCCGGCGAAATCAACAATGTATGTGAGGGTTAAGCAACAGAAACTAAAAAAAAAAATTAAGAAAAGAACCGGTTAACCGGTTATTTGCTTAATTTTTAACAGAAAATCGATTTCTTAAAGTTGTAATTTTTCGAATTATTCGAAAACCGGTTTTTGAGAAAAGTCGAATAATCAATCTCCCTAGTCCTAATAGACAATATCATCAAAAATCATTGTGCTTTATTCTTTAACGGGGAGGTGTTGCATACATATTCTAGCATCGTTCAGCATGTAGCCGACTGATGACAAAAAATGTTGCTAAATTTCTTTAAAAAAATTAAATTTAATTTCTTTAGCCGACTCGTTACAGCTTTCTTTAGTAAGGTTGTCATACATAATTCCTTTTGTTTGTCTCTTTGTCACGAGGATTTATAAAAAAAAAATTTGTCTTTTATGATAATTCCGCAAAAATTTCATTAGACTGTATTTTTTCCGAAATGACGCTGGAAGAACCAATACCGTTAATTCATAGCGCTGTAGCCGTATGGTAACCGATTTTGTTGTGGCCTGTAACTGAAAATACCACACGACAGAACAATTTCTTGATTTGGCGACGTCAGTTGGCCATTAGGATCATGCGATTTGATGCCATTAGATATTTTTTGTGTGAACACGTCGAAGACATTGTCTAGGCAGATAATCTCCTAACGTTGGAGCATTTGACAACATTCGTCAAGTTATCGCCAAGATACCTACCGAAATGTGCAAACAGTGTTCGTCTGGTGCAACCAAATCATAGCCGGTCATTTAAATGACATTGTATTTCGTACATAATGGCAAGGTCCAAGCAATATAATAAAAGGAAAATTTCATCAAAAGTGTCATGAAACCGAAAAATATGGTGTGAGAAAGTTTTCTCTAAATAAAAATTATTTTTATATAATTATACTGTCGTGCAAACGCATACAGGTCCTCTTGATTTTATTATAATTTCATTAGAGAGCCAACTATTTTCATATTTAACATACTGCCAAACCTCAAAATTTCAAATAACCTGTCCAAACTCTATACCGTGTTAAATTTTGTTTATTTAATTATCAGCTTTAACCCACTTTTGAAAAACTGGACATTTAACAATGATTATAAAAAAATATTTTTAATAATTATTAAGCAGATTTCAATTAGCAAAAACATAAAATGCTAAAAGCATTTTTAAACACAAAACCTACATTATCGAGAGACATTTTATGAACACGCATAAAAGAAAGCTGGCAGGCTTTTTTTTATTAGTATGTTTATACAATAATTATTAAAAATAAATTTTTATACATATACTTTTTATTAATCATCGTTATCATGAAAGAAAAACAAGCAACAATAATTTTTTTCTTTTAGTATCACTATACTGACGTCACATTAGGCCACTTTAATTAAACGGCAGTATACTCGTATGATATGAGTGCTTTAGTGTTCAAACTGTGGCTGCTTATGTCAATGTTGCTGCTGCTGTTGCTGCTGCTGCTGCTGCAGTGTGTTAAGAAAATATTTACTTAAGTAATATTCTTTTGTTACTTTCCACAAATCATTCATAATTATGATTTTTTATCAGAGTTATCATTACAGCTTATCTGGATGATTAATCATTAAGCAAGCGTGTGCTGCGCTGTACATTTATAATTTTATTTTTTAAAATTGTTGTTTCTTTTGCAAAATTCAACAAAAGCTAATTTTATCTTGTGTTAAAGGAAACTGTTAATTTGATCTTTAAATAAAAGCGTTTGCAAAAAAAAGAAAAAATAAAAATGCATTTTTCTTTGAAATCTATATACATACACACAGTGTCTCAAGATTGTGGTGTTAATTGATTAAGATAATTATTTGATAAATCATTTAACATAACATATAGAAAATTAATGTTAACAAAAGATATGTGCACTTATGTAAATGAAAGTGTCAAACCGTTGATTTCCTAATAAGCTGATAGGGATAATGAGTAATCTTTAGTACTTTCTAGCTTCAGAGTCGGCGGAACATATATTTTTGCGAATCTTGGATGCTTGATAAATTCGGATGGAAATCTTTAAGGAGACAGAGAGTTACATTAGGTGACAAGTCCAACATTAGGTTTTCAGATCTGCTGAGGTTCGTAAGAAGTCCCAAGATCTGCTGATAAAAACTGTACACTGGAAAGGACACAATATATCCCATGGGCCGCAGTGTCATGCAAGTGTGTCTAAACCATATTATTTATATAATATATTATATTAAAAAAAATTATTGACGAAAAACAAATCCCTAATACAAACATACGTATGTATTTGTATTATTTGTCTATTTTATTGACCTTTTCTATTTGCTAGAAATTTTATAATAATTAAGGTCTCACGACGTATGAGTAATATTTATTATTTTAATTTTAATATTTATAATGCGTATAAAAAACACAATATTTTTTGGTTTTTTTAATGTTTTATTTGTATAATAATTTAGTACAATTATTTAACGCAAAATTTGGCAGAAAGCCGAAAATATTTATTTAGTAGATTATATAGAATATAAATCGCAGCTAAACTTTTCAAAGAAAACTTTTTTTAATTTAAAAAAACTTTTCTAAACTTTAGTTTAAATTTACATCATTTTGGCATACTTAAAGACAGAATGCAATTATTTATAAGCTTGGCAAATAAGGTGGAAACAAACTCTAATAAGTTGTTTAAATAATTCTGTCAATCTTTAACAAAATTTAGTCATAACTCGTGTTTGCAATAATTCAATATTGTTTTTTCAAATTAGTACTGGCAAGATTGTTTAATTTTTTTCTTTTTCTACGTATTTACTTATTGAAATATTGCAAAATGGCTCCGGCATGTGTAGGAAGTCAGTAATTAATTAAAACTGAAAAAAAATTCATTGATAAAACAAAAGATCTGAAAATTTAAGTTCAAAATTTGCATTTAATACGCAAACATTTGAAAAGTTTCATTCATAAAAAGTCAAGGAAATACGTCATCTATAAATTAGGAAAAAACTGTGTTCTTTTGTTTTTTAACAAATTTGTTATTGCGAAGGTGTGAAATTTAATTATTTTTTAGAATTTTTTTTTTATTCGAAAAATAATTTATGTGAGAATATTTAAATTGAATTTTATAATATGTAAAGTACATATATTAAAATTGGAAAAATGTGAAATAACATTAAATACCAATTTAAGTATATAATAATGCCTTTTAAAAGGTTCGTATCCCCAGCAATAGACATGGCGCACAAAATTTAATTGCAGTTTTCGAGTGCTTAACTAAAAGACTTCCACCCATCAAAAGTAGTCCGTTTAAATTTCAGCTTACATCTGGCAATGATGTTAAACATTACCCGAGAGATCAGGAAAAACGCCACCTACTGGAAAGAAATAGCAATGCTAAGTAAGGATCACCACCACTAATCAGCGTGGATCTTTACCATTACACAATCATATGGACGCGAGCTATAGTAAACTAATTATCTATTTAGCTTAAAATTAAATGAATAATGAAACTGAAACAAGGCCTTGTCGATAACCACATGCTGCCAAGAGGAATAATGGAAAAAGAAGGGTTTTACCACTACAAAATCACATGGAGGCGTTGCTTCCAGGTTATGATAAGATAGTAGTAACACCGTCACCTGAATGGGCTACATACAGTAGACTAATCATCTACTTAACTTGAAATCAACCGATTCGTCTGATCATTTCTAGTCTTAGTTTGAATCAGTACAAATGATAAAAAAGTGAATCCTATTGATTGCGGCTATTTATTTTATATAAAAATATTCCTCTACTCTATTTTAAAGTCCAGCATCTTGGATATGACCCAGAAGAGGTCAAAAAATGGGTTTTGGGAAGTATGACATTTGCCTAGAACCTATATCATAAATGACGGAAGAAATTTTCGCACGAAGGTGGAATAACCACAAGCGAACTGTGGGGCTAAAAAACGAATTCTCTCAGTAATGAGTTTTGTGTTTTACTAAACAGTCAACCACAAAGGGATGTGCTCTAATCTGTAGAGATATGCAATTATTATATTATTATAAATTAGTTTAATCAATAGCACAATGAAACTCACTCACGCTACCATCATCAGTGAGTACCTTATTTCTTTCTTTTAGCCATACAAGAAAGAGTTATATTCCAGGTTGGATTGAATAAGGGTATTGCGAAACTTGGGAAGATCAAACGTGGAGATATACTTCTATCACTGTTTCAAAAAATCGAGGAAATTGAAAAAAGCTCTCACTCTAACAGTGAATTCTCATGCCCAAAACTTAAAAACCATCTGCTCCATCAATATTTTCATTATTTATAGTCACAGATGATTCTTCACTCGCTTAAAGTCGACAAATAAACACTGCCTGTTCGCAAATTCCTATTCAGAGATTTTCACAAGCTTACTTTTGAGTGCATCATTTACTTGCGTCTTTTCACACCAAATTTCGAAAAAGTTCGGTCTACAAATTATATGATCGAAAAATTAGATAGGATTAGGAGTAAAGAGGAAAAACTCATTAAGAAATATAAAAAATAAAACGGAAGATAAAACAATTTCTTGTGGTACCCGTGAATTAATTCTGAGCACGTCGGATACGGTTTCATCTATAACCAGTCTCATAGTGTGATCTTTGAGAAATCTTGACATAAACACCGAGAGAATCAACTACCGATAACAAAAAGCAATAAATTTGAATATGAATTGGCTTGTGCCAAACTCTATCAAACGCCTTAGATACATGCATATATCCAGAACTACAAACTTAAACGCTTTTCGTTCTGTTTTTATACAACAAACTTCACTGTGCGAAATAAAAAATAAAAGAAAATGCCAAATAAAACATGTAACCAAACACAACTATGAATAATTACGAACGAAGAACAAAACAACTTTACGAGTAGATCAAAGTGTGTACTCACCCCCTTTGGTTTTTCTCTTCTCCCTTACAAGCTCAATACTTTGCAAAGTACTTTGAACGCACAAAGGGAGTCTTACTCTCACCAAATCCTTAAGTGGAATTATTCCACTTTTCGAGGAGGTTCCCTCAGCAAATAAATATCACACAATTTGGTGATTACTAATACTTTCCACAACTTTAGAGAGTGTCAAATAAACTATTATTGAACGGTAGTTTAATTTATATTATCAGATTAACTTGGTTTTTTCTCTCAGTGTATATAATAACTGCCGTAAATATTTTGTTAACAAAAATATCGGGTTTTTTTAAAGCGCAAATTTAGCGTTTAAACATTTCTATGATATTTTCTATTTATTTATTTTTTTTTTTATTCTATAAATTTATTAAATAACAAGTAGTTTGCATGTTAAAACTAATAATGAAAAATAATCATAATATAACAATAATATTAAATATATATAACATGTATAATAATTAATATAACAATAAAAGATGTATTTTGTAATACTTCAACTATAGAATTAAAATACATAACAAAGTCAAAGAATAAAGATTTACTGAAAAATTATATTTAATTTTTTGCTTATTATAGCCCAATTACTTCTCTACTAAGTAAAAGAATAATAAAAGAAAAATCTTCTTTTTTTATTAATTTAATTATACTCGTAATCACAATAAAAAGAACTTTTAATTTTTTTGGTTTTTTTTAATAATTTAACCAATTTTTTACCATTTACTCAAGTCAGCTCTTAATTTTTTTATGTTTTTTTTTTTATTTGCATTTTAATAAACAATAATTTATTTATGTGAAAAAAAATATTCTAATGACCAGCTACTGTGCTTTTAACAAATTGTTATGGAAAATTAATATATTTAATACATTAATGTTGTTTGTTTGTGCAAGTACGAGAATTTATTTCCACAGTTTTGTTGTTTTAAAATTTCCGCCAGTAGATTTTTAGTGGGAACTTTAATATAATTTTTTAAGATTCCTATCTTTTAAGCTTAGGACAATATAATAAAAACAAAGTTTTTTTTTTTTCCTATTAGAATAACTTTTTTGAAAAGTTAATGTTTTGGAAAGAAAGATAAGATTTTATGAAATCTTTTGAAAGTTAAGTAGCATATATGCATGTTCTCATACACTGGCTAAAAATTATGAAATTGTTAACTCTAAATTTTGTTTATGAAAGCTTAAATTTGTGATTTTGAAACACAATGAATACGACTTTGTCAATGAAAAGTACGTAAAATTTATGGAAAAAAGGAAATTGCGTTTACTTTATTTCATTTTGAAATGTATTTCATAAGACACTGTATAGTATGCGTAATTGGTATTCTTCCAACCTTAAACACTTATGTACCTGAATAGCATTATTTTCCTTAAAAAAAATTGTTTGATTAAAGTACCGTTTTTTTATTATTTTTTTTAATTCAGGACTTAATTGCGCCAAGTTCCGAAATTGCTCATTTAAGTTATGTGTGAACATGACATTAAAGCAAACTGCAAAAATATTCCTTGACAATTTTTTTTAATCTGCTTTAAATAGTAATAATAATAAAGAGCTTTAGTATATATTTACATATTTAAAAATTTCTAACATTTTTGTTTGCCAATGCGGAAAAGTCACGCTAAGCTCAGAGACTATACTAATTTTTAACATTTTTGTAAAGGCTTACCCCAATATTAAAATATATCATATTAAAATATATCATATAATTTAAAATTAGTTTGAAATGTATTTTAATTTTATTATTATTTTATATATATATATATATATATATATATATATATATAATTTTATATAATATATAATTTTATATATTATAATATAATTTTCAATACAAAACTTTCTTAAAATAGAATTAGAATTACAATATACATATATATATATATATATATATATATATATATATATATTATATATATATATTATATTTTATATATACATATATATATATATATATATATATATATATATATATAAATGTATATGTATATATATATATATATATATGTATGTATATATGTATATATATATATATATTATATATATATATTTATATGTATATATGTATATAATGCATTGTAATTCTATTTAAAGAAAGTTTTGTATTGAAAATTTGAAATAAAATACATTTCAAACTAATTTTAAATTATATGAGTATTAGGTTTAATACTTGTTTGTTTTTTATTACAAAATTAAAAACCTTTTGTTAAACTTCAAATAGCCATAACTGTAAATTATTGCTTTTTTAATAATAGTTATATCTGATGCAAACTACTTTCTTTATGATAAGAAGCTACTGAGATTTAAAACTATCCCAGGTTCAATGAAAAATATAATTTTCTACACGAGTGGCAGAAGTTAATTAGAAATCGCTTTTAGCCTAGTTTAAAAAAAAACACTAAAAAGTTCATAAAAATATTTTTAAAACGTAGATGCACTAATGAAAGTAATAAAAAAATCTCATTTAAGAAAATAAGAGAACAAAAGTTGTGTTATTTTAATTTTAATAAAAATTGTTAAAAGTTAATTTTAAAAATTTACACATAAGTATTAATTACCAATTTAAAAAACAATTTATAAATTCCCCAATTAGTATTTAATTGTACAATTAATTGAATGAAATTTAAAATACAACTCTGCATGAAGCATGTAGAATAAATAGTGGCAACAACTATATACAGTAAGAAAATTCTATGTTTATAGAACTTTTCAAACAGCATTTTTTTAATCATTATTTTTTTAATAAAATAAATATTGAAAAATAATATTTTTTATACGGCACTTAAAGCATATTGTTTCGTAGAAAAATATTTAAAATTCAAGTAAAAAAATTTGTTAGAGTTGTATGAATACAATATCGCAGACTGTACAATGTCATATGAAATATAAAACTATCAAAATGAAAAAAGTAAACAAAATATTCGTATATTGAATTTGAGTTTTTTCTTTAAATTTAACATACTTTTTAAACCTAAGATTTTAGTAACTCCATATTCCAAACTCACAAATTTTTGTTTTTTTGAGAACAAAATGTAGCATTTTCAGCTTTCAAATATTAATTGGGTAACGCTAATTGCGCTATGTGCAAACATCAAGTACGATAGTGTAATTTAAAAATTAATTGACTCAATTAAAACGTACATACATATGTAGGTCTGAACATGGTATAAAAGAAATTAATTTTCCTAAATGCTTGTGGGATTTTTTTTTTTATAAATATGGTCACTCTAAAAATTTACTTAATTTCATAATAAACGAAGCATAAACAATCAATTTTCTTAATTAAACATTTTTATTGTTTTTTGCAACAAATTTTTTGTTGAATTCTTAATATTTATTCCTAATTGTCAATGAGATTAGAAGTTTAATTGCATTTCAAAATTAAATTGAAAGTTAATGATGATCATATAAGAATTAACAAAATCAAAGAAACGATTTTAATTAAAGCAGAGTAATTATTAAAAAATTCGTGAATTTACGTGGAACTTACCTTAAATAAATTACAAATATTTTAAACAATATTAATAATTAATTCAATGACTTGTGTTTCTTAAGTTATGACAGTTGTTTTTTTAATTTTTTATATTAGTAAATGAATTTTTTGGTTAAATTATTATTATTTTGTTTTTCTTCTTATATTTTTATTATGAATAAAATTGTTTTTTGAAGAAATATACTTTTTTAATTTTGTTTTTAATCCTCAATTGATTTTACGTATATTTTCTTGCAATCGTAAATATTTTGAGTTATTTTGTGGAGTACGAGTAAAAGTATAAAGGGGGGCGAATGATTTACATTTCCGTTGGTTTTAATTACAGTATGAAAAAAATATATATTTTTTATTATTTATTTATTTGTTTCTTTTAAACTTGTTTAAGTAATTTAATATCAGTTTGATTCTCTTTTATGTAATTTTATTTTTGTTTTAATAATTTTCTTTTTTAAATACCCGCTTGAATTTTTCTTTACATATATATATTATTGATTGTATTGATAAAACAATTTATTACAATTATTTCTTATTTTACTTATTATATTTTTTGTTTCATTTCAATTTTCGAACACGGAACAGAATTTTTTTTTTTGGAGAGCCAGTTGTTAAAACACGACCAACTCGAAAACGTAGCAAAACGGTATTAAATTCAAATACTAAATTTAACTTTGCAAGTTGGGTTCAACAAAATCCAAATACGTATGAGTTTTAACTTTTTTTTTTCGAAGTTCGAAGCGCCTGTTTTTGTTTGTATGCGTTTTCGTTAATAAACAAATGTAAACAAAAATTTATTTATTTTATTAAAACTAAAAAACAACTTTTTTTGCTATTTTTTTCGTTTATTTAATTTTTTTTCTCGGTTTATTTAACTCTGAAGGTTTTGTTTTTTGTACTTGATGTTATGTGAGTCTAGTTTTAGCGCTTTTCGGTAGTGCCTGTTGCGAGCGATGTTTTAGCAAGTTGCGACCACTTTGGACTGATGTTGGTTTAAAACTTGTCACAACGTAATATACTTTCGGATCCTGTTTGAACAAAGCCCAGACAGAGAGAGCTAACAAAACAAAATTTATAACCATTTAAAATGTTTATGTATGAGTAAGAAGAGCAAGTGCGTTTAGCTTTTATGACTGAGAGACAAATAGCTTTTTTCTCACCTTTCGCCTGTGTGTATGAGTTTCGTAAAAGTTCGGCTTTACAATTGCCAATATTCTGTTATACCAATTGGCCAATCATATTTCATATTATATTTTTCTGTTTTCATCTTCATAAACTTTGTTAAGAAGATCTTCTCTGCTCTCTTTATGACATACCGTAATAATATAATTCACATTTATATATGAGTATAAGATAAGAAAACACAAAAGTAGATGCTTTTTTATCACCTCAGCGTACGAGCGAAGGTAAAAGAAAATAACAGTCATATTTTCTTGTTGAAATTTTAATTATCGCTCAGATAAAGCAATTAAAATTAGCATTTTTTGTCAGCTTTAATGGTAGTGATAAGCTTTTTTTGCTTTCATTCACCCTCACATTTCTCGTTAAGTTCTTTAGGCTTAAGTCCAGAAACGTTATAGCGTTTTGTGCGAAATTTGCTACGTAAAGTAATTTATGACTAGAAAAATACTATTTTTAAGAAAAATCATAGTGACTTAGTATATGTACTCGTATATTGATATTATTTTTAGAAAATAAACACAATTTAGAGTATTATTTTAAGAAAATTGTTTTCTTTTAAAATGAAGCACGTAAAATGTTATAAAAGAGGTTATTTAAAAAAATACGGTCTTGTTGAATTTAACACGTTGAGGGTGGCGTACAATTTACTATATCGGGACATATGAGTCCTCTACGTGTTAAAGGAATACTCAATTTTCTTTTAATTTCGATATAACGTGCGTTTATGACTTTACAGATAAAATGGTTAAAAGTTTTTAAAGTAGAATACGTGAGCATTTATTTATTCCGCCATGCTCTCGCTTAAATATAAATCCCTCAATAGTTTCCTATGAAAATCAAATTATTGACAAACTCCCCTAATGCTTTCCATTAAAAAAAAAATAACCCCTAATTGAACCCCTAATGCTTTCCATTAAAAAAAAAAAAAAATAAAATAAAAAATCCGGAATAGTGTCGCTATATAGAAAACAAGACCTGTTTCACCCATCATCCTCCCCATAATTCCTACTTACATTACGCCACGCCCATGCGGTTCAAGTAAGCCCATAAGATTGTGTGCCCCATGGAATGACCCAGTGGCCCAATGGCACCCATACAATATTTATCAAGCCCTGTACTGTGAAGGCATTTATAGCCCTCATATAGTGCAGCACCGTCTTAGACTTTGTCCCATTGAACACAATGGCCTGAATTACACTTTGCATATCCGTGAATATATTGATGGTTGTTGTGTCTATGTTTGCCTAGAAAGTGAGCTTCACAGTTGACAATCTACTCCTCAGGTATACGGCCAAATACCTCCCAGATAGGAGAGAATTCGGGGCAAACCCCAAAATTTATCAATGTTATGAACTGTCCTCTCCTCGTCGTAGTCAAGGCCGCTTCATACTTTATTCGTATGTCTATTGGTTGTATACAAATAATTATTTCCAGAGCCCTAGTTAATGTGGTACCCTGCATTTTTTGTAGTGTTTTCACATATACCCTCCTTCCCATTGATGTCCACCATACATCCTTGAACATAGTCTCCATTTTAAGTCTATTGCCATTCTTCAAACCGTCCTACATCATCCCCAGGTACTCCACCTGGTCATCCTATAAAGAAATGTCGGCGCAATAAACCGACCTATTTTGGTCTTACTCGTGAAAAAGCATATCTCTGTATTCTACGGGTTCACGTTAACCCTCTTTGGTGCTGCTTAGTTATGAGTTGTGTCAAGGACCTTTTCGACAATCTTACATAGTTCATTAGAATTAATATAACATCATCAAATCTCTACTCTCTCTACTCGCTTCAGCTATTGAACAGTATACAAGTGACATCCAAATTACATATTAAATTAATACTGTGGTTGTTAGCACACCTGTTCGGGTGTCATAACTATACCGTTGGCAGAATTTGTTACAATGAGTACACACTGAGTTCAAACTAGCCTCTTTACGTAATTTAAGTCTAGGCCACAACCATCTGTGTACTCTCAAAAGGGAGTATGTTCCTAGGCGTCAAATTACTCGAGGTAGGAGCAAACTCATGGGTCAAACAGAGCAGCTGAGGGCAAAAAATAGAATGCAGTAAGTCTACTTTGGCAAAAAAAAATTATATTGAATACTACGATTTGTATAAACTAAGAGAGCAAGATTTATATAAGCTAAGAGTTGTTTCATTGCAAAATTTATATAGACTGACGCGGTGATAGGATTTTGCAGTCTCAAAAGTTATACATAGTGGATTACTACAATAAAAGGTGGTTCTTACACATGGACTAAAAAGTCCAGGGCCTAACAAATAAAATATTTTTATTGTTCAAATTTAGGTTTATTCATCAACGTATTTTCAATCAAGAGCAATGCAATTATTCCAGTGCACCTCTAATAATTCAATACCACTTTTGTAGAACGATTTGTCTTTATTTATCAAAAAAGGCCTCAACTTCAGCGATTACATCTTCATTCGTGTAAGATGTTTTAACGGCGAACGAATAGAAATTCAAATTTGGCGAATACGGTGGATGTGGCAGCAGTTCGAAGATCAACTCATGTAGTTTTGCTATTGTTTTAATTGACTTGATTTGGTCAACAGTGAGCAAATTCGGCACCTACTTTGAACAGAGCTTTCTCATAGTCAAATGCTCCTGCAACATAAGGCTAACACGTTCTTTTGATATCTCTACGACGTCAGCTAAATTACGAATTTTCACTTTTCGATCATTCAAAACAATTTTCAGAAATTTTTTTATGCTTCCAGGTGTTACCGCCTCATTTGAACGATCACTGCCTTCTGTATCATCGGTATCTCTACGACCACGTTTGTAGTCAGAAAACCAACGTTTTATTGTTGTTTTTGATGAAGCGGAGTCCCCATAATACTTTTCAAGTCGTTGCTTCGCTTAAACTGGGCAGTATAGAATTAAAACACGAAATTGTTTTTGCTCCATTGTTCTGAAATAAAAAAGTAGTGTCACTTAGCACCATAACTCACAAACTAATTAATAGAATATCATGAAATTTTAACAGTTATCTTTTGAAGGTTGACACTAATTGAAAAAGAGGTGAATGCAATAAAACTAGCGCCATCTATGTGCTAGACTTGAGACTTTTCAGCCCATGTCTTATTAGTCTTGTTTTACTATATTAGATACCAGCTTCATAAATAAGCTTTACATTGTTATTTATTAGACTTGCAATAGTTAAAAACAAATTAAAACAAACAAAATAAGAAATTTGATCCTTCCATGCATGGTCTACTCGTACAATTTAAAAAGAAAACTTTTATTGATGACCAAGCAATATACAAATACCATTAATTGGTATTGGATGACGTAGTTTTAAGCACCAAAACCAAATTTGAAACATTTCATATTTTTATTTTGATATAGCGAGACATAGGATATTGGAGGTAAATGAGCTTTTACAGGTAGATACCACTTTGGAACTTTATAAACCATCAGGGTTCCTCTTGAGATAAGTTGATAACTGAAGACGCAGAAACTGCATCATATGACAAATGAACGCAAAACAAATAAACCCATCTGTTATGAGACGGAACTAGTGCTTACCATATGTAATTAGTGTCTGTGTGGCTATACTCGTAAACTGCCATTGGGTTGAGAATTCTATAAAATGATATTTGTAAAAGTTGCAATGACAGTCTTTGCCACTGCCGGCATTTGACGACATAAGGTTGTTTTTGCTTGGTCGGAGTCGTTTCTACGACAATGACAGTGACTAACATTGTAGTACAATGGATCCAAGAGTACTGTGCCGACGATAGCAGCCAATGTATACCAAGCTAACCTATTTTTATTAGAAGAGAAATACCCCATTTTTCGTGTAGCCTTTAAACAGTTCTTCCGTTTATTTGTAAACCAAATATTAATTAATTGTTTAATTGTTACCTAAAATTTTTTATTAAATTTACTTAATAACTAATAAGCTTCTAATTTGAAAAAATAAAAACATTTTCTGCTTTATTTACTTTGGGTAATTAAACAATATTTATTATTTATTTTTGTAATATACATATACCATATATAGAGTGCTTTTTAAAATTTTTCCAATTTGATTAATGAAGTTTCTAGTTAAATTGCGATATTATTTGTCGAATTTTTTCAATATTTTATTATTATTTTTTAAAATTTGTTGTATATTTTTTATTGGTTTAGCAAATTATTAAATAGTTGCTAAAATTAATTGCTTTTTGATGATTGAAAATACAAGTTTGCTCATATATTACACTGAGAAAACCAATAATGCAGTGGAAAATTTGGGAATAGCAACCATTAAAAATATTATTTAAATGATTTTACAAATATTTAAAAATTTGTTAGGGAGTCGTAGTGAAAAGAAATTTACAGAATTTCGATCCACAAACTATTTTCATATTTTAATTCTGCCTCCTGCCCCTTTCTAATTTAATTTTTTTTTGCATATAACGAAAATTAACAAGTTTTCAATTAATTTCACACGCAACCGGATGTACTGATAATAAAAAAATATACATATGTATGTATGTACATATATCGCAAATTCAACAAAATCTTTATGTAGCGCTTAACTTAGGGCAAAATACTTGTAAGAGTACAAACAAATATGCAAATATTACTTCCCTCTATTTAAGGTGTTTTTGTGTTAAGCATCCGTTTTGATTCATTTATAATTTTCAAATTTTTACTTCTATACAACATCCAAATCGCACGTTTTTTAATTTCATTTTATTTATTTTTTTTTTTTTTCAAATCTATAATCAACTGAGATTCAGCGTTGTCAGTCAATATTCCAAAATATTTGTATACTCGCATGTGGAAAAGTGCTACTTTGTTTGTTCACAATAAGTTGCAAGTCTATAATTTAATTCTTTTTAACAATTTAACAGCTTCGTAGTTTTTCTTAAAGTTTTTTCTATTATTTTGTATAGCAGCGGAAATCTTAATAATTATATATGTAAGTCAGTTAAACATAATAAAACATTCATCAGAATATTATTAGTTTACTGTATTCGTATTACGCAAATATATTTAGTAATATTTTGGAATGTGTTTTTGTAAATTATTTTATTTTAATTCTGAAGGTATTGGGTATATGAAATTTCGGGCCAATATTTTTAAGGAATTGATTTGCGTTTACAGTAATGCTAAGTGTTAGGAGGTGGACGAGGCAGCTCCGAGGTGGCCAAACGACATCAACTCTGCGGCTGATAATACGATCTTCAAAAACAGAACCCAAAACATCGACTGTAGCTAATATCCTCCTCTTCAATTTTTGTGAACAAAAATTCGTTGAACATGGCCCGATAACGATCGCCATTGTCCTTCCTCATTTTCGAAGAAAAATGTCCCAATTATGCTTCTGGACCAAAATCCGCACCAAACAGTGACTCGTCTTGGGTGTATCGACTTTTCAATGTATGCGTGAGGGTTTTCTGTGCCCCAAATTGGACAATTTTGCTTGTTTACATACCTGCCAAGATCAAAATGAGCTTCATCTGAAAAGATGATTTTTTTGGCAAAATCGGCATCTTCTGTAAGTCGATCGCAGGCCCACTTAGCGAAGCGAAAACGCATTGGACACAACCATATTCGTTCAGCGGAAGAACAAAACTAATTATCTGTCAAATCAGACATGAGCTAAGTGTAACCATTCACGAAAAAAAAAGTTAGATGGCGGACTTTAGGTTACAAAACAAAAAAGTTCAAGGCAAAACAACGATTCCTCTTCAACCACCTTGAAGGCAGAACAATGTTTGCCGGGTCAGCTAGTAGTTTTTAAAACATTGCAGCCCGAACAAATTTTTGGAAAAAAGTCCGTTTTTAAAAATGAGAATTGGGGCACCATTTTTATGGAGTTTATTAGCGAACACTTCTTCTCTTAGTTGAACTGCATTCAAATTTTTTAAATTATTTCGCGTATGACGAAGGACGGGTTTTTTGATTGATTCAAAATATCAAGATCCACGAACTTTCCAATGATACTAACAGCTTACACCTAAACTCAGCACTTTAATTGATTCCAAAATTTATTCCTACCCACAGTGCATTATTGTAAACTTAAATTTATTGGCTATGAAGTTATGGTAAGCCACCACTAACCGGTCACAGTATTGTCCATAGGGTTGGTTTGTTACGTTGCAACTATGGCGCTACGATAAGTCACGTCTACCAGAACCTTTAGTTGATTAAGCGCAGAAATAACATGACAGTATTTTAAGACAGATATGTTACTGACATTTCTTTGGTCATTAGAGATTTGGTCTGTGAATTGATTTATGGAAAAAACAACGATTTTGATAAATTTTGAGTTGTGACCGTTAATGATTTAGCATGCGATATATACTATTTTCTATAAAATAAAAAAATTAGAACCAACTTTGTCCTACAATTTAAAAAATTTTGAAATTTGAATATAGCAAACTTAAAAATTTATAATTTAGAGAATTATTTATAAATTTTACCGATTTTAAGTAGCTTAAGGAAGATAAAAATTTGAAAATAATTTGGATTATAAACATATATGTAGTACATTAACCCAGAATTAATAAAATTGTTATTCAAATTCAAAATTTGTAGAACAAAATTGATACCAATTGATTTGTTTAATTTGTGCAAGGAAAAAAAGTATGCAGTGAGTCAATTTTTTGGGTTTTATAAAAAAAATTTGAAAAAATTTAGTCAATTTATAATTTGATAGGATCGACTCTATTTTTTATACCTTCTGTAAGTCGTAAATGCATCGAATCCACGAAGAGCTGGGAACTATTAACCTTTTTCCACTACAATATTTGTTTAGTTCTTTTCGTCTTTGGCGGCCTATATTGTCCCAAAAATGGTTTATTTGGATAAGAATAGGTGACTAAGAAAAAGTTTTTATTTGCATAGTGTAAATATTGTGGCTATTCCTTGATGATAAGAACCGTATGTTTCGTGTCATTAATTTGTTATAATTGGTATGCAATTGGTGTCGTATTAGCGATATCTTTATGGTTTATTTTATTTCTATTATATGCAGCTTTATGAGTAAATAGTGAAACCGGTAAATATTTGCTGCTTTCTATTTTTTGTGAATTTTTAGAAATCTAAAATTTTACAATTTAAAAAAAAATTTTTTTTTTTTATAACTTGTAACTCAATATCTCCAAAAATATTAGTTACATTAAAAAGTGATATTAGAATGACTTAAAGCTGGTGCAATTTGAAATTTTGTAACATACTGACTTACGAAATCGAATAAGTCGTTTCAAAGTTATAAGATGTATAACGCAGCCTCTTCAAAAAATCTCACATTTTAGAAAAAACAAAATTCTAAAAAAAACCTATCCATAGAATCTGAAATGCTGATGATTTTTAAAGTTAAGTGACCATAGCGCGTCAAAAAAGTTTAGTGGTTATCCAAGGTATTTTTGCTTGTTGCAGAGTGTTATCAGTCCCAGGTGGGCATTTTAGGACTCTCCCATGTCTGGCTTTGTGGCCTCTTTCATGGCTCTGTGCTCTAAAGAATAGCGTAATTGGTCATAAGGCCACTGAATGAACTCGCGGATTATGGACAACCCATATAATATACTTACGACTTGTGCTATCAGATAACTAAAAGTCGAAAAAATATTTTTTCCTAGTGTATATTATGAAACAATTTCGTAACATAGCGTATTATTTTACTGATTTAAAAAGAACATTTTGACTATTTAACAGATTTTCGCATATTTAGAAAGAAAAGTAAAGAAAGAAAAAAATAAATGCGAAAAATAACACAAAATAGTATAATTTAGGTCATTATGTTTTCATTTCATTAAGTTAATGCCGCTGGTGTTAATTGATCGTTTTATTGTTTGCCAAATATTTTATTTAATATTTCAAAGATCAATAATGTGTTGATTAATAATATTGTAAAGGCAACACAATAAATCTGCAATCGTTATTGTTGTTGACGCAGCGTGCATGCGTCAATTCACTAAAAAGTACAAAAAAATAATTAAACAGCTATTCTAGAAGCGAGTGTGTCTTTTAGGTAAATTTTTAAAGGAAAACAATTAAAATAAAAAATAATTATTCGCACACATACTATATATATATATACTTAATATGCAAATACTTAATAAAGACTTAACATCACGGAAAGATAAAAAATACGAAATCACTTGATCAATCACGTTTAATACTTCTGATCAATAAGTTTTATGTTAATTTTTAATGCCTTTAATGATGGGAAATATTTAAACTAAAAATTATAACATTTACGAATATAGTATATTGTAAATTTCATTTAATAAATAGTAGCATTTTTTCTTGTTCAATTTTCATTTTATTTATTTAATATATTATTAATTTTGTAGCCTTTTAAATTTATTTGTTTATCATTTAATAATTAAATGCATACTCGTCATATTGTTTGTACAACTCACGCAATGACAAATCACAATTCTTTTTTTAATTTAACTCCTTAAAAAAAAATTAAATTAAAAGTAAAATCAGCATTACATAATAATTTTAGAATATTTAATATATACGAGTATGTTTACAAATATACATATATATACATACACATATTTACAAATATAAAATACAACAAATTATATACCAAAATATGTATTGCCAAAAAAAGCTTATATGGAGGGAGTATAAAGTTATTTATCAAACAATTGCAATTTTATAAGAAGTCAGTTAGTTAGTTACGATGGGCAGCCAGACACGTCCAGCCCACCTGGGTGCAATATTGATCCCACTGTGATACCCATCAATAATCCAGAAAATGGACAACCTATATGTCCGGGTCCCGGTGCCAAGGAAAGCAGTCCTAATGTCCGAAAGAATCGGGCACTGGCATAGGAAGTGCTCGACAGTCTCCTCTTCCTCCTCACCCTGACAACCCATACAATAGTCATTGAACGGCAGACCGCACCAGCCACCCAGTGCCCAGTAATCACAGCCACTAGAGTTTGCAGCACCCCTATAATAGACTCCGAGCGATCCCGATCATATAGGGGCCAGATTTGCCTCGATACAGAGCACGTGGGTTCATCATGCCACCGTAGCTGTGCCCTACACAACATGTACCGCATGACCATAAGTCTGCAAGAAGAGAGTGGCATCCCAACTGAGTAGTCAATCTCCTCATTTCTGAGGAGAGAGCCAGCCCTCGCGAGTCCGTCCGCCACTCAGTTCCCCCGGGTGTCCAAGTGACCCCTTACCCAGATAATCTCCAGGTCTGAATGTCTCGCCATCTCGTTGAGAGATGCCTGGCATTCACACACCAGTCACGATGTCGAGTAGACACCGGAGACCGCCCTGATCGTAGCCTGACTGTCCGTACAGATCCAGATATCACTGTCATATACGCCGTAGTACATCAACCAGTCAGCTGCCCTCTTTATCGCCGAGACCTCCGCCTGTAAGACACTGCAGTGGTCCGGCAATTTAAAGGATCCCCTCACCCCGTATACAGGAATAAAGATGCCGCCCCCAACCCCTTCCGAGGATTTTGATCCATCCGTGTAAATCTCTACAGTACCGTGTCCAATTAGTGAACATTCTATCCAGGAAGGGTTTGGGTGTGCAGTAATCTATCCCCTCAGGGATCGTATCCAAATAACTAAAGATGGCCGCATGCCCGTAGACTCTGTCCGACCATGCCCCTGCCATCCTCAACATTATCGCAGACATGCCCGCCATTTGCCTAGCTATCAGGTTCGCTGGAAGCCAGTTCAGCAGTACAAACAAGGCCCTCGAAGGAGTGGACTTGAGCGCACCTGTAATCATCAGTGCTGCACTCCGCAGAACCCTATCAAAGATCGTTTTGGAGCCAGGATAGCTTGGAATCCAGAATTATCCCCAGATACTTCGCGCCATCCGACAGCCCCAGCTCAACGCCGTACAGACGCGGTAGGGAAAACGACGGAACTTTGTACCTGCGCGTGAATAGTACCAATTCCGTCTTTCCCGGGCTAACGTTCAGCCCACTGTCAGTACTCCACCGACTGAGAAGGCCCAGACATTGTGTCAAGAAATTTATCCGACACAGCCACAGCAACATCATCCGCATACGCTACAGTCTTGAATCTATTAGAATCAAGCCACACGAGCAAAGTATTAACGGCCAAATTTCACAGGAGAGGGGAAAGAACCCCCCCCTGGTTGGTCAGGAGTCTCCCTATAAATCTTATCAGACCAATGAACATTCAGTGCCACCAGAGCCGACCTAATCGCCCCCGATGTCACATTGTTAAAGGCCCCCTCTATATCCAGGAATGCCCCTAGAGCATACTCTCTGTGCTCGATGACATTTTCAATATACCCCAGAAGCGAGTGAAGCGCAGTCTCAACAGATCTACCACTAGTGTAGGCATGTTGGGACGCATAGAAGAAGTCAACATACAAACGTTTTTCTTTCTCCCTGGTTCACTATGGACCAATGTAATCAAATTTTTTGAGCACCAAATTAAAGTCATTGGAAATATCTTTTACCTGACAACCTTCTTTCTTGTTTATCAAAATTTCAAGATACTACTCAGTTAAATGTTGAAACTAAGTGGCCTACACCTCGAAAACTAGTCGTTGCGTTACCGTGAAAATGTTTGTTTGTAACCTAAGAATGTATATTAAAGCTAATTTTTTAGTTTATTCCTTTTCCATATTACAATATACTCGTACATAGGAGCTATTTTGTATTGTATTAAAAAATAGTAATATTTTTTTAAATCGCATACAAATTTTCTAAAATATATTTTAAATTTGTTTAAATTGATCTTTTTAATTGTGTGCAAAAAGTGACAAAAAATGATATATATTCTCCCATATAATTTAACATACAAACAGACCATCACTGCTTTACGAATGTCACGCAACGCCATTGAGAAATTCTATTTTCTACAGATTGTTACTTTACAGCAACGTGACATTAAAATTCAGTAAGCATTTACATTGATTCCCATATACCTAAAGCGAACAGCTGACACGTTACGTTACGACAACGTTCGGCTAATTCTACCTTTACTCGACACGTATCGTAATGTTATTCGATACGATAGTACACTTGATATCGTATGCCGTGATTAGACCCCAGCTCTTGTCAGCTATGAAAATTTGGATAATTATTTAAAAAGTCATGTATGCCACCAAAGAAAATTCATCATGTGTCAACAATAATTTATCACTGTCAGCGTTTGTCACGATGATGCACTATGACGTACGTCACCGTATAGTTGTTATTTACGACGTTAAAATTTTTCGCCGTTGCACTGCTTCTGATTTCATATTTAGCTATTAAAGAGGGGCCTAGACAATGATACAAGCAGCGTTGCCGTTGTAACACTAAAGTATCACTTTTGACCCTTTTTTATGCCAGTTACACTTTTTATATCTCTGCTTTTAATGTATCCCTTTTTGACCCCTTTTGAAAATGAGTAAAAGTACCAAAATTCCTCACGGAAGTTTTCAGTCCACTTAGCCTTTATATATGTATGTATTTTGTAACATATATGAGTTTTGTGATCACATGTACGTATAAGAATTGCATTCGATATTATTATTACAACAACTGACTTTTATGCAACTGTCATATTCTATGCATACCTATTTGCTCGAATCGGAGCTTAAAGAATGGACTCTAAATGAAAAATTATATATATAGAAAATACAGAATAAGTGTGATAAATCCTATTATAAAAGTTTTTGGAAGAGCATTTTTTTTTTTTGATAATATGAATAACATTTAGATGTATCTGTGGATTGTTTTTTAGTTTTATCATTGATTTTAGTATGTACATACATATAATTACTTCTATTTTCGATTAATATATTTTATTAACTACTAAAATTCGTTTTTTAAATTGAAAGAAATCATATTTTTCGTTCACAAAAAAATTGATCCTTTTTTACTTTTTTTGACTCCTTTTTTTCTCAAATACCCTTTTTAAGACCCTTTCTCAAAATTTTCAACGGCAACACTGGATACAAGTCGTACGACATAGATAGATATTGTGTAAACAGATAGTATTGTGTAAACTCAATATGTAATAGAACGTACGTGTTCAGAGAAAGTAAGTTTTTTTTTTAAACTTTTTAAAAAACCATCACACTTCATTAGATCAGGGATGTATTGTTATGTAAACAAATAAAATAAGCAAAGAAAAAAGCAAATTTGTTCGCTCGCGCTACTGATCTCTTCTGAAACAGCTGCTTTCATTTTACTTTGTTTTGATTTTTTACTTATCGTGTAAGCGTAAAAAAATCTGTCGTAAGATTTTTACTTCCAATTTTAAAATACGGATGGAATTTTATAATATATTATATGTGATTTTACGTACGTAAAGCCTAATCGTCTGATCCCCCTTTAAATGATAGAAAAATAAAATATCGGAAAAACATCGATGTATCGACTTTATTATGATGTTTTTCAACATTGATGTTTATTGTAAAAACACCGATGTTTTTATGAACGACATTGTAACTGCTTCGGTTAATTTAGTTGATCCTTCTTTATCAGGGTCTGCGAATTTGGCTGAACTTGGTACTGGATATCCTTTTAATGTTCATGGCCCCTAGGGGGCATTGTTGTGGTGAAACTATTTATGTAACCTATTTTTCATGCAATATCATAGGCATTTGGTAAATTCAAAAATTAATGAAGGTTCTTGAAGATAAATGCATCTTTGAAACGTAGTATTTCATCCTTCAAACTGTACGTTTCTAATGAGAATTTTAATGGTATTGTTGACTATGTCCGATCTTGGCCTTTTTCAGATGAGTCATGTAGTAAAATCGATTGGCAGGATTTTTGATCTTATAATCGTAGATGACCATAGCATTTTTCCATTGTTTCGTATCAGGCCACCTCTATTTAAATGAACAGAATTTGATTTTCTACTGACAGAAAAGGCTCCGTTTTGAGCGTGCTGTTTTTGGCCGTTTGTATATATTAATTTCATATATTGATAGGACATCCTTACTGCAAGTTTCGTGCTACGTCTAGGTCTTTTTATTACTTTGTTCTTCTTCGGTTGCTACTGCAATATTTTATGATGAGATATCATCTTTATCTGATTTAAGCATTTTATTAGAATTGGATTATTATAAAAAGGCCAATAATTACAACGGAAATACGTTAACGCATTTCATTTTTCCTGGCAAACTGTTCTAATTTTAAGGAGTGTTATTGATAATAAAGTTAAATTTTTTGGCAATATATATATTTTTTAAATAACTTTAGAACAAATGCGCTAGAAACTTTAATTATAGAATGAGCTGTAATATATACAAGCTATTAAATTACAATTATTGAAAAAAACTAACTTACATAGAGTGAATTAATAATTCTCTCTAAAAATAAATTCATTTTTTTATTTATAGTTTGTTTCAAACCTATTCGAACCAGTTTGAGTTCGAACATTCGAACATGCGAACATTACAAATATTTTTCATATACAATTTGAGAGCCGTAAATCAAAGTTACACATGCGCAAGGAAAGTGTAATGCCATAAATGTGCTCTTTTAATAAATGCACGGTTCAAATGTATTTTAAAGCTTTAATGTCATTACAAAACAAAACAAAAGATCAAAATATCGTATAAAATATTTTAGAAGTGATCACCAGGTGCATTTAAGATTCATGTAAATCGTATAAGCACAGGCAGATAATATTTCTTACTATATCTGCTTGCTGACCACTTTGTTTGTTGCAAGAGTCTAAAGTACAAAATGTACTTGTATTAGAAGAGATTAAAACGCTCTTGTTGTAAAGAAAAACAAAAATTACACACCGTCACAGAAGTGCCGGTAAAAACTGACTCAGACCAGATAGAGCCAGTTAAAGACCATGCACTTGGCGTCATACAAAAAACAAAACAAAAAAGTACTGGACAAATATTCAACACAACACACCGTTAATAATCATAATAACAACAACAATTTAATAAAATTGTTAACACGATTTAGTTAGCAGTATTTAAAAAAATAAAGTTTTATTTTTAGTTGTGAATTAAAATAAAAAAAAAAAACAAATAAAAAAGATTTACAATAGAGAATAAACTTTTCGGTAAAATAAATAATAATTAAAAAAAACAAATTAAATATAAATGATTAGAAAACTGGCACCATAATTTAATACAACAACACAATATAATCAAAAATTATAATACATAAAAATATCTACAACAACAAGAAGTAAAAAGAACATTCCAAATATCATAGCTAAATATTTATTACCAATAATTTTTATGTTACAAACAGTTTATGGAAACTGTATGTGGACTATGTATGAATGAATGAATAAACCTGTTAATACAGTTGTAAAAGATAACTTGTTAAATTTATATTCTATTTTTAAAATATTGCTTTTGGTATTTTTATTTTTAAAACATTTGAAATTGGTCTACATATTATGTAAATATAATTGGACCAGTTTCACAGCAGAATTTTAAGCTTTTCATTTGACTTAGGCCGAAGTTTGTAATCAATATTTAAATATATTATATATTAATATATATATTTTCTGATATATGTATATCATGTTTTGAAAGTAAAATTTTTTAACACATTTATTTCGGCAGGTATTAATCCAAAAGCTATTCTTATTGGGTGCCCGGTTAAGTTCAGTTAAAAATTTTATCAGAAATATTTCTTTTTTCAAACTTTTTATTTGCAAATCTATTCTAGAATATTAAGCAAATGAGATAATTAATTAAAAAATTTACATAAGTTATTGCTTTCCAATGAAATCAATAACATTATCTATACTTATGTATCTATGTTATTTATATTGTTACGTTTTAACCTTTTTAAAACCTTTGAGTTCGTTTAAATTGCATTAAAATAAAATTAACACCACTTTGTTGTTGTTACAGTTATATTTTTATTTACTACACAATAACTTTTATACAGTTTACAACAACTTAACACTCACTTATACAACATTTTTATTTCCGCTTAAACACGTCTTTATCTTACAACAGCAAAACGATAACTAATTCACGTGTAGGTAAAGCAGCCTCTTTATATGCCTAATAGCCTACAGTTTGGAAGGTTTCGGAAATGTCTCACATATTCTATTTTTATATCCGTTAATTTAAATATAATGTAAAGATGGTCGATTTGACAGTGCTGCTAAATACGCAAATAAGTACGGCATTGGCAGGGTGACACATAACTACCGGAGTCGTCTGATTGTTAAACTTTCATCTAATAAAGAAATGGATTAACGGATTAACATGATCGCTTAAACTTTGAAAATATCTGTTACTTAAGTTTTATATTTCTTCTTTAATAAAAATGATATCCACATCTCTAAGCATTGCGCTGTTTTTAATATACCAGGGTGCTTTAATAATAATTCGTAGCGTTTTCGATTGAAATCTTTGTAAGAGTTCGATATTCGAGTGAGTTTCAAAATACATTTATAGAGAAGAAACTAATTCTCTAAACTTAATTCAGATTTAGGACCTAGCAACCAAGCCATTTTCTTTACTTTTATGTCTAAATTAGACCTTAGATTTCGCCTGTCTAGATACATGCCTAAATATTTAACGTGATGCTTTTCGGAATTTGTGTACCATTCATGAATATTGCTGGGCAATTATCATGTCTTATGCCGAAAGTAACATTCACTTTTATATTCCAGTAATTTAACCAGGTCTGCAATTTAACAATCTATTTTTGAATCGGGCTTGATGCTTCTATTTTCGACGAAATTTTTGCTATGAATGCAGTGTCATCAGAATAAGTGGACACAGTAACATCATCTAAACGAGGCACATCTGAAGTATAAATGGTATATAACATCGGTCCTAATACATTTCCTTGTGGTATTCCGGCTTCGATTTTGCAATAATTTGAAGTTTCATTGTTGACTTTTACATAAAAGTAACGTTCGTTTAAAAAAGATTTCAAAACTAAATGGTAAGGTGCTAGTAAAATACTTTTAATTTTATAAAGCAGACCACAGTGCCAGACTCTGCCAGCAGCAGAACAATACTGTTTTCTTTCCAGTGATCCCGAAATTTCATTTACTAGTCTGTGACAATGTTCCGGAGTACCGTGTTTATGTCGAAAGCCAAACTGGTTTTCTTCTAAAATAGGCAATAGTCTTTTAAAGAATAATCTTTCAAATAATTTAGCAAACGTCCATAGTAGGCTTATTTGTTTCATGAATCATAATAATTTCGGCACATCTCCAATTATCGAAAATGAAATTCCTTTCTCTTATACAGGATGTGCCAAAAGTCACCATAAGTTTACAAATTTATTAACTTTTTCGCTTATATATTTTTTATTTTTCTTTTTCTGATTATATGAATAACACCTGGACAATTTTATTGTTTAAATAAGCTATGAATTTTTTTCTGAATATGAGTGATGGAACAACTCATTGTCATTTGAATGGCTTTGTTAATAAACAGAGCTGTAGGTTCTGGTGTTTTGAAAATTCAGTATCTATTTTGTAGATATTGCCAATTGCACCTCGTTAGATGTACAGTATGGTGCGGCATTATATCTGAAAATATCATTGGGTGACATTATTTTCCATACTTAGTGAAAAAATAACCATTTTGTATATTTTATAATAAAAATAAATAAAAAATATATATCGCACTTGATCAACAAGAGAGTATTAACTCAAAGATGTATATAGTCTGGCGTTGTCATGATGGAATTTAATTGCTTACTTTAATCGCGTTAATTGTTGGCAGTAGAGATAAAATCAATCGTTTAACCAGGTCGTAGAAACTCATAAGAACAATTCCCTTACAATTCCACCAGTCACTCAGCATTATCTTACTTGTGTCAATCCTCGCTTTGTTACCGTCTTTCATTTTGCTTCATTCATGAAATTTTTCCACATCATTGTCGTACGTGATCCACATATCATCGCACGCAATCTTTCATTTCAGAAATGGTTCAATTTCGTTTCATTTTAGCAAAGAGTCTCAAATGAAATTTCAAATTTGTGTATCCAGCTATCTTCAAATGGTCAATAACCATGCCTAGTTCCATAGCAACGTCCACGATACATATGCACCGATCTTTCTCAATTTTTTTTAATGATTTCTTCGACTTTTTTAGTGATTGTTGTTGAGGACATTTTAAGTCCCGTATTGTGTCTTTCGATAATTTTCTAGCGTTGAAAAAAGGATAAAGTTAGTTGTAATATGCGTTTTTCAAACCAAAACGGCGAGTGTTACTTTACGGCCTCAGTAATGATTAGAAGGCTGTTTATGTGATTTGCACATGACCTGTGTGGATGGTAACCTACTTGTTCATTGTGTAACATGAGATTAAAAGAAAGAGTTTGTTTATAATTTGAGCGATGACTTCAATATGTGTTGACCGGGGGCTGGAACTAGATTTCAGTGCCTTTAGTAGCTCAAGGCTAATATTGTCCAATTATGGGGCTTCGTCGTCCTTAAAGTGATTGATGACCTTACTCGTTTCTCATTGATATATCCTGTTAAGCAGATTTATACAATATCATAACAACTTTATAAAGAGTTCGATAAACTTACTTTTTGTTTTTTGTTAAGCTGCTAATTGTATTGTTATTATTTTTAATATTTTATAATTTTATATTTTTACATAAATTTGTTACTTTGTTAAATTCTACAATTCTTAACTATTCAAATTAAACGCAAAACATTGTGATTTTAAAATTCAACGTTATGGCAGTGAACTTGAAATTTTAATTAAACATTCAGGCGGAGTGTTTTATTTTAGTATTTAATAAATATTTACTTAAGCAGAATCGAAATGACGAAAAAAAATCGAAAAAATACAATAAAATAAAATTATGCATTTTTATTATTAATCGTTAAGTGTATATTAATCAATTTTCTATAAAGAACTTATTGATTTAAATAAATAAAATCGATTTATTTTGTATTCAATTATCTATCCAACAGCCTAAAAATAAAATCGCACCTAAAAATACATATTTGTAGAAAAATAAATAAAATAAATAAAAAAAATAATAATAAAGACAGTTTAAACGTGATTTGTTATCGATAAACAAAATGTAACTGTCAATGTACGATTGAGCGAACGGCCGACATTGTGGGTCACTGTAGAACGGACTGGAATCCGTTTACATAATCAATTGTAATGTTGAATAATATGCCAATTTTGTTTTTGTTTCATGTGCTAAAATAAAATGTCTTTAGAATTGAACAAGAATTCTATGAATTGATCAATTTATTGACTGACTGCATTAAGTCATGGCCTTATTTTGTGTTGCTCTTAGATGTCTTATGAAACTCCTAGAGAATTTTCAATTATGTTGCTTTATTTTAATGTAAGTATTTTGGCATTAAAATTTAAGTTTTTATTTAGAAAAACAAATAAGTATTTATATAATAATTACTGAAAAAATTATTGATTTTGATATTCAATACACCGGCCATTTTGTCCACAAAATAAAACACAAATTATATTGAATTTCATAAAATTTTAATTAATACAACTCCCCAAATCGAAAGTCTATAATTAAATTATACAGAATTTAATTCTAAAATTAGAGCAGACATTAAGGTACGTGATATAACTTTAATGTGTGCGAATTATGTGAAAATAACGATACTGAAATTTTCGACTATTTAATTCTCTGCCTAATAATAGTTCTTATAAAATAGTCTGATCAAGACTACCCACCTAAAGCTTTTTTATAGGGTGGACAATTTAAAAATTCTATAAAACAAAAACGGTTTGAAATTTTTCAAAATTTATTTTTTTATTGTGAAGCACAATTATTCAGGTTAAAAATGAAATATTATTTCATTCATATGGCTGCCGCGTCTGTCCTCACAGTACTCCATTCGATCGGACCAACTTTCGAGAACTTTTTCGAGTGTATGGGGTCTCATCATGGTCCAACGGTGTCAAATCGCAGCTTCTTGGCTGCCAACCCACATCACTATTTCGGCTAATTAGATGACCATTAAATTGTGGCGTAAGATGTGTGGCAAGTTGTATTATCCAGTTGAAATCAAACATCGTTCACATCAATACCATCAAGAGCTAGCGCAAAAAAATCGGTTATCATGGTGCGATAGGTGTCTCCATTGACCGTAATGGTGGCGAATATAAAATATGGGCCAATGATGCCTCCGCTATACAAGCTGCATCAAACAGTCACACGTAATGGGTGCATTGGCTTCTGTAAGACCACGTTTAAGTTTTCTGAGCCCAAAATACGGCAATTTTGCTTATTAACGTACTCACCAAAATGAAAATGAGCTTCATCTGAAAAGATAAATGATGGAAATAAATTTCCAATAAATCCCAACGTTGCTCAAGCGTAAATCGATTCATTCATTTCGTTTAGTGGAGATAATATACTGAATTTTATGACAGAATAGAATGACCTAAATATTGCCAGATTCGAAATAACCGCTGATTCAAATTTGAACCGATAGATGGCCTACCTGATACTTTGATAATATTATTATATTTGGTAAAACAAAATACGTTTACTGACTTAAATTTTTTATTTTATAAGTACATATGTATATAAATGTTAGCTCTGGCAACTAAGTCAGAGAATATTATTTCAACAAACGAAAAATTATTTATATGAAATTTAGATTCACAATTAATCTACTGACAACTATGACATATCCATATATACATATTTCAGTAAATTATTCATACGGTGACTAAGTAAAAACTTGCTCATCGTTCAAATTTATTAAATACTTTGTTCATTGTTTGAATTGCTTATATGAATTACGCTGTTCACAAGGCGCCTTTACAATTGGTTTAAACAATTATTGTTCTTCTTCTTGTTACTTCTGTTTATTGTGTAAATAGAATATTAATAATAGAATGAAAAAGTAAAAAAGAATTAAATATTTTATTATAAAATAATTAGATTCCACAAAGCATCCATTACTTTATTTCAATTTTATTAATCAATTTGATCTTTCAAACTAAGTAGATGATTAGCTAGAATAGGATTGAATATCCTTGCTAATTGGTGGTGATTTTTACTTTAGCATTGTAATTTCTTTCCAGTAGGTGGCGTCTTTTCCTAACCATTCGTCTGATGTTCGTCATCATCAGCAGAGGTAAGCTGGAAAGTTAAGGAGACATCTTCATTTTTTAGATGAATTATCTGGAGGCCTTTATTAAGCACTCGAACTTTTTGGGATCGAACCTAAGACGCTTGTGTTGTTACGCGTGTGTTCTAACCCCTACACGAAGCCAACCACATTTTTTTAGTAATTTAAGGAAAATCATCAATCAGGAGGAAATCATAATTTGAGTGATTCGCGCTCAAAATTTTGTATGCTGATTTCTGTAATTCGGCTCATAACTGTGGGTTGAATTTTTAATAAGAGAGCGAATTACGAAAAAAATTTTCAGTGTAAACATAGTAATAATGTCTCTTGGGCTTTAACTGGAACTCAATTAGACTACTTATTAGTATAATAAATGGGCAATATATGATTGAACATACAATGTCGAATCTGGTCAAATTTGTCAGAAATTCTGGTAGGTTCTTACAAGGATCATATGGATTACACACTCGTTACAATTAGGGAGGGTGATTAGTTTAGTCTTTTTTCACATATAACTCGAAGTGTGCATGAAAATGTTTTAGGGATATAACAATACCCCATAGAATATCTGAGTAAACAACAAGTTAATTGGTGAACAATTTGCATAACCTTAATGATATTTTTACGAACACATCACAAATAGCGGCCTTAAAATCACTGACTTTATACTTGTGTGTAAGACATTTACAATTATGCACCAATTTTGATTATAATAATAATAAAATTTTTATTTGGATACACATAATTTTTTTAAATAAAGTTGTCACCGGGGCTGGCCTTCGCCCACTCATTGCCATAGCAGTCACTGTGACCCGTAACTCAAACAAGATTCGCCTAAGAAGAGAGGATGATTCCAATGACTCTCTCACCAACCAAGAGGTTGTACTGTGCGATTTAAGGGCTAGGATGGCCGCCCGCCTATCCACGCAAATATAGAGTCGTCCTTGTGTGCCGACCAGAGATAGTAAGCCAATGGCCAATATTTCCGTCTGATAAAACTCTAAGTTGAGTTTTGGAGTGCAGCAGTCGAAAGTAAAACGTAGTCCGTCCTGTAAATCATTGAAAATCCTGGCTAGACTATATGCCGTAGTTTTCCGTACTCCAGAAGACGATAATCTGACCCCAACGTCAACCAAACATTTTGTGAGTAGAATAGTAAGCCACAGTGGCCTTCTGAACCCATTGCTCCATGCTGAGCCTTCAGGTCGATTTAGAGTTCAGAATCACTCCTAAATACCTAGCATGATCCGAGAAATGCAATTCTTTTCCACATATTTTTGGGATCCTGAAGCTGCTCAAGGAAACAGTGATCGTCCTGCACATTAGCTTTGTAGATAGTTAGGCAACTTCTAACGTCATCTTTTACTTCTAAAGCGCAGCAGAAACGCTCCATTTCCAGGATATGTATGTTTTTTTAAAGGTGCCCTCTATGTTGAGAAAAGCAGCAAAATTTATAATGTGTGCTGTAGAGATTCCTCAATGACCACAACCTTTTCTTGTAGAGCCGTCTCAGTTGACCGACCCTTAAGGTAGGCATGTTGGCTAGTCGAAATCCTAGCCATACCGTCCAACATAGCCCGTATATGAAGATACAAGAAACTCCCCAGGGTCATCAACATGAACGGGGATGAGTTTCTCCGCCTTAGGAATGAACATCACATTTACTCTTTACCAATCGTACGATTAGCAACATTTTTCGTTATTCAGTGATTTCATTTTGCGTTATAAGCAAAATTGATAAATATGCTTAAATAACATAGCCATCTTGTGCTGAAATAAACTATTGAAAAGAAAATATTAAAGAAGTTGAATTTTCTAAATCAAAATAAAATTTTTTATGACTCAAACTACATTGTAAGATGCTTGTAACCCAAAAACACTCTTCAACGTTTATATGAGTGAGAAAAAGAACATTAGTAATAGAGTGACAAAGATACACGATTACCCAGAATTTTGCGGGTTCCACGGAATAGACTAATAGCCTTTATACTTTCGTTGAAATATGTATCTATTGATTTTTGTACGTATCCTTCTAAAAAAACATATTACTCATAATAAAAAACAAAGCGCTTAGTGTGGCTTTCATAGGAACATAAACTGCAGATTATTTTTTTGAGGTACCCAGGTAACCTGGCACTCCGTTAAGGATGTATAATTAATACTTTGGCTTTCTAGACCAATAACTGCTGTAACTAATTTCTATTTAAAAATTGTATTGGATAAGCGGGTACCCTGTCACTCCATTAAGGGGTTCTTGGTTACACCACTCCCGAAGAGCATAAAGAGCTTAAATATTTTTAATTTTAAAAATAATAGAATTATACGAGTTCTCAAAAAGTTTTGACTTACTATTCCAAATCCGTAACCAATTCCTATTTAAAAATGAATTGGGATTAAACCAGCATATGTATCAATCTAAGAAACCGAAAAGATTCAAAAGATTTCAAAGAATTGTTTAGTTATGGTTCAAAAAAATCTATTTAACTGCTTAAGAGTAGCAAAGAGCAATTTTTTATGAACTGCTAAAAAAAAGGATTACAAAACACTTCAAGCAATTAAAACTCCAAAAATAATTTATATTTCTCTTAGATAAAGCTACCAACATTCCGGCTGGACTAAAAAAACTGGTCTTAACTAGTTTTAAAGACAAAATAAAATTTTCCACAAGGAAAGAGATAATGACGCTTTACTTCTATTCGAAAAACTTCTATGATTATGTGACTTAGAACTGAAGTCACCTAACATTTTTTTTATATTTCTTGTTATACATTTTTTAATATTTACTTCAAATCAATATTGAAATAATTTTTGTTATTTTTATCATAATAAATTAAATTTTTATTGTTGCTCTAAGACAAGAAACCTGTTGTTTGTACTCGAACATGTTTGCAGTCGTACCTTTATAAAAATGATAATAAAAAATAAATGTAAATATTATTTCTACGATCTGTGTGTATTTTTTACTTTTTTTCATATTTCTTCTTTATTCTAAATATTTAATTATTTAAAGTTATTTTGAGTTAATTATTGTTGAATGTTAAACAATTAAAGCAAGTGTTTAATATGCCCAGAGCATTACGTATGCAATACGTATGCGCTATCAAAACCAATACCACCAGCACCACCCACCTCTAATACCGGTCATAAGCCACTACCACAATTCACTGTTTATGGCTATTACGTTTACACGTTTATGGCCATATAAAGTCTATATTTAAGTGCTTAATTGAAGCCGTCCGTCTACAATTCTCTTTAACAATTTTATTGACTTTATAAAATTTGAGCTGAGCTCAAACTTGTTTCTTCTGTTGTCAAGTATTTTTGGCTTGTTTATACAGTACGAGTACAAATAAAACCTTCTATTTGACGTTGACACTTAAATTTTCTTGTCCAACCAAATATAATTGCAAAAAGGAAACATTTGTAAGACACTGATCGCACCATTTATGTTATGTTTAGTAGGCTGAAATTAAAAAGAATGTATTATTTGTTAATTTGAAAAGGTGGTTTTAAATTAATTTCATTAAAATAAACAATGTCATTTACAAAACATCGCTTTATTTGTTTACCTAATCCAGTTTGAAGGACTAAAGGAAAAAATAACGAAGTAAACTATAGCCTCGAACAAAGCATTTGAGTGAATTGAGCTATTTTAATTCATCGGTCGCTAAGATCTTGGCTGGCTTTACTATTTTAACCACTAGCTACTAGGGAGATCGATTATTCGACTTTTTTCAAAACCCGGTTTTCGAAAAACTTGAAAAGTAGCACCTTTAATAAAATCGGTTTTCGGTTAATAATAATTAAAATAACCGATGATGGAGAGTTTAAAATTAAAGTGGCAATCAATATTAACAATAATTCTAACAAATAGCATAAAAACTATATCAGCCTGTCTGTCAGCTCGTGTTTGGGGGTTCGTTTCCCACCAAAAACTCTTGTCATCACTCAGAACACATGGTCATTAGTTAATCCGTTAGTAATAATCATAATACAGTTTGTAATTGTATTTTAATTTAAATAAATAAATAAATGATTGAAAAAATTAAAATGGATTCGAATGGATTATTATCACTTTATTAAAACAAAGTTAGTTTTCACCAACAGCATAGCTGCTAATCGTACTTTCTGTCTTCTATCCATCTGATCTATAAATGCCAAAAAAAATAGTTGACAAACGAACAGCTCTTTACTTAATGCAAAAACTGTCGTCTGTAAAGGTAAAACTTTGATTTGCATAATGCTGTAGTCTGTCTACGCTATAAGTAAATAATTACTGTACAGTACTTGAAAGCTTTGTTTTATTTAATTATTTATTTTATTTTATTTTATTTTATTTTATTTTATTTTATTTATTTCTTTTAATTCTGCTTATTTTTAATATACTCATATAATGATTAAACTTTTTAAAAGCTCTGCTCCTGAAGATATTGTTTTTATGGCGTTAATTACTTTGTCTCCTATTGTCTTCTGAATAATGCTATAAATACCAATTTTCGTATTAAAAACAAAATTTTTTAAGGTATTAAAAAACACAATAAAAAACAGCTTTCATTTTTTTTCTCTAAATTTTATTGGTCTCTTTGCTTGTGTATGAATATTTTATGTTTCTTATTTCTTCAAACAAAATATTTCTTTTGTAGCGTTTGGAGTTTTTGGTTCGTGCGACGATGTACGCTGGTATTCTAGTTTGAACTGGTATGAATCGGTTAAAAAATTTGCGTATTTTAGACAGGCCAAAACAGTAACAGAAACTTAAAGCAACAACAACCTCATTGATGGCAGAATGTATAAGACTTAAATTGTACCTCAGTAGACATGTATGAGTGGTATTGTAATATCCACCATTGGTATTGATCTTGAGAGCAAAATCAGAGAACACTGGCTAAGAGTAGACAGAAAATATCAAAGGTACACATATTACATGGCACTTAACAGAGTCAATAATGAAACATGTTTTGATGCCCTATAACAATAGCAGTAATGGAATTATGTTAAAGGTGATTCTTGTAACAAGTTTAAGTGCGACCTTTGATTAATTAGTTTTTTGTTATTAGCCTTGAAATCAGAATTATTATTTTTTTTTAATATTTAAAGTTATATTTTTTTTTATTAATTATCACGGAAAAATGTCAATTTTTGTAAAAGAATGTATACACCACCATAACTTAATATGGCGGCTGGTTTTGGAATATACATACCATACAAACTAGATTTAACAGGTCAATTTGAATATAACCTTTTTTCAAATTCGAGATTAAATATTTTTTAGATCTAATCACAGAAGTATTCTTAGAATTCCTTCGCAAGAGTTGCAAGGCGACAGCAGTCTTATACAAATGATTTTTAGAGCATTACTTAATTGAATTTCATAAATACCCTTAGTCGTATTGAAATGGCTACGTACTAATCTAAAAGTTTATGATATCAAGACTAGAGTGTAGAAGAATATTACTAATGAATATTGATATAGCAATTTATATTGCTATACATAGTATTGCATACTGAATATACCATTGTATTGGCAAAAACAAAAACAAATCACTAACGTGGACAAAGGCTTTACGAGAAGGTAATTGTGTTTTGCTTAATGTGTCAAGAGCATATGACTTTAAAATATTGCCAGCTCTGATGGTCGTTAACAAAGTTGTCAATATTTCTATAAATAACATGCGTTTTATCGATAAAAAATTAATTTCAAGATAAAAAAGAATAATGTATATCTTATCTATAATATTATCCTAAAAATAAAATAATGTATACTTTGATCTTAAGTCCTTAAGCTAAGACTTAAGTACTCTAAATAGAATAAAACAAATGCACAGACAATCTAAGCCAAAACTTAGCATGATATATCTTTATACTTCCTTAAATACCATGAGTTTTATCACCCATTAGAATAATCCCAATGAAACTACACTTTCACTTTAAAAAATATCTTTTTTCGACGTTAACCTTCTCATACTATATTTTTTTTTAAATATTGTTTTCAACAAGATTGTCATCAAAAAAGATAAGAAACAAACAAAAGTTAAACTTAAACTCGAAACGTAGGCTTTAGAAAATGTAAACATACAATATAGCGCATAAGCGGAGTAAAAAAGCAAATTTTTTTATAAGAAGAAAATATCTTTTTTCGACGTTAACCCTCTCATACTATATTTTTTTTTAAATATTGTTTTCAACAAGATTGTCATCAAAAAAGATAAGAAACAAACAAAAGTTAAACTTAAACTCGAAACGTAGGCTTTAGAAAATGTAAACATACAATATATCGCATAAGCGATGTAAAAAAACGAATTTTTTTATAAGAAGAAAATATTAGATTTATATATTTTTTGATTATATTTAATGTATTTCGAAGTATTTCAATTGGTTTATACTTCTATATCATCTTCCGTAGGATTATATCATAACTTTCTCCATTTCATATTTTTTAGGTGCACTTTTTGCAACTCCTCCTTAATTCTAGAATTCTCAGAAATCGTAGTTTATTTCCTTCAGCTCTAAGCCCTGATTTTCTAATTCATCGAGCAGCTCAACACTCTTCACAGACATTACCATATATTTTCACTTCATCAGCATGAATTATTGTCAATAACATTTCAGATTCTGCCCCAGCATCAGAGTCATCCTAATCAAACTAAAGAATCTGTTACATTCCTCTTGCTGTTAAACACTTTTATCGTTTCATAATTGTCTAAATGTACAAAAGTATAAAAAATTACAACAAAAAATATTGAAGGCTTATGCGCCATGTTGCGTATATACAACAGATATGTAAATTATAGTCCCAAGATAGCGTCTGATTAAAATGTTTAAAATTTTTTTTTATATTTCACTTGTTGATAAACTACTGTAACTGTAAAAAAATGTTCACTGAATTATCTTAAGTTTTTCTAAAAAAAAATTCGGCATTTATTTTTCACAAAATAAATATCAAAAATATCAGCAGACTTAATCTAACGAAATTATAGTAAGAAACACAACAATTTACAAAAAAAAATTAGTACGAAATTAGTACAAAAAAAAACTTATGCAAAGGCATAGAATTTTATTTTAAATTACTTGGTTAAAAAAATTGAATATCCCTTGTGGGATATCTAGAGTCCAACGATTTACTTAGCGATCGTCAGTACGGTTTCCGAAAGGACCGTTCTACTGGTGACCTGCTAGCGTTGCTCTCGGAGAAGTGAAACAAGTCCATTCATGGTTTTGGCGAGAGCAAGGTTGTGGTTTTGGATATCTCAAAGGCGTTTGATAGAGTTTGGCGCGAGGCTCTCATTTCGAAACTTAATGCTTTTGGTGTCGGTAGTCACTTCTCTCGATTTATATCGAGTTTTCTCAGAGATCGCTCTATAAGAGTGGTTATAGATGGGGTCTCATCCGACGACTTCAGGGTAAACTCAGGGGTACCCCAAGGCTCTGTTCTTTCTCCTACTCTTTTTCTAATGTTTCTTAACGACTTTCTTCTTCTCACTTCTAATCCTATCTACTCTTTTGCGGATGACAGCAACATTTGTCACTCATTATCTTTTGATCGTAGACCGAGCCTCTTGGAGGTTGAGATGAATATGAGATGAATATGAGCGTCACACTCACAAGTGACCTGGTGAAGGTCTCCGAGTGGAGTCGTGCGAACAGGGTCGATTTTAATGCACGTAAGACTCAATGTTGTTTTTTAACACACAGGCGTGGTGGTGTATTGTCATCTGTATCAATGGGTAATGTGGATATTGAGGAATCAGATGCTCTTGATGTTCTGGGCATGAGAATTCACTATGACGTTCATTGGAATGATCACATATTTCAAGTGTCGAAAGAAGCATTCAAGTGCCTTGGTTTTTTGAGACGGTGCAAGATATACTTCACTCCATCTGATCTCCTTAATATTTACAAGACCTATATCCGACCCAAAATGGAATACAACTCTCATGTATGGGCCGGTGCTTTAAAGTCTATTTTGGAGCTTTTCGACCGCGTACAGGAGAGGGCGAAGATGCTCATCAATGACGGTAGGGTAGCCAACTCTATCGATTCATTAGAGCACCGTCGCAATGTGGCGTGTATTTCATTGTTCTATCGGTACTATAACTATCGGTGTTCTAACGAAATTAAGGAATAAATTCCTATAAATCATATATTTTTACGTAGAGTTCGTATTTCCCGTAGAGCGCATCCCTTTGTAGTTGATTGTCCAGTAAATCGCACAACGCATTATAGGGAGAATTCGTTCTTCAGTCGCACTGTTCGGTTGTGGAATAATCTTCCAGCGAAAGTATTTCCTGCCACTTACGACATGAGTATATTTAAATCTACTCCCTCTGTCCTCCTTCCAATAACCTATATTCCCAGTACCAGCACAATGCACTGCATGAGTAGGGGCCATCCCCTGGGTGCTGGTCTTATATAAAAAAAAGATATGAGAAAGGTGCTTACAAATAGTCATGTTGTATATAAACAACAAATGCATGAAAGGGTTAATAGTTAATACTCTTTACTGAGCCTTTACACCTTTGTTTGTTTCTAATTCTGATTTAAAACAAACCATATTATTTACGATATTCATAATTCTGCTGTAGGATTAAAATATATGCAAATCTACTACGTTAACCAACCAACTTACACACATATACATTTTTATTTTTATTTGTTTTTTTTTAAGTTTTGTTCTTAAAATTTGTGTTATAAAAACGCCAGTCAAAAGAGGTGTAATAAACCATAATGCTTAAGTAAATAATAACTAATTTCGTGTTTTATATTCCTTGTTTTTAAAAAATTAAGCATAATATTTACAATTAAACAAACAGGCAAATAATTTTAATAAATACAGAGTCAAGTAAAAAACAGTTAGAAACCCAAAATAGGAAAAATGTATATTATTTGCTAAAATAAAAGAAAAAACCTTATAAATTATATTTTTAAATTATACATATAATGATGACGTTTTGAATGATGGAAAAGTAAAGTTGCGTAAGTTAGCTGACATCGTAAAGATATCAAAAGAACGTGTTGGCTTTGTATTGCATGAGTATTTGACTATGAGAAAGCTATGTTCAAAGTGGGTGGCGCCTTTGCTCCCTGTTGACCAAAAATAAGAACGTGTTGATGATTCTGAAACAATGGCAAAACTGCTTGAATTGAATTTCGAATTCCTCCACATCCACCGTATTCGCTAGATTTGGTTCCCAGTGACTATTTGCTGTTCGAATTGCACGCCGATAAGCAATTTCGCACGAACGCAGAGGTAATCGCTGAAACTGAGGCCTTTTTTGAAGCAAAAGATAAATCGTTCTACAAAAGTGGTATTGAAATGTTAGAGTGGTGTTGGAATGATTGCATTGCTCTTTTAGAGGTTACGTTGATAAATAAAGCTAGTTTTGAACAAAAAAAATTGTTTTCTTTGTTAGGCACGGAACTTTTCAACCCACGTGTTTTGTGTAATTTTTTAATGCTTTTCGGTGTTACCGCTTCATTTGGACGTCCACTGTGCTCTGCATCATCGGTGTCTCTACGTCCACGTTTCTGATGGAGCGCAGTCCCCATAACACTCTTTAACCCATTGCTTCGCTTGAACGGTATTTTTTCCCATCAAGAATAAATATAGATTTGTTCTGAAAATAACAAAAGTAGCGTCACTCTTAGCACAATAACTCAAAAACTAATAGAATATCATGATATTTTAACAGAAGTCTTTTGAAAGTTAACACTAACTGAAAAGGTGTTTAATGCAATAAAACTAACGCCATCTGTGTGTTAGTTGCGGGACTTTTCAGCCCATGTGTTATTACACGGTGCGACAAAAAATACCTGGGAATTTATAACGGGTTATTCATTTAGTGGTCTTAAAACCTCCGGTCTGGCAAGCCTATCAGCTGTGAAATATCTATCATCAGAACTATCATTTATTTAGTGAAAGGTTTGCCACATACGAATATGGATCAAAAGTGGCGATTCAAACGTGGTCGGACTTCCGAACAAATCGGTGCATTATGGCTTGGAGGTTTCATTGAACCTTAATTTTTTTAAAAATAACGCTTGAAAAATCGTAACCATCAATTCAGTGTGCTATGGCCAGAAGTAGTAATTTAATAAGATCTCAGCATTATAATGAATTAAAAGTTTCATCAAAATCATGGCTCTATGTGTGTTTAATTTAACTTTACTCTTGAACATAATTAACCCTTTACTACTTTTCTATTGGGCCTTGTTAAATACAACAAGAATTTGTTTTTGAAGCACCTCCAAAATCTTAAATTACAGCTAAGAAAACTGGGTTTTTGTATCTTCATGCACTTATAAATCTATAACTTGTGCGGACTTAGAAAGCAGAGAAACAGACATTTTAAATGATATATATTTAACTAACCTTAGGGAATTTGTGTGTATTTCTTAAGCAATCATTTCGCAAATATTTCAACTTTGTTTTATTTTTTTGTCGCACCTTGTTATATTTATACCCACAAATAATTATCTTAGACAAACAGAAAGACGCAGAGGGTTAAATATTACCATCCTCTATTTTATAAATAGTCCAGAATTTTCATGATACAGTCCTGCCGGGCCGCATATGTAAATTATATGTCATTTCATAAACTTATAACAGATCAGTTGTGTTCAGTGTAGTTATAACTTGATCTTTTAAAATTCAAATATTAACTGTCGTTTGCCAAAACTTAAACGATTTTAATAATCTAAAAAGTAACTTTAATAAATCGTTCGATAGCATAACTATTAAAATAAGAAACGAATAAGTTTTTAATTTACTCATTAATTTCTATAAGTATATCGGTCATTAAGTATTCATTAGGGTCATTCCCGAGTCGTTGATGGACTGGCGTGGACATCGTACGCAACGGACTTTATCGGCACAAAGCCGTTTCGCGGAATTAATTGAGCAGAGTTCAGGTCGAGACAGGTGGACAGATCGGAACACTCTCTCAGGGTCGAACATTCGCAGAGCGGCCCTTCTTCTAATGGAAAAAGGCTGTATGGATTAAGTAAGGCTGACGTAGATATAACACTACTAGAGGGAAATGAAGCAAAAAAACACATTTTGTGCGATTGTGTAGGACTAGATTGCACGTTTTTAAACAATTGGACCCGGAGAAGATTAGATCTGTTCATATCAAGGATTTACTCAACTTCATTTGAAGGGCGTTCAAATTACTGTTTGAAAGTTGAGTGCAATGTTGTCAGTGAACGATTGTTGTTAACTGAGTATCATCTGAGGGTGGGGGCATTCGGTAAGGTATGTGGGGGTAGTCATCCTTGTTGAGTACAGTAGGATACAAAAGTCTCTTAGGTAGGGGTGTCTGCCGTTAAGCAATCTACTAGCTCATAATAATAATAAGTCTTCATTAATTCACAAATTACACTTATTGATTGCATTCTCTTTCCATTTTGTTTTATTGTAATCTCTATTACTGTTATTTTAAATGTTAAGCATTGTGTAGCTTAAAAAAATCCTCCTCGTTTTTTTCTTTTTATTTAAATATTAAAACAAATGCATTTTAAGACGAGACGGTATTAAATAATTCATCCCTTTCCTTTTAAAGACATGTGGTGATGGTCAAGGGCGTTCATTGACCACTGTTATTGCAATATGATTTCGATTCGAATTATAATTAGTAACTGGAAAAACTGTTGAATAAAACTTAACAAATGAATTATTTTATATGAACAAAATACTCGTAAAATTTTTTAAAAAAACATTTCATTAACACCTGTATAAAAAAATCTTAAAAGGTACCAGGTACCGAATGTATGGTGCCACAAAATTTGTAAATATTTATTTAAAATATTTATTAAAACCTCTTTAAACCAAATAATGAAATTGTTAATTTTTTTTTTATTGTCTCAATTTCAATCTACAAATTGAATGAGTGAAATTAGCAGCTAAACTTCAGAATTAGCAAATCATTTGAAATAAAATAGCGATAAATAAAAAGAATTATAATAAAATTTTAGCATCAAAGAAAAGAAAAAGGTAAAAGAAAATTTTTTATTGTTATCATTTAAACATTTTGAATGTTTATTGAAATACAATAGCTAAAGGTGATAAATATAAGATAAAAAAATGTAATATACAGGTATTTCCATATGGGCAAATAAGTAGATTTTAATATTTAATTAATTCGAAATTAAAAAACCTATGAGTACACAGTTTTGGGTATTTGTATGAAAGGTAGAGTTAGTCGGACGTAAATTTAGAAGCCGAAAATGTAGTTGTGTCAGCTGATCGCTTTTATTATATGAAAAGCTATGGAAATGCTTACTTGGCCGTAATTTAATGTAACTATAACGATCTAATAGAATTTGACGGCAACGTTACGTTACCTTTTTTGGCACCTTTTGTACACAATTAAAGAAAGTAATTTAAAACAATATGTAGTAATTTAAACAAATTTAAAATATATTTTAGAAATGTGAATCCGAGTTTAAAAAATAGCTTCTTACGTATATTGTAATGTGGAAAAGGAATAAACTAAAAAATTAGCCTTAATACACATTCTTAGGTGACAAGCAAACATTTTCATAAAATTAAAAAGAACTTTCAATCAGCAACGACTAGTTTTCTAGGTGTAAGCCACTTAGTTTCAACATTGACTAAGTAAATAGTATCTTGAAATTTTGATAAACAAACAATGAAGAATGTCAGGTAAAATATATTTCCAATGACTTTAATTTGGTGTGCAAAAATTTTGATTACATTGGTCTATCGTGAACCATGGTGAAAGAAAAATTTTGCATATTGGCTTTTTATAAAATTGCATTTATTTGATACACCCATTGACAAAAACATATGACACAAAAACAAATTAATTCTTCAATAAGTGGCAAAACGTTTACATTACATTTATATTTACGATACATTTACGATTTCTACGTTCGGCTAATGTGGCCTTAACACTTTTTTATTTGGTCACACAACTTGAAAGCGATCTTGTTACGATGTAATATTATAAACTAGCGCTTGCTCTAAAGTAACCAATTAAGAATTTGGTTTACTTTGTAGAAGTTTATAGAGATTATGTTATAGTTGAAGTCTACAAGTATCGCTCTTAATGTAATTAAAGACTTAGAAATTTAAAGTAGAAATTAGATATTTATGTCTAATGCAAAAAGTTTTGCAGAAATCACTTAAATAAATACGAGATAAAAACAACAATCGTGTATGGAGTTCAGCTAAAAATAATATCAATACCGAAGTTAAACATCTATTATACCATGAATGGTATTTAAAGAGATCAGAAGGTCTAAAATTCCACACGAATCGAGAACAAAAAAAGAGAAGTATGTAACCATAACTTTTCATTTCTTCTTGTGGTGCTGTTAAAAATTATTTGAAAAAATTAGATAAGAAGCTTCATCTCAGCAAAATAGATCGTTGACCTTTGAAGATATTACGCTTATCTTATGTGATTATTTTTTTTTTGTGGTACTAAAAACAGAATAGAAATACTGGGAACCTACCTTTGTAGTATCTATTAGGAGGAAAGTTCTCAATATTACGCTGGCTAGTTCCAGGCGCTCAGATCTAATGCGAGAATGGAGGGTTTCTAGGAAATGCTCGTTCTCTGATCATCTGTACATTGACTACGAGATTGAAGTTAGCCTGGCTGGAATCAAGGCCTTGCTGAATAGGAAAAGAACAAACTGAGTGGATCAGCGGACAATACGGACTAACAATCTATTGGAGTAGGAGATTACCAATAACCCTCAAGGTTTGTCGCCGATTATTCCATAAGGCTATGATAGAGGGCGACTAATCTGCTTATAGATCCTCATGGATTTAATTTAAAATCCTTCTGCACTGACGCGGAAGGTCACTCTGAAACGATCCGGTTAGGCAAAATCAGGGTACCCTGCCGGGCTGTTATAGAAGCCATGTGAAAATAGCTGACATGCCTTTATATTCCGGAGTCTGGATCACATGTACGGTGGTTTTTATTTCGAAAAGAAACAAAATATCTCACATAGAGCTAAATCACTTTAAACCCCTCAGCCTACCTTTTTTCTTTTGAAGGTTTAATTTTGAAGGTTTAATTTTGATGGTTTTAATTTTGAAAAGAAACAAAATTTTCACACAAGGCCAAAGGACTTTAAATTCATCAATCTGTCTTATTTTCTCTTCACGGCTTTGGAAGGTTAATCTACCTTTGTAATACGGTAAGACCTGACCTATTATCTAAATCTCAACTCACCTATACGATGGTAAAATCTGTTGAGACTGCCTTTCACTCGATTGAGTACAAGGAATATGCATTGACGGGCTTTCAGGATTATGTCGGATCCGGTGGGAATGAAGATATATCAGTCCGTGATCAGATGGGTTCTGCTTCTGTCTATTGGGCGGTAAATGGGGGCACACCACAGTGGGGTTTATCACAGCTCACTTTTTTCCCGATTATGGATAATTTCTTTTAGACTTCAGAACCACTTCAGTGTTTGACAGGAGTAGGTCTAGTCGGTTTAAGGGCAATGAACTAGTTGATGTACTACAGGTTATTCAATGTAAATATCAGACAGTCAGGCTGAGATTAAGAAACTCCTCAATGTTAAGCTGACATCGTTGTTGGTATGTGAATGGCTGGGATCGTTTAACAAGATGCCAAGACAATCAGACTTGACAATTAGGTGGATGAGGGGTGACTCGGATATCCAGGGGTATTATTTGGCGGATGGACTGGCTAGGGTGGCTTTCCTTTTAGCGATGAGAAGATTGACTACCTGGTTGGGAACAACAACACTTGTCGATCAGAACAAAACGACATCGGGAGGATGAACCTACATGCTCTGTATCGAGACAAATTAGACTCCTATATAATCAGCCTATCATAGGAATGGACTCCGTCATAGGGATGCCGGTGGGCATGGTGCTTATGTGAGAAGACTTTGTCTGCCTTTTTATGACCACTATAGAAGTTGTTAGGGTAAGGAAAAGGAAACAATAAAGCATTTCTTAGGACTAGTTCTCTCGGCAGTCTGTTCTGCAGGCCATATCAGACATGACCAACATAGATGTCAGTAGTTTATCTTATCTTGTGCTTGCCTACCAGAGGTTTGTTTCAAGGCTGAGCACGGACATGTAGCTTCAACTGGATATTACATACACTTTCTTTAGGCATATGGGCAAAGTTGAAACCAACTAAGTAAATACTGAAAACCGAAACGAAATTCATTTCACATTTAAACTATTTATCCAAAACAAAATTTGATTTAAATAAATACGCAATTTTTTATATTTATTTAACAATAAATTGTTATAATTCATAATGTTTTCATAAGATTTTATTTTTATATTTTACGCTTTTCTTTTAATTGTATCAATACTGGTATTATCACACATCATTAACTTTTGATTTTCACAACATTTAGGTGATAATTGATTATGGCTCAGGGGAAAAAAGCATTTTAAAACGTATTTGAAGCAGACTGAGCGTAAGTACTTCCCAGTTGTTTTATTTATTTTAGTTTTTTGTTATTTTCTTAATGCCAATAGATTCCATTGAATATTTATAAAACAGCTATTGTATATCTCTACTCATCATTTGTATCTTCGCTGACTGCTATACGAATTAACACTAATTTCTTAATAAGTAGTAATAAAAAATATTTATTTTACATTATTCAGTTAACTAAGGTTAATGCATTTGCTAATTCCTTCCCATTAGATTTGGCAAAAACCAGTTAAAACCAATTAAAACCGCTTTTGAAACTGCAACGTAATCTGTTGCAAGTATAACAAAGAATGCGGGTTGAATCACAAATTTGTATTTAAACAAAAATGATAGCAGCAGAATTTTGTTGATTTATTTTATTTAATTTTTTATTATTGAAACTGATCACACTGATCTACAAAAAAAAATCCGTTTTCAGTTTTTTTCCATCGGTCTGAAATTATTTTTATGGACTTGGCAAATTTTTCACCTCAAATATGGTAGTTATAAACAACGACTTGACCGATTTTAATGCATGTACAAACAAATGTTTAGGAATAAAATTTCCTGTAGATCACCTGGATAACATTTTTTTTTTGTATTTTCAACAGTTTCGAAGATATTCACAACTTAGTTGGGAAAAAAAAATTTTTTTTAACAAAATTAGAGTAATTTTTCTTTTCCAAAAAGTCATAAAAAATTGTTCAGAATGAAAATTTTACAGGTTAAGCATTTAAATTACAGCTGTTGAGAAAAAATAAGCCATAAATCATTAAAATCGGTTGGCTATTGCAGATTTTATTCAAAATTAAATGCAGGTACCTAACTTTGACCAAAACTAGCGAACAAATTTTTTTTTTCACAAAATTAGCGAAATTTTTTTGGTTACTTCTAAAAAGTTACAAAAAAAATTCTTAAAATTTTGTTCCTAAACATTTGCTGGTAATTGCGTTAAAATCGGTCAAGTCGTTTTCAAGTTATAATGAAATATATTGACATAATCACCATATTTAGGGCAAAAAATTTGCCACGCCATAAAAAAAATTTGCGCTCGATGGAAAAAAATTAAAACGGATTTGAATTTAGCGCATCAAAATCATTATATTCCATATAGTTTTATTTAAAGGCATTTTTTGCTGTAGACCAGTGTAATTAATAAAATAAATTTAATTTACAGTTAAATTTCTATGGAAATGATGTTGAACTGTACTTGACTTTATTAAACTCTTTCGTTTTAATTGATAAAATACCATATACTTTTCGGTAATTTGCAAGTAATTTTATTTTATCACATTAAAAGTACTTATCTTGAGTGTTCTAATTATAAATAATAAATATTTTAACCTATTTTTAAAATAATAATAACGATATGTAATAATTTTCTATTTTTAGATATTTTGAGTAATCAAATACTCCTTTTTTAAAAGCTAATAATTATCAATTGATTTTAAAACTAATTAATCACTTGTAATCAATAGCATGTCAAATAGCAATTTGAAATGAAGAATGATTTTTTATTTAATGCTTTATTAATAAAAAAAGATTTAAAAATAATTATAGGGAATAATATTATTAAATGCTATTGTCAATAGCTGTCCAATTAATTTAATGTCATTAATTACAAACATTAATTTAAAAAGAAGAATTAAGGAGTATTGAATTCAGTTAGCTTACGAAATATGGATAAATTTAAAAAAAAAATTATCTTAAGTACTTACCGTACTACTAGATGAAATTTCGTTGTAGATTAAAAGTAAAAAAAAAAACAAATTTGAAAAGAACAAGTAAGTAACTTGTCGCCTAACACTATCGTCAGGCACAGTTGACTCTTTAATCGCTAAAAATAATTTAGATCGGTCACATAGCATCTATAATAAATCACTCTTAATCGCCGTATGGGTTGCCTAACAAATTTTGAATATTTTCAATCTCTTTTTTGTTTTTAGTTCTTACTTTTTAACAGCATTTCATTTAAAAAAACTTTATGCTATTTAAGAAGCTTATTGCCTGCCTTTTTAGTTAATTTTGTTGTACTATAAATTTATTTACAGTAGAATCTCGAAAAAGTTAATCAAAGTGTTCCAAGGGCAATCAACTATTTCGAACTGTTAACTTTTCTAAGCATTTTTAAAAATTGAATAAAAAAAGAAACAAACAATAATAAACTTCACTTTTTTTGATAAAACGTGTTAAATTTTTATTTATCGAGTATCTTTTTCTATAATTGACCCGTCGTTATCATTATCGGCTACTTCGGAATCATCGTTATCTTCTAAAATTTATTCATTGCTTCAATTTTCAATGTCATCAATGTTGATGCCAACATTATCACCAACCTCTGACAACAACAATTGAACATCCCGAAGTGTATCGTTAAATGCATTATTTGATTAACTCAACTCAGAGAGTGGAATATCGTCTTCCCTATCGTACTGATTGTCACCCCACATTTTTATCTTATTCCATGCTTTCATAAGATATGAGGCAGTTCATCCCACACTGACTTAGGTAGCAAAATAGCAAACGAATTTTATTTGTATTTAAAATATTTTCAAAAAGTTTTCCTGTTGTATATATGAATTATGGAACCATTTGAAGGAAAACTCTGAACTCATCCACGACTTCTTCTAATTTACATAATCTAATGGGTTTTTAAATCCGTTAAAACTAAGTGGATTTGCAGATTTACCAACGAACAACGGTTTTAACTTGTGGGCACCATCTGCGTTAGCACACAACAAAAATGTTATTCTTTCCTTTGAAATTGTTCGGCTCGATGTGGATTTTTCGTTTGTAGTAACAAATGTTTTGTGGAGTCAAAAACGATAAAATAGTCCAGATTCATCTTCGTTATAAAGTTGGGAGTCGGAAATGTTCATTTCTTTAATCTTTGCTCGTAAATTCTGAGTGAAGGGTTTAACAGCCGACGTTTCGCTTGAAACGATTTTCTCACAAATTTTTAGATAGCGAATACCGTGTCTCCTCTTCAAACTTGTTAGCCATTCAGCACTGGCATTAAATTTCTTTTCAGGGTGCATTATGGCGAATTCATGCTTAGCTCTGAATCTTCAAATTGGACCAGTTACTGCACAATTACGCTGTCGTTGGTTCAAGAACCATTTGTACAAGCTTGCCTAAAGATCAGCATAGTTCGTCTTGTGAAGTGTTTTCTTATGTGTTCGACAGACTTAAAATTTCATGGCGTGTTTTCTTTATTTTTGAAATGGCTGTTTCAGATACACCATAATCTAACGCCAATCGCTTTTCTGAAGTAGCCTGATCAATCCGTCTTAAAACCTCCAATTTCTGTTGGAAATCTAATCTGATTTGCAATGATTTATTCTGCTTTTACATTTTTTAAATAAACAATACACAATTCATAAACTCAACGCTAACGACTAAACTAATGCTGTTTTTTGAAGATGATCAAATGTTTTTTGCAGCTCAAAATAAAAATGAGTTTGGAAAATACCATAATTCAACAAACAAAATTAAAGCACAACGTTGCCACTGAGAATATTTTAAAAGTATCAAAATTGACACATTTATGTCTGAAAAAATTGTTGCTTAAAACAAAATCATACGTTCGGAAAAGTTAACTGAAAGATTACCGGCCATATGCAAAAAAGAATCTAAAAGTAGACTTGTAGTGCACGTTAGTTACCACACACTTTAAGCTTAACAAACATTTGTTAAAAAACGTATGCAAAAACCCTACATTAGCTAATGATTGCTTTGCACAATTTTAAGTTTTCATGCTGGCAATAACATGATTTTTTGTGTCAGCGTTAAAAAAAAATGAATGCCACACATGCGAGTAGTCGAACCAAAAAAGATTTATTTTGATTAACTTGATATAAAAATCATATTTTTTAAATAAATCTGTTTCAGTTTTCATTACCCTTTTATATTTTATTTCATGCTGTACATAAGTATTTATTGCAAAAATTCTTCAAACCGTAAAAAATTAAGACAATTAATTTTATTTGTGGAATAATAAATAGCCGAATAGCGAACTTTGTGTAGTTGTTTTGATTTTATGTATGTACATCACTAAAGGAAAAATGTTTTTACTGTGCTTAAATTATAAAATTTATTAGAAAAAAAGTTAGTCCTAAAAGAAAAAGGTTCGAAAATTGGGCCGATTATGATGAAATGGGGTGCAAAACCAAGTGAAGTTGAAAGGAAAAGTTCCTATGAAAACTTAAATACTCAATCAAATAAAACAAAACTTCACACATTTATAAAAATACATACATATGTGCATACGTACTTAATTATTTATTGTTAAGTCCTTCAAAAAAACATTAACAAAAGGTATGATATTCACATACTGGAGTGGGAGAAAAGCAATGATATAAATGAATCCTCTTTTGCGGCGTTTTTGAAGATTTTAGACGTACTTTCTACAATATTACCAAAAACATAAGAAAAATCTGGTTCCATTCATATTGTATTCGTTGCCATAGCTTCAACATTTTCCTCGAAGACCAATTATATTTTTCCAAGCGTTTTTTTACTATTGTTCAAAAATATTTCATTGGATTGGAATTAGAGCTTTACAGCGATCACTAATTTATCCAAAATTTTCGGGTAAGGTTTTATGCCTCCAAAGAATTTTCCTTGGCGCCAAAACATGCTATTTTTATTTTTATATTATTTGAAGTACTCTTAAAGAAGGTAGCTTCCTCCTTTAAAATTCTTAAAGTTAACGTAGTTTTAACGAAAGGATTTTAGGCTAATAATTGTTTTTGCATACAACATTAAACAAATTTTGCTTAACAAAGGTTCAACAACTTTGTTAAGTTTTTTTTTTTTTTTTTTTGGCATATGGCAGTAACTGTTTAACGTAGCACGTTGGTGCTGATTTACTGTTAACTTAGCTTTTACGCGAGTTAACTTTTCGAGATTCTACTGTAATTATTTTTTTAAAGTGCAGTATAATCAACCTTCAAATAGCCAAAAATAATAAATAAAAAATCATAATATTTTTTTTTTTTTTTTTGAAATTCCACATCAGTAGTACAAAAATATTTAACCAAAAACAAAATTATTGGTGGTTCTACAAACCACTTAAATAATTGCATTTTTAAATAATACCACATCAAGGTATTTTACACAAAAACAACACATAATAAAACTGTAAATTTAATTCAATAAAATACATACAAAACTTTTATACAGAAATAATATTTCGGTAATACAAAAAATAAACAAAATTTATAATGACGTTGGTTTAATCGAAGCAGTAAATTTAAAAATTATTCAAAAATATTTTTTAACGAATAATAGGTGAAGCACTATGAACCATTTTTTAATAATCACTAAAACAGCAAGTTAATACCGTTGAAAGTACATTTTCAGGCATGTGAATGTTAACATAAGCCAGTTCCTACTTCAATCAACTATTCAACTATTTTGTTGAATGGAAAAGGCGACATCCTCAATCACAATTCTATATGAAACGCTGTATTCTATAAAGGATAGGCAACGTTACGTGTCTCGTACTCAATGGGAACTTATGAAGCAAAAGGATAATCATGTATTCTAGATCATTTAATTCAAATGGCTAATATGCAGAGAAGAGCTATGGCGTGCGGGCCACAAACAAGTTGAAATGCACCAAATACGAAACCATGTTCTATCTTAGTATTTTCTAAGACTTCTGACAATACACGAAATAAGCTTTGAATTGAATTTTTCATGTATTTTAAGTTCTCTTTAAATTACTTTTACAAATATTAAAAACATTAGTACATAATTTTAATTAAAATAAAGAAGTATTTTTATAAAAATTGTGCTCTTAAATCTTTTTGATATAATCCTTAGTTTTGATGCTATAAGCGTTGTAATTATATTTTGAAAGCATACGAAATAAGCTGTGAGCCACTGAGTCTTGATTTCGCCGACGACATCTGCACACTTTGCCAGACTATTTTCGATAAGAAAACCAAACTCTGCTTAGTTTAGCAAACAGCACCCTTATAATTTTATAAATTGAATAAAAAAAGTTTTGTGTTTGTGACGTTTCTTTCCAGTGCGAATGTCGTATATAATCATAGTGACAAACACTGGCAATGGTAGAGCATTGATGATTGAAGATTGATTTTCTTTAATGTCATACATGACTTTTTTAAATAATTGTCCAAATTTTCATAAATAACAGAAGTTGATTTTGTCTTGCAGGCATCCGTTTACTAGTGAGACCTAACAGGCAATATCTTTGATTATTATTGTGCTTTATTCGTGTAACAGACAAAGTCATGCGTCGTTCAGCACTTAGTCGACTTATAACAGACAATGTCGCTAAATTCCAATGTTCTTAAGTACGGTGACATTCAATGACGTTGTCATACATATGTAACTCCCTTTTGTTCATTTATGATAATTTCATATAAATTGCCTCATGCTACTGATTTTGTGACAATGACTTATCGATGTATATCATAATGACAATGTCGCTCAAATACACCACCGGGTTGTTTACTATATATACATTTTAAAACATAAATACAAATTTAATATTTTATTTACTCCGCTTTTATGATTACGGTATGGCGTTACGATAAATCACGTCCACCAAAACTGTGTCAATAATATAAAAGATTTCACTTCTATGGTTAACGTTATAGCGTTACATTAAGTCATGTCCGCTAACATTGTTTCACTAATATAAAAGGCAGTTAGTTGATTGGCATTTTGTCACCGAGCTTTACTTCACTTCTACGATTACGATTATGGCTTTACGTTAAGTCAGGTCTACTAAAACTTTCATTAATATAAAAAACTGTCAGTTGACTGGCGTTTTACCAGTCTGTCCATGTTCTGTTTACTAAAAAAAGGAATTTTAGAAAAATATTTGGATGGGTGTGTTTGCAAATGCATGCATGTGATGCCAAACTATCCAAAAGTGGTGCATGAATACGCATTACTGTATAGTATGCACATCATAAATGCATCATTGAATATAATGTGTATAACTGCGTATGCGATGGTCGTTAATGCAACATTGCAGTTAATTTGCTCAAATAAAAATTTTTAATTACAAATTATTTTTTATGTGTGGCTTTTTACACCAGACCATATATCATTTTTCTGAAGCTAAGAGTTCAGGCGAGCTACGAGTATCCGATTTGCAAGAGAGTTGTTATGATGTCGATTCTGTAAGGCTAGATAGATAAGGTCGAGTGTCTGTAACATAATAATATTGTTCAGAATAAATATTTTTTGTGGTTAACTAAAAAAAAAATATTACGCTTATGGCGTTTTCTTTTCTGAAAAAAATGTTGCACTTTGTTGCCCTGTCTTTTTTGTGTTCCTTTTTTAAAAAATTTAATACAAAAAAAGGGTGCTGTGATTATCTTTAAAAATGTTGCCTTTTACAAATTTGGATATTTTTTAATTTTTGAATACGTTTTATGGTTAAGAACAAAAGAAATGCAACATTTTTTTCAGAAAAGAAAATGCCATTAGAGATAGCATTTTGAACGATTACATCAGGATTGCAGCATAGTCGGGATACAATAGAAAGTAGTCTTTCTAGTGGGCTATGGAACAGTTGAACTTATAGCATTTAATTCAATGAAATATAATTCTGCTTTCTTGTTCTTTGTTTACAGGTGGTTTAATTAAAATAGCTACTTCTTTAGACCCATTGTGATCCGCTGATGAATTGCTAAAAGATTTTTCTTTCTGTGTCTTAATTTTTAACAATTTGCGTTATAATTACCACTACATTTTTCACAATTCTTTGAAAATTAATTTTTGTCGTCTAATTTTTTTAATTTAGTAAAAAATTAATACATAAATATTTGTAATAACATACTTATACCATACGTATGTACCATATACATATGTATAAAATACAAAATAAATAAAATTATAAAAATATTTTACAATATACAATTTATTTTCAACAATTAGAATTTATTAGATGGACAGAAATAAATATTAAAAAATTAATAATAATAATAACAAAAAAGGTAATCATATAAACATATGTATGAGAGCACGTGACTTGGGCTTTTTTCGTTAGTGTTAAAAATTAGCTTTTCATGTAAGTACGAGTTGAAATATATATTTTATTTTGTACCAAAAAAACCGGTAACTTATTATAATAGTCTAACGTTTTCTATGTAGTTGTATACATGCACATATTATGTCTAATTACTAGGGAGATCGGCCGGTTATTATTCGACCGGTTTTAACCAGTTTTTTTTTTGTTTTGTCGAATACGGTTTTTTCAAAATCTTCATTTTTCGAATACCGAATAAACCGGTTAATTTAACACGAATAACCGGTTAATTTAAATAAGTATAATTTTTATACGTTTGTATATTTTGTTTTATTGCAAATATGTGCATCGTTTAACTAAAGGGTGTTTTTTATAGAGGTATAGAACTTTAAGTTGCAATAAAACAACGATGGATTATTCGATTGACATGAATTTTATTTATCCGAAAGATAATCTTGTGGCATTACATTTTAAATATGATTTCTGGCATATGACCGCCACGGCTGGCTCGGATGTAGTCCAATCTGGACGTCCAATTTTCGATGACTTTTTCCAACATTTGTTGCCGTATATCGACAATAACACGGCGAATGTTCTCCCAAATGGTCAAGCGTTTGTGGCTTTACCGCATAGACCAATGGCTTTACATAGCCCCACAGAAAGTAGTCTAGCGGTGTTAAATCACAAGATCTTGGAGGCCAATTCACAGGTCCAAAACATGAAATTAGGCGGTCACCAAACGAGTTTTCAATAAATCTATTGTGGCACGGGCTGTGTGACATGCTGCGCCGTCTTGTTGAAACCACATCTCCTGGAGATCATAGTTATTCAATTCAGGAATGAAAAAATTAGTAATCATGGGTCTATACCGATCACCATTGACTGTAACGTTCTGGCCACCACCGTTTTTGAGAAAGTACGGACCAACGATTCCACCAGCCCATAAAGCGCAACAAACGGTTAGTTTTTCTGGATGTAACGGTGTTTCCACATACACTTGAGGATTACCTTCACTCCAAATGCGGCAGTTTTGTTTGTTGACGTAGCCATTCAACCAGAAGTGCACTTCATCGCTAAACAAAATTCGCTTATGAAAATCGGGAACAACGTAATCTCGTTTTGGCCCCATTCGACGAATCTACGCCGGGCGTGAGTCTACTCACGATGAATTGCGAACCCAAACTGAGAACAAATCACTTGACAGCTGTTAAATCGGTCGCCATCTTGAAAAGTAATGCCAACTTTAAGTTCTATACCTCTATAAAAAACACGCAGTATAAAATTAATTATAAATAAAAATTGCATTATAAACATGGAAAATTATCAACCAGATTTATTGAAAGGCCACAAACCAACAAACGCCGGTTCGGAACGGCAGATGTATTAGTTAGTGAAGTTTTTCACATCACTAGTAATGTTGTGAGGTGATATCGCTGTTGAAAATTGTCAGATGGGATTGAACCGACGACTTCATGGGTGGGTTCTTACATAACATACGACGGTAACACATACACTATTAAACACATTATGCATAAATTTACATACAGTGCTGCTCGAAATCTAAGCAAATTTTCTTGTCGAGCCATTAAGGACTTGTATGTTACTAATAGATTTATTCAAAGTAAAACATTTAATTTTTGTTATCTGGGACACCTAAATTATGACTATAATAACAAACCTTTAATTCCATTCTCTACCAAGTAATACAACAAAAAGGAAATTAGCTTCTTGAGTAGCTGTTCGAAACTTAAGCATTTTTCAGTACACCGCACACCATTTTGGCATAGTTTTGATGGTATTTGTTAGAATTTACACTTTAATTTTAAGCTTTCCATCAGCATCTGCTTATTTTTAAAACGACGTGGTCCAGCTCTGCGATTCAAGAATTAGGAACAATTTTATTTAAATAAAAGAACCGGTTAACCGATTAGTTGAATTATTATTAACCGAAAACCGGTTTCTTTAAAAGTGCTACTTTTCGAATTATTCGAAGACCGGTTTTTGAAAAAAGTCGAATCATCGATCTCCCTACTAATTACTGACGCTTATAATGACATTTATCTAGTCCGTTATATTTAAATATTCGTTTTTTACACATAATGTGAGTAAACATACCTACGAGTATATTTGATTAATAATTGCTATTTTGCACTCTACATATTTTGTATTACCTCTGTATTGTTAATACCTATGACGCTTAAAAGTAAACGACTGAGGTTTTATTTACAACTACATTTGATAAAGGACATCCAATAGCCGTCTTAAGGCAACTATATTTATTTATTTATTCAGCCAAGTCTATAGATACAAGATCCTTATGATAAGCTTACAGCATTTAAACGTAAAAAAGGGAAAAGAATTAGCATAATTTGCTCTAAATATGTTACATTACCTATAGTAGATAAGAATGATGTATGGAACGAGATGGAACATTAAAAGAAATCTTACTAATCAGGAAATTTAAAACAAACGGAATGTTGTACATAGTTCTACTACTTTATAAGGACAAGTCTCTAAGTGTAAGTTGGCAAATTGAACGAGTTTCGAAGGCAAACTAGCAGGAATTGACTGAATATGACAATAATAAATTATGCGAGTATATTGCATTCATACTTAAAATACTGATTGACTCATAATGAAATCAAACACTGCATATCAAACAGCCTATATGTGCACATACAAATCAAATTATGCCAACGGCTTTCTCGTATTGCTTTAACTCATTAGCGGACGTCAATCAAAGCAAACAAATGTTCCTTAACGTCAACGGAGTTGTAAAGTTAAAAATTACAATGCATTTGATTTGCAGTATTGTAAAGTATTACTGCTTGATTTAAAAACTGTGTTGACGTGGCGTACAGACGTTTAGAAAGGCAACTAAATTCACCAATTTTTTTATCAAGTATCACAAATAAAAAATAATTATTTTTTGCATTTGGACCAATTCTACTTTAAATACATACATACATATTAGCCCATATAATTTTAGACAATATGTTTGTTTCTTTACTCTACATTGGACGTCCTCAGGATTCAAATTTTACCGAAAAGCGTTTCCGTACACAAAAATTGGACATAACCTTGCCAGCCGATTTAGCTGTCTTCGCCTTCTACGGAGCACTTCCACAAGCTTCCACCTATTTTCGATTGATTTTTGGTTTCAGGTATGTAGTGGTGGACCCATGTTTCATCAACAGTTATTAATCTACGCCAACAATCAGCAGGATTATGCTTTATCATGTCCAAATACCGCTGTGAAGTGATCTGTCGAATTCGTTTTTGTTTAACACTGAGCAAATGAGGCACCCATCTTGCCGATAGCTTTTTCATATGCAAATGTTCATGCAAAATGTTGAACACACGTTCATATGATATGTTTACCATTTCAGCAATCCCACGGATTTTGACCCGGCGATCATTCATAACGATATCGAGGATTTTCTTGATATTTTCTTCAGTAACCGCCTCTTTTGGCCTTCCTGTTGATGGTATTGTTGCAGTGCTTGTTCGGCCCCGTTTAAACCCAGCAATCCAATATTTTACCATATAATCTGACGGAGCAGATTCGCCGTAATGTTCATCAAGCTTTTCTTTTGGCTCTTTCGCCGTTTTGCCTTTCATATAATAGTGTTTAATCACTACACGAAATTCACTTTTTTCCATTTTCCAAGAAACACAAAAGTTGCTTACTTCAAACGACTACAACAAATAAACTAATCGATGAATTTGGCTAAAATTTTAACAGCCGACGTTTGACAGATTGTAATTTCTAAGAAAGAAAAAGTTTTTGTGTTTGTGCTGCCATCTTTAAGATGGTTAATATTCTATTACATATAAAAAGTTAGAAGGATTTAATAAAAGGGTATATCCTTCCTAAATAATTTTAATAGAAATCTATCAGCTTCTATATGATAATGGTAAGTAGCACTGAAGAACAATACTAAGACACACTGTAAGAAAATAGTAAAAAACTTGTGTTGGACGGCTAAACCAAATTCTTTTTTGTTCTTACCGACCATCGAATTACATGTTCGTGTTTTTTATTTTAATATTCTATTTTGTTTTTATAAAAAACTTTCAAATATTTTTTTGGGTCAAATATTTGGTTTTTTGTGTTCTCGTACTTTTGTACATTTTTCTCTCTAATTGAGAGAAATTATTGTTTATTCTCATTATACCGAACTTCACCAAAAAAGTAAAGACACAGACCTATTATTTTATAACACATTTCTATTTCAGTCTATATATATTGTTACAAAAAATATTTTCTACAATGTAGAGTATCGTAAAGTTGGTCATGTGTTTTGCTTTTCTCTCTTTTAACCAGATGACTTTATTTAATTATGCAAATTTATTAAAATTGTTATTAAAAAGTTTTTCTTTTATAGAACATTTTCAAAAATATTATGGTTTTAAGTACAAATGCGTAAATATTTTTATTTTATTTATTAAATAAATACATATTTTTTGTTCCAGTTTAATAACAAACTGTTTAATTATAAATAATAACAACGTCATATATGACAATTTGTGCTATTTATTTATTATTTGCATATATATTTACGTAGGTGTATGCATGATTATGTCCACAGGTGTTAGATAAAATAATTTTTTGTTTTAAATTATGCAAATCATCATAATTAATTTTTTTAAACTGACTAGCAACAAAAATACTATTAAATCCAATTTAAGAACAATCGCTAAGAAATAGAAAGGAATCGAACCTGTTGCTCCATAAATACTCAGTGCGTAATAGCTTTGTCCATCATCTATACGTTTTGGTATACTACCAACTTGCCTTCTGATCTTAAATACAACACTACGAGCTACGGATAAAAAACAGTTTTTTTGGACCTTCATGCACTTATAAGATAATAACTTAGCTGAATATTACCCGATTTAAAATTTTATTTCGGACTTGGAAAGAAGAGAAACAAACCTTTTAAATGATATATATGTCGTTTAAGTTGCCTTGAAGAATCTGATTTTCTGTTTTTACCCGTAACTCGAGATTTTGGAGGTATTTTGAAAATTCCAAAAATGGATCCTTGTTCTACTCAACAGCGCTTTCTAGAAAAGTGGTATCATTTCCCAGATATTTCAACTCCGTTCATTTTTTGTGCATTTTATTTGTGCTATCCTCGAAACTCAGAAAAGAGTAAGCTGGTTTTGGACCATATAAACAACCTTAGGATAATTACACCGGTCGCGACGATTTTTGGGCGTGACTTTCACACGTCAAATTTTAGTTCTTTTTTATTACTAATAAAAAGGAAAATATTTTTTCACTAGAAAAAATAATAACTCTCCGGATTTTAAGAAGAAATACCGTTTCTCTCAAAAGTTTAGCAAACATAGCAAAATTCATTGTTGCGTATCGATGTCTTTTTATTTCAGGAATAATGTTTAATAATAGTTTAAAAGGTGTATTGCTACCAACTAAAAGGTTATTGGCTCGATCCCAAACCAGACCCTCTGAAAAAGAAAAACATTCTCTACAGCGGTATTTTAACCATTAGCTTGTAACTGGTTATGAATATTGCTGTTACAATATGTAAAACTTCTCTAATGCATTTGCCACTCGGAACCGGCGTTAAACTGTAGGTCTATTTTAAATTAGTCTAAAAATAGAATCGGGTACAGCTCTTTGACTTAGAGAAGTCCCCCGCCTTCCACAATGGAATGTTATGGGAATTATTAATAGTTTAGAAATATTAAATTTTTTTAAAATCTAACTAAAAATTAATATTTTACGTAATTTTGTTGTGTTTGTATGGACTTTATCGTATTAAATCCCAAGTCTAATCTTCCAACAACGTCATTCAAAGACTATCACACCTTAATAAAAAGTCTTTCACTGCTCTTCTGAGTAGGCACTGACTATATATATTATCCTTAAATTGGTACGAATGACCAAGTAGTATATGAACTTTATCGTACAATCGACAGCTCATAATTTTAAAGCTCTTAATCATAGTTTCAATTAAACATTAATAATTAACCAATAACTACCATTTGAAGACTGTTTCAGACTTGTTTTTAATAGTATTAAAAAATTTTGTAAATTCATTACTGTTCATAATTCACTCTTTTTGCTGATTTTGCTTTTGAAGAATTTGTTAAAGAAACCCTTTAAAATATTGAGAAGCTTCAGAATTTTCATCCAGATCTTTCACAAATTGCTTCATAATACCTAATTCATAATACCATTAATATACTATTAGGGTCTATAAATGGTTCCCATTTGACGTTATGTTTTTCTATCAATAATTCGACTCGTTCAGGCCATGTATACTGCTGATAGTATACTGAATCTGCTCTACTATTTCATAAACAGAGATTACAGGGATAGTTTGTAAGTATATTTGCTTTGCATTCCCATCAGAAAAGCAACTATTTCGATGTCTCCCACTAATAGCCAGATGTATTCTGTACGTTTTAATTTTTCCAGTACAATTCTTACACTGTCGTAATTTTCCTTCAGCAAAACAGCCGTAATATATTTCTAAACTTTTCTACACTTTTGACTTAAGTGCTACCCACTGGAGTGCTACTTAATGCTACTCAGAATTTATGCATTAAGGCAAAAAACCAACAAAAAAATTTATTTTTGTCGACCTCTGTTGTAGTACAATAAATAGAGTTCAGAACGTCTTTTGTAAATAGAGTTCAGAACGTCTACGTTTTAACCTTTTAAAATTTCATTAAATAAAACAAATAACACGATTATGTTGTTTTGTACAGTTCTTTTTATTTGTACACTTTTACTTGATACAGCTACTTCCTATAAATTCACAAATAACTAAACACTTTTATTTACGCCTAACCACTACTTTACTTTATTACAACTTTACACAATGACTGTCAAACTATAACTGAACTAACTAATGCATGAGGCGCCGCCTTTTATATACAATTTAAATTACTTCCGACTGTTCTTGTTCTTACTACAACATTCGATTCATTTTCGTTAATTTCAAATTTAACACACAAACTCGGTACGGTAATACAGTTCAATGCACAATTGATAACACCATTAATAACACAAATTAAGTATGACATTACCAACGTGGCCTTGACACAAACCAATATAATAAATGCCACGATAATGCTTATAACTAAACTACTACTATATTTATTTAGTGTATCTTTTCTATGGGTATTGTTTATTTTCGTAACAATACTTATAGATTTCATAAATACCTTCGATGCTTGTCGAAAATTTTTTGAAAGGAACCCACAGGGCAACCGGTGTAAAAACAGACCCACTTAAACATTAAGACTACAAGTTCAAGAAGAACTTCGTAAGGCTGATATAACGCTGAATAAAATAAAAATGTTAGCGTGTAGAGGAAAACTTTTGCTGTCGCCCTACGTTTTACTTAGAAACTTAGTTAATAATAATAATAATTAACATCAATTGAATTAGCATTAAACAAGAATCACATGATTGTCGCAAAGCATCTTTTATTAGTGCGGCAATCGTGTGACGACTCGTTAGGCAATCATGCGCCACAAAAATGCGCCATTATTTATTGTGTTCTTGTGCGATTACCGAAGGGGATGATGATAAGTATAAATATCTAAATATTGTAAATTTATTTTCAAACAATAAATTGGGACAATTGAAATACATATTTTGCGCAATAAAGCGGAATAAATCTCATGTCATATTGGTGCATTTACGTCAAACTTAAGATCCATTATAAGCAAACAGCTATGTAATTTAGTAAATTATTTAATAATTAATTGAACCATATTTTTTCAAAATCAATAAAAAATTTTAATTTTTAATAAAAAAATTTTTAAATCAGTACATTAACACAATTTTTAACAGAACTTCTCAGAAAATATTAAAAACAAAAAAATTATAATAAAAAATCACGAACTGTATACCTTTTTGTTTATTTAATTTCGTATAGCAAATATGTACATATATTAGTGGTCGTTACAGAAGGCTCTCCCTTTGAATATTATACAACAATGGGAGTATTTAATTTTCTGTTATAAATAACGTTAAACTTTTTGTCTTCATATGTACATTAATTTAAATATACTTTAAGGAGTATAACTGTTTATGGTACAGAAATTTCTCGGAAAGCTTTCACAAAAATTATTTTATTGTTATTTTTATTTGGAAAATACTTCCAAATGACAATCAAAAATATTACGTATGTCCGTTTAAAAAAAAAAATTAATTGGCACTGTGACAAGCGATAAGTTCTTAATTCAGTCTTGGAATTGTTTATTGAAAAAATAAAAAAACTTTTTATTTCTGGCTGATCTTTTAAAACAAATAAATAAAACAAAAAACACTTGTGAGCCGGAAAGGAATCACATAAATAAACATTTTGTTTAACACACAAAAAAATTTATTTTCAAATCAAATATTAAATCAATATGTACAAAAGTTTTGTTATTGACATTTAAGGTTACCAAATGTTGCAATAGAAATGTTTAAAACATTTTAATAAAAGTTTTATGATTGACAGGTTAATACGAGTACACGTAGATCACAAGTAAGGGGATTGAAATTCTGCTTTAGTCGGCTTCTTTGCTTTAAGATATAGAACTGCTTAAAGTTAATAATTATACTAAATAGCTTATATCAGATGACAATCATGGATATGTGAAGATTATCCAAAAAAAAATTTCCAATAGTAGAGTTTAATAGACCATCAATTTGTCTTAAGAAGGAAACAAAGTGCTATTGTGCAAGCTTGTTAACTTAAAATAAGAAATACTTTTTAGAAAAATATATTGCTCAGCGGTTTGTATGTGAAAACATTAAATTAAAAATTTCACTGCCCATTGAAGCCGGCGCATAGTGCGTTGTCCAATATACAAAAATCAAAACATCACTCATCATGAATTTTGATAAAATATATATGTATTAAAGCTAATTATCGGCTAGGTATAATACTGAACGATTTTTTTTGGTTACTCCATCATATTGTTGAGGGCGCTAAACTCGACTGATTTATAATAAAAAATATTGTGTAATAAATTGGATTTTAGGTACTTCAGAAAAATAGCTATAAAAACTCTATTTTTTAAGAAATTTTTAAAAGTTTGGTTTTTTAATTACATTAAAATATTATAAAAAAATAAGAAACAGTTTTGAATTTAGTTCATTGTGCTTATTTTTTATTGCTTTGAAAAACTCACTTATTTCAATAAAAATTTTAAATTTACCAAACTGTGAAGGAGCGTTAAAAAATATTAACAAATATATATGTATTTTTTATTTATATATTTGAAACTATGTAATATGTTCTATCAAGTAAAAAAAATAGAACCAATTTAGTCCTACAACTTAAAAACTTTTGAAATTTTTAAAATTTACATAGCGACTGACACAATCAGCCGCATTCTAACATTTACTTTTTATGTTGTAAAATTCACAAAATTAAAAACTTGTTATTTGGAATGTATTTATTTATATTAGTAACTAACACATCTCTATGCTAAAAAGAAAATTTTTTTATTAAACAAAATTAAAATGAAAAACTATCCTAAGATAGGCTTTGTTTGATCTAACTATATGTAGGCGGTGGGCGTGTCAGCTAAAAAATTTTTTTTCAAATCTATATTTTGCCCTAATAATTGTCATTTATCTACGACAACTCCTTCTATTTTTGTCTATTCGCTTTGTGATAGTATCCTAATTCTATGTTCAATATATTCTTTTGACATGACAACAAACAGTAGTGACCTTACTGTATTGATGTAAGGACACTGATGATGACAGTGGAATGAAATATAATGACTATTATGGGAAATTTATCATTCTATCTAAAAAATATAATAGTAAAATACCTTAAAAAAGACCATTAAATTGCCCATGAAGTTGAAAGAGCTTACTGTGCCAATAATTTAGTTTGTCACTGTAAATGTTTTAAAAAATATGAAATTATTTGAATTTTTGGAATAAAGGCTTTTTATGAAAAAAAACATTGGGTTTTTTTGAGTGTAATCGTATGTAAGAGACGTCACATAGCGATCAGCAACAAAAAATTGATCAAACATGTAACAAATAACTCTATATTTACAATAAACACTGGAACAAGAATCTCAGAATATTGGAGTAATTTCATTCCTACAAAGGAAAATCATATAGAAAATACGCTGATTTTTTCTTAGATCTGTGTGCAACATCATATCCTGCGCTAAGAAAATAAGAAGTAACTATAACTCGATTCTTATAATAACTACCAGCATACTAGTCAGGTAAAGATTTTTTTGGTTGTTGGCGTCGTAATTTGTGGGTCTATTTTAAAAGTTTTGTGATCTCATAGTCCTTAAGAGGTACAGTAACGGAATATGTTCCAAAAACAAACATGTTAAGAACTTGTTGCTGGAAAAATAAGATTTAATTTTTTTTCTAATTTGAAAACATTTATTTGACAAACTTCTAAATTATTTAATATTTACAATGGGAATTCTATAAAAGTCTTCCGGTTTTTATTAAAAACAATTTAAATTTACAACCCAAAGAATTCCGAACTGAACGAAACATAAATCACTAAAAATTTAAATCATGTAATTTTTTTAATGATGTCCTTCACACAATTTGTATTTAAACAAAAATTAAAAAGGAACGTGAATAAAATTTTTATAAAAGTGTTTTGTAAACACTGAGCTGCACCTTTTGAACCTTCAATGGCAAGAGTATCTGTGGTAAACAATTTTGGCATTTTTTTATTCAACAATTACTTAAACTGGTTGAAAGTAATACAAAATTAATAATATTTTTTCCACAGTTTTAAACATGTGTTATTTTAGGCGAAAATAAACTGGTTAAGAATTAATAAAATTGTTTAAAATAATAAAAAGAGAGGAAATCACTTAAAAGTTCTTGAAGTTTTTTTACACATTTCTGTTTGTTAAAAGAATTAATAGTACTTATAAAAAATTATACAACGTCATTACTACATAATTGTTACTATTTTATTAATTACAGCACTTAGAAGTCTGTGTACATTTCAAATAATTTCGTCAAATTTACACAAAACTTAGTTAAAGCCTAAACAAACCAATAGACAAAGATCGTATACTTTGAGTGTATTTGGAAAATGTTTTAAAAATTTGTAGAAAAAGGTGTGATATTAAATATTGCATTGGCCGACATGACCTTTTCTTAATTGTAAGACTTATTGCCGTCTTAAAAATATATCTCAAAAATCTAGACAAGTCCAAAAACGTAACGATTTTCCCATACTTTTCTGTTGTTCAACTGTCAACTGTAGCTTTAATAATAAACATGCAAAAACATACATGCGACATGCCAGCTGAACTGCAGCCGATTCTATTTTTGAACCCATTGAGGGACCTACAAAATAACGACGGCACCGAAAATGTTCATAGCGTAATACTCACAACCAGTCGCTAGCTAATATTGTTAAGTGATGCTGCTGTTAAAAACTGTCAGATGGTCTGAACCGATATATTGAACCACGGATTTCTGGGTTGTATGCTGGTGTCTTACTTACCACACTACAGCGGCACACAATTTAGTTCAATTGTATAGAATTTCAAACAAGTGACATATGACATTGACATATAGGGCGTAATGATTACGCTGGTCCACAGCAAAAAACGCCTTTAAATAAAACTATATGGAAAGTTAGATACCTGGCTGGGTTATTTTACTTTCAACATATCTGCCTTTAACTTAAATGCTTCAAATGTAAAATTTATTTTCTAATATTTTTTTTAAAACTTTTTGAAAATAGGAGAAAAAAAATTCTCACTAATTTTGCAAGAAAACATATTTTCGCTAATTTTGGTCAAAGTTATGTAATTAATTTTGAATAAAATCAGCAATAGCCAACCGCTTTTCATGATTTTGAGCTTATTTTATTCTAAACATTTTAGGCTTTAATTTAAGTTCTTAAGATCTAAAATTTACTTTTTGAAAAAAATTTTATGACTTTTTGAAAAAAAAAATTGCTTTGCCCAAAAAAAAATTTTTTTTTTCGGAGCTAAGTTGTGAATATCTCCGAAACTGTTGAAAATACAAAAAAAAATAATGTTCAAGTGAAAATTTTGTTCCTGAACGTTTGCTTGAACTTGCATCAAAATCGGTCAAGTCGTTTTAAAGTTATGACACAACTAACATGTTTTGAGCAAAAAATTTGCCTCTCCCATAAAAAAATTTGGGCCCGATGGAAAAAACTGAAATCGGATTTGAATTCAGCTCATCAAAATCTTTTTATTTCATATTTAAATAAAACTTAAAGGCGAAAAAATTATGTTTTTTGTAGACCAGTGTTATTATTATGTCAAGTCAACTGTGACTTTGGGCAATGTAAATATTAAGCTGGCAGATACTCTTGATTTTCAGCGCATTGGTATAAATTGCGATGTCCCATGGAACGATCCCATTTTTGAAATATCGAAGAAAGCATTTAAGTCCCTAGTTTTTGAAACGGTGCAAGAAATACTTCACCACATCAGACCATCTTAATATTTACAAGACTTATATTCGGCCATTAAACCCTAGGCTGATGGAGGCCATAGACACAATTGGAAGCTTATACGATAAGCAATTTGGTTTCAGACTGGGTAGGTCCACCGTGGAAGCCTTAAGGGATGTTGTTCACGTTTTTGAAGCTGCGCAGAGAAGATAACATTTTAGCAGGCCACTGATATTAATGGCTACTCTCGACTTTAAAAACGCTTTGAGCAGCCTCAGGTGGGGAGATGTTTTGCAGGCACTTGAGTCACCCTTTGAGGTGCCAGTATACCCAAGAGGGATATAAGAGACTATCTAAGCGACAGAATGTTTATATATAACACGAATGAGGGACAACGGAGCATTCAGGTCAATTCGTGTTCAGGAAAAGGCTCCATTTGTTAACCAAACCTATGAAATTTAAACTATGATGACATACTATGTATAAATGTATTAAAATGTCGCCGGAGACTTTTCTTGTAGGTCCTGCTGATGATATAGCTGCAGTGATCAGTGCTAAATGGCTAGAGAGGACAGAGCGCAATCTCAATTGTCTATGTAATGATTGCAACGCAGCTGTGGATGTACTCACATGGATTCGGCTTGGCTACCCGGAAGGCGGAACTACTTCTACTTACTAGGCGGCTCATATCGGCTGAGATAAGATTCAATGTTGGTGGAATCATGCTACACACCAAAATATGTGTTAATTACTTGGGTATAAGACTGGTAATGTAGTCCAACCAAATACAGCATGTTGCAGAAAACAGCGGAGCTCAGTCGACTAATGGCTACATAGGTACAAGTAGTACAGCGAAATTCTGCGTACGGTCTCGGCAGCCGCAGTACTCGTTACAGTACCCAATGATCTTAAAATATGAGAGCGAAGGCAAATATGGACGCACCACCCTGCAAGCCTGACAGGCAAGATGGGTGGCCGAAACCACAATTGAAAGGCTGGCTTAAACTGAGGGTGAGGTAAACTACTATTTAACCCAGATGCTCTCAATGCATGGATACTTCTGAAAGTGCTTACACAAAGTGGGCAGGTTCAGGAAGCCTTATTGCTTATACTAAGAAAACGAACTGACTAATGATGCAGAGCACACTTTTTCAAGTGTGCATGGTGGAAGCAGAAGAGAAGAAAACTGGAAAGTTGAACAGGTCAGATAACTGTTGAGAACGTAATCCCTAACATGCTAGACGACTAAACTAGCTAGAAAGCTGTGAGAAGATACTGCCAGGAAATAATACTTCTAAAAAGGCGGGTTTTGATACTGAAGACTAGATTTTAGCAAAAGATACGAATGGGTTTAGGTTCGTATTCGGTCCCTGATACTTATTAATGACTTTAGTGTATGCAACTCTATTGATTCATTAGATCATTGTTGCAAAGTGGCGACACTACAGCGGAATGTGTTCTAATGAAAAAAATAAATTGATTCTTAATAATCTCATATTCTTACGCATTATTCATATGTTTGCGTCGCGTAACCGCTCTAAGAATGTTAAGTAGTATCCTGAGCCACCGTATGGGAAAAAATCAACACACTTAGCTGGAAAATTCCTTACTAGTGCGACATATGTACGATTTAGTGCGTCTTATATCATAGTCGGCTTTCCACCTGAAATTTTCCGTCCATAAGTAGTATTCGAGAACGTCTCTTTTAATAAAACCTATCGGAGAAGCTACTAAAGTAAATTAGGTCTAAATGAGACGGATCTACTACGAGCCAGCTTATTCGCTCATTGAGATTTCGGTGTTCCGAGATCACAACAAGGGTTGTTCTGGGCAAGAGGTCTAAGGTGTTCAATTCAATCCTGCACTGTCTTACTATCCGAGTGTCACTAAATCATGACAAAAAGGCAAGGATCATGATCTAAGGGCTTTAGATATATAAAAGAAACTTGATTTTTGATTTGAGTTTCCAGCTGATCAAGATAAGATTAAACTCTCATTAGGTGAATGGATACCTCGTATTTACTTTACTCTAATATAATCTAGATCTACTATAATCTGCCATCCTAGCAAATAGAAGTTACTTTAGACGAAACGGCAAGCTTTATAATAATTCTCTAGATATTCTTTGTATTTTTTATGGTTATGCTTTCATATTCCTTTACAGACAAAGTAGAGATACCACTTCGCTTAAAAACCACGATATTCTTGAGCTAAATGACTTTAATTTATCAAACAGAACCTTATCTATATAATTTTTATTCATTTTTTATACAAATTATTAATTTCTCTTCTTTCAATTACTTACATAAGTATGTACATTGTAGATATCTATTGAAAATTTATTTATAAATATTTCCTCTCGGAAGAGCTGCATTACATTTTAAAATCTTATCGATAACCGTTTGTCACTCAAAATTATTGATTTCGATTTCATTTGTTTATATTGATGAAAAAAGTCTGTGTAGTTTTTTATAACACAAATATAATAAATATTTTATGTTCCGGAAACATTCGTGTCAGACATTCTGACATTTTATAAAATTAAAAAAGAGAAACGAAATGAACAAATAAATCAAGAATGCTAATGTGCAATCAATTTGCGTTGAATTGTTTAAACAATTGTAGAGTTTAAATTAATTTACTATTAAAAAAAAAACCCAAACCGGCTTAAACTAATTTGCAAACCAAAACTTTTGAATTCTTTGAAAAAAAAAAGAATTGACACCTCAGGGTTCTACTTACCTAAAGTTTTTTGACTTTTCACTTGTTTTTAAAATTCTAACTTATTTTGCCGGTTTAACTTTCATTTACGAGTAAATGCTACCGAACCCTCGTTTCATTATTTTATGAATATTTTATGCTACCGATGGTTTTACGCGAAACATGTGTTCGTTGTTGATTTTTAATGAGTTTTAATTCGTTAATAAATAAAAGTTCAATAACCGATTTACTAGTTTCAACACAATACAGTTGCATAACGTTTAAAGAGTGAGTTTAATAGAAAAACATATTGAAAGTAAAAGTAACAAAATATACTTTATTAAAACAGTGTAGCGTGTTAGTTTTCATCTTCGAGATATATGAAAGAATAGGATCGAAGAGAGCGACAGGCAAGCGCAGCCTCTAACGAGATTTAAGCAGAATCAAGACAGTCCCTAACCAGTCTGAGCTAAAAGTCACACCCGAAGAGATCTAAGAGCCTTTAATAGCCTGGCTGTCAGAAAGGAATACATATATGTGAATAGAATCACTATCGCTCAGAATCAATTCCGCAGAATGGTAAATATCCATTACACACTACAGAAGTCCGGAGGGCGCAGAGATACCTCATGCTTAGAGCCATCAGTGTAGACCTCCACCGTATCACCGGGGAATTCGAATCCCGAAACCTAATCATGCCTATCAGTAATCATAGTTTGATAGGTAGAATAGTGGAGTGCCCCAAGGGAATATTATGCCGTCATGACAAGGCATTTAGTCCCCTCACTAAAAGTTTAGCCCTTTAAAGACAGCCAAGCATAACAAAGAGGGCTCTAAAAGGGGTGGTACATTGCATTGCAATATTTGTAGAGGACGGTCCACCAGAAGACCACTACGTATAAAATATTAGGTTCAATAATCGTCGAGTAAATCAAGCAATTAACACTAGTACTGAGTCCACAACTTGCACCCTCTGCTCTCTTATAACAGTAGGTTTCACGCTCAGCTAAGTTTAATTTCCAGCTTAGCTTAGGGTCAAGAATAAAGTCATAATATTGACTTTAGGGCTCAAGTTCAGTTTCATTAATTCTAGGCCTTGTATTGTAATCATAAAACTGAAATAAATGTGTGTGACCCTGTAGATAGAAAGAATACTAGGTAATGTAAAATGAGGTACCTTGTACCTCATAGTGAAGAGCATTTTAGCGGTTTTACAAGGGTTTACACTAAATCCAAACACTCTCATATACAATTGTCAGAGCAAAATTAAGCTTCTTAGATAGTATATGTTAACAAATAGCAGACACTGCAATGGCGATATCATCCATGTTAATCGCAAGATTCTTGAGAAGCGTAGACAGGACTCCTCCCTGTGTATTGTACGTCCCCAAAAGAGGAAGTAATTAGCATAGATTAAAGAAGGAGCTCTTTTAACCTGACCAGGCCAGAACCGACATCAGGCCCTTACGTGGATAGAATCCTTCACTGGCGATATAATCGAGTGGAGTGCTGTCTCAACTGATCTACCTCACGTATACGCATGTTGAGAGGCAGACAAAGATCGAATTGCTAATATGAAGGCCTAGAACTCTTTTCAGCATCTTCAGCCGAAAAAAACTGACACTTAGGGATCTAAAGTACTTAGGACTAGAGTTTAATGCTCGTGTTTGGCACTCGTCCAACACAGGGAAATGTAAATGAGACCAAGACACGCATTATAGATAGCCAACGACCAGAAAAGAATAATATCCTTCCTTTACTGGCTATCAGCCGGAATGATAACATCCGGTCCCGGTGATTTAAGAAAGCTTCTAATAGTATTGAAACGATTAAACCGATCATCACTTGGATCATTTGCATTGGAAAAACGTAAGAATTAATGATTGTCCAGATTCATTTTTATACATACTAGATTTGGTCGAAAATATGTATATGGATGGTTTTCTGAATTATATTCCTGGAGTATATTTTTCTCTCTTAAATATGCTTTGCAATTTACTGAAATCGAGGAATTTTCATTAAACTTTGTTAAAAAAAAATGGATAAAGTGCTTTGAAAACTTAACATGTTGACGGTGGCATGTGGTAAATCTACTCTGAATGCATAAAATATTTATAAGTGGCCCAAATAAGAATGCCATCTTAGCAAAATAACAGCTAATGAAAACGTTGAATAAGTTAAGAAAATTCAGTTGGGAAGTTAGTTAACAACCGTTAAAGAAGTTACTGTACATGTTGGATTTTTTAAATCGAAACTGATACTATTAACTACAATACATACATGACCTATTATTTCAGTATAATAATTTTGTTAAGTTAGAATTACACTTATTAAAGGTTTGGCTATAATACGATGATTTCCTAAAAATCAAAATTTTGATTTGAATTTCACAAACATAATTGAAATATTAAAAATTAAATAAATACTTGAATACCTTAATTTTAAAATAATTTTTAATATTAGCACGTGATGTTGATTTTATTAATCACAATAAAATACTGATATCGGAAGATCTTTAAGCGAAATATGTATTTATAAATATTTTTTTGATTTAGAAAAGCGTAAAATGTCACATAAACTACATAAAACGTGCTGCTTTGCTCAGTTATAGTGTTTGCATACCTAATGAGTATGTTGGTATTCTAATGTAAATATATATTTTTGAGCTATTGTAGATCATAATGAACTGTTATTAAAAAAGGATATGAGTTTAAACTTTTAGAAAATTCCCTAAGACTGGGTTTGATATTAATTTTATTTTTAAAAATTTAAATTTAAAATCGTATTTACTGAGTATTCGGTTCGGTTAAAATTTGGTTACAAATTTGGTTAAGCATGAAACACCTTTGTCTTATATTTGAAACCAAATATGTGTGGTTTTGATCGATAATATTTTGCCATTTTTAGAGTAAAGCCATTATTCCATCAATGTAAAACTTATGGGTTTTCTTAGCGAAAAACTGATTCAATCGGTTTCCGAAGGCCTACAAAGATTTTTAATTGACACCATTAAGAGAGCGCTGCAAAGATCAAAAAAAATTATAACCTGAGGGTACAAAGTCCAGGCTATATGGTGGAAGCATAAAAACTACTCAGCTAAGCTTTTTCATTTCCTGTCGGGTCATCAAAGATGTGTGTGGTCTGGCGTTATCATGATGAAACACAACACCCTTACTGTTGGTCAGTTCTGATCGTTTTAATTGAATTTTTCGCTTCAATCTCGTTCACTGTTGACAGTATTGGTCAGAATCTATCATTTAACCCGGTTGTAGGAGCTCATAATGAACAATTCCCTTCCAGTCCCACCGGATACACAGCATTACCTGGCTTTGTTTTCGTCTGCGAAGCTACACCTTGCTTCGTCTATCATTTTTTTCGAACGTTATTATTGTACGTGGTCTGCTTAGTGATAAATGCCTAGTTCCCTGGCGACGTCTTCGCTCTTATATGGCGGTTTTCCTTAATTTTTTCCATGATTTCATCGAGTTTTCTTATAATTGGTTGACCAGAGCTAGGTGCACTTTTGACAACAAAATTATCAGATGGAAAAAAGGCTAAGCATTTTGCTGCTATTTTTCTAGTTAAAGAATTATCTCCGTGAGCTTCTCTCATTTTTTTTGCAGCCAGCAATGCATTCTTACATTTTCCGTATAATGGAAAAGCAATATACGACAGTAATATTGATTATTCGTTTTCAATAATATTTTTTACAAAATGAAGAGCCATCTACCTACGATTTGTAACCGAACTTAACCCTGCACCATATTTAAAATATTATGTGTATTATATAGCATTATTCTTTTAATTTATGAAAGACAAAAAATCCTTTTTAACGACTTACCAAGCAGAACAGTCGATATCAAATATCCTACTTAGCTCCTAGTTAAAAAAAAGAACTCCACAAACTTTCGCCATCTCTCTCAATTTTTTGCTGTCGTTTTTATTTCCTTCCAGCTTTTGCCAGAAGCTTTAATTTCTGCATTCAATATCCGACGATATGGTGTTTATGGCCGCACGCACACTTCAGATTCCAGTCCAATGCCACTGATTTACGTAAAGTGTAATTTCTGTTTACTATGCCGATGGATATAGATCGACAGTGACCTCATTGCACCTGCTGAGAAGCTCTAAGCACGAGTTATTTCTAGGTCAACATATTTTCAATAATTCTTTTAGGCAACGGTTAATGAGCACTTGCAGGGTGTTCTTCAAGTTTTCGGTTATCAACCAGGTTTAGCAGCCATACAATAGCATCCACTTAATGTTTGCCCTGAATATTTGTAGTTTGGTTACCATATATAACAAATTAATAGGATTTTGTTATCTAACCTTATTTCTAGGTGGCCCTTTTACTTAATTAAATAGAGTTATAAGCTTTTTAAAGAACTTGATTGAAAGTGTGTTTTTTTCTTTTTTTAAGTTACAATTAAGATATTTGATCGAATGTCGGGTATGCAGCACGCATATAAGTTTAAGGTCACTGTTCTAGGTAACTCTTACACCAAATGCACCATAGGGTGTTATTAAGCCGACCTTGACCAATGGTATACATGCTTATGTCTCATGCCTATGTTTACGACACTACAGACATTTGTATTAAACAAGTTCATAGAACTCTGGGCCAAAATAAAAATAAAACAAAAATGTAAATAAAAATAAAAACATAAATATCGTAACTATGTGTAATGCTTTGAGTGACTTTCTGAAAACAAAAACAGTATAAATAAAAACTATAATTAATTGTAGTTTTTTTTTTTTTCTTATTTAAGTTTATATTTTACAAGGTAAACTACCTAAAAGAGAGATATTGCTGCTGGTGCTGAATACGAATACAAAAAAAAAAAAAACAAACAAACAAAAAATATAACAAAGATTGTCGTTTTGTACAAGATTTTGTCAACTTCATTTATCTTTTCAGGTTTTATTAATTTTTTGTCATATCATTTGTTTTTGTTGTTTTTTATTGTTGCTGTAATAATTATGATGTTGTTTTTGTTTGTATTTACGTTAAAATGTTTTTATTTTGCATTTGCTTAAAAAACTGGCGCCAAAATATTTATAAAATATTAATCAACCGAAAAATATTTGATTTATGTTGTTTAGACTTTTATCAAACAGTGTGGGCAAATTGTTTCTTTATAAAGTTTGTAACATTTTAAAAGTGATATTGTTTAAAGCGTTTTGTTCCACTTATTTTTTTGCACATTTTTTAATATAACTTATTGTGTGAAACTGTGATATGGTAGGTAAGACACCCGCCTATCAACCAGAAGGTCGCCTGTTCAATACCAGGCCAGATCATCCTAAAAAAAAAGAAAAAAGTTTTTCGACAGCGCTAGCATTAGCTAGTAACTGGTTATAAGTATAATAAATACTATTGAAAACTTCTCTAAATGCATTTAACGTTCGGAGCCGGCGTTAAACTGTTGTAGGTCCCTTTCAATGAGATTAAAAAAATAGAATCGGGTGCAGCTCGCTCATTGACTGAGAGAAGTCCCCATGTTCATTCATGGAATGTTATGCGGGGATTTAAAAATAATAATATAACTTATTATCCACTACAAATAAAAAAAAAATTATTCACATATTTCGTAAACAAGATTTTTCTCTTATCAATGTAGAGCATTTTTATGTCCTTAACTATTACTCTTTAAATTTTAGCCTCTTCTATTGAATTCATTTATTAAAGATATTTAATATACCAGTATATATGTACATATGTATTTAAGGTTTATCAAAATTAATGTTTTTGTCATTAATGTTCTTGTATAATATGAATTCATTTAAAAAGTAGCAAAACTGCTTTTTTCGAATATATAATTAAAAACTTCTTAGAAAATATATATAAAATTCAACGTCACATTATATTTGATTGACTTATTTACAGAAATGATCGTACAATGTTCTTTTAAAAATATCATATCAAATAATAATTATTATCGCGATTAAAAATATTTATGATTTTTTGTTTTAATTACAATTCCATTACAATCAATATTAATCATACGCACAGTGTAACAAAATAAGGCACATTTAATTATATAATTTTTTTATATCTTATTGATCGATATATTTAAATAAATATAAAGTGTGGGCAAATTTGAGCCTAGGAAGTAAATTGTCTTAAAAACAATTTTTTTTTTTTGACAAATTCAGTTTTATTCATACCAATATAAAATTGAATTATAGGAATTAATTATGGAATATGATATCAGACAAATGTCCACCACATTTTGCAACAAAGCTTAAGCGTTAAGTGACTTAACGCCACTGGATTATTTTCTCTGGGGCCGTGTGAAACACCAGGTTGAACGATGAAATATGGCGCAGCATTGATAAGTGAAGCTTACCCCTTATTCACAAAAATTATTTTTAATATATAAAACCAATTTTCATACAAATTATGTTAACGTATTCAAGAAAATAGCAAAACAAATGTTATTGTTCATTCGAGAATCAAAATAACTTTTTGTACATACCAAGATTCACTGGCGACGCCGGGTGGGTAAAGCTAATTACACTGGTCAACAGCAAAAAACCCCCTTAAATAAAACTATATGGAATATAATAATTTTGTTGCGCTGAACTTAAATCCGTTTTCAGTTTTTTTTTTACATCGGGATCAAATCTTTTTTATGGGCGTGGCATATTTTTCGCCTAAAATATGGTAGTTGTGTCAATATATTTCATCATAACTTGAAAACGACTTGACCGATTATAATGCAATTACCACCAAACGTTTAGGAAAACATACATATATAATGCGTATGTATCGTTTCCTACCAGATATTTCCTTTCATTATGTTTGTGTTGCCTATAATAATGTATTAATTAATAATGTATTACAATTTTTTTGTCCAAGTTAGTTACCTCCCTTTATAGGTTACGTATCTGGCTTTCATTAAAATGCTAAAATGTAAAATTTATGTTCAAAGAATTTTTTATAACTTTTTGGAAATAAAAGAAAAAAACATTTCCACTAATTTTGCAAGAAAAAAAATTTTCGCTAATTTGGAAGAAAACATTTATTCGCTAATTTTGTAAGAAAATATTTTTCGGTAATTTTTGTTAAAGTTAGCTACCCGCACTTAATTTTGAATAAAATTAGCAATAGCCAACCGATTTTCATGATTTAAAGCTTATTTTATTCTCAACATTTTAAGCTTTAATTTAAATTAACATCTAAAGTTCTCATTTTGAAAAAATTTTTATAACTTTTTGAAAAAGAAATTTGTCTAATTTTGCCCAAAATAATCGTTTTTTCGCAGTTAAGTTGTGAATAACTCCGAAACTGTTGAAAATACAAAAAAACGATGTTCAGGTGATTTATAGAATACGTTTAGTTGTTCTTGTATCAAAATCGGTCATGTCGTTTTCAAGTTATGATGATATATATTGACATAACTACCATATTTTTGGCGAAAAATATGCCATGTCCATAAAAAAATTTGAGTCCGGTGGAAAAAAACTAAAAACGGATTTGAGTTCAGCGCATTAAAATCATTATATTTTATAAAGTTTTATTTAAAGGCGAGAAAATTTTTTGTTTTTGTAGATCAGTGTTATTTATATATAATTCAGTTCGTAATAGTACAGCACATTAGTAATTTTCTATTCTGATCATATTAGATCAAAATTTCTTTAATTATTATGCCTCTGCTATATTTGCATTGAAATAAACTTTGAAACTTTAGTGACTCATACCAAATTCTATAATGCGGATCTGATTTTTGACGTTTTAAAGAATTTAGAAATTAACATCACGTACCGTCACATTGAAAATCGAAAACATTTCTTTTAAAATTTGTATTTAAATATTCCTTGTGTTGATTATCAATCTCTTGATGCATATATGTATACAGATATTGTGGGGGTGATTGGGGAAAAGTAAAAATAAAATATTTGCTCGAGATTGTGGATAAAATAATAAAACAAAAGAAAATTAGTTTTTTTCTATATTTATTTGGGTAAGTCACAATTAAACGTACCTTCGGGTTGGGGGTTGAGAATTACAATAATAACAAACCTAATTTCTTCTTCTTGTTTAGTACATTGTTATTCTTATTGATAAGTTTACTTAAAAACTAAACAGATTTTTAGATACTTAATATTAGGGTGACCAGCGTGAACAGATATTATTCAATATATTCGCAAAAGTTTGAGTTGTGACATTATTGGAGTAAAGAAGCGATATACCTTTGACTATTAAAACTATTTATTTGTGGTTTCTTTATATCCGTGTTTTTTTATCAAATAGAAATAAGCAGTTTTACAAAAGTTTTATCCATCATATTTTTTTAATATACTTATGTATCATACATATAATGTTTTATTTTTATAAATAATAATTACTGTAGTGATTAAAAACAATGTTTGAAATTATTATTACGGTTAACTTGTTCTAGAAAATATTGTACTTATTGCGCTGTTTAAGTTAAACCCAAAAATAAACACCATATATAATAAAATACTATCAAATTAATGTTTTATTGCGAAAGAAAAGCATGTCTAATAATATAACAAAATAAAAAATATAAATGGAATTTCATAAAAAAACTAAATGACCCGACAAACTTCTAATCAGTTCCATCTGTATAAATATGTATATTAAACGACATCTTCTTCTCTACTGAATAAACATAATAGATTTGTTACCGTACACATCCCGCGGAAGCCCAATCTTACCGAAAAGCGTTCCCATACACAAAAATTATTTTTCATACCCGAAACAACCCGTACTTTTTTTCGGGAAGATTGGGTAAATTATTAAATAATAAGCTAGTTGAAAAATAAACAATAACAAAAGAAGAAAATTAATTTCATTATACACAAGAATACAAAAAAGTAGTTTTAGTTTATTTATGAAAGAAAACATAAAAATTCACATTTTTAAAAAGATCTACAGTTTTTTAATATCACATTTGAGCTAAAAAAATGTAGATGTTTTTCATTCTGCCTCGTTCTTCATTGTAAACTAAAACAATTATAGTTAAAAAATCAACCCTGCAAGAAAAAAAGGCATGCCTTGAAAATTATGGTGTAATTCAGAGCTCCTCGTCAAACACATATGTATATTGCCATTTTGCTTGTGTGTGAGTTCTCTCATACTCAATGCACTTAGAGAAACTAAACAGAAGTATAAACAGGAATATATTTTTAAAATACTGAAATATATTTGGTATAAATTTAAACATTTTTTTAACAAATAAAAATTAGATAAATTTTTATATTAATTATAAATGAGCTAAAATGTCTTGCTACGTCATATGTAGTGCAGCATGACAGAATGCGTTGGCAAACTAAACATATGGGTGTACCAAAAAAACCTTTAATTAAACATTTCTCTGAGTGTTCTTTTGAGAGACTGATAGTTTGTTGTTATTTTTGTTCAATGTGTGAGAACATGTGTGTGTAAGAGAAAGAGAATCAATTTACGCCGCGTACTGCTTTCGACAAGCCATGGTGTAAATGAAGTTGATTTTTAGAAGCAGATTTAAAAGAGGATTTAAAAAAGACATGCCTTTGAAGTCATCGTATAAATTGGGTGTAAGACTATCCACATCATTTTCAGTCACTCTTGAATACAATTCATATATACTAATACGAATATTATTATTATTTGTCGCTCGCTTGTGATCAGAGCTATTAGCATGTGAAATAACTCGTTGTGCATTTAATTGAATTTCACAATCTATATTAACTTGACTTCTCCTCGGCATTAGACAAACATAGTGACGATTTTTTATAAATTACATTACCTGTTCTATTTTATATTATTTTTAAGCTTCCCTTTAGAAATTTTATTAAAACAAAAAAATAAAGTAAAACTAGTCACACCGTTTTTGAGATTTATCAAGGCTTAAATATGTATATACATTTGTAGAGTTTTGATTACCGACTATAAGGTACAATCTGTTGTCATTTTCCTCTCATTTCATTACAGGTGGTGTTATTTAACGTCTCCGAACATTATTATTTAATAGTTGTAAATAATATAATTTATTATTTTCCTATTAATTATTTTAATATCTCGTGTAAACATTATATCGATGCAATGTTTCATAATTTAAAAACACGACTAGAGATGACTTAAGTGAATTAATTGTATTTGTTTTGTTTTAAAATGTAATAAAAAACAGAGCATTGAAGATAATTGTAAAGTACTTTTTAATTATAATTTTTCAATTTCTATTATTATTATAATATTTAAGCTTATTTTAGTAAAATATGTTTTATCAAGATAATGTGATATATGTAATACAAATTCATTCATTCGAACATAGGAATAGCATATAATTTTTCTAATGCCCAATAACCGATATGGATATGGAAAAATAAAATTTTATTAAAAAAAAACACAAAAATACTTTGCAAAAATTTATTCCATTTAGGAAAACAATAGTAATCAGTGAAAAATCAAAGTAATCAATGAAAAAAAAAATTGTACAAAAACATCTGCTAAAATATTGCACTTGATGCATATCTTAAAGGTAGAGGAGAGTGTTCAACATAAATATGTATTTTCCAAACAAACAAAGCACTTGTAGGTAATCTTACTTTAACGATTCTTCATTTCCTCATTTGGCAGTTTACCATATATCAGGTGTACCGGTATGAAGTGAGCGTCTAGATACAAATGTCTCCATAGAGAGACTTATTTTTTTTTGTGTTGGCAACGACATCTGCCAAACACATAGTGAACAAACAACATCATATTTTTTTCATTCTGCAAAAGATGGCGAATTTTGTATCAAAAAATGATGATTTGCGGAAAGCATTAATTTTTTGCTTTAATTTGAAGAAAAGTGCTACAATGTCGTATCGAATGCTTGTCGAGAATTTATTTTCAGGATCCTAAGTGGAAAATATCATTCGGCTGCAAAATCAGATCGATTCGGCACGAAGACCATACTGTGTGTCTGTTGGGACCAGAAAGTTATGATGTTATGATGTAAAAACTAGTAAAACCGTTAAAACAGATCGCTACCATGAACCATGAATTGATCGAAAAATAACCAGAAAGTGCCACAAGACACGACAAGATAATTTTGCAACGTGACAATGCACCCGCACACAAAGCAAAACCAGTTCGGGATACAATCAGAGCATTAGGCTGGATGCTACTACCCCACCCGCTGTAAACACCAGACTTGACTCCTTCTGACTACTACTTATTTTTATCGATGGAAAACGCATTGGCTGAGCAGCACTTCGACTTCTACGAGGAAGTCAAAAATTGAAAGATTAATTGGTTTGCTTCAAAAGACGAACCATTTTATTTGCATGGAACCCACAAATTTCCTGAAAGATAGGAAAAATGTGTTGCCAGCAATGGCCAATACTTTGAATAAAATGTTTTTTACTTTCTCATTCAAAATTAGTGTTTTATTTTCACAAAAAAAAACGCTAATTTTCTACCGGTAATGAAACAGTCACAGAATTCATTAAAATACATATAAGGTCCTCTGTGACCTTAGTGGCTATCCCCGTTATGTCTTTTATGCTCTAATAGTTTTAAAGTATGTGTGAAAATAATCTAAAACCCTTTTTAACCAATTCAAAACCAGTTCGTGGAATCTCAAGTAAATCGGTATACGCATACAAAAGTTCTGCTAATTTGAAAATGTAAAAGGCCCTTAGGGCTATTATCGGTTATCGGAGGGTTAATTTGTTCCGTTTGCAATATTTTAATTTTTAGTATAAATGAAAAAAGAATTAATTAAAGCACATAGAATACTTGCACAAGTTAACAGTTTAAAAGATAGGGAATGTCTTAAAAATAAAATTTGAAATTATCTTATCGCTCTAACTTTTTAAGTTTGTGATAATTACTAGGAATTACGCGAATTGATTAATAATATTCTATTAAAAATATTAGGACTCGTTCTTGTGCATTGTGGCAAATTTTATTAAGTTGTCTTTTCTTAAGTTATCTTATTCTGAACTACACTTTGATAACAACATTAACTGTGGGTTATTAACTCCGAATCGAATGGTTCAACTATAAGTGTATTTGCTACTGCTAGGACCTTCTATTATGATGAATATTATGAAAAAGATACAGGAAATGCTTTTCTCTTGCACGAACTCGTAAAGAATTCTCTCACATACAATAGATTTGACAGTTATTTCTTCTTAACATTACTTATTTTTTCAAAGATTGTATAACATCATTCATGGACGTAACATCATTTTAATATTTATAACCAACATAAATATAAACTTTCTCTTGTCTTTGTAGAGAATGCCGTTCTTAATGATGAACAATGACGCTATACAGATTTTTCCTTGAATATAAGTTCAACACAAGTAGTTATTTAAGTGATTGAAATGCATGCATACAAAATCTCGTAGTCCAGGTTCGAATCCCGGCAGATAATCTATAAAAGAATATCTATTAGGAAACATTCTGCCTTGCAGCTTCTCTAAAATTAGAATTTATGTTCTCTGCATTTAAATCCAGTAATTTTTTGTTTACATTAAATTTTTTGAGATATCCCAAACATATTTTGGTAAAATATTGTAGGATTCGCAAGTTACCAACTTCTAATAATTTCTACATGAATACCATGCAATGAAACAAATAACAAATACATATTGGACGTGGTTTTATGTTACCATAATTTAAAGAATTACAAAAAATTGTTATCAAATTAGCTTCAGGCAAATCAATTTCTCTAATGAAATTAAGAGCCAGGATCATACAAACGTCTCTCATCAAAACAACTTCTTAGGTGGTTCAAACATAATAAATGGCAATGTTTATGCTAAGTTTGCACGAGACTTCGGATTACTTCGTTCTATGTTTGTATTACTTAATTGGATTCTACCGTTCACACGGCACCTTTTAATAGCTAGCATATGAAGAAAATGCAACGAGCGGCCATTGTTTTGTTTGTTGTTTTTATTTCGTTTATTTTATTTTTTGGTTATTTTTTATATTTGATAGCACACCTTAGGGACGTTAATTTAATAAATTTGCAAAGTTAAATCTATATCTTGATTAAGAGCTAATAAGCATGCTAAACTCTTTTGATCTAAGCTTTATAAAAATTTGTGATGACGCTGATTTTGAAGTAATACAAAAGGTAATAGAAATAGAATTACTTACAATTTGAGTGATTCTCCCTCAATATTTTGTATATAAATTTATGTAATTAATTTCATAATCGGGGAGTGTATTATGAATGAAAGAGCGAATAACGAAAATCGGTGTCGTGCGAACATAGCATTAACTGTAAGATATGCTACTTTTTAACACTGTCTTTTATATTCTTAGACTCCAAATAACTGCATATCGTTTCGTTGGAAGCAGTAAAAATTTCGGTATCCTTGCGCCGATATCCGAAGATTGTGTCAGTTGGCAATGCTGAAAATTATGCTTGTAGTATCGCAACTGATAACTGTTGTTAGTTTTTCTTAATAAAATTATATTGCTTTTGTAATTCATCATCAAAAATGCAAAAAAGTTCTTTTTTTGAAAAATAATTATAAAAATATTCTAAATTATGTTGTTCTTCTGATAACACTTCATATCCAGAAAAACTAAGCCGCCTATATTATGTTAGCGGCATATCAGCAAAGTATACACGTATTAAATAAGATAATATTACTGAAACTCTGTTTAAGTGGTTGTCTAACAATATTGTCAGAAAAAACCTTGCGAACTTACAATTATTGTCTTTCAACATTGTCAGATTTTCAAAATGTTGATATCTATCAACGGCACCATCATGATGCAATTATAAGGTGGTCTTACCAAAACAATAACAAATACAAAACTGTACTCTAAAGTCAAGAAGTTGTTTTTTCTTTCCGTTTGACGTTTATTGTAATTTGAATGTAATTACATCACATTAAATTTTTTTGACAGATCATTATTTTTGTTTACCACGGCATTGCATTTTTGTGACAGCAGAATAAAGCGTTGATACAGTGTTGTATTCAAAATTAAAATGAGTCCACCTCTTTATTGCATCATGGGCATCATTGTCAGAAGAAACATATGCTCTATGGATTGCCAGATTTTCTGGCAAATGCCTTACAGCCGTGTGAACTAGAAATAAGGTTGTCAGATGGCCTTGATTTCGCTTGATTTACAAGAATTTTTATAGCTTTTAAACCATATTTTTTTTTAATTTTCTTTAGTAAAATAATAACGCTTTCTTATTAAACCAAATAGGTATGTGCCGTTTTGATACACAACTTCTTGCCACTTTTGCAGTATAGCCATTATTATCATTACACCATTAAGGATGTTCTGCAGAGATCCAAGCAAATGATAATCCGGTGCAAGGTCCATGCTATATAGTGGATGCGTCAAAATGGCGGTCATGAAAGATGTGTGTGGGCTGGCGTTGTCGTGATGGAACTTAACACCTTTTCTGTTAATCGATTATGGCCGTTTTAATTGAATTGCTTGCTTTAATACTTTTTAATTGTTAACAGCTGAGATTAGAATCAATCGTTTGACCAGGTAGGTTATAGAAGCTTCCTTTCCCAACAGACACACTGCATTTTTAGTGTCAATTTTGGCTTTGCCACCGTCTGTGAATCTTCACCTCACTTCGTCCATAACCAGAAATATTACATTTTAGAGTCATCTACCGACAATTTGTAACCGAACGTCGATATTTGTGACTGTCAAAATTTTTTAGTAAAAATCAAGGTTTTTTTTCTATAAATGTCAAGAATTTCGCAATAATGAATTTGGCAACACAAACTGTGTGACGGCAATTTTTCATTGTCTGGTCATTGTCAGCAAATTGCTAGATCTGACAATATTGATAGAGCGTAACACATGTTTATTTCTTATTAGTATTTTTATAGAACTACGATACTTTCATGATTGATATTTTAAGACTTTTTTAATTTGATTTAAATTGTGTTATTAAGGCAGAAATTTTTGTACGTTAATTTTTTTAAAGCATTTTGAGGCATTCAAATACTGAACAGTAAATAAATACAGAACATTTTAATGGTTTTTCCTACAGTAGTGTTCTGTATAATACAAAACGAATGATCACCGTAGCTATAGTATATATATGTATAGCACAACAAGCCTGTTATAGTTTAGATGTAAGTATTCTTTACTTGAAACAGTCTGATCTAATCTAACCTAAACTAACCTTACTTAAAATGCAACTAACATTTAAAAAAGGTGCTTTCTCTTCATAATTCCCATCTGTCTTTTAATAAAACCAACTAAAACAAAACGCAATTTAAAATAAAATAAAACGAAAATTAATTACCCATCACTCATACCACCTGTATTGTGTTTTAATTTCTATAAATTTCTATTATAAAATGCAAATATGAACGAACAGAGCTGCATGCACTTGAATTAAATTCACATACATACATATTTCGAAACAAAATATTAAATATTTACCCATTTTTAAACAAATTTATAGCACATTTATTTATTTTGCATTTACTTTATAAGTATTTCTTTTGTTGAGTAAATTCTTTTTTTATTTTAAAATGCGAGCGATTACAATTGTCAAAACAAGAGTTTGTTTTTAAATTAAATTTAATTTATTATTTGTGTTTTTATTTTAATTTTTAATATATGAAAAATAAAATTGTATTTTAAATTTTGGTTAACATGTCTAAAAAATTTTAATAAATTTTCTGTTGTTCGTTAATTTTCAAAAGTTTAACAAACATTTAAAATAGAAAATTTGTTAACTCCAATTTTTCCACTATTTAATGTGTTAATTAAAAAATTTTCCACTTCAAAAAGAGAAAAAATATTGCAAAAAAAAGTTCACACATGTTTGTGAAAATTTTCAAATTTGACTGGAAGTGTGATTTTTAACAGCGAAAAGAATCAATTGCTTAATCGATGCAAAAAACAAAAGCGCAGAGAAAATATGGAAATGAGATCATTTCCTGTGATAATTTGCACTTATAAAATTAAATCCTTAAACAATTGCGTTGAAAACAAATTCAATAATCGAAGGTCATATTTAAATACATATATAAGTATATACGAGTATGAGTATAATGTGAAGGAGTAATTTAAATTAATACAAGACAGAATAAAAATGTATTTTCTTTAAAAACAAATTTTTGCGCATAGCTTTTAACGTATACGTATGAATATATAGATATTGGGTCTTGTACAAATATCCGAGGTACATTGTTATTTTTATGACCTTCTAATATTTTTCCAACTTCTACTTTTTATCGGCGTAAATTGAACCCAATGATTCTTAGTGATTCTACGGTTGGCCAATTTTTTACCATCACGATAGTTTTGCAAACACCTAAAAAAATGGTAGTCCCACGGTGCAAAGTTGCAGCTCATCTAAGATTTGTGTAGCTTGGCCGTTTCTTTTGGCCAATATAAAGACAAGATTTAATCGTTTCGCCAGGTGGTAGCAGCTAATAATGTATAATTCCCTTATAAACCCGCCAAACACACAACATCACATTGTTTTCCCTCAGTTCACTTTTTTTGAAGCAATGATTGGAATGTTACTTGGATTTAATCATGTTTTTTCTCGCCCGTAATGATTCACTACAAAAAGACCTTTTTATCGTTTTAACAAACGCAAGTAGATTAAAGACATCGGCAAGAAAGCTCACACGGTAGCGAAAATGTATTGTAGAAGAGATATGTAATGATATATGAAAAAGCTCACCAATGGAGATATGACGGTGCAGAAGCCCGTACTAAAATGGAGTTAGAAACTTGCAACATCTTCTGAGAGGATAGAGCGTATTTATACAGTGATTTATACAGTGAAATGCTATTCTCAAATGGGCGCAGTGCTTCGATTGGCTGTGACTGGGAGGCACATGCAGACGACCCGAATATACTTATCTGCTGCCTGTCTAAATCTAGAAGAGATCATAGTTTCCATTAATAGTCTTAAGACAAATAGGGCACCAGGTTTGGACAGGATCTCTGCTGAATTACTTAGAGCGGACTCTTCTTCAAGCGCTAGGATAATCTACTCTGCACCTTTTAAGAAGATGGTATACCTGTCGAAGTGTTAGAAAGCATAGTAATAAGCATTCCAAACAAGGGTGATCTTACGGAACCTAATAATTACTTTGCTGTGCATGGTAAAAAGATTATTGACTATGCGAATGTCTGTTAAAGTATCGCTACGATTGAGACAAGAATAGGCTTAACTCAGACCCCAGAAGTCTACATAAACAAAATATAAACTGTCGTCGTGTTATTGTCGAACAATTTGTTGAATGGCAATCACCACTCTATATGTGCTTTATCAATTTCATAAAATCCTTCGGCAGATAAAGCAATAGCGTGATCTGAAGCACGCCGCACTTATCTTTCTTATTAGGTGCCTTATTAAAATATCAGCTGTAGAATTAGACATGGTCGAATTTTTAAGTAGGACTGTGAAAGTGGAAATAGTTGATACACAATGACTACGCGGATAATATTTGCCTTTTGGCTCACAGCTTTTTGGATCTTGGATTAAATCTTCGGAACATAACAACGACAAAGGATGCTGTAGAACTTATGAACTAAGACCGCTAAGTCCAAAATCGTCCAAGTAAATACGGCGTTTCTGGAGTTATGTACGATATGCGATGACCGAATAGAGAACAACGACCAGTTTTGTTTTCTGGGGAACATAATTTCAATGCCGGGTCGAGTCAGAATATTAAAACCGCATATGCTGCCCCGCGAGGCATGCAAAAGAACCAGGTTTTTGTGAATTAATCCCTTCGCAAGATCTTAAGAATTTTCTGGCTTAGAATGGTATCGAATAAGAGACTTTGGGAACAATCCAATCAACAACCCATGACAACAAAAATAAAAAAACTTAAATGGTGGTAGGTTGGTAGGTAGATCGATTATTCGACTCAAAAAACCGGTTTTCAAATAATTCGAAAATTTGCAATTTTAAAATAACCGGTTTTCGGTTAAGAATAAATCAAATAACCGGTTCTTTTATTAAAATAAAGTTCTTCTCAATTCTTCTTGCACTAGCAAATAAAGTTTTTTAAATTTTTGTACCATGTCGTAGTGTCTAGCTAATAAGTATGCGGGAACAACTTTCGCCTTTTATAGGGCCTTAAACATTTCTTCCACGAAAACACAGCGTCCTAATATTTCATCCAGTAATTAATTTTTTACAGCGTAGTTTCATTCTCAGTTGTTTTTATTTTGATGATCTGGACCTCAGGGTCGCTCTCGGACTACCGATGCTTGCTAGCCCCTCTGGAGCGATATTATGTCGAACTGATATGGGTTCGAAGTCATGCAGACATACGAGGGAACGAAATTGTTGATTAGTGCGCTATAGGGTCTTTGTCTCTCGTACAGCGGGACATGCATGCCCCTCTATGTGCGTCGTCGGTTTTGTTGGATAAATGGACACTGAGCAGGATGGAGCAAGTAGACCAATATCACCACTTGTGAAATATCTAGAATGCTTTGGCCTTCTCTTTCCATGGAAGAAAAATATGTCTTTTCTTAGGCTTGAAAGGAGGTTGATTGAAATTTTTCGGGCATAATTACCGGGCATTGTATAATGGGTCGCAAGCGCATGGGATGCCCTGGTCATGGCTACTGTGGTTGCTATCAGGATAAGAAGGACGAGGAATCGGTACAACACCTTCTCTGCGACTGTCCTGCTCTATGGGAGCTTAGACTTAGGCATTTAAGTTCATGTCGCTTCCATGATCTGGACTGTCTTAGGGATGTGTCTCTTTTGAAGTTGATTAACTTCGTCAAGGGCACCGTTTGGCTCAACTGAGGTAACTGATATTTTTGGGTCTTTATGTGGGGATCTTTCTTCTCTATGATGTCCGGCCTTTTGGCCTCTTTAAGGGGTCCGTCCTTGTTGGGGTGTCACAACGGGCCATAGTGAACTCGCCTCCTAGTGAACACGCGAAATGCTAGCGACCCATTTAAACTAACCTTCCTTCAACGGTTTCCAAATATTTTCACACTTTAAAGCACATCTATAGAAACATAAATGCATGCACCACGTCTTTAATAGTGTGTTCCACTATGGTATGTTAGGTAAGACACCCGCCTACCAACCAAGAAATCCTCTGTTCAATCCCAGGCCACAACATCTAACAATTTTCAACACCAGTATCACCTAACAACATTACTAACGACTGGTTATGAGTATTTACGCTGTAAAAAATTTCACTAATACATCTGCCGTTCGATGAGCATATTTGCAATAAAAATTATACACGTTTAAATTAACCGGTTATTCGCGTTAAAATAACCGGTTTATACGCTATTCGAAAAATGAACGTTTTAAGAAAACCGTATTCGACAGAACCCAAAAAAACGGTTAAAACCGGTCAAATAATAACCGTTCGATCTCCCTATAGGTTGGCCAAGCTTTAAGAAGGTCATTAAACTATATCATGAGAAATGACTGGTGGACGCAGGGCGGCAAATTAATATGAAACTGACCGTAATAGATAGAAGCTGGGACGAAGCAGCAGCATTGGAACAGGACAGGAATATGTTCAACAGATTAATTGACGCGGTATGCTCCTTATAGGACACATATGACACAATCTATTTTAATTTGCTTAAAGAGAAGTTTTACGGATCTATATAATGTTTTTTACAGAATCTCAAAAAAATTGCGTATATTTACGAAATTTTAGTTTTTTGCTACATCACTATATAAAACTGTTTATCACTAATCTAATGACTAATCATGCGCTAACTTTTATCACTTCAAATGTATATCTCTAGAGTAATAAAAACCATATAATTTAGGAAGATTATAAAAAATAATGCAATAATAAATCTAGAGTATGCTACTTAAAGCACGAAAAGAGCACAAATACAATATAATAAAAACCTAAAGAAAAAGTAACAGTAAAACTTTATTGAATAGTAAAAAATACATATTTTTTAAAGATACTTTTAAAACCCTGTAAATTAAGAAAACTATTTTTTATGTATTTTACTGGTATTTCCGGTTTTATTTTTCAATTATTTTAATTTTTCCAAACAGTTGTAATAGATGCAATACAAGTAGAAAGTTCTCCAGCTATAAAATGAGCTACAAGTTTATATTTTCCCTCAAGATCGATGCCTATCACATTGTTAAGTTCAATACGATTTTCTAGATTATCCACATGGTAAATTGTCTGAAAATATATACAGCGAGAGCGTTCTCAAATATATATTTAATTTGGCTGTAGGATTAAAAACTACTTACACCTTTTTTTGGTGGACAGACACGTTCTTCTTTCTTTAATTGGACCGTCAATGAATACCAAAGTTCGGTAGGTGAAAACAGAGAACTACAGAAATCATCTCGCCTCATAGAATATACAGTTTTTTCCCATTTTCCACGTTTCCATTCATAAATTTCTAAATCCAACTAGAGTTGTGAAATATACATATGTATATGTATGTATGTATGTATGTATGTATGTATGTGATAAAGAAAGGCAAATCATATTAGTTTTATAACAAACTAAAGTTATATATTAAACTATCCTATTTCGGCCTATCTGATCATAAAACTTCCAAGTCAAGTTAAAAGTCTTACTCATGGATTAAATGAGACTGGGATCCTTTTTTTACATAAGACTAGCACCAAGGGGATGGCCCCTACTCATGCATTGTGTTGGTACTAGGAAAATAGGTAATGGGAAGGAGGACAGAAAGATTAGTGGTTATGGACGTTAGATTTAAATTTACTCATGCCGTAAGTAGCAGGTAATACTTTCGCTGGAAGACTGTTCCACAACCGAAAAGTGCGATCAAAGAACGAATTCTCCTTATAATGCGTTGTGCGATTCACTGGACAATCAACTACAAAGGGATGCGGTCTACGAAAAATACGAGTACTACGTAAATATATATGATTTTTGGGAATTAATTCCTTAATTTAGTCAGAACACATTTCGTTATAGTACCGATAAAACAATGAAACACAAGACACATTGCGACGGTGCTTTAATGAATCGATAGAATTGACTACCATACCGTCATTAATGAGCATCTTCGCCATTTCCTGTACGCGGTCGAGAAGCTCCAAAATAGACTTCGAAGCACCGGCCCTTACATGAGGGTTGTATTCCATCTTTGGTCGGATATAGATCTTGAAAATATTAAGAAGATCAGATGGAAGGAAGTATTTTTTGCACCGTCTTAAAAAACCAAGGAACTTCAATGCTTTTTTCGACACTTGAAATATGTGATCATTCCAAAGAATGTCACAGTGAATTCTCATGCCCAGAACATCAAGAGAATCTGATTCCTCAATATCCACATAATCCATTGACACAGATGACAGCACACCACCACGTCTGTGTGTTAAAAAACAACATTGAGTCTTGCGTGCATTAAAATCGACCCTGTTCGCTCGATCCCACTCGGAGATTTTCACCAGGTCACTTGTGAGTGTATCGTTCATATTCATCCTTTTCGCCCAAATCTCCATAAGGCTCGGTCTACGATTAAAAGAATATGAGTGAAAAAAGTTACTGTCATCAGCAAAAGAGTAGATAGGATTAAAAGTGAGAAGAAGAAGTCGTTAAGATATATTAGAATAAGAGTAGGAGAAAGAACAGAGCCTTGCGGTACACTAATGTAAACACTCTAATGTAATAGAACTCAATTTTTAACGATCTAAAACTTGTAATATTCTAACACGATCACTAATTTGGTTAAATTTAGTTATTTTACCCCATAACGCCATAAGTGATCATCTGAAATTTGGTTATTTCGACTATATTTTCGTTATGATAAATCACATCTAATTTAACCCATTATCATTTAACAATATTATTGAAAAACAATAATAATAATACACCAAAATACTTACCTTTAATAGTTGACCTGGGGGCATATCAAATTTAACCGTAATATTACCATTCGAAATCAAAGTTTCCATATCATCAGCGTATTCGTGTTCTAATTCAAATTCAAGTAATTCAGACACATCATGATTACCTCCATTGTCTTCCTTATCACAGGGTTGAAAAAAGCTTTTCTCACTGGCCACAACTATAAAATTGTTACCCTTTTTCAAAGAAATTTTAAGTCTTTAAAATCACATACAGGAATTCTACTCTCTTAACTTTAGTTTTCAACTTACCGACACATAATCAATTACAATGAAAATAATTAGAAATTTTAAATATCGACACATATTAAATAAATTCATTTTCATCAGTAAAAAAAATACCGATTGCTCTGAAATTCAGCTTTCAAAGTAAAACTTACTTTTTTGCGTTTGATAATTTTCTAATTTCTTTTTTAATTTATAGCAAATTTATTTAGTTTTGCATTCAATTTCTCTATTTCAGTAATTAAAATTAAATTAGTGCTAGATTAGAAATCAATACTAATTTTTCGAAATTGAATAATGAAATTAAAAAAAAATATTAAAAACAAAATGAAAAATGAAAACACAGTTTAGATATAAAATGAATTGCAAAACGATAGATTTTCATTCATGTGAATTATTTTATAATTAATATAATTATTAAAACATGCCAATTTCACACCTATTTCCGTGTTTAAACTGTCTCTAAAAGCATATAATTTTTGTTTCAATTAAAACACCTATTAAAAATATAAATTTTTCTTAAATACTTATATTTACAATGGTAAAATATATCTGGTTTTTTATTTTGCTTTCATGTAATCAATAATGTAATATTGGAGAGGAAACTCACCTATTTACTTCAATAACCTCAAAAACAATTGGCAAAAATAAACACTTGCTGTGCGGATGTTTTGTACAACCAATTTTATTTTACGTAACGGCTGTTTGTAGGGCCGACGCTTGAGAGAAAAATCCATCGTATTAAATTTATATGTTTTGGGAGAACAGTGCCCCTGTTCACTATTTTCATCCAGATATTCTGGTAAAACTAATAGCAGTTTTATTTCCATTAAGGCTAAAGACAACTGACTCATGGAGGATAGTTATAATCATAACATAGACTTTCGGATAACAAAAATCTACTTTGATCTGTACTTTATAGCTGACTAACCAGATAGATCAAAGTATGAAAATAGTACTTCTCTTAAGATGATTGGTCAAAAGACATGGAAATATTGGCTGTGACGTTTTCTCGGACCAGCTAAGTATCAAAATATCTACACTGTTTCCAGACTACAGCAATATTTTTAACGACGATATAACGGCGTTACAGTACATACAGGACAATCGGAACCACCACTACTTTTTAATATAATTTTGAATACGATCCTTTAGAAAGCCTTTTATAACGGCAAGTGGATAATGTGGAGTTTGCAAGTCCGCTGAAACTATCTTGATTACGCGGTAATGTAGCAAGAACGGAAACTCTCCGTATTAGTTTCATATCGCGGAAATAATTTGCAATTGGCACGAACATAATAGATGATGTTTGCAAATATTGTTAATTTGGAAGCATCATAACCACAAACGGAGGGTCGATTGAATATATAGATGATCGATCGCTTGTCAGACGTTTGGTCGTCTTAGATCCATCTGGAACTCGAACTTCTTTTCTAGCTGCGACGCGGGATATGGGAAGGATACAAGTATTCGTATTCATAAAATCCTTCGTAAATTTTGGCCGGGGACTATATCCAGCCTTCAGTTGGAATAAGGGCTTTCAAACGGTATCACCGAAATTGTAAAAGTAAGCAGCGCCGGAAGGAGTTGGAGTGAAGTGAAAGTGCTGGTTAAGAATAGAGAGCTGTTCAAGGAATATACTGAGGACGTATGTGCCTTGCAAGAACAACGAGAAATTATTGTTAATCAATAAAAAAAACTTTAACTCCAAAACAATCTCCTAAACAGACGATTTCTTTCTCCGTCACTCCTCTAGGGAGCATATTGGCTTTCCACAAAATTGCTTTTTTTCAGTTTCTTTGATCAATTTAGTCTTAAAAGCTAAGTAGATGATTAATCCGTTGTAGCTTCCTCGATATGATTTTTTTTTGCGTTGTGGTGGAGATCCTTACTTATTAGTGGTGATCTTTACTTTAACATTGTAATTTTTTTTCAGTAGGTGGCGTGTTCACCTGACCATTCGCCTGATGTTTGTCATCATCGCCAAATGTATGCGGGAAGGTCAGGGGGCTTCTTCTTTATTTTTTAGATGGAGTTGTCTGGAGGGAAATTGAAACTTCTTTTATTAAACATTCGAAACCGTAATTAAATTTTACTTCGCCATGTCCTCTGCTAGGGTACGTACCGGGGTAGTATTGAATATCACGTTGGAGTTGAACATGCTTAATATTGTCTTCTGTGATATAATGGATGATTTTTAACCAGTATTTAAATAGGTGAAAGATCGGCTTTGTTAAGGAGGCTTTGAATATCTCCTTTTGAGCCGCCAAATTTGTCAAATAAACTTCCATGTAACAAAATGAATTAACAGCCTCTATTGCTATGTCATGTAGGAAGAAACGTTTACGGTTTTTTATTAACGTTTATACATATGCTATTGGCTCTGGAGACTGCTTCGTATACTTCTTATTACTTAGCTTGCATATCTGCAACCCTTCAAACCTACCCTACCCTTTAAATTATATGTTGTGCCTCTTCTCCGCTTTGTAGCCTCTAGCATACTTTAGTCTATGTATAACGCAGTTAAACAGAAATAGCGATAATACACAGCCTAGACGTGCACTTCACAATATAGGCTTTTTATAATCGCAAAATGTAGTGACATTGAATTCACAGTTTTTCGTATAAATATTATATCATCTTTTCTGTCATATTTCACAATAGTTAATACAAAATAAAGGGAAAACAATTAAATAAATAAACAAATAAATTCACGAAATGTACAGAGTTGTCATCACACATACCCGTATACTTTAATATTAATATTGTTTATCATTAAGAAATGTTATTAAATATGATTTACATTGTGCATATATTATATTTTAATCCAGCCTGTAAATAAACCAGATTCTTCTGTTGAAATGTCTAGAAAATAAAGCATTAATTCCTTTTTTTAACCGAATAATTGTACTAAAAAATAGCATGATCTTGACCCTTAAATTATACTAGACATGGATTTCTTTTATCTATTTCTTCGTCATCAAAAATACGAATCATGTTAATACTCTCAATTGCTGCACTACTACAATTAAACCATATCATCAGTACAGTAACCAAGAAATTTTAAATAAAATAAAAAATCAGTATTATTTTTTGAATTCACACACTCGAATTTTAGTTAAAAAATAAAAAAGTTTCAGATGATCTGTCACTTATTTTATACTTTTTCTTTGTATTCCAACCAGCACATGATAATTTAAGCGTAAAGTAAATAATTTTCTTTTTTTAGAAAAGGAATCCAATTACTTTTAGAACGAAATTTATTGCAGAATTTAAATATTTGTTTCAGTATACACTTTCGAATTGCTGGTTATTTTTTTTTCAATATTACTTTACTTAGTCCTAAAAGTATGCTCAAGATTATTATAAATCGTTAAAAATTTACATTTGTTTATAACCTACATTGCCATAGCATGAGTGACACTCGTGGGCCACTAGGTATTTTTAATTAAACCAGTGGGTTTTATTTTTTTTCTTATTAGGATCTTTGTCTATTTTTGCAAACATATGGATTAAAAGTTTTTAATTGATGGTTGATTTTTTGTTATCGGAAAAAATGGCTTAAAGAATGTACATTAAACATATAACATATGATAACTTGCCAGATCGAAATTGTAAGTCCACTCTGCCAGTCTGGGAACTGTGGTCTCAGTTCAGATTTTCTTGAATTTTGCACTTTTCTGGCAGATTTTTCTTGACTCCTTGCCTTTAGCTACTGTGTGTACATAGACAGCTTCAGAAGGAAGAATGGATTTGGTAGGGATATATAACAGGTCACTCAATCAGTACGTAGTCTAAGTAAGAAAAAAACAAAATTTTGACATAATTCGATTTTATTATTCAACAAAGTTGCCTTCGAGGGCGATACAACGGGTATAGTGATTTTCCAACTTTTCGATACCACTTTTATAGTACGATTTCTCTTTTTCGTCAAAATAGGCCTCAGTTTCAGCGACTACTTCATCATTGAACTTAAATTTCTTTCCACCAAGTATGATCTTGAGATCTATAAACAAGGAAAAGTCGCTGGGGTCTGGAAAATACGTTGGGTGGGTTAACAATTCTAAGCCCAATTCATTCAATATTGTCACAGTTTTCGTCGATATGCGACACGATTTGTGAGTTCACGCGGCAACCACTTTGAACAGAGCTTTCGCATACCCAAATGGTCGTGTACAATGGTAAAAACACTACCATCTGATATCTTTATAATGTCAGCTAGCTCGTGCAAGTTGCTTCACACAAAATGCTATATCTCACAAATCAATTTGCTATCAAATATATACACGTATCGTATGAAGGCTAGTACTAAATAAAAATCATATAGAAAAAATTCTAGTAACGCCATCTGTGTGTCATCCTACGGACTTATTGAGTAACTTGATACATCGAATATTGGGATAAGCTCTCTTTAGGTTCCCAAGCGGCACGGATGTTGGAATCCTGTCGATGTTGATCAATGCAAATGCAGCGAATCTATTGGTGTTCAATAAATTTTGGTTACATATTGTCGGTAGATGACTCTAAAATATAATATTACTGGTAATATTAATGGCATCAGACAACACTATAGCTTGTTTGAAAGGTGACATTTTAAGCTTCACGTTGTCAGATGGCATTATTAAAACCACATTATTCTGTGAAAAATTATCTACGTTTAAAAATAGGTGAAAACTCTGAACATTACCGTCATATTTTGCTTTCCTATTATAAAAAAGTTAAAAAATTTTTGAAGTTTCCAGATACTATAACTAGAAAAAAGCAGCGCAATGGTTTACTCATTTCTGATCTGATAATTTTGATATTTAAGATACACTATGCTCTGGTTGACCAATTACTTAAGAAGTCTATAAAATCGAGAGACACCAGCAAAAAAGCATCGTGGATGTTGCTAAGGAACTAGGTATTCATCACCAAAAGGTTATTACTCATTTGAAGAATGTTGGATAACCAAGAAACTCCATATTTAGGTGCCACATGAATTAACAGTGAAAGTTTTATGGACCGAATTTCCATTACTACTTCACTGCTAAAATGGAACAAAATCGAACCATTTCTAAAGCGAATAATTGCGGGCGAAAAAAATGTACGGTGGCAAAGTTAAGATTTTCACCAAGAAAGATAGTGCTGTTTGTCTGGCGGGGTTGTTATATTTGTAATAGCACATTTTCGAACACCTATTTTTTGTGAATTCGAGAAGAGCATTTTTTTCTCATAGATAGGCTTAAAACTGCAGAACGGTTGTATTTTTCTAAGGCTCGAGTAAGCGATCTAATAAGAATTGTGAGTTGTAGTGTCGACGATTGGTCAAGGTATTGGAGAAAATTAAGGTTTTTACTTAAGGACCAGCCACCGATATTTACGGACGCCGTTTTGCAACTTAGTGCAATGAATATACACTAACTTTCTTATATACACGTATTTATTTGTATGCATTTCAATATAATACCCTATAGTCAGCCTAGAATCAAATGTCTTTATGTCAATACTCTATCATTTCACTATTGACATTTTCTGCAGTGTAATAATTTTCTATTAATAATTATTCATTTTTTGTTTGCAGTTTGATCGTTCTAATTTTTAAAAATTTGATTTTCTTAAAAATTAGCCTGGCAACGCCGAAACCTCACACAAACAGAGTTGCTTACTTAGGCATTTTCCAATAAGAAAAGAAATACTACTATTTCATATAATCACCCACAAATATACAACACTGTGTACAATTAAGAATTTTTTTCTAGACAGACCGCAACACGAGCTGCCGCAGAAGAAAATTTAGGGATTTTGCAAATTTTCTTTTAGAATCAATTAAATTTTAAATAAAAACAAAGCAAAATGTCTAACGCCTGGAGAGCCGCCGGTATTACGTAAGTATATAAAATTTACACAAATTTCAAATATTTTTCACTTCATTGTTTTAAACATTACGTAATTTACGTCACTATTTCAAGTGTCAAGATTAAAAAAACTAAAGCAAAACTAAAATCAAAAACTCAATTTGCAGTTACATCCAATACTCCAACATCTGCGCCAAGGTTGTGCGTCAAGCCTTAAAGGCCGATTTACGTGCTGATGCTGCCAAACGTGCTGAGAGCCACGTAAAATTCAATCCCTGGACTGATGGCAAACCTGCACGTAAGTAATATTGTAGAAGTGCAGACGACCAGAATACAGGATATATTAACCTGTTTACAAGTTTGAGTGGAAATTTTAATATTCGATTTATTTCTTAAAATGGTTTATAATATAGATAGAATATGTACTTTTATATATAGCAAAAATTAGGGTGATCGATTCGGTTTCGGAAAACGGGCTAAATGCGATTTTTTTTTCTTTCCTTTTTGTTACATTCGAAATTAAGATTGTTAGTAACATATTGTTATTGTTACAATGGTATGCCTTGAGTACCGAATAGTTTACAATTTGTTTAATGAATTTGGTTAATTGTTCTTGTAAAATAATCCCAAAATCAGCACGTATATAAGTTAACTCGCCTATAATAAACGCGCAATTGTTCGAGCCGAATTCCTTTATATCTCCGCCTTGCAAATATCTCCTTGTTACTAATAAATCAATCGAAAAGATTCAGCATTTTTAATCCAAATAATCGATCACCCTTATTGAAAGTTGAGTATTTAGTTATATTATTTTATTTTTTTTACCTTCAATTACAGATGAAAAGTGAAAACTTTAAAATAAAACTGAGTTTATTTTAAAGAACTTTTCGCAAAGCAAAGTAAGCTAGTGTTATTTATAACTATGTACACCCAGTGTATTTATTTTTTGTACCAAATCTTTTTACTCTATACCTTAAGAAAATTATTCCCTTACAAAATTAGAAAAAAATACTAATTTCGTGTTGAATATAACAACATAACTTTGTCAATTTTATAATTCAACCTGCAAAAATATTCATGTTTTCTAATCTGACCCAAATTTTTTTGTTATAAAAAATCCCCGATTAACCTTGACCTAAGCTTATGAAGATACCAACCAGTTCTTTTATGACTAATATTTTGTATAAACTTCATAGTTTGAGTTTTTTCTAACGATTTTTCTTGTTTTTTTCAGCTAAACAAACCGGTGCCGAATAAATATAAAATATATGTTTATATATATTTTTTAACACATTTCTTTTTTTTTTGGATTCCATCAATTCTTAATTTTACCGACTACCATCAGTTTGTGAAAAAATTGATTAAAATGTAAGCGTAAAGTATGAAATAAACTAAAAAGATTATTGAAAACACATTAAAAAATGTTTTTTATTTAAATATAATTTGGTGAACACTTTTATTTAAAACCACCATCACGTAAAAACTAACCATTTTAACAAAATTTCAATATTTGTTTTTTAAAAATATACCATTACGATAATAGCTAAGTTACACATTTTAATGTGAGTTATCAACAACTTTTGAACACATTTTTTCTGTACTTTTTAGGATTACAATCCTTTTTAACTTAATTACCAAAAATAATTTATCCTTTGACTTAAAGCTTCACCATTTCAACTTTTGTTTTCATTTTTTACATCGTAATAGTGATCCCAGCTTTTGACTTCTTCATATAAGACACTATCAAAATTTCCATTAGAAAGACATTCGTTTTGTGGCAAAATTTTATAGTCTTTAGATAAATGTCCTTCTGCAATGCCCCTTTATGCGTAAGACATTTAAATTCGGTTATTGAAAAAACTAGGAAAATGTTAACAATTAACTTACCGCATAAATAATTTATGACAAACATTTAACGCTCTTGCTGAAGGCAAATTACGTCTGAAATTGCCAACAAATGCTATTCCAATAGAGTTATGATTGTAACCATTTGTATGATCTCCTTGTATACCCCAGCCACGACCTTCGTAAACGATACCATCACAGCCAATAAGAAAGTTATAAATTATATCATTGAAACCCTGACTTTCTACATTAAGTGTCTGGAAAAGGATAATAATTGTATTAAGATAATATTCGCGAAAATTAAATACCTATACGTAATAGTTTCAAAGACATACAACTTACAATAACAAAAAAGTGTTATTGTTGTCAGACTTTTGAAAAAGCTGTAAAAGTAGGTATCAAGGGAAAATATGCTATCAAGTTTAAAAGGACCTGATCGTAAATACATCACTGCACTGAATTATGATATTTTACTCCGAAATTTGGTTATGCAAAAAAAGCAGTGCTGCCACAAAGATATGTATTTAATTAATAAACAAATACGTAGGTTTTTTAATTCCTTTTACGCCCGTACTACTATTTTGATTTGGGAAAAGTATATGAAAATGATTTTAAAGCTTTTCCTGCAGAGATTTAAATTGGTTCAGTACTTTAGGCGTAATACGACTATCAAATTATTACTAACACCAATAAACAAATCATCCGTTCTACTTTATACTTTTGCAAATATCGACCAATTTTACTGTTTTTAATTTATGGAAAAGAGTTTCGCCCAATGATATATCCATTAATAGATTTCTATAGAATGCAGTCGATTGTGACGACAGATGATTACTCGGTAAAATTTTTATGTCGTGATGCAGGTCAGTGACGATTTTCAAGCAGGCTTTAACTCCCAAAAACTGGTAATAATTAACATAGAACTTAGCTTGAGTACATAACATAACATACCTGCAAATCTCTTATAATGCCCACATTTTTAGCTTGTTCAGTGGAACTTGCTGTCGTAGTTTGACCTTAAATGTAGAGAAAGAACATACGTATATGTATTAAAATTATGATTTAAGCAAAACCATGACAACTATATTATTTACATATAACCACATATTCAATAGGTTCTGTTAAAAGACAGCATTCACTAAGCGGATCCATAGCTAGCCATCGTATACGTGGAAATATAAGACAAGCAGGTCGAATAATGGGTGCTAAAACATTTTAAATAAATAATTAGTTTTGTCAAATTTTTACTACTTTATACTTACATTGCTTTTGTGGTGTTGAACTCAAATGAACATCTACTACGCTATTTTGATGATGTTCGTCATTATTTATCACATTTATGTTCAGATTTCCATTAACTTTATATAAAGTTCCTAGGTGTACATTTGTTGAGTTTGTAATATTCACATTGTTAAAGGTGAGGGCGGGAATATTTAATATCTCATTGTTGTATGCACTTCTCAATGCATTACTGTGAGTTGTTTCACCCAAGGCAAACTCTTCACCCGACTCTGTTTCCGATGAGGATTCTATTATACTGGAACACGAGTCTATAACACTTGAACATATAGATTCTGCATTATCATAATCATCCGATTCTATAGAATTTAACCAATGTTTTACATTTTCATTTTTACTATGACGCATTTCTGACATATTCACAGATGAATTAGCAAAAATTTTATATGAATATATGTAACCGAGATCACGTTCAGATCAAAATAAATGTTCAATAACTATTCTCGTGATTATAGATATGTTTGTTTTTCGGTAAAGACTTTATTTATCTTATCTATATAATTTTTATATAGAATTTAAAAGAAACTAATATTTACATAAATTGGACTTTTATCAGTGCTTTCTTTATAGGTTAGTTCCGCATTTTCTATATAGAAGTAAAAAGACTGAATTTCGTTTATTTCCCTTTAGACAATACTTTATTTTTGCACTATCTACCAAGTTTATAAGCCGAACGCGAATAGTAATCGATTAACACTACAAAATTTTTAACAATATTTTGACAAAGTTTATTTATAGAAATCATTCAAAAAAAATATGCGAAAAAAAACAAATAAATAAATACGAACATTGTAACAAGACAAAATGTTGGAAAATATTCAGGGTTACCAAGGTACAAAAAGTTTGCAAAATAAAAGGAAAATGGACACATATATAAATAAGTTTATAAGAGATCAATAACTTTCTAGATTTACACATGAATTCTAGAATTGACTTTTGGAATGGCGAAACTTTTACAAGACGCAGTCTAGAAACTTATATAGGCGGCGCTAAACTCGATAGTAGAACAGGTCTGTACTTCTACATCGAGGAACCAGAGACTGAAAGTTACTACTGACCCTGGACCACAATCCTGTCGTCCAAGCGCAGGTCTCTGCGATAACAGAGAGGATAATTTTGATTAAGGCAAACATGAAATTAGCTAAAGGGCAGTACGGAATATTATGTACAATGGGACAAATTCTAGGATGGTGTTTTACTGTAAGAGTGCGATAAATGCTTACATAGACTTTTGTATGGGTACCAGGTCACCATGGGGTGGTTCACAGGGAACTAAAGGGCGAACGAAGTAGCAATTGGAGCCATTGTGTTGCCGACGGTAAGCCTGTAGAGCCTTATGTTAAAAAATTGGGCATTAAATGCCTATGTTTCACCTTGAAATAGCTAGCCAGAGGGAGAAATGCAAATATATTTTGGGTTATTTGAGCTGAGACGGACGAAGGGCTTACTGTACATTGCAAGAGTGACCTAAGTGGCTTTTTGGGTATCATAAGAGGGCATTCGAGCTTACAGTGGAGGACAGTGTATGTTAGGCTTTGTGGGGAAGATAACGATACCCTCGAACTCTTCCTATGCCACTTTCCGGCCTTTGCTAGAAATATGTCGCATATCTTACCTTAGGGGTCTAGAATGGAATACATTAAGGGATTATCTTAACAGAGTAAAGATTGTCGGGAAGTGAAATGAGAGGTATTCTTCATAGTAGGATTCTATGCTTAGCGAGCGCACAACTATTACCCCCTCGCTTTCAACCAACCAACCAAATAACTTTCTGATTTAAATAAAACAGTCGCAATCGTCCTATTGTATAGGTACAAAACTGAATATTCCCACTTTTACACTATTTATTTTTATTATAAATTAGTCTATAACAAGGTGAATTTAGCTCACAGACTTTTTTGTAAAAATTATGTACATATCAATATTTTTACTTTAAATATTTTGAAACTTCTTCATACAGAATCGTCAGGACGAATATAAGCACACATATGTACGTGCATATGTATGTATAGATAAACAACAAAATTTAAATCTAAAATTAATTCGAAATGATACAAAAACAGGTCAAGGACTATACATAATAATAGAGTAACCCTTCCCGCGTTGATGGGAGCCTTTGTCTTGTATACTTACAAAAAATATTTCTCATAAGTAAAATTTTAAGAAATGCACATATTTTATTGGTTTTTAAATCAGTTGAGTGATTCGCGATATAAAATGACAAACGTTGGAAATATTTTATATATAGATAAAAATACATACAGTTACTGACAAAATAATAGCACTACTATAGGGATTGACTTTCATCCTTCAATTTTGTTGCTGTGCGTGTATATTTTTCTCTATAAATTTACAGAACTATTATTAGAAGTATGTTTCTTAAGAATTTTAATAATTTGTTTTTGAATAAATAGGTTTATTTAAAAAAGTGTTTAAATAGTTAAAAAGCCCAATTTCGACCTATCAAAATAATAGCACCATTATTATTATTTCTCAAAAAAGTCGAAGTAAAGTGTATAATTTTTTTAACAACTTCAAATTGTAGGTTGCATTTGTTTTATTAAAAATTACATTCAGTCTTCAAGAAATTTGGGATTGAAATTTTTGCAATGGGTCGTCCTAAACACTGTTCCGAAGAAAAAAATTAATTCATTAAAAAACTGATATCAGAGGGAAAAACCTACCTCAGATACGAATAATTGTTATTTGTGTGAAGTTAAATACGAAAGTTGAATAAGTTTTTTAATATAAAAAACTTATGTAAGTTAACAGAATGTGTGAAGATAAATACGACATTAAATTTTTCTGTTTACAGCGACTGCTATAATAACATTACTTCTATAATTGTGGATTAAAATTTTGGTAAAAAATAACTAAAATCAGAAAAAGATTTTTTCATAATCAAATTCATTTAAATTTGAAGAAACAAAAAACAGGTCAAGGGTTATAATATTTGTTTAATTATTTATTTTTGTTTTTAATATTTTCTTTTCAATAATAAATTCAATTAAAAGAAAATCAATTAAATTAAAAATTAATTCAATAAATTCAATTCAGTTCATTTAAAAGTTTATAAATGCGACGTATTTATATTCTTACAATGAATTCTAATACTATAGGCAGGTTTTAGTCTTTTAAGCCTCTAAATTATCCGTAGCACAAAAGTGGTCCCAATTGCTAATTTCCTCAAATAATAATCTTCCAGGACTAATTGTTGATATACATTGCCGATGACCTAGTAATTTATAATCACATGTCAAATGACCTTCATCAACTCCTCTTTAAATGAAAAGAATTTTGGAATTGAAAAAAAAAATAATTATATACATAAATTATAGTCAGTTGATAAGTTCTTACTGTATAAGCAAGTTTTTACATGCATCTAAGGCTTTCTGAGTTGGCAAAGAACGCATAAAGCAGCCTATAAATGTAATACCGATCGATCTACTATTGTAACCATATGTATGAACACCAACCACACCCCAACCACGTCCTTCATAAACATTGCCATCACATCCAATAAGAAAATTATAACCAATATCATCCCAGCCTTGTGAGTCGACATGAAAAGTCTAAAAAGAAGAATAAAAAATACATTTGCTGATGAAGATGATATACTTTCGATTTAATTTAGAGATATTTATAACAATCTACAATTTACATACATACATACATACATATATTTATATGTATGTCTTCTGTAAAATCTAACACAATAACCTATAAATACAATAACAATAATAATAATATATAACTAATATGTTTACTCAAGTGCTATAAATACAATCGAAGTTAAAATGCTTAAAATAAATTGCATGGTATTATTTTAAAACTTACCTGTATATTTCTAACTAATTCCATATTTCTAGCCGTACTTGTAGAGCTTTCACCTCCAGTATGACCTAAAAACATAAATATTTGTTTTTTTAATTTGTAAACGAATTGATAAGATTTTAATATCCATACATATAATAACATTATTCACAGGTCCTTCGATATGTTTGTACTCTTCGAAGGGTTCCAAAGCTAACCAACAATTGCGTGGTATTATTGTGCATATAGATTGTATATTTTCAGCTGTAAGCGTTTAAAATTATAACAAAAACAAAATGAATTATATTTACTACTATACTACTATATTCACCATTCTGTGTCTGGTCTGAAACCGCACTACTAATATGTCTCGCATCTATATTTTCTTTTTCTTTTACGTGCTCCTTCTTGTTTTTGTTATATTCGCTATTATTTTTATTATAAACATTTATATTTAAAACACCTTTAACTTTAATAACATTACCAAAAACCACATTTGAAGAATTTGTAACAGTAACGTTGTTGTATGTGCTTGGTGGAACAATTTGTTCCAATTGTTTCTTTATATTACTTGAATTGACTAAATCGTTAAAAACTGGAATATTTGAAATATCTGTATAACTTTGTGACTCATTAAGATCTGCAAATACATATAAGAACATAATGTAGTTCCCCTTTAACTGACATACAAAATTAATGCTTAAATACCTACTAAATGTTGTTCATCTGTTGTTTCTGATACAATAGAGGAAATATCTTCTAAACTGGATACCACAACAGACGATGATGTTAATGATTCCAAATCATCATTTGTTGTTAATCTCTGTTGAGAATTCAGACTAGACATTGTAAAATATTTATAAAAATCCTATTTTCGAACAGCGCAACCATCCAACTAACTAAACAGCTAAATATTATCCATACTTCTGAGAGATGTTATTTACTAACACAATGCTAAAATTTGCAATAATAATAAATATGTATATTACTTGCAAAGACAAGAAAGAGATGGATAGCGCTATAGTTTGTGGGGATTTTTTTTTTTTAATTTTGAATATAATTGGTCTTTTTCTATTCACAAAGCACTATATCGTTATTTTATCATCGTAAAAAAGTAAACGAGAGAACAAAAAACAAAGAATTAAAATCTTTTGTACTTAAAATTGTGATTTTTTTCGTCTGAGGTACATATGATATAATATAGTAGCTACATATATACATAGTAGCATAATTTTAAAGTAGGTGTATAATATATCAATGAACCATATATATAATTTTGAAATATACATATTTCCTATATTTTTATCACAGGAGGCATAAACAGATAACACGAAGTTATACTTGCGTGTCTTAAAATGGGAGAAGTCGCGTGTAATGAAACCTTTTCTTTTTCTAATTTTGAATTTCAAAGCAACGAATCAAATGTCGACCTTTTATCTTAGTTTTAAATTAATTTTTAACATACATAATTATAGTATTATAAGTAGAAAAACTGCATTTATTTAAAACCGCAGTTCAAGCTTAAAAGTTACAATATAGTATAAAAATAACAAAAAAAAATAAAATCTTCTTAACACTCTAAATTCATGTCAAAGTTTTGCTGCGTATCTAAAATTCATTATGTCAACAAATCATCCTCGAGTGATTTATTATAAAAATGATCCCATTTCATAATTTCTTCAAATAATTTAGTACCAGGACTTTCAGTTGGCGTACACTGTCTATGACCCAATAATTTGTAATTTTTTGATAAATGGCCTTCTTCAACACCTCTGTAAAGAAACATGTATAAGTAGTTTTATAAATATGATTATAACATTGAATTAGTATGACAAACCTTTCAAGCAATTTTTTACAAGCATTTAATGCTTCTTCTGTTGGCATTCTATTTATAAAACAGCCTATAAATGATATGCCAATCGATCGATTATTATAGCCAAAAGTGTGAGCACCTTCAATGCCCCATCCACGACCTTCGTATATATTTCCATCAGAACCAACAAGAAAATTATAGCCTATATCGTTCCAATGATGTGTATCAACGTGAAAGGACTATTAATTTAAATATATTTAGATAAATTTATTAGATCTAAGAAATTTTCTAGCTTACCTGTATATCTCTTATAAGTTGAATATTTTTTGTTTGACTATTAGAGCTTGATGTAGCTGTATGAGCTTTGAAAAAAATAATAATTAATTAATTACACACAATTTGTAAAAAGTTAACGAAATTGTATTAAATACCGCCAAAATTTCAAAATTTTTAAAATTTGTTTGTACATTTTTGATGAGATATTGAATCTATACTTTTATTATTGTTCTTTTAAGTATGCCTCATTCGTTTTAAAATACTTAATACTTATAGCGCCATTTTATTAATAAAAAATCAAACAAAATCTATATTTTTAACCAACTAAAATTTTAAAGTACCGCTTTTTAATTTAAGTAAATAACGAATAATTAAAAAAAACTAATACAAGTAACTTACAAATTACTACTAATTTAACAGGCTCTTGTATTTTGCCGTACTCTTCTTTTGGCTTTCTAATTGACCAGAAACTACGCGGTAAAATCGTACAAGATGCTAAATAAATATTCGGTACTATAATTAAAAGTAAACAACAACAAACAAAACTTTATTAGCAATTAAAAAAACATAAAAGCCATTAAGCGTTTAACCTGTATTAATTAAAACTTCATTAGTGTTTCTGTCATTCTGAATTACAGATATTCTGATATCGTTAACAAGATTCAAATTAAGATCCCCATTATATACAACTTTATGACCCAAATGAACATTTGACGAATCCGTTATAGCAATATTGCTATAGTTGCTCGACTTTGAAAATTCATGCAAGGTATTTTGTATGTAATTCAAATCTGGAACCAAATTACCCTTATTTTGCGAGCAGATGTTTTCTTAAACAGGAATACAAAGAATGTTAATTAAAAATGCGAGGTTTTTAGACTTTGAATAAGATAATAAAATATATACCCTGTGATGTGGTTTCGGAAACCGTTTGTTCGGATTGTATATTGTTGCTTTGGTTAGAACTGGTTGGGCTTTTTAAATCTAGGCTTAAGATTTTCTTTATTATATCTTTCATTTTATTACAAAATAAGTTTTTGTTTGAGCTTCGATTTTCACAATGTTATTCCGTCTTATTTATTTGAAGTGGTCAACCATGGAATTCCTAATCACACAACAATGAACACAAGTTTTTATACTCAATTCGTTATAAGTCACATATTGAAAGCAAAAAAAAATACAATTACTGAAATATAAGTTTTGTTTGATATTTATTTTTTTGATATTTCTTATGTGTTGTTAAATTGTTGAAGATCCAAAACAAAAAAATAATACAAAATAATAACAACTGTCAAAATAATAATTTACAGTGATGCCTATTAAAAAATTGCATATACCAAATGGAAGAAAGTACTACAAAATTTTTAGTACTCACGACATTCATATTAAAAATTTTGTGACTTAACTTTAGTCTAATTAAGGTGGTTCAGCTTTAAAATACAATATGTAGATAAAAAATATTCTATATTATAACATTCTCAGCTCTCATACAGCATTGGCTTTCATAGTCTCCGGGTAATGAAACAAACGGTTCTAGCGGTTAAACATCCTCCTACTTAGGAAATCGCATAAACCTAGTTCATAATCGGCCTCCACAAAAGTTGGCTGAACATACCCTGATTAATTTTTTATTTCTCATACTCTATGTTAATTTTTTCTTTTTTGCCATTTCATTAAACTGCTACTTATTTTGGTACTTTTTATACAGTTTTTGTGTACTTGTTAATTATCCAATATATCAGCAGTGTTGCTAATTTTTGGCGATCAAAACAGGCAGACCACCTATTTAAAAGGCGCTAAATTGTATTTTGTGTAACTATTTGTTATCAAGACGCGCTGTAAAAAAGCGTTGAATATATTTTAAAAGGGAAAAATATGCTAAAATTATAAATAAATTTCTATTCTTACAAAGATTTTTTAATAATTTGAACTATTGCTTAAAAAATATAATCAAAACGACTTAGAAGAAAACAGCAACTTAAAAACTTTTTCTTCATTTTTGGGTTCAGGTGTAACATTAAAAAATTATCTATCAGAGGTTATAGCCAAGGTTGTGTCCTTTCTCCACTGCTGTTTAAAGTTGTCCTCGATTGGGTGCAACGTAGTATGGCCAGGGGACTTAAAATAAAGTTATAAGACCTGTATTAAGTAGACGACATCTATCTCCAAGCACAAAGACATTGCGAGATGCAATAAAGGCTGAATTTTATACAGGCGGAATAAACATCTCCAAAACCAAAATTATGCGAATCGACGCTAACAGCATAACGATCTTTCGAATTGCAGAAAAAAAAATTGGAAAATACTCCGCCTTTTGATATCTCGGTAGTATGCGTACGACATCCGGCGATTTCTGTGCTGATATTCAGAACAGATGGAATTTATCCAACCAATCTTTTGGCCGACTGAATGCTATAGGGCTTTCGCCATATATCTCTCCAAAAACGAAAATGAACATTTTTAACTCGTATGTGAAGTCTATTTTTGTATAGTTGCGAGTTATTCGCGAAATTTACTATTGAATGAAATTCACAGGGAAGCAGCAAAAAAAAAAAAAAAAGACCAGCCTATTTCTAGAGAAGGCAGACTGAAAGACCAGTTGCTTTCCACAGAATGACTTGGAGCCGGATTATAACATTGGCTTAAGATCGATGTAGATGAAAAGAATTCATTATGGTTCTATGATCAACTTTGTATTTTTAAGCATCTAATAATAACAAATTGAAACTTCGTATGTCTTAAAAAATGGGTCTTGATATACTTAGGTACGTTTCAGAAACATTAGCTTTACTATAGTTTGCACAAATATTACCTAAAACAAAGTAATTTTCACAGCATTAAGCATTTTAAGTCCATAGTTTATTTAGATTCATGAGTTTCTTGAATTTAGACGCCTTTTTTCTTATAAAAAATTTCAAATAGAAAGCGCTAAAGAGAAAAAATCGACTTTTTTGGAATTGGAACGCGATAAATATAGCGCGAAAGACGCTAAATTGACAACACTGTTTATTAGATTTGCCAGAATGACGATTTTATCATATTTTTGATGATTTTTTGACCAAAATGTGATTTGATGAGTTTAATATCAAATGACAATTTTTTAAATTTAAGAATGACGTTTTTTAAGTTTGAACAAATTAATTTCTTCCATAAAATTTAAATAAAAAATCCGGATTTTAAAACGAAAATATTTTGTGTCAATCAACTTTTAGTTTAAGTAGTAACTTAAATAGCATTTTTTAAGCAATATAATTTATAAACAAACACATTTTTTTAACAAGTTTCTTTTCATGACTTGTAAAAATGAAACGTTATTACTTTTTGTATAAAATGTACAGATATGTTTGTTTTTTGTTCGGTCTGTAATCAGTTATTCGGATCAATAAAGTTTTACCGTAAAAAAAATCAAAATAATATTGCTTATACAACAAAACAAAACCAACTACGCGTTACGCCACATTTTTTATTATAATTGAATGAAATATTTGATTCGGGATGTTAAGTAAATTTATGTCATTTTCTTTTTAAAGGTTATTTCATGTAAATGTTGCCTGAGGCTACGCCAAACCCCATCTTTTCTATATACTGCACGTCTTATTTTACACGGTTTTATATGCGTCTATATCGTGGAACATACTTATTAACCGTGTAAAAACAGAATTGGGTGTATTTTTTCCAGCATTTCTGTCGGTATCTTACCAATGATGGCTGTAATGTTGTCTTACAGGGTTGGAATTATGGCTGATATGTCTGTACATGATAGTGTAGTCTATTGGGATCAATTGCATGATCTTGGCTGCTAATGAACTGCTTCAAAACGTGTGATAAATTGTTCACCAAACTCGCACCTCAATAGGTTCATGGTGTCGCGTGCTCGAGGCATGAGGCACCATCTTGTTGAAACCACTTGTTGACGAAGTCCAAATCTATCATTTCAGGAAAAAAAGCCGATAATCATCGCATGATACCTTGTTCCATTTACTGTAACGTTTTTTATAGTTCTTGAAAACCTACGGTCTAATGATACCGCCATCCCGCAAACCTCATCAAACGGAATTGTTGAATTTGAAATGTTTTTGACTGCTGCTCACACCAAATTCGGTAATTTTCTTTGTTGACGTACTCATTACGCCAAAAACGAGCTTCGTCGCTGAAGATAACTTTGCTATACGAAACACATTCCTCACACAGCATTTTGGTTATAAAATTCAATTTACAAGCGTTGTTCGTTTGTTAGTCTATTTACATATATAATAAGATATCTGCTTTTTTATACAATTATTACTTTTATGTCTTTATGACAAGAAAATGATAATTTTTGCTTTTAAAATATGACATTTCTTTCGCCAAATGATGATGTTTTGTCTAAAGCCTTTGGCAACGCTGGAATTTATTAATATTGTTTAAAACTATGGCAACATCTTTCGTTATTGTAAATGATTTTCAACATTTTTAGTTGCTTTAAAAAAGAAAACATGATAAGGCGTTCGTTTTAGCTGATTTTATTAAAAAAAAACATGTTTTAAACAAATTCTCTTCATTTTAAGTATATGTATAACGTTTATTAGATAAATGATGAGTGACTTATCGCAGGGATTTCAACCAACAAATTTGGAAGATAGCACAAGCAGCAGCAGTGAAGATGACACAGATATGCATGAATCTGAACCATCATCATATCACTACAATGAAAAAGACTCAATACAGGAGGGTCTAGACAACAGACATATAAATAAAATGCAGCAGTCCACATCAGAGGAAAGTTCAATGCAACCTCAAGTAGAAGAAGATAACGACTACGAATGGAGAGAAGAAGAAAGTGAAGAAAATGAACAAAAGGAGGCTCCACAAGATGGCAATATGAAAGTTGTGGCGTCACATTACAATGAACTTAAAGAAGCTGGTCGTAAAGAACGTTTTAAATCACGCATATTTTATATGCGCAATTTTAATAATTGGATTAAATCACAACTAATATCAGAGTATCTAAAACGTATACAAGAAAGCCAACGTATGGGCGATCCGATACGTGTTCTGGACATGTGTTGCGGCAAAGGAGGAGATTTATTGAAATGGGAGAAGGCCATGATAACCTACCTCATTTGTACCGACATTGCCGAGGTATCTGTAGAACAGTGTAAAAAACGTTATGAAGACATCTGCCGGAGAGCAGAGAAAACAAAATTTGCACATAAATTTGACGCGGAATTTTTTGCTTGTGATTCGACTTTAGTGCGTTTAAGAGAACGATTCAAAGATCCTTCGTTAAAACTTAATTTGGTTTCGTGTCAATTTGCTTTTCATTACTCCTTTGAGTCTTTAACTCAAGCCGAATGTATGGTACGTAATGCTGCAGAATGCCTGCAACCAGGTGGCTTCTTTATAGCAACCATGCCGGATGCATATGAAATAATAAAACGTGTAAGAGCTTCTAAAGATAGTCGAAGTTTTGGTAATGATGTATATAATATCGAATTTGTTTGCGATACAAATCCGCCTCCTTTATTCGGTGCAAAATATCAGTTTCATTTAGAAGGCGTAGTAGACTGTCCCGAGTTTTTAGTTCATTTTCCTACATTAGTGAAACTCTGTCGCAAATATGGTCTAAAATTGGAAAGAAAGACAACATTTGCTGATTACTATAAAGAAAATATAGAAAAAGGTATTTTTTAAAATATAATTCCAAAATGTATTTGTTTGTACTGTTATATATTTCCATTTTAGGACGAAATCTATTGAAACATATGAACTGTTTGGATACGGTATATGCCAATCGTATCGGTAATGATGATCAATATGCTCATATAAAGCGTTATGTTAAAGGTAATTTAGGACGACCATATGGTACATTGTCGAAATCTGAATGGGAAGCAACAAGTAAGTTTTTATATTTTCGGTAAATAGTTTCTAATGTATTTCTTAAATTTGTTTCGAATTTATTGCTCACTTTTCTAATCAACATACTTTAAAAATTGATATTGACTAGTAATATATTGTTATATTATTTTTAATATCTTACTATTTAAATTCTTAAGAAATATGTAAATAAAATGATATTTTTTTAGCAATCTATCTTGTATGCGCTTTTCGTAAATGTAAAAATACATGGGATGCACAAGGCAAACCAGTGTTTGAATTTGATTGACCACCCTTTTCTTATGCATTGGAGCCTTAAAATATCAACAAATTAACATCTATAAGCCAAACAATATTTAAAACAAAACACACATAATCTTTTTGTTAATAAAATACTTTTAAAACATAAAAAAGCCTATTTTATTTATTACTTAAGGAAAAATTACAATATAAAATTAACAATTTTTGTTTACTTAAATTTATAAAAATATGAAATTTTATTACAACAATATCAAATAGTATCATTTAATAATTTCAAACCAATTTTCTTTTTGTAGAATGGATTAATTGGACTTGGCATGGCGTTGGGTTTTAGCAATCCTTTGCCGGGTTTTTTTTTAGCATCGTATGGTATATCGGGGGAACTTTTTATTTGTTGTATGTATTCATAGGGATTCTGAGATGTATTATGTTTTAAAGCAATCTTAACTCGTTTCATGCTGCTAGGCGTTTTAGGTGTATTGGCGGTCGAAACAGAGGTCTTTTTGTTAAGGGGCGTAGAATGAATGTCAGCTAAACGTTGCTTTGACAAGGGGTTTAAAACTAAATCGGCGTTGGCTTTTTTCAATTGTAGTTTACGGGAGGGAAGGAAGAATTCTACTTCACCTGCAGCCAATGGTTTATCCCATTCATTTGTGGTATTCATTTTGGTTTTTTGTGTAACCTGCTCTTCAGAATCTGAAATTTTAAGCACTTTTGGCTCTTTCGGTTTCAATTTAGGTGCTGGCTGTTCATCAGAATCTGATATTTTTATAACTGGTAACTTTTTTGGCGTTAGTTTTTGATTATCCGCTGTTTCATCAGGCGTTACTGAACTTTTTCTGCTTTCCTCTAAATCACCATTATTTTTTGATTTTTTATTAAATTTGTTAGTAGTCTCAACATTTTGTTTTTCATCCATTTTTTTTAACTTCTTTGCAGGTTCTTCCGATTCTTCATTTGTAGATGTTTGAAATTTTGTCTTCGTTTTCTTACCTTTAGTATTGGCTAATACTTTGCTATCTTTTACCGTTTGATTTTCTTTTTTTGCTTTTTTTGGGTTCAAATCTTCCTCATTTAATTCCTCTTCCAACCAGCCTGTCATGAAAGACTTTTGAGACATTTTTCTACGCTCCATAAGATAATCCTTTGGCAAAGCCTTTTCTAATGTTTGCTCATAATTACTTTCATCAATTTCATCAAAATTCAATGATTTCAAAAACTTTCTTCGTTTACGCTTTGTCATTTGCTTTAGTTTTCTGTCAACGCCATAGAGTTCATTTTCTAAGTTCTCCAACTGTTTAATTTTTTCCTTTATTAGGGGCTTTTCACTTTTACCCTCAAATCGGGGCATAGTCTTAATACCTAATGGGAATTCACCATTTTGATAAGTTTTAAAGAGTTCCAAAAGTTTGTTAAGAATTTTTCTGCGTTTCGTAGCACATTCCTCCTTATAAAGGTAATGCTCTAGTTCTGTTATAATTGGCTGACCATCTAAAGGCAACTCCGGCATAATGACATCCACATTACCAGCACGCGGATCGAGATGTTTTTGTGTGGAACTCTCCTCTTCTTCAATTTCATCACCAAGATTCCCTTCATTTTCCGACTCTTCAACTTTTTCCAAATCATTTATGTGTTTTGTAGGAAACCCCATCTCTTTCCAGGCATTGTATTTTTCAGAATATTCTCTACCCAAACCACTTTGGTACAGTAGGTGGTAAAATATTCTAGTACGGCAATGCGATGTTAAATTAACATCTCTTTGTGTAGCCATAAATTTTACAAACGGTTTTATGAACATACTGACTTTTTCAACGGATATATCACCCTCTGAAACCTTAGCCAATTCTTCGAAAAATATATCTAAATAGTGCATAGTTAAACCCTTGGCTGACACGTTTTCAAATAATACTGTCTCTGTAGCATGTTTATTAAAAATATCGATAGCTTCATTACTCCACTCAGAAGCCTTTAACAACTTAAACATATAACGCAGCATACGTCTGACCAACATAAGAAATTTGTCCATGCGCCACTGGTCAATACCAAACCATTCTATACACATTGTTTTTAAAAATGCTCCAAAGAAATCGACACTGTACTGTAGGTTGCCCTCAAAACATTCTAATAGTTTACCCAACTGTTCGGCTAGTTCCTCTTGTACTAACGGTTTGTCAGAGTACCACATATTGTAATAAAGTCCCTTCCATATTCTCATAAAATCTTCTTGGTTGAAGGTAAACGACGACTTGGCTCTAAGTTGCAACCATTTGCGTAATTTTTTCATTTGTTTGTTTCGCTTTGCTAAATCATTGCACGCCAGAGATTTAACGATTTTCACCTCTTGAGCTATAACTCGAATTTCTTGTGGAACTTCTTCGCTTTCATTCTTTTCTTCAACTTCACCGTTTTCAGCATTCACTTCGCTTACATTTTCTTCATCTCTCTTTTGAAAGGATAATTTTTGTTTTTGTTTTTTAATGGATGCCATTACAACCATTATACGTTAGTTTTATTAAAATATAATTATTGTTATTTATACAACTTTTTTAAGTTAAAAAGAAAATATAAAATTCACAAACTTTAGCGTTAACACGTGTTTAGCAATTTTTTCTTTTGCCGTTTTCTTTGCAAGGTTGATAAATCAATATAACTTGACATACACTATAGCAAGGCGAATTCAAAAAGGTGGCCCTAATTTACTACGAACGCAACAGCTGATACATTCGCGTATGTCCAAAAACACAAACATTCTGTATTTTGTTGACAACATTTTTAATACTACAGTGTTGCATTATATTGACACACCGAAATTTTGTTTTACAGTGTTATATTCGTTTTCAATTTAAGACCACCTTAATTATGAACTTTAATAAAAATTGCTTTCGAAATTTAAAATTCATTAATTTAATACGCAAAAATTACTCTAATGTATAGTTTTTTTTGATACTTTTTTATAATAATTTTAAAAGTTTTTTTTAATTTCCAATTTTAGTTACTTCTTGGTGTGTTGGTATTAATTTTTTTTACTATACCTTGGTAACTCCATCGTCAGCTGTTTTTGTTGTCTTTTTATTGCTTATCTTCGAGTCACGTTTGTATTACTGCCTATATGTGGCTATTTATTAACTTTTATTTTGTTAAATTATCAATGAAATTCTCTTTACAACTTTTCAATTTCGTAAATAAACAATCAATTAAACTACGTTTTATAAATACACTCTCATCAATGGCCTGCAGTCGTTATGAATACGTCAAAGAATATGAAAAAGATGATAGTATATTGCCCAACGTATGGATTGTTATACGAGTGGACGGGAAAGGATTTCATAAATTTTCGAAAATACATAATTTCGACAAACCAAATGATGAGAAAGGTTAGGCTTAACTTATGTATGAAATATTTACCATTTTAAAATATAATTTATTACAGCATTAAATCTAATGAACAATGCCGCACAAACAGTAATGGAGGAATTCCGGGATATTATTATATCCTATGGACAAAGTGATGAATATTCATTTGTTTTTCGTAAAGAAACCAATGTATTTAATAGGAGACTTTCGAAATTATTGTCATATGTAACTAGCCTGTTTACTTCGTCGTTTGTTATGAACTGGTCAAATTGGATGGGAGAAAAGAAACTGCGATATCCCCCCTGTTTTGATGGTCGTGTTGTTTTATATCCCTCCGATCAAAATTTACGAGATTATTTAAGTTGGCGACAAGCTGATGTACATATTAATAATTTATATAATACAGCTTTTTGGAATTTAGTGTTAAAAGGTGGACTAACTAATCAGCAAGCAGAAGCAGAATTACGTGGCACTTTCTCTGCAGATAAAAACGAATTATTGTTTTCGAAATTCGGCATAAATTACAATAATCTTCCGGCAATGTTTAGAAAAGGCACGATATTGCTGAGAAAGCGGGTAGCTATTGGAGATAATGGTACAAATAAACGGCAGTTAATAGTTCCGTTGCATGAGGACATGATAAGAGATAAATTTTGGAAAAAGCATGCAGAATTATTAGGAAAATATAATCCAGGTGACTATGAACAAGGAACTGAAAATACAGATTGTTCAGAATTGATAACAAGACAAATAAAACATTTGCAAACAGCGGCAGCAGAAAGCTAATATTTTGTATAACAAAAATTATATTATTCAATTTACTTATTTTTCTAAGTGTTTTCAAATAAGTGATGGAATCATGTTTGAACTTTGGATCCTTGTTGCATTCATATTTTTGTGAATGCCCGTCTTAAAACTTTAGTATTAAATGTGTTATAAATTTCATTATTGGGTAAAAATATACATGTAGTAGAAAATTTGCATAAATGCCATGACTATTTTTAGTTCTTGTGAGTATGGCAATCATGTATGTAAATTAAAAAGGTGCCAGACTGCTTCTATGCAACAATAATAATTTAAATATACTTCTTAATAATACAATAATAAATACAAGCTCTTTTATAACAATAGATATCTTTGTATATTTACAATTCTTAATGTGCAGTTTTTTATATAAAGTTGTATTAATTGAAAGCAAAATATTAAAACCTAATGTTATTTGGCACGTAAATAAAAAGTTATCTGGCAGCATTCAAATGAAAAGACAATAAAAATTAATTTTGTTTTTGGAAAATATTTTCCAAGTGGAAAAGGATAAAATTTTACTTTTTCCGTACTAAAATTCGTTTTTATAATATTTTTACAAAAATATTTCTTCATATTTAACAATATATTAAACACATACATTAATTAGTATGCCTGGTTACCATGATCCTATTCAGCATCATCGTCGTCTGAGTTCTGTTTCTTTGGATGCCATTGGGGATTATTTTGCTCAATTGAATCCTATTGCCAAGCGAATTGCCTACGACATAAATGATACTAAAGCCAATTATGGTCAACTATGGGATACCCTGGACTATCATGAACAGAACGATATAATAAATGATACATTAATTAAACCGGAAATCTCCTTGCGCTATTTTGATAACTTTTTGACGCCCACACCCACAAATTCCTCTGGTAACAGTTATCAGTCATCAACTGACTCCCTTACTGCTATAGTTCTTAAAGATGTTGGAGCTTGTAGAAATACAACAGAAAATGATAAAAATAAGGAAGAAGTGGAGGACAAGAAGAAAGATACAGCTTTGCAACCATATGGAGTTGGTGTTAAATTAGACTCACACAGTTTAAGAAACGTTTATGCATATGATGGACGAAATCTCTATACGTACGGCATGCAAAAGGTGGCTCTTAAAGTTATGCAAGATGACACATTAGGGTGTTTTCGCGATGAGCATTCTCGCCCATTCTGTTATAGAACAAAATCTCAAATTAATTTGTTTATTGTACAGCCCAATAAGGATACCAACAAGACAGCAGCTTATAAATCTATTATTCCCAGTAAAACTTTGGCAGCTACTTCAAAGACATCGGCTTTAAAGATGCGCGGGGATGAGGTTAAAGTCGATGATGAGAAATCTCAAAAAGCTTTGGATAACTATCATCGCTTACAATGTCAGCTTAAAATGAATCTTAATGAAAAGAAAAGTCAAGATATACAAAAATCTACATATTATACGCCCATTAAACCAAGTAGTATTTCTTCAGCTAACCGTAAAATTATAAAATCTCCCGAAATATCATATAAATTAGAAAATAAGGATAATTACACAACTTCGAATTCGAATAACTTGAAGGAAGTGAAATCATCATTATTACAAAATTACATAAATTCTACACAAATCAACAGTTCACCAAATATTGGCATTAATTATGCCGTTTTCTCAGATGCTTACAATGCTACCGAAGAAAGTTCCACTTTATTACAACATTGTGGTCATAGTGATTTAGCAACTGCTTCCTGCTCTTCAGCTGCTACATCGGATGATGATGAAAAAACTTTAGAAGCAGAAGACGTTCATTTACTTGATAGTGATTCGACTATACGCAAGGGATTTGATTTTCTTAATAATTGGTAAACCTAACATATATACATATGGCTGCTTAATATATATATATATATATATATATTGGGGACAACACTATTGCTCCGTTTTTATAATTGATATAAGAAGACCCAGCGACGTAATATCTATAAAAAATAAATAGACTGAACTAAACATTTTTTAAAACATTTATTAAAATTAAAAAAATTTGGATTTACTAAATAATATGTAATAGCCAACATAATTCTGATTGATAAAATATAATAATAAAGAGAATTTTATGTAAATCATGAGCTTTTTAATTCATGTATCTATCACGTAAAGAAAAATGAAATTAATTTAAAGATGTTAGAATAAAATTTAAAAGTACGTATTGAGTGAAAGGTTAAGTTTTGTAAAAAATTTTAATTGTAATTAAAATATCCATATAGCCCCTTAAGTCAACTATAGTCACAACTCAATATTTAAGCTGTTTATGTTGAAAGTCGGGCAAGTCATTTTATTTCGAGATATTTAAAGATTTTCATTTTATTAAATTTAGATATATATTATAAATAAATATACCTATGTACATATTGTCAATATTTTGCGATAAACTGTGCTGGCTTAAAGAGTAAAAGTTTCATATAACTAAATGGACTTGCCTTGCTTCCAAATACCAGTATCTAATTTTTTTACACTAAATTGATTTCGACATATTTGTTCAAAAATAGACTTGCCCCCACTGGTACAATTTTTATTTCAACATTTTTATTTAACTGAAAAAAACCGTTGTCAGATCTTATTTACACCTATCGCTTGTACAGTAAATATTTAAGAAGCGATTCTTTCAAATTAGTATCCAAATATTATGTTTAATTATTATTTTTTGTTATGTATATATTATATTTATTAAATTTTAACCGAATTGTATTAGAATAACAATACTCTTATATTCTAATGTTAAGCAAACACATCATTATTATTCATACTAAGAAAAATAGTTTTAATATACATATCTCTAAATTACTTAAAATTAATTATCTTATAATAAATTGTCTTACAACTAATAATCATCGTCGTCTTCATCGTCCTCTTCACCAGTTGTACGCATTTGTCGAGCACTTTGTTGCAAAGCAGACGCTTGCATGCTTATCCATTGTTGTTGTTCTTCTTGTGCCTGCTCCTCTCGTGCTTTCTCGAAAAGCTCTTGTTGTTGCCTAAGTAGTTCTTCTTCTGGTATGCCTAAGTTTTCCAATCTTGTACTTTGTCTGCGCCTTTTAGCAGCCACCTCTTTACAGTCATTCAGCACAGCTTCTGCTTCTTGTTTATAATCACGAAAGCCCAATCTATCTAAAGCCTCTAAAACATGTTCAGCGTTAATAGTTTTTTTATTGCGCATATTGCAGACTTCGTTAGCTTCTGAACTAATGAGGTGGATAAATTCTGAACAACAGTTTAACAGTAATTCACGGCTTTCATTGGCAACTCGTACAGAAGGTACCAATTCTTTAATAATTTTGTTAATGCTAGCACGAGGCAATGTTAGTTCATCATCTTCAGAAGGAGGAGGACACAATTCATCCTGTGGATTACTCATAGTTTGTGGTTTAACAAATTGCACTAATAAGGAGTTTAAGAAAGCCTTTTTTGCAATATTAATGCGTCTTCGATAGCAAAAATAAATGTAAACAAATAAACGAAATATGACAGTTAAATAACAAAGTCGACGAGTATAAATACAACGGCGCTATTAATTTCCTTCCTTGACGTCGTAGATTACTTTTAAATCTCTTAGAAGTTATATATAGTATTAGGTGGCCTGTGCATAATATCATATCAACAAATTTGATTAATATCGCAACTCGTATTGTTGTATTGAAATCAACATCGACTTTATTAAATGCATTGTAGGCCGAATATAAACATATGTTCATCCTCAAAGATCACGCATGGATATTACTCTGTAGAAACGCCCAGACAGAAGTATGAAATGCAAAAATATACAACCAATAGTCTTAAAGAAATTTGTTGCCAACAACAAATAAGATTATTTTTTGCAAGATTTACTATATCTTAAAAACAATAAAGTAATCCTAGTGACTTATTTGGCAGTCAAAGGTATTTGCCATTTAATAAAATATTTACTACATATGAATATTTAATTATGAATGTTAATATTTAAATAAATTATGTAAAATAATCCGACTTTTGACATTTCATGTTGTTTTTGTAAATTATATCACACTTTTGCATCTGGCAATACTGTACACACTTACATAAGAAGAGCTATAGCCTCTGTCACCGTATCAGTCGTGTCGTGAAAAATTCTGGTAAAAATTTTTTCATCGGTTTTGCATAATCATTTTTTGTTATTAAAAATCGTGTAAAATTTACTTTAGTGTTTTAATTTATCTTTCTACACTTTTAGGTAACAGCACGGAACTATTGAGCAATCAACAAAAATGTATATGCAACGTGCTTCAGCTCTTTTGGTCCCTTTGGCCGTTGAGGCTACTTTACAGGCGCAACAACAGCGTGGTATGGCTACACTTAAGTCTATTTCCATCCGTTTGAAGTCAGTAAAGAACATCCAAAAAATTACGCAATCCATGAAGATGGTATCAGCTGCCAAATACTCTCGTGCCGAACGTGACCTTAAAGCTGCCCGTCCCTACGGTATTGGTGCCCAGCAATTTTTCGAAAAGAATGAAATTCAACCTGAAGAAAAAGCTGAACCAAAAAAGTTGTTGATTGCTATCACTTCTGATCGTGGTTTGTGCGGTGCTGTTCATACCGGTGTCGCCCGTTACATTCGTTCAGAAATGCATAATAATGAGAAAAACTCCAAGATCTTTTGCGTTGGTGACAAGTCCCGTGGTATCTTATCTCGCCTCTATGCCAAAAACATCTTGATGGTTGCCAATGAAGTCGGACGTTTGCCCCCTACCTTCTTGGATGCCTCCCGTATTGCTCATGAAGTTCTCAAGTGCGGTTATGAATTCACTGAGGGAAAAATTATCTTCAACCGCTTCAAGTCGGTCGTCTCATACCAGTTATCCCAATTGCCTTTTTACAGTTCTAGTGTTGTAGAAAAGTCTGATAAATTGGCTGTCTACGATTCTTTGGATGCTGATGTAATACAAAGCTATTTGGAATATTCCTTGGCTTCTCTCATTTTCTACACCATGAAGGAGGGTGCTTGTTCCGAACAATCTTCCCGTATGACTGCCATGGACAACGCCTCCAAGAATGCTGGTGAAATGATTGAAAAATTGACATTGACATTCAACCGTACCAGACAGGCTGTCATTACCCGCGAATTGATCGAAATCATTTCTGGTGCTGCCGCTTTGGATTAAACATCCTTCTGCTAGCAATACGCTGCGAAAGACGACAAACAAAATACGAAAAAAACATTCGATAAATAAATCATGAATACAGAAAAATGTCGTTGCATTCAAGTTTAGATGTTTAGATTTAAATACAACAATATACTACATCTTCAAAAAAATCCGTTAAACACACTCAATGAGTTTTAAAATGAAAGATTATTGATTAAAGTTAAATGTAATCAAATAAAAATGAATGAAAAATACAGTTTACAATGAATGGTATTATTTAGAAATCCTTAAAATATATGTACATGTTATAACATTGAAAAGTAAAATTTTTTGTGCCTAGAGCACCCATCAAAGTGTTAATTAATTTTTTTGTAAAACAAATTACAAAACAATTTTTAAGCTAGAATTTATTTTTTTACAAAAAACAAAGGCACGTTACTAATGCTCTTATCAGGGTGTATTGAACGCATCTTAAGCCGAATTCATTATTTTGTAAACTTATATGAAAAGTGAAACAATTTGTTAAATTTTTCTGCGGTGTAGCATTGTGCTACAACTAGCAAAATAACTGATTCAAAAATTTTCACACTGTATAAAATTTTTTGTCTTTTAACCCAATGTAATACACAGCCCCTTATACCCTAAAAATCCAAATAAAAAGTTATTTTTTTTTTTAATTTCGTAGAACAAATGTTTCTTTATTTACATAAATCTGTTATATTGAAATATTTCAGCTTTTCAAGACTGGGCTATAAAGCGTTAAAATTTGTTGCAATACAGAGTAAAACACGTTCAACATTACAAGGTAAATGATATCATTTTATTCCTGATCAATAAATTATTTTAATGCTTATAATTCAGCAAATAGGTCCCTTACTGTTCTTTGTTATTCTTTAAGGAGATTTTATGTTTTTTAAAAACTTATTAAATTATTCACCCTTATCATGTTTGGAGTAATAGTTGTCATAATTCGACATTTTAGCCCTATACGAGAGGACCCAACAACCAAAAAAAGGGAATGAGTTGTTGATTGATAGTAGTATAGATAGCGCATTAAAGCACACGTATTTAAACATTTTGGCTTTTAACTTGTAAACGTAATCATCCCTATTTTGCGTTCCGATTCGAAATTATTTATGTTTAGCAAATTTGGTATTCTGCTCTTCGTTTCCATTCAGTTTCTTTCGATTGTATGTATTCTGCATTATGGTCGTAGCTAAGTTTTTCTAAGTTATTCGAATTGTGACGAAGACTTTTTTTGTGATTTTTGTTGTTTAAGCCAAAATTCATTATTTGGCTAACATTTATTGTAACATATTTATTTTTATTAAATGTAAAATATTAAGTTATTTAATAAAAATATAAATAAATTTGCGCTTGTCCAACTAAGAAACACAAATAATGTTTCTATTTCATTCGTTCCATAGCAAAATAACTGTTTTTGAGAGCACTATTATCTTCTTTCGATTCAGTGTTTTTTTTTTTTTGGGAATACGAATTTTCAATCGTAACGCAACTGAATGCGGAGACGTAACCGAAACGTAGAATAAGGGTGAATGACTTTATTAGAGAAATTCAAAAGAGCATAACATTAAATGATCTTTGTTACTATTCACTATCATTTTTATAATTTAAGAGTTTTATTCCTCTTGTAAAATTATAAAAAGCGATGATCGGCCATTTTGCATTTAAGGTAATGGTATGAACTTCAATTTAATCAGGCGCGTTATAGAAACTAACTTAGAAATGTTATTTATCAGAGTTGCACATCTATTCTGATATGAATTGGTGTCGTGAAATCGTCTTGGTTTTACCTTGTTATGAACATAAACAAAACCAATCCTCAAAACAGATGTTGGTTATGTTTAAACTTCGTTGGTTATGTTATCATATCGGAATAGATTTTCAATTCTGATAAATAACAATTATGACTTGGTTTCTGTATTTTTGTGCAAATATTTTTCAACAAATTTCAAATGGTTGAGGCTGTGGTTACATGTTTATTAATGGATATTGTCAAATCAAATGAAAAATTTTAAGAGATTACAGCAATCCAAAATCACTTTAAAAATAATAAGCCAATAATAAACCGGTTAAAGGAAACTTCAAAATAAATCGGATCGGATTGTTTGTCAAAAAAAAAAAAAAAAAACGATAAAAACAGATTCTATGACACCATTTTTTGATAAAAATTCTGATTCGAACATGAAATCGGTGATATTGTATTTTGTGACATCAAAATAATATTTTTGTCACTTCAATTCTGATTCTGACAACAATCAGATTGTGTAACACTGGTGAATAATTTATTCAAATACACATTTCACATGACGTTATTTACTTCAATTTTATAATTAATTAAATTGTACGTAGCTCCATAAATATACATTAAAATAAAAGACAGCAAATAAATATGAAAAATAAGCTGTGTATGTATATGAAACCTTCAAATTTGTATCGGAATCATAAGTTGAGTAGGGCATATTCGACTAAAGCTGCCATAAATTTATGTGTACGAGGATAAATAAGGAAACTAATAACTCTAAAACACAATTGCTCTTTTTAAAAATGATTTTATTGAGGACCATGTTTTTTCTCTGTTGTAGTAAAACACAATACTCTGTGCCAGTCGATAAACAAATTTTTTCATTATACCATACTTGTTTAAAAATTTATGTTTTAAAAAAGTTTTAGTTCTTTCAAGTTCTGTTGGCATTACAAAATTCATTTTCTCTGCTTACTTAAAATTACAATAGGAATATAAATTCTACTAATAATAATAAGAAAATAACACACAAGATCATTAAAAAAATACAGGAAATTAATAGTCAAAATAGTGAAAATAATAATATTGTGCATAAGAAAAAAATATACCCTAATGAAGACTTGAAATATTTTACGTTTAAATATATAAAAGATATATTGGCAATTTATAATTGCAATATAAAGAAATATATGTATTACAAAAGGTCCACATAACAATAAGTTATAATTTTTTAAGTTTACTATTTTTTTATTGTTTAATTTTTTTCCATTTTATGGTTATTTTTTTATTTTGTAAAAAAGTTAAAAATGTTTCATTTTGTTTACTAAAGACATAATGACGAAACAAAATTAAAATATCATTAAATTAATAAAAAATAAAATTGGAGTGGTTTTTTGTTGTTGTATGTATAAAATATTAAGCTTTTTATGCTTTTAATATGGTATGGGCTAGAAGAAGTAATAAAATCTTCTTTGATACTACGCATCTACCACTTTTTCTTGTGTTCGTCCATAGATACGCCACCGGGTCCCAACGACACAATCATCAATAAACCGCCAATAACAGAAAGTGTCTATAAAAGGGAAAAATAATTATTTTCTAGAACCGATAACATCAATAAAAAATACGTACTTGGAAAAAGTCATATTTGAGAAAATCTCTTAGAGGTTTGTAAGATGGAATGGTCCACCACGCGTTATGATACAAATTCAAAACTGTCAAAAGAGCAACCAAAATTAAAGCAGACAATTTAGTTTTGTAACCAATAGTTACCAAAACCATCAAAATTGAACCAACAATGTCTTGAAGAATCTAATTAAAAATAAATTATAATTTAGGCAAATTTTAATTATGAAAACGAAACTGTAGATTGCTTTATATACCTGCAAGAAACTTAATTCGAAACGAATCAAAGTAATAAACATGAATGCCAATAAAATACGTCCTGCTAGTTGCATAACATTTTTGGGTTTATTATCACTCAAAGTGGGAACACCAGCAAACAAACTACGACCTTCGACGCGGGATTCAGCCAAAACCAATAATAGCGCTCCAATTAAAGCCATGTTACGCAATAAGAATTGTATGTCCCACAATATTGAATAGGCAATAGTCTATTACACGTATAAATGTTTAAAATTATTTATTATCTGATTGCACCATTTTTAACTTACTTGCAACACAACAATGAAAAATAGAACACCAACGGCAATGTCAACTTTAAATCTAGCAATGACCATTCCACAGCCTCCTAATTGTCCAAATAAATTAACTAAAACAAATACGGTAGCCAAAAATTTGCCACAACCCCAGCTCATATCCATGTATTCGCGTTGCTCATTCCATTGGAAGTACATACGTAGGCCATCTTCGAAAAAGGTAGCTATCAGGCATAAACGTGCAACTGTTGGCAGGATATTTTTACCACGACGAATGACCTAAAATAATTGAATAAAAAAATATGGATAAAATAAATTATAAACAAATGTATCAAGCCATAACTGCAAAAAATACAGTTTTTATTATTTTTTTTTTCTTTGGTTCTAGTGTTGTACATAAGCCTTCTTTGTTTTTGATATACAATTTTGTGTAATGATGCGAATCATCCGTACTATCGATATTTGTCAAAGAAAGATAATTATGGCGTTAATGTCTTTTTGGCGTTTATGGCTTGATATACACAAAGTGGCGTGTATAAGTTATAAAACAATAAAAATTTGAAATGATGTGGTTTCATGTCATTCATAAAATAATAAATAATACCTACATATTTTATACAAAGTTGTTGCCCATCAACGAAAATTGAAAAAATCATTGAGGTAAATTATTATCACAAAAAATGTGAACATAATAGATAAATTTTTTTATAATTTAATTTAATTCGGGGAAATATGTATGTATTTTCTGAGATAAAATGCGTATGTAGTTTATACAAAATTAAAAAATAAAATAAAATAAAATATTTCTGTGTCCCTGTACCTGATTACCTATTTGTCTTTGTAAAGAAAATCCTAAGACGTTTGTATTCCGTTTGATGTTTTATGGAAGGTGCCACGCCCCTCTTCCTGTGTAGTTTATTTTATAATTTTTCAAACGCTGTCAGCATTTTTTTAAAGACTCATAAAATAGGTGGCAAAAAACGATGTGTTTGTCTGAAATCTATAGACAGCTAAACGGTTAAACCGATTTTCTTGAAATTTTTACAGTACCTCTCTATATGTCTGGAAGGGGCTATAGGCTATACAAGTTTCAAAAATTCCAACTGAGGGGTGCAACGCCCATAGGAAATAGATATTTATTTGTTTATATCTTCAAAATGGTAACAGCAAGTCACAAAATTTTCAAATAGCTTTATAGTTAATACAAATCATCAGTCAAAAAGTGGGCGGAATCGAATAAGTGAGCAAGGTACCTGCCGCACAAAGTAAATATTGATTTTCGTATATCTTGAGAATGGTTAAATCTGAAGGTCATGAATTTTGTCTGAATGACTTCATAGTCAATACAAATTATCAGTCAAAAAGCTGGCGGAATTAGACAAGTGGGCATGGTACCTCCCATACACAAACTAAATATTAATTTTTGTATATTTTGAGAACTATTAAAGTATAAATTTCTGAATTTGTTTTAAATGACTTCGTCATTTAAAAAAATATGCGAAATTGGATAAGTGGGTGCTGCGCCACCAATATCTAATACACACAAATTTTTATATATCTTTAGAGCGGCAATAGTAGTTTCTAAATTTGGTTAAAACAACGTGTCAATCCACTTCATTTGACAATAACTAAGTAGGACCTTTCATTAATATTAAATTTGCAAATTTGTACATGTGGAGAACAAAAATTAGAGCTTCGATATCCATTAGGGAGATCGGACGGTTATTATTCGACCGGTTTTAACCGGTTCTTTCAAAATCTTCATTTTTAAAATACCGAATAAACCGGTTAATTTAACACGAATAACCGGTTAATTTAAATAAGTATAATTTTTAAACGTTTGTATATTTTTTTATTGAAAATTTGTTTAATTATTTGTATAAATTTTATCATTTTTGTATATATGACAACCTTGAAAGTCTCACAATAAACGTGAAAACCAAGGTAGATCGAAAAAGATATGCACTCTTGACCAAAAATAACCTTTTCTCATCTTCTGTAAATAAATATTGATTTCTATATATGGAGAATGAACAACTGGACTCATTGAAAGCCCACAAACCCACCAACGGCGGTTCCGAACGGCAGATATATTAGTTAGTGAAGTTTTTCACAGCGTAAATACACATAATCAGACACTAGTAATGTTGTAAGGTGATATAGTTGAAAATTGTCAGATGGTGTGGACTGGGATTGAACCGACGAGTTCTTGGTTGGAAGGTAGGTTCTTACGTAACATACCACAGTAACACACACACTATTAAATACGTGGTGAATAAATTTACATACAGTGCTGCTCGAAATCTAAGCACATTTTCTTGTCGAGGCAAATAAGGACTTTTATATTATTAATAGATTTATTTAAAGTAAAATATTTTATTTTTGTTATCTTAGGCACCTAAATTATAACTATAATAACAAACCTTTAATTCCATTCTCTACCAAGTAATACAACAAAAACGAAATTAGCTCCTTGAGAAGCTGTTCGAAACTTAAGCATTTTTCAGTACTTTGTGTAATAAGATTTATTTTTTATGGCCTCCGCACACCATTTTGGCATAGTTTTCATGAGATTTGTTAGAATTATTGTTAGTACTGATTGCCACTTGAATTTTAAGCTCTCCATCAGCTTCTGCTTATTTTTAAACCGACGTGGCCCAGCTCTGCGCTTCAAGAATTAAGAACAATTTTATTTAAATAAAAGAACCGGTTAACCGGTTATTTGAATTATTATTCCCTAATATCTATCCATATCAGCCAAAAAAACGGAAAGTTTTGATAAGCGTGTATTGCACAAAGCACAAGCGGTAAAAGCTATCTATATATGCACATAGGTGTATCAAAATTAATGTATTTTTTTAGAGTGTATACAGCTAAATAGCAAATTCTGCAGTCTATTTCTGGGAGGAATTAAATGCTATCTTAAACGCTTGGATTTGAACCGGAATTGGATAAAATGGCGAATAAGGCTAACAAATTATAACTAAGATAATAATAAAGATAAGGATAGCAAAGAACGTCAGGTTTAGGTACGAGTAGTAACTTATAAAAAATTGTAAAAATATGTATTGTAATAAAGTGTTATTCTTAATTATATTAAATCTGTAGGTTTTTTTTTTTTTTTTTTTTTTTTTTTTTTTTTTTTTTTTTGTTGCCAAAATCTTATCATTGTAAATAAAATAACCAATCTACTGATAATGGTATTTCATTGAACTACCATATACATAAATTCAACTAATATACTAACAACAGAACACGCTTTCTAAAAGAATTTCAACAAGAGACAACTATATTTTATTGAAGAAAGAAAAGAGCAATACAATCTGCACATGAAAGAGAACAAAAATTAAACGTTTTAAGAGACTTAAAGCCAAACGTTGTATATTTACAACAGTAGTGCTTATTCAAAAATTAAAAGTAGACATATTAACCTATATTATGAAAATAAGCAATTGAAGCGTTTGATTACCGACCGCCAGAACATTTTTGCATGTTTCAAATTGAAAATCTCTAAATGTTATTCTTTCTGTTATTATATCAAGATCGTGTGTATATAAGAAAAGACACGAAGATCAATTTTGTATGCAAGACAACGTGTGTTGAAGAACAATGACGTGTCTTTTGTAATATACATACTGTGGTATTGAAAAAGCAAAATTAGAAAGTGAAACTTGAAAGTGGTTAAGTATTTGTTTAATTTTTTTTCATCTTTCACTTAACATTTGAATAAGAGCATGTATAAGAATACAAGTCAATTTACATACGTGCCCATAGACAACATGTTATAACGAACACTTAAAAAAGATTAAGCTTTTCTAGAAAACATATTTTTTTCCACGTTAATATGTTTATTATTAGTTCAAAGTTTCTCAAGTTCAATATTTTTGTTAAAATTAATTGATTGTAAGTTAAAATAATTCCTTTATGGAAAGATCTACTTTTCAAGATGTATTTTTGTACTACCTACTACATATGTTATTTTCTTAGTTATGTAAAACAATAACTTGTTACAAAAACCACTTAAAATATTCACCCCTATTCTAGTTTTTGATAACGTCTTTGCATTCTTTTATGCTACGATCAAAGTTGTCAATTATGGCGATTTCTCGCCAAACGTGGCGATTTTAAAACTTATTTGATGTCTTAGTTTTCGGAATAGCGAAATCGAGATTTTATGGCGAGCTTTAAACTAGTTGGTGATTTTGTTAAAATTAAATTATTTTGATATTTTTATGTATGAAATTCGTAAAACATGGTGTATTTTAAGGCCATTTTACTTAACAAATTTTCTTGTGTATGTAGTATAATCTGGCAGCATTCTACTTTTATTATAATGTTAATATTACATTTGCTTCTTTTGTACCTTCTAAAGAAGTATTAATTCTCATGCAATGAAGAAGTTCGTACATACGATTTTTCATCTGACGAAAATAAATTAATATCTTTGTTTCTTCAGACCATATCATGTTGTTCTAGTTATTTGGCATTAATGAAAGTGTCCCTATTATTTTTTCCTCCACTGTAAATGTATAAGAAAATCGAGACTATATTTTCTACAATAAAATTAAAATTATTTTTTATAGCTTTCAGTAAACTGTATGTACTCATATGTTATTGTAATGTAAATACTGTACAGTTGTAAATAAAAATTAACTTTGTAAATATATGTATATTATGGAGACTTTTTGTCCACTTTTGGTGAAATTTAACAATTAGGAGCAGATTATATTTTTTATCAAAATGTTAAAATAAGCTGCTATAGTCAAAATGTTCAAATAAGTTGCTTTGGCGATTTTTGAGATTGAATTTGGCGGAAAAGCTTAAAATAGATCTGACAACCCTGGTTACGATCGAAAATTCGTGCCTATAAAAAAAACACGAAATCGAAGGAAAAAGACGATTGCGTTCTCAAAAGCAGTTGTTTTGTTATGGAACGTATGATATAGAATCAGCAAATTAACCAAATTTTATAAAAAAAAAAAATTGAGATTATTGCAGCCCCAAAGGCGTTTAGTAAAGCACTCAATTTTTTTTTGTTATACGCTCCCATTCATAATACAACCCCCGATTATAAACTTAATTACATAAAACAATTTCCACACAAAATATTGAGAGAGAATTATTCAAACTGTAGGTAATTCTATTTATATTACCCTGTATATTTCTTCAAAATCAATGTCATCGCAAATTTTAAAAAAATTTAGATCATATGTGTTTGGGACACATTTTAGCTCTTAAGTAAAACGTTTTTATTGCAGATTTAATACTGCAAATTTATGAAATTGACCTACCTAACATGCCGTAAAGCACATAAAATAACGTAAACAAAATAAAATAAAAAATAAAAAAATGGCCGCGCTGCAGTAAGTCCATTTGCTAGCAACTAAAATAGGAATAAAATAGGACAACAAATATCCATATAAAAATTAATATTGTATCGGACAGCTACAGTATTATATTAACTTAGAAATGTTTAATTTTAAGTAAAAAGATACAAAATAAACCGATCTGTATTTAAAATCGCTTTGGAACACCTGCATAAAATGTATGCTTTTCATTAACAGTAAATTCATTAATTCATTCGATGACTATTACTGAAAGATTCGTTAATTAATTTATGTGTGCACATTTCATATTTAAATAAAATGCATACAATAAAAGTATCAACGAAATTTGAATCTACAAAAAAATAACAATAATTTTAGTTAAACGTTTTCAATTTCACTCGTTTACAGTTAGATAACAGACACAGAAGAACTCGATTAAAACAACAATAATAAAACGACTGAGTACGTTCACATACAACTCATCCAACAAGAGTATGAAGCAACAAATGTCCATAACATGATACATTCCAATAAGAAAAACAAAACAACAACAATGTTACAAGCGAAAGTGCGTGAATAACGACTTATAACATAAAAAAAGGAGACACTACAACGAAACATGAACATTAAGAGAAAAAAAAAACTAGAAAATGCAACCTTTAACACCAAACACTTAATAAAGGAGAAAGTAGTTATTAAATCTAGAAAGATTTTCTTTGAATAAAGCAACTAAAAATAGATTGTTGAGACCAAATGTTACCACTATAGGATATTCAAATGTAGTTTAAGGGTGATAATTTTTGCAATTTTAAATTTATTTTACGACTATTTTAAACACTATAAATCGTTCACCAATGGATGACGTTGACAGTTTTTTCGTAATCCATAACTATAGCATTCAATGCTCGCCAATAAACGAACCTAATAATATTTATTTTTTTACTGATTCTCCGGTTCGGAACTGTTCTCTCCCACTCTTAATTAAGAGTAGAAGAAATGTCAAATGAACTTGAAATAAATCAAGTTGTTTGTACAATATTCAAAATATATTGTCGACGTATGTTGTCAATACGTCCTGAAGTTATATTTTAGTTACAAAATTGCCATTTGGAACATACCTGATCCGCCACATCTTCCGTTTTTGAAATATATTCGTTCGGGATGTTCATTTCTTTTTATTTTCTCTTATAAGTTATCTTTTTTTTAACAAGTTGTCTTTTTCTTTAATGGGGCTAGTGCTATTGCGGACTTTCGCTTGAACGCCAATGTCCCGTTTTAAATTTTCCGTGATATTTATGTTAATATATATTATTCGATCCTTGTCACTTTATTTCTTGTCAGATTTTTGAAAAGAAAATGTAAATTATTTGTAATAAACTTATAAAAAAAAGAAAACGACAGAAAATCCACGTAAAACACGGAACATGGGAGAAGACAAGACAAATAATGGCGAGTACGATAGAGCGACGTCAAATTAATTTAATAACCAGCAACAGAGTTGTACGGAAGGGAAGTATGTGTCTTAGAATAAATTGAAAAGTGGATAGTTATTTAAGAAATAACCATCAATAATTACATTAGCATAACACTTTATGGTTTATTTAAACAACATACACTAATATTTTCAGCAATTTTATAAAGTTTTGTTTTGTACTTTACATGGGGGCTACTGGATCAAGTATTGTCTTTCAATTATTAATACACTTAAATTTATTTCAATTTCAAAAATTGATACCAACTTCATAATCAAATTTGCTCTCCTTCGAGTGTTTCTGCTTTCAAGAAAACAGCTGATCATAATTGGCATGTACAATTTGTAGCGAATACATTTTAAGCGAAGAAATTGTTTTCAAATTGATTTTAAGTTGCGTTCCGCCTACGTCACAGCTCTCAATTTTAATAAATTTTGACAAACAATATATGTGAAACACTTTCAAGAAAAACTTGATCATGTAACAGCAGCGTTAATCACAGAATAATTAATAATTTAGTTTAGATACCAAAAAGTTGTATGAAAACGAAAGACACAATGATGATTTATAATCCCGTATACAAACATTAAGAAAGAAAATTTTGGGCTTTATCTTTGATATACTTATATAAATAAGTCTATTTAAGTCAGTATTACAAACTGAACCAAAAACATTCAATGCAAAACGTTATTTATACTAAAGCTTGGGTGTAGTAACGCTTTTTATTATTGATTGGTAATGCAACTCTGTATTTTAAATTGGCATTTTTTCATTGAAGCGACAACTCTGTTTCCTTCAATCCGCCATTGCTTAAAGTGATTTCAAAGTGGAAAGGTGTGTTCTTGTGTTGCTAAGCGTTAACTCAAAACAAAAGTGAAAAATTACTGACTCAAAAAAGTGATTAAAAAACTTTGTAATCAAAGTATTCTTTTTCAATAAATATTAAATTATAATTTCTCATCATTTCGAAGTAAGTAAAATTAATTTTTATATGGAAATTACGCATTATGAATTGGTAGTTATGCAAACATAATGGATAAAAAATTCTCTACATATTATCCGCCATCTTGTTTTTGCGTAGATACATGAATACATAACACAAATACAAAAGAAAAATCAATAGACAAAATATAAAATGAAAATTACGTTTTAAAAACCTTGAAATTTATTTATTTACGATTTTTAATATTTCATCTTTACATTATAGATCAAGAGATTCAACACAAAAAATGCCACGCTATCGTGAATGGGATTTGGCATGCAAAGTCTATGTTGGCAATTTGGGATCGTCTGCTTCAAAATATGAAATCGAAAACGCCTTCAGCAAATATGGACCCCTAAAAAACGTGTGGGTTGCCAGAAATCCACCAGGATTTGCTTTTGTTGAATTCGAAGATAGACGCGATGCTGAAGATGCAACCAGAGGCTTAGATGGAACGTAAGTTAAAATTCGTATGTATATATATATATATATATATATATATGTAAAAATTTTATTTTCTTTTAAAAAAGACGTTGCTGCGGCACACGCATACGCGTTGAAATGTCATCTGGTCGTTCCCGTCGTGATAACAGACGCCGTGGTGGTACTAGCAGTGGTGGTCGCGGCGGTGGTGGCGAGAGCAGCAGTGGTGGCCGCGGCGGTGGAGGCCGTTACAGGTATGTTTTATCTCAACTCATTTTTTTTAAATAAATTCTTAACTTTTTGTTATATATATTTGTTATATTAAATTTTTTTTTTGAATTTCTTTATGTGAATAATATCATGAAAATTGAAAGAAAACCATTTCCTTTAAATACAAGATCGGAACGCTTTTTTATAACACATTTATAATATGTATGCAAAAAATGCCAGCCAAGGTCCCTCTATACGTCTACTATGCGAAAGTTATAATTTTTTATATATTTCATTTTGTTTTGTTTCTCAGATAACAAGCAGGTTCTTAAGAATTTTTTGATCTACATATATTGCCGTAAAGAAGTATGCCAAGAAATTTTGAAAAAAAGTTTTCTTTATGTTAGGAAATACATTGAGCACACAATGTGTCGGCTATGTTCGACCTAGAAAAAATTGGAGGAAGATTTCTTTTTGTATTAAAAGGTTTCAATTATTTTGTAGATAGTAAACGAAAGAAATAAATATTCTATCATTAATGCTCCACTATCAAAATTTGCCTAAATTCGAGATAATTGTATGTTTATTACATATTAATAAAATTTCTTTCAAAGCGAAAATATAGTAAAGAATTTTTTTTACTGTAAATAGAATCAGATACGACTACATAGAATCAGATACGCCTACAACGATTTGAAAACACACATTAAAAAGAATTTGTTTCTATATAGTCAATACAATTTCTTGTCGTACTGTCTTGTCTTTGTTTACAGCTGCATTATTTCTGTTTTGTAATAAAATTACCTGGCTAAATGTGTAAATCACTTGGGTGAAGCGTTGCGTTGTAAATATGAGAGTTGTTTTTGTAACAAATACAAATTGTATAGAAATGCAAGGCATCACCTAAGTGGTTCACAAATAAATTCCACAATTTTTTTTTCTTTTCAAAAATTAATTTAAAAAAAGTAATTTTAATGTTTAAATTTTATTTCTGTGATTCATATTGCATATAAGGAGAAATTTATTTTATTTGTTGTAATTATTTTAAATTCTTTTAAAATTTGCTTGTTATTGATTGAATTATATTATGTTAATAATTTTGCTTTTATGCATGTCATATTTTTTTTTTTTTATAATAAAGTTTTCATTTCATTGTAACATGTAAACATTTTTTTAATACCTTGCCCAAAACATCAATAATCACTACTACATGTTTACATAATGTATTTATTTCTCTTTTTTTTTTTGCTAATTATCATGTTCTTTCCTATGTGTCTATATGATTAGATGATAACTTTTCAAATAGAACAACAAACGAGTCCTTGTTACATTATTCGTACACATTTGTATTTGTATTAAACAAAGATAAAAATAATTATTAATTGTAATTATTTGTATTTGGTTAATTACTTTAAAAGTGGTATACGCTCCTCATTTTTACAGGATAAAGACAACTTCTGCTTCTACTACTACTATTACTACCTCTACTCGTACTACAAGTACTTCTACTACTACTACCAACTCCTCTTCCTACTACAACAAACCAATCAACAACTTCAACAACAACGACTACAACTACTACTTCTACTACTGCTACAACAATATAAACTATTTCACCAAAACAATTCCCTTCATCAATACTACTACTAATATCAACAAAAACAACCACAACAACACTAAACAGTTTAAACACTACAGCAGCAACTACTACACGACATTAGTAAAATTTCAAATAATCGATTGCTACATACAAATTGAAATTCTATTAGTTTCATTTATCTTCGTAAATAAAAACGTTTTTCTAAATCATTTGATTTTTAATATCATTAAAACCCATTTTTACAATCATAATCATTTAACAACAGCACTGACATTTTTAGTAGGGAAATTCTTAACGATGGACTGGAATGTAGTTGTTGTTGTCGTCGTTTGTAAACAATATCATCAAAATTTCAACAATCACCAAAACCACTACCACCACCACAAACAACACCATCTAAGACATCTCTACAATTGTAGTAGATTACTGCAACGATACTGTTGTATAACTTCAAATTCTTCAACTACAACGTTGTCAAATTTGTATTTTTATTCATCAGCAACTTTAGCTTCAAGTACTTCTCCTACTTCAGTCGTCATTATTAAGAGCACCGACAAAACTTCTATTACAACTACTAAAAACATCAAAACAATCACCAATAAAACTACCTCAGCTATTACAACCACCACTACCACCTCAAATATTATTAACTCGTCCCTTTTTAACAGTAGTCTGAATATTTGTATTAACAACACCACCACTACAAATACCACCTCCACTACTACCACCACCACCACCAAAACTACAACAGTCAAAATCTTTATAAATCAACTAGTTCTTCAACTCGTAAAACTTCAATTTCTGCAACTCAACGCAGTTATTTATTGGTCGTCTACAGCTGCATCATTTGGGTTTTTGGCTTGTTTATCTTTACCGAACAACATCTCAACAACTCAATTAGCAGCCGTCTTCTTCCAACAACTATTACCACCACCACAACCACCACTACTACTCCAATCAACTACCACAATCACCATTATTAGCCTTAAAAAAATTTCATCATTTTCACCAGTATCTAAAAAAAACACCAACCAATCAACCAACCAACAAGCCTTGTTTCAGAAAAACAACTTCAACAACGAATTGTCATCATCACATGACGACTTTGACTTGACATTAAAATATGACTTAAACGATAGGAGAAGATCTCAAAATGTAGTTAGTTCAGATCAAACGATATAAAGACAACTAAATACTTGAGTGGTTTGTGATTTTAATTTAATCATTTGGTGTGTATATGAGTAGTATTACTTCTATAGGTTGAACATAATGAGTTTCAGTCAGTCCGTTAAGTTTACCACGGTTATGCCAAATGTAGTAATTTGTTTTGCGAATAAACAAAACAGTTATGTGGACTATATCTTAAGAACTGTCTTGTGACAAGATCGGACGTTTACGAATGTTGTGGCTTAATTTCGCTAAATACAATGTTGTTAAATACAGTCTTAACACAAACGCCCTTGTATTCAACTGCTACAACAATCATAATTTACAAGTCACTTCCCCGTCCCAGCTTGTGTTTGAGCACCGATAATATCAGATCGAAATCAGCATTTTACAACTTCAAGTTTTCATCGTTTCAACAATATCAGCAAACACAACGTATTTTATTCAAACGAATAAAGGGTATAGTATGAATATTTTTCTATTGTCTGAAGAAAATATATTTTTTTAATAATGCTCAAAAACAATTTTTTTCATATATAATTTTTTAAATCTTCTATGCTTTACTCTTGAAAAAGATCAGTAAAGTTTTTTTTATGTAAATCATATTTATGTACTCGCTATTGACAATAACTTTTTTGTATTTTTATTTTTTTTTTTTTGTCCCAATCCAAAATAAATGAGTGTTATTGAACATGAACTGCAACAAGAAATAATATTGAAAATAAAAAAAAACGCGTAAAACTTGAAGTGATCATCATGCTTCTTATCACGATACATCGTTTTGGGCACATCAACCAACAACACATGTAAAAAAAGTGAAATAATTAAACATTACCAACAATAATTACTAAAACAGCCTGCGATACATACCAATCAGCCACACTTAAATAATGTCATCATTATATTAGCAACAGTGAAATTGAAAAGGGTTTCTTCTTCATGTTTTGTTTTCTGTCACAACCCAAAAAGCATCACCTTCTTCAAGTCAAGTAGTAGTAATTTTGTTTTTTAAAAATATTTTAAATCCAAACTTCAAACGCTTAATAATCAACTATCAGCTACATTCAACAGAATGCAAGGGGTGCGTGCAAATCATTGAAAGAGATTTCTTTTGAATTCTTGAATTGCCATGGGTCGGTTATCTTCACTACTCTACTACATCCTCTTGTCCTTAATTCCTACAACAACATTTAGCAAAACTGCAACAAAAATCAAAAAATCATCAAAGCCAACTTAATCAAATCAACACCAAATCCTCTACCAAAGTAAAATTTTTAAATCAGCCAACCAATCAACAAACCAACCAACCAATCAGCAAATCGTTTCAGCAAGCAAATCGAAGTTTTTTAAAAAAAACTATATTTTCAGCATCATTATTATTTAAAGAATTTATCTACTCACTATGCCACAAGTATAAAAAAATATCAGCAAACATTTACTACCATACAAAAATCAACAATTAATCAACCAAAAAATAAAAACAACAAAAATTGTGGTTTGTTTTCTTTAATAATAATACAGTGATAGTTTTCTAAGTATTGCAGTCTGTATATTTTAAAAATTATCACTGTTTTGTTATTATATTCATTGTTATTTTTTATTTCTTATTTTTTCGTTTTTTATTAGTAATTTTGCTATTAAAAAGGCAAATTCGTATATTTAAAATTTTTTGTTTTTATTTTTTAAGAGCTTTTAAGAGTTATTTTTTAAATTTTAAATTAAACATCTAAATTCTTTAGTTACTTACAAAATTTGCGTAAAAACGTAGAAGTCTATAAAGGAATTTTTCATTATTTCTTGCTTTAACGATTATTTTTACAGATCCCGTTCTCCAAGACGCAGTTCTCGCTCCCGCTCACGCAGCTTCTCACGTGACAGGCGCAGCAGATCAGATTCACGTGACCGTCATTGAAATAAATTGTGTGAATAATTTTTTGTGGTTTTATGAAAAAGAAAACAAAACATGCAATGTTTACAAATAAAAGTAATTAATGCGCTGCTCTATCGGAAGAAATTAAATTCATTTAAAATATCGGGAAAAAGAAAATTTAATTTTTTTCGTATATTTTTTATTATTATTTTTTATGTATAAAAACATTTGATATATTTTCAGTAAGAAAATATTCATAACACACATCATTTCTTTTAAGAATAAGTTAAGTATGTACATGTACCATATTTAAATATAATGTAAGTAGTTTCTCTCCTTAGATTTTTTACACTCTCAAATTTTTTTATTACTTAATTGTACGCTTTGTATATATGCGTACTAAATATATACAAACTGCAATTATAATAAAATTTTGCCAACTTTTACTTTTTTGTTTGTTTAATAAACCTTTCATCTATCAAAACGATGCAACAACAACAACACAATAATTACAACTTATTACTTCAAATAACAACTGAAAAACGAACAAAAACGCATCAGTTCAAAATTCCCTTTCAGTTCACAAAAACAAATTACAAATGAGGTAAATTCATTCAATATTATTATTTTAATTAACTTGTATTCTAAACAGTAAATTAACCTAAAAGTAAAGATTTTTAGAAATAAATAAAAAATAAAAATTCAAGTGGGTTTTTCTATTTTTTTTAATAAAAGGACGTAAAAAAAATCGGTGTTAAATTGCTTGCTTTAGATTAGCAATAGCACTTAAACTGTAGCTTTGCTTCAGTTTTTAGCTTCAAAATAAACAACTGTTGTTTAATGCTTGCTGAAAACTTGAAAAAAAAAATAAGCAAATGCAAAATTTTAAACAAATTACTTAGCAAATCAACTATTTTATGAAGAACTACTGTTGCTGTAAGCAATAAGTTGTTACTTTATGTTTGCTTTTGCTTAACTGTTTACTACTTATTCATTTCATTGTTTCATGGAGGAAAATGGTCAACTTGTTTTTCACTAATTTCTTGCTTTTTATTTTTGCGTATAATTTTTTAAAGTTTTAAGTAAGCATTCGGCAACACTTTTTAATTTGAAACTAAAAGCTGAGATTCCTATCTTATTCTGTTACGTAAGTTGGACGCTTGGAAACGCGGATCCACTCGGACGACGCTCATTGTGCTAACTACCTTTAAATTAAAGAGTTCAAAGAGAAAGACATGGGAGAGGCCCAAGATGTCCACCTAATCTAAACGTGTATATGTCGATTATGAATGGCAACTGAACTTCAGTTGCGTTCATTTCGTTACTCCTGATGAAGTTCACAAAATTCGACAGTGACGTGCACCCAGGTGCCTTAGTCTGAGCTACAGAGCGAGTTAGTTACAGGGAAGAAACCATCGGTTAGCACAACAGCTAAAACAATCTGCAACAGAGACTCATAATACAACTAAATTCTCTAAATTACTGTTGTAACTAATTGTGTTTTTAAAAGATTCTGTTATCGATAACACCAAACTATAAAAATTCAACATGCCTATTGTTGGCACTCTAAAATTGCCAATGGAGTTGACAACAGTGTTTCTATTGACGACGCAATGGATAAAAATATGTATTCAAGCATTTTAAAAGACAATTTATGTCAAGGTGCCAATGTTTTGGATATACAGTATTATTAGCACTATAACCCGAAACAAATCAAGGATTGGGCACTTTTTGACTTGGAAATAGGGCAAAAACAGATTAGTTATTCTCTTAAGTCTTCAATGCGTAAGGATTGAAGCTCCTCCGTTTAAACTATGAAAATGAAATATATAATAAAGGAGTTTGTTAATGTTTTAATAATTAAAAAAATGAAAATTTTTTATTAATGTGATGACTCCGAATAATTTTAAAAGTGAAAAAATACGAAAATCAGTCTTATTTAAAGCTTTATTTAAGATCCAGGACCAACAATATTGGGTACATCATCATTAAGATTCATATCATCTCCCGGTGAGTACAAGCCTAAAGCTGAACGTTCAGGCAAACCGGGCATTGCTCTGTCGTTAGTGTCGTCATCCTCATCATCATGGCTGTCAGAGTCATCGCTGTCATCATTGGCTTAAGGAATTTAGGAAGATAAAGATAAGTCTATTTGCAACAGAATAAATTAATTGATTTACCATCTTCATCATCAGTTTCTAAGCCAGGCATTGTTAACACCTTACCCAAAGGATGTAAATCGGAAGCAGCATTTTTCATAGCATCCAACTTTAAAATAAAAAAGTTAAAAATATTCAACTTTTTTTTTGCAAACAGCTTACCCAACTATGGTGTTCTCGTTCATATTTCAACACCTCGGCTTCTTCATTGATGGGAGCGCTATCAAACCATATGCGATTTGCTATAGGTGGTCGTAACGATGGGAAAAATGGTAACATTGACATTTTTGGTATGTCCCAGGTATAATATCAAATAGAAATTGCTCACTTGTTTACTTATTTTTACCAGTATGTGTTGTTCATAATACAAAAAAATCCTAAAATAGTTTACTATCAGCGCTGTAAAAAAGCGTTTTAAATAATCTCCTTTAACTTTTATGCTACGCTGTATTTGTGGATTCCACTTTTTGCATGCACAGCTGATTGTCAATATTTGTTTTGGGTCCAAAACGTTTTACAGCATTTCGGTAGTTTGTTCCAGAAAATATTTAATTTTGCTTTAAAAAATAACAAAATGATTGAAATTACGTGTAACGATCGTTTGGGTAAAAAGGTAATTGCAAATTTTATTTAATACTTTTTTTTATGAATATGACTATAATAAAATGGCTTAAGTAGGTTCGTGTGAAATGTAATCCGGATGATACTATTGGCGATCTCAAAAAGCTAATTGCTGCTCAAACCGGTACTAAATATGATAAAATTGTATTAAAAAAATGGTACACTATTTACAAGGATAACATAAAATTATCGGATTGTAAGTATAAATTCAAAAAATGTGTATGTAAAGTATCCTATGTAGTTTTATAGAAACTAAAGTCATGACTAACCATTTGACACCATGCACCACAATATAATAAATAAATGTACTTATTTATACGCTGGTGTGGTATGGTAGGGAAGACAATCGCCTAATACCAAAGCGGTTCTCTGTTTAATATTTTGCCACACCATCGGACAATTTTTAACAGCTGAACTACCTCATAACAGTGTTAGCGACTAGTTATTAATATTTACGCTATGAAAAACGTCTCTAACTATTATAGTATCTGACGTTCAGAATCGGCGTTAAATTGTAGGTCCTTCCAATGTGTCTTATAATAGAATATGCTGGAATTCATTGATTGAGAGCAGTCTCTCCTGTTCCACTTAGAATGTCGGGGGAACTTTGTATGTATTTGAGTGCAACTCAGACTGAGAAGTGTACCTACAAAATACATAGCATTAATAATGCGTTTTATAGGGATTAGCTCTAAATATGAAAGGATTTAATCAAATTTAGTTAGTAAGCAGATTAGATAGTAGAACTTTTCATTAGTATTGCAATCTACGCTGATAGTTTTACTATCGGGTAATATGGTAAAGCACCTTAAAAGCGTTGGATTTTAATTTACGCCAAATTTAAGCATCAATTTGAAAAAGAGAAAAAGAAAATTATTCTTCTCTAATTTGCCCTAAAGCAGGTTGACTTTTCATAAAGCATTTTAATAACCAAAATAAATTAGATTTTGTTGGTGAAATCAATGATATAGGAGTTCAGATATGGGAAATAATCTAGTTTTAAGATGCACTTAAAATCCAAAAAAATATCGAACATTTAAGAAGGTTTTACAAAAATAAGTCTAAACAATGCCAACTTAGGAACATATGCGAAGCTTTATTTTTGTACGTTTTATATACTTTTTTAAACTAACTCTCTAATTTCATTTTCTTTACAGATGAAATCCACGATGGTATGAATTTGGAGTTATATTATCAATAAGTTTATTATAAGTTTAAATTAATTTTTAAAACAGCAAACATTTTTTACCTTAACTAGACTTGATTAAAAAAATAATAAATAAATAAAAAATAAAAAAATATAAAATAAAGCGTTTGTTTTAATGAGAAACTTTTTAAGAAACTTATTACTAGATGATATGATTGATATCTCTGGTGTGGAAGATAGGGGACTAAACTCTATTGTTAGAACGAATGTGTAGACTTCCTACCTTTTCTCATCTTCTAATCTAATCTTTATAGATTCTCAATAGATTCTCTCCCGGTCATACTTCGAGAAGATGAAGAAAGAAGCTGTTTCCCACAGGATGATTTGGAGCCAGATTAAAGCTTTGGCTTTGGACAGATGCAGGTGGAAAAAATGTGCAACGGCTCTATAATCCACAAGAATAGTTTAAGATATTATTAACAATAATAATTACCATCATTGAGCTTACATCATCAAAGCTTGTATGTATAAACGAACCTATCTGAGTTGTATTAAAAGTTTTAAAATAAAATTTATAAATTAACGTTTCTTGGCCTTACTACTACCTTTTGAATGAAATCCTTATAATCCTTATTTTAATTAAATTAAACTCCTTTTTTATGCAACTGTGCCATACAATTTAAATTTTTCTTCATTATCAACAGTTATGTTTAGTGCACGATTAAAGGTAAGACCGCAATGTGTGACACGACACTGCAGCGGAACTGTGCGACACTTTTGTATACCGCACTGGAGCTGCAAACACCGAAGCGACACTTCGCTGCAAAATATATATTTCATTCCTGTTTTAATCTTCTAACAGTATGTATGCATATGCAATTGGTGCCGTCATAATTTCATATTTTTGTAAGGATGAAGAAAAAATGGAAAAAGAAAGTGCCAGGAAAATGCAAAAATTGTGAATGCATGACATTTCAAATGCGAGATATGCGGAATGAGAATTTCGTACATTTTTACACGCTTAAAAAAAGATTTTTTTGTGTATTTTCGTATATCATAAGCGAATTTCGAACAATTTTTGGCAATTATGGAACCCCATATTAAAAGAAACGATACTGTTTTCCGAAGGGAAATTTGCGCATAAGAAAGACTAATGGTGACAATTAGGTAAATAATATATATTTTATTAGTGGACATATTTGACATATTCATAGACTCCGGTGAAATACAATTGCAAGACCTTTCTCGACGAGGAGGTAATTTCGTTAATACATAATTCCCGCGACGTCCCAAGTGGGACAAGGGGACTTCCCTCAATCAATGAGCTGCACCCGATTCTATTTTTAGACTCATTGAAAGGGATCTACAATTTAACGACGGCTCCGAACGTCATATGCATTAGTTAGAGAAGTTTTTCTTAGCGTAAATACTCATAACCAGTCGCAAGCAGTGCTATGAGGTGATACCTGTTGGTTGGTAGGCGGGCGTCTTATATACCATACCACAGCGGCACATAATTTCGTTAATAGTGCCATACAAATAAGGGATATATTCAAAGATTTCTTTAATGTAGCAATGGATCTCCATGGATGAGTCTGATTTCTTAGTACCCATTACTTTCCATGATTGGTCTGAGGATATAGATTACAATAGATTACTGGATCTGGTCTTTGTTAATAAGCCTTCACTTTTTGATGTACGATGGAGTTCTCCGCTAGTTACGCCAGAGTTTAGTCAACATCCGACCTTATTAATTTCTACGCCATTTCCTCAACGTTTTTCAACTTATATTGTGTCTAAATAACATTGCTTTAAGCAAACGAATTATCGCCTGTTAAATCAATTGTTATCCAATATTAATTGGTTGGAAATTCTAGATTGTGAAAAGGATGGAAGTAATTTGGAGCAAGTAGTCGAAAAATTTTATGCAGTTCTCCTTAACTGTTTGACGGAATAGTTAAATATATAAAATGTAATCGTCCTCCTTAGTTTACTAATAACACTATTATTGTTAAAAAACCGCTTAAATCGGTTTTATAAAAAGTTTAAAAAAAGTAGTAATTTAATCAATTATGGTCATTATCTTTTAGCTGGAAGCCATTATAACTTAGAGAAAATTAAAATATTTTTTAATTTTGTAAATTCAAGAAGGAAAGTTTCATCATATCCAACAACAATGAGAAAAAATGCTGCTACTCATTTAATAATGCATCTTATCCCTATAATATTTCAACTATAACATCAATTGATATGCCTAGTTTAGATATCCCAACAGTCTTAAATAGTCTAAAATGTGTGTAAAAAGTTCATATAGTCCAGGTTCGTTAGTTATCTCTATCTGTCACCTTTATAGTTGTTGCCTGAAATTTGGTTTGTTGTTTGTTCGTTGCATAAGTCCGGTAGCCGTAGAGACGTTACAAATTACAGGTGAATAGCTAAACCTAGCGCAATTCTAAAGCTGCTTAAGAAAATCGCAACAATTGTCATTAATTTTATCTCCATCTCAGCATAGTTTTTGCCGTGGAAGATCTACAACCACAAATCTTATGGAATTAACATCCTATATAAACTCTGGATTTTGTAATGACCTTCAAACTAACGTTATTTTACTGATTTTAGTAAGGCCTTCGACAAGGTCAATCATGGTTTACTTTTATTTAAGCTTGATGCTATTGAATTCACGAATAATTTTATAAAATGGATTGAATCCTATTTGATGAATCGCAAGCAATGTGTTATCTTCAATAATTTAAGATCTAAATATATCGAAGTTACATCTAGTGTTCCTCAGGGTAGCCATCTTGATCCGCTAATGTTTATGATATTCAATAATGACATAGCAATATTCTACTATATGCTGATGATGTACAACTTTTTAAGAGTATTTCAAGCATTGAGTACAGTATTCTCATCCAAGAGGACTAGAATCACTTTTACAACTGGTGCTCAAATAATCTTATGGTGCTAAGTTTGAGTAAATGTAAATCGATGGCCTTCACTAGACATTCAAATTCGCATAATATTTATCTCATCAATGGCATTAAAAATGGAATCTTTTCTGGATCTTGGAGTACTTTTTGATAAGAAACTGAGTTTTATTTCTCATGTGCTTTTAACTATTATTAAAGCTAACGGTATCTTGTGTTTTATAAAGCGTTGGGCGAAAGAGTTTGATGACCCTTATGTTCGTTTAGGCCAATACTTGAGTATGGATCTGTAATTTGGGATCCCCAATATAACCTGCATATAAGAAATTTGGAATCTGTTCGAAAACAATTTCTATTGTTATGTCTTCGCAACGTTAGGTGGAATTCCAACATAAATCTTCCGCTTACAAACTTACACACTCTAAATAGCCGTAGAACTGCTTCCAATTTGGCTTTCTTTCTAAACCTAATGCAAGGTAAAATTAATTCCAAAATTATTATTATAATGCAAGGGTGTTACCGGCGGGAATAAAAATTTAATCTTTAGAAACAAATTTATTTATTTTTTAATGTATAACTTAAAAGCTGAAGTGTTTTGTATAATTTGAAAACTGTAGTATTACCCAATGAAAATATAAATTAACTTGCATACCTTTCTCTATATTTTTTTTGCCATTTCTGCCCAAATGTTATTTTTTCTTAAAGTATTCATATAATTTTCATTTGAAAAATCATACATTTCTGGATATTCATTTACTAAAAGGATTAATTTCTTTTTATCAAACGACATTTTTGACAAACTGGTTTAATGTATTATACAAATGTATACAAAAAAGTCATGTCGTGTCGCCGGATATACCGCACTTAGCGGCAACTGAGGTACATCACGCGATAACTTTGTCTAGTTGGTCAATTATGCCGCGAAGTGTCGTGTGGTTTAGTTCAGTTGCCGCTAAGTGCGGTATACTCCATAAGAAATAATGTAAACAATATTTTGCGTTACGTGTTGCGTCACGTAGTGTGACCTATTGCGGTCTTACCTTAAGATCGTATGCATTTTATTATCTGAAATAATAATTTTAGTAAGAATGTGAAATAAATTTATTAACTTTGTTTTATTTGTTTAATGAAAAGTGCAAATTAAAAGATAAATAAATTTTAAAACTTCTTTAAAGATGAAAACGTGTGTTTCCGGTTTGTGTTTGCAATCACATCTTGCAACAGAAACAAAACGAAAGTAAGAGGCCGGTGAACCTGAATAATGCAGAAGATGCACAACTCTTTAATGGTGTAAGTTCTTAATAGTTAAGATAAAAGTGATAAGATTTGTTACAGTGAAAAATAGTGGTCAGTCGTTAAGTTTTAGTAGACCATTTCTATGGGGTGAGCAATTTAAAAGTTTGAATTTGAACCCAAACGTGGTCTTACAGAAGCCAATGCATCCATTACGAGTGAAGGAGCAAAGACATCATTGGCCCATATTTCATATTTCGCAACCATAATGGTAAATGGAGACACCTATCGCACTAAGATAACCGATTTTTTAGTGCCCGCTCTTCGTGGTATTGATGTGAATATTGTTTGATTTCAACAGGATGGTGCAACTTGCCAAACATCTCATGCCACAATCGATTTATTGCAACAAACGTTTGATGGTCGTTTAATTAGCCGAAATGGTGATGTCTGTTGGCAGCCAAGAAGCTTAACACCGTTGGACTATTTTCTGTGAAATGCCGTTAAAGACAAGTGTTATGCCGATAATCCAGAGAGAATTGAGCACTTGAATTCTAACATTCGTGTTGCCATTGCCGTGATACGACCCCATACACGCGAAAAAGTTCTTGAAAATTGGTTCGATCGAATAGCGTACTGTCAGGCCAGCCGCGGCAGCCATATGAATGAAATAATATTTCATTTCCAACCGCAACAATTGAATTTCACAACAAAAAATAAAATTGGCAAAATATCAAACTGTTTCCGTTTAATTGCATTTTTAAATTTAAACTTTTAAACTGCCCACCCTATACTTTATTCACTAAAATTTACATAAATGGCCAGCTTTGGACAGATTTGCTGCGCTATCTTGTCCGTCTCCGAAGCTGTCTATACAGCGTTGACGGAAACTTTTATGGGAATGATTCCCAATTATAAAAGTCTCTCTTCAGTTAGGAGGCTGTACCATGCCTGGCCAGCTTATCAGCCCTGGAATATTACTACGACCAAATACTTAGTAAGAATGTTGTACTGTTCAGCCATCTTGGTGAGAGATCTGCGGCAGTCCATAACCACTCTGCATGTCATCTTGTGAGATCCCAGAGGGTAGCCTTTTCAGATGAGCTATATTCATCGACTCCGAAGAGATACCTCCATCCACACCTTTATTCAGTTTGGAGCCGTCCGTAAATGATTTTTCAGAGTCGGCAATGAGGTGCTTTGTAACACCTAATCATTTCTTTATGCCCGCAGTCGTTATTTCAAACTTCAATGAAAACTCATAGTGCGGTGCTGTGTACTTAATGTTATCAATTATGATCTCAATTTTGTCAGAATCTTTGAGGAATCCACATTCGATCTGTGCCATTGCTCAGTCGTCCTTAGGTGCTGAATCGTGTTAGCCGCCGAGCCCTTTCAAGATAGGTCCAACGAAAATAGATATAGATTGCACTGATGTAGGTGTAGTACGCAATGCTAATGCAAAAGGATCTTTGTATCCGCTGTATCAGGTTAAGGTTAGTAGTCTTCTCTAAGAATTCCCGCCAAGCAAGCCATCCGTAGGTCAAAATAGTTGTGAGTCTAGTAAGCTATCCTTGGCTGTAGGCCTTCTTTACTCTATTGAGTGTGTTAGGCTGCCAGGATAGCTTTCTATCCAAAGTCCCAGAAATTCAGCTTCAGCACTAAGCTTAAGGTCCATATTCTTCAGTCTCGATGGCCGAAAAGGTGACGGTTTATACCTCCGTGTGAAAAGTACCCCCAAACCACTACCAGATGTACCCTTGGTGACTGCCTAAAAAGCAAGTAGCATTCGAAAATTTCAAATAATTTTTTAAGTAAGAAATGTAATTCCTTGTTGAGTTGTCTTAAAATGTATGCATATAAGTCAAGGGTGACCATAAAGAAAAATGTGTTGTGTAGTAGTGTTAGTGAATTTTGAAGAGAAAAATGTTGAAGAGAGAAACTAAAAAAGTAAACAACAACACAAACAAACAATGTTTAATTTTTGTACGGTTGTATACATATACGCTTAGGCTCAAAAGAGCTTATCTGATCAACTATGAGGTATGTGTTACAAATGCGTCAAATTTGTAAGTTTTATTAGTTAAAGGTTTTTGTCTTTACTAATCTAAACTGTTTTGTATATATGTAAGCTCTTTTTGGTTCTGACTACATTACAAAGCTCTCATACGGGACATTTTAATTTAATGTTTGTTTTGGGAAATGATTTTAACACTGTTGCTTCTCGTTTATCTTATTTGCAAATAAAAACACGCATACATACGCAACTATTACCATGGCACATGGCCATTTTATTATAAAAAAAGAAATGAAATTTTTGTATCCTTGTGAAACATTTGAAAATTTAACAGACACATACATATACATATACATATACATACAGCATTCAGCACAATTATGCTTTTTGTTGTTTGTTTCCTATTGTATATTAACAGGATACATCTGGAAAATATTTTCAGTCTACAGAGATTCTTTGAACATTTAACAACGTTTTTTGAAACATACGAAGAAATTAAAGCATGTAAATGGAAGTGAAAGTGGATATAAAAGTAAAGCATTTACAACTACATAATCATTTATCTACAACAAGTGGAAGTGTTTGCAAGGCAAGCAACAGTTGGATTTAAATAAAAAATAAGTAAATAAATTAAATAAAATATTATGGAATATAAAAAAGTATAAATAGACAAAGACCTAAGTGTGGTAAAAAACAACAATAAAAATAAAAAAGAGATTAAAGTGAAATAAAAATAAATGAAAATTTTAAAATGAAATTATGCGAAAAATAATAATGAAAATCATTAAAAAATGGGTTTTTAAGTGCGAAATTAAATCATTTTGAAATAAAATAAAGTGATTAAAATAAAAATCGAATAAAAGGCATATAGAAAAAGAGTTAAAAAATAATTTAAAAAATACAACAAAATTAACTTAAAATTCATAAAAAGTTTAAAAGTCGATATTGATAAAAAAGATGTTTTAAAATATTATACGCGCACATACATATTTAACTGTTATATAATTGAAAAAACAATTAAAATTTTTAAATAATTTATTTTTATTGCATCTTCTTCTAATGGCTACATTTTATTGAAGTGAGCGTATCGTTAATAAAAAACCTGAAAAGAACTGTAGCTCGCTTAAAAGTTACCATTAAATATTTATTATCCTGAACTAATTTATCTTAATAACTAAAATGGAAAATTGTAATAAAGTTGATTGAAGCGTTAAGGTAATTATGATGACAAAGCCAGAATAAAAAAAAAATAAAAAATAAATAAACTGCTACTTTTGCTACTTTATGGTGTTTTATGACAGAAGAGATTTTGAAAAATCTCTACTTCGATTACAAATCATTTTGTCTACATTTATACTTACGTTTAATTATACAAAAAATATTATTAGATTTGATTAAATGAATTAGACGATAATTTTATTTTTTTATATTTAATTTTAAAGTTCATCTCTTCGAAATGAAGCTTTTTGGTTTATAAATGAAATTGATATTGTTTGTATGAGCACTACAATTGTATTTAATTTGATTAAATCGACTGAAGTGCAATTCTTAAGGTTGTCTGTTGATCAAGATTTGTTAGCAAACATTCAAAAAATAGCAAATACTTTAAAGAGCTTAAGCCCTTAATGCCAAAGACAGCTTATCTTTAAAAAATGTTTACCTTTTTTATGGTCACCTTGTTTTTGGCATATTTTAAGCTTAACAAATAAGTTTCATTTTTTAACGAATTGGGGATGTAGAATATACATACAGACCTGGTATTCGGAAATACAATTGTAGCAAGAAAACATAGTTTTGCAGATTTTTTTAGAAACAAACCGTCTTTGACTATCAAAATTTACCATTTATGTTTCATTTCGTGTAATGATATATTCTGTTGATATTTGTAGGGAATCAAAAAACCAGAAACAGATCCCTCTGCCAGACAAAATACTTTTATTGTAGCATCTTGTTTCATTTTTCAACGCCTCTTAGGTAAATGATTTACTACGTTATTATTACTAAAGGGTGGGCAAACTTAAGGTTAGGAAGTAAATTGGCTTAAAAACAATTGTTTTTTGACAAATTCACTTCTATTCATCTATATATAAAAGAGGACCATAAAATGCGTTGTGATTGATGTTCTCTTAAATGCGCCAACCGGTTGATATTTATATGCGGTTCTTGTAGGTGCATTGGTTCGCGAGTTATTGACGTTAGAGTGAACCCCTTTGTATTGCATAAGCTTTACTTGAAAACGAAATGTGTTACCGCATTAATACTGAGTCAAAAATTATTTTCAAAACTGTGTATATAAAAAAGAATATGTAGAAAACTTTCATTTGATGTGCGGCTTCACTTTTATTCAACTGGGCGGTACCACACCCATATACAATTTGTATTTATATGTCTATATCCTTAAAACGATAATAGTAAGAGTCTCCAAATTTGGCCCAAATAACTTTGTGGTCAATAAAAATTATTAGTTAAAAATTGGGATATGTAAGAGTAGCACCCCCCATAAATATTGTATATCTTTGGAACGGTAACAGTGGAAGGTTCTGAATTTCGTCTAATTAACTTAGTAGTTAATACACATCAGGGAGATCGATTATTCGACTTTTTTCAAAAACCGGTTTCCGAATAATTCGAAGAATTGGAATTAAACAAACCGGGTTTCGGTTATTGATTTATCAAATAACGTTTAACCGCTTATATTATTAAAACAAGATTCCTCTCAATTGCATTAGTAAATAAAATTTATATATTTTTTCCCTGTTCTAGTTGTAGCAATTAAAAATGCTAGAACATTGTTCGGCTTTTTTAGGGCCTTAACGGACATTTCCTCGACACCACAACGTACTAATATTTCATCCATTGATTCATTTTTACAGCGTATTTTGTAAGAGTACTACTTGCCTCAGCCTAAAGACTACGTGGTACAGAATCAAGTTTTCCTTGCTGCACAATAACGTCAGTGACTGGTGGTTAATAAGTCCTGGTGTCGAAGAGCTTTTTCGGCTTTCTATTTTAAGACACTCAGTATATCTGGACTTATCCTTTTCATCAATTTTCAAATATTTTCACACTTCAGAGGAAATGTGTAGAAACATAAATGCATGCTTCCCGTATTTAATAGTGTGTGCAACTGTGTTATGTTAGGTAAGACACCCGCCTACCAATCAAAAAATTCTTAATTCAATCACAGGCCATAGTACCTGACATTTTTTAACAACGGCGTTTGTAGATTCCTTTCAGTGAGTCTAGTTGATTATCATTTGCCATATATTAAAAGTTAATATTTATGTACAGAAAATGAGAAAAAGTTGTTGTTGCTACCTTTTTTAATCATGGTTTTTACATTATTTATGCGACGTTTAAGGTTTTATTATGTATTTAAAATAAGAAATTATATATAAAATTTAGCAAAATACTTAAACGATGAGCATATTTGCCATAACAAATATAAAAACATATAAAAATTATACATATTTAAATTAACCGGTTATTCGTGTTTAAATAACCGGTTTATTCGGTATCTGAAAAATTGACATTAAATAAAAAGTATTCGACAAAAGTAAAAAAACCGGTTTAAACCGGTTGAATAATAACCGTTCGATCTCCCAAATACACATCAACAGTCGAAATATGAGCGAATTTGAATAAGTGGGTATAGCACCTCCCATACAAATTAAATTTTAATTTTTGTATATCTAGAGAACGATTAGGATGGAATATACTGAATTTGGTCTAAATGATTTCTTAGATGGTACAAACCATCAGTTAAAAAGTGGGAGGAATCCGATGAGTGGGTATGGTACCTCCCATACAAATTAAATAATTTTTGTATATCTTGAGGTTAGAGTTGAAGCTTCTAAATTTGGTTTAAATAACTTGACAGTCAATACAAAACATCATTAAAAAAAATATATGGAACGGTAACAGTCAAAGCTTTCTTCATCTATCCACATCAGTCAAAAAGCAGGTACAAACAAGGCTCCTAGTAACACGGGAGGAATTACTCTCGTACCAATATAAAATAGAAATAAGGGAATTAATAAAGGAACATGATGTCCACCCTTTTCACAAAATTTTGAAACACATTTTGCAATAAAGCTTCGCTTATCTCTACAATGCAGCGCCGAATTTCATCTTTCAGAGTGTCAGTTGCTTGTGGTTTGTTCACGTAAGCCCGGACTTTCAAGTGGCCCCAGAAAAACTAATCCAGCTGCGTTGAATCACAAGAACGAGGCGGCCAATTGACATCGCTAAATCGAGAAATTACGCGACCGGGAAATTTCTCGTGCAATAACTGAATTGTTTGGCTAGCCGTGTGGCTTGTGGCGCCGTCCTGCTGAAACCAAAGGTCACTGATGTCAACATTAGCCAAATGTGGCCACAAAAAATTGGTTATCATAGTTTGGTAACGCAGAGAATTCATGGTGACCGCGCTTACTTGCTTATTTTCGAAAAAATACGGGCCGATGACGCCGCCTCACCACAAACCGCACCATACGGTCTCTTTCTTTGGATGTATTGGTTTTTCGAAGACTTTTTGTGGATTTTTGAGCCCCATATGCGCCAATTTTGTTTGTCTACATAACTAAAAATGGTGTTGTTGAAAAATGCGTTGTATTCGCATTCTCCAACTTGTTCATCTTGCACTTAATATTCGTTTATACAATATTTTTATATACAGCTAAACACGACTTTACTTTATGAGTGCAAAACAATAACTATATAGACATAGGCAAAGCAGTCTTAAATCCTCTATTTTATGTCCGTTAATTTTAAACATGTAAGATTGTGTTCCCCAAAGACGGTCGAATTGGCAATGCCGTCAAATACACAAATCAGTGTGGTAATGCTTTCAAATACACAAATCAGTACATCATTATCAGGGTAACACATTCACAACCTTGACAGAAACTAACAGACTAAAATCATACAATATAGTCCCTGATGTGAGGTATTTTCCTTTTAGACATTTTTATTTTCGTAACAATATTTTAACCGTTTTCCCCATTTTGTTCCCTTCCGGTCAAAATACAATCATTTGTTCCATCAAGAAAGACACAGTAGGTTCGGCTTTTTAGCTGTCAGTCTTAAAACAAACATACATTCATTTTTATATATAGTACTGGAATAACCCTTGTCGCATTGTTGGAAGCCTTTGTGTCGTATAACTATAAAATGTATTCCTCATAAGAAAAATTTACAGGAATGCATTTAAATGAATGGTTTGTCAAGTCATATAGACCAAGTTCAGAAACTGTCATTAACTGCCTCTAGATATATAAAAATTAAAGTTTACTTTGTATGGGAGGTGGCATTCACATTTATCCAATTTCGCCCATTTTTTGACTTATGATTTGTATTGACCACGAAGTTATTTGGACCAAATTTAGAAACTGAGACTATTAACGTTTTAAAGATATAGATATATAAATAAAAATTGTATATGGGCGTGGCACCGCCCAGTTAAACATAAACCATCAGTAAAAGCACACCTTTTTAACGCATGTACTGGTTTGTAAATCGCTTAAATGGTTCTCGAGTTATAAAGGACACCTTATATAGATTTGTTCTTTTAATATTTAAAAATCAAAATATATTTTGGTACTATTATTTGTTTTTAAATAATTTTCGAAGAAAAGCTGACATAAAAGGAATGTTTTCATACAATTTTTCTATAAAATAGTGGTAACGTTTTTTTCCTCAAATATTTGACAAATCTGACCGTAGCTCTAAAACATGGCAGTTTCATCTGTAAAGTGCAAACAGCTAATATTGCAAAATCTGCAACTCACAGCGGGTAAATGAGCTCACCTAAAAACAATTCCCTTTGAAACTGCCCTGTATATATTATATCCATGTTACTATTTCAACTTTTCTTTTAAAAAAACATGTTAATATCATGAATATGTCATGTAATTACTGGCATAAAAGAGAGAGAGAGAGAGAGAGAGAGAGAGAAAAAAAAAGAAAATGTTAATTTCATGAGATATCCTAGAAAATGTATTCTTTAAAAATTTTTGTTCTCTATTTTTAACCGATGCATTGCTAAAAAACTATTTTTATACAAAAAAAAAAAAAAAAAAACGATGTAGAATAATCCTCTACATTTGCAAAAATGAATGAGGTTGACAAAATATAAAAAAAAAAAATTAAAAAATTTACAGTGAAAGACTTTGATAAAAAACATTCTATTCATTTATCCATTAGGTTTAACCAATTTTATAATGAATTTTTATTTTATGTACCATATGTACGTATGTACTTATGAATGCTTTTGGTAAATTAATTTTCTCCTTTTTTTAGAATAACACATTTTCAAAAAATATAAATTTCTTTTTATACGAGTAAAATTACCACAATGCACAGTGGGTGTATGCTGCTACGGTATGGTAGGAAAGACACCGGCCTATCAACCAGAAGGTCCTCGGTTTAATATCAGGCCAGACCAACTGAAAAAAGAAAATTTTTTTCAATAGCGGTAATACCTAGAGTATCCACTCGATTCATTGTTGTTCACTTAATCGAAGACTTTTTTGCTTATTATTTGAACGAATAACGAAAATAGCCAATTTCAAGTAACAAATAACTCGAATAATTTGTGTCAATTAATCGAGCAACTTTTGTATGCAACATTGGGGTGGTAAAACAGCAAATATTTAGTTTTACGTTTATATTGTTAAAATTGTATTAAAAGATTACACATGTACAAATATCACTTCATTTTGTTTTAATTACGAACATAATTTTGCTTGCTCTCAGATTAGCCGTTACTGGTTTGTTCGACATTTTAGTAAAAGTTTTTAAAATCTACCTGAATTCCAAAAGTTTCCTCAATAGCGATAACTTTTTAAAATATGTTTTAAAAACCAAAACAAAAGAGTTTGCAATCAAATCGTGCATTTGATTTTTTAATATTGAAACAGACCAAAATGTACCAGACGATGTTCATTAAGAAGAAGAAAATGTTTATCTAAACGGAAACAATCTGCTAGAGGCGCTAAATAAAACAATACAAATAATTGCAAATTTAAAAAAATCTAATGCAAAAAGTATCAGTAGACAAATTCATGTATATAGACCAGACACAGAAGATCAGCAAAAGTTTTTAATGCAATTTTATCGCTATCGCCCACAACGCACCACAAGCTTTGTTCTTTCTCTTACGCAATTTCTAATATTTCTTAACGACTTTCTTCTTCTTACTGCCAATCGTACCTACTCTTTTGCAGATGACTGCAACATTTGTCATTCATATTCTTTTGATCGTACGCTGAGTCTCTTGGAGATTGGAGCGAAAAGGATTAATATGAACGACACACTCACAAGCGATCTGGCGAAAATCTCCGAGTGGGGTCGTGCGAAAAATCTCGATTTTAATGCAAGCAAAATCCAATGTTGCTTTTTAACACTTGGACATGGTGGTGTGTTGTCATCTGTGTCCATGGGTAATATCGATGGTGGAACAATCACACATTTCACTCCATCCATCCGATCTCCTTAATATTTACAAGACCTATAACCGACCAAAAATGGTACACAATTCTCATATATCGGCCGGTGCTTCAGTCTATTTGGGAGCTTCTCTACCGCAAAGGTACTTATTAATGACGGTAGAGTAGTCAACTCTATCGATCTCTATCGTTAGAGCATCGTCGTCGCAATGTGGTGTGTGCCTCATTGTTCTATCGGTACTATAACGGAATGACGAAATAAGGGAATTAATTCCTTATTATGACATATTTTTACTTAGAACTACTTTTTCTCGTAGAGTATATCCCTTTGTAGTTGATTGTAGTACAACGCATTATAGAGAGAATTTTTTTTACCGCACCGTTCGTCCTGCCACTTACGACATACTAGTAAATAAATTTAATTCAAACGTCCATGCTGAATTCTATCCTCCTTCCCGTAACCTATTTTTCTATTACTAACACAATGCACTATATGTGTAGGGGCTATCCCTTGAGTGCTTGGTCAAAAGAAAAAAAAAACATCGACCACGTTTTTAAATAAAAGAAGAAAAAACCAAATACACATTTTTATTTTTTTCATTAGATTAATTTTTTTTGGATAATATCTTACTCGATCAATCGAGCAATTTTAGAAGCTTAAAATCAATTACTTTCTTACTCGAACAAAAGTAAAAGTCGAATAATTGGATACTCTAGTAATGCCTAGTCAGTTAGTTAGAGAGAAGTCCCGTGTTTCTTCATGGAATGTTATAGAATTAATATACATATACACAGTGGGGAAAGATTGTACCATTTCTGGAATCAATTAAACCGTTTGGTTGAGGTATAAGATATGGGTATCATTGGAAAAGCCGCAGCCGTGGTATTATGAGTTAATAAAAAAATACTTTTGGTTAAAAATATGTATATAGAGAGTAATAATATAAATAATAATAATAATAATAATAATAATGTATATAAATAAATACTATTTTGTTTGGTTAAAATCATAAAAATGTCAAAGTTTAAATGTAACCTTGTAACACATTTGGCTTTTTTAAGATAAATTATTTTATATTTATGCGCTATATAAAGGGTCCGCTAAATAATTTTTTTGAAAATGCTATAAAAAAACTACTGAATATTTTCTCAATTTTTTTTTTTATTTGAAAGTACAATCCTGCCAGTTAATAATGGAAAATAATTTCATTCAAACGGTTGCCTCTGCTGGCCATGCAGTAGCCTACACGATCGGTCCAATTATTAAGCACATTATCGATTGTGTGCAGCTGTATTTCACCAATGACTTCACGAATATTTTCCTTTAAAGCGTCAATTGTCTCTGGCTTGTTGGCGTAACACTTATCTTTGACGGCACCCCACAAATAATAGTCTAACGGTGCCAAATCGCAGCTCCAAGGTGGCCAAACGACATCAGCTCTGCGGCTGATAATGCGATCTTCAAAAACAGAGCGCAAAACATCGAGTGTAGCTTCGGCTGTGTGGCACGTAGCGCCGTCCTGTTGAAACTAAATTTTGCTCATATCCTCCTCTTCAATTTTTGTGAACAAAAATTCGTTCAACATGGCCCGATAACGATCGCCATTGACCGTAACGGCCACTCCTTGCTTATTTTCGAAGAAAAATGGCCCGATTATGCCTCTGGACCAAAATCCGCACCAAACAGTGACTCGTCTTGGGTGTATCGGCTTTTCAATGTATGCGTGCTGGTTTTCTGTGCCCCAAATACGACAATTTTGCTTGTTTACATACACGTCAAGATCAAAATGAGCTTCATCTGCAACATTACCATGATTTTCAAATTATGTCGCAATATTTCCCAGCGTTGTTCAAGCGTATACACAACCATATTCGTTCCGCGGAAGAATAAAATTAATTATCTGTCAAATCAGACATGAGCTAAGTGTTACCATTCACGAAATAAGCACTAGTTGAAAAAAAAAAAACGTTAGATGGCGGACCCGATATATACGCTGTGAAAAACTTCACTAACTAATATATCTGTCGTTCGGAATCGGCGTTGGTGGGTTTGTGGGATTTCAATGAGTCTAGTTGATCATTCTCCAGATATAAAAATCAATATTTATTTACATAAGAAGAGGAAAGGTTATTTTTGCTCAAGAGTGCATATCTTTTTCGGTCTGCCTTGGTTTTCATGTTCTTTGTGAGACGTTCAAGGTTATCATATATACAAAAATAATTAATTTATACAAATAGTTAAACGATGAGCATATTTTCAATAAAAAAATATGCAAACGTATAAAAATTATACTCATTTAAATTAACCGGTTATTAAATTAACCGGTTTATTCGGTATTCGAAAAATGGAGATTTTGAAAAAACAATATTCGATAAAACAAAAAAAAAACCGGTTAAAAGCGGTCGTCCGATCTCCCTAGTTGTTATGCGTGCGCTTTAACCACTACACCACGTCACCCCCAAAATAAATTGATAAAATTATTGTCTAATAAAATTAATTTTTAATTTTCTCTTTACAGATATCGATCTCCGAGTAATACCAAATTACAAATTTCAAATAACAATTAAAAAACGTTAATAAAAAACGTTAATAAAAAACGTTAATAAAACTACAATTGTTTTCTGTACATTGTTAAAAACTTTGTATTTAAAAATATTAAAAAATAAAATAATATTAAGTCGAGAACATATTTAAAAAAAAAAAATTAATAAAATAAAATTAAATCAAAATAAAAATTAAATTTAATAATTGTTAAAACAATCTTAAATATTTAAACATTGAATGGTAGTCGTACTTGTATCACTTGTTATATGTTGAAAGTGTGTTGAAAAAAAATTTGTTTAAATTTTCAAACAATTTAAAACTTGTTATCAACATTGAAAATCTTAAAAAAAATTATATATTCTTTTATAAAATAAACTTTTACTTTAACACACATGCAATATATTCATGAAAAAAGAAAGAATTTTAAGAAAACATTTACTCTGTAAAACTTTACAAGAGAAAAAAAAACTTAAAAGAATAAATTTTTAATTAAATTAAACCAAAAAGGAAACAAAACTTCACCTGTTTCGGACATCTGCTTAAATAAAATTAAAGAAAAAGTGCAAAAAAGTGCAAAAAAAAACACTTTTACCTCTTCAACAAACGTTTACTTTAAAACCGTAAAGTAGAGAATTATTATGCATTGGGTAAGTAAAAATGAGAAATTGCATTTGTTTAATATTGGCAACCTAAAAATTTCTGCTGAACAAATTGTGAAAAGCGTGTATGAAACTATAAGAAATGTAAAGGCCTCTAGATCAATAAATATAACTTTTCATTTTCTTTTAAGAAAAATTACCATTTTGAGGAGTCCCAAGGAATGTCAAATATTTTCAATGGTATTAATCATGTGATCGAATGAAATATTGGACGTCAAACTTTGAAGTATTTGACCGACGAATCTTGCCAAAAAGGCCATAATGAATTATTAGAAATTAAAAAACTGACTACGCAGCTCTATATACACCAAAATGCTCATTTTATTGTGTTTTTAAAACTTTATTTTAAGATTTGTTCTTTAGAGACACTGACGAAATCAGGAAAGTGAAGAAAATGAAATAAGTTTTTATTGATTTTTTTTCTCCGTCACTCATTTGGCTTCCCACAAAGCATCCATTACTTTGCTACAGTTTCAGTAATCAAGTTGATTTTGAAGCTAAGTAAATGATTAGTCTACTGTTGCCCGCCTCCATATAATTGTGTGTAGTGGTGAAGATCCTTGGTAAGTGATGGTGGTGCTGATGCATTATTATTGTTTCCCAGTAGGTAGCGTTTTCTGCTGATCATTGTGATTCTGATGTTTGTCATCATAGCAAAAGGTAAGCAAGAAGCTGAGAAGGACTTCTTTAGATGAATTAGTCTGGAAGGAGGTTGAAGTCTTTTTATTAAACACTCGAAAATGTAATTAAATTTTTTCATCATGGCCTCTGTTGGGATTAAAACCTGAGCCGTTTGTGTTGTATGCCTGCGCTTTAACCACTACACCACGCCACCTCCTTTTATTGATTTTAAAAGGTTTATATTGATATTTTTTGTAGTTAAACGAATTGAGGTTTTCATTGAATTATTTTTTCTCTGACAGGCCTAATCAACACCTATTTTCGGTATTAAATCCATTTTTTCATATATATTGTTACCTAAAAAACGAAAAAGATGATACACCACATCCGCCTTTAAAACTGCATTGTGGGATTTTGGTAACTGGGTTGTGTTAGGGTTGTTAATGTGTCACTTTGGCAATGCTGTACTTATTTGTGTATTTGGCAGTATTGCCAATTCGACCATCTTTGGCTAACACAATCTTATATGTTTAAAATTAACAAACATAAAATAGAGAATATGAGAGCGTTTGAGACATTTCCGGAACTTTCCAAACTGTAGGCAATTTGGTATATAAAAAGGCTGCTTTATCTATGTCTAGCATAGTTATCGTTTTGCTGTCATAAATTAAAGTCATGTTTAGGGGTAAATAAAAGTGTTGTATAAACGAATATTAAGTTGCTGTATTAAGATAAATTGTATAAAGATAAAGTGGGAAAATAAAAACTGTAAAACAACAACAAAGTGGTGTTATTTTATTTTGACGCAATTTAAGAGAACTCAAACGTTTTAAAAAGGTTAAAACGTAACAATATGTTATAAATTTCCTTGTAAGTTTATTTGTTTGTTGTCCGTCAATCACGTACAAACGACTGCACCAATTTTGATGAAATTTTGAATTCAGATAGATAGCTAGCGAAAGTGTAATAGTTTTTTCACAATTAGACCTGGGAGTGGTTAAAATTAGGGGAAACGGGCCAAATTAGATCATATAAGAAATAATTTTGTTTATTAATCAATTACACGTAAAGGACTAAATCGATTTTGTTGAAATGTGGAGCACATATAACGAAAGTGCAATAGGGTACTTTTTTCAAACTTGGATCTCGGGGACGTTAAAATCGGGGGCTTGCTAACATGCAAAAAATTTACAAAAGTAAATTTAAAATAAAATTTTTGTATTTTGTGCAGATTATAAGGTGTAAAAAGAGAATTTTTGGTTCATAATCCATTCCTACTAAACACGTAGTTGTTACGGGAAGTAAAAAAGATAAAGTCTTCAAACTTTCCACATGCTATTCTATTATCACGTTGCACATTAAGATAAAAAATTAAATTCACAGCAAAAGTGAGCACGTACATGTCAATAAATATAGTAGAAGAAGACGTAAAAACTCGTCTTAGTATTTTTTTTTTGAAAAAGATAGGAAAAAACGGAAAGAACTGGGAAAAAAGGAAATTTATCTCCCATTTTATATATACGGTTGACTTTCTGGCAACGCTTGATTTGTAAAACTAGTAAAGAGTATAACTTTATTTAGAAATTTTTTAAAGACAATCAATTTTTTAAACATTACAAAAAATTACGATTAAGCTTTTTAAAGGTTTAGTAAGCAGATGGTCCAAATAATGTTATATGCCACAAAAAGATTTGAAATGGATAGTCTTAGATCAAAAAATATTTTTTTTTCGTAAGTCTGCGCCATTACTGAATAAAATAGTGCATAAAAACGCATCTAAACTTGAAAAATGTGGAAAAAATTGGGTGAAAAATGTGTCTGCATAAGAAATACACGCAGATTCTTCAAGGCTACTTAAACGACCTATACGGGGTGTACCGGTATGAAATGAGCGTTCTTTTGTGAAAATAAAACACTAATTTTTTATGGGAAAGTAAAAAACAATTTATTCAAAGTATTGACCATTGGTGACTAAATATTTTGCCCACTTTTGAGACAATTTGTGAACTCTACTTCAATAAAATTGTTCGTCTTTTGAAGTAAAGCAATTAGTCACCCAATTTTCGACTTCCTCATAGGAATCGAAGTGCTGCTCAGCCATAGCGTGTCCCTTCGATGAAAACAAATAGTAGTCGGAAGGAACCAAGTCTGGTTGGTGTGCAGGTGCATTGTTATGTTGCAAAATTACCTTGCCGTGTCTTATGTCTCATTTTGGTCGTTTTTCAATCAATTCATGATTCAAATTGATCATATATTGTTGGTAACGATCTGTATTAACGGTTTCAGGTGGTTTTAGGAGCTCGTGGTGCACCACACTACCACACTTTCTGGTCTCACCAGACACATAGCATTGTCTTTCTGCCGAATCGATCTGGTTTTGCAGCCGAAGTATATGGTTGTCCTAAATTAACACAAGATTTTTTCCGTTAGAGCACGACCACCATATGCCTCCATAAGCATTAGATGCGACTCTGCACTTTTCTTTAAATGAAACCAAAAAATAATGCTTTCCGCAAATCATCATTTTCTGGTACAAAATTCGCCATCTTTAACACAATGAAAAAGGTATGATGTTGTTTGTTCACTGATTTGATGTATACTGAATATGTTTGACAGATGTCATTGCCAACAAAAAAACAAAATAAATAAGGCTCATTCACAAGAAAAATTCCCTATGAAGACATTTGTATCTTGCCGCTCATTTCATACCGGTACACCTTTCTCTTCTTACCAAATATGATAAGAAACTTTAAATCGGTTAATATTTAACTAAGTCATTAGCTTACAAGTGCATAAAGGCCAGAAAACCCGGCTTTTTAAGCGTAACTCGAGATTTTGGAGATGTTTTGAAAATACGAAAAACAGATTCTTGTTCTGTTCGATAGCGCCTTTTAGAGAAGTAGTACAGTTTTCCAAGTATTTCAACTTCGTTCTATGAAACAGAAACAAGAAACAGTTTTCAATATCTTTTCTAGAGCCACCAGCCTTTGTTACAATGCTATCTAGATTACTGAAAGGCATGCACGTATTCAATTTTGTTTTGTATGATATTTTCCTTTTTTATTACATGTTTATCTCCAGCTTAGGTTGTGTTGTCATATCTGTTAATTTTTCCAGCTTGGCTAACAATTTCTCAAAGCTGTATATCATAACACAGACAGTGTTGGCAGACCTCATCTTATACCACTGCCAGCCTTTATTGCCTTCTGAATCAAAAGCCTTATGAATGGATTTAAGGTTTGTTTTATAAGATCATCAAAAAATATTCTAAATGTAAATAAATCTCTCTTTTTTGGCATTCTAAATTACACTGGTCTACGAAAAAAAAGCCTTTAAATAAAACCATATGGAATATAATGATTTTGATGCGCTGAACTCAAATCCGTTTTCAGTTTTATTTCCATCGGGCTCAAATTTTTTTTAAAGGAGGGGGAGCAGACTTTTCGCCAAAATTTGGTAGTTATGTCATCATCATTACTTGAAAACGACTTAACAGATCTTAATGCAATTACCACCAAATGTTTAGGAAAGCAATTTCCTATAAATGAACTGAATGAACTTTTTTGTGTTTTCAACAGTTTCGGAGTAACTTAGTTGCGAAAAACAAGCTATTTTTAAAAGCCTTTCAAATTGAATTGTATTCCAATCTTAGGCAATGCAACGCTTATATCTTTAACGACTATAAATAAAATATTTGAGCCGGTCTACTTAATTTCATACATCTCTGGAATAACTATACTACCTTGATCAAAAAGTTCCCAGAATAACCCCCGTGTGGCGGTCCTTCTGGCGAAAATTCATGGTGCATTGCACCGTTGTAATTAGGGAGATTGATTATTCGACTTTTTTCAAAAACCGGTTTTCGAATAATTCGAAAAGTTACAATTAAAAAAAAAATGATTTTCGGTTAAAAATTAATCAAATAAGCGGTTAAACAGTTCTTTTATTAAAATAAAATTCTTCTCAATTCTTGTTGGATTAGCAGATTAAGTTGATAAATCATTATCCCATGTTGTAGTTTCTAGCAAGTAAGTATGCTAGAGCAACGTTCGACATTTTTATGGTCTTAACGGAGATTTTTTTCTTTGACAACACAAAGTCTTAATATTTCATCCGGAGATACATTTTTTACAGCGTATTTTGTAATGGTTTCATTTGACAGCGCCTATAGACTAGTTGGTATGTATATAACCAAGTTTTGCTTGCTTCACAAATGTCAGTCTTATAGGTATATTTAAGGTGATTAATAATTCCTGGTGGCGAAGAGTCTTTTCAGCTAAAAATTTAAGGACACTTAATATATCCAGACTTATTTCCATCGATTTCTAAATATTTTCACACTTCAGAGGACATCTGTAGAAACATAAATGCATGTTCTACTTATTTAATATTGTGTGGTCTGTTAAGTAAGACACCAGCCAAGAAGTCCTCGGTTTAATCCCAGGCCATACCATCTGTTAATTTTTAACAGCGGTATCAACTCACAACATTACTAGCGACTGATTATGAGTCCTTACGCTGTGAAAAACTTCACTAACTATTACATCTGCCATTCCAAGCCGGCGTTTGCAGATCCATTTCAATGAGTCTAGTTAATCAATATATTTCATATATAAAAAATTAATATTTAATTACGGAAAAAGCAAGAAAAAGTTATTGTTATGCAAGAGTGCATATCTTTTTCGATCTACCATGGTTTTCACGTTGTTTGTGAGGTTTATTCGGTATTCGGACATTTTCTAAAGAACCGTATTCGACAAAAGCAAAAAAACCGGGTAAAATCGGTCGAATAATAACCTTCCTAGCTGTAATCCATGAAAACCGTGAGCATTGCCTTCTTTTTTGACTGAAAATGGTCTCGGCTCATTTGGTAAACGCCATTCACTTGCCTGATGTCTGAATTGGGAGTCGTGTGGATAAATCCAGGTCTCATCTCCAGTAATAATCCTTCTGATGAATGTGGGATCGAATTCAGCCTTGAAGATCATGTCTTTTGCCACCTCAATACGGTCAAAATTGTAAAAAATAGCCAATACACATAAATAGATGAACCCTTGGCTATGTAGCTTTTGCGAATGTCAAGCTATGACACTGAAACTTGGCGGGGATATCTATCTAATACAAAAAAATAAAAACTCAAATCGGTACGATAGGACCGCTACAAGGTTTTATTCCGGAAACTTTGTGATGAAGGTAGTTTTTTTGTTGTTGCCAAATTGGTTAATAGTTTTAATTACGTTAGAGTAGTTAATATTGTTACGTTTTAACCTTTTTACAACGTTTGATTTCGTTTTTATTGCGTTAAAATAAAATAAAACTCTATTTTTATTTTGTTTGTTTTACTTACAACCTGTCTCTTTCTTTATTAATTCCTTAATACACCAAATTCGTTTTTAAAAACACTTTTTATTTGCGACTTAAATAGACTGTACTTCTTGACAGCCAATTCACAACTAACTCACCAGCCACAATTCGACGCTTTTATAGTATTTCATCTTAGTTTAGAATGTTCTAGTACGGACACGAATCTTCGATTTTTCGACGTTAATTCAAACTGGTCTAAAATAACAAAAAGTAATCGATCGATGCATTGGCAGCACTTTTAATTAGTACAGATAATTGTAGAATTTTTTAAGCCTTGACATAAGCCAATACATTTTTTATCATAATAAGCTCTGACGTGGTGAATTTTGTCTTTAGCATTTTCATTTTCGTAACAATATTTATAAATTAAAAAAAATCATTTATGGTTAAAGAATCGTAATATTTCGCATGAGTACTACGCTGCGTATGAGCATTTTGGATTTCAAAATTAAATATTAATTATACTCCATATGTGCATGTACTCGTATATTGCACGTTAAGCAAATTTTTATTTGACTGAACCTATGTTTTAAATTTATACTACGCTTCTAAACAATTTATTGAATCTATTGTATTTTTCTATTTTTTGTTATGCTGTTAATTGTCGTCTTCATTTTATTGCCAATTTAGTCGTAATCAACCATAACAACGTCAAGTGGTTTTTATTGCCTCTTAAATTTTTATTGAAAAAAACCGAAAGAAAAAAATTTTTTTTTTTTTTAAGATTTTGCTAGAAATTTTCAGTAAATTATGAGTGCGTGCCTTGTTTCAGTTTCGTTATTCATTTTTAGTTACTGTATCTACTATTCGTAGATTTCAAGAAAGCGTTTGATACCATCAGGCGAACGGTTATATGGAAAGCACTAAGAATCAACGGAGTACCCCAGAAGATAATTCGAATAATTAGAGCGATGTATGAGGATGCAGAACTTTCAGGTCTTTACAACAGAAACATCAGCCAACCATTCCACACCAATGCTGGAGTTAAACAAGAATGCCCACTATCACCTCAGCTATTTACCGTCGTGCTAGATGACATAATGAGCAAAGTCATCATCCAAAAGAAGAGGGGTCACATGGAGTCTCTCACGCCAACTCGAAGACTTGGACTATGCGGATGACATTTGTCTACTCTCGCATAAGATGTCCAATATTCAGTCGAAACTGGAGGACCTGGAAAGATTGGCTCAAGAAAACCAAGACCATGAGAATCAACAATACGAGCACGGAAAATATCATGCTACGGGGTCAGCCACTCGAGTATGTAGATAGCTTCTGCTCTTTAGGAAGTACAATGACTACAAACGGTGGCGCAGAAACAGACGAAGATAACAGGCTTAATAAAGTGAGAGCGGCATTTGGACAACTGCAGTCAGTATGGAGAAACTCACATATATCCAGACAAACTAAGCTCAGAATATTCAACTCATGTGTTAAATCGGTACTGCTGTATGACAGTGAAACCTGGCTTGTATCGAATAACATCACACAGAAACTCCAGGTATTCATTAACAAGTGCCTCAGAATCATATGCAGAATATTCTGGCCTAACACCATAAATAACACAGAACTGTGTAGCATGACTAATTAGCAACCCATACTGAAGCAGATAAGGAAAAGAAAGTGGGGATGGATCGGTCACACCATCCGAAAACGTCCAGAAAGTATCACTAGAATGTCACTCGAGTGAAATCCTCAAGGCTTGCGAAATCGTGGTCAACCAAAAAGCACTTGGAGACGCACAATTATCCAAGAACTGAGACAGAACAACCTAACATGGGAAGAGGCAAAGTCAACAGCTGGAAGGCGTTTAGATGGAGATGCTTTGTGGAAGCCATATGCGACCAAGAGGAGTAACGGGATAAAAATAATAAGTAAATGAGTGCGTGCCAGTGTTTTTTCTTATATGGCTTTTAATTGTCTTCGTCAAATGTGAAGATTAACAAAAAAACCAGGCTTTCAAAATGACGATAATGTACAACAATTTTTGTTTTATTATCTGATAAACATATTGCTTTTATTTCAATTTTCTCTTTTTCAATTATATTTTACTTTAATTTCTTTGAAGACTTCAATTGTGAAATTCTTCTTCACAAAATTGAACAACAGCCAGTTTTTGAAGTTTCAAAGTTAAGAAGAAATGACACGTGTTGAATTGTTTATAGGAAAAGTTATATATTTTAAGTTATCTTTAGTAATTTTTTTTAATTTTTGTTTTTATTTGTTTGTGTTTCCCTTTTATTTTTCTCTTATTTATTTCCATACCTGTCATGGCAGCTAAGTTGTTTATCAATCTTTCAATGACAGACATGAGTGGCGAGAGAGAAAAATAGAAGTTGTTATGACTTTACAAGCTTTCGAGTGAGAATGATAAGAAAATTGAAATAAAATAAGTTTTAAAGTACTTGAATATAGAATTGCTCTGGATACCTAAACATAAGGCATGATATCTAACAAATATCAGGGTATATGCTTTTAAAACAATCAAAAATTTTTGAATTAGTGTAGCTGTCAAGGCTTTGCATTATCTGTAAAAGTGTAGTGGATTTAAAGATTTTATTTGTTTTTTAAGATTCTTTTATTTTATTTATTTATTATTTTTATTTGTATATTTGTTCTTATAATCAGATTTTGAATTTGTTAGTTTTAAGTAAAAACAGTTTACATAAGATGGCTAGTTCTAACGAATATAAATAACTGGGACGTAAAGAATGTATTGGTAGTAGTGATAAATTGTTACTTTGACCATTAGATGAGTCAGTTGTAAAATTTTAATTCTCAACTTCATGCGTCACTTTGCTTGCTTGAAGTTAAAGCTCAAATGTATTGTTACAAAAAACCACAAAAGCAACTATGTGTGTTGTTTACAAATAAATAAAATAAAAATCGATAACAAGACACATTAGCAGAAATAAAGTAAATAAAAATAAAACGGCAACAACAAAAACTAACAGAAATGAAAACAAGTAACAGACAATAACAAACAATAATAAAACAACAGTAATATAAAGAAGTAGTTGTTTGCACTCGCATGGTTTCATAAGAACTAAAAAGAAAAAAAGAAAGAAATGGAATCTACCTGAAATATCGAGGGGTTTGAAAGCTTTCGAAGTATTGTTTACTCAGTCATATAAAAAGTACATCGTCAGTTTATGTGTTGTAAACTCAGCGAACGTGTTATTGATTTGAACTCAGTGTAGAGTTTTGTGGTTAAACTCTGTTTGAAGAGACTGTGATCGAACCGAAGTTGTAACAACGATCGGGTTGGAAGATCTTTAGGAAGAAAGATTTGTCGAGTAATTATTGTTGTTTACAAATTTTTAAACGAAAAGTGTAATAAAGAACAGAAATTGTTATTATTTGTAAAATGGTTACAAACAGTGGAACACAAAACTGTGTTAATAAAGGATTTTCATTAGAAGCCAGACAAAAGGTTTATTTATTTTAACAGCAATCTACGAATGCATAAACGTTTTTTAAAAGGTAAAAGCGTAACAATTGGCTTCAGAGGTGGGATTGCTGTCTTTAAAATACAATAAAATAAACAAAGATGAAGCTGAAGGAACTTGATGAGGAACTGGAAAAAAAGGAGCTGCCAACAACTGGTAACAGAGCCGAGCTGCAAGGCGAACTGCGGACTATTTTTACAAGATCGGCTTTAACGTCGAGGCTTTTGAATTTGTTAATGGTGAGAAACGAAAAGTGGTGAGAAACTGTCGTAATCACTATACTCGTCAATTCGCTGGACGCCATGATGGAATACATGCGAGAGCTAATGAAGAAAATTTCGGCTGAACTACGGTACGAGAAGCTTACAGAGCTGATAACAGGACCTGTTTGGAAGAAGTGCGCGCCTGGGTAGTTGAGGTGCAGAAAATTTTGAAGGTGGCGAATGATGGTCTCACAGAACTCAACAAAGAGATGAGCCAAGAAATTGATGAAATTGAGACAACACTGCCAAATACTGTGAAAGTTAAAAATTAAAATTGACTAATGAGAGTGATACACCAACGGAAAATTCTGTAGCTCAAGTAAAATCCAAGGCTGATTCGTCAGAAGATGTATTTATTAAAAATCGTTCTGCAGAAGACCTTCCTGAAGATGTTGCTAAAGCAGAAGACAAGAACAGTAACTTTTTAACTTAACTTTTCTTCATTTTTGGAAAAAAAAATAAAGTATTCATGCTGTTAAGCTTAGTTTTAGAAAGTTTGTAAAAAAAAATGTGACTGACTTTTATCTTATGGTGCTAACGTACTTAACCACTCCTCCATACGCACTTATCCCGTGTCACTACTATTAGATAATACTTCGCGGGATTCAGAAAGTTCATTTGATTTACGAAGCATTAGATTTATATCGCTTACGTACACATTTACCTCGACACAACTTTCTTCCGATGTAAGCATAACTTCGATTACGTTGTCAGCACTTAAATCCTCCCTCAAGAGAGTTAGAAGTCTTTCAAGTTGTATAAAAACAGGGGAAAAGTAAATGTTACATGTTTTGTAGTTTTGTCCTCCTCGGGACATTTCGGTCATTTCAGAGAATATTGTGTAATTATGAATTGAGTCAAATTAGATTTCAATATTGGCGCTTTAACCAAATATCGATATGAAAAATCAATCGAAAAGTCCAAAGGTTTGTAGACGATCTCTCCCATTCTCTTTGCCGTTTAAGTTTTCTATTTCTCAGACTGACGCACATTCTTTCTTGATGACCAGGGTTCCTCTTAAGCTCGTTAACTCGCTGGCGATCAGGTCGATGGAGAAGCAATATCAACACAACACACGCGTAACAACACTTGCTGTTTCTAAAAAATGGTCCTAAGGCCACTGCACACTCTCAAATAACAGCTAGTTTTTAAACAAGGCATTGTTTCTTTAGTCGTCGTCAGTGCAATAAAGCCCATAAGCAATATAAAATGTAATGGCAAACCTTAAACCTTAAACGTCATAGGTTGCTTTGACAGTTGCTGAAATATTGGATGTTCGAAAAAGTTTGGTTAAATTTTTTGTAAAAATTGAAACATTTATTCTTGTACTTGAAACGGTTTTATTAAACCAAATATGTACCGTTTTGGCGATAACCTTTTGCCATTTTGGGGGTTAAGCGTTTATTCCATCAGTGTGAAACATCTGAGTTTTCTAAACGAAAACTTCAAATTTCCGCCATTAAGAGAGTTCTGTAGAGTTTAAAACAAATGATAATTTAAAGGTGGTAAGGTCCGGATTATATGGTGAATACATTAAAACTTCCCAGATATGCCCTCTCAGTTTCTGTCGAATCATCAGTGATGTATGTGGTCTGGCATTGTAATAATGGATGTCCACAAAATCTGTGTGATTTTAACGAGGAGCAGGGTGAAATATTTCATCAGGATTTTTGGACAATGGAAGAACGTTATCAGGGAAGGTGGGACTCACATATGATGACAGACTATTGCTGGAGTTTGCAACGAGATCTACCTAAAGCCTTTCATTTAAGGAAATCTTATAAAACGTCATTTGATAGTGTTTCGTACAAATTTTGAATCAATTTGTTATAATTTTTTTTTTGCATATTTAACAATAAAAAGCTGTTAGCAACCTCCCAGTAATTTTTTCCATAGTCAGGGCCATAGAAATACACAATAACACAAAAAATTTAAAGGTAACAAAATTTGTGTTGAGCAGTGTTATACTTTAAAAGCATAAAAAACATTCATTATATTGTATCATTATGCTGTAAAAACCTTTTTATAAAACTTCATGAATTTTACGAAAAATAATTCTACAATATCCTGCGTATGCATGTCATGTAAGAATAAATTAAGTAAATTTTAGAAAAAGAGGCTTAACCATATTTAATTCTAAAAACTTTGTTTTATTTTATAATACAAAAAAAAATCAATAAAAAATTCCTCATTTTCATATTAAGTACAACGACATTCAACACGTACAGTTTTAATTTTGTTTGCCTAATGTTTACTTGACAGTTACGCCACAGTTTAAACAGAGAAGCGTTTTACAATACAAAAAAAAAAAAAAAAAAAATGAACAGACAAATAAAAGGAAATAAAACTTTTAAAGTTGTCATAGCCTATTTAAAAGTTGTCAATTTGTATAAAACATTTATATATTCACATCAACAATGCATAATGAAGCTAACAGCAAAATAAGAAAACTTGAGATATAAAGCCCCATATCCTTGTGTGTAATGTGGTTTAAAACTTAAATGTTTTTATTTATTTGATTTTGGAAACTTCAATCGAATACCACCGTACCACCACTGTGCACTTACTTAAATTAATATATATATGAAAAAAAGAAACCAATTTAAATAAGTAAACAAAAGCACAAACACACTGGCATACATTTAAATTTGTTTCTTTTTTATATATACACAAACCAATGGTCTATTTATTATAACTGTTATACATTGTGTTTATATAGAAACTTAAGAAAAGTCTCTCCTTTTTTTAATGTCTTTGTTGTTTTGCTTATTTTTAGTTACCTATTCTCTCACTAAAGACTAAATTATTTCTCTGATTTTGTTTTTGTTTAAATAGATTTAATAAAATGAAAAACAACAAAACAACACTAATGTTATCTTTTCACTCACTTTATCATAATAACTGTTGTTGTTCTCATTGTCAACATTTCTTCGATAATAATAATGATGACGATGATGATAACAGTCAACAGCCTGTTGCTGTACACTACAATACAATAACACAATAACTAAAAGAAAAGTTTTTCTCGTTCTTTAATCGGATACAGTTGTAGTTGCTGTTTTTGTTGTTGTTTCTGGTTTTATTTTTTTGTTTTGTTTACAAATAAATTGTGACACACACTTTTAAAAGCTTTCATGTGTCAAAGGGACAACACGATAATCTAACAAAAGCGCATCTGCTGAATTTAAAATATGAAAATGGAAAATTATTGCAAGAGATTCAATATTTTTCTGGGGAATGTTTTTAAATGAAATTTGAAATTAATAAAAACAAAATTTAAAATTAAAACTTAAAAAAGGAATTACTAAAGAATATATTTAAAAAATTTGAAAAAAATATATTTACGTTTTGCTTTAGTTGATTGTTGTTTTTGAAAGTTATGGAAAAAGTACAGAGAAAATATGTGCCGTTTTTTGTTGAAAATTTCATTTAATAGTATAGGGTGGTCAATTTAAAAGTTTAAATTAAAAAATGCATAAAACAAAAACTTCTGTAAGACCACGTTTGGGTTTTCTGAGCCCCAAATACGGCGGTTTGGCTTATTAATGTACGATTTTAGATGATGATACATTTTCAATAAATCTCAACGTTGCCCAAGCGTAAATCGATTCATTTTGTTCAGTGGAGATAATACACAGAATTTTGTGACAGAATAGAATGAAATATGTATTGCCAGATTTGAAATAACTGCTGGTTCAAATTTAAACTTCTAAATTGCCTGCCCTATACATAAATACACATACTTCAAAAATTGTTTTAAATTGTTTGATAAGTTAAAAAAATCCTATATATAAAAATCAATGTATGTTTGTATGTATGTATGTGTGTGTGTATGTACAGTTAAACAGCTTAAACGATTTTCTTGAAATTTTACAGTATCTCTCAGTATGTCCGGAAGGAACTGGACGGTGTCTTGCTCATACAAAGAAAATATTTATTTGTTTATATATTCAAGAGAAGATTTATCTATATATTATATTATAATATATAATATATAATATATATATATATATATATATATATATATATATATGTATATGTATATATATATATATATATACGAGGGCGGATTGACATTGAAGCTACCTAGCGCTAGATGGCAGCACAAACACAAAAACTTTTTCTTTCTTAGAAATTACGATCTGTCAAACGTCAGCTGTTAAAATTTTAGCCAAATTCATCGATTAGTTTATTTGTTGCAGTCGTTTGAAGTAAGCAACTTTTGCGTTTCTTGGAAAATGGAAAAAAGTGAATTTCGTTTAGTGATTAACTACTATTTGAAAGGCAAAACGGCGAAAGAGACAAAAGAAAAGCTTAATAAACAGCACCGCTACAATACCATCAACAGGAAGGCCAAAAGAGGTGGATACTGAAGAAAATATCAAGAAAATCCTCGATATCGTTATGAATGATCGCCGGGTTAAAATACGTGAGAATGCTGAAATGGTAAATACATCATATGAACGTGTGTTCAACATTTAGCATGAACATTTGCATATGAAAAAGCTATCGGCAAGATGGGTGCCGCGTTTGCTCAGTGTTGTACAAAAACAAGTTCGACAGATCACTTCACAGCGGTGTTTGGACATGATAGAGCATATTCTGCTTATTTTTGTCGTAGATTAATAACTGTTGATGAAACGTGGGTCTACCACTACACACCTGAAACCAAAAATTAATCGAAGCAATGGTTGGAAGCTGGTGGAAGTGCTTCGAAGAAGGCGAAAACGGCGAAATCGGCTGGCAAGGTTATGGCAACTGTATTTTGGGATGCACACGGAATATTGCTAATCGATTATCTTGAAAAGGGATCCACAATCACAGGAGAGTATTATCGTGCATTATTGGATCGATTGGTTGATGCAATCAAGGAAAAACGACCACATTTAAACAAGAAAAAAGTGCTCTTTCTTCAAGACAACGCACCGGTACACACAGCATTAGATACGATGCTAAAACTACGAGAAATCCACTTCGAATTGGTTGATCATCCGCCTTATAGTCCAGATTTAGCCCCTAGTGACTTTTTCCTGTTTCCAAACTCGAAAAAAGAAGTGATTACCGAAACTAATGCGTATTTTGAGGAGTTCCGAAAATCGTATTATCTAGATGGTATAAAAAAGTTGGAAAATCGTCTTACTAAGTGTATTGAGCTAAAAGGAGACAATGTTGAGAAATGAATGGTTTTTTTTCCTACTTAGGTAGCTTCAATATCAATCCGCCCTCGTATATATATATATATATATATATATATATATATATATATATATATATATATATGTATATTAGACTGGTTCTTATTTTCTAAAATCAAAATTTTTTATTGAGGAATCTTAAATTGTTCTCTGTAGTAAAAAGTTTTCTTTATTTTTAACACGTGCCGCCTTGAGGTTGAACTTTAGTATCAATAGGTGCAATGTACGTACATTTTATTATACTGGTCCTTATATGGCACAAAATATTTTTTTAATTTTTCAATGGGGTACCTCTTAAATTGTTCTTTCTAGTAACATAGTTATTTTTGGAAACAAGATCGTTTGCTTGTTATTGTGAAAACGTTATTTACAGAACAACTATATCGATATCAAATTTTTACACAATACCTTTTTTTTACCAAAAAGAACAATTTAAAACGATCCACATTGAAAAATTAATTTTTTTTTTTTTTTATCAGTCTAATGCATGTATATTTGGGTGGTCCTTATTTTTCGATAAACGTAACTCCCCCTAAAAATTTTTGTTATGGCTTAAAAATATAGTGTGGAAAATATTATTATGATTGGGCGAGATTAAAATGTTGCGCATCGCACTTGAAATTTGCCTTGAAAACTTTAGAAATAAAATTTCGTTGCTTATAGAAATAACATTTTTTCACATACATATGTTTAAATGTATAGTACGTACATAAATAACTGAAAATTAGTAAAGAATTTAGATAGAGAAATGCTGTTATTAGTTTGTGTATGATTAATTCCCATAACATTCCATGAAGGAACATGGGGACTTCCCACAGTCAATGAACTGCACCCGATTCTATTTTTAAGCTCATTGAAAGGGACCTACAGTTTAACGCCGGCTCCGAACGGCAAATGCATTTAGAGAAGTTTTCAATGGTATTTATACTCATAACCAGTTACTAGCTAATGTTATGAGGTGATACCGCTGTCGAAAAACTTTTTTTCTTTTTTTTAAGATGGTCTGGTCTGGTATTGAACCGATGACCTTCTGGTTGGTAGGCGAGTGTCTTACCTACCACACTTGAGAGGCGATGTGCCACGCCTTCCTTTTTTCCGACGACCATAACGTATTTCTATACAAAACTACACATTTTATGGGGGGAGTTATGGTCTCTAACTTGAAAAAAAAATTTTCCATACAACTAAAGACCACCCTAATGTATATACATGCATAAAACCCTAAAGTACATCCATATAAGAGAAAAATTTTAAATTTGGCTGGATTAGTAAATTCATAAAAGAAAAATTTTCCTTCATTAAAATCAAGTAGCATTTGCAAAGGAATATTCTTTGAATGGTAAAAGTTTTTAATGTCAAATAATTTAAAGAAATATAAATAAAAAACTTTACAAGTTACAATCGACGTATTTCAACTATGTGATACCCTATGCTACAATAAACTCTTCGAAACGGTTGGTTAGTTAAAAATTTATTAATTTAAATGGGCTTATAAGCAAGAATATGAATAGGAATTGGTAACTACGATACTCAATATTTAATGAAGCTGATCTTAATCAAATACCAACTATGTACGTCAACTAATAGAGACTTTATTGAATTTCAACACGATATTTTACCTAAATTTGGCACAGTTGTAAAAAAATTACGGAAAACATATCTAAACCGGCCTTGATCCTTATTAATTAGACTACACTCAGTTACCAAAATACTTTTTGAGTTTTGCATAATATACATAAAGGTTTTAGTCCATTATAGACGGTTTTATACAAAATTCTGTATATAGTTACTACAATTACAAATTACAGACCTAACAATGTATCTCCATGATCTTGAGATGTGTAGGGTATAAAAGCATGACCTTGTAGGCTCTTTCTGATACGTTTGGGAGTTATTATTTACATTTTAAATTAGTTTTCAAGCAAAAGTAAAAGTTTTTAAAAGAATCTTTTTAGCAATATAAGTATGAAAAAAAAAAAAATGAAAAATGTTTTTATTTTGAAAAATGTTTGAAGGAAAATTTTTTAAAGTTTTTGTGAATGTGGATTCAGAAAAGCTTAAGAAAATGTATGTATTTTGCTTATAAAATAGGGTTAACCACTTTTCGGTTCAAAAGTAGAGTAAATAAAATACGCATAATGCTGTGAACGGTAAGGGGTTTATTCTTAGTAATTTATAAAAAATACGGCCCAATGATACCTCCAGACCATAAAACACTCTAAACAGTTACTTTTTCGGGTGCAATAGCATCACCGAGTGAGATATGAGCTTCGAAAGTTCGGTCACGCTTGAATTGAGTTTTAACTATTTTTTCTGCGTTTGCTAAATGATCACTATTCGTAAATGAGAAGCCTGTCGCTAAATAAATAACAGTTAACAGCTGTTAGCCTTGCCAGACCGGCGGTTTTAAAACTACTAAATGGATGACCCGATACAATCGGCGGTGTTCGGCGCTAAATTGCTGTAGTAGTCGTCTGAGTTTTTAAGATCAAAATAAAATTGAGTAATAGCTATAAAGATAAATATAGGATACACGCAAACAATGACGCTTCTATTTTTTCAAGACAGCTTTTGAGGCGAGAAACATATCTAATCAAATCTAGATATTTTATTCCAAGTTAAGAGAATTCTGCAACAGTCACAATTTTCTGATAACTTTTAACAGCTGTAACACTTCATAACTTTGCTACCGACTTGTTATAAGAATTTAAGCTTTGAAAATCTTCTCTAACTAATGCATCTGTAGGTCTTTTCAATGAATCTAAAAACAAATAGGGTGAAGCCTATTGACTGACTAGAGGCCAGCATTTAAGGGACGACCCTAATCTTGCAATGCATTGTGCATTGTGAACTTTAAAGAGATGCGCTCAACGAGAAAAATAAGTAACTACTAAGTATCAATTCCCTTATTTCGTCAGAGCATATTCCGTTATAGTATCAATATAATAATGAAACAAACTCCACATTGCGATGATACTCTAATGATTCGATAGAGATGGATACACTACCGTCATTAATGAGCATTTTCGACCTCTCGTGAGCTCGATCGAAAGCCTCAGAAAAGGCTTTAAGCAGCGGCCCACACATAAGAGTTATATTCCATCCTAGCTCGGATAAATATTAAAAAGGTAAGATGGGGTGGAGTACTTCTTACACAGTGTAAAAAAGTGAGAAACTTGAATATTTTTTCTTTTTCGAAATTCGAAAAACATCAAGTGTCACAGACGGCACCTCACCACCACTTTCATCTGCCAGAAAACAATAATGTGTCTTGCGCGCATTAAAATCGACCCCGTTCGCACGACTTCACTCGATGATTTTCGCCCAATCGCTTGCGTGTTATTTAGCCTCGGAAATGACAACAAGAAAGGCGTTAAGTAAGATTAGAAAAAGATTGGAAGAAGTGTTACCCCTGAATTTATTCTGCACCCATTGAATGAGATTCCGTCTATAACCACACTTAAAGAGCGAAATCTGAGAAAGCTTGATATAAATCGAGAGAAGTTACTGCCTGATGAAAACTCTGCCAAACGTCTTGGAATTATTCAGAGCGATAACTTTGCTCTCATTGGAACTAAGAATGAATTTGACCCATATTTCGGTCACCAGTAGACGAACGGTCCTCGCAGAAATCGTATTGGCGATCACTTAGCGAATCGTTGGATTCTAGATACTTTACAAAGTGATGATCGATCGTGTACTCTATAAGTTTGGGGAATTCCGGACAAGCTGTCTGATCATATTCGGACTATACAGTGAATTAAAATATGTTTGATTTTTAATTTTTAAAAATGTTTTCAGCTGATCGCGCATAATATATGTATTGTTACGAAAATAAAAATATCTAAAAAAAGAGATACACCACATCAGCCTTTAAGTCTGTATTGTGGGATTGTGGTAACACTGGGTTGTGTCAAATTTATTAATGTGTCACTCTGGCAATGCTGTATTTATTTGTGAGTTTGGTAGCATTGCCAATGCGACCATCATTGTGTGTTAAATTTGAAATCAACGGATATCGAATGTTGTAGGAAGAACAAGAACATTCGGAAGTAACGTTAATAACGTTTTGCAGTCATAAAATAAAGTCATGTTTGGGCGTAAATAAAAATCTTGTATAAATGAATATTAAGATAATTAAATTGGAGACTGTATAGTTATAATTGTATACTGCAAAAAGTGAGAAAATAAACAACAACAAAGTGGTGTCTATTTTATTTGGAAGCAATTCAAAAAACCTCAAACATTTTAAAAAAAGGTTAAAACGTAACAGTATGTAACTCTTCTCATATAGCCAAAAAGAAAAACATTAACTTGATTTAATTAATTTGTACTATTTGTAGTAATCGTTCAATTTTATTTAAAGTTGTTTTGTACCTTTAAAGAAGCATTTGATTTATAAAAAAGGCATTTAACATCTCTAGACTTCAGTTTGTGTAGCAATTAATCTAAAACATAATCTCAACTTTTTATTTTCTCCAAGCCATTTAGGCTTACCAGAATGAAATTTCCATTTTACCACAATGATTTTCTGCAAAAATGAAAAATTAATTATTTTTCATATCCGAAAGTCTTCAATCCCATGCTAAAAGAACTATATAATGCATATACAAAATATCTATTATATCCAATGTAATGTTTCCTTAAAGGGTTTTAATTTACCACCTGTGGCATTAATAATATTTAATTTAAATAAAATTTTATTCATACATAACGAGATCCCATCGTATGTATGTATTTTTACTCGTACCTTAAAAGGTACCTCGTGAGAAAAAGAGTGAAAGCAGCTTACGTTTAATGAAAATAAAATTAAATAATATAATAATACAACAGAACTTTTAATTTCCTTTTTCAGTAAATAATCTGTGGGTCAAATAAAATAAAACAAAACCAAACAAATTAAGTTCTGCCACCTCTTTTAAAGAGAAAAAAGTACCACAAAAACAATCAACTGCTGTTTTAAAAAAGAAACAAAAAAAAAAAGCAAATTAAGAACAAACACAAACACATTTTCAAATTATTTAAAACTTAGACAAACGCTAATTAATAGCAACAATAATACAAATAAAAAAGAAAAACAACAATATGTGAAAAAAAAATGTCAAAGAAAAACTTGCACTGCAAAGAACATTAAGAGAAAGAAAAAAAAAAAAAAAAAAAACGCAAAAGCCTAAACAGATGGCGAGAATATAAAAAACAAAACGTTTAAGCCAGAAGAATTCGTACTCACACACACCCACTCACCCACACTCGCTTACATGTATGTGTATTAAGCGAAGACACGCGCTAATAACAACAATAGCAATTAAGTAAGATTAAGAAGAGAAAAAAGAAAAATAGAGATCAAAAACATACATACAGTGGTGTATATTAGGTTAGCACATTACATATGTGTACTTTTTGGAATCAACCATTTTTACGTGTTTATTAATTTAAACATTTTTATATATAACACGTAGTCCAAGGAATATGTAGCATTAGTTTACTTTAGTTTTGTTTAATTCAATTCGTTTATTTTGTGTTAGAGTAGTAATAATATAATATAATAAATTGATAAATTGATATAATAAATTAATAAATTAAAAAAATTATCTTCAACAAAAAAAAAAAAAAAACAAAACTACTTATCTATTTTATTTAAAACTAAGTACTAGGTAGGATAACCTCTTTTCTTAATAACATCTTCACATCTTCTTAGCATATTGTCCATAAGTCCTACGCAACGTTCCTTGGATATTGCATACCGTTTCTTTCCGATTTCTATCCATAAATCTCTAACATTCCTTGGGTTCTCTATATATAACTGAGATCTGGTAATTGAAAATGTCGTTTCTATTTTGCTCTAAGCAACACTTCACTGTACGTGAAATGTGTTTTGGATAAATATCATGCATAAAATACCACCTAAGTGGCATGTTTTCTTCTGTGGCTGGAATAGTTGTGTCTAAAAGTATTTTCTTTTAAGCCTACTGATCCATTTGCCTATCTATTTTGATTATATCACCAACACCGTTTTCAGCAAATGCAACCTAAGCCATCCTATTTCCATATATAAGATTTTTCATCAGATTCAAAACCAAATAAACAATTTTTTTTCATTTTCCTTCTTATAATTGTTCGCAAGAAGTTAAGTTAAGGATTTAAAATGGCCTGCAACAGAACAAATAAAAGAGTTCTCTTTTTTGAGTTGTTTTTCTAGGCCTAGCGGACATATACAAAATTATGTCCCATAGGCTAATGCGTTGTTTTTTCGTAGCAGTTTAGTACGGAAGCAAACGTTGATTCCTCTCGAACTTTTTTGATGAATAACTTCACGTTATGCCTTTGTGCACCTTGACACATTTCTATTTATTGGCTAAAGGTTTATATTAAAGCTTTTAAAATTAAACTCTCACAAATCTTACTAATTTAAGATTTTAAACAAAAAAATTAGTGAAGAATATAAAAATTTGTAAAATTTGCTAAATTGCTATCCAGTGCAGATTACATATGTATTTTTTCCAATAAATTAAGCATAAAAATAAAACTCGCAATAGAAAACGGTAAATACTGAGCACACCATAGACAACACTTTACTCAATTTTAATGCCTAGAAAAAAATATACGCTTTTTAATGCTGCATATATGAAATGTGCTAACCTAATGTCCACCACTGTACATACATACTTGTACTGTTTAAAGCATATGGTATCTGGCCAAAGAATCACTGAAGTGTACAAGTTTAATCGACTCCGTATATGTATACATCCGAACGAAAACGAAAATACTCAATAAAGAATAACAAACAACAATTTCAGTCAGCTTTTGATGAAAGCACATGTATATGTCGCTTAGCCTATTAAAAATGTTTATTTGTTTTATTGTTTTCTTTTTTAATTTTTCTCTTTAACGCACACTACAAAAAATTTCTACTACTACTACTACTACTACTACTACTACTACTACTACTACTACTACTACTACTACTACAAATATGTTTTCTCTATGGCCACCCTTGGTTTAAAGAGACCATTTATGAGAAATACGAAAAACCAAAACACACTTACGTGTAAGTCGGCAATGAGAAAACAACGAAGGATATAATAATATTAACACCATAAATAAAGCCAACTGTAAATAAAAGAAAAAGAGCAAGAGTTCGAAAAGTAGAAGAAGAACAAAGAGAATATTCAAAAACTTGTTGCTTTTAGTCTTTGTTTTGTAATTAAGGCGGCGTAAATGAAAACATAAAGCTCCCATACAAATACACGCCTATACAAAGTGTTTTACTAAATGAGTGAGAAAAGTAATTATTATAGGCTCCTACTTGGAAACTTTTGTTTTGTAGGTCTTTACTAAGAAAATGTTATATGCTGCTGTTGTTGTTCTTATTTTTATTACTTGTACGGTTCCTTAAAACAGCTCATGTTTCCGTTGGCATCATGTTGTTTCTGTTTTTTTTTTGCCTTTATTTTATTTCTTTTTAGTATTTTAGGAAAGAAACCTTCATAAAGTTGCTCGTTTTTTTTTTGCTGTAAAATTAAGGGATTTCAATATATTTACTTTTTTATATTGTTTTTGTAGTAATGAATGGGCTTAAAAATAAGTGATAAGGGTGTGATTTAAAATATTAGCAATAGGAAATTAATTTTCTATGATTTAAGGACGATATGAAAGTTAATATAGGTCAGTTTTAAAGAAGACAAAATAATAAAGTATTTAAGTTTAACAGGGGTCTGCAGAAAAGCTCAAGTAAAAAAGATAGTTCGATGTGTCTAAGAACTATATTAGATTACTTTATTTGATTACTTTAATAAGTAATAAGTAATCAAATTTAATAAGTAATCAAATACTGTAATAAGTAATCAAATCGGTTAAATTCGGTTAAAAATGAGACCAAAGGTGAAAACCCAATGTATGCCGTTTTGATTGATAATCTTTTGCCATTTTTGTGGTAAAGCCATTACATATTTCATAGACGTAGAACTTCTGTGCCTTCTGAGCCTGCAGTTGTGTTTTGCGGGCCTCTACGGAATTTAAATTTACAGCATTAAGAATATGCGGATATCCAAGCAAACGATAATCTGAAGGTACAAGGTCTGGGCTATATGGTGATGATTATCAAAGATGTGTGTGGTCTGCGTTATCATGATGGATCGCAACACGTTTTCTGTGATCGATGCTTCATCTTGCTTCGTTCATGATCTTATGTGCCGGTCTTTTCCAACTTTTTAATGGTGCATATTTAACGTCAAAATTGTCGGATCAAAAACGAACAAACCAATTCACTGCAGTTTTTTTAGTTACAATATTGTCTCCGTAATCTTCGGAAATTGTTTAGCAGCCTGCTACGCATTTTTACCGTTTGAATAATAGAATAGCAAAATAAGCATCAATGTTCGAAATAAAGTTTAAAGATACAAAATTAAAGACTTTCATTGACCAACACTCGTGAAAAATGCTAAAATTTTTTATATTTGATGGTTCGAAAGCTTTCTTTAGACACCAAATTGCAAGAAAATAGATGTCATACGAACTCAAACTAGGACATACTGAAGTACAGATTTTCATATCTAAAATATGGTTTTGCTGCTTTTAAAGTCTAATGCTTTAATAACTCAAAGCACAAAAAATGTATCAGGAGCCCGATTAAGCAGGCATATTGACACCAAAGTCGAATACTTATGACGCTTATCTGTTTAATGATAGTATTTTACAAAAACCAATCGGGCCATTTTTATAATATAGAGTGTACTTTGCAAGGTAATACAAGGTAACATGTAAGGGGGGAGGAAGAAGGCAAAATAACGAGTATTATTCAAAAAATAACGATGACGTTGCCATACTCTGACTATACCAGGTATTGGCGGAGCTGGTATGCTGGTGGATCGCTGGGCTGTGGCTGGCCGCATGAAGTGGCTCTTGCCATCCGTCGACTTACGGTAACCGGAAAGCCCTCACATTGAGACCAACGTAACCAATAGCATTTGTAGAGTACATATGTAAGTATATAGAAGCTTTGCCCCATCCTGTATGAAGTTTAAGCCCCTTTTTGCAAACTATTTGCGTCGAAAGATTTTTGATGGACAAAGTAATTTTTTTTTTTAATCATAGTGTCTAATATTGGGATAATAAAGTTTTGGGACTTGTCATTAACGAAGAAAAAACTAAATTTATGGAAAGTGAATCACAAAGCGCGAGCATCCAAATTACCAAATACAACTTTGACAAAGTTCAAGAATTTAAGTACCTGGGAGTCATGTTGAGCGCATAGAAAGACTCACCACTGGCCACAAATCTTTTTTCTCGTGGTTGCGAAGTGTGGGTGCTAAAATCAAGCGATGTTGAAAAAGACAGATTATAAGAAAGAGATATGGCCCTGTACGACTTGAAGATTGCACATTTCGCATCAGGTAAAATGAAGAGCTTGACACACTTATAGGAGGTGCAAATTTGATTAAATAAGTAAAAATATAAATAATTCGATACTATGGTCATAATATGATAATGGACTGCTAAAGAATTGTGAGTAAAATCTTTGAAACAAATCCACAAGGCGATAAAAGTAGAAGTCGGCCAAAGAAAAGATGGGGAGATGGTATAAAAGATGACATGAGAACTATGGGTATATCTGAAGTCAGAAGCAAAGCTAAAGTTGTAGTGTCGTGAAGACGAATTGTACTGGTTCAGCCCTAACTGTGAAGTTTTTGACCTCTTATGATAAGAAATGGTTTATCTACTAAACCCATATTGTCAGAAATTTAGAAACTAGTTGTAGGGTATGTTTCAAAATGATAAGGTCACCTTAATATTTGCTCAATTCATCCAAACTATGTTATGTATGGTCACCTTATTCTAAAAAATGCTACGTTCAAATAAGTGAATAATAAGCCGGTTTTATTCTTAGAGATGTACCGTTATATTATGTTTATTTAAATTTATGGAAATAAGTGCAAAATTCAATGCGTCAAAATGATAAGGCCAGTGATTAATAAGCAATTAATCTAATCAGAAGGTATCACAATTGTTATTTTTTTTGTAATAATTTATAATTTAAATAATATCTACGCGATATGGGTCGCGGAAAACCTTTGTCACCTTATGAACAAGGACAAATTGTGGGAGTTCAAGAGCTGGGATTGAGTATGCCTGGAATGGCGAAAAAAGTGGGACGATCTTTGTGTGTTTTGCAAAATTTTCTAAAAAACAAAGAAAATTATGGAAAATTAAAGTGCATGGGTCGTCCAAAGGTCCTGACTGCCCGTAAAACTCGGCTAATTTCACGAAAGGCTTCGAATTCCATGAAAACTGTGGTAAAAATAAAAGAGGAATTGAAATTACAAGCTTCAAAAAGCACAATTCTAAGAACTATCAACGCCCAGCCAAACCTTATTTGAGCAAAATTAAAAAAAAAAATTCCCTGTGTGAAAAACAACATGGCAACTAATTGGCATCAGGTAAACATTTTTTTTTTAAAGTTATAAGGTATGCCACACATTTTTGGGTTTGTAGGCAATTTTTCCGGTTGAGAAACAATTTAACTTGGATGGACCAAATGGTTTCAATTGCTATTGGCGAGATTTAAGGAAGAAGCTTTTGTTTTTTCCAAACGGAATTTCGACGGTGGCAGTTTTGATGGTTTGGGCTGGCTTTAGCTCACATGGTACCCTGGAACTCTACTTTCCTTCCACTCGAATGGATAGGTTAGAGTACTAGGGCGTTCTGTCTGAACGTTTGCTGCCTTATTCAGCAAGATAACGCAGCAATTCATGTCGACCAGACAATGGTTTGAGGAGCACAATATTAAAGTACCGGTCCGCCATCTAACGTTTTTTTTTTCAACTTATTTTGTGAATGGTAACACTTAGCTTATGTCTGATTTGACAGATAATTAGTTTTATCCTTCCGCTGAACGAATATGGTTGTGTATACGCTTGAACAACGCTGGGAAATATTGCGACATTACCTTGAAAATCATGCTAATGTTGCAGAACGTGTGCGATGTGTTCAGATGAAGCTCAGTTTGATCTTGGCGGGTATGTAAACAAGCAAAATTGTCGCATTTGGAACACAGAAAACCCGATACTAGCCAAGACGAGTCACTGTTTGGTGCGGATTTTGGTCCAGAGGCATAATTTTGCCATTTTTCTTCGAAAATGAGCAAGGAGTGGCCGTTACAGTTAATGGCGATCGTTATCAGGCCATGTTGAACGAATTTTTGTTCACAAAAATTGAAGAGGGGGATATTAGCAACATATAGTTTCAACAGGACGGCGCTACGTGCCACACAGCCGAAGCTACACTCGATGTTTTGCGCCCTGTTTTTGAAGATCGCATTATTAGCCGCAGAGCTGATGTCGTTTGGCCACCTCGGAGCTGCGATTTGACACCGTTGGACTATTATTTGTGGGGTGCCGTCAAAGATAAGTGTTACGCCAACAAGTCAGAGACAATTGATGTTTTAAAGGACAATATTCGTGAAGCCATTGGTGAAATACAGCTGCACACAACCAATAATGTGCTTAAAAATTGGCCCGATTGTGTAGTCTACTGCATGGCCAGCCGAGGCAGCCATTTGAATGAAATTATTTTCCATTATTAACCGGAAGGATTGTACTTTCAAATAAAAAAGAAATTTGAGAAAATATTCAGTAGTTTTTTTTATAGCATTTTCAAAAAAAAAAAAAAAATTATTTGGCGGACACTTTACTTGATTGGCCAGCACGTTCCCCCGACTTAAGTCCCATGGAAAATTTGTGGGGTCTGCTTGTGCGTAATATTTATGCTGACAACAAACCGTACCGGACAGAGGATGAGTTAAAAGTGGCAATCTGCAACAGCTGGCGCGAAATCCGCTCCAAGGTTCTTGACAATTTAGTAAGTGCGATGCCATCCCGTATTTTTAAGACAATAGAAGGAAATAGGAACTGCATAAATTAAAAATAATTGATTAATGCTTAGTTTAAATAAAAGTTTGGATAAATAAATCGCTGACCTTATCATTTTGAAGCAATGAATTTTGCACTTATTTACATAAATTTGTATAAACATAACATAACGGTACATCTCTAAAAGCAAACCCGGCTTATTATTCACTTATCTGAACGTAGAGTTTTTTTAATAAGGTGACCATACGTAACATTTTATAGTATGGATGAATTGAGCAAATATTAAGGTGACCTTATCATTTTGAAGCACAGCTTACTTTTCGATTTACTTAACATTTATCATCTGGTTTCATTTAAAAACAGGTAAAATTTAGTTCATATACCTAATAATCTTTCTTAACTTTTTGAAAATGCCATAGTGCCAAATGAGTTGACGTTAACATTAATTTAGAAAACTTACAAACTATTCTTATATAATTTATTATAGAGAAAGTGTACTTTATTAAATTGATTTTACTGAATTTAGTTTGTGGTTTTTTTGACTTATTATTAAATATTAAGGAATTCATATGAATTAATTTATTAATTAAATGGTATTAAATAGAACAAAGAACAATATAGAAAAAAAAAAAAAAAAAAAACAAAACAAAAACATTAAATACAAAATGTTGTTAACTTGTATTGAATGCTTGAATATTGAATTTCTTTGAGTTTCACGAAAATAAAAGCAAAATAAACCACCGTTATCAAGGCAACCATACAAAAATCATAAATTTAATACAGACAATAAAAGACGATTTCAAAGAAAATATGTTGAAATAAAAATTATTATTATTGAAGGAAAATATGATAGAAAGAGAGAAAGAAATAATGAGCATAACAACTATAACACATAAAAAAATTATCGATTTAAAATGCTAATATGTATGAATAAAAACGTAGTATCTATTTAAATGATAACTACATGCTTTTAAATGTAAAGGGTGGTCCAACCAATACGCATATAATAGATGGATCTATGGGAATAATGTGTGAAACAAAACATCGGCCAAATGCACGCCACGGCTTCTTTGGCATACCACTATCCGTTGGTCCATATTTTCAATGACTCTCATCCTTTAGCTCTTGAATTGTTCTTGGCTTATTGGTGAACACTTTTTCTTTTCTTTAAATATCCCCAAAGAAAGAAGTCAAACGGCGTCAAACCACTTGGCCGTGGCAGCCAATTAACATCACCACGACATGAGATTGAATTGAATTTATCGCGCAAATGGGCCATTGTTTCGTTGGCTGTGTGGGCAAGTGGCACCATCCTTTTGGAACCATATATCGTCTAGGTCCCTATCCTCAATTTGTGGCCACAAAAAGTTCGTTATCATTCCGCGATAGCGAACACCATTCGATGTAACTGCTTGACCGATCTCATTTTCCAAGAAGCACAGCCCAATAATGCTGCCAGCTCATAAACCGCACCAAACAGCCGCTTTTTGTGAATGCATAGGCCTTTCAACAATCACTAGTGGATTCTATAGACCGTGCTTACTGAAATTTACGCACAATTCTCTCTATAGTGGACACATTTGGTCGATTAAGCTGACCAAAAAAAATCCCGAAGTAAACTTAATGCATTTTGGTTTGAACGTCCATTTTGGAAAAAGGCCGTGGTTGAATTTGTCAAACAGTGATACAAAGAAATGTCAAATTAAGTTGATTAAAAAGCTTTACGTTAAGGAGCGACTCACAATTAACATCGTGTATTATAGTTGGCCCACCCTTTATAAGGGAAAAACAGTGCCTATATATAATAAAAGAGGGTATTGAATATGAAGAGAATTAACCTTTAAACCAAACGAGATACTTCCTTGATCATTTTATTGCTGATTTAATCAAGTCGGGGTGCTCGTAAGAGTGTGCGGAAAAATCCAAGACAGAACTCAGTTTAGCGTCATTCGTATGAAGTCAGGCTTTCGAAAATCACTGATTGGTGTGGTTATGTTTATAGAAAAGAATTGGGTGTGAGAAAGACTTCGGTGACAAATTTTTGATAGATGGCTTTAAAATGTTTTTGTTTTTATTTTCTCCGTATATTGGCTTTTCACAAAGTATTCATTGCTTTGTTTCGGTTTCATTAATCAGTTTGATCTTTCAAGCTAAGTAGATGATTAATCCACTGCAGCGCCATTCCGAATGATTGTGTAGTGGTGATGATCCTGGCTAATTGGTGGATGTGATCTTTACTTAAGCATTGTAATTTTTTCCCAGTAGATGGCATTTTTTCCTGATCATTCGTCTGATGTGTGGCATTGTCGCCAGAGGAGAGCTGGAAGATCATGGGGTCTGTCTGGAGGGAAAGTTGAAGACTCTTCATTAAACACTTGAAATGAAACTATAAATAAATTATTTCGTCATGTCATCCTTCGCTGTGGCTCGAACCTGGCGCGCTTGTATCTTTATGCGTGCGCTCTAACCACTACACCACACCACCCCTTCTCAAAAATGTAATATTTTTTGTAATATTATTTGCATCAGCCAACATTATACCTTATTTGATAGGTCTGAATGATTACGGGCAATGAAGAATGGTGCGATCATGGACGAAGCAAGAACGTAGACGGTAGCAAAGTAAGCATTGAATCCAAGATAGGTAATGCTATGTGTATAGTTGGCTTGGAAAGGAATTACATTAAAAAGAAAAGGTGTTGTGTTCCTTCAATGATGATTCGGCAGCAACTGAGAAATATTGATGCATTCATCATATAGCCGAGACTTTGCACATTCAAATTATCATTTGATTCGATCTCTGCAGAACTCTTTTAATGAAGTAAATTGACTTCCCGTAAGGGCCTGTAAAACATAACTGGAACAGTTTTTAGCTTAGAAGTTCTATACTGATGAAAAACCAACTTTACCCCAAACTGCTCATAAATAAGAAAAAGGTGTTTAAACGAACTTTTTCTAAAGCCTGTTATAATAATTAAATGATAAACTTCTTGAATGTACTAGACTAGAATACAAATACAATTAAAACACTTTACGTTATTGATGTAAAGTTTAATACTATTCATAAAACTTTAGGCAAAAAAACTTTAAAAAATCTTCGCAAACAATATTTTTTCTTGATTCTTGAAAAGCTGTAAAAATTCTTGTAAAATTCAGAGAAATCAAGGACATCTGGCAATCCTTGTTGTGGTCAATCATTACCAACAACTTTTTGTCTGAATTGGTTAATGCAGACACAAACGACATGTGGCTTGAAAAATTTAGTGGAACGTGCCACACAGGTCATGCTAAATTGCGCATTCTATACGAGCAATATAAGTGCATGGTCATGGATTTTTTGGCATTTAGGCAGCGAAGCCGTAGTTAAAAGTTGATTCATGTTATATAGTATTCTATACATAATGGCATCAATAGGCTTTTCAAATGAATTAAAATTTAAAAATAGAAAGCGCTTAAAGAAAGACCCTTTATAAGTTATAGCATGTTGGAATATTGTATACCAGACCATAAATTATTATTTTTTGAGTGTACTATATAATCTTGCAGGAATTAATGGAATGGATGGGAATGGAGTCGAGCGGAAAATTTGGATAAGAAGATTTTACAGGCTTTTCATTCAATTACGGCGAAAAAAAGCATTTTGTTTGATAGCAATTAAAAAGAATGACCGAATAAAAGCCAATCTTTGAGGTTTTTCTTTGAAAACAACTTCAATATTTATCTTTAATGAATACTTATGTATACGAGGACCAAAGAGAAATGGATAAAGAAGTTGTTGAATATTTATTAAAGAAAATATATTGGCAGAGTAAGCGAAGACTCATGTGTTAAAGTCGAATTAAAAGCTTCGACTTAATTAATGTAAACAAATAAATGCAAATAAAAAAAGCATTTAAATTTATTCAATGCTACCATTGAAAACCTGAATAGTGCATACGTAATGAAACTTAATTAAATTAATTACACTATGCAACAAAAAAAAAAAAAACAAAAAATTCTGACCTTGGTTAACCACTACTATTTTTTTGATGCGCTATGGTCGTCTAACTTCAAAAATCATCAGCAGTTCAGATTCTAAGGATACGTTTTTTTTTAGAATTTTTTCTTTCTAAAATATGAGGTTTTTGAAAAGGCTGCCTTATAAATCTTATTACAACTCTGAAAGGACTCATTTGATTGCGTTAAACCATATGTTAAAAAATTCCAATTTATACCAGCTTTAAGTGAGTCTAATAAAATTTTGTTGTTGTAATTGTATGTAATAGGTGTCGTATAAGCGATATATATATTCAATTTTTGTGAACAAAAATTCGTTCAACATGGCCCGATAACGATCGCCATTGACTGTAACGGCCACTCCTTGCTCATTTTCGAAGAAAAATGTCCCAATTATGCCTCTGGACCAAAATCCGCACCAATCAGTGACTCGTCTTGGGTGTATCGGCTTTTCAATGTATGCGTGCGGGTTTTCTGTGGCCCAAATGCGACAATTTTGCTTGTTTACTTACCGGCCAAGATCAAAATGAGCTTCATCTGAAAAGATGATTTTTTTGACAAAATCGGCATCTTCTGTAAGTCGTTCGCAGGCCCAGATTCCCAGCGTTGTTCAAGCGTATACACAACCATATTCGTTCAGCGGAAGGATAAAACTAATTATCTGTCAAACCAGACATGAGCTAAGTGTTACCATTCACGACATAAGCACAAGTTGAAAAAAAAACCGTTAGATGGCGGGCCCTTTACTTTTTTGCCTATAAAATACTCTAATTAGGAACATCTTTCTGAATTGTTTCAACACATTGAAAGGGTAAAATGTACTGTTTATTTTAAGATGTTTAATAAGAACTTTCTTTTTTGCCTTTCTCTCAGTCTTTCAAGCCTATTTAGCATTTAATGAATGCATTTTCAGTAACCTTTAACCTTTTTATAGCCTTAAGCTTCATTAGTTAATTCCCAGAAACGCTAACAAAAGCATAGAAGTGAACATCTGATAATGAAAAAAAAAAAAAATTAAAACAAAAAGCAAATGGACCTGTAGACTTGAATTTTTAATTAAAAATCTATTTTTAATTTACTGCACTTTTTTCACTCCATTTAGCTTATGCTTGTTTCAACCAAATAGCAGCTGTAAATGAATTTGACATTTTGTTATATGTTTCTCTATTAAAAACGTATTTTAGTCTGCTTGTCTCGCACACAAGAAAGATAAATAAAAAAATTAAAGCGAAAGAAAGAAAATCATCATAAAATCACACATTACTCCCATGGTGTCATTCTGTGTCATACATGTCACGAGAAGTCAACATGTGAAATGATGTTTTAAGGGCAAAGGTAAATACAATTTTGTAGTTTTGGTTAAGGGCAAAATATTTTTCCGATATAAACAATATGCTAAATTTGTCTTCTTTCTTTTTTCACTATCCGTTTTACTAATGTTAGCAACTAATACAGAATTTTTATGAAATCTCTACTTGTGGCTTCGCTCAAAAGATTCCCTACATCTCAGAAACCAGAGTATAACTGTATATATGTATGTATCTATTTTACTATAAATATTTTATGTCACGAACTTAAAAACGAAATTACTTATACCCTTAACTAATATCGAAGTTTGATACAAATATGTATATGTGACAGCATATATTTTTTTAAAAAATAGCTTTTATATGTATGTAGGTATGTATGTATTTTTACAACTTACTAATGCATACATACAGCAACTAAATGTAATCTGCAACACTAATACATATATACTAAGCAAGTGTCAGAAGGAATTTGTTTGTTAATGTGCGTGCGTATTCAAGAGAATAAATGCTTATTTGATTTCATTTCATGTGAAAACCTTTCCTTTTCTTTTTTGCTTATTTGGCAAAAAAAAAAAAAAAAAAAATAGTAGAAAGAAAGAAGTAAAACAACACTACAGATTTTAAGAAAAAAGCATGATAAACTGACACGAATGTCTTCGACGTGTTTTAAACTCGCATAAACTCGATTTAATGCTGATGTTGTCTTAATATTCTCCCAGTGCATTCATGTTTTCTACTTAATTTTATACTTAAATTTACGTGTTTTGGGGCAGAGTAATGAAAATGGTGCTTGGAAATCTTTGTAACATCTTTAGACAAGTTATTGACAACGTCGAAGTGTCGATTTGGGCACAAAAGTTACAAAGCTTATTTTGAAATCCATTAAACCTGACTGTGTCATAAGCATTGTTTAGCACATTCATTTGCTGAAGCTGTTCAAAAGTTGTCATAACTGGAATTTTAGAAAAGGCCTTAAAAAAGCACTATAAGTTCTATTAAATGCCAATATATGTTGTTTATTGTTTTCTTCTAAAGCGTGTTTTTTACAGAGGTATAGAATTTAAGTTAGCATTACTTTTCAAGATGGCGACCGACTTAACAGCTGTCAAGTGATATATCCTCAAGTGTATGTGGAAACATCGTTACATCCAAAAAACTGACTGTTTGGTGCGCTTTATGGGCTGGTGGAATCATTGGTCCGTACTTTTTCAAAAATGATGGTGGCCAGAACGTTACAGTTAATGATGATCGGTATAGAGCCATGATTACTAATTTTTTCATTCCTGAATTAAATAACCATGATGTCCAGGAGATGTGTTTTCAACAAGACGGCGCAACATGTCACACAGCTCGTGCAACAATAGATTTATTGAAAGACACGTTTGGCGACTGCCTAATTTCACGTTTTGGACCTGTGAATTGGCCTCCAAGATTTTGTGATTTAACACCGCTAGACTACTTTCTGTGGAACTATGTAAAGTCATTGGTCTATGCGGTAAAGCCACAAACGCTTGACCATTTGGAAGACAACATTCGCTGTGTTATTGCCAATATACGGCCACAAATGTTGGAAAAATTCATCGAAAACTGGACGTCCAGATTGGACTACATCCGCGCCAGCCGTGGCGCTCATATGCCAGAAATCATATTTAAAATGTAGTGCCACAAGATTATCTTCCGGATAAATAAATTTCATGTCAATCAATTAATCCATCGTTGTTTAATTGCAACTTAAATTTCTATACCTCTATAAAAAACACCCCTTATAAGTGTGCATTGTTTCAATAGTTCTTATCACAAGAAGTACAATTGGTAGGACCGTATTAGAGTTATGCTTAGTTGGCGGCAATGAAGGCAAAGCAAAGACAATTCATAGCTTTTTTCACCGCACAAATGCGCTCTGTTATATATTGTTGTATGTAATAACACCAGTCACATCTATCAAGATATCTATCAACCAAAAAGCACTATATTTGTTGTAAATAAAACAAAAAAATTTCAGAGAATTATCTTAATATTTTTATTATGATAGAAGGATCTATGATAAATACCACCTCAATCGTTTCGATTTGAATTTTGTTTCTTCTAAAGTTGGCACATCTGTTGTTGACATTCACGCTAAATCTTAGCGTCATAACTTGACATTTGCAAAAGTTACGTAGCCAAGAGTACATCTATCTCTTGAGTGATTTTTTACAAGGCATTTAAATTTTCAACAGCGAAATTTAAAATTAAGTTTAAATTACAATTTTGCGTAAAAAACGGATTTACTGGTGCGTGAACATTGGAAATGTAGGAAAAGTGTTACGGCAAAGAATCTCTAAAGAAAACGGTCGTTTACCAGTGGCACGGGCGGTCCAAAAGTGGTTGTGAGTCGTGTTCGAAGATGATGAATGCAGTGGCAGACCATCGACATCGAAAACCGACGAAAATATTGATAAAGGAAAAGAAATGTTGGTCAATAACCACAAAATAACCATCAGAGAGATAGCGAAGGACTTGTACATTGCCTATGGATCCGTCCAAGACATTTTGGTTAATTGAGTTTACGTCGTATAGCAGCAAAGTTGGTGCCAAAAGATCTAAATTTCATGCAAAAAGAGACCGTCTTAAGGTCGTAAAAGACATGATTTGCGAGACTGAATCCGATCCCACATTAATCAAAAGATCATTACTGGAGACGAGACGTGGGTTTATGAGTACGACACGCCATTCAGACATCAGGCAAGTGAATGATGTAGTGCATCATGAGTTTTTGCCAGAAGGCCAGACAGTAAACAAAGAGTATTATTTGGGCGTGTGAGAAGTTTGCGTACAGGAATTCGCCGAGAGAAACTAGAATTGTGGGCAGAAAACTCGTAGCTTTTGCACTATGATAACTCACCGTCGCACAGTGCCATCATTATTCGAAATTTGTTGGTAAAAAATGCAACAAATACCATCCAACAGCCACCGAATTCACCTGACTTGGCTCCCTGTGACTTCTTTCTATTCAATCGAGTTAAAAAACCATTACGATGAACACGTTTCAGCAGCCGAGAGGAAATAATGGAAAAATCACAGGAAGCACTGATAGACATATCGAAAACCGAATAAAAAAATGTTTCGAGAATTGGCTCAAGAGCTGACATAAGTGTGTTGCGGTCGATGGGGATTACTTTGAAGGGGAAAGTATAGATTTAGATAAATAAATTTGAATTTTTAATTATTTGAATATATTCCGGGAACTTCTTGATCAAGGTGGTATGCTAGAAACAAAATATCGGCCAAAGCTCGCCACGGCTTCGTGGTCATACCTCTATCCATCGGACCATATTTTCAATGACTCTGAGACATGATTGAGGTTTAATATCGTTAACGTGCCCAATTATCTCATACTTCAGTTCTTGAATTGTTCTTGGCTTATTGATGTACACTTTTTCTTTTAAATATCGCCAAAGAAAGAATTCCAACGATGTCAAATCACATTATCGTGGCGACCAATTAACATCGCCACGACATGAGATAACACTGCCGTAAAATTTCCAGCGATAAAGAGCCATTGTTTCGTTGGCTGCGTGGCAAGTAGCGCCGTCCTGTTGGAACCACATATCGTCCAAGGCCATAACCTCAATTTCTGGGCACAAGAAGTACGTTATCATCTCGCGGTAGCAAACATCATTCGCGGTAACTGCTTGGCCGACCGCATTTTCAAAGAAGTACGGTCCGATGACGCCGCCAGCCTATAAACCGCACCTCGCCGCTTAAGATGATTTTCTTTGTAAAGACACCACTTACCTCTGTTAAATTAACTATACGGCATATTGACGACGCTTGAAAGGGTCAGTAGGCTTTCTCTCTTGAGTCGATTGAATCTTGTAAACGCGTAAGTTATGTTCGCGATATGTTATACTATATTGTTGGGTTGACGTCGCTTCTGCCACACTATCGCGAACAACAGCAAGGTTTTTCGTAGAACGAACTGGGCGAGCATGCAGAATTGTTTCCGCACTTGCGACAGACCCGGTTTGCTGAAATTTGTACTTAATTTTTCAGAATTGTGGGCACATTTGGTCGATTATGCAGACCAAAAAAATTACGAAGTGCACGAAATGCAGTTTGATTTGAACGCCCATTTTCGTAAAAGGCTTCAACTTTTCTAACGCACTGCTTAGTTGTGAACATCTCTATGGTTGAATTTGACAAACGCTGAAACTAAGGAATGGCAAATTAAGTTGGGCAAAAAAACTTGACGTTAAGGTGTGACTCACAATTAACATCGTGCATTATGGTGGGACCAATCTTTACTTTAGATATTGTTTCAAGAGGTTACGTCTCTTCTGGCTTTGTCTAGAGTGGGATGAAACTACTGGGCGTATTTTGTGCGAATGTGGTGCTCTAGCTAGAGCCAGATTGCACGTTTTTAAACGGAGAGAATTGGATCCGGAGGTAATTAGATCTTTTTTCTATCAGCGACTTTTTTCTATCTTGACTTCAATCGAAGGGCGGAGAAATTGCTGAACATGACTTTCGACCTGCTCCTGTTTATATGGGGTACAGCTGAGTTGGATGCACTGTAGAGTGTGTGGGATCATCTTTCGTGTCTACAGTAGGACACAAAAGATCCTTTAAGTGGCAGTCTCTGGCGTTGGGCAATCTACTGGCTGATGAATAATAATAATAAAGAACACCAGTCATAAAATTTTGCGTTTTTCTGCTTCCATCGATGACCGATGAGGCTACCTTGATACTGTCAACAAACAAAATTGTTGCGTTTGTAAAATGGAGGAAACACATGAGATCGGCGCAACACATTTACACTTGAATTTGAACTTTTTAATCCAGCTAATTACGCTAAATTTATCTTAGGGAAAATTTTATTCAAAGAAGGCAAATGTGTGAAAAAGTTTAGGTTTCAACAAAACGGCTTCGAATGGCACACTAAAAATCAAACAAAATAGTTTCTGCAACAAAAACTACTTTACGTAGTCAAGTGATGCCAAAAATATCAATATTTACTTGCTAATCAGAAGTTCTGAGTAAATCTGTAAGCATGGTAAAAAATGTGTAATATGACTCAGTACTTCCATTTGATAGGACTCAGTCTAATCACATCAAAGCCGAGCTTGCCTCTACTACTTCTTTTACGTCTATGAAATAGTCGAGACCCTATGAACCGCCAAGTTGAACACCGTAGTGGTCGACCAATTGAGTTGCCCACACCAGAAGGGGTTAAGATATTACTCCGTATAGTATTAGAAGCTGCTGTGCTAGTAGAAATAATAGGTCATCCCATTTTGACCGAAGACAAAAACGCTGCTCCACAAAACTTCTTTTATATGAAAATTGCATACTTTGTTAAGTGTTAAGCGCCCTGTGGCATTGAATACCATATTTTGTTCCTGTATTTACGTAATTATTGTAGAATTAAATATCAAGATATCGAAATAAATTTTTTTCTTAAAATATTATTATTTTACTTGAAGTAACTGCAATATCTATAAAATTCTTTAACTTTCTATTTTCTCCTTCCTACACACACTTACCTTATACCCTTAAAATAATTTACCCATACTACCATATATTTGCAATTTAAAAATGTTATTTTTTCACTCCCCTATAAAATTGCTCATATTGTATTTACAGTTGTAGCTTTTTATTTTCTTATATTATGCCAGTGGTTGGCACAAAGAGAACCCTTTATAATTTGAAATCTAGTTTTTTATCTTCATCTTTCCACAGAGCATCTATTGATTGCCTTGTTCCAGTTTCATTAATCAGTTGATTTTCCAGCTAAGTAATACAAGCTTACAAATCTCGGTCAAATTTTTGGATCAGAGCCGATGTGAGCAAACATTTCGTTTCTCAAGTTTGGTTCTAGTTTTCGAGTTCTCGGATGTTGGCAGTATTGCACTGTCATAACAACAATCAGATGTTGGCATCCCTAGAAACATTAACTCAATTTTATTCTTAAAGTTCTTGTTTGTTAAAAAACCTGTGCAAATACAAAGACGATTCCTAGTGTTTTTATTATGTTTGCGGATGTTACATGATAAAAAAAAAATGGAAAAAATATTATTTTTATGATTATTTTTGATTGATGTATGTCGTCGGTCAAAATGCAAAAAAACTAGCAAAGTATAGATATTCCGAGTCATCAGAGTACAAGCCAGTTCTACGTACGATCAATTTGCCATTTGCCAATTTATTAAAGTATGAGTGCATATTCTATTATAATTTTCAGTTCATCAACGATGATGATTTAAACACGGAAAGAAACACGTAATTTCCAAACTCAACTGAATGACTTAATTTGTGGTTTGGATTTATAAAGAAAAAATTGAATTGTCTTGACACTCAAACGAATGTCACTGTTTAAGAAACCGAAAATATGTTAGGGTTTGTATTTGTTGCAAAATTGTAGCAAGATTGTGTTTCCAATGTCGCTCAACATACATTTTCTTTATTCCCATCTCGATCTTTTTATTGAAAACAGGTGATATCGATCGGATAGGCCATTTAAAATTTAAAATTTAAAAATTCAATAAAAAAACAGTTTGAAATTTTGCCAAATTTATTTTTTGTTGTGACGTACAATTGTTCTGGTTAGAAAACATTATTTCATTCATATGGCTGCCGCGGCTGACCTCATAGAATCTCATTCGAACGGACCAATTTTCGAGAGCTTTTTCGAGTCTATGTGGTCGTATCTCGGCAATGACATCCCGCATATTGGCCTTAGAATGATTAATTGCCTCTGGTTTGTCGGCATAACACTTGTTTTTAACGGTGCCCCACAGAAAATAGTCCAACAGTGTCAAATCGAATTTCGGCTAATTAAACGGCCATCAAACATTTGACACAATAAGTCGTTTGGGGCATGAGATGCGTGGACCATCCTGTTGAAATCTAACATCGTTCACATCAATACCACGAAGAGCGGGCACAAAAAAATCGGTTATCATGGTGCGATAGGTGTCTCCATTGACTGTAATGGTTGCATCGACTGAGACCTAAGATGAAAATGAGCTTTATCCGAAATGATGATTTTTGCAATTTCCGACCAATTGTCTTTGTTTTGGAAATAAATTTCCAATAGATACCAACGTTGCTTAAGCGTAAATCGATTCATTTCGTTCAGTGGAGATAATATACTGAATTTTGTGACAGAATAGAATGACATAAGTATTGCCAGATTCGAAATAACCGTTGATTCAAATTTAAACCGATAGTTGGCCCACCCGATACAAATGACCAGTAAGGAGAGTAACTACACCATGATTTGGCCAAAATCTAAAGACGATATCAAAGATTTTGTTGAGTTCATGATGAACGACTATTTTTGAACTCTAATGTATAAAACAGATCCCAAACAATACAAATGACACAATTAGACTGTTTTTGGTTTTATTTTTTTACTTTTTATTGAATAAAATGGACATTACTTGTCAAAAATTGAAAGGCATTATGTTGTTCAATATCTTGAAAGCTAGAATTAATCTTAAAAACGGAGTGCAAAAAACATTTGAATTCAGCGCCCTAAATAGATTTCTGATCCGTGTATAGTTGTGTAATTAGTCGACTGTATAACGTCTCCATGTGATTGTGTAGTGGCGAGGATCTTTGCTAAGTGATAGTAGCCCAGTAGCCCAGTAGTTGGCGTTTTCTCCTGATCATTTGTGAGATGTTTGTCATCATCGCTAGAGGAGGGTTTTATTTAGATGGATCTATCTGCCCTAGTGACGAGAAATTGGATTTTCGTTCGGTAACAAAAAATTTTTTGAGCAGCTTTTTTTAACAACAAGAGTAACAAATTTTATATAAAAAAATATTTTTGTATGAGTTGCTGTTTCAAAAGCAAAGTAGCATTTTACTTTTAATTAATACCATCACTCGGGTCTAAGTCGTAGGCTACCATGTGTTCATTACTATACCATGGCCATCATAGCTCCTATCTAGCAACTGTTAGTTACCCTATTAAAAGCAAGGATTTTGTTCGGATTGTACGTTGGAAGTAGTCCTTATACTCCAATCTCCTCCTGACAAGCAGACTCCTCCTTCTCTTCATCATTGCAACTTTTGCAAAGAAGCATGTCTTTTAGCAGCCCAACGGTTAGTTATAACCTCTATAAGCACATTATACACATGTGTTCTAGGCAGCCTCAACAGCTGCCACGTTCTTTTGTAACCCAAATATGACCAGATCCTCATGGTTTTATAACAGGTGGGCTCATTTCCCTGTCATGTGATTGGCATTTGGCGAAATTACCGCGACATCAGTCGTCTACTCTACTTAAGAGGAGCGCTAATGTTCCCAATCAATCCGTTTGAATCCAAAATGAATTTGCCAGCTCAAGTACAATATCCTTATGCCTATGAACTCAAATAAAGATAACTGACAAATATCTCGCTATGTTATTCATAGACACCCAGGATTCATCAACAATTCGCGATATGTTATGCGGGTTCATTTACATAAGATCGTTGATATGCGTATTAAGTATCGCGTAATATCTGACAAACCGCGTATATTTCTGTTCCCCTTTTTTTTAATATTAAAAACTTGAAATCGGTTTATATCCACTTATTGCATTATAAATGCATGAAAGCAAGAAGGTGCCTATCAGAAAAATAGTCTCACTCCCCACATATTTCAACTTTATTCCTTCTTATCGCATAATGTAATCGAGTTGCCATTAGTACTAAAAAAAATAAAAAGCAAAAAATACTCAAAAAAGGAATGTAAAAAGTGTGGAAAAAGGGAAATATTTATGAAAGTATTATTATAAAAATAAATATGCCTTAAAAAAAAAATACACCACATCAGGGACTGTATGGTGGGATTAACTATAAACTTTATTGGTTTGCGTCAAGACTGCCTCTGTTTCTGCTCTATTTGTCTGTGCTACCACATGTTTGGCAGTGTTGCCAGTTAAATTCCTTTTTTGTGTATTAACTTAACGTAGATAAATAAAAATTTGTTAACTTCAAGAATATTCGAAATTGATAATTAATTTCTATAAAAGGTGACGGAACGCATTTGCTGAGATAGTTATCGTTGTGCAGTCAATAAGTAAAGTCGTGTTTAGGCGTTAATAAAAGTGTTGTATAAACGAATATTAAGTACAAGATAAATAAGTTGCTGTAAAAGTGTAATTCTGTAAAAAGTGTACAAATAAAAAAATAACCAATTCGCTGCATTATTTTATTTAACGCAATTTAAAGGAATTCAAGCGTTTTAAAAAGGTTAAAACGTAACAGTATCAAATCTGTTACTACGGTTTTTTTTGTAGTTAAATAGTATCATAAAAAGTAAGATCATATCAACTTTACCATCACTGATGTGTTCCAGAGTTTTTTTTGTGAATTAATAATGATTTGATTTAACAATAAATATACGAAATTTAGACGATTTTTTGGATTAAAGTAATAAAATTATAATTTTTTATTTGAAATATTCCTATAATTTTATCCTTTTCTTTAAAGAGAAATAAGGCAAAACATTGAACAAATCAAGGTAGAATCGCCATATTTTGTGAGCTGCTAACATTTCTAAACGAGCAACGAAAGAAATTTACTTTAAAAAATAATTGCGTTTTTGATTTTTGCTAAGGCCACGAAAGATTTAAGTTACCCCTTGGGGCTAGGTGTGTTGACCACTGTTTTATACAATCTTCTCTTATTGTCTTTTATTGTTGTTTACATTTCTTGTTAATTTCATATCAGTGTGATGGTTGCTCTTGTTGTTGGTATGTTAGATTGTATTTAAAAAATTTTTTTTATTGTGTTATTGTTTTCTTTTTAAATTAAAGATTTGTTTGTATTTATTTTATGCTCTTGTTTGTTTTTGTTGTTATAAATTTTCTTATTAAATTAAACAAACTCTGTTGGAAAGACCCTTTGGTTAGTATTTGAACTTCGTCTGAATCTATAAATATTTGTTTTTGTTATTTTTTTTTCAAAAGAAAAAGTTTTCTAATATTCTTCTTTACTGGCAAATATTAAAAATGCAAATTTTTGTTTTATAAAGATTATATATAAAAAAAGATTTTTTGCAACCACAAGACAACAATTTAATTTGAAATTCAAATAAAAATTTAATTTATTTGTTAATGTATTTAAATTAAAATTACATTCTTTTGTGAAAATATATTTGAAATTTTCAAAACCTTTTGCAATAATATTTCTATAAGCCAAACTTAAAACAGAGCGCTAGCTGTGAAAAATTCTTATGTCCATACAAATTATATGAAGCAAATTAAAATAGCGCTGCATCAACGCTCTGCAATTGGAAAGATCTATTTTGATAGCACGTTAGAAAAAAAAATAAATAAATAATAATATCATTTTAGTCTTTGATTTTTATTTAGTGATGTTCCGTTGTCAAGTTAAGTTGGCATTGCTGTTCATGACACAATTTTAACGCTCGTATTTAGGTACACTTGTGGACAAGCAATTAAGTTAATAGTGAAATATTCGTTTTGGTAACCAAAAGATTTTAATTTTTATATAACAACACGTTATTAAAATATCAATTCACACCGTAAGGAGACGCCTAACAGAAAATAACCTTCATGGTCATATTGTTAGAAAAATGCCAGACGTATTGAAGAAAAATATCCAGCAACGCTTCCGGTTTCCGAAGCCTACCTCAATAAGGATCCAAATTTTAAGAAGCTTATAGCTTGGAGCGATGGGTCAAAGTTTAATGCCTTCGGAAACGACGACAGACCTATGTACGGTACATCGTACATAAAGTAGATTGTCAAGCACTTTATTGACTTAATTACTTTTCCACAACTGCTAGGCGCCTGTCAGCGCAACGCTCAACGCTCTTATTTATTTATTAAAACCTTAATTTGAAAAAAAATTCCTAATTTGAAAACTGACTGATTTGGTGTTCAAAAAATAACATGATCAAATGCAGTTGGAAACTGACCTTAAGTTTATTGAAAAACAATGATTTTCAGCAATAAGTTTTACAAACAAACAAAATTGTCAAATTTGGGACGCAATTTACGTGAAATCCATGATCGTCCAATGCATACCGAAAAAGTCAATGTTAGTTGTGGACGGTTGACTGCATATATAGGGTCCGCCATCTAAAGTTTTTTTTTTAACTAGTGAATGGTAACATTTAGCTCATGGCTGATTTGACAGATAATTAGTTTTATCCTTCCGCTGAACGAATATGGTTGTGTATACGATTGAAAAACGCTGGGAATCTGGGCCTGCGATCGACTTACAGAAGATGCCGATTTTGACAAAAAATCATCTTTTCAGATGAAGCTCATCTTGATCTTAGCGGGTATGTAAACAAGCAAAATTGTCGCATTTGGGGCACAGAAAACCCGCACGCATACATTGAAAAGCCGATACATCCAAGACGAGTCACAGTTTGGTGCGGATTTTGGTCCAGATGCATAATTGGACCATTTTTCTTCGAAAATGAGCAAGGAGTGGCCGTTACAGTCAATGGCGATCGTTATCGGGCCATGTTGAACGAATTTTTGTTCACAAAAATTGAAGAGGAGGATATTAGCAACATTTGGTTTCAACAGGATGGCGCTACGTGCCACACAGCCGAAGCTACACTCGATGATTTGCGCCCTGTTTTTGAAGATCTCATTATCAGCCGCAGAACTGATGTCGTTTGGCCACCTCGGAGCTGCGATTTGATACCGTTGGACTATTATTTGTGGGGTGGCGTCAAAGATAAGTGTTACGCCAACAAGTCAGAGACAATTGACGCTTTAGAGGACAATATTCGTGAAGCCATTGGTGAAATACAGCTGCACACAATCGATAATGTGCTTAAAAATTGGACCGATCGTGTAGGCTACTGCATGGCCATCCGAGGCAGCCATTTGAATGAAATTATTTTTCATTACTAACTGGAAGGATTGTACTTTCAAATAAAAAAAGAAATTTGAGAAAATATTCAGTAGTTTTTTTTATAGCATTTTCAAAAAAAAAAAAAATATATTTGGCGGGCTCTCTACATACATAGGTCCATATTTCTTTGTGAACGACATTGGCCAGGTTATCACCGTCGAATACAGGCGCTATAGATCAAAAATAAAGATGACAAGAAATGGTTTCCACAGAAAGCGCTACATTCTGCAAGATCAGTTTGAGGGCATGGTCATCTTACTTCTAGGTGATGTTAACAGAGGTTGTGCGATTTGGCCTCATTAATGTTTTTCTTGTAGGACCCTCAAAGCCATTATATCCTGACACACTTTTCAAGAATAATAATGTTTAGTCATTTTTTTGTTATTTTTTAGCTTTTAGCACTATCATTTAGTAAAAGTAAATTCGACATTAACCCTTAAATACCTGAATTTGAAATACGTATTAAATTGTGGCAATATATTTATTCTAGTACAGTATTCTGCTGAAAATTACGTATTAGCTCCCAAATCACAAAAATCGCAACGAATTGCAACGAAGCCGCGCTGCATATTATGAAAGAAAACATTTCAACTTTTTACTACAAAAAAAAAAAAAAAAATAATAAAAAACGGACTCAATTCAATGCACAGGACGTATTCTGCCAAACTACTTTATTCATTGCATTTTAATTTGTACCTTTGTTTTGAGAATTTTGTTTTTTTTAACCGTTAAGCTTGCCAAAGTATAGAATTTGCTGATTTTTTTTAAACCTGATTTTTTTAAGATCGTCTCTAGACGGTTTTTAGGCGTGTAAGGGTTAAAACCGATTTCCTGTTTTTTAATTTTCGTTGTTACTTTCGTTGTTCTTTCATATATGTTTAAGCCAAGTCTCTCCGTCTTTGTCAACTCTATCAATTTTTGGTTTTGGTTTTGCATGGAAAAATCATTTGTTGTTTTCTTAAAAAAACAGGTTAATGCCATGTCATGCTGTGACATAAAACATAACATAATACCGCACAATTTTATTTAACTACAAACGAAAAACAGCTTTACGAAGGTTGCTGAAAAGGTTTAAGAAAAAAAATTTTTGTATGTACATATGTAAGTACGTACGTACATACAGACATATATGTAAAATTTATTTTATTTAAAAAAATCATACAAATTGTTGTATCTTTGAGTGTGAATGTGTCAGAGTTTACAGATTAATCGCAGCATGATAATCTCATTAAAATTTTAAAGGATAAACCAATTTTTTTATTAAAAAAGAAAAGAAAGGAAAAATAATTGTGTGTCAAAGAAAGTCTTCGTCATGTTGGATATCAAAGTAATTTCAGACATTTTTTCTCCATCACTCCTCTAGGGAGCATATTAGCTTTCCACAAAGCATCTATTGCTTTGTTTCAGTTTTTTTAATCAATTTGATATTTCAAGCTAAGTAGATGATTAATCCGCTGTGGCTTCTTCCATATGTTTTTTTTTGTGTAGTGATGTAGATCCTTGCTAATAGGTGGTGATCTTTACTTTAGCATTCTAATTTTTTTCCAGTAGGTGGCGTGTTTTTCTTGATCTTTCGTGTGATGTTTGTCATCATCGCCAGAGGTATGCGAGAAGAGTCAGGGGGGCTTTCTTCAGTATTTATTTTTTAGATGGACTTGTGTGGAGGGAAGAAGTTGAAGCCTTTTTTATTATTAAACATTCGCAACCACAATTAAATTTTTTCTTCGTCATATCCTCTCTGCTGGGGCTCGAACCCGGGTCGTTTATGTTGTTATACGTGCGCTCTAACAACTACACTACGCCACCACATTTTAGACATAGACTCTTTCGTCACTACGTTTTAAATTGTTTTTCTAAGAAATCTTAAAATTGTGCTCTTTGTTAAGTGAAAAAGAACAGGTTTTACTCTTTTGATAAATTTTTCTATTTAAGACCCTTATTTTTTGTTGGCCAGAAATCAATGCTATTACGTTGCATTCGAATAGCTATCGAAATGATTAATAACTTCATTAGTCATTACACTGTTTAATCGTTTAATGTTTGCATTTAGGGGCATTATTAGACTTAACTCATTTGCATCACACAGAGATCACAGTGAAAAATTCGTTTGTTTGTTTTAAATATGTAAAGTAGAAGAAATATTACGTAGCCATTCAATTTTTATTTTTTTGTGTTATTTTATCCTGGAACTATTTGCGATCACACCTCTCTTCATTGACTGCTAGATAAATATGCATATATGCGCTCTAGTGAAAGTTATCAGCACAATGCGCTATGATGTAAAAAGGAGATATTGCGATCTATATTGTAAGAATTTGACTTATCAGAAAGATTGCTTATGGGAATGTGTATAAGGCTGCAACATTATATTTAATAGGTATTAATAGGTATTGGTAGGTATGTACCTCTTATGAAGCAGTAATTTCATAATTATTTTATGGATATCAGTAGTGGTGACAGCCATTTAATTTTTTTTAAACATTTTTAAAAAGCATCGTATAGGCACATACTTACTAGAGCTAAAATATCGAATGGGCCATTTAACAAATTTAATTTAAAAATACAATAAAACATAAACGGTTTGAAATTTTGCCAAATTTATTTTGTTGTTGTGAGGTATAATTGTTCCTGTTAAAAATGAAATTTTATTTCATTTATATGGCTGCCGCAGCTGGCCTCACATTATCCCATTCGATTAAGTCAATTTCCGAGAACTTTTTCGAGTGTATAGGGTCGTATCTCGGCAATGGCATCACGAATGTTGGCCTTCAAATACACAACTGTCTCTGTTTTATCGGCATAACACTTGTCTTTGACGGCGCCCCACAGAAAATAGTCCAACGGTGTCAAAGCGCAGCTTCTTGGCAGCCAACTGACATCATCATTTCGGCTAATTAAACGCTCATTAAACGTTTAACGCAATAAGTCGATTGTGGCATGAGATGTGTGTCAAGTTGCACCTTTCTGTTGAAACCAAACATCGTTCACATCAATAGAATGAAGAGCGGGTACAAAAAAATGGTTATCATGGTGCGATAGGTGATGATGCATCCGCTCCACAAGCCGCACCAAACAGTCACTCGTAATCAATGCATTGGCTTCTGTAAGACTATGTTTGGGTTTTCTGAGCCCCAAATATTAAAATTTTGCTTATTAACGTACCCACTAAGATGAAAATGAGATTCATATGAAAAAATGAATAAATAAATCCCAAATATACCGATTTTTGTGACAGAATAGAATGACATAAGTATTGCCAGATTCGAAATAATCGCTGATTCAATAGATAAGCCGATGGCATACCCGATACAAATCATATGCTTCAGCTTATTAAGGAATATTATTGTGGGATGAATGGCGATTGTTTGATCAGTAAGAGCAGCTGCATTCATAATTGTATTTTTTTGTGTGTTCTTTTCTTGTTGTGTTTTGCTGTAAGTCATCAGTCAAAAATTTGAGGTTCTGACTTAAATAATTTGTCGCTACCATACTGATAACATTGTCATACGTAGACTCTAGATAGGATTATCCGGCTACCAATGTCTGCTTGCAGCCGATATTGCAGTTTTAAAGCTAAAACCTCGCAAATTTTGTTTGATTTTTGTGAAAGAACCTGATGCGCAATTTTACTGGTTATTAGTACAAACACACCACGTAACTGTTACGTTTTAACCTTTTTAAAACCTTTGAGTTCCTTTTAACTGCATTAAAATAAAATAAACACCACGTTGCTGTTGTTTTACAGCTTTTATTTTCTCACTTTATCTTTATACAGTTTATCTTAATACAGCAATTTATTTATCTTGCACTTAATATTCATTTATACAACACTATTATTTACGCCTAAACACGACCTTATTTTATGAATGCAAAACAATAACTATATCGACGTAGGCAAAGCAGCCTTCTTATATACCTAATTGCCTACACTGGAAAGTTCCGGAAATGTTTCAAACACTCTCACAATGTTAATTTCGTGTCATGTAATCGTGTTACCCAAAGATGGCCATTAAATATACAAGTCTGTACGGCATTACCCCGAAAAAAATTAATTTTGCTTTCGAGTGCTTAATAAAGAGGCTTCAATTTTCTGCTGACATACTAGCTTACCTCTGGCGATGATGACAAACATCAGACGAATGATCATGAAATTGTGGAAAGCCAATATGCTCCTTGGAGGAGTGACGGAGAAAAAAATACGTTTTGATAATGCGTTTACAAAAGCAACACATAAATAAACAGACAAAGCAGCTCCTATCTGCGATAGATGAAATATGTCGATGAAATAGATGAAAATGTAAGAGTGAACGAACAGTTATTTCCATTTAGAGCCGGAAAAAATTGTATTCCATATACTTCCTCAAAACCAGCTAAATACGTTATTAAATTTTTTTGGCTGAGTTACATAGCCAGTTGTTATTTTTGGAATGGCAAGCCCGCCTGTGGTCAGCGAGTTAAGTGTAGCATAAAATATTATTTCAGCTCTGATTGAATTTTACAAAAAGTCTTGAATAAATGTGACAATAAATGGCCAATCGGCATTAAATTAAAGCAATAAGTCACTTCGATACTCTTTGACAAAACAAAGCATATATTCCAAAAGAGCTACGGCCAAGCCCAACAGATAATGTAGATAAAACTCGATAGCTCGATATGATTTCAACAAAAAGCACTTTTGTCTATTGTGATCAAGAATAAAAAGGAGTGTGTACTTTCTATAAACAATGAATTATATACTCACAGGGAGTCAGTTTATGGAAAAAAGGCAATTAGCCATGGCCATATAGATGGCCATTAGCCGTTTTCTCAGCCGTGGTTGACATGGCTGCATTGGGTACATTTTGTGTACACTCTAGTCTCAATCAAAACGCAAAAAAAAAAATCTTTAGTCGAAGATTCTTGACATCACTTAACGTGAAGTTGACAAGCAAAACATGAATGACAGAGCAAATTATAATAAAGGGTCCGCCAAATAATTTTTTTTTTTTAAAACAGGGCGCTAAACATCAAGTGTAGCTTCGGCTGTGTGGCACGTAACGCCGTCCTGTCGAAACCAAATATTGCTAAATCCTCCTCTTAAATTTTTGTGAACAAAAATTCATTCAACATGGCCTGATAACGATCGCCATTGACTGTAACGGCCACTCCTCTTTTCGAAGAAAAATGACCAATTATGCCTCTGAACCAAAATCCGCACCAAACAGTGACTCGTCTTCGGTGTATCGCTTGAGCTTGATCTTCATCTTGAGCTTCATCTGAAAAAATGTTTTTTTTTGGCAGAATCGGCATCTTCTGTAAGTCGATAGCAGGCCCACTTAGCGAAGCGAAAAAAACGTATACACAATCATATTCGTTCAGCGGAAAGATAAAACTAATTATCTGTCAAATAAGAAATAAGCTAAGTGTTACCATTCACGAAATAAGCACTAGTTGAAAAAAAAAGTTAAATGGCGGACCCTATAAAAGAATGACATCCAGGCATACATGACTGTAATTGTCAAATTTTTAATGGATGACAGAAGTTGATCTTGTCTTGTCTCCGTGCATTTATTACGGAGTCCTAACGAACAATATCATTAAGAAACATGCGGTCATCATGTAGACGATTCAAAACAGACAATGTTGCACAGCTCTTTTTAGTGTGGTGACTGTGGCATTGTCACGAGAATTCAACAATGAAATTTTTTATTTATAATAAATTCACAAAAATTTTGGCTTGATACCGAGATTGATTCATCGATGAAACTATCACAGTGACAATGTCGCTTAAATACGACCATATTAGGGGGAAGATGACAATAGGACTTTGAGTGGCTATACAGCCAATCCAAGCAAATAACGAGCAGAAGAAAAAATTTTAAAAATTGTTTTGCTTAAAATTTTGGGTTTCAAATCTGTATTTGGTTTTGTTTAGGATAAATTTGACTATAAAGAAGGCTTAGGTACTGGGGTACACAAATCCGGAAGGTTTCGATTAAAAATTCTTTGGAAAGCTAGGGCCTTTCAGAAAACTTACCATTTTCCAGGTATTTTAACTTCTTTCCTTTTTGCCGTAGCGTATAATATTACAAACACATTTTACATTTTTATGAATGTGAAGGTAAAAGTATAATTAAAAATGTTTTAAGAATAGACTTTAAGATTCAGCACAAATAATAATAAATAACAAATAAATTAGAAATTCAACAAGAAGGCTTATCATCCATTTTGAATTTTTCACTCATACCTCGAATTGATACACAAATTCACTCTTTTTAAAATTTAAATACCCACACAGGACTTTTACAATAATGCTCATAAAATCTATTATAAACAACTTTGACAGATTTACATACTATTATATGCTTTATCAAAATCTCAACTTTTATTTGCATGGCGTTTTTTTACTGCAGCCAATCAACAATTTATTATTTCTGCGTTTTTCCGTTTTTTTTTTTAAATTCACAATTTTTAATTTGAAATTGATATCAGAGTGTGTAATAGAGGATGTACTGTGTGGTGGGATATGAAAACAGTAGCAGAAATGTAATTAATTATTGTTACACAAACCAGTACCAGAAACCACCGAGAATGACCACATGAGCTGCATCAACAACAGCAATAATGAATAATGGTACTGAAATGACAGACAGGCAACGTCATTTTTCTCATATTCATTCTCATTTCTGTTAGAACATCATTCGTGTCCGGTATGATAAGAATGGTAACGCAACAATATACGGACATCAAAAGTGACACTTAAAATTGTGTGCGTTTTTCGTTTCCTTTTTTCTACGCACAAGTATCAAACTCGTGTGTGTGTGTTACAGCTTTCATTTATAATAGCACACCAAATATAGACCGCCAAGCATGTTATTTTGCTTCCTCTTTTTCTTTTTCTTTTAAATAAATTTAAAAAAAAAAAATTAAACAACTCAACCACAGCATGACAATCTCATACAAATTAAAAAGAAGAATAAAAAAGAATGACTTACGCATATGTACATACATATACACACAGAGAGGAAAACGAAAACTCGAAAAAGAGTTGTTCTATGTAACAACCAGGGTTGCCGGATTTGGCGATTTCTCATCTAACGTGGCGCTTTCAAAAGTTATTTGGCGTTCAGTTTGGCGACATGGAGACTTTTTGGCGATTTTTAATTTAGTTGGCGATTATGTTCGCTATTTTTTTTATAAAAAAAATACGAAAAATTACAATTATTGTTTTGGTATTTTTATGTATGAAATTCGTATATATTTTCGTGAGCATGGTGTGTGTTACAGATTGCAGTCGAACTTCAGTTGTGTTCTCGGCAATAATACATTTTTAGTTGCCTGTATGGAACTGAAATTAATAGATTTTTAGGTTCAAATTTTTGGCAACTGGCAACGAAATAAATTCATAAACGTTACGAAAAAGCTCTAGGCTTGAAAAATGTAGAAAAAATGGAATATGTTCGCTTGAGAACTTTGCACATATGTAAACATCATTCAAAAGGTCTACTTCTCTTCTTCCCAAATCCACTGAAAAGCTTAAATCGAATAGTATTCAGCTATTAACTTATAAGTGTATAAAGGTACGAAAACGAAATATATATTATGGCGAAATTTAAGAATTCGGAATAGATTTTTCATTTATTTATTATCAAAATTTTTTTTCACTATTTAAAAAAAAATATAAATTTTATTGTCAAAATGTAAAAAAAGATAAAATGGCGATTTTGCGATTTTGGCGAGTTTTGAAATTGAATTTGGCGAAAAAGCTTAAAAAAGATCTGACAACCCTGGTAACAACCATGAACAAATAACTAAAAATAGAAATACTGGCACTCATGCTTACTCTCATGTACAAAAGAATAAAAAAAACACAACAACAATTCACAAACATTTGTCTTTTTTCTTTTACATAAACTCCCCCTTCCTTATACACTTACACAATGATAAATGTCCTCAAATGTAAGTCATTCTCACACAAACCTACACCGCTGACTTTAAACATTTGCATGTATTAATAGCTCTTGTCTGTTATTGTATTTATGCGTTTTGTTTGTATATATGTATTTGTGTAAAACCAATTTAATGGTGCTTGCCAATGTTCAAATTAAATTGATTCGGGGAAATTAACGAAAAGAGAAGAAAGAGAGAGCGAAAGAAACACTAGTAAAATCCTGGCTATTACTAACAAACAATGAAGAGAAATAGTAGAAAATTAAGCTGAAATAAGATATTGTTGCACATGTTATTTTTGTTGTCATAAGAGTGGCAGTTTGCTTGTTGGTATGTGTGAGTGCGTAGCAATGTTTGTGTATATGTAACACTAATGCTTATGTATCACAAACTGCATTTTATAGTAAAAAAGAAACTAAGGAGTTTCGTCTTTATGTATTTTAGTATCCATACTTTGAATTCACCCACTTATGCAATGACACTAAATAAAATGCTAAGAGACGTGCTTACTTTGTTATACAGTGTGACAATAATACTTTATACTGTTTTATACAAAAAAATTTTCAACATGCGAAAAAGAACCCAAATCTGACTGTAAATAAAAAATGCAGTATATATATTTACATATGTAAATACGAGGGTGGATTGACATTGAATCTACCTAGCGCTAGACGGCAGCACAAACACAAAAAGTTTTTCTTTCTTAGAAATTACAATCTGTCAAACGTCAGCTGTTAAAATTTTAGCCAAATTCGTCGATTAGTTTATTTGTTGCTGTTGTTTGAAGTAAGAAACTTTTGCGTTTCTTGGAAAATGGAAAAAAGTGAATTTCGTTTAGTGATTAACTATTATTTGAAAGGCAAAACGGCGAAAGAGACAAAAGAAAAGCTTAATAAACATTACGGCGAATCTGCTCCGTCAGATTATATGGTAAAATATTGGATTTCTGAATTTAAACGGGGCCGAACAGGCACTGCAACAATACCATAAACAGAAAGACCAAAAGAGGTGGTTACTCAAGAAAATATCAAGAAAATCCTCGATATCGTTATGAATTATCGCCGAGTCAAAATACGTGTGATTGCTGAGATGGTAAACATATCATATGGACGTGTGTTCAACATTTTGCATAACATATGCATATGAAAAAGCTATCGGCGAGATGGGTGCCGCGTTTGCTCATTTCAATACCACTTTTGTAGAACGATTTATCTTTTGCCTCAAAACAGGCCTCAGTTTCAGTGATATTTCTTACCGGTGAGCATTTTTTTGAGGTCTGCGGACAGCCAGTAGTCGCTGGTAGCCAAATCTGTCGAATACGGTGGATGTGAGAGCAATTAGAAGTTCAATTTATGTAGGTTTGCCATTGTTTCAGAATCATTAACACATTTTGTTTTTGGTCAACAGTGAGCAAATGCGACATCCACTTTGAACAGAGTTTACTCATAGTCAAAAAGCTCATGCCATATAAAGCCAACACGTTCACGATGTCAGCTAGCTCAAGTAACTTCACTTTTCGATCATTCGAAACGTCTTTCTGGATTTTTTTGATGTTTTATGATGTTACTGTCTCATTTAGATGTCCACTGCGTTCTGCGTCAGCAAACTAACATTTTAGTGGTGTTTCTGATGGAGCGGAGTCTCCATAGTACTTTTCAAGCCATTGCTTTGCTTGAATGGTTTTATTCCCATCAAGAAGCGGTGTAGAATTAAAATACGAACTTGTTTTTGATAGATTGTAGTGACATTCTTAAAAAGCCCACTTGGTTATATTGAGTTTTTTGGAGGTTTTTTTGGTTTTATGGGGTTTTATAAATGCTTCCAATTTTTGTTCAAGTCGACAGTACTCTTGATGGGCTCATGGGGGCATTGTGTACTATGAGCTGTTAAAAGTCGGTGATCGGAGCAGACTGCAATTACTTCCTTTGAACCATGCACTTTGAAAAAAATGGTCGTAATATAAAGACAGACATGATTAAGTTATTCTTTTGCATGACACATGGCAAAATTTTCATCATTATTATTAGATCCGCCGTATTCTCCGAACATTGCTCCGTCTAATATTGGCAGCTGCGATGGATACAATACGCTTATACCTCTTTATAAGGCTTTTCGCTATAAAGGCCTGTTTAAATAATGGAACACATTTGCTTTGCGGCGTAAATTACCTCGCTTTACGGCTAAAAAATCGTGGATTCAGCGTTTTTAAGCAAATGCCTTAACGGCATTTAGATTTACGGCCTACATTTTCAGAACCCATCTAAGCCATATACTTTTTTATACCATCTGAATAATATGATTTTGGAAACTCTTCAAAATACTCATTAGTTTCGGTAATCACTTCTTCGTTTGAGATGAATCTTTTTGCTGTGAGCCATTTTTCAAGTTTGGAAACAGGAGAAAGTCACTAGGGGCTAAATCTGGCCTATGAGGTGGATAATCAACCAATTCGAAGTGGATTTCTCGTAGTTTTAGCATCGTATCTAATGATGTGTGAACCGGTGCGTTGTCTTGAAGAAAGAGCACTTTTTTCTTGTTTAAATGTGGTCGCTTTTCCTTGATTGCATCAACCAATTGATCCAATAATGCACGATAATACTTTCCTGTAATTGTGGATCCCTTTTCAAGATAATCGATGAGCAATATTCCGTGTGTATCCCAAAATACGGTGGCCATAACCCTGCCAGCCGATTTAGCTGTCTTCGCCTTCTTCGGAGCACTTCCACCAGCTTCCACCCATTGCTTCGATTGATGTTTGGTTTCAGGTGTGTAGTGGTGTACCCACGTTTCATCAATCTACGTTTATTAATCTACGCCAAAAATCAGCAGGATTATGCTTTATCATGTCCAAACACCGCTGTGAAGTGATCTGTCGAACTCGTTTGTGTTCAACACTGAGCAAACGCGGCACCCATCTTGACGATAGCTTTTTCATATGCAAATGTTCATGCAAAATGTTGAACACACGTTCATATGATATGTTTACCATTTCAGCAATCTCAAGTATTTTGACCCGGCGATCATTTATAACGATATCGAGGATTTTCTTGATATATTCTTTAGTAACCACCTCTTTTGGCCTTCCTGTTGATGGTATTGTTGCAGTGCTTGTTCGGCCCCGTTTAAATCCAGCTATCCAATATTTTACCATATAATCTGACGGAGCAGATTCGCCGTAATGTTTATCAAGCTTTTCTTTTGTCTCTTTCGCCGTTTTGCCTTTAAATAATAGTGTTTAATCACTAAACTTTTTTCCATTTTCCAAGAAACACAAAAGTTGCTTAATTCAGACGACTACAACAAATAAACTAATCGATGAATTTGGCAAAAATTTTGACAGCTGCCGTTTGACAAAGTTGTTCTGAGACGGGATTTAGAAATTGACTAAGAGGTTGGGAAAAGATGTAAGCAATGATTTGATAAATTGTTTATTTCATTATCTTTTTTTTGGCTTAAAGAGGACCGAGTTAAATCGTAGTCAAATACGTAAATTTTAATTATTTTTGTTTTAAATAAACTACGAAAACCTTTAAATAAAAAACCCACCCGGGTTTTTTTGGTTATCCAGTTGGTTGCCAACCCTGCTCTTAGCACAATAACTGACAAACTAATTAATAGAATATAATGAAATTTTAACAGCTCTCTTTTGAAGGTGAGCACTAACTGAAAAAAAGATGAATGCAATATAATTAGCGCTTTTATGTGTTAGGCTCGGTACTTTTCAGACCATGTGTTCCTTTTACAAAACTCTGCCAACGCTTTACCATATATCCTTAGCATATTGGGTATAGTAAAATTTACTTATATAAACAGATTTTCTAGCAGTTTTCCCAGTTTTTTTTTTTTTTTTTTTTTTTTTTTTTTTTTGTAAAGTTTCAAGGTTAGTTTTGCAGCTTTTGTTACCGATTTGCTTTGCTTTCTTTGCTTTTTATTCTATTACGTATTGCGTTCAAGCAGTAGCTTTTGGTCGCTGCTGTAGTGCAGCTTAACTGCTATGCAGTGTAAGCCTTCAGAGTCACATACAAATCCCCATAAATATAACTTTTTTTATTTGTTATTTGTCTTTTGCCTTTTTTGGATTATTTTATTTTATTTTTCTTTCATTTATATTTTTTTTCAAAAAAGAGACGGATATTGAAAAAATGTAATGAAATAAAGTAGAAGAAGACAAAAAAAAAAGGAAAAAAAAATTAAGAACTACTCTAATACATACAGAATAGAGCATATATATCGATATTTAAAAAAAAATATTTTTTTTCGTTTGTCAAATGAAAATTTGATTTGTTATTTATTATAGTGTGTATGGGTTTTTGAAATTTTAATTAAAAATTTTAAGATTAAAATAAAAGTTATGCAAATAAATTTCTGAAAATGTTCATGTACTGACATATTATTTAAATGATTATTGGTTTTCTCTCACGGTTTTGCACTCATTGCTTTTGCATTCTCACGTACAGTATGTCTGGGTAATGGAGGAATCATTTCTCGCTGTAGCCGACGGACGACAGGCAGAACTGTTTACGGCCTGTAGTGAAGAGTTGGAAAGACGCTTACACTAGCTGCTTTGCAAAATATGGTCAGATGAATACATGCCAAGCGACTGAAGCCTAATTATGATCCGGTCATTTGCGCAAATTACCACGAGATTGGCCTGATTAACATCACGTAAAATTTTTTATTAAATGTGTAATGCGAGTGACGGTGGGCTTGTCAATAAATTGATCGGGCTCTATTAGTGCGGCTTCAGGTCTTTAAATTCACCATCAACCAGATCTACACAATACCTGAAATCCTAAAGAAGATCAATGAGGATCAAGAACATCAACACACACCACCTCTTTAGTGCATTTTAAAGCCATACAAGTTTATTCATCTAAATCTATATTGTCCCCTTCAAAATAATCCCCTTCGACTGCAACACACTTATGCCAGCGCTTGATCCAATCATCCAAGCATTTTTTATATTCCGTTTTCGGTATGTCCGTCGGTGCTTCCTGTGATTTTTCCATTATTTCTTCACGGCTGCTGAAACGCGTTCCCCGTAATGATTTTTTATCTCGATTGACAGAAGAAAGTTACAGGGAGCCAAATCAGGTGAATTCGGTGGCATTTGGATGGTATTTGTTGTCTTTTTCGTCAAAAAGTTTCAAATAATAATGACACTGTGCGACAGTGGGTTATCATAGTGCAATATGCTCGAGTTTTCTGTCCACAATTCTGACCTCTTTTGGCGAATTGCTTCATGTAAACGTCTCATAACACCCCAATAATACGCAAATATTCCTGATGCACTACACCATTGTAATCCATGACAACTGTAAGCATTGCCTTCTTTTTGACTGTTTTTTTTTTTGGTCTCGGCTTATTTGGTGAACTCCATTCACTTGTCTGATATCTGATATATTGAGGTCTTTTGGCACCAACTTTGTTGCTACACGACGGAAACCCAAATCATGAACCAAAATGCCTTGGACGGATCCATAGATAATGTTCAAATCCTTCGCTATATCACTGATGGTTAATTTGCGGTTATTGACCAATATTTCTTTTACTTTACCAATGTTTTCGTCGGTTTTCGATGTCAATAGTCTGCCACTACGTTCATCATTTTCGAATGACTTACGACTACTTTTGAACCGCTCGTGCCACTGTTAAACGACCGTTTTCTTTAAAAAATCGTTGCCGTAACACTTTTTCAACTTTTCCAATGTTTGCGAACCATTAAATCTGTTTTTACGCAAGGTTTAATACAAGTTCGTTGTTGTAAATTAAAATCCATTTCTAAAATTAAAAAAAATCACTAACACACATAGACATAGATGTACTCTGGGCTACGTAGCTTTTGCAAATGTCAAGCTATGACGCTAAGATTTAGCGAGAATATTAACAACAGATGTACCAACTTAATAAAAAAAAAAACGCAGATTGCAACGATGGGATCGCCACCAGGGAGTTACTCCGGAAACTTTCTGAACAAGGTGGTATAGGTTAATTGACTCCACGCCACCAGATGTGAATTTGGTGTCTCCGCTAAGCTCATATGGCTATGCAGTATGACGTTTAGCGCCACCGAAAAATTAGTCAGAATTGGGAAGGACGTATTCGAGTCCTTGGAACTAAACGAGATTTTAGATAACATGATTTACTGTCATGTGACCTTTTTAAACTTTTACTTGAGAAAATTATTCGTGCCGCCGGGTTGAATTGCCAAGGCATAATTTTATACGAAAGCGTCATGTTGCTGTTAAACGCCGACGCTATTGATGTTGTCGCCTTTAATACCTATTCTGCGAACAGCATTCGAAGCGGCCAAAGTGAATCTCGTAGTAAATGCGAACAAGGTTAAGTGTATTCTGACAAAAAACGGAGAAGTTTCGACTCTTGGGTAGAACGTCAATGTTGGCGAGAGCAGTTTTAGAGAATAGACAACGTAGAAATCAAACGGAGAATCACTCTTGCGTACAAGAGCTAGCAGACAATTGATAAGCAGAGCTCTCTAACTCACGCTATACAAAACACATATCATCCCTGTCCTTTAATATGACGAAGAAGCATGAATACCGTCCAGCAACGATGAGAATGTTATGGTAATGTTCGAAAATATTCAATACTTCGTTTTCCTACAAGTAGGAGATGAGTATCGAATACGTCAGCTGTATAAGTTGTACATGAACGTGGATATAGTGAAAAATATTAAGCTACAGCGGCAGCACTGGCCACGTTTCTCGTAAAGGCAAAGAAACTCCGGCAAGGCATATCTTTAGGGCGATATCCCAAGATGAAAAGCGGGGAAGAGGACTAACACGTCTTCGTTGGAGAGACAAAGTGTTGCAGAACCTGACAGCATCGGAAATCTCAAATAAGCGCTAGCTAGCGCAGAACAGATTCAGCTAGCGTGTTTTTTTAGGCCAGAGAGAGAGACTCATGTGCGAGCAGGAGCACAAGGATCCTATGGAGATTTGTACCCATCAAATTATGTACGTCCAAATATAGAAAGATTCTGCACATTTTAATGGAACTCTCTGGACTAAGCACACAGCTATATAGGATGAGCTGTAAGAAGTCTGATAATTGTATGGCATGCGGAGATGACATTGAGACTTTTCTTTCCTTTTCATTTCCTCTCTACATGCCTTGCTTTTGTACTGTACATGAACCTCCTCAAAGCCATTTATTATAAGATTCTAAGAAACTATGTTGTAGGAACTAAGTTTCTTAATGATGAAATGTGGTTTTTGGGTTTCTCCGTGACACCACAACAGGCCCAATGTCGCTTATGTGTTATTTTTTTGGTTTATCTTGGTTATCAGCAAACCTCAAACCATTTATTTTACCTTTTCAATAGTTGTTGACGTATTGAAGCACTAAAGAGAAGGTTGTCTTTGACATTTTCTCTTTAAATATGTTTATACATACATGTACTTTTAGAATCGATGGAGAAAGTTTTATTAGAGTATAAAAGAGAGGCGTGGTGTAACGGTTAGAGCACTCGCATAGAACACAAGCTGCTCAGATTTGAATCGCCGATATAAGTATTTAATTAATAGACTTCAACCCCCTTCAGATAAATTCCATCAGCTTACCTCTGGCGATGATGACAAACATCACACGAAATAATCAGAAAGAAACGCCACCTAATGGGGAAAAATAGAAACTCAATAAAGAGAGTTAAGTGTGGATAACTATTGTTTGAAAAGGTTGTGATCGAACCTAAGTCGTAGCAACGATCGGGTTGGAAGATCATTAGGTAGAAAGATCTGTCAAGTAATTGTAGTTGTTTGCAAAGCTGTAAACAGAGAGAGTAACTAATAATAGAAATTGTTATTGCTCGTAAAAAGGTTACAAGCAGTGGAACACAAAAGTGTGTTTCATAAAGGATTTTAATGAAAAACCAAACAAAATATTTATTTTATCTTCGGACTCATAAATAAACGTTTTTAAAAGATAAAAACTTAACAAATGATGTACATGAACATAACAATAAAAGATTGACATAAGAGGTTATACTTAGAGATAATAAGGCCAATATCGATACCCCGTATCAATAGTAAAGGGTGTCCAAAATTGAGGTATTATTTTAATTTTGATGCCATTTTTTTATACTTGTAATTCGTATTCTTAATTTTTATTTCCATATTCTAAATACATTCCGGTTAGTTAATATGTAACGATATACAAAGGAATATCGTGTGTTTATTATTAACACATTTTCTGAAAATGGCCATCGAAAGAGAAAACGACAAAAAAACCAATTTCCAGCTCAACAAGCAGAATTGCCGCATTTACCTGTAAGAGAGTCCAAAAGTTTTCGTAGAGCAACCATTACATCCTCAAAAATATTACGGTTTAAAGCGGTTTGTGTTCAGGAGGAATCATCGGAGTATATTTATTTGAAAACGAAAATGGATGTGCTATTGCGGTCAATAGAAATCGTTACAGGGAGATGATTTGAAACTTATTGTGGCGGAAAATCTATGATTTAGACATGAAGAATACGTGGTTTCAACAAGATGATACCACTTGTCACACAGCAAGGGAAACAATGGATCTTTTGACTGAAAAGTTCGAAAATCATATTATTTCTCTTAAGGGAGGAGTAAATTGGTCACCGAGGTCGTGTGATTTGACACCTTTAGATTTTTTGTTGTGGGGTTTTTTAAAACTGAAGGTGTAAAGCAATAATTAAACAAAAGTCAAGAGCTTAAAACCAACATTATCGAGTAGATATCAGCCATTGACAACAATTTATTGAATAATGTGTTTGATAATTTTGTTAAAAGATTGGGAGCCTGTCGAGTCCGTTTCGGAGGTTACATGACCGACATAATTTATAATTTTTAACCGGAACTTACTTGCTTGAAAAAAAGTCTTTTCTTTTTTAAAATTAAAATGATACCTCAATTTTGGATACCATTCAGAACATAGATGAATAGCACACCAGCCCCCTACATTTGCTATCAGCTGCTCTTAAAGAATCAGCTGGAAATTTGTACGATTTTATGACTTTTGAATACCCAGAATGAGTATTATCAAGATAGCTTGTTTTGCACTAGTTTTTAGAGATGAACAGTCGTCTTCTTCATCCTTAATGACTTATGCTGAGGTTATGAATCTACAGAGCTATGTAATCGTTTGTTCCCATTCCCATTGTGCAAAGCGTAGCATGTTGTTGTGTACAAGCCACAATGATCTTGAAAATCTGCAAGTAGTGTCGGTCGGCCTTTATTCAAATTCTAAATGGAGAGGTTATGGTAAACCTCTTCTCCTTTTAGACATACAAGGTCAGTTTATACATCGTTAACTCTAATTTAAAAAAAAGAATTGAAAATTGAATTAATTTTTTTTTCGTATTTCGCTTTCTTCCTTTTCTATCCTTTCTTCGATTTAATTGAATTAATTTCACTTCAATTCAAAGAATTATCGATTCGTTATTTGATTGCTAGTCAGTATAATATCTATTAAATGATTTGCATTTATTTTTTTGCTTAATGCGAGAAAGAAGTACTCTTATAAGGATTTTAATTAAAATCATTTTGTGCATTATGTTTTTGATTTATATTACCTATACGTTTAAAAATCATTTTAAATTTATTTTTCTTTTCATACGAGTATCTTTGTTCTTAAGCTTAAGAGCTTATATATGAAAAAAATTTAAATTTAATAAAATTAAATATTTTTATTTCTTCTTTCTATCTCATCTTCTCATTCAGCTTTCCTCAGGCGTAACTGGCAAACGAACATGATTTTCTTTGAATAAAGGCAAGTAAATATGGTTTTTTATTTCATAAGATTTTATTATAAAATTTCTCATAATTGCTTTAAATAATAACATAAATGCTCTTTAAATTGTAAATAAAAAAGAATATAATGCCTCTTAATTACTTGGCATTCAGCATGAGTAAATCAAAAATAAATTTAGTTTTTGTTTTATTTTTATTTTTTGTGAAAAGTAATTATAAATATTTAATAATTATCTTGTGATTTTTATGAAATTTTAAGTGTTTTTTTTTTGTAATTTGGTTTTATAAGTGCGGAAATTGAAAATTGAATTTCGAATTCTAAATAAATAATTCATAAAAATAAATTGCCTGCATATTCTAAAAATAAAATAAATATTTTTTTTAGTGAAATTTATTCCATTTAATAAGAATTTTTTGCTTTATTCTGCACGTATATTTATTTATGAATTTTTGCCATTTTCATATTTTTAATCTTGTTTTATTATTCTAGAATTAAATTGTATGTATTTTTTTTGTATTCTTTATATATGTATGTATTCTAACCACATAAATATATATTTTTTTGTATAAATAATAAAAAAAAATTAATTTTCTTTTTTAAATTGCATTTACTATTAGATAGTAGTAGAATTCTCTTTAAGGTTTCAAGTGCAAAAATATACTTTAAAATCATGCATCTTACACCTCTGTTACAATATGTTGCATAAAAATTTTAAATGTAAAGTTTTTCTTAAATTCTTAAAGGTTTTAATTGCTAACTGCTTGAATAGGCAAAGCAAAAGTGTTAGCGTTATGGGGATGATAACTGGCCATTGCGCTCTAGATCAGTGGTCCTCGCAAACAGCGAAACACTGGAGTTAAAATGCTGTAGAAAATAAGTATTCAGACAAAGTAAAGGTAGTCTAAAATTGAGGTAACATTTTAATTTTAAAAAAGCTGTTTTTTTCCAAATATTAAAAATATTTATTAAAAATAAAAAAATTATGTCGGCCAACTGACCCCCCCCCCCCTGTTGACAAAATTAGCAATCACGTTTTTCAATAAACTGTTGTCAATGGTTCTTGTCTGCTCGATAATGTTGTTTTTAAGCTCTTGAACTGTTGTGGGATTATTTGTGTAACCTTTCGATTTCAAAAAAACCCCCCAAAAAAGTCTAAAGATGTCAAATCGCACGATCTTGATGGCTAACTTACTCCTCAGCTACGAGAAATAATGCGATTTTTGAACTTTTCTTTTAAAAGATCCATTGTTTCTCTTGCTGTGTCACAAATGGCACCTTTATGTCTAAATCATCAATTTTTTTCTAGCGATTTCCATTAATTGTAATCGCATTTCCATTTTCGTTTTAAAAATATATGCTCCGATGATTCCTCTGAACTGCAAACCACACCAAACCGTAGTTTGTTGATGTAATGGTTGCTATAAGACAACACTTCGTTACTCTTCACCCCTAATGTGGCAATTCTGCCTGTTGAGATTCGTCGGTGAATATTATTTTGTTAAAAAAATTTCCTTAAAAACTTTTGTCCTTTTTAAAAAAATGCTTTAATAATAAAAGCACGTTATTCCTTCGTGTTACGTTTCATAATTACTAACTGGAATGTATTCAAAGTCTGTGAATAAAAATTTAGAATAAAAATTACAAGTAGAAAAAAAGGTAACAACATTTATTAACATTTCTCAGTGTAGCAAACAAAATTTTAGTTTTCTTGAAAATCTCTTTTAAATCTCTTGAAATTAAAAAGCACAAAAACATGCGTTACACTCCTAATCCGATGGAAGCAAATAAGTTAAGTGATTAAAACCTGTGTTTCACACACAAGTTGTTTGTTATAATTATGGTTGCCGTTTGGAATAATGTAACCAAAGCGTATGATTTTTTTTTTTATAAAATATTGTGTAGCATTGTTAATTTATTAAAAATTCTTAAGTTTTTTATAGAAAAATATAACAAAAATAGTTTTCCAGGAATTATAAAAGCAATATCAGTAAATACAGTATTCAATTTAAATTGAAAGACTATGTAATAAAGGTTACAAATGCAGTTGATTTTGGTACATTTCAAGAACATTATTGGTAGAATTGTTTTTAAGTAAGCCTGGCTGTAATATTTATGAAGAGAATAAATAAATAGTCGAAAAAAATCGTTATCTGCTTTAGGTACACCTGCTTAAAGATTGTTATAAGTATATATGAATTGCATTGGACGACTTAAGTCTAACTTTGTTTGGTCCAGAAATTTACAAAATAGTCGTATGGTAACATAATGAAAACTACTCTTTTAATGCAAGTGAACTGTGCCTCTAATGACTACCAATTAAACCTTATCCTAACCCAGCATTGGAGAGTGGCGTGGTTTAGTGGTTAGAGTGCACTTATACAACACAAGCTGTGCAGGTTCGTATTCCTAGCAGAGCACATAACTTCAACCTCACTCTAGACAAATCCTTCTAAAAAAAGTTCCCATGACCTTCCAGCTTACCTCTGGCGATATTGACAAACATCAGACGAATAATCAGTAGAAAATGCTAACTACTGTGAAAAAATTACAATGTTAAGTAGGTATCATTACCACCACTTAGCAAGGGTTTTCACCACTACACACTTATATGGAGGCGAGCTACAGTAGACTAATCATCTGCTTACCCTAAAAAAATAACCTGATTAATGCATCATTGGAAAGCCAATCAATATGTTCCCTAAAGAAGTGATGGAGAAGTAAAGGAAAAATCTAGCAGTGGGTAAAACTAATTCCTGTAAAGATATCTAACAATATACTCAGATCTTTCCAATAAATAAAGTAGAAATGGGCTACTAGCTGTTATCTAGGTGCTTAAATTAAGTTGTGTAGTATATATAGTGTACTTGCACGTCGTCAAATTGTCTCTATATTAGGCATAGATTCACCATAAGTTTTGGCGACGTACGTTTATATCTGTGAGTTCTCCGATGTTGTTAAAGATTCTTCCAAAAATATGAGATATAGAGTTTATTTTCTGTAGTATGAATCGTCGCTAGATGGCTCTTGGCCTTCCTCTTTCTCTGCTTCGTTGAGGGTTGTAATCAAGGGTATGGTAACATATTTTCTCAGTTGATCGAAGCGTGCGTCCGATCCATCTAAATTAGTTTGTACGAATCTCGGTGTTTATATTTCCAATATTTACTGTGGCCCAGAATTGTTCATTGCATATTTGATGTGTGATCAAAATATTCCGAAAATTCTTCTGAGACATCAACTCACAAACACTCTCAGTTTACTTTGTACGACTTCTGTGACAAGCGAAGTCCACCCTATTGTAGCATTTCTCTGACACTGTATGAATTTGAGTATCAAACGCTATGCAGTTGTGTAAATGCACCAATCGCCTTTTTAACTGTACTTTATTGGAATTCCTCTATACGATGCAGCTTATTGTGAAGAAAGTTGAGCGTCCAGTTCGACCTAGGACTTATTTGCATTTAATAAGCTACGTTTATTCTTAGACCAACTTTATTCGACTTTAAAGAAAGATTTTTCCGCTTTTCTTGCATATCACAGAGTCTATGGAGAAAGTTTACATTTATCATTGGAATAATCGAGTGATTCCATACAACTCCACTTTCCATAAAAATTCACTTTGTTTCCGTTCGAACAGAGAAAAACTGCTTCCATTATTGTATCCCTCGGAAGTGATCTTGAGAAGCTCAGATATTTTGCTTTTATGTAGCGCTGTGCAAAGCTGCTGAATTTATTAGAAATTAGTTTCTGTTGAACACTCATATTTCTTAGTCGAATGATATGTTGAAACCTCATTCGCATTAATCATAGCCTTTTAATCACTTTAAAGGATATATTAATATCATCTATCGATTTATGTTTGAACGAGCGATTATTTCGAATCTGGCAACACTTATGTCATTCTATTGTGTCACAAAATTCAGTATATTATCTCCACTGAACGAAATGAAACGATTAACGCTTGACCAACGTTGGGATTTATTGGAAATTTATTTTCTAAACACAGACAAAAATAATTAATTTTCATTTTGGTGGGTACGTCATTAAGCAAAATTTCTGTACTTGGTGCACAGAAAACACAAATGTGATCTTACATAATAATGCCACATTAAATTGTTCAAATAATTTTTTGCGTTTATGGTATTTTTCGAGGTTATTTCTGGTTCACTTTCTACAAACCACTCAATTGTTTCCAAAATTTGGGGATTAATGTTTTTGGCTTATTTTTCCACGTTGAATTTGCACTATTTTGCAATCGTTCTTTTTATATCGTAAAGTACTGGTTTTGATAGTAACGGGTCTGCCATCTAACGTTTTTTCTTCAATAGTGCTTATTTCGTGAATGGTAATACTTAGTTCATGTCTGATTTGACAGATAATTAGTTTTATCCTTCCGCTGAACGCATATCGTTTTGTATACGCTTGAACAACGCTGGGAAATATTGCGACATTACATTGATCGATTGACTTACAAAAGATGCCGATTTTGCCAAAAAAAATCATCTTTTCGGATGAAGCTCATTTTGATCTTGGCGGGTATTTAAACAAGCAAAATTGTCGCATTTGGGGCACAGAAAACCCACACGCATACATTGAAAAGCCGATACAGCCAAGACGAGTAATGTCGTTTGGCCACCTCGGAGCTACGATTTGACACCATTGGACTTTGTGTGGTGCCGTCAAATATAAGTGTTACGCCAACAAGCCAGAGACAATTGACGCTTTAAAGGACAATATTCGTGAAGCCATTGGTGAAATACAGCTGCACACAATCGATAATGTGCCTAAAAATTGGACCGATCGTGTAGGCTACTGCATGGCCAGCCGAAGCAGCCATTTGAATGAAATTATTTTCCACTATTAACCGGAAGGATTGTACTTTCAAATAAAAAAGAAATTTGAGAAAATATTCAGTAGTTTTTTTTATAGCATTTTCAGAAAAAAAGTTTTATTTGGCGGACCATTTACTTAAACTTACAACCATACAAATTTTAAAACTAATTTATTTTCAATTGAAAAATGTTTAATTGTATTTGAAAAACGTTTCCTTTATTTCGACAGAGGTTTAGTTTAAATTGAAAATGCTATGGAACAAAACATCTTTTCTGTTGTCCAATTCTGGCCCTTTTATTTAAATTGCTGGTTTCAATTTCGTTAATTGTTGACAGTGCAGATTAGAATCAATCATTGGACCTTTTGTAGAAGCTCATAATGAACAATTCCGTTCCAATCTCACCAGATAAACAGCATTACTTTTTTGGTGTCAGTTTGCGAAAATTCATCGTGTTCGTCCATTATCTTTATTGAACACTATTATTATCTATTTTTCATTGCCCGTAATCACTCGCGCTCAGAAATAGTTCAAATTCTGTTGGTTCCGTTCTAGCAGTAAATATCAAATGGAAATTCGGTTTATTAAATTGCTCGCTATTATTTCATGTGGCACCCAAACACCAAGCTTCTATGTGTATCCACCTTTTCTTAAATGGTCAACTGTTGGCTATTAATTCCTAGTTCCCTAGCAAAGTCCATGCTGCTTATGTGCCAGTCCTTCTCAGTTTTTCCATAACTTAATCGATTTCTTTAGTGGTTGGTAAATTGTACCAAATGAGTAGTTGGTGTACCTTCGTACTTTTGAGTCTGAAATTGTACCATGAAGAGTACAATTGTACCAACTTTTTCAGCCCTTCATTGAAGTATTATTTTTTTCCTTAGTGTTCAATATAACATGTTGTTGGCGAAGTTACAAGTGGCATCATAACGTATACGTGATAATTAATTGAACGAAAAACACGTATACGCAACGGGGGTTATAAAATGTTATTTAAGAGCAAAAAATACATAAAAAAATAAAAAATAAAAAAATACTCATTCAAAATGCTGTAAAAATTAAGAATTTTTTAATTTTTTTTATTTTATTTTCACAAAAATTTATAATTAAACTACCCAATAATGAAGTTAGTGAGAGATTAGCCATTGTTTTGCGGATCATGTAATATGTTTCTTCAAGTCCACAACTTCAAATATAATTTTTGTGAGTTTCAGCAGTTTCATACGTAACTATAGTAATATGGCTTCCACACGGCATCTCCGGTTTCAATCTCGTTATTTGTTTACAGTGCAGATTAGAACCAATCATTTGACCTGTTTGTAGAAGCTCATAATGAACAATTCTGTTCCAATCTCACCAGATAAACAGCATTACTTCTCTTGGTGTCAATCCTGGGTTTGTCAGCGTCTGCGAAAATTCATCTTGCTTCGTCCATTATCTTTATCGGACATTATTATTATACTTGATCTATTTTTCATTGCCCGATTAATCGATTAATCGATTAATCGATTTTTTTAGTGGTTGGTCGGCCAGACATTTGCTGCTGTTTTTTTTAGTTACAGCTTTGTCTTCGTAAGTATTACAAATTTTTTCAGCTGCCTGCGATACCTTTTCTATAATAGAAAAGCAAAATATGACTGAAATGTTTCGAATGTTCTCTCATTTTAAGCGTAGGTAACTTTTTACAGAATAATACGATTTTTATACTGTTTTTTTTTTTAGATTCATTTACTGATAATTAGTAACCGTTGACTTTAGAACATCCAAATTCCTTCTTAAAGCAGTAAAAGCAGTAGTTAGAAATAAATTAAAAAAAAGTTTTTTCAAGTGATTCGGTGGACATTGTCACTATTATACACTCATCAGTATCATTATCAAGTCAAAATTCGTATGTTGTTATTGTAAATGAAAAATTTTTTTTGATGAATCCTCGTGACTATGGCACAAACGAAGAGAATAGAAAGAAAAAATATTACAAAAGAAAGTTAAGCCATAAAATAAAATTAAGGCAAAGCATTAAATTCAATTGACTAACAGTACTTCCTTCCTTTTTAAAAATATATATACTCGTATGTATGTATATATGTATAGAATTCCATCTATCAATCTCCTTCAAATAACATAGTACTCATATAATGACTGCCTGGCATGATATTTTTCAACTTACATTTTCGTTTATATTTCTTCTTCTAATATATCAAATCATATTATTTAACAAGAATGTATGTTTGTGTGCTTATATATCAATATTAACTTAATATAGTTTTACTATAAAAATTTATGCAAAAATATTTCCCTCTTTTAAATCTCAAGCACGAAGAAAATGCAATTTTCACAAAAATATTGCACAAAAGAAACTTTGAAAAAAGATAAAGAAGAATTTATAAATACAAAATGATGTTCTGGATAATATGACGAAAGTAAAAAAAAGGCTAAAAAGTAAATGATATATTTTCATCATCGTCATCATCCATTTCAACAACATCATTATCATTGTTGTTGTTAATCTTGTTCTTCAGCATGGAGCTTTACAATTTCTACAATATATAACCATGGACAAGATATTGGAATTGATTGACTGTTTTTTGTGTGCACAAAAGAATTATACAGGAAACTGAATTGGTACAGAGATATACACAGAGAAAACCACAACATGAAATGAAATGTAAAATTTATGAAATAAAAGTAAATTTCATTATAATACAAAAAGAGAAAACAAAAAACAAAAACAAAACGTAGAAAAAAATGAAAATATTGTTAAAGTGCTTTTATTCCTCTTTGAGTTTTCTGAGTCGATTGAACCAGCTGTGAACTGAAATAATAATACTTTTTCTTCGCAAGCAAAATGTTATTTTTTAATGTTTTAATGTAAATGAACTCATAATTTTTTAATTTCATATTAAGTTTACATTGAAGCAGGGTTGGTAATGAGAACATTAAAATTGTACTCAGAAGCTCATAAAATTGTACTTTTTCGACGCCAATTGTACCAAAAATATATTTTTTAAATTATTTTCAATTTTTTTTTTATGAGAATTCATTTTTATAACATTGAAATTAACATTTTTACTTAAAACTTAACGTATACTTTAAAAGTATAGTATATCTTTAACCCTCTGTAACTGACGTGTAGTCTGACAGACACCACAGACTTGCCTAACTTAGTGCAATTTGAATAGTGTCTTTTATATCGAATTTAAACCTCATGTTAGCTTGAAAATTATAATTTCTTGTGAGAATCACAATCTCTCCCACATGAAATTTAAATACAATAGAAAATAAAAAGGCTGTGATAGTGTGGGAAGCAATATCCTACTATGACACCTGTGAGTATCGGTTTTAAACATTGCATATGAATGCAGAGAACTATAATGGCATTTAGAAAACGAGTTTTCTACTTATTTGGGAATCTGGCAAAACTTATTTGGAAATCTAAAATGTTCCAATCCGTTAAATTATGGGTTCGGAGACAAAAACTGACGCCCTTGTAAGGCCAAATAAGGGGTGTTTTTTTATAGAGGTATAGAACTTTAAGTTGCAATAAAACAAGGATGGATTATTCGATTGACATGAGTTTTATTTATCCGAAAGATAATCTTGTGGCATTACATTTTAAACATGATTTCCGGCATATGACCGCCACGACTGGCGCGGATGTAATCCAATCTGTACGTCTAATGACCGTCCAATCGATGACTTTTTCCAGCATTTTTGACCGTATATCGGCAATAGCAAGCGAATGTTGTCTTCCAAATGGTCAAGCGTTTGTGGCTTTACCGCATAGACTAATGACTTTACATAGCCCCACAGAAAGTAGTCTAGCGGTATTAAATCACAAGATCTTGGAGGGCAATTCACATGTCCAAAACGTGAAATTAGGCGATCACCAAATGTGTCTTTCAATAAATCTATTGTGGCACGAGCTATGTGACATGTTGCGCAATCTTGTTGAAACCACATCTCTTGGACATCATGGTTATTCAATTCAGGAATGAAAAAGTTAGTAATCATGGCTCCATACCGATTGCCATTGACGGTAACGTTCTGGCCACCATCGTTTTTGAAAAAGTACGGACCAATGATTCCACCAGCTCATAAAGCGCACCAAACAATCAGTTTTTCTGGATGTAACGGTGTTTCCACATACACTTGAGGATTATCTTCACTCCAAATGCGGCAGTTTTGTTTGTTGACGTAGCCATTCAACCAGAAGTGCGTTTCATCGCTAAACAAAATTTGCTTATGAAAATCAGGAACAACTATAATCTCGTTTTGAGCCCATTCGACGAATCTACGCTGGGCGTGAGTCTATTCATGATAAATTGCCAAACCAAACTGAGAATAAATCACTTGACAGTTGTTAAATCTGTCGCCATCTTGCAAAGTAATGCCAACTTAAAGTTCTATGTCTCTATAAAAAACACGTTTTATAATCAAAACGTATGGGGATGGGTGGCTAGGAAAGTGTACGAGGCCGAATGATAATATGACACAAAAATGGATTTAATGGCGGGAGTCAAACACACTTGGTCCACCATTTCGTTGAATTATATTGAAAAACTTTACAATTCAATTTCCATTCAAATATTCGAGGATATTTCCCACGCATTACTAAATATACTTAATACTGTTTAAAATATCGTACTTAAGGATTAAAATGCTAAATAGTTGCTTAAAATACCAATTAAGTTGAAATTATTGCCGGTGGCGCTATCCTTATGACCAATTGTTTTTAATACGTCTTTAGTATAATTTTTCTCAAAAAATTAATTAAAATACTATCTTAAATGATACAGCAGTCGTTGTTGTTTGTTATTTTAAAGGTATGTCCGTATCCATGAGATCAAACTGTTTTTAATAACAAATTATTTGGTATTTTGAAACTAAAGCAGCAAAAATTTTATGACCTTAACAAATCTTTTGTCTGAATAAGACCGGAAACTGTAAGCGCTTAAATTATAAACTAGAGAAAATACATAAAAAAAATTGAATAAGTTGGTAAATTGTACCAAATGAGTGATTGGTGTAATATTGTACTTTTGAGTCTGAAATTGTACCAACTTTTTCAACCCTGCATTAAAATATTAGAAATTTTTTTCCTTAGTGTTCAATATAACATGTTGTTGGCTAAGTTGTAAGGGACATCATAACGTATACGTTATAATTAATTGAATAAAAAAACGTATACGCACTGGGGGGCTATGAAATGCTGATTAAGAGCAGAAAAATACTTAAAAAAGTTTGTATACTCATTCAAAATGCTGTAAAAATTAAGAATCTTTTAATTTTTTTATTTTATTTTCACAAAAATTTATACTTGAACTACCCAACAATGAAGTTAGTGAGAGATTAGCCATTGCTTTGCGGATCATGTAATATGTTTCTTCAAGGCTACAACTTCAAATATAATTTTTGGGAGTTTCAGCATCTATCCACTTGTAACTAAAGTTATATGGCTTCCACACGGCATCTACATCTGACACGGCTTGTCACTGTTAATTATGCGCTTTCATAGTTGTATTACGGTCGACCGAGTCATCTTTAGTGGCATTCTTGGGGTGCTTTTTGGCTTTTCTCTGATACTATGGCCGATTCACCTACATACGTTTTATTTATTTAAGTATGAGGTCGTCCATTTAGTTTTGAAATTAAAACAAAACACAAAAAATTTGCAAAAGTGAATGAAATATTTGTTTGTGGCGATAAAGCAATGCTTGCCATTTACTTTTTTAAAGATAACTTCATGTAAAGGTTCCGTGACTGCACAGTAGGTAAGCTTCAATTTCGCTTAAAGCATTTCAGCTGGTATCTTACCACGCTGTAATATTCGATAGACTTCAAGTATCCATAAAAAATGGTCTGATAGGGTCAAATCGCATGATTATGCTAATCAATAGACTGCTCCAAAACGTGGTATTAATTTCTCACCAAAACCGCCTTTAAATAGGTTCATGGTATCACGTGCCTTCTTTTCTTCACACCTAATTTGGCAATTCTGTCTGTTGACGTAAGGAGCTGTAAGAAAATAGTTAAAAATATTTCTTATGTATCGATGGCGTAGATTGGGAATTATTTACTATGGAACGCTGGGTCTAATAATAAGCAAAATTGTCATATTTGCGGCTCAGAAAACGCAAAGGTGGTCTTACAGTAGAAAATGCACCCATTACGAGTGACTGTTTAGTGCGGCTTGTAGAGCAGAGGCATCATTGGCCCATATTTCTTTAAAAATGAGAACGGCGTAACCATTACGGCCAATAGAGACACATTACACACCCTGATAACCGACTTTTTCGTGCCCGCCCTTCATGGTATTGATGTGAACGATATTTGGTTTCAACAGGAATGTGCAAATTGCCACCATCGATTTATTGCACCAAACGTTTGATGGCCGTTTAATTAACCGAAATGATGATGTCAGTTAGTCACCAAAAAGCTACGATTTGACACCGTTGGACAATTTTCTGTGGAGCGCCGTTAAAGACAACTATTATGGCAGCAAACTAGAAACTATTTTTCGTGGTGCCATTGCCGAGATACGACCCCATCACTCGAAAAAGTTATCGAAAATTGATCCGATTGAATGCGGTACTGCGAGGCTAGCCGCGGCAGCTATATAAATGAAATAATATTTCATTTCTCACCGGAAAAATTTTACTTCGCAATAAAAAATGAATTTAAGAAAATTTCCAACTGTTTTTGTTTTATTTTTAAATTTAAACTTTTAAATGGCCCACTGTGTAATAAGTATAGTCATGCCCACTTACGAGAGCGGATTGATATTGAAGCTACCTAAGTAGGAAAAAACATTTTTTTTTTCGAAAACCATTCATTTCTCAACATAGTCTTCTTTTAGCTCAATGCACTTAGTAAGACGATTTTCCAACACTTTTATACCATATGAATAATACGATTTTAGGAACTCTTCAAAATACGCATTAGTTTCGGTAATCACTTCTTCGTTTGAGATGAGTCTTTTTCCTGCGAGCCATTTTTTCAAGTTTGGAAACAGGAAAAAGTCACTAGTGACTAAATCTGGACTATAAGGTGGATCAACCAATTCGAAGTGGATTTCTAGTTTTAGCACCGTATATAATGCTCTGTGAACCGGTGCGTTGTCTTGAAGAAAGAGCACTTTTTTCTTGTTTAAATGTGGTCGTTTTCCTTGATTGCATCAACCAATTGATACAATAATGCACGAGAATACTCTGCTGTGATTGTGGATCCCTTTTCAAGATAATCGATGAGCAATATTCCGTGTGCATCCCAAAATACAGTGGCCATAACCTTGCCAGCCGATTTCGCTGTCTTCGCCTTCTTCGGAGCACTTCCACCAGCTTCCACCCATTGCTTCGATTGATTTTTGGTTTCTGGTGTGTAGCGGTGGACCCACGTTTCATCAACAGTTATTAATCTACGCCAAAAATCAGCAGGATTATGCTTTATCATGTCCAACCACCGCTGTGTAGTGATCTATCGAACTCGTTTTGTTCAACACTGAGCAAACGCGGCACCCATACAAAATGTTGAACACACGTTCATAAGATATGTTTACCATTTCAGATCATTCATAACAATATCGAGGATTTTCTTGATATATTCTTTAGTAACCACCTCTTTTGGCCTTCCTGTTGATGGTATTGTTGCAGTGCTTGTTCGGCCCCGTTTAAATTCAGCAATTCAATATTCTACCATATAATCTGACGGAGCAGATTCGCCGTAATGTTTATCAATCTTTCCTTTTGTCTCTTTCATCGTTTTGCCTTTCAAATAATAGTGTTTAATCACTGCACGAAATTCACTTTCTTCCATTTTCCAAGAAACACAAAAGTTGCTTACTTCAAACGACTACAATAAATAAACTAATCGATGAATTTGGCTAAAATTTTAACAGCTGATGTTTGACAGATCGTAATTTCTAAGACAGGAAAAGTTTTTGTGTTTGTTCTGCCATCTAGCGCTAGATAGCTTCAATGTCAATCCGCCTTCGTATCTAAGCTCTCCTAGTTACTGAATTATGATGTGTATTGTTCACGACGTTGCTTGTACCTGATTTAGAATCTTCTACTAATGCACTACTATGAAGTCATTCAGACTAACTACTGAAACTGTAACTCTAATAGTTTCTCAAAATATAATTAAATCCATACGTATTTATTTTGTATTGAAGTTACTTCTCCCACTTGTCCAATGCCGCACATTAATTACCTGCTGATTTGTATTGACTACGAAGTCATTTATACCAAATTCAGAAGCTTTTGCCATAACCACTCTAAAGATATACAGAAATTAATATTTCATTTTTATTGGAGCCACCACGCCCACTTATTTAATTCCGCCTACTTTTTGCCTGATAATTTGTATTGACCATGAAGTCAATCGGACCATATTCTGAAACTTTAGCCGTGATCGTTCTCAAGATATACTAAAATCAATATTTTCTTTATATGGGATATATCACGCCCACTTGTCTAATGCCTCCCAATTCTTGACTGATAATTTGTGTTGACTTTGGATCGATTTGGATCAAATTTGTTAAATCTGTTTGCTACCATTTTGGAGATGCAGTTTGTATAGGCCTGGTACAGCCCAGTAGAAATTTTTGAAATTTATATGGCCTACACTTCATTCCAGACATAAAGAGAGATACCGTAAAAATTTTAAGTAAATCGGTTTAGCCGCTTAGCAGTCCATATGGCACAAACCATCAAACAAACATACAAATACACATTCATTTTTATATATAAGATGGAAGGTACTATGGACACTTATCCAATTTCGCTGGTTTTTGATTGATGATTTGCACTGACCACTGTTGGCATTTTAAAGATATAGCCAAGTAAACTTTTACTGTGTATGGACGTTACACTGTCCATTCATCTGTATGTGTCCATATTGTATCATTTTTTCCAAATTATTCATTGTAAAGGTGACATGAAATAAACAAATTATAAATTTTTAATTATGTCACAACCCTCGCACATCCATAACTAATTTTTATAATGTTTTTCCTTCTTTTCCAATACACAATGTAAACGTTTACAGTATTCAGAACATTTCTCTTTGTTTCTCTACTCCCATAAAATCCTGCCATCGCAATAGGAGAATTGATCTTTAGAACGCATTTTACTCGATATGTGGTCATTTAAGGTTCATTGTTCACTGACTTAATTGTGTTTCATTGTGTGAGCGTGTGTGTATGTGTGCCTTACTTTATAAATATCTGGGTATCTTTGCATTTTGTTTTTGGATTGTATTATACTCTGTCTGTCTTTCTGTCTGTGTATTTGTATTTTAAATGATAAATGTTGTATTGTATTCAAATACAATACCACTACTAATACAACAACAATTGAAAAATAAAACAACAAAAACATTATTTTTAAATACGCTTAAGTTTTATTTTTTATTTTTTTTTCTTAAGAAATAAAAAATAGAAAAAGTTAAAAATAACTTAGGGAGGAGGAGGTGTAATGAAAAGAAAGTAACAAGAAACATAAAGAATAAAGAAACAGAAAATCAAACAAATTCTATAAAGAAATCTGTAGAAATTGTAAATACTTCAATCACTGCACACAATCTGTTTAACTTGCGGTTGTGGTCAATAATAGCAAAGGATTATTTTTAATTCAACTTTGCAACTAAAAATAGTAGAGAAGATTTATCCGACAGATAAAAAAACTGGGTAAAGCAAGAGTAAACAAAAAAATCCTTAATCTAAAAGACAAATATAGACAAATGTGTGGGAACGAAACAAAATCTATTTTTTGCAAATTGTGGGAAAGAAATAAGAAAATAAAAAAATAATTTTTTCGTTCACTCTTGCCACTGGCATTGCTCTCACAATAATTGTCATAATTAAATACAAATTTTCTTATCTTAATAGAAAACCAAAAAGTTAAATCCACCACAAAAATTTTGATAATAAATGCCAGCGAACAAAGAATTACCTCGTTTTTTAAAGAACAAAAATTTAACCACAAGAAGAAGAAGAAAAGCAAAAATAATAATAAAAGAAAACCGCCTTAAGGTATTATTTAAGCTACTTTAACTAAAACCAACAATAAAAAGTAACAATAACAATCACAACCACAAACGCAACTGCAACCGCAATGAATAGGCATAGGGAGTGACACTGACAGGATAGATAGACTTAAAAACTAAATAAGAATTGGTCAACCACAATGTAAAATGTTTGTAAAGAGGCATTTGAATAAGCATAACATGAAAAATGGGCTACAAACATAGTCTGCTACTATTGTTCCCCTAATAAATATTTGAAAAGACCAACCCTAACAAAATGCTTCGTAGACATACTGCCAATAAAAAAGGGCAGTTCTGCTTAAATTTATAGCGTACGTACATTACGTATATCAAGGAATAATTGTATTATTAAATATATATAGTTTTCAGTATTAATACAGTTTTATCCTCACTGTAATGTAAGCTTACAATTTGTATCCAAATCTTAAGAACATACTCATTATCGCGGAGCGAAATATGAATGGCCTATGCAATTAATTTGACGTTTATCTAACTCCTCGTGGTAAGAGGTTCGCGGTAATTTTCCTTTTCAATCGCATGTGACCAGCATCATTCAAGATTGCACGGCCTAGTGGTACCAAGTGGACCTATAGATTCTTTAAATATGTCTAAGCACAGCTATTACCATATTTATTATATTTATAACCATATTTATAAACGGTAGAGTATTTGTTATCAGTAGCCTTTGAATACGTTCATTGTTGGAATCTGTGGCAATACCCCATAACTCTTCTCTGCAGCACCAGATTGGCTTTAAAATCGCCTTATAGGCGAAGGAGCTTGCAATTCAACCTAAGGATCGTGTCACCATTATTAAGTCAATTTTTTTGTATCGCCTACAATTTCATTTGCGTTAACTTAGCTTCAATGTGGTTTATCGATGTTAGCCGGAGTCAAGATGTGTTCCCAATTATTTAACCTCAAAACTCTGGGGAATAATTTGGCTGTCTATATGAACAGTCGCTCCATTGCTGCGTGTCATATTACCTTGATCAAAAAGTTTCCGGTATAATCCCCGTATGGCGGTCCTATCGCGCCGATTTGAGCATTTTTTTGTTAACTTGGTACATCTGTTGTTAAAATTCCCGCTAAATCTTAGCGTCATAGCTTGCATTTCTTATATTCGGTTTCCAGTATGTCCATCAGTGCTTCGTGCGATTTTTCCATTATTTTCTCAAGGCTGCTGAAACGCGTTCCCCGTAATGGTTTATTTAATTGAACCAACGAACAGAAAGAAGTCACAGGGAGCAAAATCAAAAGCATTTGGTGGCGTTTTTGTTACTTTTTCGTAAAAAAATTTCGATTAATGATGGCATTGTGCGGAGATGCGTTGTCATGGTACAAATTTTCTGCCCACAATTCTAGTCTCTTTCGGAAAATTGTTTCACACAAACGTCTCATAACGCCAAATAATACTCTTTGCTTACTGTCTGGCCTTTTGGCAAAAATTCGTGGTGCACTATCGAAAATCGTGAGCATTGCCTTCTATTTTGATGAAAATGGCCTTGGCTCATTTGGTGAACGTTATTCCCTTGCCTGATGTTTGGATTGCGTGTCGTACTCATAAGCCCACATCTCGTCTCCCGTAATGATCATTTTGAGGAATGTGGAATCGGATTCAGTTTCGCAAACCATGTGTTTTGCGACCTTAACACGGTCAAAATTGTAAAAAATCGCCAACACATATAGAGATAGATGTACTCTTGGCTACATAACTTTTGCAAATGTCAAGCTATGACGCTAAGATTTAGCCGAAGTATCAAAAACAGATATACCAACTTGACAAAAAAAAAAAAAAGAAAAAAAAACTCAAATAGGAAGGATGGGATCGCCATACGGGGGTTATTCCTGAAACTTTTTGATCAAGATAGTATATGCTTTAGATAAATATCATTGGTGAATGCTGAGGTATGGGAATGACTGTATGTCTGTCTGTGATTCACTTAAGCTATCGGCTTCCTTAACCTTACACTTCCGTTGAGTTAGATATTCTTGTTATAGATTGCAGACCTTTGGTGGTAAACTTTATCTCAGTTGATGTGTTAAGTCTTCATTCCATAGTTCATCGCACACCTCTGAAACATCGGTAAAGATAGAGGATATTCGGGGTAAAAACCTGTTTCAAATGTTAAGCAAATATGTTGTCCTTTTCAAAATCATCTCTCGCCCGGTCTCCATTCGACTTTTGTAATGGAAGTCTGCTAATAACGGGTTTTTTGAGGCTTCTCGCTGCACGATATGAAGAATACTCTAAATCTGTGGTCACATCTATATTATAACTTAGTTGCGAAAAAAAAATTTTTTTGCGTAAAATTAGTGCAATTTTCTTGTTTTCAAAAAATCATCAAAAATTTTTCAGAATGAAAATTTTGCATTTTAACTAACATTGATCAAAATTAGCGGAAAATTTTTTTTCGTGCAAAACTAATGGATTTTTTATAACTTTTTGGAAATTAAAGAAATAAATCCCCTAATTTTGTAAGAAAGTTTTTTTCCACTAATTTCGGTCAAAGTTAGGTACCTGCATTTAATTTTGAATTAAATTAGCAATATGGAACCGATTTTCATAACTTACTCGTATAGCTTATTTTATTTTTTACATTATAAGCTTTAATTTAAATGCTTAACATATAAAATATTCATTCTGAAAAATTTGTTATAATTTTTTGAAAACAAAAAAATTGTTCTTATTTTGTGTAAACATTTCTTCTTAATAACTCCGAAACTGTTGAAAACACAAAAAATGTTTGTGAGGGACATTTGCTGGTACTTGCATTAAAAGCAATCAATATTTACCATATTTTTGGTGAAAACTGGCCATTTACCGATGGAAGAAAACTGAAAACGGATTTGAATTCAGCGCATCAAAATCGTTATATTTCATAAAGTTTTATTTAAATGCCCAAAAATTTTTGTATTTTGTAGACCAGTGATATTATTACTGTAAGTGGCTCACTTTCACTGTGAGGCATATTTTCATAATTTTTTCAGCTTTTGTTGTTTTTGTATGTTAAGTAGATAATTTATCTGAAATACTCCTTATGTTCTTTTAAATTTTGAAGTTAATTATGGAAAATTCTGAATACTTTTGCCAATCAGATTAGTTTTTTTTTTTATTATATATGAATAATTTTATTAAAAAATATTACCTGGCTCACTTTAACTGTGACCCACTGTATGTAATTGTGACGACTCCTTTCCACAAATACTATATTGTACTTTTTTAAGCGAGGTTTTACTCATATTAGGAGTTTTACTTCAGCTGCTCCACTTTTATGCGGTATTTTTACGCAAAATGCTTTACATATTGTCGCCTATTTGTGTAGTAAAGTGTTGGCAACCCTAACTTTTTTTGTTTGACATCTATTGTGATAAAAAAAAAAAAATTAAAATAATGATTGCATTGAGTTTTTAGTAATTCCGGGTGTAATTGAAACAGAATTACTAAAGTGACTCGCGCTAAGAATTTTGTATGGGGAATTATGTTATGAGGCCCATAACCGACGATTGGGAGATCAAATTATAAAAAAATATTTTCGTCCGACATAACGATTCATTATACGAACCATACTGAAAAATAAAGCCTCAAAAAAATTGTTTTTTATTATTATTATTAAATACTTAACACCAAAAGAAAGCTTAAAATATATTTTTTGGCGTGGCATATAACCTTACCATTACTGTAAAAATTGTTTTTTAGACAGAAAAAAAGAAGATTACTAAACCTAATTATCTACTATCAGTAGAGAGACAAAAATACGTTTATAAATACCACAAAGAGGCTTTAACAAGAAGACATAATAAGAAAAGTTTTAAAAGGTCAATCAAACTAAAAATGAATTATTTTTTTTACAAACAAATAAAAAATTCATATTCATTAAAATTAAAATTAAAATTAAAAGTAAAATTGAAATAGATACTTAATGTCTTTCCAAACGTGGGTCATAAATATCATTTATTATGAAAAAGACATTTTACATTGGAAAAAAATAATAAATTGTCTTACGTTAGCAAATGCTTGTTAAAAATGAAAATGTTTTTATTGCTTTTTTTAACATTAAAAATGGCTTAAAAAACTTTTTGTTTTCTCTTTGTTAAGGATATATTAAGTGAAATTATAGAAAAGTAATCAATTATTGTTTAGAGCTATCGAAACGTATAACAAGGCAAATAAAAAAGTCATGAGAAACTCAAACTCTTATCATGCTCAACAGGATAGCCACCTACTTAAAAATAAACTTTCATTATATTAGACTGTATTTTTTTAAGTTTTCTTTTTATAGATTAAGCATTAACGGTCGGTCACTGGGGTTAAATTGCACAAAATCTCTTGATTTTTGTACTTTAGAAAAATGTTAAGAAGAGAAGAGTGACTGTTCAGCTCAGTTTAAGATACGGACCCAAAATTAAATTTAAATTTAATCAAATTTAAGCATACGCGGAGCTATGAAAATAAAAAGAAAAGTCTTACTGCCAAATGTTTTTAAATTAAACAAATGTTTATATCAAATACTAGATTAAGCTCAGGTGTCGCAGTAACATTTTATGCTGTATTACGGTTATTGGCTGTTTATCGTTTGGTAGCAGTTCATAAAAGTAAAATTTTTCCACTCTTCACCAGCATTGCCACAACTTCGGATTTTTTGTAACCAAATTTAAATAAAAAAGTAACCAAAAAATAAACAAAATTTTAAATCATAATTTATTACAAAAAAAAAAACATTAAAATATTAGTTTATGTATGGAATATGGAATTGATAGCAATATTGACTTAGTATAGACTGGTCAAAAATAAAAAAAATAAAAAAATTGATACAACAATTGATGAGACATATGCTCATATTTGTTCTAAACATTTAAATTTTATATTAACAAACTTCACACGACAGAAAATATCGTTTTCTCTCATATGTTTAGTTATGATGAGGTTCTCAATAGCCTTTACTAACATATACTCGTATCTTAATGAATCGCTAAATACCCGAAGCACATAATAGCGTTGAAGTGAAATATGTCTGATATTTATTCTCACTTAGCCACTGGACGAAATAAAGGGTCCGCCAAGAAATTTTTTTTTTGAAAATGCTATAAAAAAGAACTACTGAATATTTTCTCAAATTTCTTTTTTATTTGAAAGTACAATCCTTCCGGTTAATAATGGAAAATAACTTCATTCCAATGGCTACCTCGGCTGGCCATACAGTAGCCTACACGATCGGTCCAATTTTTAAGCACATTATCGATTGTGTTCAGCTGTATTGCACCAATAGCTTCACGAATATTGTCCTTTAAAGCGTCAATTGTCTCTGGCTTGTCGGCGTAATACTTATCTTTGACGGCATCCCAAAAATAACAGTCCAATGGTGTCAAATCGCAGCTCCGAGGTGGCCAAACGACATCAGCTCTGCGGCTGACAATGCGATCTTCAAAAACAAGGCGCAAAACATCGAGTGTAGCTTCGGCTGTGTGGCACGTAGCGCCGTCCTGTTGAAAACAAATGTTACTAATATCCTGCTCCTCAATTTTTGTGAACAAAAATTCGTTCAACATGGCCCGATAACGATCGCCATTGACTGTAACGGCCACTCCTTGCTCATTTTCGAAGAAAAATGGCCCAATTATGCCTCTGGACCAAAACCCGCACCAAACAGTGACTCGTCTTGGGTGTAATGGCTTTTCAATGTATGCGTGAGGGTTTTCTGTGCCACAAATGCAACAATTTTGTTTGTTCACATACCCGCCAAGATCAAAATGAGCTTCATCTGAAAAGATGAACAGACATTCTGTAACATTACCATGATTTTCAAAATAATGTCGCAATATTTCCCAGCGTTGTTCAAGCGTATACACAACCATATTCGTTCAGCGGAAGGATAAAACTAATAATCTGTCAAATCATAAGCTAAGCGTTACCATTCACGAAATAAGCACTAGTTGAAAAAAAAAACGTTAGATGGCGAACCTTTTAGATAAAGCTCAAGTGTCGCAGTAACATTTGATGCTGAGTTATGGTCATTGGCTGTTTATCGTTTGGTAGCAGTTCATAAAAGTAAATTTTTTACAGTCTTCACCAGCGTTGCCACAACTTCGAATTGTTTGTAACCAAAATTCAATAAAAAATACAATAATACAATAAAAAAAGCATTAAAATATAATTTTATATATGGAATATGCAATTTATAGCAATATTGACTTAGTATAGACTGGTCAAAAAAAAAAAAAAAAATTGATACAACATCAACGATATCATATTTGTTCTAAACATTTTAATTACATATCAACAAACTTCACACGATAGAAAATATCGCTTTCTCTCATATGTTTAGTTATGATGAGGTTTTCAATAGCATTTACTAACATATATCTTAATGAATCGCTAAATACCCGAAGCATATAATAGTGTTGAAGTGAAATATGTCTGATATTTATTCTCACTTAGCCACAGAACGAAATAGTATAAACAACTAAGTTTTATGGCTTTGATTGCTTGCCAAAGTTTATTCTGATTATGTTCCACCGATCTCAACGTTTGAGAGATCATTTATGCAGTTCAGAGGAGTCGTCACAATTACATACCGTGGGTCACAGTTAAAGTGAGCCAGGTAATATTTTTTAATAAAATTATTCACATCTAATAAAAAAAAGCTAATCTGATTGGCAAAAGTATTCAGAATTTTCCATAATTAACTTCAAAACTTAAAGAACATAAGAAGTATTTCAGATAAATTATCTACTTAACATACAAAAACAACAAAAGCTGAAAAAATTATGAAAATACGCCTCACAGTGAAAGTGAGCCACTTACAGTAATAATATCACTGGTCTACAAAATACAAAAATTTTTGGGCATTTAAATAAAACTTTATGAAATATAACGATTTTGATGCGCTGAATTCAAATCCGTTTTCAGTTTTCTTCCATCGGTAAGTGGCCAGTTTTCACCAAAAATATAGTAAATATTGATTGATTTTAATGCAAGTACCAGCAAATGTCCCTCAATAACATTTTTTGTGTTTTCAACAGTTTCGGAGTTATTAAGAAGAAATGTTTACACAAAATAAGAACAATTCTTTTGTTTTCAAAAAATCACAACAAATTTTTCAGAATGAATATTTTCTATGTTAAGCATTTAAATTAAAGCTTATAATGTAAAAAATAAAATAAGCTATACGAGTAAGTCATGAAAATCGGTTGCACACTGTTAATTTAATTCAAAATTAAATGCAGGTACCTAACTTTGACCGAAATTAGTGGAAAAAAACTTTCTTGCAAAATTAGGGGATTTATTTCTTTAATTTCCAAAAAGTTATAAAAAAATCCATTAGTTTTGTACGAAAAAAAATTTTCCGCTAATTTTGATCAATGTTAGTTAAAATGCAAAATTTTCATTCTGAAAAATTTTTGATGATTTTTTGAAAACAAAAAAATTGCACTAATTTTACGCAAAAAAATGATTTGTCATCAAAAAGGAAGACCAGGTTCGGAGACGATGACTTGAGGGCATTGTTCTATGAAGATTGTTTTCAAACTCAAAAAGCTACTCAAGATGGAAAAAATTGTAGCGGCAATACTCTGCCAAATGTTCCAAGATCAGTTAAAACTATTTTCTTTATAATCCAGACCTTGCCCGTCAGACTACCAATTGTTTTGATCGGATTACCTTTCACTTTAGAGCAGAGTAGAAGAAATTGGGCTCAACAAATTTTCAGTCTTTTGGTACAAAATGTTACCAGAAGGATGGGAAATATCATATTCACAACAAAAGGCCAAAGTTTGCCAAAAATCCCGTTTTTGAAGTGATATACTCAATAAGAACCTGGTTAATAAACGTTAAAAAGTCATTATCTTTATTTTTTATTTCGAGAAAAAAAGTCACCAAAATGGAAAAAAATTACACATCTACGGATCAAATAAAAAAATAATCAATTTGGGTTAAAAATAACCAAAACGGCAACACTAGTCTTCACTATTCGTAACTCTGGTATAGATGTGTGTTTTTGTTTGTTGTTTTTTTTATGTTTATAACATTAGAAAAGAATAATTTTAACGTGTTTTGAATAACCTGATTTTGCTTCCTTGGCTGTCCATTTAATTTCGAATGTTCGCGACTATGCAAATGCGTAAATTAAATTCTGTTGATCATATCCTTGTAGCTCTCTCTGTCTTTAGCTGCTGTTAGTACTTGAACGTTGTTATGGATTTGGGTTTCACGGAGCCATGAAACTTGATCACATATGAAGCTCAATCCATTTATACCTTGTTATCAAAGCATTAAACTTTTTTTAAATATAAGTCCTTATTCATTAATCATAATCTACTATATTACTAGCAAACTGACTATACTATGGTCAATACTTCAAAACACTTTAGATAGTCTTTTTTGATCAAATCTTGAGTATTTCATGGCGATGTAGTTTTTCTTTTTTAATCGTTATAAGTCTCCATTATATGATAGGGTTCTTTAAGTTTTATAAAAATTGGAAAAATCTCAGTGTATCAAAATCATAAAAAGATGGGCTGCTGCATTACACTGATAAAAATTGTTTTATTATTGGGTAAAAAAGTTAATAATGGCGATTTGGACAACATATGGCATAACAACATATCACATATAAACGTCTGTCATTATAATTCAGTATTTGACAGACACCAAAGTGTAAATACACATTTTTTTCCATCGCCATAAAAATGTCGAATTTTGTGCCTAAAAAAGAAGTTTTGCGGGAAAGTCTGATAACCTTCTTTCAGTTGAAGAAAACGGCTGCTGAAAGTTATTGATCGTTGGTAGAAGCTTACGTTCACCATGCACCAGCATAAAAAACTTGTGAACTATGATTTACACGATTCAAAAGTGGTGATTTCGACATAGAAGTCAATTAGAGGCTCGGTTAGCCAAAAAGTTTGTAGATGAGGAATTGAAAGCGTTACGCGACGAAGATTGTTATCAACGCAAGAAGAATTTGCATTATCATTGGAAGTCACACAACAAGCCATTGGGATTCATTCAAAAATAAGGAAATTGGATCCCATATGAATTGAAGCCGAGAGACGTTGAAAGGCCCCGTGAATTGCTTGCTCACGACACCCAATATTGTCCTCTTCTAAAGTGGAAGTTTTTGCTCTGAATTGGATACACGGCTAACGAGTTTTTTGAACGATACAAAAAGAAGTCGTTTTTGCATCATATTGTTACTTTTGAAATGTATACATTACGATAACCCCAAGCGCAAAAAGTCATATTTAAAGCCCGGTCAACCAGCAAAATCAACGCCAAGATAATGCTCTGCGTTTGGTGAAATCAGAAGGGTGTTTTGTATTATGAGCTGTTGAAATCGAATCAGACGATCATAGGGGACTTGTGCAGAACATAACTGATTCATTTGAAGAGAGCAATCCATGAAAAACAACCAAAATATTCGAGCAGACACTACGCCATAATCTTCCATCATGCCAACGCTCGGCCACATGTTGAAGAGCGGTGAAAACTATTTGGAAAACAGTGGTTGAGAAGTTTTGGCTCACCTCCCTTTCTGGCTACCATCTGTCTGAAATACGCCTCACTTCAGAACAGGCTATCAGAAATTAGCTGGATTCCTTCTTTACCTCAAAGCCGAAGGAGTTCTTTTAGCGCGTAATCCATATACTACCAGGAAAATGGGAAAAATTAATAGCTTAGGATGGATAATACTTTGAGTAATGTATCAGTTCAATTTGTTATTATAATAAATGCAGTTTTCAAGCAAAACAATCGACATTACTAATTTGTATACACAATACTTGTACATTAGACACACACACTTTTTTTAATTTTTCAGTGGGGAAACTTTTTAATTGTTCTTTTTAGTAAAAAATATGTTCCACCTTATGAAAAATTTAATAACTTTTTGGAAAAAGACTTACCATCTAGCTTATAAACCAAAAAACCCTTAAATTTCAACAGGTTCTCCATTGAGAAATAAAAAAAAAATTTGTTGTGCATATAAGGACCAGTCTAATGAAACGTACATATGTCCGTACCTTCAACCTCTGTGCGGAATGTGTTAAAATTAAGATATCAATTTCAAATTTTCACAAAATACTTGTTTTTTTTTTACTAAAAAGAACATTTTAAGAGATTCCCCTTAACAAAAATTTTGATTTTGGAAAATAAGGACCAGTCTAATGTACATACTAAAGGATGGGCAAATTTGAGGTTAGGAAGTAAAATGGCTTAAAAACAAATTTTTTTTTGACAAATTCAGTTTTATTCATAGCAGTATAAAAAAGAAATGTGGGAATTAATAATGGAATATGACATCAGGTAAATGTTCGCCTTTAGTACGTCGGCAGACGTCCGCTCTTTTCACATAATTTTGAACCCCATTTTCAACAAAATCGTCTTTAGGCCCATTTTAAATTAGGCGATTATGCAAACAAACAATTGTCGCATATGGGGCTCACAAAGTCCACAAAGAAAGTGACAACGGCCCGTATGTTTTCGAAAATGAGCAAGAAAACGCCCTCACCGTGAATTCTCTGTTCTTCTAAACCATGATAGCCAATCTTTTGTGGCCACAATTGGCTAATGTTGACATCAGTGGCATTTGGTTTCAGCAGGACGGCGACACAGGTAGCCAAACAATTAAGTTATTGCATGAGAAATTTCCCGGTAGCGTAATTTCTCAACTTTGAGATGTAAATTGGAGGCCTCTATCTTGTGATTTAATGCCGCTGGATTCATTTCTCTGTGGCCACTTGAAACCGGTTTTACGTGAACAAGCCACAAACACCTGACACACTGCGAGAGTTTTGTGGCAAAATGTGGTTAAAAATTTTGAAACAAGAGCCCTTTATATCGAATGTTGTTTTACAGTTACACAAATTTAAATTATAATAAAACAAAGAGATGTATTTTAATATCAATGGAACGGGCCTTGTTGAACAGAGAATTTTATTACAATAATGCTGGCGCGCTTAAGGCGCAATCTGGAACACCCATTTTTTTACTCTTCGAAGAGTTAGATATTGTCTGTGATTTAAATAGCAATCAATGGTATTGAGGAGGTTAAAATAATCTTTAAAGCCTGAGCAAGGACTGTGTATTACACCCAGAAAACTCAAGTGTATTTTATTGTATTGATATATACTTTGCATTCTATCTCTATGATACTCTGCAAGGAGACGAAATTAAATTTTCTTATTGCAAAGATATAGGTATACAGTAAAATTATTAGGAATTTAAGTTAAAATTACGATATTGTAAAACCACTATATTCAGTAAGAATAGTGCGGTTTTGAAATTCTCCAAAAAAAAAAACAAACACAAAAAAAATATGAAAACTTCAGACAAAATAAATTCTACAAAAGAATTATTTTGTGGTTTATTATGCGTATTTTAATTTCAATAAAGTTCTCTAATGATGTAAAGACCAAATACTTGGAACAAACAAAATAAGTATTTGCGTACAGACACTAATATTCATTGGAAAACTGTGGTGGTAACCACACTTCATTCCAAGAAATGTATTGGCATGTCCTCCATAGCGATGAGAGAAATACGAAAATTTCAACATTCCGTTCTTTAAATAGAACGGAAGCACAAATAAATGCCACATCATACGAGTATATGTTTGTAAATAGCAAACAATCATACAAACCGTCTTGTTATGAAAATATTCGTATCCGTTTGAAGTTGCTGTCTGTATATTTATACAATAAAAGACAGAAGAAAATATCTCCAAGGAGATATATATCATCATCAGAGGGCACAGCCAAATTATAAAATTTACGAAAAAAGGGACCGCAAATAACTGAACAACAACAACAACAACAACATCAACAAAAACTTGTATTTTTTACATATTTTATTAAGAGCCAAGAGGAGTAGGGAAAAACATTTGTTACTTAATTTTTTTCTCAGATTCCCTTAAAACATGCCACACAAAGGTCATGTGTCTGTTTATTGTGCTGGTAACTTTTATGGTGTCTGCCTAACAGCAGGAGCAGTGGCGCGAAATAAATTCAAAAAAAAGTGTGACAGCAAGTATTGTGTTAAAAGGCAATAATATTCTATAGTAAGTTATGGCGATATTTTTAAATGATAATTATGGTAATACCGACTGGGGGATAAACACACTGAATGACAATAAGCGATACCATAAAATAAGAAACAAAGATAAATATCACAAATATTAAAAAGAAAAAAATAAATCTTTAGGGATATTGTAGGTGTTTAAATGAATACAAAAGGACGGAAAGAGGAAATTGCCAATCTAATTATGAAAATAGTTAAAGAAATCATAAAAGGCGCTAATGAAATCAGTAAATAAGTTTTTTAAGTGAAACTTGTTGATAAAAACTTCTAATTAATATATCGGGTTATCCATTTGGTGGTTTTAAGACCGCCGGTCTGGCAAGTCTGTCAGATATCTTTTGTTTGGTAAAAGGTTTGCTATTATGGATCGTTTAACTACAGAAGAATGTATAAAAATAGTTAAAACTCACTACGTGATTCTTCAGTGATGAAGCTTAGTTTTCACTCGGTGATTACATCAAAAAGCAAAATTGTGGTATATGTACGTGGCTTAGGAAAGCTCAAAGTGAATGTGGAAAAGCTTTTGCATATGGGAAAAGTGACTGTTTGGTGTGCATTGTGGGCTAAAGGTGTCTACAAGGCAGCATTTTTTTCTAAATGAAAATGGAAGAACCGATACCGTTAATTTAAAACGTTACGATCAGAGGCGGTCATTTAAATGACATTTTATTTCGTATATAATGGCAAGGCCAAAGCATTACAATGAAATAAGAGTTTCGTTGAAATCATTATTTCGGATCACAGGCATCTTCGGATCGATTACAAAGTCCCTCATAACTTTTTCGATAGGAGATTTATCTTTGAGATACTTACGAAGGATACTTAGAATGCAAAGCAGAGCGAGTTGTGGTATATTCATAAAGATTTCCGTCACTAGACTGTCTTATAGGTTGCCTGAACAGTGCAGTGTATTCCAGGCGAAATTTTGTCAAAATCTTATTTTGCCCTAATAATTGTCTGCATGCTGTGCGGTGTATTGTCGAGGACGGAATGTGAGTTAAGACAATAAAAAAACCGAATGTTTTACTAGCATGGCATGGGATAAAATTTATCAATTTTATTTTATAAAGTAACTAGGGTATCCCTTTCCGCGTTACTGGGAGATTTTGTGTTGTATATTAGTGATTTGTATAGACTACCAAGCCATTTAGACCGAGTTCTGGAACAGCCATTCTTACTCTAGACATACAAAAATCAGTATTTACTTTGTATGTATGATGCACACCTACTTATTTAATTTCGTCTATATTTCGGCTGATGGTGTGCCTTGACTACCAAGTAAAATAGACCAAATTCAGAACCTTCCACTATTACGATTACAAAGATACACAAAAATCAGTATTTACTTCGTATGGGAGGTGCAACTCCTGCTTATCCAGTTCTGCCCATTTTATTGACTACAAAGTTGTTTGGGCCAAATTTGGAAACTCTTACTATTACCGTTTTAAAGATATAGACATATAATTATAAATTGTGTATGGGCGTGGCACCGTCCTTTTAAGCAAAAACCATCAGTGAAAGTACCCCTTTCCAACACATGTATTGGTTAGTAAATCGGTTAAGTGGCTTTCGAGTTATAAAATGTCGAACATAGGACAGCTAATTTTTACATATATACCAGGTTTAATCGAATACGGTTTTTTCAAAATCTTCATTTTTCGAATACCGCATAAATCGGTTGATTTAACACAAATAACCGGTTAATTTAAATAAGTATACTTTTTATACGCTTGTATGTTTTTTTATTGCAAATATCGAGAAAGATATGCGCATTTGAGCAACAAAAACTTGTTCTCATCTTTGGTAAATAAAGATTGATTTTTATGTATGGTGAATGAGCATTGAAAGCGACCCACAAACGCCGTCTCCGAACGTCAGATTTATTAGTTAATCAAGTTTTTCACAGCGTTAATACACATATTCAGTCGCTAGTATTGTTGTGAGGTGATATCGCTGTTGAAAATTGTGTTATGGTGTGGCCTGGGATTGAACCGACGACTTCTTGGTAGTCTTACCTAACATACCACAGTGGCACTTATACTATTAAATACGTGATGCATGAATTTACAGTGCTGTTCGAAACCTAAGCAACTTTTCTTGTAGAGGCAATTAAGGACTCGTATACTACTAATAAATTTATTCAAAGTAAAACCTTTAATTCTTAGGCACTTAAATTATAACTATGATAACAAACCTTTAATTCCTTTCTATATCAAGTAGTACAACAGCAAAAATGAAATTAGTTGCTTAAGTAGCTGTTCGAAACTTAAACAGCTTTTAGTACTTTGTGTAATAACTTTCGTTTTTTGTGGCCTCCGCACACCATTTTGGCACAGTTTTAATGAGATTTGTTAGAATTATTGGTAGTATTGATTGCCACTTTAATTTTAAGCTCTGTCTCGCCTTCAGCTTATTTCTAAAATGACGTGGTCCAGCTCTGCATATCAAGAATTAAGAACAATTTTATTTAAATAAAAGAACCGGTTAACCGGTTATTTGAATTTTTATTAATCGAAAACCGGCTTTTATTGCTACTTTTCGAATTATTCGAAAACCGGTTTTTGAAAAAAAAGAATAATTGATCTCCCTAATACAAACATACTTCGTTTTCAAGTAAAATTTATGCAATACAAAGGCGTTCACTCTAACGTCAATAACTCTCGAACCAATAGTCCTGCAAAAACTGCATATACATAAGGGCTTACACTATAAAGTCAGTTGGCGCATTTTAGAGAACATCAATTACAACGAATTTTATAGTCGTCTTTTATATACAGTTATGCCAAATAACTAGAACAACGTAAAATGGTCTGAAGAAACGAAGACTAATTTATTTGGCTCAGATGGAAAATCGTATGCACGATCTTCTTTCAGAAAATTTTTATTTAAGAAAATTTTGATGTGTCCCTATTATTTCTCGCGCCACTGTATATAGATAAGAATTGAAAAGAATTTTATTTTGATAAAAGAACTAGTTAACCGGTTATTCGATTAATTTTTAACTGAAAACCGGTTTTTTTAATTGTGACTTTTCGAACTACTCGAAAACCCTTTTTTGAAAAGTTAAAAAAACGATCTGCCTATTATATACGTATATGTACGTACAGCCATACATACATACATACATACATGCACATTGAAAAACTCATAAAATTTTTTTGTCAAACCATAACAGTCTGTTAATTTTGCATCGTATAAACAAATTATTTTAAAATACTTATACAGCAAAAACATAAAACTTTAAATGAATTCCTACAAATTAAAACTTCCCAGTAATGCTGTTTTTATAACAAAGTTTTCTGTGACATTTTTGGTGTTGTTGTTTTTGTTGTTTTTTTGATATTTCGAAATTTTTTCTCACTTTAGCCATTATGGCACATCCTGAGAAAACACTTCAATTATGTGGGTATTTTACATGTGTAATACAAGGGCTTTTCCCATACCGAAAATAAACAACCAACAATTTACAGCTGTTGTGAAAAAAATAGCACTACTTAGATAAAATTATTTTAAACTATAGACTTAAAAAAGCATATTATTAATGAACAAAAATCAATAAACAATTATTAAAACACAAAATGAGTCAAATTAGTTCGAAAAGTGCGCATCAAAATAATAGCACCGCCTAGGTTTCACTATGAAAAAAAAAATTTTTTTAAATATTAATGTTTATTAAGGCAGCATTGTGTTAAATAATTCTTTCAAATTATAACTAAGACTTGGTTGCATTGTCCTTGTTTGCAATAACGATTGAGCATTGCCTTCCATAGAATTCACCAAATTCTGGCAACTTTCAGTAGAAATAGAGTATCATGTCTGTTCTACATTGCTCCACAAAACATTATTATTAATTGGTTTGACCTTAGATACTTGCTTTTTAACAATTGTCCATACATTTTCGATATGGTTCAGATCAGGAGATTGCTCAGTCCGTTCCATTACTATGACTCCATTGTTTTCCAACATGCAGTCAAAATTAAATGATCTGGAAAAACTGGCTCTTAATGTTGGACTTGAGGTAAATATTAAGAAAACTAAAGCTATGAGAATTCAACAATAGCACGGAAAACATCATACTACAGGCGCAGCCAATAGAGTATGTAGATAGCTTCTGCTCTCTTGGAAGCACAATGACAACAAACGGCGGTGCAGAAATAGACGTTAACAACAGGCTCACCAAAGCAAGGTCGGCATTTGGACGATTACAGTCAGTATTGAGAAGCTTATACATATCCAGACGAACCAAGCTGAGAATATTCAACGCATGTGTAAACTCAATTCTGTTGTACGGCAGTGAAACCTGGCTTGTGTCTAACACCATCACGCAAAAGCTAGAGGTATTCACCAACAAGTGCCTTAGAATCATATGCAAGATATTCTGGCCTAACATCATAAGCAACATAGATCTATAGAATTTAACAAACGAAGAGCCCATACTGTAGCAGATAAGGCAAAGAAAGTGGAGATGGATCGGCCTTACCTTAAGGAAAAATCATAGTAGAATTCTCAAGATTCAAGGAACCGCGGTCGACCAAGAAACACCTGACGAGGCACAATCATCCAAGAACTAAGGCAAAACACATGGAAAGAGGCAAAAACAACAGCAGCAAATCGTGTCAGATGGAAATGCTTTGTGGAAGCCTTACGCTCCCACGAGAAGTAAAAACAAAAATTGTTCTTAAACTAGTTTTTGGCATACTAGTAAAGCTTTGGGTCCTTATCCTCTTACATGACCCAAATGAGTAGAATTTCTTCTGACACTTACATCAGATTTACTTTTTCACTTATTTTTATCTGTTCTGAGGCATCCGTTACGGTATTTGTGCGATGAATGGGTCAAAAACGATAATAAGAAATACATCCCACGCTATAATACTGGAACCGACGTGTTCTAAGGGTCTTTCCTGTTAAATTTGGGCTAATTTTAGAATTTGGAGGTCTTCTTGCGCAACCCTTTAAATCAAACAAAGCTATTTTGGAATTATTTGCCTATAAAACATTACATCATTATTGAGAACACATTTAGTTTTCGTTGCGTTAACCAAGATGGGGTCTTGTTTATCTGCCCTTAAATCGACGGCTGTTAGCGTTGGTAGAATAGACACTGACAGGTGGAAATTTATCGAGATTCTGCTTTTCTATCTAAGGCCATGGAGAATATTGTGGTCAGGCAAAATAATGAATATCTATGGAAATCCAACCTTTTATCTGATCGTCAATCTGGCTTTGTGATAGGGAGAAGTTGTATAACGGCACTCATTGATGTGATAGAGAATTTAAGGGCTGATCTTGACGCGGGTATGGCCTCTTTTTAATATTACTTGATCACAGTAAGATTGATACAGTGGGCCACGACATTCTTTTAAAGAAGTTAGAGAAACTTTTTTATTTTTCGCCAACTGCTTGCAAATTCCTACACAGCTATCTAACTGAACAATTTCAGGCAATTGAATCAAATGACATATATTCCGAATCCTTACAAGAAAATAGGGGTGTTCCACTTCGGCTTATATTATTCTGCTTATACATTAATGACTTACCCAATGTAATAAGACACTGCAAAGTACAAATGTATACAGACGATATTCAGATTTATTATAACTGTTTGGCAAATAATATTCGGTTAAGTGTGGACACCATAAGCAGCCATTTAGAATTGGTTATTAAATGGGCTGCAAGCAATGGTCTTTGCAACAACCCATCCAAATCGAAATGTATTTTTATTAATAATAACAATACCGTTCTAGGTAACAACCTTCAGATAAGGATAGGCTATGATGTTATTGATTTTGCAAGTACCTTCAAGAATCTAGGTGTCGTATTTAATGATTAATTGACATTGTCTATCGACTGTAGTTGGAAGTATATATTGCATGCTTCGAAACTTATGGGCTGTCAAGTATGCAACAGTTCTCGTAATATGGATGTTTCTTAAAAAAACATATTTTTTACCGGTCTTTATGTATGGGTGTGAGATATATGCTAACTGTTCTAGCAGTGACTTCAATAAACTTAAGGTTGCTTGAGGTTACAACAACATAGCAAGTTACATTTTCAATATCGTCCTCGAGAGTCTATTTCTTCCCGTTCATATCGCATCTACGAAATGAACTTCAGGAATTTGCTGAAATTTAGGAGCATTATTTGTCATCATAAAATATTGACCACACTCAGCAACCGTATTATCTATTTGAAGTGTTCAAATTTGTAAGATCTACTCGAGGAGGAAAATTAATTCAACGAAAACACACGAAAGCTTTTTCACAGCGTCAGTTTTTATCTACAGCATCAGTCTTTCGAATCAGCTACCAAATGTATTACAATTATTTGGCAACGTAAATCGGTTTAGACGTGAGCTTTTACACTAGTTCGTGTAGCCTTTTTTTGTGTGAAATAATTTAACTTTTTCAAATGAACTTTTGTTTCTAGACAATTTTAATTTCTTTATCTTATATTTAAATCTCTCTCATTTAAAATGTCTTATACTGCAATTATTTTTATCTTAACAACTAGTGTTCACATATATTTATTAAAGAAACTTTCATATTTTTTAATGTACGTTCTTCTTAGCACTCTAGTTTATAAGATACCTATCTTGTTGTGTTAAGGTTACTTAATAAATAAATTTTCCAATTGGTCAACGCACAGTCGTTTTTTTTTTGACTAATTGTAATCTCTTAACCACATGGTTATTTGCTAAAATTGTAACTTTTTGGACTGTGGGCTCTAAAGTTGTTTTCCTTAAGTCTCTTGGATGTAGCTTCAGTAATAGCTGCTGAATTAGTCCCTTTTTGACTTCGTCAGCCGACATAAATGGCGATTTTTTTAGTTGCTGTGTAATGCGGTGGACTATTAGAGGTATTATTTTACTTTTGTATCTATGAATCGAATCGTATGGGGTCGTATCTCAGTAATGGTATCACAAATGTTGCCACAAATGACCAATTGTCTTTGGTTTGTCGGCATAACATGCAGAGCGCCGTCTACAAAAAATAGTCCTTCTTGGCGGCAACTGACACCATCATTTCGGCTAATTAAACGGCCAGCAAACGTTTGATGCAATAAATCGATTGTGGCATGAAATGTGTGGCAAGTTGCACCATGCTGTTGAAACTAAACTTTGTTCACATTAAAACCATGAAGAGCAGGCCCAAAAAAAAAACGATTATCATGGTGCGATAGCTGTCTCCATTGACCACAATGGTTGCGCCGTCCTCATTTTCAAAGAAATATGGGCCAATGATGCCTCCGCTCCACAAGCCGCATTAAACAGTCATTGGTAATGGGTGCATTGGCTTCTGCAAGCCCTCGGTTCGGTTTTCTGAGCTCCAAATACGGCAATTTTGTTTATAAACGTACCCACTAAGATGAAAATTGTGTTTTTTTTTGGCAAAATCGACATCATCATGCAGTTTTTCGTTGGCCAAACTAGCGAAGCGAAAACGAAACGCGTGGTCATGCAGCTTCAGCTATTGAACCAATTGAACTTTGTAAGACGGCATACCAAGATTTTTTCGCAAAATTCGACGTAAGCTGCTGCATGAAATGTTCAATTCTTGAGAACAATGACGAGCCATAGCCAAAGCCACAGCTCTGTTATTTCGGGAGTACGCACTCTATGTAAGCTGGTGCATGAAATGTTCAATTCTTGAGAACGATGAGGAGCCATAGCCAAAGCCACAGCTATGTTATTTCGGGAGTACGCACTCTATGTAAGCTGGTGCATGAAATGTTCAATTCTTGAGAACGATGACGAGCCACAGCCAAAGTCACAGCTTCGTTATTTCGGGAGTACGTACTCTATGTAAGCTGGTGCATGAAATGTTCAATTCTTGAAAATGATGACGAGCCACAGCCACAGCCAAAGCCACAGCTTCGTTATGTTGGGAGTACGTACTGTACGAGTACGCCTAAGTCTTGGCGCATCAACAATGAAACCAGTTTCACGTATTTTAGCAATAAACTTGTGTATTCCGGGCACTGTGGATCCTCGTCTGCGACCAAATTTTGTACGACATTTTCGTACATTTTCCAACCATTTGTATTTGTTTTTACTATAATTTTCTAATAAATCTCAACGTTGCTCAAGCGTAAGTCGGTTAATTTCATTCAGTGGAGATAATAAACTGAATTTTTTGATAGAACAGAATGGCATAACTATTGCCAGATTCGAAATACCCGCTAGTTCGAATTTAAACCGATAGATAGCCCGCCCAATATAGCTATTTTGAGAATAGCTACTATTTGGACAGGTCGAATGAGGGCCCTTTATCTATTTAAGCACTTTTTTTAAATACACATATTTATTCAACAACAAATTATTACTTTTCTGAAGAAGCACACTTCTAATTACTGGTCTGTAAAATTATAGAGAAAAATATACGTGCATAGCAACAAAATTGAAGGATGAAAGTCAATCCTTATAGAGGTGCTATTATTATCACACTAACTGTATGGGAGAAACAAAGTTTTCATGTATGAATGTGTAGAGGAAAAAGAATGTGAATGTAAATCGAAATGTAAAACATTTCATTATATTTTGTTATCATATATTGCTGTAGTTGGACAAAAAGAATATATGACAGAACATAGTTTATTTGATTCAAACAATGGTTATTCATTTTTAAAAGAGAAAACGAGTATGTTTTCCATACTAATGCTCCTCTTCTGACTTTGTATACATACATACACACATACATACATACACACATACATACATACATATGTACAATATATAATGAAAACATATTTTCCAGTATAACAACAAAATAGTAAATGGGTTACAAAGAAAGAACAAATTCTCATACGAGCACATGTGATTGTCTGTCTGTATTAGATTTTTTTTTATTTTTAAAATTTTATTTATTTAGTTTTTTGTTTTTTTTTGTTTTCCGTTGCTGCCAACACTTTTATAAAATCGTTGATAAAAAGTTTTTAAACATTTTTTTTCGTTCATGTCGTTCTAAATTTTACAAAACAATTAAAAATGAATTTGTTTTAAATAAAAAAAAAATATTGTTTTAATTTTAATTTCGTTGTTCTTAAAATTGCTTTTAGTTATTAGAACTAATGAGAGTAATTGAATTAGTGCCCCGTTATGTGGGTAGTTCCATTCTATTTTCAGCTGTGTACACTTCAATGTAAGAATATGCAATTATTTGATTCAAATATCTTGAAACACAAACCTCAATTTGAAGTTGCACTAATATCTCTATAGAGTTGGATACTTTACCATTCTTGATAAATACCTTCACCCTCTTCTGTAAGGAACCGAGGAGTGCTAAAATGGATTTTGAAGCAGCAGTCTATCCTCTTGAGGCCTGAACATGAAGCGGTTATGATAACACTTTATGTTTTTATATATATATCGTTTTCTTTTAGTCATTATTAAAACACTCGTGGGCTTATTGAAAAAAAAAAAAAAAAAAAAATTAAAAGTAAATTCTCCAGTTCTAACAATAAATGGCGATATATTTGGTAGAAATGCCATCTATTGATAGGCTTAGAAAGTCTAGAGTCTACACCAAGAAATACAATTCCAGCAGTTATACAATAATATCGTTACGTGTGATAATTTTTTTCCCGTTACTCCTCTGACTTCCAAAAAGCATCTCCATTTAACACGGCTTACTGCTGTTGATGTTGCCTCCTCTCATGTTAGGTTGTTCGGTCTCAGTTCTTGGATAGTTGTGCGTCTCCAGGTGTTTTTTGGTCGACCATGATTTCTTGAGCCTTGAGGATTCCACTCGAGAGACATTCGGGTGATACTCTCTGAACTTTTTCGGATAGTGTGATCCGATCCATTCCCACTTTCTTTTCCTTATCTGTTTCAGTATGGATTCCGCATTAGTCATGTTCCACAGTTGTGTGTTACTTATGGTGTTAGGCCAGAATATTCTGCACATGATTCTGAGGCACTTGTTAATGAATAACTAGAGTTTCTGTGCGATGTTATTCGATACAATCCAGGTTTTACTGCCATACAGCAGTACTGATTTAACACATGAGTTGAATATTCTGAGCTTAGTCTGTCTGGATATATGTGAGCTTCTCCATACTGAATGCAGTCGTCCAAATGCCGCTCTCGCTTTATTGAGCCTGTTATCTACGTCTGTTTTGCGTCATCGTTTGCAGTCATTGTACTTCCTAGATAGCAGAAGTAGACTGGTTGACCCTATAACATGATGTTTTCCGTGCTCGTATTGCTTATTCTCATGGCCTTGGTTTTCTTAATACTTATCTTAAGTCCAACACTACGAGCCAATCTTACTAGATGCTCCAGTTTCAACTGCATATTGGAAATCTTATGCAAGAGTAGACAAATGTCATCTGCATTGTCCAAGTCTTCGAATTGGCGTGAGAGACTCCATGTGATCTGCTTTTCGAACAGATTTTGCTCATTATGTCATCCAGCACGATGGTGAATAGTTGAGGTGATAGTAGGCATCCTTGTTTTACTCCAGCATTGGTGTGGAATGATTGGCCGATGTTCCCGTTGCAAAGAACTGAAAGTACTGCACCCTCATACATCGCTAATTATGTTCTGGGGTACTCCTTTTCTTCTTAGTGTCTTAAATAACGTGTGATAAATAACGACAATTTAAAGTACACATATGTGTACCCGGGGTCTCGAGAGGCTATATGTTTGCAAATATTATGCACAACCTTAAAAAACGGTGGTAGATGAATACATCTTTAGATCTTCTGAAAATGTAATTGGTCTAACGGACATAATAGTGAATCCTTATTTTCGGAACAGCAAGAACTTTTAACTTTACAATATTTATAATCTCTGTAGTCACAGATGACTCGACACTATTATCATATTTACGCTTTGCAGGTGTACACTGGAAAGAGTGGATTCACACTTTCTAAGCTTACATACTTCAACAAAAAATTTTAAAGAAAAAAAGGAAAACAACGATTAAAGGAATAACAAAAATAAAAAATAAAAAACGAGAACAAAAAAAGAAAGAAAATCAACAAAAAGCAATTACAAAAAAAAAAAAAAAAAAAAAACATCAAATTAAAAAAAAATTTAAATAAAAAATAACATATTTAGTAATATCAATTAAAACTTTTTTCTCTCACTGTATTTTTCTGTTTATTTTTCTTTCTTCCTCTCTGTTTGTTTCTTACCTATGCGAGTGTGAGAGCAAAAGAAAAATTTGCTCAGAGTCATCTTATGCCAGACCATGCCTGCCATATTCGCCGATTTTTTGAATTAAAATTATTAAAATGCCGTTTTGCCGATCTTTGCTCCAATAATGTCGATTTTTCGGAAAAATCTAAAAATTGGCTACTCTATTTGTTTTAGTAAAATTGATAATTTCTGAGAACACTGAAATATTTGCTACATTAAAAAGAGACATCTGCTAATAAGTCAGCGCTACTGCTAAATAGAGAAAAGGTTAAATTTATTTAAAATTAAGTACAGTGATTAAAACGCATAACCGGACAAGAATTTTTCTCGTAGATAACTCGAATTGGTAATGCTGCCACATAATGCAAATAAGTACGGTATTGACAGGGTGATATATAATTGCCAAATATCCACAATACAGTTTTAAAGGCACTGATGTGCGTCTTCTTTTTAGGCATTTTTCGTAACAATACATTTTAATAAATTTTGTCATACTTCCGGCTCTATAAAGTTCAACATATCTAATAAAAACAGTTTAGGCAAGAGTTGGCAACCGACTGCGTAATCAATTTAAACCCACCTGGGATTTATTGAATATTATATTAAAAAAACCCGGGTGGACTTTCAATTAATTTAATTTAAAAGTTTTCAACGTATATTTACAAAAAAGTTTTATGGTTTATGTATTGGAAGTATAAATTTATTAGGCACGTTTTTTAGCTCAAAAAATGAATTTATTTTAAAAAAGTAATGAATTAACAAAAAAATCAAAATATTGTCAATCATTGCTAATAACTTTTCTCCACCTTTCAGGTAATTTTCGAATCTAATCACAGAAAAAACTTCTCTCCCACTAAGAGTTCAAAATTTCAATATAAATAATAAAACCTAGAATTAAGATTTTGGGTTCTGTGCGGATATTTCGTAAAGTTTGGAACAGTTAGGGATCAACAAAAGCTTTGTGACACCTGATGCGTTGTTGAGATCGTTAGCTTGATAGAATTCGCTGTTTATTCTTGAATATTGAAATAAGCGAAAGAAACCATTGTACTCATACTTTTATATAGGGTCCATCAAATAAATATTTTTTTTTTTTTTTTGAAAATGCTATAAAAAAAAAACTACTGAATATTTTCTCAAATTTCGTTTTTTATTTGAAAGTACAATCCTTCCGGTTAGTAATGAAAAATAATTTCATTCAAATGGCTGCCTCGGCTGGCCATGCAGTAGCCTACACTATCGGTCCAATTTTTAAGCACATTATCGATTGTGTGCAGTTGTATTTCACCAATGGCTTCACGAATATTGCCCTTTAAAGCGTCAATTGTCTCTGGCTTGTTGGCATGACACTTATCTTTGACGGCACCCCACAAATAATAGTCCAACGGTGTCAAATCGCAGCTCCAAGGTGGCCAAACGACATAAGCTCTGCGGCTGATAATGCCATCTTCAAAAACAGAGCGCAAAAGATCGAGTGTAGCTTCGGCTGTGTGGCACGTAGCGCCGTCCTGTTGAAATCAAATGTTGCTAATATCCTCCTCTTCAATTTTTGTGAACAAAAATTCATTCAACATGGCCCGATAACGATCGCCGTTGACTATAACGGCCACTCCTAGCTCATTTTCGAAGAAAAACAGCCCAATTATGCCTCTGGACCAATATCCGCACCAAACAGTGACTCGTTTTGGGTGTATCGGCTTTTTAATGTATGCGTGCGGGTTTTCTGTGCCCCATATGCGACAATTTTGCTTGTTTACATACCCGCTAAGATCAACATGAGCTTAATCTAAAAAGATGATTTTTTTTTTTTTTTGGCAAAATCGGCATCTTCTGTAAGTCGGTCAATCAAAGTAATGTCGCAATATTTCCCAGCGTTGTTCAAAGGTATACACAACCATATTCGTTCAGCGGAAGGATAAAACTAATTATCTATCGAATCAGACATGAGCTAAGTGTTACCCTTCACGAAATAAGCATTAGTTAAAAAAAACGTTAGATGGCAAACCCTTCATATATATTATTTTATATGTTATAAACATTAGTTAATACTGAATTGTTTTTTAATAAAAATATGATAATCGTATGTAAAATGTGAAATTTTAATTTGCCGATTTTTTTTATCTTGAAGTGCCGATAATGTCGGTTATTTACGTTTAATCAAAATCATCTGGCACTCCTGTGCCGGACTTCGATATAAACGCGTAAGTTTTCAAGCACAACATTGTTGTGTCTTGTAGCTTCTGTAGCAATAAACTTTTGAGTAAAACCTAAGAAAATCAATAAACAAAATAAGAGAAATAGCCGAAAACGTATATAAAGGGTAATTTCCATTCCTAAGCACAACCAAGCAAACATTGTGAAAGTCAACCATTCATAAGTTTTAACTGTTTAATATGAATTTTGTCATTTGCTTTTCATTCAGTTTGAAATTTTGTTCACATTAAAATAATAATAGAATTTTGAATAGAAGCGACAACAAGCCAAGAAAAATTAAAAAGGATTGTTTATATGGGAAAAGATGTCATAAATGCAAAAAAATATACAATTTTTTTTCTTTTTTTTAACAGCGTTGCTTACTGTGTATGGCTATAGTAGTAAAACTGCATAGCTTCAATGGAATTTGACGTTTTGAAATTCACCCAACGTTAAAACTACAATGGCTTAGTGCTATTGTTACGTTTTAACCTTTCTAAAACATTTGAGTTCGCTTAAATTGCGTTAAAATAAAATAAAAACCGCTTTATTTTGTTGTTTTAGAGTCTTTTTTTTTCGTTTATACAACACTTTTATTTCCGCTTTAACACAACTTTATTTATTGACAGCCAAACGATAACTAACTACGTAGGCAAAACGGTCTCCTTATACACCCAATTGCCTACAGTTTGGAAAGTTCCGGAAATGTCTTGAATGATCTCATATCCTCTATCCGTTAATTTTAAACATGTAAGATTGTGTTACTTAGGGACGATTTAATTGACGGTACTGCCAGATACACAAATAAGTATGGCATTGACAGGGTGATACAAAATATAACAAAATCCAACAATGTAGGCGGTTTTATCCTGGTAACACTATAAATACACTTTTAGGCAATTATTTTTTTTTCATATTAAATAAGTTTTCATGCAATTCTAGTTTCGTGGTAGCAATTTTCAATTATTGTGCTCTCCACTCTGTTCTATTCTTCCCTAATCATTCAGTTTTGCTATGGTAGTAGCAATGTAGTAAAGCCTTCTGGATGTTCTTACTCTTATGGTTTCATAATTTGTTTTACCGGAAAAGAAGTGTCAAAAAAGAAGGTTGCTAAACAATCTACTTACAGAATTGTGGTTTAAAATGTTATTTCCTTACCTGTTTTTAGAGAGTAAAACTTACAAACGAGGTTGTATCACATACATCTTGTATGTGTGGGTGATATGTACTTGTAAGAAAACAGAATGTATTTGAAAACTAACTGCCATTAATAATTTTTCACATTTTTCTCCGTAAGTGTTGGTAATATCTACTCCTCTTTCATGAATTTAAAGTCTTTGATCATTTTGTTAGTTTCCCTATGCTGTTAAAATGCATTTTGTGTGCAATGAGTTTTTTTTTTTTTTTTTTTTTTGATTATCACTGCTGTTGCCCTGTCTCTAACACACGTTAAAAATCAATGTTTTGCACGATTTACTCTGAAGTGAAAAATTAACTTGACTTGAAATGAATTTCAAAATGAAACAACTACTGAACAGAGAGCACTTGTCGTTGCAAAATCATACCAAAAAACTAAATGTATGCAAATAATGACTTTTGGCAATGGAGTTGGTTGTGCATAGCAAAATGCAAAAAGAATTTTTTTTATTTGAATTTTTTACTATTTTTTTTCATTTGAAGCAACGTTTAAAGTTTCGAGGATTTTGTACACCCAAGCGGTGAATTTGTTTAAGTGCTGGTAAAAACTATTTTATTTTTCTTTTTTTGGGGATTCATTCATACATACAAAGATTTGCATATGTTTGTATTCTAATTTAAGATTTTTTCTATACAAATTTTAATGGGTTATAAAAAGAACATAAAATAAGCAGTTAAATTGCAGGTTAAAGTTATCAACTAAAATTAAAAATTTTCAACTAAAAGAAATCTGTTTATCTTGACAGCTGGGACCGGCTATTCGCAGAAATGATGGCAGACTGCTTTACTTTTCCCTCCATTGCAACTAAGACTATAGTCGATGAAAAATGGGTCCAAGTCGTCTCACACGCTCACCTAGCATTTAAAGTTAATAATGACAGCCTACAAACTCGATATATTCTACTATTACAGGTCATAAGTTGCATGGTGCGCTTCTCATCAAAAGAGGAAAGACATAAACTTAGTCACGCTACAAGTGTTCAAATAACGCCATCTATTCTTAGCCATCAGAAGAAAAAGTCTAAATATACCACTTTTTGTAAGTCGATGTGAATCGAAAGAGGCACAACATGCAAGTAAAACTAACCGTAGCAGAAATCTATATACGACAGCTAAGCTTCTGACCAACCTACTTTTTGTATCGAGTAGACAACTTCGAGAAGAAAATTGTATTTGGTTAAAAGATGGACAAATTGAATAGAAAAGTTTCTATACAAATCTTTTCTTCGGCGAGAATACAAACAATGAATTGCAATGTATTTGCGGCGCATACAATGTCAATACAAACTTACAAACGCAATGTGAAATATGTGACGCCATAATGGATCCTAATCGAAAAAAGCGCCCACTGTTGAAAGGGTTCTGTCCTAGGCTTTCAGAAAAAAATTAAGAGGTGTCGAATCGTGCGACCTTGGAGGCCAATTGATTATTTCATCTAAATTTTGGACTTGATAAGTCGAAGGTTGCTGCTGCCTCTTCAATCAACATTCTTGTCATCCATATTTTCAAGTAAGAAATCGTTGTTCATAGTGCTGTAACGATCTTCATTTAACTTAACGCGAGATCTCGTTGCATTTCTGAAAAAATAAGTCTCTAGAGTCTATTGTGGATTGGCATCACTCTATATGTGGCAATCTTGTATATTAACAAACACGTTAAGCAAAAATCAGTCTCATTGCTGAACTTGATTTTGGAATAAATCATCATCTATTTTAGGATAAAACATAGCTGTTCGATTTGATCACTTATTTTCAAAGTAAATCTGGATAATTTGAAGCGTTGTTTAAGCGTCATTATATTGTTGATAATATGTCAGAGAATACTAATATAAATGTCAACAAGTGAGCGCAGTATGACAATTCGTTTGACAGTTAATCCCTTCATAATTTGCATCGCCTGAACTTTTTAATTATGAGGTGATGATCTGGTTAGATAGATTGCTCTCTATGTATGATATCGCAGAATAAGATCATACTAATAGAGTGAAATCTAGGTGTTCTGTGTTTAGTGTACTAAAAACGTGATCCCAGTATCTGGTCCTAATCTTACTAATAAAAAATTTTCGGTAATAATTGGTAAGAACCTCACCGAACAGTTCGGTACTAAACAAGGCCTTAGACGAGGTGACAGTTTCTTATGTAACCTATGTAAGATCGCATAATAGGGAAAATGGAGTTTAGTGGCATTGTCCTAGACGTTGCCGGTAATGTTGGCAATTAAAACTTGAAAATGGTGAATAAAAATAACAATGTTAGCCTCGAAATTAAAAAGGGGAATTATGCTTGCTATTACGGGTTAAGCAGACACATTCGGTACAGAACCCTCACAGGCACAACGGGATTTTAGCTTTATGGGATATTAATTCTACCTGACGAGCAGTCGGAAAGACGGATCTTACGCGACATATATGGACCTATTGTTGTAGGCGGCGAGTTTTTTTTCTTCCATCACTCCTCTAGGAAGCATATTAGCTTTCCACAATCCATTACTTTGTTTAAGTTTCTTTAATCAATTTGATCTTTCAAGCTAAGTAGATGATTAATTCACTGTAGCTTCCTCCATATGATTTTGCGTATTGGTGAAGATCCTTGCTATTCGGTGGTAAGCTGTACTTTAGCATTATAATCGCAGTAGATGACGTGGTTTTCTGATCCTTGGTCTGATGTTTGTCATCATCGCTAAAGTTAATGATTTTTTACATGGTTGTCTGAAAGGAAGTTGAAGCCTTTTTACTAAAAACTCAAAACCACAATTAAATTTTTTCTTCGTCATGTCCTCTGCTGGGGCTCGAATCTGGGTCGTTTGTGTTGTTTTGCATGCGCTTTAGCCACTACACCACGCCACCCCTCCAGACGGCGAGTACTGACACCGTCTTGGACACAGATATAATGGTATCGACCATTCTATCGGACCTAGGAAAACATTCTCTGCAAAGACATTCTCTACCGATTTTATGTCCAATTATATGTAGTTTCAGAGCGAAACTGTGAATCAAATAAAAATCGATTTTGATATAAAAAGACCATCTTTTTATCAAACTTGGTGTTTGTGAAACAGATTTATTTCAAATTTATTTCAAATAAAATCAGACGGTTTTTTTCTTAAGCAAGAATTTCTCTCAATCTTGTGTGACCAGTATTTTAATGAAGGTCTGATAGTAAAATCCAAAGTGGGTGTTTGACTATTTCTGTGGCATACTTTTAAGCAAAATAATGACAATACTTTTAGTCTCATTAGACGGAAATATTTCTTATAGTTTTATTTATGTAAGCAAACTAGAAAGTCAGGGATATTATTCTATTAATTTGTTAACTTTAGTGCCTTAATTTCATTTTGTTTTAAGCATTAAACACATAACCGACAGCAAGCAGCAGACAGCAAAATGTTAAAATTAGAATACATACGTTTATATGAAAACATTTTTTTTTAAATGCAGCACAGCAAAAGCCTAGACTACAATATTTGCTGCTGCTGCTATTTATAAAATAATTTCTATTTTTAGGCAGCAAAACAAAAATTTGTGATACCCATACAATATAAAATTGTGAATAAAAAAAGCGTAAAATAGTTTTTTTTATTTACCAAAAAAAGAACAGTATAAAATATTGTATCAAACAACATTTATATTAATAATTAAAAATATAATTGAATCAATTTTTGTATTTTTGAGAAATATTTAAAAAAACGATCTTATTTTTGTGGATTTGAAAAGCTTGATTGTAACCACTGAAAAATATTGTTCTATAACAAATATTTTTATGGCAAATACACCAGATGACAATGAAAACTAAATTTTATTACTGCTTCTGATTTCAAAATATTTATGAAGTCGATAGCATAGCAGCAAATGCTACCAATAACAACTCGCAGTTTGCTTTAATGCTGCTTGCTGTCGATTATGTGTTTAATGTTTTATTTTTATTATTTCTGCAATAAACAAATTTTAAAAAGTTGAAGTTGAAGTTTTTTTTTAAATTTTTTTTTTTTGACTTTTGTGTCCTTATGTTTTATTAAAAACTTATTAAAATTTAATAATTAAAAAAAATATTCAACACTAACATCCTTTTACATCGACTCAAGTGACGTATATATGAAAGAGGATGTGATTTATAACTTTTACTTTTCATTGAATGCTGATGATGATATGGATGACGACAATGTAATGATGATGATGGCGGAATACAATAACAATGATTACGTTGTCATTTGTAATTTGGTTTTCTAAATAGGGTTTGTCAAATTCAGCACAATTGAATTATCCCTGTCGCATGTCTCATATTTCTGTCATTCGTTTTTAGTTGATGTGTTTGCTTTGCTCGAAAAAGTTTTTCCTTTTTTTTTACTTCAACTTGCTGTAATTCAATTTGACCACATTTAACGCTGTGTAATGTAGTTTTACTGTTGGTGGTTGGTTGATTGGTTTAGTTCTGCCTGTTGATTATTTGGTTGTTTATATTTTAAAAAGGACTACATACTATACTACTGTTTGCTTTATGGTGGTATTGAATAAAAGTGAAAGGCAGTAGAGCAGTGTAATAAATAAAGAAAAATTGTTGAAATTTAATTTTGTTGATTAAATTTTCTTTTTATTTTTTCTGCAAATCAATCGTATTAAAACATATATATTTGATAAAACAAGATAAACATGATTTGCTATTGAATGCTGCTACATTTAAAGAAACATTTATTTTTAAAGACACGATCTAGAGGGAAAAAATTCTATTCTTGAAGAAACTACAACTACTAAACTTAAATTGTCTTTAGTGGTTGCTTACCTTCTATTTCTCAGAGTTCGTTTTCTATGGTTTTATATAAACTGTTTGGAAATCAATATATAAGAGATGGAAGGTTTCTTAATGTTATTAAATGTAATGAAACAATTTTTAGAAAACTATATTTAACTTGGCTACTGTATTCTGTAAAAAGTTGTTAGATTTTATACTCGTGTTTGCTACAGCATCATTCAAATATGTACTCAGTTAAAAATTATTAAATTCTTGCGAAATGAAATTCTACAAACTTATTTCATTCATATGCTCTTTAACCTTGGCAAATTGAATATGATTTTTTTTTAATTCATACTCAACCAATAGGGTTATATTGCAAATGGTTAAAGGGAATCGAAAAACTATCGTGCCGTAACCGCCAGAAAAGCGTAACCAACAAAAACCAAATTTTAAAGGAGCAGGTTTTTTGTTTTAGATATCTTTGCTTTTTCTTCAGTTATTACCATGAAATTTAGTATGTAGGTTTTATTCGTCCCTATATATAGTATATAATACAGCAGATATAATAACGGTAATTCTTGTCACTTAAGCTTTTTTTGCCTACTGAATATATTTGTATCAGTTAAGCTAAAAAATCTATTTTAAAAAAATAAATGTATATTATCTATGCTTATATATACAGTGGTGGACATTGGATTAGCAATTTATCTATGTGTACTTTTTGAAATCAACAATTTTTTTACGTGTTTATTATATTAATTATTTCTATGTATGTCTTAATGTATCACTAGCGGAATACGTAGCATTAGTTTACTTTAGTTTTGTTCGTTTCAATTCATTTATTTTCTGTTAAAATAGAGTAAAGCCCAATAAAATGGATGGAGAGTAATTAAGAACAAATTACAAAAAAAAAAAAAAAAAATATATATTTTTAGCAAGAAAAAAAGTAAAACTAGTTATTTATTTTATTTAGAACTAATTACTTGGTAAGATAACCTTTTTCTTAATAACATCTTCACATCTCTTTGGCGTACTGTCTATAACTCATACGAAAAGTTCAGTTGGTATTGATTGGTATTAATTTCTGTCCATAAATCACTAATATCTTTACATAATTTAACGGGTTCACTACAGGACTAAGGTCTGGTGGTTAAGTTAGCTAATTGAAGAACGTCATATATAACATTTTGGGTCCAAATCGAAAATTTGGATTTGTCATTCCAGAAGAAATTTTTCAAAAGAGCGTTAGCTTTAGTGTATGCCCAAGAAAAATTAAATTCGGAACTTCAGGTTTTTTTTTTTGATACATGTACAATGCATCCAAGCAATTTTTTTCCATGTTTCCTTCTTCTAATTGTCCGCGTGGAGATGTCAACAGCAAATTTTGTTAAAAACTTCCTTAGAATTGAAGTTGATTTAGTTGGATTTAAAGCGGTCTGCAACTAAGGCTCCTTAAATAAAGGAGTCCTTTTTATGAGTTATTTTTCTAGGCCAAACTGTGTAATACTTTTATATGTCCAATGGACTCGAATATGAACTAATACGTTGTACACCATCTTTTTCTAGCAGTTTAATATGGAGGTATGTCACAAACGATGACCTTTTTGAAATTCTTTTTTTTTGTGCATTAAATTTTTAAAGAGAAGTTTAGCTTAACCATCAAGCTGCTCTCCTCAAAACTGTAAACAAACAAACAGTATGAAATTAAAATTATTTTGGCTACAAATTTGTAACGGTTACGTCACGATATGTTTCAAATATTTCTCTTTAGCCAAGCAAACAAAAAAAACTTGGTAATACACTATTTTCAAAGAAAGAGTACAGTTTTTGTAATTTTTTTTTGAAAACATATTCATTTTTACTTTTAATCTACGAAAAAAAACAAGGTGGCTGATGAACTTTTCTACATTAAGAAACTGAAATAACTTATTTTGTTATAAATGGAAGGTATTTAATCTTTTTTCACTTGAAAGTCCATTGAATGAATAGTTTAATCAGAGTTTAAGATAACAGAATTTAAACGTCTGCCGTGGGCGTTAACGCAGGTGTGTCATCTTTGCAAAAAGTTGTTCATCACTGCCCGCTAAGTTAAGGCAGCTATTGTCTTCACATTTATCGACTGCGATTTGTACACTTCCTGTCTAACTCTACAAGAAAAAGTCCGGTGGAGTTAGTTCAAGCAACCTGGGGGGTCAACGGAGGCTTGGAATGAGCCTGTTAGGAAATTTATTGAGTTATTGGCTGAACTATGTGTGTAATTGCACAATCTTGTTGAAACCACACAGAGTTGAAGGAAATTCTCTTTCGGCTTAGTTTTGAATTGAAAATTTCTTTCAGTTTGCTTTAGTGACGGTCTCCAGTAACCGTAACGCTGTGTCCGTTTTTATCAAAGAAGTATGGCCCGAAAATACAGCGTGAAGAAACTGCCCACCATATCGTGACGCGATTTGGATGCAATTCCCTTTCAAGCATTATTTCTTGGTTGGAACTACTCATATGTGACAATTTTGTTTATTTTCATTGCCGTTAATATCGAAATCGATCAGACATAAAAAGAAAATTGGGCAAGTTCTCATTCTCTTTGATCTTTACAAGCATTTTCTAGCAAAATTCCGTAACAGCAATTCTGCTACATTAAGCTTATTAGCTTATTGTCTGCAATGTCTGCATTGACACCCATTTGAGCAGATAATCTCCTTCTTGAAACACTGGGGTTGCTTTGTATGGCAGCAGCTACGGCAGCAATAGTCTCCTCTGTTCCAACAGAAGGGTTTCGTTTACACTATGCAATAAATGGAAAAAATTTCTTCTGATTATGTATAACCACTATATTTTTTTTAAGCGCTAAGGTCGCCTAACTTCAAAAATATCAGCATTTCGGATTCTATGGATAAGTTTTTGTTTAGAATTTTTTTTTTTATAATGTGAGAGTTTTGAATAGGCTGCTTCATACATCTTATGATAACTTTGAAATGACTTATTCGATTTCGCTAAGCCATATGTTAGAAAATTGAAAATTATACCAGCTTTAAGTCAGTCTAATACTATTAATAATGTAACTCATATTTTCGGAGTTATAGAGAAAAAAATCATAAAAAGAAACTTTTTTCTTGCACAAATTCTCATATTTTTGATTTCTAAAAATTCACATAAAATAGAAAGCAGCAAATCTTTACCAGTTTCGCTATTTATTCTTGAAATTGCTTATAATAGAAATAAAATAGACCATAATTCATGAACATCGAATGGTAGATACATATTTTATTCCTAATAAAGTGAAGGTACCTAGTTTTGAAAAATATTTTTTGTTGTAATTGTCGAAAATTCAACTGAGCGTATGAGTAATATAGGGTCCGCCATCTAACGTCTTTTTGAAACTAGTGCATTCGTGTATTTCGTGAATGGTAACACTTAGCTTATGTCTGATTTGACAGATAATGAGTTTTATCCTTCCGCTGAACGCTTGAACAACGCTGGGTATCTGGGCCTGCGATCGAATTACAGAAGATGCTGATTTTGCCAAAAAATCATCTTTTCAGATGAAGCTCATTTTGATCTTGGCGGGTATGTAAACAAGCAAAATTGTCCCATTTGAGACACAGAAAACCCGCACGCATACATTAAAAAGCCGATACACCCAAGATGAGTCACTGTTTGGTGCGAATTTTGGTCCAGACGCTTAATTGGGTCATTTTTCTTCGAAAATGAGCAAGGACTGGTCGTTATCGAGCCATGTTGAACGAATTTTTGTTCACAAAAATTTAAGAGGAGGATATCAGCAACATTTGGTTTCAACAGGACGGCGCTACGTACCACACAGCCGAAGCTACACTCGATGTTTTGTGCCCTGTTTTTGAAGATCGCATTATCAGACGCAGAGCTGATGTCGTTGGGCCACCTCGGAGCTGCGATTTGACACCGTTTGACTATAATTTGTGAAGTGCCGTCAAAGGTAAGTGTTACGCCAACAAGCCAGAGACAATTGACGCTTTAAAGGACAATATTCGTGGAGCTATTGGTGAAATACAGCTGCACACAAACGATAATGTGCTTATAAATTGGACCGATCGTGTAGGCTACTGCATGGCCAGCCGAGGCAGCCATTTGAATGAAATTATTTTCTATTATTAACCGGAAGGATTGTACTTTCAAATAAAAAAGAAATTTGAGAAAATATTTAGTAGTTTTTTTATAGTATTTTCAGAAAGAAATTTGTTTGGCGGACCCTTTATTTATGAATTTTGAAAAATGTAGCTTATACTACACCCATTACATACAATTACATCAAAAAATTTTTATTTTCAAAACTTCGAACTTTATGAATAAATAGTGAAACTGGTAAATATTTGCTGCTTTCTATTATTTGTGAATTTTTAGAAATCAAAAATATTATAATTTAAAAAAAAGTATATAAATGATTTGCTTCTCAATAACTCCAAAAATATTGGTTATATTAAAAGATTATATTAGAGTGACTTAAACCGGGTATAATTTGCAATTTTTTAAAATACGGCTTAACGAAATCGAATAAGTCATTTCAAAGTTATCATAACATATATGAAGCAGCCTCTTCAAAAATCTCATATTTTAGAAAAAAATTCTAAAAAAACTTATCCATAGAATTTGAAATGCTGATGATTTTTGAAGTTAGGCAACGTAAGCGCACCAATAAAAAAACGTATATATATATATATGAAATATCAAAGTTATTTTCGCTTGTTGCAAAGTATTTTAAGGCCTTCTAGCGAATGTAAAAGTTTTCATTGGTCTCATAATGGCCAATCTATTCGGAGGATCACCGCGAAACGTGCGCCTATACTCTCTTTGAACTAAAATGCGTGTTAGCGGCGGACAATCCATATTCTTTTTCCAATGTCGCAGTCTTCCATTTTTATTAAACTTAAGTATGAATGTATAAAAACGAAAAAAAAATTTCAGGTTACTCAGATAGAAAAAATGTAACAAGTTTTGTTTTTTGGTAGCGGCTTTCATCAGCCACCCTCTATCAATAATTTGCAGTAAAAAAATTGTTTTTTTTTATAAAAATATATATTTATTTTTCATAAACTGATTTTAAATATTAAAGCATATGTCATAAATGTTTTATGTTTTTAATGCACTTTGTACGCATATATTTTGTTTAAAGGTAATTCTAGTATTTACTTTGCGTGCAAAGTGACAGTAAAAAAAGCATTAATGAAGGCATTTTGTGACACACATAGTTTAATCATTATGTGTTGCCAACGTTTTGCTTTATTATTATTATAATAACGCGTATGCCACTCTTTCTGTAAGTTAATATAAAATAATTTTGATTACGAAAAATGATTATAATGATGCCACTAAAAGGGCTGTAGATTTATGTTAATGGATTTAAAATCTTATAAAGAAGGCTTTAACAGAGTTAATGGTGGGAATTTTATTAAGAAATTAAAAAGAAAAAAAAAGAAGAAAAAATCGAATCGAAGAGCATAATGACTTATAAAGTATATGATACATTTTATATCAAAAAAAAAAAAAAAAAAAAAAAAAATGAGATGCTTGAAAGGAGTGGTTAATAATTTATATTAAATATAAAAATAAAATTACTAAAACATTATTTCTTTGTATAAAATTTACGAGGCCAAGCCTTTTGGAGATTGGGCCTAAAAGACGGAATATGAACGACACACTTACAAACGTCCTGTCGAAAATCTCTGAGTGGGGTCACGCAAACAGGGTCGACTTTTATGCGCGCAAGACCTAATGTTGTTTCCTGACACACAGACGTGGTGGTGTGTTGTCATCTGTATTTATGAGTAATCTAGATATTGAGGAATCAGATGCTCTTAATGTTCTGGGCATGAGAAATCACTGTGACGTTCGTGGAAACGAGCACATATTTCGAGTGTCGAAAGAAGCATTCAAATCCCTTGGCTTTTTAAGACAGTGTAAGAATTACTTCACTCCATCTGATCTCCTTAATATTTACAAGACCTACTCCAATCCAAATTGGAATACAACTCTCATGTATGGGCCGGTGCTCCAAAGTCCATTTTGGAGCTTCTCGACTGCATACAGGAGATGCTCATCAATGACGCTAGGGTAGCCAACTCTATCGATTCATTAGAGCAATGTCGCAATGTGGCGTGTGTTTCATTGTTCTATTGGTACTATAACGGAATGTGTTCTGCCTAAATTAAGGAATTAATTCCTGGTAATCATTTATTTTTACGTAGTACTCGTATTTCTCGTAGAGCTCACCCCTTTGTAGTTGATTGTCCACTAAATCGCACAACGCATTATAGGGATAATTCGTTCTTTGGTCGCACTATTCTTTTGTGAAACAATCTTCCTGCGTATGACTTCCCTGCCACTTACAACATCTGCAATTTTCAATCGGACGTCCACAAACACTACTCTATCTATCCTCCTTCCCACAACCTATTTTCCTAGTACCAGTATAATACACTGCATGAGTAGGGGTTATCACCTGAGTGCTGGTCTTATTGAAAAAAAAAAAAATTTGAAACTTCACTTGAGTAAATACCCACGAATAAATTAATTCGTAAGAAGATTTACTCAAATTAGCTACAGGGAGTGCAATTTAAAAGTATTAATTTAACGCTAGATTTTTGGAAATTTGTCATCAGTTGATCTATTCGGATGAAGCTCGTTTTCATGTTGGTGGATGTGTTAATAAGCAAAATTGCCGTGTTTGGGGCTTTGAAAACACACACTTAGTCTTACAGAAGTCAATGCATCCATAACGATCGACTGTTTGGTGCGGCTTGTGGAGCGGATGCATCATTGGCGCATAATTTGTATTTCATATTTCGCAGCCATTACGGTCAATGGAGACACCTATTGCACCATGATAATCGATTTTTTATTCCCTCTGTTCATGGTATTGATGTGAACGATGTTTGATTTCAACCAGTTCATGGTATTGATGTGAAGGAAGTTTGATTTCAACTGGATAGTGCAGAAGAAGCTGCCGCTCACAAGCTGCGATTTGACACTGTTGGACTAATTTCTGTCTGGCGCTGTTAAAGACAAGTGTTACACCGACAAACCAGATCATTTGAAGGCCAACATTCGTGATGCCATTGCCGAGATACAAAACCATACACTCGAAAAAGTTCTCAAAAACTGATCCGATCGAATGGGGTACTGTGAGGTCAGTTGCGGTAGCCATATGAATGAAATAGTATTTTATTTCTAACCGAAGCAAATGTACTTCACAAAAAAAAAAAAAAAAAAAAAAAATAAATTTGGCATAATTTCAAACCGTTTTTGTATTATTGCGTCTTTAAATTTAAGCTTATAAATTGCCCACCGTATTTTAACAGAATTGTTTAGGCTGTCAGTTGTGAAGTATCTGTCTCCCGAAGTTTTATTTATTTAGTAAAATGTTTGCGTAAATATAGATCACAGCAACCGAAAAACGCGTGCAAATAGTTAAAACTTACTACACAAATGGTAATTCAAACGTGGCCACAAATTTTTAATTTTTCAAGCCAAATATGCCATTGCATTCAGAAAAAGTGTCTGTTTGGTGCGGTTTATGGCCTGGAGGTGTCATTGGTACGTAATTTTTCGAAAATGGCACTGAAAGAATCGCTACCGTCAATTCAAAGCTTTATGGCTGTATGACAACCGACTTCTTTGGCCTGAAATTAAAGATTATGAACTGGACGATATGTAATTACAACAAGATGGTGTCACAAGCCATACAACATGACCGATTTTAGTTTTATTGCATGAGAGATTTTTTAATTGATTAATTTCTTAATTTGATGATGTCAATTCGCCGCCAAAAGCAAGCGATTTCATGCCGTTAGCCTTTCTTTGTTGAGCTACCTCGATAAACATGTCTACGCATAATCCACTAAGTAATGAATTATAAGTTTCATGGAAATCATAGCTTTACGTGATGGATAACCTTGTATATATAAGTTCCCGTCCTTCAATTGCTCGCTACTATATAAATCTCTGCTGACATAAAAATTTTCTTAAATCGGTCAAATTCTTTAAGTTTAAAGGTAAGCTAACAGGTTATATCGAAATCAATTAAATTTAATTTGATTTTCGTGCATAGTTGGGTTTCTAGAGATTAAGCTGACAATATACCATACATTTTATGCATCGTCGAGAACTTTATCACAGCCGTTGTATATATGCTCTAATATATATAGTATTTTTAGTGAAGGCTAATTTTTGTAGTCAGGATACAACTTGAAAACACTTGGAATATTTTTACTTAATTATTGTTACGAAAATGAAAATGCTTAAGTCAAAATTCACCACATCAGAGCTTACTATGAGCTTTTAGGTAAATAATTTATTGGCTTAAAAAAGGCTTAAGAACTGCTTAAATTACCTGCACTAATTAAGAGTGCTACAATGCGTATAGATTGATTACTTTTTGTGTTTATAAAGTCATTTTAGACCATTTAAATTAACATAGAAAAATCGAAGATTCGTGTCTGTACTAGAACATTCGAATTTAATGATGAAATACTATAAAAAGATGTCAATAAGTAAAATCTGTTTAGGCGCAAATACAAAGTGTTGTAAAAGTGAATTTGCTGTATTAAGACATAGTGTATTAAAGTTACTGTGGATTTAATAAAAAAGAGATAAACTGTAAATCAACGACAAGTGAAGTTTTATTTTATTTTAGCGCAATATAAACGAGCTCAAACGTTTTATTTTTTTGTTCGAACTGAGTTCGAGTCTCAGTTGATCTGTTAAATTTATAATTTTTATTTTATTTAATTATTCACTTGAGATCAATACTAAATTTTCTTTCTAATGAACAGAAACGCTTTCTATAACGCTCTTCATAATTTACGCTCATCGTAAATAACGTTTCTAGTAAAAACGCTATTAATAATTTACGCTCATCACAAGAAACGCCTTTTATAACGCTTTTTATAATTTACGCTTATCATAGGCAACGCTTTCAATAACTTGTTTTATCCAACGATTTTTATTTTTTAAATAAATAAAATAGAAATTATTAAATTATATTTTAAGAATTCGGCTTTCATCGGTCTATGTATGTATGATTTATTTAAATATGATAAAAGTCTTAAAGAAAAGGTAGAAATACCCACCTACTTTGTCAGTTTTTTGCAATAAAATGATTTTCACAACATACACATAATTACCCTTTAATTTGTAATTTGTTCTTAAGATAAGCGGAGGACGTATGCTGAGTTTCGTATAAAATATTTGTGTCCATAAAAAAATTTATTTTTGTCGATAAATACAAACGAATTTATTACGTAGTTTGCACAATGGAGTACAAAGAACTGATTACATAAACAAGAGTTCAGAAAATATTTCAGACGTAATTAGGCTTATAAATGTGTATTCATGAAACTGAATTTCATTTAATATCTGTATGTAATTATCGTGTTTAATAGTCTGAATGCATAGCGTTCTCAGAATTTAAGCATTTTTTGTATTTTATTGCATAAATGATGAGTTGAGGTATAATAACAATTATGTGAAATAATAATTTTTTTTTTTTTATTTCAATACAAACTTAGAAAGAAAAATGTACAAATAATGTAAGAAATTTTTCCATATACTATACACAATATAAAATGCCAGCCGTAAAATTACTCTCTTATTTATTTTTAAATAAAGACAGGATATAGAATATCTGATAATGACTCATATATTCAAAAATTATAAATTAAACGCTACTTATGCACAATAATCGAAATTTTAATATATTTCTCTTTACAGGTAATTTTATATTCTTTAATGACGTCTAACATTGAAAATGTTTTGTTAAAAAACTGGTCCATTTTTTGATAATTATTGTAAGTAACGTTGTATTATTGTTCACAAGATAAAGTAGAATTAAAAATGCAATGAATTTAAATATTTTAGGTTTTTTTACAAAATACCTAAAAAACAACTATAAAATACTTATAACAACTTACGTTATACAACAAAAACGAAATGAATTTTATGCGTCAAAAAAAGTGTACAAGACAAAAAACTATGCCAAAATAGTATGAAGTAAAAATACCTGGAAATTTATACCATGTCTTTTAAAGATGCTGTCGTATATAACAAGAATCTGCATTTAAAATTTTCAAAATACCACCAAAATCCTGAGTTACCGTTAAAAAACCAGTATTTTGTACTTTCAAGCACTTATAAGCTAATAACTTAGTTATATATTAACCGATTTTTAGGAGATATGGAAAGAAGAAGAAGAAGAGACCTTTTAAATGATATATAATTTACTTAAGTAAACTTGCGGAATACATTGCTTAATCAAACGCCTGTTTCATCTAATTTTTTTCAAATTGATCAAGTTAAGAGATGTTTTTAAATACTATTTTATGTATGCACTACACTATTTATTAATTCAATAGCAAAGTACGTTTAGTTACGACTACAATTATACTTGGTTTTTTAGGATCGATAGGATAACACCGTTAAGTATGCACTTGATAACACTGTTAATAATATAAACAACGGGGTGATTCGGCATTGACACAAACCTATAGAATAAATGCCTTAATAAGGTTCATAGCTAATTCTACTACCGTATTAATTTGGTGTATCTCTTCTTTAAGCATTGTTTATTTTCGTAACAAAATATGCAAAAATGACAAAAGATATTATGAAAATATCAATTAATAATTTTGTAGAAGAAAAAGAATCAACTGGCATCTGTCAGTTGTGGAGGTTATTTGGCTAATGTTTTATATAAAAACATAATATATACCATTCCATGTACTCTATTATTTATAAAAAATAAAACAAACTAACGACTTAATGTTGTGCTTCTATTAAATTCAAAATTTGCATTAAATTTGGGACACTGTTTTTTAGTATTTTCTATTAAACAATCCAATTTTATCTTATTTATATTGAAATCTGTCATTTATAATTTAAGTTTTACTTTTTCCTCGTTTATCCTTTAATTAATCTGCTTTTCCTACAATCCTAATGGAAGTGTTAAAATTATCACTTTTTTTTTGCTTTCTAAATAGAAGAAAGTGTTTACACAAAAATATAGAGAATAAAAGTTATATCTGCTAAAGTTAATAAAACTTTTCTTATTATTGCTTAATAATAGTTCGTAATTAACATTGAATTTGCTATCTAAGTAATATTAAAATGTAGCTGACAGTGTTATAGATAAACATTCCTACAAAAAGTGTGTAAATAAAATAGAAATGACATTAATAGGAAAGTACTATAGATGTATATGTATAACATGAAGGAATATAATATTTTATATACACTTTTTTAATTCGTTAATTTTAATAATTTATTTCTTATATGTTTCAGACATAATTCAGTTATTCATCAGACTAGAACTTATTGGTTTTCTGAGCGAAAATCTATTGCAATGGCCTTTGTAGGTCTCCATGAATTTAATAATATTGTCGCTAGAGGGCGCTAAACTCAATTTATTTATAATAATGGGTGCGCCATCTAACGTTTTTTTTCAACTAGTACTTATCTCGTGAATGGTAACACTTAGCTTATGTCTGATTTGACAGATAATTAGTTTAATCCTTCCGCTGAACGAATATGATCGTGTATACGCTTTTTTCGCTTCGCTAAGTGGGTCTGCGATCGACTTACAGAAGATGCCAATTTTTCCAAAAAATCATCTTTTCAGATGAAGCTCATTTTGATCTTGGCGGGTATGTAAACAAGCAAAATTGTCGCATTTGGGGCAGAGGAAACCCGCACGCATACACTAAAAAGCCGATACACCCAAGACGAGTCACTGTTTGGTGCGGATTTTGGTCCAGAGGCATAATTCGAAAGTGAGCAGGGAGTGGCCGTTACAGTCAATGGCGATCGTTATCGGGCCATGTTGAACGAATTTTTGTTCACAAAAATTGAAGAGGAGGATATTAGCAATATTTGGTTTCAAGAGGACAGCGCTACGTGCCACACAGCCGAAGCTACCTACACTCGATGTTTTGCGCCCTGTTTTTGAAGATCGCATTATTAGCCGCAGAGCTGATGTTTTTTGGCCACCTCGGAGCTGCGATTTGACACCGTTGGACTATTATTTGTGGGGTGCCGTCAAGGATAAGTGTTACGCCAACAAGTCAGAGACAATTGACGTTTTAAAGGATAATATTCGTGAAGCCATTAGTGAAATACAGCTGCACACAATCGATAATGTGCTTAAAAATTGGACCGATCGAGGCAGCCATTTGAATGAAATTATTTTCCCTTACTAACCGGAAGGATTGTACTTTAAAAAAAAAAAATTTGAGAAAGTATTCGGTAGTTTTTTTTATAGCATTTTCAGAAAAAAAAAAATTTATTTGGCGGACCCTATATAAGATATTATGTAAAAAAATGGGATTTTGTGTACTTTAGAAAAATAGCTGTAAAACCTCTATTTATCTAGAACATTTCCGAAAATTTGATTTTTTAAATACTTTAAAATATTATTAACAAAGTAGAAAAAAATAAGTTGCAACTTTTGTTTATTGTTATTATTTTTTACTGCTTTGAAAAACACACTTATTTCAATAAAAATTTTTAATTTATCAAACTTTGAAGGAGTATTAAAAAGTATATATACATATTAGGGAGATCGATTATTCGACTTTTTTCAACAACCTATTTTCGAATAATTCGAAAAGTAGCACTTTATAAAACCGGATTTCGGTTAATAATAATTCGCATAGCCGGTTAACTGGTTCTTTTATTTGAATAAAATTATTTCTTATTCTTGAAGCGCAGAGCTGTACCACAGAATAAGCAGAAGTTGATGGAGAGCTTAAAATTAAGGTGGCAATGAATTATTAACAATAATATTATCAAATCAAACGGTGTGCAGAGGCCACAAAAAACAAAGTTTATTACACAAAGTACTGAAAAATGCTTAAATCTGAAACAGCTACTCAACTACTACTTGGTAGAGAATGGAATTAAAGGTTCGTTATTATAGTTATAATTTAGTTGTATAAGACAACAAAAATTAAATGTTTTACTTTGAATAAATCTATTAGTAATATACGAGTCTTTAATAGTCTCGACAAGAAAATTGGTTAGATTTCGAGCAGCACTGTATGAAACTTATGTACCACGTATTTAATAGTGTATGTGTCACTGTGGTATGTTAGGTAAGAACCCACCCTCCAACCAAGAAGTCGTCAGTACAATCTCAGGCCACACTATCTGACAATTTTCAACAGTGATATCATTTCACAACGTTACTAGCTGTGAAAATCTTCACTAACTAATGTATTTGCCATTTGCAACCGGCGTTTGTGGCTTTGTGGGCTTTAAATGAGTTTAGTTGATCAGTAAAAATGAAATATATGTAGAAATCAATCTTTATTTACAGAAGGTGAGAGAAGGTTATTTTTGCTTAAGAGTGCACATTTTTACTATCTACCTTGGTTCTCACCTACTTTGTGAGACGTTCAAGGTTGTCATATATATAAAAATAATTAAATTTATACAAATTCTTAAACGAATAAAAAAATTGACAAACGTATAAAAACTATACTTATTTAAATTAACTGGTTATTCGTGTTAAATTAACCAGCTTATTCGGTAATTGAAAAATGAAGATTTTGAAAAAAACCGTATTCGACAAAACCGCTCGAATAATAACCGTCCGATCTCGCTAATACATATATAAAATATATATTTTTTTATTTCTGTTTCTGGAACTATATAATATGTGCTATTAAATAAAAAAATTAGAACCAACTTTGTCCTACAACTTAAAAAATTTTGAAATCTTTTAAATGTATAATTTAGAGAATTTTTCATAAATCTGAAATCAGGATAATCGATTTTTTTTTGTACCCGCTCTTCATAGCATTGATATAGTCAAACGATTGATGGCCGCTTAATTAGCCGAAATGTTGATGTCATTTGGCCGCCGTTTTTTAATGGGTGCCGTTAAAGACAAGTGTTAGGCCGACAAACCAGGGGCAATTGAGCATTTGAAGGTCAACATTCGTGATGCTATTGCCGTGATACTGTGCGATATTGCTATGCTTTGCTAAATTGATTTGGATAAGAACAAAATTTAATGTCTTCTTTTCTTGAATCGTGTGGCCATCCATCGCACTATTGCTGTTTTCATTCACCATTGCCTCATTTGAAGATAGACTCAACGTGCCCTCGCATTATTTTTGCGGGAGTTTTGATTCTGAGGAGGTGGAAGGTACAAGTTTTGTTTTGAAGTCAAGATGTTTTCCTATGGAAACTGTTTGAACCTTGGTTAGCTCGTTCTTAAGGGAAGGTCCGCCACAAAATCTAACTTAACCTTGTTTTTAAATAAGTTTTACAAAATTATTTAATGATAAATTTGAAATGTTAATATAATATATGAACGATTGATTTTGTTATTCTTTTCTAATAAATTTTTTTCAATTCTTTAGTATTTTGATTTATTATTTTCATTTTTTATGACAAAACGACTATTACTGGCGCAAAATATTCGCACGGGTCATCAAATATTTTTTTAATTATTTTTTTTTTGTTTAGAAAAGGGAATACATTTTGTTTATTAGGTACATTCTAAACATTTAATTGGTTTTTGTGTACAAGATAAATAATTCCTTTAATAGCAATAAAAAAAAGTTATTACAACATCCCCAACGTAAGATAAAACAAAATTTTAATACAAAAGCTTTAAGACAAATAAAAGTATTCTGTGAGAAGAAATTAATTTTTTAAAATTGGAAACAATTTTTCTGAAAATGAATTTCCGTTTGCTAATAAATAAATACTCGTAAAAGGGCATAAATAGAGAAAAGTAAAATAAACTGGAATACAATTTTGTGAAACTTAAATTGCATTTTCAGCAATCTTTTACAACAAATTACATACTCGTACAATTTTTTTTGTTTCTAATAAAAATTTCAAAAAAAAAAACAAACAAAAAAATATAAAATTACAGCATAGTAATAACGGGTCCTCCATCTAACGTTTTTTTTTTCAACTAGTGCTTATTTCGTGAATGGTAACACTTAGCTCATGTCTGATTTGACAGATAATTAGTTTTATCCTTCCGCTGAACGCATATCGTTGTGTATACGCTTGAACAACGCTGGGAATCTGGGCCTGCGATCGACTTACAGAAGATGCCGATTTTGCCAAAAAAATCATCTTTTCAGATGAAGCTCATTTTCATCTTGGTGGGTATGTAAAAACAAGCTAAATTGTCGCATTTGGGGCACAGAAAACCCGCACGCATACATTGAAATGCCGATACACCCAAGACGAGTTACTGTTTGGTGCGGATTTTGGTCCAGAGGCATAATCCGAAAATGAGCAAGGAGTGGCCGTTACAGTCAATGGCGATCGTTATCGGGCAATGTTGAACGAAATTTTGTTCACAAAAATTAAAGAGGAGGATATTAGCAACATTTGGACGGCGCTACGTGCCACACAGCCGAAGCTACTTTCGATGTATTGTGTCCTGTTTGCAAAAAAATAATATATATTTGGCGGACCCTGTACAATTTTAATTGTAATAGCCGTTTTCTATGGCTTAATGAAGTAACTGCTGTAGGTTTTATTATTGTTGTCGTTAATTTACATGGTTACTAATAAGTATACATTAAAACAGAAGATTCTTATAGACAGTAGCTAATTATCTAAATTTTTTATTCGTTTCCAATATATTTACAATGGTAGACATTGGGTTGGAATATTACCTATGCCTACTTCTTACTAGAATCAAAATTTTTTTACGTCGCTCTTATTTTAATCAGTTATATGTTCTAATGTATCACTTGTGGTTAAAAGAATAGGTAGCATTAATTTACTTTAGTATTGTTCGTTTCAATTCGTTTATTTTGTGTTCAAATAGAGCAAAACCCAAAAAATTACTGGACAACATGGAAGAAAAAACACAGAACTATTTACTTACTTTATTTAAAACTGAGTAGTTGGTAGGATAACCCTTTTTATTAGTAACATCTACACATCTCCTTCGTATACTGTCTATAAGTCCCACGCAACCTAACTTCTTTCAGATTTCTGTTCATAAGTCACTATTATTTTTAGGTTTAAAAACAATAACGTGTTGTTCTACATAATTCACAACAGGGCTGAAATCTGTTAAAAATTTCGATTCTATTTTGCTCTAAGCAACACTTCACTGTATGTGAAATGATTTTTGGATAATTATCATGCATAAAATTCTATCTAAGCCTGTTTTCCTCTGCAAATAGAGTTATCGTGTTAAAAAGTGTTTCCTTATAAGCGTACTGATCCATTTGCGTATCTATTTCGATTATAGGATCAACACTGTGTTCAGAAAATGCGGCTTAAATCATCACATTTATGTTACCATGCTTTACTGTCATTGATGTGTATCTGGTATTGTGTTGCATGTTTGAAGAACACCATACATAACATATTTTGTCAGATATAAGTCGATAAAATTTTGACTCGTTACCCTAGAGGACATTTTTCCAAAAGAACGGTTTCTGCTAATTGTTCGCGAAGTGATGTCAATACCAAATTTTGTTGAAAAATTTTTTTGAATTTAAGTTGAGGATTTAAAGCGGCCTTCAACTGCAGTTCTAGAGGGTCTTTTTTACAGAAGTATGGAATTTTGGAATGGAATAAAACATAGATGCATTTTGTAAATTAACACGAAATTTATTTTATTCGGAAGATAAACTTCTGGTGTCATAACATAAATATGACTTTTGGCATATGACCGACACGACTTGCTCGGACATAGTCTAATCTGGAAGTCCAATTTTCGATGCCTTATTCCAACATATGTGGCCGTATATCGGCAATATCGTAGCGAATGTTGTCCTCCAAGTGGTCAATAGTTACGAGCTTATCGGCGTAGACCGCGGTTGGCAACCCATTGGGTAACCTACCCGGGTTTTATTGGGTATTATAATTAAAAAAAACCCGGCTGGGTGTCGCTGGCTCAGCAGCTAGAGATATTGCAGTATGGCCAATAATTTATTGATAAGCAGTATTATGCCGCGTCAAATCTTAGAGAAACAGTGGTCACTTTTTGAAAAAATCACTTCTGCTTACCAAAACTGAGCTGATTTGTTTTTATAATCGGTGCAAGTGCCTGTGCTGTAGGCCATATCTTTGCAATTCTGCCTGTGGTGCATCATAGCCAAGAGCTTTAGAGTTCGTTAGTCCTTCAAGCGAAAATCATATTTCGTTTTCTGCAAACATTTCAGCCAGAAGGTTTGCCTTATCAAACGGGTTAGTGAATGCTTGGTCATCCTTTATAAGGACTGGAATCGAACTAGCGCTGTTCCTGAGCCTTTTAATGAGTGACCAAAAGCTCTTACTTCCCCGAAGAAAAGTAAGAATATTAGCACGTGGGCGCTGTTCATATAGAGTCTTTTCGCGCCTTAGTACTGCGGTACACGAAGATCTCACCTGTTTGTGTAGCGAATCAGTGTGATCGCATTTGTTATTACGCCTTGTTCTGAACGCTTCCTCTCTGGATCTGACTGCAAGCTTGCGCGTCTGATTAAACCAAGATTTAATTCTTGATTTAACCGGAAGCTTTCTGGTTGGGGTGAAATTATCCATCCGTAGCTTTATTATATCGACAACCATATCGGCCAAGGCATTCACGTTAGAATCAAGGAAATAAAGTTTCTAATTCAAATGCCCATAGAAATCGTTAAGCTCAGCCCAACGAGCTTTTCCATAATTGAAAATTGAAATGGAGAACGGGAAAGAGGCAGAAATGGTACATTATGATGTTCTAATTGTCGGGTTGTCGGTTTGATATTGAATATAGTCAAATATTGTTGAATTATAAGGCGATATTCGCAACTTTGGAATATTTTGTTTTTATAGTGTGATCTTTTTGGTTAAGTATTGTAATTCCCACGTATATTTATGTATATTTTTTCCGATAACAGAAGCAAAAAATCGACTAGTCCTCCATCCTTAACATTGTAGTATAACGTACTATATACGTCACGTTTGACCGACATTTTCTTTCTTACTTGTTAAAACTTGTTGATGCACAGCCCAAACTACAATAAAACAAATTCAGACACAGCAACAATCTCCCCCAGCAATTTTCAATATGCCATCAGTTGATTCGTTTCAATGGACATCGACATAATTCCTGCTTTAGTTTTTTATTATCCAGTACAACATGACGACCATCAGTTTTCTTGATTTCCTCCCTTTCTTTTATACTGCATTTTGCAATCATGGTTGATGGTGTTGGATTTCGATGTTTTGTGTTGGCCTTAGTGTTGTTTTGCTGTTTGGTTGGTTGCTTCATAATGGTTGGAGGATAAGTCCTGTATGCTTATCATGGTCATTTGCGCGGTTGATGCTGACGCGCTGTATGCTCTTAAGCACTGTTGGCTTTTGAAGTTGCCTTTCAAGCATTAAAAATGAAAAAATAAAAATCACTTTGCAAATATGTTTTATCACCAGTCGAGAATTTAAAACGTGTTTGTTTGTCTTACACACTCTCATTGAATTTTATTCGTTACTCCCTTTAAAAGTTTAAACTTTTATATATCTTATAAAGGTAATTTTAACATTAACTTTAGTAATGTAACAACTATATTATATATTTATTTTTTACAATTTATCTTCTATGTATCTTTCATAGCTTCTTCTTATTCTGTGTTTTTATAATGTAACGTTGAGCTGTCATTAACAAATTGCTTAACTGACATATCACAAAGTAAATTATGTTGGCAAAGTCACAGAGAATACAGAAAAAATAAAGGCTGCCAGTATAAAAGCAAAACCTGAATTAAAGTAAAGAACAGCACCAGCAGCAACAAGAAAAATGTCATTCATGCAGCATTGGTGCTTAAAGTAGAGTTTTTATTGCATTTTTATTCTCGAAATGAATATAATTTTATTATGGTATGGTATGGTATGGTATATAAAGGTTGCCCAGCTTTATGTAGTGGTGTTAAAGTTTGCTAACGTATTGTCAAGGTCTAGGCACACGCATATCATTTTTGGGCCGGTTAACTATCCGAAAGTATATGTTAGTGCCCTATCATACCTGAGTCTTGAACTTATGAAGTAAGTGGTCATTACCTATTCGCATGCAGTCTGGTGTTTGAATATAATGTAATAGAGTTCTCATGATCATTGAGAACCCTCTAAAGTTAGCTTCATCACCGATGATTGAATATGAGTTTTTTAAAAAAACCCGTAGTTGCCTCAATTGGAAAAATATGTTATAGACCCGATGTAAAATTGTGTAACGTGACGTTACAAGACTTACTGTATATAAACATAAAACCCTAACAGTAACATAGAAAATAATATACCAACATATACACAATTCTTATTACTACAAAACTAAAAATAGAACACAACAGAACTCAACGCTTAGTTTGGAAACATTTTTGTAAACAGTAATTAATAATTCTCATTCCGTTCATATAATTTTTAACGTAAATGATTCCACTTTGGAAGGAATTTGGCAGAATTTGTTTGACTAAGAATCGACTCTTAACAAATAAGGCGGGCAACAATTGCGGCTTTCTTGGGGTCTTAGTAGATATATTTAATTTTTTTTACTAACCTCCTAATTCATCCTATAATTCGGTAATAAGTAGTTGGTAACAACTACTAACCTACTAATTATAGAGTCTTCTGAATTCATCCTGTTACCATTATAGTTGTATTGTATTTACGAAGACAGGTAAAAGTGGCGACTCTCTAGCCGTCTTTATAGTTTATTTATTTACTAATATCCAATTATAAGAGCTCTATAATTCATCTAACAATTGTTCTTTAAGTAAATAGTTGGCGACAATATATTCTGCATTAATCCTGTCAACGCTGTAGTAGTATTTATCTCTCCAGACGATAGATGGGTGACCGTTCCTGTAACCCTGCCAGATTCGCCGCCGGTAACCGTTCCTGTGGTCCGCCAAATATACCGCCAACCACCCGTTCCTGTGATGCTGCATGATTTATTGCTTACAACCATTCCCGTAATCCGGCCAGATTAACCACCAGACAACCAATCCGGTCAGATTACACAGCAGCAAACGTTCTTATAATCTTGCCAGATTAATTGCCGACAACCGTTCCTGTAATCCTGCCAGATTCCCCGCCGGCAACCGTTCCTGTGGTCAGCCAAATATACCGCCAACCACCCGTTCCTGTGATGCTACATGATTTATTGCTTACAACCATTCCCGTAATCTGGCCAGATTAACCACCAGACAACAAATCCGGCCCGATTACACAGCAGCAAACGTTCTTATAATCCCACCAGATTAACCGCCAGACGACCCGTTTTCTGACCTCCACACCGACGGCGCCAAATACAAGCCCCCGAACCGGAGGTGTGGTAGCTTAAGCTAGCTATTAAGCTTAGAAAATAAGGGTTATATAATAAATACGAAAGAAGGCAATCGTATTTTATTCACAAAGGCCGTAGACTATTATTCCGATCCTGGACAGACTGAGTCATACCCCAGCTGGAAAGAGAAACCGCGTTAGAATTGTGTCGCAATTATTGTTGCCAACGACGATGTTTCACAAAACGCATTACTAGGAACCATCTTACATAACTGACTCTTTTCTCAAGGTTCTGTTTACGTTCACTTAATAGATGTCATATATACATTTATTCAAAAATCTATTACATTAAACAAATTTAATTATCGACTTTAATACTAGCGATAAATGATAAATTTTTGTTTCGATATCTACTTCGATATCTAACTTTTATTGCTGTAGCTTTTATAGGAAAAATTAATCGTTCCATGTAGCTTACTTATCACAAGGCGGACATGAACAGCCTTACTTTTTACTTGTTTTATTTCAAAGCGAGGTGTAGAAATATGTGGAGCTTAACCTAAGGTTCAAGGACTGTTTGATAAGACTGCTATCTGTGATAAGCAGGCACAATAACTTGTAATTTCGCTACTTCTAACTTGGAAAAACTTTCTGCCTTACCGAAAGCTCTACCAGTAGCTATGCTATCGGTAGTATCGCTTCACATCTTTTACTGAGTCCTCTCATTACAATGAGGTGATAGACAAGCACCAATTGAGAAAGAAATGGTTTGCAGAAAAAAAGAAAATTATTTAGCCATGTGCTGTGAAAACACTCAAATAATATTGACAGAAAAGCTTTAGACTCTAACCCATAAACGATCACGCCTAGAAGTCTTATGAATGAAATCCAGTCTGTGCATGAGAAACTCAACTGGATACAAACCAAACCAAGAGCTAGATATCGTAGTCAATTTAAATAATTAATATGGCACTATGCGGCGACAATGAATAAAAATAAATAAATAAATAAATAAATAAATATATATATATATATATATATATATATATATATATATATTATATATATATTATATATATATATATATATATATATATATATATATATATATATATATATATATATATATTATTTTTTTTTCTCCGTCGCACCTCTAGGCAAAGCATCTATTGCTTTGTTTCAGTTTCTTTAATCAATTTGACATTTCAAGCTAAGTAGTTGATTAATCCGCTGTACCTTCTTCCATATGATTTTTTTGTGTGTAGTGGTGAAGATCCTTGCTAATTGGTGTTGATCTTTACTTTAGCATTGTATTTTTTTCCCAGTAGGTGGCGTATTTTTCCCGATCAAGCGTCTGATGTTTTTCATCATCGCCAGTGGTATGCAAGAAGGGTCAGGGGGGCTTTTTCTTTATTTTTTTTAGATGGAGTTGTCTGGAGGGAAGAAGTTGAAGCCTTTTTTTATTATTAAACATTCGAAATCACAATCAAATTTTTTCTTCGTCATGTCCTCTGCTGGGGCTTGAATCTGGGTCATTTGTGTTATTATGCGTGCGCTCTAACCACTATACCACGCCACCCCAAAAAATAATATATACTTTTATATAAAAAATCAACATATTTTTTTTGCAATCTTATATCGGGTGGGCCATATATCGGTTTAAATTTGAATATAGTAGTTTAGTTTAGTATATTATCTCCACTGAATGAAATTAAACGACTTATGTTGGGATTTATAGGAAATTTATTTCCAAACCAAAGACAATTGGTCGGAAATTCCAAAAGAATAAAAAAAAATCATCTTTTCCACTGAAGCTCATTTTCATCTTGGTGGGTACTTTAATAAGCAAAATTGGCGTATTTGTGTCTCAGAAAGCCCAAACATAATCTTACAGAAGCCATCACGAGTGTCTGTTTGGTGCAGCTTGTAAAGCGGAGGCATCATTAGGCTTTATTTTTTTGAAAATGAGGATGGCGCAATCATTACGGTCAATGGAGACACCAATCGCGCCATAATAATCGATTTTTGTGCCTGTTCTTCATGGTATTAATGTGAACGATGTTTGGTTTGCACAGGACGATGCAACTTGCCACATTTGACTTATTGCGTTAAACGTTTGATGGCCGTTTAATTAGACGAAATGATGATGTCAGTTGGCCGCCAAGAAGCTGCTATTAGACACCGTTGGGCTATTTTCTAAGGGACGCCATTAAAGACAAGTGTTATATCGAAAGCCGGTGACTATTGAGCATTTGAAGTCCAAAATTCGTGATAACATTGCCGAGATACGATGACATACACTCGAAAAAGTTCTTGAAAATTGGTCCGATCGATTGGGTACTGTGAGGACACTTGCGGAAGCCATATGAATCAAATAACATTTCATTTTTAACCGGAACAATTGTACTTCACAACAAAACAATAAATTTGGCAAAATTTCAAACCGTTGTTTTATTGCATTTTTAAATTTAAGCTTTTTAATTTTTACAGTATCTCTCTGTAAGTCTGGAAGGAACTATTGGTTACATAAATTCCAAAATTCCGACTGTGCGGTGCCATGCCTTACAAAGTAAGTATTTATTTTTTTATATCTTCAAAATGGTAAGAAACAGTCTTTAAATTTGGCCCAGATAGATTCATGCTCAGTATAAATTACAAGTCAAAAAGTAGGCGGAAGTGGCAAAGTGGGCGTGTTACCTCCCATACAAAGTAAATATTGATTTTAGTATATTTTCAGAATTTGGTCTGATTAAATTCATAGTCAGCACAAATCATCAGTCAAAAATTGGGTGGAATTGAATAAGTGGGCGTGGTACCTCTCATACAAACTACGTATTGATTTCTGTATATCTTGAGAACGGTTAAAGCTAAAGTTTAAGTATTAAATTTAAGCTACGTCCGGGCCAATAAAAATTATCAGTCAAAAGGTGGGCGTGACACCTCCCATAAAAAGTAAATGTTGATTTTAGTATATCTTGGGAACGGTTAAACCAAAAACTTTTAAATTTGGTCTGAATGACTTTAAAGACAACACAAATCATTAGTCAAAATCTGAGCGGAATTGAAAAAGGGGGCGTGGTACCTCCCATATAAACTAAATATTGATTTCTTTATATCTTTAGAACAGTTAAAGTATTCATCATTCAAAATGTGGTTGGAATTAGATAAATAGACGTGATACCTCCCATACAAACTAAATATTGGTTTTTGTATATCTGGAGAACAGTAATAATAGAAGTTTCTAAATTAGGTTTAAACAAAGTCGTGAACAATACATACCATCAGCCAGTAACTGGAAGTGCGCCTTTCATTCATACTAAATATTGAATTTTGTATATGTGGAGAGCGGCAATAATGAAAGCAGCGTTATCTATTCACATTAGCCACAAAGCGGGTATTGCAGAAAGCACTCTAGATAATAGTTACGTATTTTATATACCCAAATAAATGTGTACTTGTTTGAAGACTGTATACAGCTAAACGACAGATCCTACAGTGTCTTTCTAGAGGGAACAATAGGTTATAGCAAATGCTTGGGTTTGGACCAGAAGGTAAAAAATGTAACTTAAATAACATTTAAGATAATAATTGAGATCTGGTTAGCGAAGCACGCTGGGTTTTATTCAGTTAACTTATAAAAAAGAAAACTTTAATTAATCAGCCATATTTTTAAATGGTTTTTTGCATTCAATAATGATTTTTTAATAAACAAATGAAATTAAATAAAAATATCTATCATTTAGTCATCATTTAATCTATATCATCAATATGATTTGCAAAAAAATTGGAAATTTTAACTATAAAACGCTACACTCTTGAACAAAGAATTTTAATTGTGAGAATTTACTGTTTGAAAAACTGAACGAAAACTACACATTTTTCAGCAAAATCATCTTTAGTGATGAAACCCATTTTCAATTATGCGGTTAAGTAAACAAACACAATTATCGAATATGGGGCTCACGAAGTCCATAAGGAGTCCTCGAAAAACCATTACGTTCAAAAAAAGTGATCGTATGATGCAGTTTGTGGTAAGGCGGCATCATCGGCCCGTATTTTTTCGAAAGTGAGCAAAGAAACGCCGTCAGCGTGTATCTGTGCTACCAAGCCATGATAACCAATTTTTTGTGGCCACAATTGGCTAATGTTGACATCAGAGACACAGCCAGCCAAACATTTCAGTTATTGCATGAGAAATTTCCCGGTCGCATAATTTCTTCGTTTGGCGATGTCAATAGTCCGGCTCGTTCTTGTGATTTAACGCCGCTGGATTATTTTCTTTGGGGCCATTTAAAAGACCGGGCTTATGTGAATAAGCCACAAACAACTGACACTCTGAAAGATGAAATTCGGCACTACATTGACGAGATAAGCGAAGCTATGTTGCAAAATGTGGTTTAAAACTTTGTGAAAAGAGCAGACATCTGCCGACGTGCTAGAGGTGGGCATTTGCCCGACATCATATTCTATTATTAATTCTTATATTTCTATTTTATGATAGTATGTATGTATGGTATGAAATAAACTAAATTTATGAAAAAAATGTGTTTTTAAGCCAATTTACTTTCTAACCTCAAATTTGTTCATCCTTTTTAATAATCGGTTCTTTGTGTTTTACTTATGCTCGTTAGTAGTACTCAACACTCTGCTGATTCTATCCTAAGGTTAGTCGAACGTTTTGTAGAGAATTCGCTAGGAGAAATCGGATAAATGATTACCGAAGCGAGTTCTAAGACAGACCAGCAGGTAGAAGAAGAACAATAAGGACACCATACAGAAGAACAACCGCTCAAAAATTTAGTTGAATAGTGAAAACTTAGCAAAAAAAATTTCTACACTGTAAGGTATACAGAAGTCTGGAATAAGTAAATAACTACGCTGGGACATGTTGTACGTTTAAGTGAAATGGACTAGAAAACTGTCATAAAGACAAATCTCAAAAAATCACTCATCACGGATATTTTTAAAATATATATTTCTTTAAAGCTAATTATCTGCTGAGTATAATACTGAATGATTTTTTGGTTATTTCTTTGTATTGTCGCAAAAAAGCGCTAAAATCAACTTATTTTTAATAAAAAAACTTAAAAATTGGATATTAGACTCTTCAGACAAATGGCTATAAAAATTCTATTTTTTAAAGAAATTTTTAAAAAATTTGGATTTTTGATTACTTTACAATTTTATAAATAAAATAGGATTAAAAATTTTAAGATTTTGTTTATTGTTTTTATTTTTTACTACTTTCAAAAAAGCACTTATTTCAACAATAGTCTTAAGTTTACCAAGTTTTGAAGGAGTATTAAAAAAAATATTTAAAGAAATATATGTTTTTTTATTTCTATTTTGAAAACTATATACTATGTTCTGTCAAATAAAAAGAATTAGAACCAACTTTGCTCTATAACTTAAAGTATTTTGATATTTTAAAATTGTATAATTTTGATAAATTTTCATAAATTTTACTGATTTTAAGAAGTTTAAGGCAAAAGAAAAATTACGTACTAACCCAGAGATAATTAAAATTCTAATTTTGTAGTATAACATCGAACTTTTTTTAAATTTCAATACATTTTTAATTCTTGTTTTTGCAAAATCCACAAAATTAAAGATTTGTTATTGGGAATTTGTCTGTTTATATCACAATTTAAAATTTTTTATTAAAAAATTCAATATAGAAAACTATCTTAGGATATGCTTTGTTTGCTTTAAATACAGAGGAACCTGTTTTTATGTGAATTATTTTTGTACGACTTTTTTATGCGATTTATTTTATGTGATGTATTTGTTATTTTTACGATAGTTCTTGGTCGCTAAATGAAAGTTAAACATAATAAACGAAGTTATTAGCAGTTTTTGAAAAAAACTGCTAATAACTTCGTACTTTTGTACTTTCGTACAAACTTTGCTATCGATTTACTTAAAATTCTTTATTCATTATTGATTGCCACCCAATTCAAAATTTGTATATAACTGAGGGAGTCCAGGGTTGACTACCCACTGGATTACCCACTTCAACTTACCCGCGTTTTATTGGGTATTATATTTATAGAAAAAAATCATGTGGGTGTTTTTATTTTGAAGTTTTCGTAGTTTATTTAAATTAAAATTAAGTATATTTTATGTGTATTAATTCAGTTTATTTAATTCTCAACTCTAAACCCAATAAAAATCGATGAGTTGGGTTTTTATAAACACCCGGTTTTTTGCCAACCCCAAAAATTTGTAATTATTAAGTCTGAGGGTCCTTACATAAATTTCCTTTATAGACTATCACACATACATATGATGCCTTGCCCCACTGTCACTTTAAAATATTTTCCTTTTTTAGTCATTTAGAAAACATTTAAAATTTCTAAATTTTCCTTCAGTAAACTTAGGCATGGTGAGTTTTTGTTTAACAATTTTTTTTTTCATTGAAGCGGTCCATTTATTGTTGCCCTTTCTTTTGCAATAGATGAATGAAAGATTTAAAAGGTTATTAAAAGGTCAAAGTTTCTATTTTAGGCCTCTAACTTTTTACAATTGCTTAACCGTACTCATATTTGTTGTTCGCTATTGTTGTGACTGATTTTGGTTTTAATTAAACCCGCCAGACAAAAGAAAAGTTTAAAAAAAAACTCTTTCTTGGATGTTGTTGTTGAAGTGCATAGAAGATAAAAATGTAAAAGAATAAACCCAAATACTTCTTAATTAGTTTGAAGTCAAAAATTTTAGAGAAAAAAGTAAATTTTTTTTAAGCTGGCTCATCAAGAAGACTCGTATCATGCTATGTTGATATGAAAACAGAAAAGTCGACTGTTTTTAAGCGTGTTTGTTTAAATTTTATTTAAGTAGCAAATACGTATTGTCCTAATAAAAAAAAAAAAATTATAAAAAATTAAAAATTAAAGTCATACTCGTACAAAAGTTGAAAGTTCATATGCTTTGCGATCAATATTTATTAATTTTTAGAAGGGATTATTATAAAAGTTTTGAAACAGTCAGTCTTACATTTTACATACATTTTACACATATTTTTGCAATTTTGAAGTTTTTCCATTAAAGTCACTTAAAAGTCCATTTATTTATTGCCTAACAAATTGTGGTGTTTATTTTTTATTACTGTTTTCTTTTTTTTAGCATTTAGTTTTAGATAAAATTATTTTTTGGTGTTTATTTTTTTATTTAATTTTTCATTTCTATTTATTTTGCCATGAAACATTTTTGCTAAACTCCCTCAGCAAATATTCATCACGTACAAGCTACAACATAAATACGAATATTTACTTTATGACGTTTTATTTTATTATTTCACTCATGTTTATTTAGTTTGTAGCTTATTTTTTTCCGGAAAAATATGCGGTCTTCTATGTTCAAAATACTATTGAAATTTGAAATTTATTTATGGTTTTTTACTAAAATTTTGTTTTTGGTTTTGTAGAGGCTTACATAACTTATTTTTAAATGTTTTTTAAATCAGAAAATTGCACAAAACATCCGGAGAGCTTACGTAACAATAGAATAAAGGCAACGGCTATGAATTTATAACCAAAACAAACACCTAGGGGAGCCAAGCTGCATGAAATGTTTTTTTTACCCAGTGCCTGGTCCGGAGTTGGCGGGACTTAGACACAGGTTTTTCGGTGCGCACGTTGTTGGTATGGAGACTCTACTAGAGACTCCTGTAGGGCTGATCAGCAAATTAATTGGGAAGGCTAGCTGGTCGGATAACTAACCAGTCTGTCGGAGGAAGTTTGTGGGTATCACAATGGGCCTAAGTGTGCCAGGCATGTTTGGTAGCCCCTTTAACTTAACCTAACCTAACCTAACTTAACCTAGTGCCTATTAAAACCTAGTGTACGCTATATTCAAGCCAACTACTTTTGTTTGAGTTTAGATTTTAAAAAGCCATGAATAAAGAGGAACAATTTTTTATATACTACACAATCTTGGGATGATGTTATAAAAGGCTTGTGCAGTGACTCATTAAACTGTCCCAGTGTTTGTCTACTTCTAACAGATATGATTTCTATGACAAAACTATTGCATTTATCATATTCACATGTGCTCTACTTGCTTATTAAGCTCCTGCATTTGTAAGATGATTTTGGGAGAAAAAGATGTCTTAAACCCAAGGTTGGCAAAATCTCGTTTTTGGAAATCGGCCCATTGGCCAATTTATTTTGAGAAATGTGTTTATTTTGATAAATATGTTCTTTTTGGTGCTACAAAAGGAAAGATTCAATTTGTACTGCCAATGCTTAAATTATACTGATTTTTGTTGTAAATAAGCTACGAACTACTTTAAATGAACAACCAACCCAGGTTTTTTTAAATATAATATCCAATAAAACCCGGGTGAATTTATTCTGGTTGCCAACCCTGCTTAGACTCTATGCCTATGGTACACTCGTTTGGTAGAAGGCGGTAAACACCAGGTAGTATCTCATCATCCCGCACAAGGTACAGAGCTCGAGTTCTACTCCTCAGGCAGGTCTGGGCACGATGCTGGGAGTAACAGCACATAACATCTTGCCACAGCTTCGGTGGTGTACCTCTATCCGTCGGTTCATATTTTCAATGACTCTGAGATATAATTGAGGTTCAATATCATTAATGTACCGAATTATCTAATCCTTTAGCTCTTGGATTGTTTTTGGCTTATTGACGTACACTTTTTCTTTTAAATATTCCAAAGGAAAGAAGTCCAACGGTGTTAAATCACATGACCGTGGTGGCCAATTAACATCGCCACGACATGAGACAGCACGGCCATTGTATTTGTCTTGCAAAAGAGCCATTGTTTCTTTGGCTGTGTGGCAGCTGGCAACATTCTGTTGGAACCACATACCGTCCAGGTTCATATCATCAATTTCCGGTCATCAGTGATATTCGTAAGATGTTTAATTGTTGGGCACGATGATGAGACAAGCATGCACAGGTGTTTTCACATTTCCTACAGACCCAGTTTGCTGAAATTTCCGGAAAATTCTCCCGACTGTAGACACATTATGCTGACCAAAAAAATTATGGAATGCACTAAATGCATTTTAATTTAAACGCCCATTTTTAGTAAAAGGATTCAACAATCTTAATCAATAGTGCGCCTCTCCTTGGTTGAATTTGTCAAACACTGAAACAAAGGAATGTTAAATTAAGGTATGACTCATAGTTAACATCGTGCATTAAAATTGGATCTCCCTTTATATCGAACCTTTGGATATTAAGAAATATCTACGTGGAGTATCTTGCTTAGATCCATACTCTCAGTTCCAACGTAGTTAGTAGGTCGATATATTTTCTCAGCTGTATTCGCTCACTGGCTCAACATGGGCAATACCGTATCGTACTGATATGGCTTCATTCGATAAAGCATCTTCCAAAATAGATAAGTGGACGGTAATCTAATATTACCACCTACAGGATAACCAAAATGCTTTGGTCAATTCTTTCAGTGGAATGAGCAAGAACTCTTCTGACTTTTGGGAGATGAATTCTGGTGTGTTTAATAAGTGGGCATTATATGATTGGACGATTGTCGGAGAGTATGGGTTACCCATGTTATGACTACTGCATATGCAATTAATCCAACAGCGAGCAAAGTAATTGGAGGTACCATGTTATCATGATATTATTGCAGGTTTAAACTATAAAATCATGGAAAAAGGCCACAATTGGAGAAAAAGAAGTGTTATTCACACACCCACCATAGCAATAGCCAAGAGGACTGAATTGAAGTTCCAAATGTTTCAATACGCTTTCGCAAGATCCAGCTTAATAGGATTAATTTCTATTTCCAAACTTGAAAAAGTCATTCGATGCTAAAAGATTTGACAACAATAAAGAAGTGAAGTCGGTAATTGTTCGTTGTTGTAGGCAGCTAGATAGCTCCTACAATAAATAGGGTAATGAAGCTATTGAAGGACTTTTGAAAAAGAATATTCAAATAAAAGAAGATTATGCTGTAAAATAACGATTTTTTTTCAAAATTTTGAGTGTTTTTTTTAGCCGATTTCGTATATTTGTGTGTGAGCGATAATAACTATAGATATTGTTGGTATTACTATGGTTATACCTGTACCATACTTGAGGGACGAGACAACCTCATCAGTTTTTTTGAATAATTATTTATATGTTTGTATAAGTGAGTATACATTTAGTATAATAGGAGTATGTGTAATGCGAGTATACTACATGTTACGTAAAAGCATTTACAAATTTATTTTACTTTTGAGAATAAATATTTCCTTGTTCTCTAGCACTCCTTCCATTATTGTAAAAAGTTTAGTCTTCTGCTTTATGGTGGGGGGAGTGTGGTGTTGATTTGAATTTCTCAGAGTAGCTAATAATAGTTTTACTTAAAATTTGTAACTTTCATTGTTGTTTTTATCACTGGTGATTATATACCATATTGTATTATAGTTCTTTTTTCTAAAATTTTCCTTGAACTTATACGGGGGGTATTATTTATATATCCGGAATAGCAAATACTAACAAATAGTTTTAAATGAAAATGGCTTTATTGTTTTTCAAGATATTCCCCTTGGTGATCAATACACTTTTGCATTCGTTCAAACCATTTCTCAAAGCAGTTTTATCATTCCTCTTGAGACACATCCAAAACATGGTTTTTTAACGCTTCAATTGCTTTTCTGCGCTCGTAAATCGTTGACCACGCTGTCAACCTTCGATATTCGGAAACAAGAAGAAGTGATTGGATTCATATATAATTCGCTGATTTGATTACTTAAAAATTCACCTGTTTGGCGAGATGTGTGAGAGCTCGCATTGTCATGATTGGGAAGGATTTATCTTCGGCGGTTGGTTTTAGGAATCTTTCCGAAGGCTTCCGGCAAGCAAATGGTCGTGTACCATTTAGAACTGACCGTCCTACGTTGCTCAAGCGGAACAGTGGGCACATGATCCATTCGGCCGCAGAAACAGGCGACCATTTGCTTCGCTGTACTTTTTCCACGAACAAATTTTGTTTGTTGTCGTTTTAGCTTGTCTTAGAATACCCACACGGTCGATTGCTGTTTGGTTTCTGGCTCATATGCATATATCCATAATTCGTCACCTGTCTTTTGAAGCACTACGGTCGAACTTTTCAATCAAACCCCTACACCAATCAATGCGAGCCTTTTTTCAGCGATTCGTAAATTATGAGGTATCCAACGAAAACAAACTTTTTTTTTACAACTAAGTGTTCGTGCCCAATCGCGTGTATTGAAGTGGAACTTATGTGCTAGGATGACTCTATCTCGTTACGATCTTGAATTATCAGTTTACGCACTGTATGGATGTTTTGTGGTACAACAAGCGATTTTTGACGACCTTAACGGAATTCGTTGGCAACCGATCTACGACCACGATTGAATTCACTATACCAGCGATATACTGTGGTTTTGATTGGTGCTTTATCGGCATACGAAAAACTGAGTTCATGGGCACATTCTTGTTGAGATAATCCACATCGAAAGTTTTGAAAAGTAAATAATGCAACTCTCTCTTGCAATTTAAATTTTTTGGCCAAATTGATTTTTTTAACTCACTGTAAACAAAACAAATAATATTTGTACATCAAAATGTTGTGAGTACGTTTATGCTAAAAAATGTCAAACTTTATTATGATGTTGCCAGATTTTTGCTATTTGCATTAGCGTTGCCCCTCGTACGAGTACATAACATATTGTAACTTAATACAACACTTTTTAAATTTTATAGTTTTTCTCTTCCTCTCTTCTCAGGGGTTGCTTAAAATGTTTTATAAAATGATACTTAGAAATTAGGGAGAAAATATATGTACAGAAGGTGGCCAATAATGTTACAATGAAAAATAATTTTGAAATAAATATTTAGGCGAACCTGTACTTATAATTCAGCTAATTTGTGCAATTAAAAGGAATATGTAAAAAGAGTAATTTTTAAAAATTAACAAGTTTTTCTATAAAAGAGCCTCCTCGCAAGGCAGAAAATCCTCTTAAAATTATAAAAAGAATATAAAAATATTACCAAAAGTATAATAAAACTTTGTAAGATGGCCACATTCTGTGTAACAGCTTGTTATTTATGCATGAACACTTATTGCAGTACATCATGCGGTACAGCAACACAAATAAGTTAACGAAAAATCTCATTTTAAGAGATTCTTTAAAGGAAAAAGTAAAGAAAATCATATGCGATATCCATCATCTCAACTAGCAAAGAATTGAATGAGTAGGGAATAAAGTTGCAAACAATTTTTTTGCAGGGTTTTAATTAAAAGTGCATTATAACCCAAATTAAAACTGGATTTATGGACACTTAGCAGAGGACTTACTGACATGTGATAAAGAAGTTTTTAACTTTTTTTTAATTAAACAAACAAAAAAACAAATGAAAGCAAACAAAAAACTCCTCCGTTATAGCTATTAATTTGTTATACATATACACCTGCATATGTATCTGTGAGATATTTTTGTAATTAAATTTAAAGAAATACGAAAAAGTTTGCAAGAAAATTTAGTTTCATTGTCTTAAAACCGGGACTTTCCCATTTTACTTCACTCTGACTTCGTTATATAGAGGTCTTAAAACTTAAAATTGTCTTTGTTATAAATATAGAACATTTTCGTATGAAAAAGTGTGCAATAAAAACATTTTTTAAGGAGCTCAGGAAAAATTCGTTATATAAGTCTTATCTTTATAAGTAAGTTCCACTGTAGTTGATCAATTCAACAAATTTTTCTATAAAAGCGAGTTACAATTTTATAAAATAAAAAAAAAAAAAAAATATCTAAAATGAGTCGATCTTTGCAACTTATTTCTCTTCTCGAAGTGTTCTTAAGATCTAACTACTTTTAGCACAGTTTGTAGTAAAATTAGTTAATTTTCGCTATCCAGAAATGTACATTTTATAGAAAAGACATAAGACCAGACATACATCTCCTATTAAAGCCTCTGGAGTCTCTACTATAAAAGACATATGAGGTGTAATTTAAAATTACACTATCTGGGTATAATAGCCTTATCATGTTGTACCTTTACCCACAGCGAGTCAATTGTATCTTGTAGCGCTTTAGATTTCAACGACAACAATCAGGTAAAAACAAAGCGTTTTGTGAAATGGTTCGGTTCTTCTCTATTTTACTTATACTGATTTGACAGAGTTTGTAATGTAATGCAATGAAAGTGTGTTCAGGCCGAATACGACCTTTTGCACTGCAACCAGCGTTGGTCTATTGTGTCTCCACTTATGTCCGCGTAGAAGCCGGTATTTTCGGTGCTCCAGTACCACACAGTTATTTAATAATAAAGTGCTCAATTGATTCATCTTCCTCACAGCGGAATCAGGTGGTTCTAGTATTAGATATGTCCATTCTCTACAGACTCCTAGCACAGGCGTAATTGCGCGTGTGTGTCACCGAAAGTACTCTCAGGTTTTTCATATCTAGTCAGGGTTGGCTAAAACTCGGGTAAAAAAACCTAATCCACCGGGTTTTATAGGATTTTTTGATGGGGTTTTTAGGGTTTTATAAATGCTTCCAAATTTTGTCTAAGTCGATAATATCTTTTGTTTGTTTGTACAATCACGTTGTTTATTTATAATGGAGTTTTACATTCTTGATGTGATCAAGGTATCATTGTGTATATACTATGAGCTGCTAAAACTGGGTGATCGAAGCAGACGGCAATTACTTTGTTTGAGTCGTGCATTATGAGAAAAAGGGCCGGAATAGAAAGACAGACATGATTAAGTTATTGGTTTGCATGATAGCACCCGACCTCATGTCAAAACTATTATTAGAAACGATCAAATGCCGCATCCGCCGTATTCTTCAAACATAGCAAATAGAATATACTCATATCTCTTTATATAGGCTTTCTTCACATGACATACATTTCGCTATAACGACTTGTTCGTAATATGGAACATATTCGCTTTAAGCGCAATTTACTTCGTTCTACGGTTAAAATAATAATAATGGATTCTCCGTTTTTTGAAAAAGTGTAAGGGAAGCAAACGCAACACATATTAATCTCGTTTAAAGGCATTTCAATTTACGACCTACATTTGCAGAAACTATCTATGGCGTATAAGAAGATATGAATTTATATTTTAACGTGTCACCGAATCATTTCTTTTGAAGAAATACCAAATCGGCTTCAAAGTTGTTTGTTGTTTGTTTGTTTTGTTCAAAGTTTTTCTGAGAAGGAACAAATTTTTCGGGAAATTGGCTCAGAAGTGGAGAAAAGATGTAAGCAGTCAAACACAGAACAAAAAAAAAAAAAAAAAAATGGAGTGCCAATACGTAAATTACACCTATTTTTGTTGTAAATAAACTATAAAAACCTTTTAATAATAAAACCCAGGTGGGTTTAATTGGGGTATTGTTCCAATATTCTCTTACAATGGATGTTGATGTTTTGCTCATCTCCCCTTTTAGGGGAAATATTGTATGTGTTCAGTGTACGTCTCTTTAGGCCCCGTTTGGCATTGACGTCCGCCACTCATTCCCTTGTTTAGCCACGCTATTAAACGCGTTGTGACATTCCAGTATTGCAAAACTGCTAAAGACTTTGAGGACAGACTGGCTTTTCTAGAGTATTTTGATCTGTACTCCTATGTATCCACTTTCGGATTGGATTACTAAGGTTTCCAATATGGAAAATTGTTGTTTTCCTGTTCAAAGTTACCGGCTTGGTATGAGGCCCACTATTTCTGATTCTATTCCGTGAAGCGCCTTAGATTCTCCCGTATACAATTCTTGTGAATGATCTTGTAACTATTAAGGTAACCTGCCTTAAGTGCCCAACGTTGGGGAAGATTTCATAGCCCCTGCTATGCATAGGCACTGAAATTTTTTTTTCGTTTGTCTAGTTTTCACGTACCATACTAGGGCGCTATCTACTTATTATTGTAGACGTGACTATGTCATTCTTGGGTTCAGACCGCAGGACCTATTAGTTATTTTATAGTCGAAAGGTTCTTTGTAACCTCCCTTATCACTGACTTTAGTAGCGACTTCTAAGTAAGTTTTCTGCCCAGGGTGATAGACAAATGTTTCATCTCCTTTGTGGAAGAAACATCAACTCAAATTCTAAGGATCTCTGCCAAGCTCTTCCTGATAAATGGTTGCCTGAGTAACCGTTGAGTCCTGCAATTCTTCCTTGCTGTGTACTGGGCGTCCTGCATGATTGTTCAGATTATTACAGAGATGCAAACTGAGTGGCTAATGTTTTTGTATCCCTTCCGGTGAAAAATCATATAGAAATGGTATGGTTCCTGATAAGATATCACTTATTGCCAACTAAAACCCTTTTGCAAATTTTCGGTTGCTGCATGGTAATAGAATGCTTTGGATAAGGCTGTGTATTATCTCTATTACGACAAATACAGCAGAAACATAAGCTGGGGACTGCAGATCGAGATTTAGAAAATCTCAATTACGCAGTTTTCTGATGGAAATTTATATCTGACCGATACTTTTCAAATTGAGCACAATTTTCTAGATTAAACAAATTTATTTGGGTCAAGCTCGATATAGGCTTTTAATATATAATTGTATGATTAAATTTTTTATTTATTTTTTCGTTTTTATAAAACCTAATGTGTTCTTTTATTTTTAGCATGAACTGTATATGTAGTTAATGTTTCTCTTTTTTTTAATTGCTGCCACACAACACGTACAAAATTTGTGTATAAAATATTTGTACTTGTAAGTGTATGAGTTTCAATAATATGTGTATGAGTTTTCTATGTGTGTGAGCATGTGCACGTACATATGCTGGGCTGTGTCTGTGTCTGTTTTCGTTATATTATTTACTGAATAGTGTAGAACACTGACAGGATGTTGACTAATTTCCCTCCACATGCAACAGGAAATTTAAACAGACTTCACTTGTTTTACTAAATTATCTTTACACACATACATAAATAGATATACATATGTTACATAAAAATGTCTACACACATTTCAACAGATCAAAAAGCAATTGCTAAAAATAAAATAGCACTTTTGTTAGAAGAAGAAGAAGAAGTATCACAGATTGAGGTTTTATAAAATATTATTATTATCATTACTATTTAGATTGCCTTGGCTATACTTTTCATTTTTGACTTGTCTTCGGTTATATGCAAGGATATGTGCAAATAACAAGATATTTTCTTCTTCGCTTGTGGTAAACTATTGGCTTATTTACCGGATTCGCTTGCTGTTATTTGGTAAACTATACGCCAAGTTAATTAAGTTTATATATATATGTATATATGTTTTATGCATTAGATGTAAAATTCTAAGCTTTTTTTTCGTATATTTTCTCCCAATTTTGAACCCCAATATATGCATTATTTACGAGAATAACCATAATTTTCACCATATTTTTTCACAAATTAACTTAAAATTTAGTTTAAAATTCTTTGAGAAAAACTTTGTGTTTTTAAAATATTAAAAAAGTGTATTTTGCGAAAGAGCGCAGTTTAAGTTTTATTTTTCATATAACAAACTAGGTAAAGAGGATGCCATAACAACTACAAAAAAACCTAGAAGGGCGCATGAGGAAATTACTCTTTATTTTATTAAAATTTGCTTTCTCTCTAATATTGATTAAAATAATAAAAATTAGTTAAACTTCTCTTCTATATTGATATATAATTAACATACTTTTCACAGTGATATTTAATAGATACAATACCCCCTAAACTAAACATCACCCACTAACTCCAACCACCTCTTAACTGATGGAAAATATTTTTAATATCTACACAAATAAAATAATGCGAGAAAGTTAAATCTGGAGAATAAGAAGTGTATTGGAATATTTAATCTTTAATTTATTGCCTTTTTCATGATGCCCGCGCTCAGGGAACGATCGCTACTCATGCAATGCATTGTACTGGTACTAGAAAAATAGGTTGTGTGTCGGAGTAAACAGGGTTTAGTGTTTGTAAACGTTTGACATGAATTTGCTTATGTCGTAAAAGGCTGGAATCACTTTCGCAGGGAGATTGTTCCACAGACTAAAGGTGCGATTAAAGAACGTATATTCTGTATAACGCTTTATGCGATTCACTGGACAATCAACTACAAACTAATGTGTTCTACGAGACATACGAGTACTACATAAAAATATATTGTTATTGAGAATTAATTTTTTTATTTTGTTGGAATACATTCTATTATAGTATCGATAGAACAATGCAGCGCACTTTGCATTACGAAGCTGCTCTGACGTATTGAAAGATTTGGATATCCTACCATCGTTTATGATCCATTTCGCCCATATATGCAGCCGAGAAGCTTTAAAATAGACCTTAAAGCACCGAATATAGGTCTTGTAAATATTTAGTAGGTCAGATGGTGTGAAGTGTTCTAGCACTGCTTCAAAATCCCAAAGCATTTGAATGCCTCTTTTGACATCCGAAAAATTTTACAGTCCCAATAGACATCACGATGTATTCTCCTACCCAGATCATCTGTATGGCTTGACGACGCCATCGCCAGATCTAAAGTGAGTTCCTGCCATAATACACAAAGTTAATTGTGAGTCACAACTTTTCTTTGTTTCAGTGTTTGACATGGAAAGGTACACAATTGACCAGAGCGTTAAGATTGTTAAATTCTTTTACGAAAATGGGCATTCAAATCAAAATGATTTCGTGCACTTCATCATTTTTTGGTCAGCATAATCGGCCAAACCTGTCCAAAATTAAGAGAATTGTGCGCAAATTTGTACATGCTCGCCCAGTTCGTTCTGCGGAAAACATTGTTGTTATTCGTGATAGTTTGGCAGAAGAGCCGTCAAACTCAACTCGTCGTCGTGCCAAACAATTGAACATCTCACGAACATCACTGACACGAATTTTGAATAAAGATTTAACTGTACACGATTGCAAGGAGCTCAAAAGCTGAAGCCTACTGACCATTTGATGCATCGTCAATACGCCGAATGGTTAGTTGAATAAACAGAAATGAATGGTGACTTTACAAAAAAAAAAAAAAAAAAAAATCAGCTTCAGCGCTAAGTAAAACTTTTAACTCAGTGGATTCGTTAACAAGCAAAATTGCCGCATTTGGGCAAATGAGAATCCACGAGTGATTGTTGGAAACCGATTCATCCGTAAAGCGTTACTGTTTGGTGCGGTTTATGAGCTGGTGGCTTCATCGAGCCGTACTTCTTCGAAAATGTGGTCAACCAAGCGGTTACCGTAAATGGTGTCCGCTATCGCGAGATGATAAAGGACTTTTTGTGACCAGAAATTTAGGATATGCACCTGGGCGATATGTGGCTTCAACAGGATGATGCAACTTGTCACTCTGCAAACGAAACAATGGCTCTTTTGAGCGAAAAATTCAATGGCCATGTTATCTCATGTCGTGGTGATGTTAATTGGCCGCCACGTCAATAAGCCAAAAACAATTCAAGAGCTAAAGGATGAGATAGTTCGGCACATTATTTAGATTGAATCTCAATTATTTTCCAGAGTCATTGAAAATATGGACCGACGAATAGAGTTATGCAAGAGAACGAGTGACTAGCATTTGGCCGATATTTTGTTTCGCACATAATTTTAATAGTTCTTTCAATCATAATAAAAAATATTATGAGAATTCTCCAAAAACTTTTTGTTTTGTTTACAATTAACATCTTGCGTTTTGGTTGGATTACCTTTATAGCGCTTTATAATTTTGTTACGAAAATAATATTGGGCACCTCTGCATTTATTATATCGCTAAACTAAATAAACAAAAACTGCAAGAATAATAATAACGCAGCAACAGCAACAACTAACAGCAAAGAAAACAAGTAACAGACAACAAACAAGTAATAACAAATACTAAGAGCTGAAAGTGGTAGATGTTTTCATACGCATGGCTACAAAAGAACTAAAAAGAAATTAAAGACAGAAATGGAATCTGCCTGAAATATCGAGAGGTTCGAGAGCTTTCGATATATTGTTTACTCAGCCATATAAAAGGCACATCGGTGCAAACAATAATCAGTTTAAGTAAAGTAAACTCAGCGAGTGCAGTTTGTGTGAAGAGAGTTTATAAGGAGTAAACTCGTGAAGCGAATCGTGGATTAAAAAACCAGTTTAGTTGGAGCTAACTCAGCAAAGAGAGTTAAGTGTGCATAATCTCTGGTTGAAAAGGTTTTGGAAGATCTTTAAGTAGAAAGATCTGACGTTTAATTGTTGTTACAAGTTTGTAAACAGACGGAGTAATTAAGAATAGGAAATTGTTATTGCCTGTAAAAAGGTTACAAGCAGTGGTGCACAAAACTTTGTTCAATAAAGGATTTTAAATAAAAACCAAACACAAGATTTATTTTATTTTAACTACAATCTACGAACTCATAAATAAACGTTTTTAAAGAGATAAAACCGTAACAATATTCTTTATACGATAATTATTTAATTTTTTTCAAATCAAACCTTATAATACATCTCCAGCAGCTGTAATTAGTAGTGCAAATATAAGTATTAATTTTTGCGCATTCGACGCAAGAGATGAATGTGATGTTTATTTATTTTTATTATTAACGTAAGAATAAATGTAAATAAATGTAATTTCTTTCTCATTTTTGTTAAGTTGAATTCGTATGATTCCGGAGGTTTTATTGACGCTTGGTTTACAATTTTCAACCAAAAATAAGTGTTATACTGAAGCATTCAGCTTGTGATTTAGTGATTTATTACAGCATGATAAATAATATAAATTTTATAAATTATAATTATACAATATACGAGTACGTATATATTTGTACATACTTGTATATTCGCATAAATTTATTAATTTCTTTTATGGGATTTTCCAAAAATCCTGTTTATCATACTGCCTAATTGGCTTTCCCTGTTTTAACGCCATGGGAGGTGTATCGAAATCATGCCTTCGAGCATTCTGATTGCTTATATCAAATAACAATGCAATTTATCGTCATGAATTAATAATGATGAATCATGTAAACATTTTTGTTCGTGGTTTAATTAAATTTTCTATGACAATTCCCTAAGTAATGAAATATTATTTTTAATTTTTAAAGGCGGTTGTTTGGTTTGTTCATAAAGGTTTTGTTGAATAAATCATTTTCAAATGAAAATGTTCTTCAAGTCATCACTGCAATTAAAAAACATATCAAAAATAGCTTAAATTTAAGTATTCCTATGAAGGAAGCTTCATTTTACTTCTAAACAATTTAAAACCATTTCATTCACTTCATTGATTGACAAACAGATTTTCACTTCAGCTGGAGTAAAGCAAACAATTGTTTTGAAAAATTGTTTTAAATTTATTCATAATTCTAAAGAAAATTATTGTTTCTTTTGTGTTTAAAAAGCATAAAGTGTGAAGAAATTTAAAATTAATTTCATTGCATATAACATATTCAAAAATAGTCAAATATGGACCTGTTACTTTAATACATAATGTATAATGTGTTACGGGAAATATAAGTAAAACCAAATTTCGCTTTCACCTTGCCTACTACCCAATAAATTTTAAAAATTTTTTTAATGACAATCAATCAGTTATGTTCTGGCAGTTACAAGGGGTAACGAACGAAAACTTATTCATGCCACATTAAATGTCAAGTGTGCATCGACTTTTATGTTTCCTTCAGAAAGAAATTAAATTTTAAATCTCTTGTCGTATTTGTAGGAAATGTTTTATTTTTTTCTTAATTGACTTTTAAAATTAGATTGTTGGTGGTCAAGTCTGACACCTAATGTTGTGTTACATTTTATTAACAACCGATCGTAAACCTTATATGTTTCAATTGTACAAAACAAAAAAAATAAATTGCTCTGAAACAAATTATAGATCTTTGTGGGACTAATGCGCTTTCTCCATGGTTGTCAAAGTGTATTTCATATGATATTTTAATTGAGATATAGGGTGATTAATCTGCATAGTCAAAGTGCACGACAGAGACCAATTGGACTCTGCAACAGGCTGCAAACAACCCAAAGGAGGTTGAAAACGACAACAGCACTGGAAATAACGCGTGTACCTTACCAATTTTTCGTCTTTTTCTTATAAATACTGTAAGGGCGAAATCGCCCAACCTCCCAGCAGTTCCATTGTCTGACAAAGCCCTATTGAAATCCCATACACCCCAAGTATGAGTAATACCCATACAATCTAAGTCTCTAATGCCATCATAGTCTGGGCAAGTAAGTACATGCCACCCGTCCTCAGTCTCTATCCACACCGGCAGTCCGCAGTTTCAATTAGCCCCATTCGATGCAAGAAAGCGTCGAAGTCTGGGTCTTCTCGTTCACTTTAGGAATAAATCCATAAGTTATTCTTCCCTTGTCACTATTCGCCAACAAGATCTTGCAAAGCGTCAGTAGAAACTGTGTTCGACACCAGGACACATTCCAAGTGTGCACTTCTCTGACAAGTGAAAATCTTGTGCTGTCCAACAACAGACATAACCATTTTGTACCCAACAGATGCGCCATATGATGCACAAGCAACGAACAGCCCACAATTCTATGGTGTGGTATACATTGATATATAGGTTAATGCCAGGATATTACAAATGGTCCAACATGCTGGAACGGTACAGATAAGTGAAACGGTAGGATATTTACTCCGTCCATCCACAAAATATACTGTAAAAGTATGAGGTGACTTTGACTACAAAGTGATTATAAGTTTTGAGCGAATGAATTATCATAGATCAACTTTCGAACTATCTGAGAATATTAGATTTTATTGAGGACTCTCTGCTAATGCAGAGACGTATGATCGTTTGAGGTATCGATTGTAGGGAACACTTTCTAGGTATGATCTTCCGGAATGAGGGAACGCTTTATGTTACAGTATGGAAACTAATTGTTAAAAAATAATTATATCGACGAATCAAAAATTGAATTATACTACTGATTAGCAGACCACAACACTCTGATTCAGGCAATAATATATATATCATATCAAATGGAATGGTATCTAGCATAGTGGTGTAACAGGATAGTTAACACCTTCCGGCAGAGAGATCAATAAGAGGGAGCCATGGATTTACAGGGAATGCAAAGGCAATTAACCTTTCAGTTAAAGCCAGAGAAGCACCAATGGTAAGTTTGGTGGATCCAAAGGACATAGAGTCAATAAAACTCAAATTGACGAGGTGGGCTTTAAATGCTCATGTCTAACTTTAGAGTAGAAAAGCTGTGGATATAATAATGAAAATACATAAGAAAAACTCGAATTACATCAAGAAGAACAACTTACTGAGACTGAGAAAGAGCAACCTGAGTGACTTGTTGGGCACTCGAGTCTACGGGTATACCTGAAATACATGGGATCAATAGGGAGCAGTATATGTAAAGTGATGAAACCCTTGAAGACTTCCTATGTCACTGCTCATACCAGATAGAGGTTTCAATTTTTGGAGTTAAACAACAATCCAACTGAACTGAGTGAGGGCATAACAAGCCAAACTGTGGTCTATGTAAATTGAAATTTTTAGGAGTAACTTTTCACACGTAGATTAACGGAAATATCGTTTCTGACATATAAATTTAATTTCATTTTTCTACTATAATCTAGGTTTCAACAAAAATATATAAACATCTACAAGATATTGCTAAGTTTTTACCTTAAAAAACGCTTATTAAATGAGTTCGCAGATTGCAGTTAAAATAAGAATCAATTTGTGTCTGGTTTTAATTTAATTATTCTTTATCAACACAGTTTTGTGTTGCACTGCTTGTAACCTTTTCACAAGCAATAATAAATACTCTTTATTATTCCCTTTTCCTTGTGTAGAACAATAACAACTAGTACACATATCTTTCTACCAACAAATCTTCCAACCTGATCGTTGTTACTCGCAGAGTTTACCTCACTTAAGCTTTCTGCACGCCGAGTTTACACCACATAAACTGACTGCTACCCGCATCGGTGTGCTTTTTATATGGCTGAGTAAGCAATGCTTTGAAAGCTCCCGAACCTCTCGATATTTCAGATAGATTTCATTTTTTTTCTTTAGTTCTTATGCAGCGATCGTATCTTAAATAACTTGTTTGTTTCAGTGTTTATTGTGCTGTTGTTGTTTTTTGTTTGTTTTGTAATCTGCTTGCTATGTTGTTGTATTTTAATTTTATTTGTAAACAAGCACGTGATTGTTTTTGCGGTTTTTGTTTATTTTTTTGTAATGTAATAAACGCCAGGAGTTACCAAACTTGATTTTCGTAACAATATATTTAAATTTAATGATTGTATTTCAATATCAGCTTCATTGGTGGGTGGCATAGTGCGCACGAAAAACAAGACAAACGACCCAGGTTCGAGTCCCAGCAGAGGACATAATAAACAGGCTTCAACTTCCCTCCAGACAACTCCATCTAAAAAAAATTAAGCAGAAGCCTCTAGCCTTCCCGCATACCTCTGACGATGATGACCAACATCAGGCGAATAATCAGGAATACACCCCACCTACTGGGAAAAAAAGTTAAAATTAGCAAAGATCTTCACCACTACGCAAAATCATATGGAGGAAGCTACAGTGGATTAATCATCTATTTAGCTCGAAAGATCAAATTCATTCAAGAAACTGAAACAAAGCAATGGATGCTTCATGGAAAACAAAATCAGCTACATCGGCTACAGGTGCTTACACAGCACATGATGCAAAATTAGGCGAATAAAAAAATCTACACAGGGTCTCCTCAGAATATTGTCGATCAATGTACTTTTGCGTCTCTTAATCTCTGCTTAAATTGGTCTGTTGTTTATCAAAAGCTTTTCTGTTTATATTGTGTTAGACCAGTATGAGTTAAGTATACAGCTCAGAAACCGGTTCTATTTGACATTCAGTATAAGTTGTGTTGTTGGAATTGTTTATATCCGCATAAATTAAGTGAGTTTTATGTTGATGTTAGGACCGATGTTTGCAGCTTTTTCAGTCTATATTTGTATTTTTATGTTAATGCCATCAAAGTGGTTACTTTTAGACAGAAGCTATCTGCATAGTCGATGTCGTTGAGACGCTTATTTAGGTTTCACTGTATTCCGCACTAGAGTGGCTTATATACAGCCTAGCTTTACGCCAAAAATAGTCGAGAAGGCGAGGTTTTCCGCTCCATTGATCGCATTTTTGTGGAGTTTACGGATAAGGAGTATGATCTTGCGCCATGTGAAATGGTGCCAGAAACTATATAAAAGTGTAATAATGCACGGGGTGCTAAAAGAATCAGCTCAGGACCTCTGAGAGCGGTATCATAGTTTTTTATATACATTTTTTTAACACATGAATTTAATTATTCCAGTAATACAAATATAACGATGAGCTTCTTAATAAAAACAAAAATATATGTTTTTTTTTTCTAAAATTCAATTCAAATAATAAATTTGTGTTCAATTTTGTTTGCGTGTGTGTATTTGATATTTATAAGGGAAATGGGAAGTGTTTTAACGTTTCCTTGCCGTAAGCCAACAATATTGTTGAAAATATTTTTATTTTAATTTACATATGTATTAAGAAAAATAAAAACCAAGCAACTTTAGAAATCAAAAACCATTTGTTGAATAATCATTTCGTATAGAGCTCGTTTATTGTTATTTTATGAACCTTCGAAAAGTACCAGATTATTCATGGCCTAAAAAGCTACGTAATTATTACAACATCCGATAATAAGACATCAACAACGTCGGTATATAAAGCGCAAATAAATTTATTTATAAGTTCACACTGTTATGTGAGTAAATACAGCTATGAGTAGATTATTAGCAGTATCCAAAACAAGCATGTTATTGGTACATGAAAGACATATGTCGATATAGTATTCGCGATATCAATAAGTTTTTAGTACTATTTACTTTACTACTGTAATGCAGTTTCTTTATTTTGAACCTTTTTTTCTATGCATAATCGTCAATTCCCCTAACATTTCATGAAGGCAAACGGGGACTTCTCTCAAACAATGAGCTGCAGCCGATCCTATTTTTAGACTCATTGAAACGAAGCTACACTTTAACGTCGGCTCCGAACGGCAAATGCATTAGAGAAGTCTTCAAAGTTTTCGGCAAATGCAATAGAGATAGTTTTTATGAGGTGATACCGCTGTTGAAAATTTTTTTTTTTTTTTTAGATGTTCTTGCCTGGTATTGAACCGAAGACCTTCTGGTTGGTAAGCGGATGTCTTGCCTACCATACCACAGCGGAACTCTACGCTTAATAGCTGGCTTAAACTACCACAGATTTGGTTCGAATGTTTGGGTTTGGTGTCGTCTGTGAGGTTGGATAAATATAGTAAAGTAAAGTAAAGTAAGCAAAAGGACAGTTAGTTTTCAGCTTCAAGTGGGTAAGGTTTGGTTTTGCTTGCGGTACTCCGAGCCACTACTGGCTCAACTAGGAGACAAGGGTAACTCTTCGTCGGAGAGTGGTGAACCGCTGCGACTGAGACAACCTAGGAGGCGAGATTCCTCGATCACCATTGGGATATCCGTGATTCCCAGATATTAAGCTTTCTCCGACGACAGTATGATCTGACGTGACTATAGCTGTCGGAGTGTGGTGAACCACTGCGACTGAACCGTTACCTGGTGGCCAAGTAACGCGATCATTACTGGGTGTCAGTGATGAACGAGTTAACCAGCCTTCCTTAATGCGACTTACAACCGAGGACTGACTTAGTTTTCCGTCTATCTCCTAGCAAGCAAATGTTTGTTTAGTGTTAAGCATAGATGTCTAGGCAATATATAATAAATTTTTTATGATTATTAATGAAAGCTTTCTTTATTTACCCTGTTAAATAATCAATACATTTCTTATAATTATATACAATAGCCTTTTTTATTCATTTTCTGTCCGACACTGGACCCTGTGACCTACCCTGGCATCCGAGCGGAAAACGTGCCGTTACATTGAAGACCAATTATAGGATGATTGCCGAGGACCTCATAATTAGGGGTGTGAGTAAGTACAACCACAATGTTAATAGGATGAATATGGAAGACCTTGTAACCAGCTAGTTAAAGTCCAATTATAAGATGAATTCGGGAGACCTTATAATAGGATGTTAGCAAATAAATAAACTATAAAGACGACAAGAGAGTCGCCTTTGTTACCCGTTTTTGTAAATACAACTATAACAGTAACAGTATTAATGCGGAAGACCTTATTACCAGCTACTTATTGCCAATTATAGAATGAATCCGGTAGACTTTATAATTGGGAGGTTAGTAAATAAAAATAAATATATTGACTAAGACGCCAAGAAAATCGCCCTTGTTACCTGCCTTTAAGTTAAAAGCAGCATTGCCAAATGTGCAGATTTATCTGCATTTTGCAGTTATGAAATTTTATGTTTTCTGTGAATTGTGCAGATTTTGCAGTTTTTGATATTTTGGTTTTTTGCTTTTAATTTTGTTATTTTAATTACAATTTCAAGTAATAATTTCCCCCCATTTTCTTAACACAACTGTGGTGAGGTTTACTTGCACCCGTTTCATTTTTCAGTTCAATTTCGCTCGTTTTCAGCTAACAGAACGTACTTTATACGAGTATACGTATATTTTCTCTGTACTTAAGTGTGTGCAGCTTTTTCACTTGAAAACCAGTTATTTTCTTTTAAATTTTCAGTTTTTCTACAAAAATTATGTCAACATTTGTTAAGAGTCGATTTTTAGTCAAACCAACTCTGCCGAATTCTGTCAAAAGTACGATCATTTAGGTTGAAAATCATCAGCAAACAAAGAGAATTATTTGTTACTGGTTTACAAAAATGTTTCCAAGCGAAATACTGAATTCTCATTGTGTTCTATTTTTATCTTACCCTTTATGTTGTTGTTGTGTTAGTTATTTTTTTTAGTAATAGTTTATTTTGTACTTGTTCGATAATTATTATTTATGTTATTGCTAGGGTGTCTTGCAACGTCACACTACTAAGTATTGGTAACCGATGGCTCGTATAGACTCTTAGTGATCTATCAAGTATTGCGCTTGAGTCACAGCACAGACAACTGAGCTACATATGCCAATAAGGTTATTCGATTTACCCCGTATAAGCCCGAGTTTTTAGTTGATCATAACTGTTTTCGCGTATTTATTTTAAAAGATTAACTTTCAAAAATTTATCTTCTTTACAATTACTTGCAGATACTCACATGTGCACTAACAAAATGCACATGACTGTAGAAATATTTTGAAACATCGAAAAGTTAAATACGAGTATAAGCTTATCTGACCATAAATAAAATCATAAAAGTAATTCGACCATTTATAAAGCAATTACATTAAAAGTAAGGAGCCGAACATTTTAAGTTTTGCATATAATATCATCACTACTACAGAACCCAAAAGAGAAGGCACAAGATGTAATAAAAATAAAATAAAATTAAAACAAGGCACTCGTGTATAAAATAATATAAATCATATCACACATAAGAGCGAGAGTCGTCTTTCATGCCACATATGAAGGCATAGAGGAACATATAAAAACAAATAAAGACAGTTTGTAAGGCACACAGGTTTTTTTTTGTTAAGCATCTGATTTTGTTTTTAAAGAGAGAACGTAAGTGAATAGTTAACTTATTAGCTAACATTTATATATTAAAACTTTTTTTGGAGTTAATAATTTAAAATTGTTGGTGGAAAGAACATGAAGGCATTTTTTTTCTCTAGACCAGTACTAATGCAGTGCTTTATGCTGATGCCAGGAAAATAGTGTTGTATGTGGAAAGGAAGATAGAGCAAACAGTGTTTATAGTAAGTGACAGGAAAAATGTTCGCCTATTTCACGAACGAACAGTGCGGCTAAAAAACAAATTTTCTCCATAATGCGTTGTGTGATTCACTGAACCATGGGGTGCGCTCTACGAGAGATACTAGTACTACGTAAGAATACATGATTATTAGAAATTAATTACTCTATTTCGCCAGAACTCATTGCGTTATAGTACTGATAGAACAATGAAACACACGCTATAATGCAACAATGTTCTAATGAATCGAAATAGTTGGCTGACTCATGTACTCGGCCGGGAAGCTCCAAAAGAGACTTTGAAGCACCGACCCATACATGAGTGTTTTATTCCATTTTAGGTCGGATATAGAAATGCTTTTTTCGACACTCAATATATGTATGTGATCTTTCCAACGAATATCACAAAGTTGCTTTTGATGTTCTGGACATGAGAATTCACTGTGATGTTCATCTATGACCATGAGTAATGTTGAGGAATCAGTTGCTTTAGATTCTTGAACTATACTCATGGTCACAGATACACCACACACTTTGTGCGTTAAAAACAATATTAGATCTTCCGAGTATTAAAATCTACCCTTTTTGCAAGAAACTACTCGGAAATTTACGACAGGTCGCTTGTGAGCGTGTCATTCATATTCCGCCTTTTCGCCCCAATCTCCAAGACGCTTGGCCTACGATTAAAAATATACAAAAGACAAATGTTGATGTAATCTGCGAAAGAGTAGATAGGATTGGAAGTGAGAAGAAATATTAGAAATAGCGTAGGAAAAAGAACAGAGCCTTGCCGAACCCTTGGATTTATACTAAGCTCATCATATAAAATCCCATCTATAATAGTGGAGAGAAGTGAATACCAACACCAAAAGTAAAAGGTTTTGATTTAAACGCCTTATGTCAAACTCTATCAAGGGTCTTGGAAGTATCCAGGACCACAAACTTAGCCCCACCAAAAACATGAATGGACTTATTCCACCTTTCGCAAGTAACGCCAGCCCACAACAAATTTTTGTACTTTATAAACTTTACAAGGCGGTGATTAATCAGACTCTCCATAACTTCGGTTTACAGGGCTATTAGTCTCACCCTTTTAGAGATTGCTGTTACATTGGCAACCTTCACGCACGATATGACGCACTGAAAGGGTTAGCCAAAGATGCGCATCTACCGAGTCTGCACGTTGTTGAACTGGGGCTGTCGGATAGCGCGAAGTATCTGGGAGTAATCCTGGAATCCAAGCTATCCTGGATCCATAATACGTGTGCGTGGGCGGTGAGGGCGAAAGTTGCGCCATACACTTCTCGTAGGGCCGTGGGAAAGTCCTGGGTTCCGAATCCTAGGAATTCCCATTTGATATTTGACACGATGGTTTAGCCCATAGTTATGTATGGTGCATTTGTATGGTGGAGGTCTCTAGGGGAGTCCACATATAGCAGGATCTTTAACAGGGTTCTGTGAAGCGTGGAACTGATCATTACAGGTGAACTCAGGTGCACTTCTTCGAGGGCCCTGTTTGTATTTTGGGCATGCGGCATCTTTGCGAATTTGGATACGATCCCTTGCAGGATAGGTTATTGTACACCCAAACCCTTCTTCGACAGAATGTCCTCCATGAGGCAAACACGGATAGATCGAAGGCCTCGGTAGAGGTTGGGGGCGGTGTATTTATTCCTGCATACGGGGTGAGAGCATCCTTCAAAAACTGCCGGACCACTGCAGTATCTTACAGGCGGAGGTCTCGGCGACAAAGAGGGCAGCGGACTGGTTGATGTACTCTAGGGTGTATGATGTAGATATCCGAATCTGTACAGACAGTCAGGCTGCGATCAGGGCGCTCTCCAGTGTCTACTCGACATAGCGAATTGTGTATGAATGCCGGTCATCTCTGAATAAGATGACGAGACATTCAGACCTGGAGATTGTCTGGGTAAGGGGTCACTCTGACACCCGAGGGAACTGTGTGGCAGATGAACTGGCGAGAGTGGACTCTCTCCTTGGGAAAAAACTTGGTAATGATGCCACTTTCCTCTTGCAGACTTCTGGTTCTGCGGTACATGTTGGGCAGGGCACAATTGTGGTGAGACAGATCTGCTAATTCTGGTGGCTATCGTTAATGTGCACTGGGTGGCTGGTGCGCTCGCTAAGAGATTAGCTCTAACGTTTAATGACTACTGTAGGCGTTGTCCGGATGGTGAGAAGGAGGAGACTGTCTAGCATTTCTTGTGCTAGTGTCAAAATCTTTCGGATATTAGGACTACTTTGCCTGGTAGTCCGTTTCTGCATGCCAGTTGCGTTATGTTATATATAGGCAAACTTTTAGTTTTATTTTTGCGGTAAGTCAAAGTGTAGTAGTATATACTTTGGCTTGACCATTTTTAATTTCCTTATTTGTTATTTGCCTTCACCAGCGTATTGCCAACAAAACGAACATAATCCTTGTAAATTGGCAGCCAGTACCAAAGCACAACAGAAAAAAAAATAATAATTAAAGAATAGCTCACATGCAAACAATTTTTTTCTGCACATTATATTACATTTCTGGAAATTTCTCTTCTTCATCTGCGTTTTGTATTTCATTTTCATACTATATTTTAAGCTTCTGACATAAACAAACCAAAGAAGAGCAACAAAAGAAAAAAGATGGTCTTTAATTGAGAATTTTTGTAAATAATATTCCAAGGAAAAAACCCTTAAAAAGGATTTCAAATAAATACGATTGAAAGTTAAAAATAAAATGGGAAAAAAGTTATATTAATCCACCCAATTTTCAGAAATGTGGGCGTAAAACTATAAAACATGTTTTCCATTTCTCAAAAATATATTTGATTTTCTTTATTGTTATCTCTTTATTTCAGTGAAAAATCTCATAATTATAGGAAGCATTTAAATGAAATATGATACTGAAACAAAATACACCTGACATTTAAATGTTGACATTGGAAATACCAGCATATTATTAAAATGGTATTTATGACAAAAACAATAACAACATTAACCACAAATAGGAAAACTTTGATACTTTTTCATTAACCGCTAAAATTATGAAATCAGAAATATTTTTTTTGTCAATGCAACAACAACGTAGTTAGTAATAAGAACAAATTTTTAATAAAATTTGCACGGGATAGATAAGGAAAAATATTAAAAAATATTGTTGTGTTTCCACTCTTTAAAAACGTTTATTAATGAGTTCGTAGATTGCAGTTTGGTTTTAATTCAATAGTTTTTTATTAACACAGTGTTGTGTACCACTGCTTGTAAACTTTTCAAAAGCATCAACAATTTCTATTCTTAATTACTTTCTCGGTTGACAACTTTTTCAAACACCAACAATTACTCGACAGATCTTTCTAATATTGTTGTCACACCTGGCGATTTGTCGCCAAACGTGGGCGTCCAAATATTCGGCTTGAAAACATGGCGGCATTTTAGCGATTTTTAAATTAGTTGGCGATTTCGTTGTTTTTTTTTTTTGATAACAATTATTTTGGTAGTTTTATGTATGAAATTCGCGAACATAGAGTATTTTGATACGCCGATTGTAGATGGCAGCCGAACTTCAGCTGTGTTCTCGGCAAGAAGAAATTGGTGGTTGCCTTTATGGAACTGAAACTAAGAGATATTTAGGTCCCACCTTGCTTATGAAATAAAATTTTCGGCAACTGGCAACGAAATAAGTTCATAAATTCTACGAAAAGGATTTTATACTTAAAAAATATGGAAGAAAATGAATGTGTTTGCTTGAGAAATTCACATATACACCTCGAGACTATGAAGTACAGGGTCCGCCAAATAATTTTTTTTTTGAAAATGCTATAAAAAACACTGCTGAATAGTTTCTCAAATTTCTTTTTTTATTTGAAAGTACAATCCTTCCGGTTAATAATGGAAAATAATTTCATTTAAATGGCTGCCTCGACGGGCCATGCAGTAGCCTACACGATCGGTTTAATTTTTAAGCGCATTATCGATTGTGTGCAACTGTATTTCACCAATGGCTTCACGAATATTGTCCTTTAAAGCGTCAATTGTTTCTGTCTTGTTGGCGTAACACTTATCTTTGACGGCACCTCACAAATAATAGTACAACGGTATCAAATCGTAGCTCCGAGGTAGGCTCCGAGCTCTGCGGCTGATGATACGATCTTCAAAAACAAGGCGCAAAACATCGAGTGTAGCTTCGGCTGTGTGGCATGTAGCGCCGTCCTGTTGAAACCAAATGTCCTAGGTTGTAATTTTTCAACTTTTAGCGATTTTGTAAGTTGAATTTGGTGAAGAAGATTTGAAAAATTATAACCTAAGTTCGATTACAACCTCTTAAACCAGGGGTTATCCACATTGAAATCTCTTTACGCTGAGTTAGCTCCAACAAAACTGGTTTTTGCCATTTGAGTACGATCACAACTCACTTCAAGAGTTAACTTCTTATAAGCTCTCTCACACTGAGTTCAAACCAATAAACTCTACTCGCTGAGTTCACTTAAAACTGATCGCATCGAATTGATTTTTATATGGCTGGGTAAACAATACTTCGAAAGCTCTCGAACCTCGCCATATATCCGGTAGATTCAATTTTAATCCTTCTCTTTCTTTTTAGTTCTTGTAAAGCAATTCGATGTTAAACAACTTGTTTGTTTCAGCGCTTACTGTGTTGTTGTTGTGTATCTAATTTGTTTCGTTGTCTGCTTGCTTGCTGTTACCGTTGATTTTTATTTCTGCTTATGTTGTTGTTGTCGATTTGGTTATTTGTAAACAAGCACGTAGTTGTTCTGGCACGTTATGTTTCTGTTTATTAGCGATGTGATAAGTGACTATGGTCTGCAACCTGATTATGGCAACAGTATGTAAACGATGTCCTTTCAGCTTGTCCGATTTTTCAATAGGGATTTGATTTTACCTTTTCTTCAGTTGGCTTAGCCAACTCACTTTTAATAATGTTATGTTCTAGAAATGCTTATAGTTTTTGAATATTTTTTTTCATTGGACTATGAAGAATGAGCCTAATTGAGGCAAGATCATTAAGATGTATGAAGTAGCCTCTTCAAAAATCTCACATTTTAGAAAAAAAAAATTGGAAGAAAACTTATCCATAGAATCTGAAGATGATTTTGGAAGCTAGAGCATAGGGCATCAAAAAAATGTAGTGGTTATCCATGGTCAGAAAATTTTTCCCAATTGTTGCATAGTGTTATTAGCCAAAGTTATCATTGTTTTATACTTTTTTGTCCAAATAGAATAGAGTGTGATATAACATTTAGTTATGTTATCGATGTTTGCTCAAGGAATTGTTGTTTTCAAAATCAATAAAAAATTCATTCAGAACTTGTGGCTTTAACAGGACACTACATAGTACGTAATTATCTAATTATTGAAGAGTCATGTTATTTAATAAAATAAAGCTTTCGCGTATAGTTTATATTAATTTTTGCGGATATAGACAATGTTATTGGTCTAATTGTCAGTGATAAAACTGGATTAGAGGATCTGTATAGAGATCTGTACTTTGTAAATATTGATTTTTATATATCTTGAGAACGGCAATAACACAAGATCCTAAATTTGATCTTAATAACTTTGCGTTCAATGAAAATCATCAGCCAAAAAGTTGAAGTAATTGAATAATCTCCCACCAATATTATGTTTGTGCATCTTGAAACTGGAAGTTTCTAAATTTTTTGAAAAAAAAAAAAAAAAATCAATACACTTTATCTGGGATGGGGTGGTTAAGTGGTTAGAGCGCAGGCATACAGCACAAGCGGCCTAGGTTCGAATTCCAGCAGAGGACTTGAGGAAAAAACATAATTGCGGTTTCGATTGTTTAATAAAGACTTCAACCTCCATTAAGACAAATCTATCTAAAAAAGCCTCCCTGACCTTTCAGCTTATCTATGGCGATGACGACAAATGTACGACGAATGATTAGGAAAAAACGCCACCTACCGGGAAAACAATTCAATGCTAAGTAAGGATCACCACCACTTAGCAAAGTTACCGGTGATCAGTCCAAGGCCGGTCAAAGAAATCATCAATTTTAGTTGGGATACCTTTCCTTTTAGTGGGCGTAGGGTGTGCGCGTTGTCCAATTGATTACTTTTTTTAAATTTATTTATATACCATGGCCATTACACGATCTGCATGGTTATTAAAATTTATGTCCAAAAAAAAAAAATGATTTGGATCCATAGTACAGCGGCCCACTATCTTATGATTTATCGTTCGCTTGGCTTTACGTTTAAACGTAATCCAAATAAATATCTTGATCGGCATATAGTATAGTCCTACAAATAAATCGCCAACATACAATAAAAAGCGCTTATGTATGGAAATTTTGCTATGAAAAATGTATTTGTGGTACCACTGCAGCTTGACGGTAAAAAATGTTAACAAAGTAAAATACAGTATCAAAAATCCGTATTAGTACAACCTTAAAAATTTGTTGACTTGAATTTTGTCATTATTTTAAAAAAATGTATAGTAAAATGTCCTCTTTTATTTGTTTTAAGAACTAACGCCTCTTGTTATGATTTGATTTTTATTAAGAAATGGTTTTTGAAAATGTGTACGAATATTGACTTTTCATACTGTAAATAAATAAATAAATTTTATGAAAATAATTTTACTTCATTTATGCGATGGTGGCTACAAATAAAATTCTTTAAAGGGACCAAACATCTAGCACTAAAGCTATAGTGTGCATTTCATAATGCAAACAAAGATAAAAAACAAGTGACTAAATTCGAAATTTCTGTTCGCAAAAACATAAAAAGATGATATTTTGAGGTGAAATTTTGAAAGTATTAGTGTACCGCAAATCAGCTGTTTGTCGTTCGAAACGATAACGTTCGACATCGTGAGCCAGGCTGTTAACTCTCTTCACACGTTTTCATCAATTTCCAAAATTATTTATTCATTATATTTACTTAATTATCTGGCCCGTAATGTTTTAATTGAACTCACTATCCTATTAAAAATCCTTTATTTAACATGCAATTTTCTGCTCTTCTTGTACCTTAAGTTACAAATACAATTCAGCAATTAATTCTCAGCAGTAATTACGTTTAATGTCCTGAAAATCTCATTTTAATTGAAATTTAATGCATTTATTTTATATTTATAACTTATATTTACAACATCGTTTTGTATCTTTTTCAACAAAGAAATATGTGTAATGTTGTTTGCCTTGCCTCAGCCTAGAGTATCTACGCATTGCCTGAATTGGAAATAATAATCGAAAGTGTTTGCACTACTACACAAGAAGAAATTCAATAGGAGACAGTAATATTATCAGTAAAGACAATTGTAGAGAACGACTTAGCAGACAGGGAATCTTAAGTAAGTAAAAAATTTAAGGTCGAAATGAAAGCATATTGTAAGTAATTACAAATGTAGACTTAATGGTATTCTGTGAATATGAAAATTAAGCAAAGTACGTGCAATAACTATTGATTTATATGTCTATTGTTTAATTTAATTGTTATTTATTTGAATATATTTTTATTTAATTTTATAAATTTTTAATAAAAATACTTAAATAAAACATATTTTTAAGCACTCAAAGCCATTTATGAACTCTTTTTAAGGGCAAACCCTTCTATAGCGTGTTTTTTATAGAGGTATAGAACTTTAAGTTGACATTACTTTTCAAGATGGCGACCGATTTAACAGCTATCAAGTGATTTATTCTCAGTTTGGTTTGGCAATTCATCATGAATAGACTCACGCCTGAACAACACTTGCAAATAGTGCAATTTTCATTTTTCATAAGTGTATTTTTGTTCAATTTTTCCAATTTTTATAAGCGAATTTTGTTTAGCGATGAAGCGCATTTCTGGTTGAACAGCTACAACAAATAAAACTGCCGCCTTTGGAGTGAAGGTAATCCTCAAGTGTATGTGGAAACACCCTTACATCCAGAAAAATTGACTGTTTGGTGCGTTTTATGGGCTGGTGGGATCATTGGTCCGTACTTTTTCAAAAACGATGGTGTTCAGAACGTTACAGTTAATTGTGATCGGTATAGAGCCATGATTACTAACTTTTTCATTCCTGAATTGAATAACCGTGATGTCTAGGAGATGTGGTTTCAACAAGATGACGCAACATGTCACACAGCTCGTGCCACAATAGATTTATTGAAAGACACGTTTGGTGGCCGCCTAATTTCACGTTTTTGACCTGTGAATTGGCGTCCAAGATCTTGTGATTTAGCACCGCTAGAATACTTTCTCTGGGGCTATGTAAAGTCATTGGTTTATGCGGTAAAGCTACAAACGCTTGATCATTTGGAAGACCACATTCGCCGTGTTATCATCCGCGCCAGCCATGGCGGTCATATACCACAAATTATATTTAGAATGTAATGCCACAAGATTATCTTTCGGATAAATAAAATGCATGTCAATCGAATAATTTATCGTTGTTTTATTGCAACTTAAAGTTCCATACCTCTATAAAAAACACCCTTTATAAAGCTAACAGAGTTTTCTTACAAAATGCTTGTGCAGCAAATGTAATAGAATTTTTAATTTTAATAATAATACTGGTCTACAAAAAACAAAATTTTTTTTTCACAAAATTAGAGATTTTTTTTCCAAAAAGTTATGAAAAATATTCATAATGAAAATTTTAGACATTAGAGAGATTTGTTTTGAGATCCCTTATTTATCACTCCTTCTTCTCCTTTGACTACCAGTGGAGCATACGAACTCAAAAAAATTTCGCTATTTACTTCAGTTCTACGCTATGGACTTCATATCGTTGAAAGAACATCCTACTTGTGGTATGTTATTCTCTATTGTGTGCTTGCATGTGTGTTTTGGTCTACCTCGTGCTCTGGTTCCTTGTGGGTACTTTTGGAAACTTGTCTCCACCTCCTTCTCCTCCACCAGATTGTATAAGTATTTGCTTACATTTGGTCCATAATTCCTAGCCTGATGTTGTATTTGGCCACCAGATCTTTAGAATTTAATTAGACTCCTGTTGATAAACATTTGGAGATTTGTGCTAAGTGGCTTTGTCAACCTCCAGCTTCGCACCCGTAAGCAGAGATGTTTTTATAGCTGATTTAAACAATCGGTTAATATAGAGAATAGGAAATCGCTGGAAGCTTCGCCATCTTATTATCGATTTTTGATCACACTCGACCATTATTGGCACAGTGCCATCACATTAAGTAGGAGGTTGGTGATCTTCAAACTCAATCCAAGTGGATTTTGTCGTCGTTTTGCTAGAGTAGATTAAACAAACAAACAAAATAATGAACAGATGATTCTAGGGTGCAGACCAGCCTTTTTTCTTGTTTTGACTATGTAAGCGGTCATAGAATCATTGTAGATTAGTCACTGGAATAGAGGTCGGCGCTATCCCTAGTATTTAACGATTTTCAGATACCCCTGACCACTTGGCGATATGGAATACCTTGGAAAGAAGAGGTGTCTCCACGAATTCATTCCAGCTGATCAGGAATGACACATGTCGTATTTTACATGAAAACTAGTTGAGCACTAGTTGGTGTGTGGACTGCAAGGTCGATTGGAGGATTTTGACTATGCAGATGATATTTACCTGTTGGATCACATATATACAGTACAGGAAGCTGCACAATTAACTAGATTGAGATTTTAAAATTTTTTTTTGAGATTAGATCTCTCGCGAGCGTGAACTCGAAGTCTATCTTAGTCCATGAATGCGCAGGTTTTCTATGAAAATCTCGGCTCATTCGAAGGTAAATCTCATATGTGTTCCAGGACACAGGGATATCGTCGGGAATTGCGTTGCTAACGAACTGGCCAGTGTGGTACTGGTGTTCCAATTGCCTCGGTTAAGTTGAATATTCTCTGGTCAGTGTATGGCAATGATCAATTTCGTTGGCGGCATGAGGGCACGTGCTTTATCGCCAGGCTTTGTTGGACCGACCTCGATGAAAAGAAGTCTAATTGTCTTCTATCGCATGGCCATCTATTGCACAATTGCTGAATTGGGAGGCATGCCGATATATTCCCTTTGAATGTTTTCTGCAGGACTTGTGGTTTCGAATAGGAGTAGGAGACTGTTCGCCTTACTCAACTTGTCAGTGTCCGGCCTTTGCTACAAGACTCCTCCTATTTCTTGCCATCTTTGACTGAATAAAAGTCACCGCATTTGTCAGTTGTCATTTATTGATGAAATTCTCATTAGAAAATGGCAGGCATGGTTAACGGACGGTGACAAACGAAGTGCCTGACGTTAGGCTTGTTTTGGCTTCGACTTAAGTCTGGTATTTTTACTGACTGGACATGGCTCGCTTGGAGCATTTTTGCGCGATAAGGACCTTAGTTTGACTGCTGATTGTAGGTGTAGGATTTGAAAGAAGGATCCGCGACATGTTCTGGTGTAGTTTTACACTACGATGATATTAGGGATCTGGGGGCAATGGGAATCATCGTAATGGGAGATGTGGTGGATGTTAGCGGGGCATTGAAGACGGATGGTAGTGTAAAAAGACTCGGCGAATTTGCCCGTTGTCTTTAGTAGAGTAATGTGCTTTCTTGTCGGATTACCTGCACTATTTTGTATGTAATATGTTGGTTCTGGCTTGTCTGAATGTGTGATTGTGTTGTTTACTTGGTTGTATGATTGTGTCGATTGTATGTTCGTATGACTGTTTGCTCGTTTGTTGTTGTTAGGTATTGTTGTTTTCTGTTTAGGTTGATTATTGGCTTAATTCTGGTACCACGGGAGTCAGGACCCCCTGATACTTAGGTCGCTGCCTGAATATGGTTAGGCTCTCATGTGAGAGCAGCATGGTGACTATGTTTTATGCCCACTTTACCACTTTACTGCGATAGCACTTTACCAATATAGGAGGTCATGTCCAAATAACATGCCTTCTGATTTAGTTCTCACTGGTGGTTTTCATCATAGGTAGAAAGCGTTGGTGGACGTATAGTTTTCACTTGTGCCTTGGGAGCCGATCGCGTGGCGGTACTCACGTAAAATAGTGACTTACACCGCAGACGAACTAAACTTTTAGTAAAACTTTGTTATGATCCTATGTTCCCCGGATTAGTAAACAGAAAAATATATAAAACAAGATTGTGGCAAAAAAATATTTTCCAGCAAATGAAATGTAATGCCTTTTGATTGATTTAAAACAAAAACTGCTATTCTGCCAATAACTTCTTTTTAAATATTTTTTCGATTTTCTATTGTAAATTTAAATTTGATTTAGTTTCACACTACTGTTTAACATCTAAAGGTTATCCCACATTACACTTTGAAATGGACAACAATTTTTGACATTTTAAATCTCATTTGCATATAACATAACAGAATACAAACATTTGAATGTTCAGACATTAGTGACATCAACAACAAAAATAAAAAAAAAGTTGGAAAAAAAAGGAAATTGTGAAACATACAGAAATTTCTATCAACGACATTCGACAACGGCAACAAAAATGGCAACATCTGCTGCTTAAAATTGGCAAAAAGCATATTGCGACTGTGGGAATAAAAAGAAGGCAAAAAAACCTGAAAATTGAATAAATTATTGACAGAGAGCTGTGAAAATGAATTTAACAAAAATGAAAATAAAATTAGATTTAATGATAAAGAAGTGTTAATTGATAATTGAGTGCTAATTCATGAGGACAGGATATAAAAGGATAGAAACTTTTGAAAATGGTGGTACAGAAACGATATTTATTTAAAAATATTTGAATTAAAGACAATTGTAAATGAAATTAGCACTTATGTATGTGTACTAAAATCGCATCTGTAAATATCGGGTGGGTCATCTATCGGTTTAAATTTGAACCAGCGGTTATTTCGAAACTGGTAATACTTATATTATTCTATTCTATCACAAAATTTATTATATTATCTCCCTTGAACGAAATCAATCAATTTACGTTTGAGTAATGTTGGGATTCATTGGAAATTTATTTCCAAAGCAAAGATGTTGATGCGCCAAGACGTAAGCATGATCGTACAGTGCGTATACGTGAAAATATTGAAGCTGTGTGTGAAGCATTACGGTCTATGGAGACATCTATCGCACCATGATATCCAATGTTTTTGAGCCCGCTCTTCATAGTATTGATCTGAGCGATGTTTGGTTTCAACAAGATGGTGCAACTTGCCATACATCTCATGCCACAAGACGATTTATTGCATCAAACCTTTGCTATTTGTTAGCGTTAGACAATTTCCTGTGCCAAAAAACCAGAAACAATTGACTATTTCGTAATGCCATTGCCGAGATACTACTCCATACACTTTAAATAGTTCTCGAAAATTAGTCCGATGGTATAGGGTACTGTGAGTTTAGCCGCGGCAGCCATCTGAATGAAATAATATTACGTTTATAAACGGAACAATTCTGTTTCACAGCAAAAGAATAAATTTGGCAAAATTTGAAACCGTTTTGGTTTAATTGTATTTTTAAATTTACGCTTTTAAATGCCCACCTTTAATTTAACGCTGCTTTACTCATACAGGCCTAAGAGCCTGTTTTCGCAAATAAAGGGTCCGCCAAATAATTTTTTTTTTTGGAAATGCTATAAAAAAAAACTACTAAATATATTCTCAAATTTCTTTTTTATTTGAAAGTACAATCCTTCCGGTTAATAGTGGAGAATAATTTCATTCAAATGGCTGCGTCGGCTGGCCATGCAGTAGCCTACACGATCCGTCCAATTTTTAAGCACATTATCGATTGTGTGCAGCTTTATTTCACCAATAGCTTCACGAATATTCTCCTTTAAAGCGTCAGCTGTCTTTGGCTTGTTGGCGTAACACTTATCTTTGACGGCACCCCCAAATAATAGTCCAACGGTGTCAAATCGTAGCTCCGAGGTGGCCAAACAATGTCAGCTCTGCGGCTGATAATGCGATCTTCAAAAACAGGGCGCAAAACATCGAGTGTAGCTTCGGCTGTGTGGCACGTAGCGCCGTCCTGTTGAAACCCAATGTTGCTAATATCCTCCTCTTCAATTTTTGTGAACAAAAATTCGCTCAACATGGCCTGACACCGATCGCCATTGACTGTAACGGCCACTCCTTGCTCATTTTCGAAGAAAAATGGCCCACTTATGCCTCTGGACCAAAATGCACACCAAACGGTGACTCGTCTTGGGTGTATCGGCCTTTCAATGTACGCGTGCGGGTTTTCTGTGCCCCAAATGCGACAATTTTGCTTGTTTACATACCCGCCAATTTCAAAATGAGCTTCATCTGAAAAGATTTTTTTTGGCAAAATCGGCATATTCTATAAGGTGATCGATCAAAGTAATATCGCAATATTTTCCAGCGTTGTTTAAGAGTATACACAACCATATTCGTTCAGCGGAAGGATAAAACTAAAAAAAACGTTAGATTGCGGACTGAGCTTTTTGAGAAAGCACTAATCAATAAAAAAACCGATTGCAAAAGTAAGTGGATTCTAAATCGTCAAGTTGGTCTTAGAATGCAGCATAGCGCTATCGAATAGGCACTTATACAGAAGACTTTTTCTTGGTTTTAGACTTTTATTGAAAATTTAAAAAAATACGTTAACGAAAATAGTAAATATTTTGTAAAATATGCGAATTATTTTGGTTACAAGAATTGCAGGCATTTAAAATCTATATTAATGACATACAGAACAGCGGATTACAATTAAAAATCTTTATGTATGCAGATGACTTATGTATCTGTACAAGCAAGAAAAAGTACTGCAGTCATTCATTACTCATGATGCAGGATTAATTGCAGAGTTCGCAAGGATTAAAAAGCTTGTTTTAAACTCAAGTAAAGCAAAGTTTTATACCACGTCAGTGTCAAAGTGGTGATTGTATGGTGATAATTGATGGGAAGCATATTATAGAAGTAAACGTTGTAAAATACTTAGGGGTATACCTACAAAGTAATCTTGGTTGGCAGGCCCATATACAGTACATGAAATCTAAAATATCTCCAGTTGTTGGCATTTTATACAATCTTCGAGATAAACTTAATGAAGGTTCAAAACTGATAATATTTAATTCCTTGACACAGAGCAATATTAATTATCTGTCTCTTGTTTATGGACATAAAAGGAATGCTGATTTAAAATCCTTGCAGAATTTAAAAAACAAGGCTTTAAAAATGTTTATAAACTGCCGAATACATTTTCCACCTCGCTTTTATATATAGGGATGTGGCGCGTACTGTTTTGCCTATTTATGGATTACACAAAATGCAACTTCTTACTTATGTATATAAGGTTATGCACAACATCAGATATCACACAATTAGTTGCAGATGAACCAACAAAATGTAAACACTAGGCAAAGATCCAATCTACAGACAGTCACGTGTCGTTTGGAAACTACTAAACAACGAATTGAATACAACGGTTGTTTGCAATGTAATAATTTGCCAATTAATATTAAAAGTTCAAACTCAATTTTCATATTCAAAAGAAGATTGAAACAATATTTGTTACAAAACGTTGATATGCTTCTACTGTAGAACACTCCTAAAATATGTATGTAAATCTTATAATAGTTTTATTATAATAACCATATGTACAATATGTGTATATATATGTGATTTTGTATATATTTTCTTTCCTTTATTTATTTTTATTATTTTCTAATATCTAACTAAATATATATTGACTATTACTTGCTGCCGGATAGCCTCAATAATGCCTTAATGGCGCTGAGGCCTATAATGTTTGATTGTAATTGTAAATGAATTAGAATTAAAACAAAAAAAAAAATAAATAAATAAATGGTTGTGAGGTTTTTAAGACATACTGTAATATGTAAGCTTTATGCTTATCGCATTCTTCTTCTTCTTCTTCTTCTGCTTCTTTGCTTAATCTCTTGTTTTTAACATAAGAAACATCATCCAGCCTGCTTCAATCGATTTCGAGGTACCTATAAAGTAATTGTTGCTACAAGTTTTTAATGGATAGCTTAGATAGATTTTCATTGCACTTTTTGTAGCGAAGTTCCTAATTATTAGACGATTGAGTGAAGAACGCGCCTCAATTAAAGGCGTGGAAATTTCTTCAACTTATTTTTGAAGAAAAGCGCTCGTCTTTTTGCAGAGTTTGTTATGGGTGTGTTCTTCATATAGTAAAATTTTTAAACGGATAAAGCAGGATATTAAAACCATGACAATTGCCAACGTTATGTAGCTCACTTTGTATTATACTCTTAAAATAATTTGTCCATGATATCAACGCCACTTTTGGTCTTGTTATAAAATTATTTAGGATTTGCCAGAATATGTTATTTCGTTATTATTTGACAAAAACCAAACCTCGCCGAAACAATGCATCTATTGTACACCACCTTTTTGTGCTTTAATTTATTCCAGAACAAATTTTTCCTAAGCACTCCGACTAGCCTTAAACGCTTTGCGTGCTTCAATGTTGTACGAAAGTTATACATTGTTATACTTCCACCTGTTCTTTTTAACTTGGCTGAAAAGTCCTTTACAACCCTTACTTCTTAGCTTATCGCCCTTCCAATTGTCGCTTGACCAGCATTTGTTCCTAAAATACATTGTGTAAAATATGTTTATCTATAGTGAAATATTCACTACGTTTGGAATACAAAGCAAGGTAGTTGTTCATCATAGTCTATTAATAGTATAGTTGGCTAATGTCATCTAATTAAACTTGCTTCTCGAAATTTAAAATAAAAACACATATGAATAGTATAGTTTATAACGATATTATTGTTCATATGCTTAAACCAAACAAAAACAACGAGAAACAAATCCACTGAAGAGAGAAAGACCAAAATTCATTTCTATAATTCCTATAAGGGGAATCCCCATATTCCGAATTAATTTCGTAAAATAAATGTGTGTCCGCACATTAGTCTCGTAAGTTGTCATTGCTGGTGGGGTTTCTAGTGGCCATTATCAATATCCCTACAAAGGCATATTATCACCGTTCCGTGAGCTATAAGCTTTTGCTGCTCTTTTCAGGTATGACGTATCGTTTAAGTTATAAAACATTTAAACAGTTATCAGTGAACTGCAGCCAACAAATTAAACTATGCTGCAGCCACATTGTTAAATTTGACTTCCTTGAACATATAAAGTAGTGGGTTTAACTATATTAATAAGAATTTTAGTGTATACCCGGTTATTCTGAATTTGTATTCACGTAGAGTTTTTTGTTAACATTGAAACACATATTATTTCCTTTCCTTCTACAGTTATGGACAACATCAAACAGAATAGTGTATATCTTGGGCAGTCAAAACTTTTGCCTGATAGATCGATCTGGTTTTGTGTAATTGACGATCTTAAAACTGGTCTTGACAGCAGCATTCTATCTAGAAAATAATAAGGCTCTTCATGCAATCAATTGAGCATTAAATTCTGATTGAATAAATGTATGGCAAATATTGCTCACTCTTGTGTGAACACAATAAACAACGAACTGGAAAGAGTTAACACATGGGCAACTTAAAGTGTATTTTTATTAATAACTGGTTAATACCTAGTGTGCTTCGCTACACCCATCTTAATTATTATATTAAATGCTCTCTTAGATACATTTTTTACTCCTTTTCCCCATTTTGTCCTGTTCGGGTAAAAATTCCATCGTTTATTGCTTCCAGAAAGACACTGTAGGTTCCACTTTTTAGCTGTATACGTTCTTCAAACAAACACATTCTTTCTTATATATAACGAAGCTTTAATAGGTGTCATTCTCCACATACATATACAAAACCTATACTTAGTAGGAATGGAAGGTGCTAGGCGGTGCATTTATTTAATCTTGCCAAGTTACAGACTCATGATGTGTATTGTTCCCGACGTTGTTTGAACCTGATTTGGAAACTTCTACTATTGCCGTTCTCAAGATATAGAAAAATAAATATTTACTTTATTCGGGAGGTACCGCGCCCACTTGCCCAACTCCGACCATTGTTTGCCTGATAAGTTGTTTTGACTATATGATCATTCAGACCAAATTCAGAAGCTATTAACCATTCATATTATATTGCAAAAATTAACATTTAGTTTGTATGGATGTTACGTAGCCCATTTGTCCAACTTGGCCTACTCTTTTACTGATGATTAGAATTAAGTACGAAGTTATTTAAACCAAATATTGAAAATTAGGCTTTAACCATTCTTAAGACATAATCTAATCTGTATTTAGTTTGTATTATAGATACCACGCCCACTTGTCCAATTACGCCCACTTTTTACTGACCACGATGTTATTTAGAACAACTACTGAAACGTTGTCCAGATATAAGAAAATTAATATTTAATTTGTATGCGAAGTACCACGTCTACTTGTCCAATTACACACGGTTTTTGTCTATTGATTTACATTGACTACAGATGCTTTTACTACAACCGTTCTAAAGGTATATTAAAAACAATATTTACTTTGTATGGGAGGTACCACGCCCAATTTTATATTCCCGCGCAGTTTTTGACTGATGTTTTGCATTGATTGTGAATCTATTTGGGATTTGTACGGACATCGTACCGCCTAATTTTTGAAATCTGTATAGTCTATAGTTCCTTCTAAACATACACAGAAATACTGTGAAAATGTCAAGATAATCGGTTCAGCCGTTTAGCCGCTTATAGACGCATTAATTTTTATAATATAAAATGATCGAATTTGCAATTGTCTATAAAATTTTAGGGGTCAAAGTACATCCATAGACTTTCATTGTCTAACCATATCGCTACTGTAGCTGAACGAATGTATGAAATGCTTTAAAACCTTCGATTAGGTAGATCTATAGGTCTATATGTAGGAAAAAAGACTTATTCAACAGAATCATGGAATCCAAAACAGCCGTAAATTAGATTATATCATATTTTTTAAATATTGACTTATACGTTTTTGCTTAAGATACAAATTTTGTGTTATAAAATGTTAATATTGTTGCTCAGAAATGTTTATATAAATAAATAAAACTATATAGCAAGGCATGCTGTTTAACATGCTTTATTTGGACTTAGAAGTCTTTTATGAAGTCTACTACGTAGAAATAATTTTAGATATTTGATGTCATTTCATCTGTATTCTTAAATTTTTTTTTTTCCCAATCTAAATGCTATTACCATATCAAATATCATATAAATTTTTTATTTTTAATTTAGCCTTTTGAAAACAATTTACATTCCTAAACAAATTTACAACAAATCATGCCAACAATGCAATTAAGAAAAAATTCTTACATTTGCAATAAATGGCTCCTGCTCTCATGTTCTGAAATCAATTACTTTTGTGGCGACTAATATACTGGAGTAATGATAACACATTCTATTTCGAACGTTCAACAATTTCTAGCACAGAAAACTGTCTGCCAATGTGACGTATGAGAAAAATTTAATTTTTACTTCATTTGTTAATACATCAAATCGCACTGTGACATTTTTTGACATTTTTTATGGATTATAATCACAATAATGGGTGGTATTTATTCATTCTTCACCCACATGTACGACAAGAACACAATAAAATAGAAACCAAAGGAATATAAACAAAAATTATTTTATATTTTTAACGTTTTTTTCTAAGGTATATAATTTTGTTTAATTTTTTCAAAAATGGAATAATGCAATAGAAAAATCTTATGACCTATTATTACATTTTAACCTTTTGAAAACGTTTGAGTTCATTTTTATTGCATTAAAATAAAACAAAGCTCTACTTTTGTTTTGGTTGTTTTACAATCTGTCTCTTTCTTTATTAATTCCACTATACTTTAATACTCCAAATTCGCTTTTAAAACACTTTTTATTTGCACCTTTAACAGACTTTATTTCTTGACAGCCAATTCAAAACTAACTAATTGACATGTAGGTAAAACAGCTGTTTATATACCTAATTGTCTGCATTTGAGAAGGTTCAGGAAATATCGACCAGCTTCTATTTTTATATCCGCTATTTCAAATGTAACGTAAAGATATTCGATGTGGTAGTGCTGCCAACTTGGCGTATACCAAAATACCACAATGCAGACTTGTATTTTGATTTTTGTAACACTTCCTCCCGTTTAAGCCTGTTCGTCCCGAATAGGCTCAATATTTTTCTTCCCATAGAATGCAAGTCGTTCTAAATGTACCATTTTCATTTTTGATCGCGGGCTTTTGTTCTTCTGTATTCTGTATACCACATCATTTAACCTTTTGATTACTTTGTAAGGTCCATCCCAGTTAGTTTGCAGCTTGGGAGATAATCCTTTCTTACGCTGTGGGTTGTGGAGTAGAACCCTCATGAAAGCCATTAGCACCTGCTGCTCGATCATACCTGACTTTAAATCTATCACGGTCCATTTCTAGTCGTGTATACATCGTTTCATGAAGTTCTTTGAGACTTTCTTTTTGCTTGGCATTACCTACTGGTGCTCTCGATTTATTTTTCTGCAGATGATTCTGTCTTATTCTAACTGCATTTTTAGTCGCAATACATTCAGTGCAGTTTGCTATCCATCCGGCGGCAGCTTGCTTGCTTCCAACCCAATAGTAACGCTGTTTTAATTTTCAACTGTCTTCGAAGCGCTAAGATGCTCTCCGCTATGTTCCTTATGAGACTGATTTAAAATTTCATTAATTTTTGAGGAAGGTATCACTATTAGATTGGAAGCTGCATTGCCGTCAGCACTTTCCCAGCTTCGATATCTATCAGCTTTAAACTATCCCATTGAGCCCAATAAGCCTTTATTAGAGAGCTATCTGCTGATATGTCCTTACTAGTAGGCCGTCTGTCTTTTTCCTTAGCCGCTAATATCCTGAGCCATTGACCAGTCCTCGTTAACCTCCAGACTTAATTGTCTGATATTGATAATGGTCTCTTTGGCTTTATCACCTGTTTTATCAGCGGTTATCTTACTTTCGTTTCTACTCTTTCCACTCCTGTAATAAGCTTCACTGTTACGTGGCAATCTTTTCATGTCATAGCCTCTATGTACTCTATCGTGTACACCTAAGCCCATTTTATGCGGCTGTGCTCCATCAGTTAGACATTTGTTACTAAATTCTTCGGGATTTCTATAGCTAATGTTCCTCCATTTGTCATATCTCTTCGATAGCTGTAATGAAATCTACTTTGATAATTGCGGTTTTAATGCTATACACTTTAGGTACCTGTGGCTTGCTCGAGCGGTTTCTTGCGCCAGTGCATGTGTCACGGTCTCTACAAAGGTTGAGCAGCACATATCGCATACTTAATATCAGGGTCCCTTATACCATTGATGAATACTTCGGTCTTAATTTGCTCTACTAATGGAAGGGTCTCCCCTGGATGACTAAGCTGCACCAATCTCTCGACCTCCATAGCAAAAGCTTGCAGTGATACATTAGTCTTTTGCGTTCGGCACCTTAATTCCATGCGGTACAAATCTCGTTTATGTTCATCGCCATTAATTCGCTGTATTTGTTTTTGCAGCTGGCTGGTATAGTTTCAAGAATCCTTGCTGCAGCACCTTATAACGCCAACATTAGTTCGAGAGCCTTCTCTTCATCGTTCCATTCGTTTCTACTCGCCCCTGTCTCGAATTGGAATTTAAATACGGATAGGGGTGAGCTACCATCAAAGCAAGGTGTTTTTATTCTGCTGGAAACTTCTGGTATGATACGCACTAGTTCCGGTTTTTGACACTGGAGGCTGTTGATTTTGTCTTCAAGTGACATTCTGTTCTCCACCGCATCTACCCTCTAGCTTACCGTTGTATATATTTCCTGTAACTTATCAGTTTTTGATTTGGAAGTTTCACGTACTTCAGCCAAAAGTTTTTGACTATCGGCCTTAGAAGTTTCTCAAATTTCAGCTCCACAGGTATCTAGTAGTTCAATAGAAGTTTTCTCAAGCTTCGTTTCAATTTTTGCCAGAAAATTTTGGTTTTCGGCTCTAGAGGTATCGTCTGTAGTGGCCAATACTTGCATTTTTTGCATCTTAGCGGCAAGGAGTGAGTTAATGTTCATATTAGTTGTTGCTGTAGGGGTACTTATCTCGGAATCATTCTCGTCGTCAAATTCGTAAGTATCGATATCTATGCCACGTCTCAGAAATTCGTCTTACAGACGTTTCTGTAATTCGGTCTTATTACCAGTTGTTGAGAACTCCAATTTAGTTAACGCGCGTTTGAGTCTGTCCACTTTTAATTCTTGGAATTTCATTTTTTTTAATTTTTATTTATTTTATTTTTACATACGCAATCCCACTTCTAACACCAAAAGTTATGTTTTGAGTTCGTTTAAATTGCGTTTAAAATAAAATAAATACCGATTATATTTTCTTGTTTTTATACAGTTTACAACAACTTAACTTCAGCACTTCACTATACAGCACTTTTATTTCCGCTTTAACACGTCTTTATCTTACGACAGCCAAATGATAACTAACTAACTGACATGTAGCTAGAACAGCCCTTTATATACCTGATTGTCTGCATTTTAGAAGGTTCAGGAAATATCGACCATCTTCTATTTCCATATCCGCTAATTCAAATGTAACGTAAAGATATTCGATGTGGCAGTACTGCCAACTTGACATATACTAAAATACCACAATGCAGAGTTGTATTTTGATTGTCGTAACGATACAGTATTTGATTTGTATATTGATTCTTTTTCTGAGTGTTTATAATTCTATAGTGAAAGTTTAGTTTTAATCTTTTTCTTACATTTCTACTCCTTTTATTTACAGATTTATGGGGAAAATGTGTAAGAAAATTAAATTGCTTTTTGTTTTTTTTTTATACTTTTGTTTGCTTTTTTAGAATCCTTTCTTTCGATATTTACACATGTGTTGTTTAATAAAAAGAACAAATAAAACCAGTGTTTTTCATTATATTTTAAACAAAAGAAATAGTTACGTATGAGCGCTTTTAGTTTAGAAGTCTACATGACTTTAAAGTTTAAAAATTATTTTTATTTCAAAGGGTTTAAAGTATGGTGGACTTGTTCGCACTAAAGTTTTCTATTTAAGTACTTGTAGTTGAAATGAAATAATTAATTTTTATTTCTAATGACTTAAGAATTGTTTTCAAATATCGGTTGCTATTTTTAACTATATAAGAGCTGCCGATATGGATAGCTATGTTTGACATTTCTATTTACGAAGGTTATGTAAGTTATCATGAATAGATTAACGCCGGAACAACGCTTCCAAATTGTGAAAATTTATTTTGAAATAATAAATCTGCTCTCGAAGATCATAAAGCACTTCTTGTTTAGTATTGAAGGTCAAATCTGGCTAAATGATTACATCAATAAGAAAATTTGCCGTATTTGGAGCGACGACAATCATCAAAACGTTAACGAATCTTAATTACATAAGAGTTTACTGTTTGGTTGGTTTACACGCTAGGGGCATCATCGGTCCTTATTTTTTTCGAAATAAGCAGGACTTGCCTTTATGTTGGTTCGAATCGCATGATATCTAAGCTGGTCGATATTTCTACGATACACTACAATAAGGAATAAGTTCCAGTTGTTTTGGATACCAAGACACTGTGGAAAAGATAGTACCGAAATGGCGGATGCATTGGCTAGGTAATGATCAAGTGATCAAACATTGCTACGATACATTGTAAAGGCATAGGAATAAGGTCCGGTGTTTTGGATACCAGTACACCGTGGAAAAGATACTACCGAAACGGCGGATGCTTTGGCTAGGTAATGATCTGTGACGCCATATATTGGTCCGAAACATTACTGTGCGACACCACTTACTACAATTCTTAATCAAGAATTTGGAAATTGCCAGGTGCTAGAAACATTGGAATGTTAAAAGGGGACTTCGCTACTCTAGGGCGTGGGTTAGTCCACAATTGGGCGTCGCTGTTAAGTTACCAAGTATGGCAGTCCGGACTTATAATTGCTGGCGGATTTTTTTGTGGGTCATTGTAGACTGAGAGTGCTTCTATGAAGGATGACGGTGGCGGATGTGGATGTTTAGACTGTGCTCACAGAAATCAGAAATGGCGGAACACATATTATGTGAATGTGGAGTTCTTGATAGGTCTAGATGGAGAACTTGGGGAAACATAGGGTCTCATTGGCAAACATATCCACCATTAGGATTGTCGATCTGCTGGTGTTAATTAGAAAAGAAACAGATCTGCTAAGAAAACTGTAGGCCGCAAGGGTCGCAGTGTCCTGCAGAAGTACCTGGTCAGAATGATAATATTGATAATGCCATTACTGCAAATGGCGAGTGCTATCGCGTTATGCTGTCAAATTTCTTATTTTCAAAAACCAAACAGCTAAACATTAACGATATTTGCTACGCAGTAGATTTGTTGGCAACTTTCTTTTCAGAAGTATTCCTATTCGCTGGCCTACTCGTTCGTGCGTTTGAACGCCTCTGAATTAATTTTTATGGGGCTATGTTAAGTTACAATGTTCCATGAAGGAATATGGGGACTTCTCTTAGTCAACGAGTTGCACCCGATTCTATTTTTAGATTCATTGAAAGGGTTCTACAGTTTAACGCCGGCTCCGAACGGCAAACGCATTTGAGAAATTTTCAATAGTAGTAATACTCATAAACAGTTACTAGCTAATGTTACACTAGTAACACGCTGTTGAAAAATCATTTTCATTTTAAAAATGGTCTGGCTTGGTATTGAACCGAGAATCTTCTGTCTGGTAGACGGGTGCCTTACCTAGCATACCCCAGCCGTACACTTATTACAAATAGACTCCGGTTAAAAATGACAAATTATGGTCTTTTACCTTAATCATCAATCACGGTTTTCAATAAACTGTTGTCAATGATTAATATCTGCCTTATAATGTTGGTATTAAGCTCTTAAATTGTTGCGGAATTAATGCTGTATACTTTCGATTTCAAAAAACCCCTCAAAGAAAGTCTAAAGTGCAGTTTACTCCTCATCTACGAGAAATAATGCGAAATTCGAACTTTTAATTTAAAAGATCCATTGTTTCTTTTGCTGGGTCACAAGTAGCACCATCCTATTGAAAGCACATATCCTATACATCTAAGTCGTAAATTTTCCGCTACAAATAGGCTTCGGATCATCTCCATGTAGCGATTTCCATTGATCGTAATTGCATTTCCATTTTTGTTAAAAAAAATATAGTCCGATGATTCCTCCAGACCACAAACCACAACAAACCGTAACTTTTTATTGATATAATGTTTGCTCTAAGATAACTCTTCGATTTTCTTCACTCCTAATACAGCAATTCTGTTTGTTGGGCCTTGTCGGTGAAGATTATTTTGTTAAAAAAAATTTCCTAATTTCATCTGGAAATTTTTTAATAATAAAAGCAAGTTATTCGTTTCACATTAACTAACCGGAATGTATTCAAAATCTGAAAGTAAAATTTTAGAATAAAAATTACAAATAGAAAAAAAATGGCAGTGGAATCAAAGTGATACCTCAGCTTTGGACAGCCTTGATTTAAAATTTATTTATGGCTCTTTGGTTATAAAGCTTTTTTTTAAATTTTATTTTCTCAGAATTAAATAATTATTTCTATTCTTCTTTTACAGAATGCGCTTTAAAAATCGTAATTTCATTGCAGTTATTGTAGTCATGTAAGTATAGCTTTTAATATTTAACTTTTTACAAATCTTGGAGTATATTAATTTTATTTTGAAATTTTTATGATTGGAATATATCATCCCTAGACCACATTTTTGTAATAATCGGACAAGCCATTACGTTATTAAGTGCAATCACTTAGTGATTTTGTGTACCTTCCATATTAAATACAAATAAATTTTTCAAACCGTCGGTGTAATGTTCGGAGAATAAAGCGGATACTAAAAGATTTTCCAAATTCTTAAAGTTCTTTGGTGACTTGCGCAACATGAAGCCTTTTTCCTTGTGTATGGCGACTTTTCCGTCGCTTTCCCACGGTGTATGACGGTGTCGAGCATTTTCCAGTGCACCATATACTCACAATTCATCGATTTTCTTTAAATAGAGGTCAAGATATCTCTTGTAGTACACTAACTTCTATTTATGCTTCATGTTTATATATAGGCACTATTTATCATATTTTTTTTTCAATAAGACCAGCACTCAGGGGATAACCCCTACTCATGCACTGCATTGTGTTGGTACTAGAAAAATAGGTTGTGGGAGGAAGGATGGATAGAATAGTGTCGGCGGACGTTCGATTTAAATTTGCTCATGTCGTAAGTGGCAGGAAAAACTTTCAAGGGAAGATTGTTCCACAAACGAATAGCGCGACTAAAGAACAAATTCTCCCTATAATGCGTTGTGCGATTTGCTGGACAATCAACTACAAATGGATGAGCTCTACGAGAAATACGAGTACTACGTAAAAATATATGATTACCAGGAATTAGTTCCTTAATTTTGTCAGAACACATTCCGTTATAGTACCGATAGAACAATGAAACACACGCCACATTGCGACGATGTTCTAATGAATTGATAGAATTGACTACCCTACCGTCATTAATAAGAACCTTCACCCTCTCCTGTACGGGGTCGAGGAGCTCCAAAATAGACTTTGAAGCACCGGCCCATACATGAGAGTTGTATTCCAATTTGGGTCGTATATAGGTCTTGTAAATATTAAGGAGATCAGATGGAGTTACCATCTTATGAAGCCGAGGCACTGGAATGCTTTTTTCGACACTCGAAATATGTGCTTGTTTCAACGAACGTCACAATGAATTCTCATGCCCAGAACATAAAGAGCATCTGATTCCTCAATATCTACATTACCCATAGATACCAATGGCAACAACCACCACATCTGTGTGTCAGAAAGCAACATTGGGTCTTTGCGCGCATTAAAGTCGTTCCTGTTTGCGCGAACCCACTTAGAGATTTTCGACAGGTAGTTTGTAAGTGTGTCGTCTAAATTCCGCCTATTCGCCCCAATCTGCAAAAGACCCGGCCTATGATCAAAAGAATATGAATAACAAATGTTGCAGTTGTCGTAAACTGTACAAGAGAGTGGATAGGTTTAGAAGTGAGAAAAAGAAAGCCATTAAGAAATATTAGAAATAGAGTATGAGAAAGAGCAAAGGCTTGCGGTACCCCTGCATTTATCCTGAACTTGCCGGATGAAATCCCGTCTATAACAATTCTTATAGTGCGGTTTCTGAGAAAGCTCGATATGAATCGAGAGAAGTGACTACCGACACCAAAGGCAATAAGTTTGGATATGAGAGCCTCGTGCCAGACTCGGTCAAACGCCTTAGAAATATCCAGGGCCATAAACTTACTCTCACCAAATTCATCAATGGACGTGTTCCAACTTTCAGAGATTAACGCCAGTAGATCACTAGTAGAGCGACCTTTACCCTCGCCTTTTTTAGGGATTGGCGTTACGTTGGCAATCTTCCAACAAAATGGAAAAAACCTGCATGATAAGGGGCATGGAAAAGATTAGATTTCTCCCGTGATGATTCAATATAAAAGTAATCGGACATTACTGTTGAAAATAAAGTCGAAGGAAATTAATTTTGTTGTTGTTATCGGTAATCTTTTAAGGCACCCATGCCCCCAGTTTTTCGAAACATCCCATTAAAATTAGATGACTTCAAATCGTTTATGATTGCAGTTAATGTTTTCAACCAATTGAAGATTTGTTTAGCCAGCATCCTTCTTTAAAGGGAAACTTAGTCATCAACACAATGATATGAAAATTATAGATATAAAAATATTGTCATTTTTTAGTTTTGAAACTAACGATCAAAGAAATTTGTTTTGTTTTGAATAAAGTGTAGTCCAACGCACGATACTAATTGTGAGTCTCATCCTAACATCTAGTTTTTTGCAACTTAATTTGACATTTCTTTGTTTCAGTGTCTGACAAATTCAACCGCGAGAACAGCGAGTTAAGAGCTAACAAAGTGTTTAGACGGGGTGACGTGGTGTAATGGTTAGAGTGCCCGCGTACCACACAAACAGCCCATGTTTGAAAAATTTTAATTATGGTTTGCAAGTGTTTAAAAATAAAATTTCAAAACGTTCTAGCTTACCTTTGGCAAGGTTGACAAATTTTGTAAGAAGAAATCGCTACTTACTGGGGAAATATGCCAATGCTAAGTAAAGACGACGACGACCACTTAGAGAGGATCTTCAGCACTACACAATCACATTAGAGTGGACTAATCATCTACTTAGCTTGAAATCAACTGATTAATGAAAAAATGCAATGAATGCTTTGTGGTAGTTTTGACGTTACTATCTCATAAAATTCAGAAAATGAAGTTAATCGATTTGACAACTGAAGCTTGCATGCATTTATCATACAACATGCATATATTTTAACATTTCAAACAAATTTAGAGTATAATCTTTCGATAAATAAATTTTAACAAATTCTTCCCTCGATTTACCGTAAAATTTAAATTTTTCCTGCAACACATGGTCCAATAAATTTTCTATTAATATCAGTTTTGTTTTGTAAATATTATGTTTGTTGTTCTTTGAAACTTAAGACTACCGGTGGGCCTATTAACTTCTTCTCTTCTGCACATTCCTTGTGCATTTCTGATCATGTGTATTACATGACCAATACGTTTGAAATGGCTCAATCGTTGTATCTTAACAATATTACTGTCTCCATACAGTTGCTCTCTAGCATCCTATTTATGAACCTAGTCTGCCGTATTGATAACAATATTATCTTTTGGGGTTTTGTATAAAAAACTAATGCCATAGCTTTTTAATATTAGTTAAGTTTAAGATTATTTGTCTAAAATTTTGTCTACTATTGGTCATAAAAGTTTTCGGAAACAACTTTTCCATATTTGTTTTCATCATTAAAACTTTTAGGATGTAGCGAATAATAAGAGTCGGGCCTGACCTTTGCTTTAATTTCTAAGCTTCTTACTATAAAACAAAATGTCAAATTAAGACTGCCTTTATTAAGTATGCCTTTTATTGAAGTAAATATTTTAACAAATATAACAACAACAAATAAATAAAATTGACTTTATTATCTAAGACTATTGCCAATATTTGTATAATTATTATGATATGTTGACTTTAATTCTCTTCTATTTCAAATAAAATATTCTTTTTCTCTAATTTTGTGCTCTGTTTCTCTATGACACGTACATATATACCTACACTACTCGTCTCTATTAAAAGGTTTCGTACTTAAATTTATTATACAAAAATTACACAGAAACTGGTATTTTTTCATCAAAAACCACGTATAAGTAATAATAATAACAGTGTATTTGAACCAGTGAGTGCACATGTAGTGAGAGAAGAAAATAACAGATATCACGTACTCTTACATGTTAAAGTAGTTTCCATCCAACTCTCTCTATATATGTTTTGTAATAACAGTTAAATTGTAGGCAGTAATATACCTTATAGTAGTTGTATGCGTGAGGCTGCTTTTCAAATACACTATTACATCAAAGTACAGGTGTAATATTACTTTTGCTACGATAATATTTATACAGTACACACATACACACACACACACACAAAAACATAAAAGGCTTTTGCAAGGATAGCGTGTTATAATATTGTTGGATTACTTTTCAATTTAACCAACTTTTTTGTAAGTTTTTAAATTTATTTGTTTTGGAATTTCCGGTTATTTTTCTTTTAAAGAGAACTTTGAAAAGCAAAAACTAAAATTTCCTCTTTAACCGCTAATAACACAAATAATTTTGTTCTGAATAATGATATTAAATATGTATGTTTTTAAAAAAATGTATAAAATATAAACCTATGCCGTTTTTATCGATAACTTTTCGCCATTTTCGGGGTAAAGCCATTTACTTTCAGTGTAGAATTTCTCTGTTTACTGTGCGAAAAAATTTCCCTTTGCGTTTTACAGCCCTCGAAGAAATTTAAATTTAAACTATTAACCCTCGAACCGTAACCTTAGTCGATTCGACTGACATCGCCATAATTTTCATATGCAGCTTGTTGTTACTTGATTGCGCGATCAATTTGAACTTTTCTGTATTCTCTGCTGCCAGTGTTTCCTTCTAGTGAGCATTCACATTTTTCAGTAAATATTGTTTATTTTTTTAGCTATAAAGTAGAGCTGCAAAACTATCGATAGTCAGGCCACTCGATAGTTTCGATAGTTTGCAAAAAAGCTATCAATACTATCGGATTTTGGCAGTTGTGGCAACAATATTAGAATTTAAGTGAAAGAGAAAGAATAATAATAAACATACAGTGTTGAAACAAGTAATAGAGATACTTTATTTTTGTCCAGTATATCATAAAATTTGATACGAGTATATTAAAGATTTTTATGGAAAGCGGAAAGCGAAAATTGTTCAGACCATGAAGTGCTCCAAAACTAAACTACTTAATAAGATCCAGTGAAAGAAAACTGCAGAGACTATGGGAAGAAAGCGTAGGAAAACAGCCAATTTTGATAAATTTTAATTCGTACTTCAAAGATTAATCCCTTCAAGACATCAAAAAGCCTCAAAAATGAACTTATTCTTCTGTGTCAAGTCGCACAATAAGCAAAAAAAACTTATGGAATCTAGACTTATGGGTTCTCGATATTTATCACTTCTCAGCAAACGGAAGCAACACCTGCACCGTAATAGATAGAAAAACATGCTGTGCTTTGACGAAATGAAGATTAATTTGTTTGGGTCAAATGCAAAATCATATGTACGACGAGTTTAATTGAGTTTAATAAATGGAAGCTTAAGAAACTGTTCAACTGTGTCCTTATGTAACTATAAAAGATTACAGACGGCTAACAACCTGTGTCTAACAAATTTTTGCAAATGTGTCTTTGGCTGCATTTAGTGGCCTCCATATTTACTCTTAGAATTTGACGATAGTATCGATGAAAAAAAACTATCGATGGTCAGCCAAAAAGAAAACTATCGATAGTGTCGATAGTACTATCGATTGTTTTGCAACTCTACTATAAAGCTCGTGTTAGTTGATTCAACTAATGGTTAGTGTTTGTGTAACTTTCAATCTTATATTCTGTTATACTTTTAATGAATGTCTGACTTTTTTTCTTGGAGAACAAAAATGAGACTTAAAAAAGATTTAATTGATGACTTTTAGCAAATAAAAGCGAGATTTGAGGTTTTTATGCCCATTAAAAGCATATAATGACAAACTCAGTATCCACGAAATGTGTTAAGAACGTAAGAAGAACACACGGAAGAACCGTGCAAATAATTAATATGTTTAGTTTTACATTATTTACTTATAATTTAGTTTATTCTCGTTAATATAAACTGAGTTCAATAGTGTCTCCTACAACAAATTCCTAATAAAAATTTTCTACTTTTAACAATACAGCTTAGAATTTGTGCATAGGCAAGGTAGAAATCTGTTGTAAATGTGTGTTAGTCGTTTCGACTAATGGTAAGTGTTTTTGTAACGGGTCCGCCATCTAACGTTTTTTTTTCAACTAGTGCTTATTTCGTGAATGGTAACACTTAGCTCATGTTTGATTTGATAGATAATTAATTTTATCCTTCCGCTGAACGAATATGGTCGTGTATACGCTTGAACAACGTTGGAAATATTACGACATTACTTTGAAAATCATGGTAATGTTGCAGATGAAGCTCATTCTGATCTTGGCGGGTATGTAAACAAGCAAAATTGCCGGATTTGGGGCACAGAAAACCCGCACGCGTACATTGAAAAGCCGATACACCCAAGACGAGTCACTCTTTGGTGCGTATATGGCATAAAAAGCATATGTGGAAAATTTTCGTTTGGTGTGTGGCTTCATTATTGTTGAACTTGGCGGTGGCACGCCCATATAGAATTTTTATTTATATGTAAATATCTTTAAGACGGTAGTAGAAAGTGTCTCTAAATTTAACTCAAATAACTTCGTGGTTTTCGGATAAGTGGGACTAGCACCTACATACAAAGTAAATATTGATTTTTGTATATCTTTGGTACGGGAATAGTGCAAGGTTCTGAATTTGGTCTAAATAACTTACTAGTTAACACACATCATCAGTCGAAATATGGCGGAGTCGGATAAGTGGGCGTGGTGCCTCCCATAAAAATTAAATAATGATTTTTGTTTGTATATCTTGAGAATGGTAAGAGTTGAAGTTTCTAAATTTAGTTTAAATAACTTGGTAGTCAATACAAACCATCATTAAAAAAAAAAGAAATGGTTCTTTAGCACGCTTAGAGAACGCTAACAGTTAAAGCTTTCTTTATCTATCCACATCAGGCAAAAGCTGCTAGAACACGACGGCTCCCAGCAACGCATGAGGGATAACTCTAATTCGTATATATCATAAAAAGGTGTGTTTCTGTTATTAAAATCTGTTAATATTCAGCTGAGTTATTAGACTGTAAGTGCATGAACGTCCGAAAAACCGATTGTTTACCCGTAACTCGTGTTCCAAAAATTTCAGAAGCAAATGCTTGTTCTGTACGCTTCCTTGTTCTATATCGCGTTAGCATAACTTTTTTATCGCGCCGTTTCATAAATTTCTTTGTAAATTTGGAACACAGATAGGTCTGATTCTCTTCTGAAATAACAAAAACCTTTTTTTCTTAAAGCTAAGTTTTTATTTGCTAACAATTATGCAATAAAAAAGTACGCTTTCAATGATTCCACTTTGAGGGGCTAATAAGAGATAAAAGGAGAATTTTCGTTCAAAGTCACTTCCTACTCAAAGAGTAGGTATTGCATTGCGTGTCTTGGGAACCATAAAGCGTATTCTATTATTAAGGTGCACAGTCATTCAGACAAATTTCGACCCAAGATTCAAAAAATTCAAAAATTTTTTATCGAAATTTTTGTTTTTTTTTGTTTTTACTTTTATATATTGGTAAATAAAAGCAACACATTTGTTTAATTTTTTTATTTTTTATTTTATTTATTTATTTATTTTTTTTTTTTTTGTTAAACTTTTATTACAGCGTCTGAGTTCTATGCCCACAGTTTATTTGGCTTTCATTTCGTTTTTATTAAAAAGCTATTGTTATTGAACTTGACAGCTACTTTGTCACACTTGAGACAGTATTTTTGTGTTCTCGCAATTGTTTATTTAATGAAAAAAACAATAATGACATCTTTTAAAATTTTTCTTAAATGATTGTACATACTTACGAGGGAGGTTCTAAAATTAACTGAGGGCAGAGCTTAGAAAAAAGATACTTTGCTGAAATGCTGTAACCTTATAAAACATTTGCCAGTTAAGCAAATATACAATATTATGATTGTCAACTTCGCTAGCTGAAATGATAAGCATTTCCAAATACTGTTACGTTTTCACTTTTTTAAAACGTTTGAGTTCTTTTTAATTGCGCCAAAATAAAATAAACACCACTTTGTTGTTGTTTACAGTTTTTATTTCCTCGCTTTAGGTTTTATACAGTTTATACAGCAACTTAGTATTCGTTTATATAACACTTTTATTTACGCTTAAATACAACTTTATTTTATGATAGCAAAACGAAAAACTATCACTAATGCATAAAGCGTCACCTTTTGTATACATTTTAAATTACTTCCGAATGTTCTTGTTCTTGCTACAACATTCGAATTATTTTCGTTAATTTAAATGTAACACAGAAAGTTGGTTCAATTGACACTGCTGTCAAATACACAAATAAGTGCGGCTGTAACAGGGTGACGCATTAATATGTACCAAATCAACAAAAATCCCACAATACAGTTTTAAAGGCGCTGATGTGGTGTGTTTTTTTATGCATTTTTATTTTCACAACAATACGCTTTATATCGTATATTGGCCGAAAATTAGGAGATGTGAAAGCTATGTGCAAGTTAGATGCCGCGTTTACTCACAAGAGGACAAAAGAATTGCATTGTGAATAGGTTTCAACAGGGTATTTGGTGAATGGTTTGGAAGAATCAATATAAGTTATAAATGGAGGAAACATGGCTGCATTTGGCAAAAAAAGTGTTGTTGTTTTATCATTCAATGCACCAATTGACACACACACTATTGCTATGACTAAAATCAATGAATTGAAGTCTAACTTCTTCCTCATGTAGCTTGTTTTTCCTCTAGGAAGCATAGTGGCTTTTTACAAAGCATGTATTTTTTTGTTTTAGATTCATTAATCAGGTTGATCTTTCAAGCCAAGTAGATGATTAATCCACTGTAGCTGCCCTCCATATAATTGTGTAGTGGTGAAGATCCTTGCTAAGTGATTACTTAACATTGTAATTTCTTCCTCAGAAGGTGGCGTTTTCTCCTGATTATTCGTCTGTTATTTGTTATCATCGCCGGAAAGGTCAGGGTGATTCTTCTTTTTTTTTTAGATGGAGTTGCTTGGAGCAAAATGAAAGTTTCTTTATTAACCACAGTTAAAACCAAAAAAAAACCTCTGCTAAGGCTCGAACTTGGACCACTTATGTTATTATTCGTGCGCTGTAGCCACTAAATCACTCCACCCCTTATTCGTCACATTCAGCTTCCTCGGCTTATTTGCTATTTTTAAACAATGGCTCGATGGCGAAAGATTTAGCCACAATGTAGTGGTGAAGTGAAGAGGTAGAAGAGTAGCTATTGAATGTTGTTAAGAAATGTATGTTAACTTAAAAGGTGATTTTGTTGGGATATAAAATTTATAAAGTTTCGATATTTAGTGTTTTTTTACTAAGTCGACTAATTTTGTAACCGCCCCTCCTACATATGTATGTATATGGGCTTATGTATTACAATCAACAAGCGTTTGCCAATATTTTCTTTCATTTGATCGAAATATTTTGTGTGTTTATTTTTCTGTTTGCACTTGTACATTAAATTCAATTTTATTTAAATATTTTTGTAAAAATTGAAAAAATATGCTTAAGACAGTAAACAACAAGTTCAAATTGAAAATAAATTTCTCTTACTTTTTAAGGAAAACAACGCCCAAGGCAGAAGAAAATCGATTTTGCTTTAAAATCTGTGCAGTTAAAAAAGTGTTTAAAGTAAATTTAAAAGGAATTAGTTTTTAACTCTTTAACGAAAATTTCAAAAATTTTTTATATTAAGAGTCTAGCAATTAAAGTACAGAATTAGATATCTGCTAACAATGCAATTGAACATACAACGCCGTGATTATAAAATTAATTATATTATATATAGTAACTTTTTCTCCCTCACTTCTATAGGGTCAAGTGGATTTTCCAGTTAAGTAGATGATAAATCTACTATAGCTTGCCTCGACATATTTGTGTGTAGTGGTGGTGATACTTGCTAAGTGGTGGTAATCCTTACTTAGCATATAAATTTTTCCCATTACGTGGCGTTTTTTCCTGATAATGCGTCTGATGTTTTGTCATCACCGCCAGAGGCAAGCTCGGTGGTCAGGGGGGGCGTTTTTTAGATGGAATTGTCTGGAGGGAGATTGAAGGCTCTTAATTAAACACTCGAAACAGCAATTCAATTTTTTTTTGCCACTTACTCTGCTGGGATTTGAACCTTGACTGTTTGTGTTGTATGCCACCGCTCTAACCATTGCCCCATGCCACCCATACATGTAGTCATATGGAATCCAAAAAGCCTTCAGTTATATTTAAAAAATTTTACTTGGAATGAATTGAACAAAAAATAAGTTTGCTTGAGAAGTATTCACAGATTCCTTAAGTTTACTTATGTAAAGTATAATAGATCTGTTTCTTGTTTTCCAACATTCTTTAAGATTTTTTAAATCTGTTAACATTTAGCTAAGTTATTAGCATGGAGATACGAACACCGGTTATTTTTATCCGTAACTCAATACTTTGGAGCTGTTACGAAAATTTCAATTCGTTTTGTACACGATAGTACCTTTAAAAAAATTATATCACTTCCCTGGTATATCTATTTCATCCTTTTTTGTGACATAGTTTTTTCTTGTACAAATTATTTTGACGCGTAAAAAATATGCAAATTTGGTTTTTCTCATATAACTTTTGTTGCTCTAAAGATTTTGTTGTTGTTTGTTATAAATATTTTAAAGGTTTATAATACTGAAATTAGGACTTTATTCTAAATAATAAGGCTGTACATTTTATTTTGACGCTCACAGTATGCTTAAATCTTGCGGAGGGTCTGGCATTTTACAGTGAATTTTGCTATGCCATAAGAACTAGCCTATAAAAAATGCTGATTGCTTAGCAATCACAGTGACTATAATGTTTAGAATTGGGTCTGAGTTACTCTGCGGTTTACCTATAGGAAACGTCAGAGCATAGATCAACTCTTGCGTTGGGAACGAATTTATTTAGCTAAGGGAGAATGCTTCTGGGCTGTGACAAGGAAAGGGGTTTGTTTCACTACATCAGTGTAGTGGACAAATTCAGTTTATTTCATACCAATATAAAATAGAAATATGGGATATAATAATAGAATATAATGTAGGGCAAATGTCCATCTCTAGCACGTTGGCAAACGTCCGCTGTTTTCACAAAATTTTGAACCACATTTTGCAACAAAGCTTCGCTTATCTCGTCAATGCGGCACCGAATTTCATCTTTTAGAGTGTCAGTTGCTTGTGATTTGTTTACGTAAATCTGTTATTTCAAAAGGCCATAGAGAAAAAAGTCCAGCGGCGTTAAATCACAAGAACGAGGCGACCAACTGACATCGCTAAATCGTGGAATTACGTGACCGGGAAATTTCTCATGCAGTAATAGAATTGTTTGGCTGGCTGTGTAGGTTTGTGGCGACTGTAACCAAAAGTCACTGATGTCAACATTAGTTGGTTGCGGCCATAAAAAATTGGTTATCATGGCTTGGTAGCGCAGAGCATTCACGGTAACGGCGTTTCCTTGCTCATTTTCGAAAAAATACGGGCCGATGATGCCGCCTAACCTCAAACCGCTCCAGGACTGTTTGTGGATTTTGTGAGCCCCATATGTGATAACTTTGTTCGTTTACACAACCGCCTAATTGAAAATGGTCCTCATCCCTAAAGATGATTTTGCTGAAAAATGGTTTGTTTTCGTTCCGAAAGAGTGAAGCGTTTCATAGTTAAAATTTCCCATTTTTTTTACTAAACAAGTGTTAAAGGTTGACAGCCCAATTCTTGACATTTCATCATTTAGGAGCCAATTTACTTCCTAACCTCAAATTTGCCCACCTTGTATATATATTAGTTCCCTGATACTTGAACTCACAAGATAAGTTTCCTAGGGGAAGCTATACGAGTTATAACTTAAAAAAGAGTTTTTGTTCTCTTACCAAACGAGATAACTGGCTTTGTAAGAAGCCTCAATTTGGTATGTTGAAAATATAAGGCTGCTTCGTGTTCTTATATGCTTTTTAACCCTTTAATAATAACGGTTTTTTTATGTAATAATAATAAAAAATCAAAGGCAAAATTTGTAGTATTCATTTTACTATTGACCATTGTGTAACACATGGGTTAAAAAGTCCTGGGTCTAACAAAGGAAACAATATTGTTTTTTGTTCAAAATTTAGCGTAATTTCCATTAAGAGCACTGCAATCATTCCAGATGTGGTCTAACATTTCAATACCACTTTTGTAGAACGATTTATCTTTTGTCCCAAAATAGGCCTCAGTTTCAGCATTAACCTTTTTAATCGTGTAAAATTTCTTATCGGCGAGCATAGTTTTGAGGTCTTCGAACAGGCTGTAGTCGCTGGGAGCCAAATCTGGTGAATACGGTGGGTGTGAGAGCAATACGAAGTTTAATTATTGTAGTTTTGCCATCATCAACGCGTTCTTGTTTTCGGTAAACAGTGAGCAACTTCACTTTTCGATCATTCAAAACGATTTTTTTGTTTTTTTCTGGTATTCTGACCTCATTTGGATGCCCACTGCGTTCTGCATCATCAGTGTCGCTACGACTACGTTTGAAGTCAGCAAATCAACGTTTACAAACCTTGTTGCTGTTTCTGATGAAGCGGAGTCCCCATAACACTTTTCATGCCTTTGCTTTATTGGTATTTTTTACCATCAAGAAACACTATAGAATTAAAACAGGAAATTCTGTTTGAGCCATTGTTCTGAAGATAGCAAAAATATCGCCACTCTTAACAGAATAACTCACAAGCTAATTAATAGGATATCATGACGTTTTAACAGCTGTTTTTTGAAGATTAGCACTAATTGAAAAAGAGGTGAATGAAATAAAAGTATCGCCATCTATGCGCTAGGCCCGTGACTTTTCAGCCCTTTTGTTTAAAAAAAAACTGTTGCAGAATTCAAACTAACTGACAATTTGAAGCCAGTAAACTAATTAAAACACAAAAATAATGATGATTGCTATAGCTGTCAGTAGATAACATTTTCTTTATTTTTTCCTTTCCTTTACAAATCTTTTTGTTGTACCAGATATTGCATTTCTGGGTATAAGAATGACTGACTGTAAAAGAACAAAAAGGAATGCTTGTTCTTGACGTATACCTATCGTTATAGAATTACCTGCTATACTACAAAGTCGTTAAAGGAAAATATTTTAAAATCTTGGAAAATTCCTTGTTATAAGCATAGAATGGAATTCATGGAATTCAAAGGTGAAACTGTTCGTATAAGTATTGTAGTATTGAGTTACTGATATACGGCTTTTTTCATGTTACATTGGAAAATATTGTAAATATTTTCGTTGTTAAGTTTAAGTTTATTTTACTTAGAGAATGAAGTAGAAATACCTGGCACGAAATGCGCTCTGCTTTGTTTGCTTTTAAAATGTGCCAAACACTTTCAAAACCTTGAAATATGGTTAAAAAATAAGGTTCTTCCTACCTCTACTCACTTTTAAGCGAAGAATTTAGTTGAATATAAACCGTGTTTAAGATTCCTGGTTTTAGAGACTGATTAATGTTATTTATCAAAAAATTTAATAAGAATTCTTAACTTCACCCTATTGTGTATGTACTTACTAATAAGAGAAATGGAAAATGGAACAAAATTTTACATTCACTTTGTGCATTGGGATCAATCTGACAGTTAGATAAAAACGACGGTTATAAATACTGTTTAATTTATTTAAAATTTCTTATTTATTTATTTTGTATAGTCTGGATAACTATCCTTTTATGGAGCTGTGATGTCATTACAAGGATTGCAATAAATTTTACGATTTTTATGTTTTAAAAAACTAGAGCACAAAGTTTGAAATTAGCTTTTAAATATAAAGGAATCTTACAGACCATTATCTCACAATAGTACGCATGAACAGTTAGTGTTAACAGGGGGCCGTTGTTCACTCAAGCAATATATTCCATCTTTTGGATTTATGATGCTTTTAACTCGTATCCATTGAAAGCAGACGTGAATTCATCACAATTTTACTTTGACTTTGGAAAGCTATGTTCCAAAATCAAACAAAAATGTGCGTTGTTATTCACCTTACATAACAATGACGCTCATCTTCAAAAAAAAAAAAAAAAAAAAAACAATATTATATTACATACATACATAATTCCCCTGGCATCATAAGCAAAGGGTGATCTAAGCGAAACGCACGATGTTAATTGTAAATAACACAAAAAGTTTTCAGTTTTGGTATTATGATAGAAGGATCTATGAAAATTATGTGTGAGACAGAAAATCACTGCGGTGGCATATCTCTATCCGACAGTCCATATTTTCACTGATTCTGAGACATAATTGGAGTCCAATGTCATTAATGTGCCAAATTATCTCATCCTCAAGCTTTCGAATTTTTGTTGGCTTATTGACATACACTTTCTCTTTAAAATGTCTCCAAAGAATATAATCCAACAGTGTCCAATCACATGATCACGGTCATAGAAATTTTTCGCGTAAAAGAGCCATTTTTTCATTGACTGTGCAACAAGTGATATTATTCTGTTGAGACCACATACCGTCCAGGTCCATATTCACAATTTCTGGCCACAAGAAGTTCATAATCATCTCGCAATAGCGAACAACATTAAATAATTAGAAATAAGAGCATGCATAAGTGTTTTCACATTTTCTTCAGACCAAGGTTTGCTGAAATTTGCGCACAATTCTCCCGATTGCGGACAATTTTGGTCGATTATGCCGACAAAAAAAAATCACAAAATCCATGAAATGCATTTTGATTTAAACGCCCATTTTCGTAAGAGGCTTCAATAATCTTAACGGGCCGTTCAATTGTGTACCTATTCATGGTTGAATTTGTCAAACACAGAAACAAAAAAATTTCAAATTAAGTTTGGCAAAAAACTTGATGTTATGGTGTGATTCACAATAAACATCGTGCATGATGGTTGGACCACCCAACTGGTAGTTCTGTCAATCAATAAACTTCACTCGTTTCTATTCTCATTAAAAGGGAACTGTCGATCCCTTGCTACAAATCGCAGATTTATTATTTAAAGAAGTTTTTCATAGCGAAGTTATAACCAGTCGCTAGCAGTGTTATGAGGTGATATTACTGTTGAAAATTGTCAGATGTTCTAGCCAGGTATTGAAACGAGGACCTGTTAGTTGATAAACAGGTGTCTTATCTACCACGATAGCTAAAACCCGGTGTGCTTTGCGACCCCCATCTTAATTATCAAATTTAATGCTATCTTAGTTAGATTTTTACCCTTTTTTTACATTTTGCTCCTTTCAGAAAGACACTGTAAATTTTGCTTTTTAGCTGTATATAGTCTTCAAACAAACACATTCATTTCTGTATAAAATATGTTCTATAGACAGCTTCTTTCCAGTGTGATGTGTGAGATTCCCGCTTTTTGGTTAATGTTTAATAGCTTTACTGACTGATGATGTGTATTGTTCAGGACGTTGTTTGAATCTAATTTAGAAACTCCAACTATTGCCGTTTTCAAAACATACAAAAATTTATACTTCCTTTATATGAAAGGTACCACGCCCATATGTCTAATTCCGCCTATTTTTTGCTTGATGATTTTTAGTGACCGTCATTCAGACTAAATTGAGAAGCTTTTGCTTTAAATGTTCTCAAGATACACACAAATTAACACTTAGTTTATATGAGAGGCACCAAGCCCACCTGTCTAATACCGCGCACTTTTTGACTAATGATTTGCATTGACTATAAAGTCAATCAGACCCAATTCTGAAACTTTAGCTATAACTGTTCTCAAGATATACTAAAATCATTATTTACTTTGTATGAAAGGTATCCCACCCATTTCTTTAACCTGCCCTCTTTTAGACTGATGATTTGTCTTGGCAATGAATCTATTTAGGCCAAATTTAAAGAACCTTTCTGTTACCATTTTAAATGTATAGACAAGTAAATATACACTTTGTAGGGGCATGGTACCGCCCAGATAAACAGAGAGATAATTTAAAAAAAATTTCAAGGAAATCGTGATATCTTTCAAATAAACCAACAAACATACAAACACACATTCATTTTTATATAAAGGGTCCGCCATCTAACGTTTTTTTTCAACTAGTGCTTATTTCGTGAGTTGTAAGACTTAGCTCATGTCTGATTTGACAGCTAATTAGTTTTATCTTTCCGCTGATCTTGGCGGGTATGTAAACATGCAAAATTATCGCATTGGGGGCACAGAAAAGCCGCACGCATACGAGCACATTGAAAAGCTGATACACCAAAGACGAGTCATGTTTGGTTCGGATTTTGGTCCGGAGGCATAATTGGGCCATTTTTCTTCGAAAATGTGCAATGAGTGGCCGTTACCGTCAATAGCGATCGTTATCGGGCCATGTTGAACGACTTTTTGTTCACAAAAATTGAAGAGGAGGATATTAGCAACATTTGGTTTCAACAGGATGGCGCTACGTGACACACAGCCTAAGCTACACTCGATGTTTTGCGCCCTGTTTTTGAAGATCGCATTATCAGTCGCAGAGCTGATGTCGTTTGGCCATTTCGGAGCTGCGATTTGACACCCTTGGACTGTTATTTGTGGGGTGCCGTCAAAGATAAGTGTTACGCCAACAAGCCAGAGACAATTGACGCTTTAAAGGATAATATTCGTGAAGCCATTGGTGAAATGCAGCTGCACACAATCGACAATGTGCTTAAAAATTGGACCGATCGTGTAGGCTACTGCATGGCCAGCCGAGGCAGCCATTTGAATGAAATTATTTTCCATTATTAACCGGAAGGATTGTACTTTTAAATAAAAAAAGAAATTTGAGAAAATATTCAGTAGTTTTTTTATAGCATTTACAAAAAGAAATAAAAAATTATCTGGCGGACCCTTTATAAAATTACAATATAACAAAGGGAGGTTCGTAAGGTTGATCTGAGAAAGAAATAATTAATTTTTCATTGATTATGTTTCAAATTATTTAATGGTTTTATAGCCTAACGTTAACTATAACACAAGATACGTTGCTTTGAATTATAAATTTTGTTTCTACAAATTAAAATATTCATATTCGAGTTAAATATCAATTAAAGAAAGCTTTAAAGAGAACCATTTGTAAAACAGATAAGAAAGACACAGATTGTGAAAAAAATTTATATGAAGTCAAATTGACCGCAATGAACAGACTGTGAAATATATTCAATGCACCAAGTGAAGGTTAAACAAATAAAATAATGATTAGGAATCTAAAAATGTATTAAGCTGAATTGATTTATAGCACAAGGATCTTTACCCAATCCTTAGACACTTTATATAATCAAAGCAACGTCATTTCTGTTTTTCAAAAATCTTAATTCCACAGTTTATCTTTTGTTTTTCAAGATAATAAGGAAAATGGAAAAAAATAAGGAAAAAATAAGAAAAAAATAGAAAGAAAATATATAAAATTTTACCAATTAGTTCATACAAAAAAAAAAAAAAAAAAAATTGACACACAAATGTAATTGTCAGTTAACATGATTGGCATGCTGCCCATCTTTCTGTCATTTAGATAGATAAGCATGATTTAAGTTTTATTTGGAATGTGATAGTACGCCCTTCCCCACATGTTGATTAAAACGTAGAATGGAATATAATTATTTAAATATAAAAAGAGGGAAAGACTTATTATTAAACTATTTAAACATAACCAGTAAATATAATCGTTATTAAATTAAAGTTTTACGTAAATCTCTCTTATTATCAAAAAATCGATTACATTTTTATTGTAACTAAAGGATTATATTAATTTTCTCTTTGCTACTAATTTTTTAACCTTGAAAAGACATACATACATACTATATAAATACACTTGCACAAAATATACATACATTTGTTGATCCTTTTGTTCCGAAATCTAAGCATAAAAATCAAGACCCTAATAGCGTGTGACTATGCTACAGTAGGAAACCCTTTTCAATGCCTTAAAACCTCATCTTGTGAAAACTTATTACATCAAGAGCTTGGTTTGCAATAGATTTTTTTAAGTTTCGTTACTTTTCCCATTTAAATTTATCTGTAAAGCACATCTTCCCAGCCACTTGACATCACCAAGTCAATTAATCTTGTACTGTCTCTTAAAATTCGTACACACTACGGCTTAGGAAAATGCTCGGAAATCTTGCTTATTTATATTGTCCATAAGGTTACTGATAACCAAAGTAAAGGGTGGTCCAACCAAAACGTACGATGTTAATTATAAATAAAACAAAAAGTTTTCAGAGAACTATCTTAATATTTTTTATTATGATATAAGGATCTATAGAAATTATGTGTCAAACAAAATATTGGCCAAATGGTCGCCATGGCTTAAGTGGCGTGCCTCTATCCCTTGGTTCATATTTTCAATGATTCTGAGACATAATTGATGTTCAATTTCCTTAATGTGTCTCATCCTTTAGCTGTTGAATTGTTTTTGGCTTATTGACGTACACTTTTTCTTTTAAATATCCCCTAAAGAAAAATCCAATGGTGTCATATCACATGATAGTGGACACTGCCTTTGAATTTCTTGTGCAAAAAAGAACCATTGTTTCGTTGGCTGTGTGGCAAGTGGCACCATTCTGTTGGAACCACTTATCATTCAAGTCCATATTCTCAATTTCTGCCCTCAAGAGGTCTATAATCATCTCCCGATAGCGAACACCATTTACCAGTCAAGGTTGACGGCGCTTCTACCGCACTATCGCGTACTACAGCAATATTTTCCGCAGAACGAACTGGGCGAGCATGTACAGGTGTTTCAAAATTTCTTACAGACCCAGTTTGCTGAAATTTGTGACACATTTGATCAATTATGCTGACAAAAAAAATCGCGCAGTGCACAAAATACATTTTAATTTAAACGCCCATTTTCGTAAAAGGCTTTAACAATCTTAATTCGCTGCTCAGTTGAGTATCTCTTCAGGGTTGAATTTGTCAAGTAAGTTTGGCAAATACTTAACGTTAAGGAGTGACTCATAATTAACAGCGTGCATTATGGTTGGACTACCCTTTATAATTATTATATTTAACATAATAATTCTAACTGAAAAGCCCCGGCCCAACAATTTCTGTTAATGATGGTGTAAGGCAAGAAAATTTTAATAATTTTACGCAGACATCGGCTTAAAAAACTCTATATTTTATTTCATATTTCTTCTGTGATAAGCCAAGTTTAGCTTCCGCAGTGTAGTACAGAATTAACGAATACCGTGTATATGCAGCTATTGTCTTTCTCATTCGGCTTTCAATGTCCTTTGTGCTGCCTTCGTTTACAGCGATTATACTGTCGACTTGCTGAAATCCCTTCACTCGATGCACTTGAGTTTCTGGAAGAAACAGATGGTCAGTCGTGCAGGCACTAAGCGTGTTTCGTGTGTTTTTGGAGCATTAATTTTCAGACCACTCGGTGCAGATTAGAGTAAAAGATAATTTAATTTCTCCTGCATATCTAGTAGAAGATGAAATACCATATATAGCATATTCCAAGGATTCTAACCTGCTCATTTTTTTGCAGTCGAGTGCTTGGCTACAGCATCTATAACTGTAAAGAATAGAAATGATGATAATAAGCAGCCTTGCCTCACACCTTACAAAGCGCTAAAAGCGCATTTCAAGTTCTCGTAACTAATGCGAATGGTGGAAATGATTTCATACGGAAGGCCCATACTTTTCAATTGAGCCCATATTCCTCGGTATTTCTAGTACTATGTTTCAGGCGATATAAAACCCTTATTCCTACCATAGATCTAACCAAGTTATTTATTACAGACGTCCTTAGTTTACTGGATAGTGGCGAGTGGTTTTGGATCCAAGTACTTATTACGCAGTAGTAGTGGTTCGAACATTATTGGTATCGTCACATACCGTTTGTTCTATGTTTTAGCAGTAACCAACCTAAATTGAGAAGGTGATCACTCTCAATATGAGCACTTCTATTCCTGAGAACATCACACAAGCTGTTGCACCACTTGGCCGTAATGCAAATGAGCTCGTGTGGTAGCATGTGGAGATAATCATGTTATTTTCAGAGCCTCCAGTGAACTCATTCACACCGAACAGCTCCTTAAACCTACTTCTATTATCATTCACTACACCAATACCACAAAGTGTCATAAAATGCTATAAATCGAAATTATTAAAGTCGACTTTAACATTAAAATATCCCATAAGCAGCTTGTGGTCACATTTTCATTGTGTTGTTTAATAAGTAGTCGAAAGCATCTACAGTCTTAGTAGCAGCATATTAAGTAGAAGTGTAGCATTGTATCGGTTGGGCGACGTAAAAGCTTAAATTAAAAAATGCTACAAAATAAAAACTGTTTGAAATTTTTCCAAATTTATTTTTTGTTGTGAAGTATCAAGCGGACCAATTTTCGAGAAATTTGTTCGAGTGTATGAGGTCGTATCTTGGCAATGGCATCACAAATGTTGCCTTCAAATGCCTAGTTTTCTTAAGTTTGTCGGCATAACACTTGTCTTTAACGGCGCCCTACAGAAGATAGTCCAAGGGTGTCAAATCGCAGCTTCTTGGCGGCTAACTTACATCAGATTTCGACTAATTAAACAGCCATCAAACGTTTGACGCAATAAATCGATTGTGGTAGTACCCATGTGTAGCGGGCACAAAAATATTGGTTATCATGTTGCGATAGGTGTGTCCATTGACCGTAATGGTTGCGCCGTCCTCAAAGAAATATGGGCCAAGGATGCCTTCGCTCCACAAGCCGCAACAAACACTAACTCATAATGGATGCATTGGCTTCTGTAAGACTTCGTTTGGGTGTTTCAAGCCCCAAATACGGCAATTTTGCTTATTAACTTACCCACTAATATGAAAAAAATGAGCTTCAGTTGAAAAGATGATTTTTTTCATTTTTTTTTTTGATTCTTTTGCAATATACAACCAATTGTCTTTGTTTTGGAGATTTATTTCATTTAGTGGAGATAATTAAGTAAATAAATTTAACCGCTAGATGGTCCACCCGATACTAATGTAAGATTTTTTTTGCCAATTCTTTAAAACCGCATTGTCATCGGAAGTTGATTATAGTGTTGCAAAGCTTACTATTATCCAATATATCAACAACATATTGATGTCATTCTTACTTGGAATTTCTGTCTGGTTCCATTTAACCACACTCATGTCTTTAAAGACCATCCTGTATTCCTCGAGAACAAGCTTTCTGGTTTTTGCGGCAAGTGTCAGCCTTGGATACTTTAGCTTTTATTCATTTTCCATTGCTCTGGCCGATTAACAAAGTTCCTCTGGAACATTTCAGGTATTTCAGAGAGTTATCAAGTCCGAATTTCTACAAGTAACTTCTATAATCATAAAGTGCTGTGCTGAATTGAATTTAATTAAAGATTATTTCTTCAGACTAGCGTCCAAACGCTTTTAGACGTACCCTTCTACGTTCTTTGTCATATAATATTTCTTTCTCCTTGATTACCTAGCGACCAGGTCAAAAAGAGTAATTTTTGCAAACACATTCTCTATTTGCACAAAAGTACTGCAAAAGCAAAGTGAATGACATAGAAAAAGTACACAAGATACCTGTTGTGCTGGTTTCTTTTCTTATGTGCATTTAACGTGAATAAAAAAGAAACAATTTTACTGCTTTTTTGAAAAGTATTTTCGTTAATATTTTTTTTTTACTTCTCTTCGACCAAAAAAAGGGATTTTTGCATTTAAATAAAGTTTTAAGCGTAATTTTATTGTTTTAAATTTTTTCCATTGATTCTGTAAAAATATACGTATTTCAACAAGTTCTATCAGTTTGAGTTACGTTTCTTTATCATCGTTTCAGTTTTTGTTATGCAAATAAGTTTCAAAATATTTTTTTTCTTCTCCTTTTTGTTATTTTCGCGTTATTCTACGAATTTTATATCATTTTCCTACACCAAAAAATAAGAGGAAGTTTCAAAAGGAGCTTATAAACGTAAAATATTTGTAGGTCAAGGTCAAAAAATATTTATATTGAAAGTGGCTTAAATTTTTACACCGTTTAGTAGAAAATAGACAAAAAAGAGAGATGAAAAATAGCCAAAATATTTGAAATTTCTACGTGAATTAATTTCCTGTAAAGAGAAGGTTGTTATGAGAATATTTTTTAACTTTCAACGAGAAAAGTGAAATATTCGCACAGATTATTTTTCTCCTAATTATGGAAATTAAGTTATTTGAAGAAAGTTTTGTTTTTCATTTTTTTTAATTTTAATAAAGTATAAATTTAATTTTTGCTAAGAACTGAATTTTAATTATTTATTTAATATGACGTTTTTATGTGTGGGATGCTACTGAATGTAATTTTAGGTTTAGAAATGATGTCTGCTAAATGGCAATCAGGACAAGCTGTTATATGGCTCAATTTTATAGAATTTGTGATGTTATTTCATTAAAATTAAGAATTGTATAGACCTTTAACAACTGAAGAAGTTTTAAGTATAGGGTGGACTATCTATCGATTTAAATTTGAACCATGTCGTTCTATTCTGTCATAAAATTCAGTATATAGTCTTCACTGAACGAAATGAATCGATTTACGCTTGAACAACGTTGGGATTTATTGGAAATTTATCATCATTTAAAATCATCTTCTGCGCAGAAGCTCACATTCATCTTGGTTGGTACGTTAATAAGCAAAATTGCTGTAACTGAGGCTCAGAAAACCCAAACATGATCTTATAGCAGCTAATGCACCCATTACGAGTGACTGTTTGGAAGGGCTTGTAAAGCGGAGGCATCATTGGCAAATATTTCATATTTCGGAAAGGTTTTCGAAAATTGTTCCCATCGACTGTGGTGCTGTGAGGTTAGCTGCGGCAGCTATATAAATGAAATATTATTCCATTTTTAACATGAACTTCACAACAACAAAAAAATAAATAAATTTGGAAAAATTTCAAACTGTAGTTGGACCTTATAAAGCAAAATGGTCGGACTAGTATGGAGTCGTTTGCCAAAACTTCAACGTAAAACTTGCATTTTATTCATCGATACAAGGAACTTTAAGCGATATTACAAGGAAATTTAAGCGATATTACTTCTTTAAATCAAAACTTAAATTGTCAGCACTGAACTCAACATTTTTTGCTAGTTCTGGCGTTAGTCATAGCTTTTTTCTCCTTAAATAGTGTTACCTTTTTACCTTTTAAAAACGTTTATTTATGAGTTCGTAGATTGTGTTTGGTTTTTAATTAGTAATTAGACTGGTCTACGGCAAAAAATGCCTTTAAATAAAACTATTTGGAATATAATAATTTTGATGCGCTGAATTCAAAACCGTTTTCAGTTTTTTTCCATCGGACTCAAATTTTTTTTATGGGCGTGGCAAATTCTTCACCGAAAATATGGTAGTTATGTCAATATATTTGTTCATAACTTGAAATGACTTTACCGATTTTAATGCCGGTACCACCAAACGTTTAGGAAATTTTTTTTTTTTTTGTAATTTCAACTGTTTCGGAGTTATTCACGACTTAGGGGCGAAAAAATAAATTTTTCGCGCAATTTTTTTTTTTCAAAAAGTCATAAAAAATTTTTTATAATGAAATTTTTAAATGTTAAGCATTTAGATTAAAGCTTTAAGTGTTGAGAATAAAATAAGCTATAAATCACGAATATCGGTTGGCTATTACGGATCTTATTCAAAATTAAATGCAGGTACCTAACATAGACCAAAATTGGCAAAAAAAAAAAAAATTATTTCTTCCAAAATTAGCGAATTTTTTTTTTTTTTTTTTGCAAAATTAGTGAATGTTTTTTTCTTTTATTTTCAAAAGGATATGAAAGAAATTCTTAGATTAAAAATTTTACATTTTAAACATTTTAATGAAAGCCTGGTGTAGGGTTGAGAGTGAAATAACCCATCAAGGCAGGTACTTAAGTTTGACAAAAGTAAAGGATCCATTTTTTATGGCTATGGTAGGTAAAAATTATTCTAAGAATAAAATCAGGCCAGTGCTCGGTAAGTACAGCTCTTAGTCTGTTGTGATGACTAATAAGAAATCCAGTGTTGTTTATATCATATTCAAGCCAAGTAAGCTTCGTGATCCTGTGGAACCTGCCAGTCTTCAACCTGCTATTCAGGTAAAAGTTGGAAATATCCTTTTATCTGCGACGTTTATGTGGTACCAAGGCCGACCACGAATCCAAGCGTTGTTTGTCCCTGAAGAAAGGCTTAGGGTGTTTAGTAAGTCTCTCACTAAGCAAGAGGTTGTAGTGCGTGATTTAAGGGCAATGACAGTAAGTAGCCTGGCTATGCACTCATACACAGAAGCGTTCATTCGCCTTTGAATAATGGTCAATATCTCCGCCTGAGACATTTAAATCATTAGGAAGACTGTAGTGGTTATTTTCCCGACTGAGAAAACTTCGGATCCAACCACACATCCCAACTTGGAGCCATTTATGTAAACCATGTTATGTCAGAGCCGTTGAGAGGATTGCTCAGAATCTCCTATAAAAGTTAAATTCGGGAGTGCAGTAGAATGAAGTGGAAGGTTGTTCGTGCGGAAGTTCATCGAGAATCTAGGTATGACCATGTGTCGTAGCATTCCATAAACCAGCTGTAGTTAGAATAAGCGGGCCAACCATATTACTACGCCATAAGTAAATATAGATCCCAACGGGTGATTTTTAACCGTTTACGGTTTGAAAAGTAAAAAAAAAAACCAAAGAGAATGAAATATTTTTTTGGCCAATAAATGAATGTCGGCCTTCTACTTTTTGCCCGCAGCTGTGCTGTAGGCGGTTTAACCTTGAGCTGGAATTTTGGCATACTTTCTCCAGGATTCCGGTTGGTATCTCACCAATGGCATCAACTGAACCATATAGTGGTAATTTCAAGTTACATTGGCAACTCTTGAACTACCTCTGGTTACTATTCACATCAACTTCGTCAATTCTGTTTGCTGACACGCATTGAGCCATAAAAGAGCTCATGGATTATGACGAACATATAACGAACCTAATTTACGGCTCTTTTCTCAAAGATTTGCAAGCCTTTTTCGTTTTTTAGTCCATTAATGGTGAAATGGTAAACCCTACTAAGCACTTAGTATTGCCACATATCACGAAACTTTTTTTAACCTGACAAAATTTTAAGCAAAAATATCCTGTTGTTATGGATTTTTACATGCTGAGTACAACTATAGGTCTTAGTCCCCAGCCGCAACTTAACATTCTATAATATGGTTAGTAAGATACCGTGGCTTTCTGAAACCGATACTCTTTGTTGTTCTTACAGACCAATTTTAAGTTCAGAATAACGTCCAAATGCTTAACTAATTTGGGAGATTATATATTCTGGGGAAGTTCGAATCCTTTTCATTTAATTGAGTTGATAACAAGAAACTAGAAAAGTCTGAGGGATACCGTTTTTGACATTTTGCAGTTGCCTATGGATAAAAGTGACCGTCCTGCACACTAGCATTGTGGTTAGCCAATTGCTAACAAAATCCTCCACTCCTAGGGCGATTCAGACGAGTTTCATTGCCAGGCTATGAACGATGTTAAAGATCCAATTTTTTTCAAAATCTGGTCACCTTTTTTGGCAAATATTTTTCTTTTGTTTTACAAACTAGAAATTTGACTAACTTTTGGTTTTTGTTTTATTTATATATACTACACTAATTTAGGGTTTCAGCTCTTGTAGTGTTTCGTTCAGTAAAATTTTCAATATTATTTTTATAACAAAAAAACTTTTCTTTCTCACTTAATGTAAAAAAGTTAAAAATATATTTGTTGTGAAATTTTTCTTTAATATATTAAAGACAACTAATAATTGTTATTTATGTTTTTAGTTTGGCCAGAATTTTAAGCTGAATACAAAAATATATACCATAATATAATATATTTGTATTTGTATTTTTTTACAATAACATCATCATCCCCCACCCAAAAACATGAAATTGAATCCCTACTCATTTTTAGATACACATTTACGCAATAGTGATAATTTTAAATAGAGTTAAATGAGATCAAAGTCTTTTTAATTAAAATAATTACGTTTTTTAATTTTAGTTTTCAACCTTACTTTGGAAAAGAAATTTTATCTTTTTTGAAAAGAAAGTGTATTTATACCCTACAGATGCTAATATTTGTTAAGAGTAAACATAGTAATAAATTTTTGAATAAAATAAAGCAAATATTTGCCACAAATATGTTCGCCAGTATTTACTCAATATTTTTTCAAAACAAAAAAAATGTATTTTCTGGTTACATTACAAACATTAATTTGCCAAAAAGACAAATAAGAGAACATGTTTGCCATGCGGTCTCACATTACAAATATTTGCCTCAATAAAAATATTTGCACAAACTTTCGAAAACAAATATTTAATTTTTTTTTAAACAAGAAATAAAAATAGAAACGCAAAACTTTGAAGTTGTGGAAGATGAAAATGAGAAAAAATTAAGTTCTCTTCATTATTCCCAGATATTTGGTGCTAAATTTTGTCTCATTTTCTATATGCCGTATATTATCAAACGCCTATGAAACGTCGTAAGGAGAGTGGAGCAATATTTCTTTTTTCAAAAGACCTTCTTGTGGCTCTCATCAGTATATGTGCCTGTTCTATTGTTATGCATTTGCTTCTAAATCGTAATTGATGCTTTGGAATACACTCGATTTCATTCAGTACTTTTTGATTTAGTGTTTTCTGGAACAACTTAGATATATTAGAAAACAGATTTATTGGCTAGTCATACATTTGTTTTGGTCCTTTCCTTTCGGGATCAAAGAAATAAATGGTGAATAAAGACATGCTGGATTGATAACAATCTAGACCAAACAGCATTGAATGTGATGAATACGTCAAATGGGATATCTCCGTGATCATTTTATATCTGATTTTATCAACTCCGAGTGCCCCTTCTTGAAGTTAAAATCGTTGATAACGCTTTTAATATCACGTAACTCAAATCTGAATGATGAGGCTATACTAATAAGTCGAATTTATGTGGAATTCTACGAAATCATACGCGATATTCGGGGTGAAAACTTGCGTCAAATATTCCAAAAATGAGGTACTCTAGTCAAGATCATCTCTCGTCCAATCTATATTCAACTTTCGCAATGGAGGCCTGCTTCTAACTGGCTTTTTGAATTTGTGCTCTATGCGCCATAAAAAATAATCTGGATTATGGCTACGCCAAGTCAACAACTGATGCCTTGTTCGTGTTATTCATATTATGCGGCCAGTAATGCGCGAAAAAAAAGATCCAAAATTGATATCACAAAACAGCAGCGGTAGCCATTTGCCGAAAATATTTACATTAAAATGTATATTTTTTCTGTTATTTTTTTACAATTTAACGTTCTATCAGCATAAGATACACCCTATATCTGAAATACATATTGTTATGTTTTAACCTTTTTAAAACATAAGAGTTCGTTTAAATTGCGTTAAAATAAAATAAACACCGCTTTATTTTGTTGTTTTACAGTTTTTATTTATTCCACTATAACTTTTCTACTGTTTGTCTTAATACAACACTTTTATTTCCGCTATAACACAACTTTATTTATTGACAGCCAAACGATAACTAACTGACGTGTAGGTAAAGCACCCTCTTTACGAGTATATACCTAATTGCCTACAGTTTGGATGGTTCCGGAAATGTCTCATATCTTCTATTTTTTATATCCGTTAATTCAAACGTAATGTAAAGTTGGTTGATTTAACAGTGCTGTCAAGTACGCAAATAAGTACGGCATTGACAGGGTGACACAGCACTACCATATATACCAAAATTTTACCATTTTCATTTTCGTAACAATATCTTTGGGTTTAATTAAAACACGACCAACACGTGTTAATTATAGATATTCAATTTATATCGGGTGATGATTTAGAAACTTTCTTTTTGGCAACAGTGTTTTTGGCAGCTCAGCTGTTTTAGTGTAACATGTTACTGTCAAACATATTCAGTTTGGCTTATAATTTAACCATGAATCGACTTACAACGAACAATACTTGAAAATTATTGAATTTTATTATTAAAATTCGTGGTCGACTAAGAAATTTTTTAGCGAAAAATTATGTTCAGCGGCGAAGCTCATTTCCAGTTGAATGGAAACGTGAACAAGCAAAATTGCTGTAATTGGTGTAAAAAGCAGCCAAAAGCATTGCAAGAACTGCCAATGCATCCCGAAAAATGCGCTGTTTGGTGTGTATTATTATGTGCCGGTGGCATCATTGGACAGTACTTTTTCAAAGACGAGCGATACCGCGCAATGATTATATTTTTTTTTTTTTTGCCGAAAATGAAATAGTTGAACTTGGCTGACATGTGGTTTCAACAAGATGGTGTCACATGCCACACATCACGCGAAACAATGATACAATTGAGTTCGGTTAACAGTTAATTTCACGTTTGGGGCAGTCCATCATGCGATTCAACGCCTTTGGACTATTTTTTTAGGGATATGTTGAGGCTTATGTCTATATGGACAAGTCCGCAAAGGTTGAAACACTGGAAGCCAATATTGAAGAATTATTCGTGAGATGCTGGCTGACGTGTTGGAAAGAGTATGCCAAAATTGGACCCAGTGAATGAACCATTTGAGGCTGCGGTCAACATATACATAAAGATTTCATAAATTTCTCTAAATTTTATGTGTTTTTTAAATCAAATCCGAAAGCTTATAAAATATCACCTGATTTTATTAAAATAATTTTAAAAAATGTTTGCTCCCGTTTGTTCATTAAACAAATTTATACAACAAATAATTATTAACTTAAAAATAAGAAATATATTTGTTATTTGGCGATTACATTATGTTTAAATTAGAAACGTTCTTGTTTGTGGACAAATAATATTGTTTGCTCAACATGTTGTTTGCCCCAAAAATATTTGTTGTTCAGGTATTTGCTGATTTACGGCAAAATATTGCCCAGTCCACCCGTACCTTTAAGATAATTTATCTGGTCGTTTGTAAGAGTCCATATATTCAAATTAGAATTCGTCATTTTGAAAAGATGAAAAAGATAAAGTTTTACATATTTTCTTCAATCCTTTTAAAGGTTTAAATAGTTTGCAAACAATTTGTGAACATCAAATAATCGGTCAACATGTTTACGACCTTTTCCTCAAAACGCTTGACCTAATATTACTCCTAAAGCTATATTTTGAAAACAACAGGCTTATTTACTTACTATTTTGTCTTACAAATTTACTAAAGTTGGAGTAGAACATTAACAAACTATTACTACCAGATATTAGGCCTTAGGGCTGCTTAAATTTAATTAACGCATTTTGGTTTAACAATTTAGTTTTTTAATAGCTAAAGTTGTTCTCAAAAAATATATTTAAAAGTTTTGATAATATTTTTCAAGGGAGAAATGGTAACTTTAGCTGCGTTTTTTATATTTACATCATATGACTGCTTTTGTTATCTATTTTTTTTTCATTTAATTTTGCAAAGTTTAACAGAACTTTGTTTTTTCTCTCTTTTTCGTTTTATTTTTAACAGTTTTTGTTTTCGATTATTTTAAACCCTACAAATAACTCTACATGTGGTAAGAGTACTATGAGCTTGTGCATCGGCTTATAACATTTCAAAAAAGGGAATTTAAACTTTGATTGTTGTGTTTGATCACAAAAATCCTCATCCGCTGTCACTAGTAGGCATATTCTTATTTGAAGACGGCTTTTACATCAGTGTTCTGCAAACTTATATTAATGAATTTTATAATTGTCGTAGTAGTTTGAGAGTGTCTCACTCAGGCCACTTTGCACTGTTTGCCACAGTAGAAACCTAATTTAACAAGTTACTGAAAACACAATAAACAGAATTCATAATAATCCCCTGTTGACGACTTATATAGTGAAAGATTTTACTGAAGCCTTTGACACTTTTCATCATCAGACTATCTGTCAAGCACTACCATGTTAAGGAGTTTCACAAAAAAATCATCGATTTTATCAGTCCCTGTACCAGAATTCGATATGTAAAGTGCTTCACGAACTCTCCTTGAGAAGTTAGAAATCCGACCGGAATGAATACTTTAGCGCTGTTGTACAATATAGTATTTGTAGTAATAATGTGGTAAGTGACCAATGTTAGAAGGATTATAGTTTGGGGCCGGCAGTAAGTGATATCGGCTTACAGATTTATATTTTTATTTTACTCTTAAACATAATCATTCACTCAAAGCAATGTAGGAAGTGTGCTCGATTTGAATTCGTTTGTAAATAACGATTCTTCTTCAGAGCCGAATTTTAAAAAAATTTAAAATACGACTCGTGAGAAGAATTAAAAATAGAAAAATTTAAAAATAAAATTTGGAACCTAAACCGAGCAATGCTTTTTAGTAAATGTTGCTTGTGTAATATAAAACATGCATCTCTGTGATATTTATTGGTCGCTGCAGGCAAAATATACACACATACACATATACGAATACATGGTATTACGTATTAAGTCTTACACAAACAGAAGTCGAGTTTTTACATACTATGCCCCAAAGATTTCTCTAGAAATCTAGATTTTCTTTTTATACTTAAGTAATCCTTTATCTTTTAATTGTGGACCGCATTGAAAAGGCAACCCAGGCCAAGAACTCTACAAAAAAGTGTGGTACATACTACCTTGATGAAAAAATTTTCGGAATAACACCCGTGCAGTGGTAGCATCATTTCGATTTGAGTTTTTTTTTTTTTTTTTTTGTTAAGCTAGTACATCTGTTGTTGATATTCCCGTTAAATATTAGCGTCATAGCTTGACATTTGCATAAGCTACGTAGCCAAGGCTATATCTATCTCTTTATGTGTTGGCGATTTTTTAGAATTTAAGAAACGGCTGCTGAAACGCGTTTTCCGTAATGCTTTTAAACTCGATTGTACAGAAAGAAGTCACATGGAGCCAAATCAGGTGAATTCGGTAGCTCTTGAGTGGTATTTGTTGCATTTTTTGCCACAAAATTCGGAATAATGGTGGCACTGTGCGACGATGCTTTATCATGGTGCAAAATCCAAGAGTTTTGTGCCCACAATTCTAATCTCTTACGGCAAATTGCTTCACGCAAACGTCTTATAAAGCCCAAATAATACCCCTTGTTTACTGTCTAGCCTTCTGGCAAAAATTCATTATGCACTACACGGTTGCAATCCATGAAAACCGTAAGCATTGACTTGTCTTTTGACTGGAAACGACGTGGTTTTTTAGGTCTCGGCTCATTTGGTGAACGCCACTCACTTGCCTGATGTCTGGATTGCGTGTCGTACTCGTCGTCTCCCGTAATCATCTATTTGATGAATGTCGGATCGGATTCAACATCGCAAATCATATCTTTTGAGGTCTCAACACGGTAAAAATTCACATAGGGACAGATACTCTTGGCTACAACAACTGATATACCAATTTAACAAAAAATTAAAGAAAAAACTCAAATCGGAACGTTGGGACCGCTACACGGAGGTTATTCCAAAAACTTTTTGACCAGGGAAGTATGTATATATTTCTGTGGCTTGGTGCTAAAAAAGCCGTAATAAATTTTTTGCTATTTTGTGTTAGTCGTTGCATTAGGTTCCCTTTCTTACTTTCTTTTATTTTGTTCAAACAGACAATGTCTAATTCAAACCAGAAAGCTTTATAAGGGCTTTACCAACCAATGTTACTATGAACTCATATATAAAATAAAAACTTTAATTACAATTTGCTCAAAAGTAAATATTTTGACATTGGCTAAGCCACAGAATCAATCGCATTGTTTCACATTGCTTTTACAATGTGGATTTTCACTGCTTTCCATTCAATCCTTCATTGTGTCAATACTATTGGGCTAATGACTGTTCACTCAGTCCGGGAGTTGCAGCCGGACTCTCATTTGTTCTTATGAAGAACATCATCTCTTCTATAGTTAGCCGACGAATCTGTTCAGTCTCAATAAAAGATTTCAAAAACGTTCACCTCCGAATGTTTGTCAAAGAAATACATTCACAGATAATATGCTTTGCACTACGTAATAAGGTAATGTACTATCCTCAGTAGTCGCCTGTTAGGAAACCCATAAATTTCCTCACAATTGCCCTGTCCAATATTGGGTATCATATAGTCGTCTTTGACTATATCTTTTCGTTTAAGGTTTTTGTGTGGGTTATTGCTTATTAAAATACTTGTGGTTGCGTACTTTCCCCCTCCTATTCGCATTTCTTCTAAAATGAAAGTTTTAGTGTTTGAAAGTTTTGTTATTTATTTTCGATATAAATTTTTATTTTTTGCTTTTGATGCTGTTGCTTTTATTGTTTTCAAGAAAATGCATTAGGGTTAATGCGGTCTTGTATTTGCTTTCTTTCTTTTCTAAATCCTCTAAGGAATTATTAATAACAACTAAAATATCACAACTTTAGTCCTTGCTGGTGACTTGTTTATAAAGTAAGTTTAGGGGTAATACAAGTTTGATAACAATGCAACAGCGAAAGAATAATAAGCAAAAAATTGTGTCGCAATAACAATTTTTTTCTTTAATATTTTATTTTTTTACTTATGGTGCATTAAGCCATTTTTTTTACTTAACTTTTGAAGGTGGACATGGAAACGTTCGCTAAAGTAGTTTCAGAAAACTTAAGTTCTAGGCTAAATGTAAAACTACAGAACTGATAAAGGAATTTACAGGGGTACAACGGATATAACATCTTTTTTTGATAGCCTGCAGAGATTAAGACAATGAATTTATTAGGCATTCATCTTAGGCTGCTTTATCTATTATTCGGGCATAAAAATATTATTGTGTGCGTACCATTGATGACAAATGTGAAGGAAAAAAAAACTTCGCTGGTCGTGTTAATAGCTCGATACAAATATTGGTATCTTTTGGATGTTATTTTAGTGGAGTTTTTATCAATTGCTTAATTTTGTTTAATGCGATCGTTATGGCTAATAAAACGTGTTTTTTACAGAGGTATAGAGCTATAAGTTGGCATTACTTTTCAAGATGGCGACCGATTTAACAGCTGGCAAGTGATTTATTCTCAGTTTGGTTTGGCAATTCATCATGATTAGACTCACGCCTGAACAACGCTTCCAAATTGTGCAAATTTATTTGGAAAATCATAGTTTTGTCCGAAATACGTATCGCGCACTTTTTGTTTAGCGATAAAGCTCATTTTTGTTTGAATGGATATGTCAATAAACAAAAATACCGTATTTGGAGTGAGATAATCGTCAGGTGAATGTTGATACATAATTACATTCAGAGAAACTGACTATTTGGTGTGCTTTATGGACTGGTGGAATCATTGGTCCGTACTTTTTCAGAAACGATGGTGGCCAAAACGTTACAATCAATGGTGATCGGTATAGAGCCATGATTACTAACTTTTTCATTCCTGAATTGAATAACCATGATGTCCATCAGCTGTGGTTTCTACAAGACGGCGCAACCTGTCACACAGCCCGTGTAACAATAGATCTATTGAAAGACACGTTTGGTGACTGCCTAATTTCACGTTTTGGACCTGTGAATTGGCCTCCAAGATCTTGTGATTTAACACCGCTAGACTACTTTCTGTGGGGCTATGTAAAGTCATTGGTCTATGCGGTAAAGCTACAAACGCTTGACCATTTGGAAGACAACATTCGCCGTGTTATTGTCGATATACGGCCACATATGTTGCAAAAAGTCATCGAAAATTGGACGTCCAGATTGGACTACATCCGCGCCAGCCGTGGCGGTCATATGCCAGAAATTATATTTAGAATGTAATGCCACAAGATTATCTTTCGGATAAATAAAATTCATGTCAATCGAATAATCCACCGTTGTCTTATTGCAACTTAAAGTTCTATACCTCTATAAAAAAGTACTTTTAAAATATTGGTTTCCAAACATATATGAATGAGTTAAGTTAAAATAAAACGATGCCCGTACACAACATATTCATAGCCAGCGCAACTGAAATCACAACAAGTAGGAGTTGCTTGGAGTGCCTGCATGCCCGCACTTATAAGTGCAAAGTGTTTATAAGTATGGGTATATTTATACTTGGGCACGTATATATTTCTACTCGAGTATACACAGAGTATACTTAGATTATATATTCCTACAAACTAAAATCTTTTGAAATCGCTGTAATACAGTTAATAAAAGTGTTTCATATTTGACATTTCAATAAAGCTAATATGACTATAGACATATGTGGGCTATTTTCAAAACATTTTCAACGGGTTAGTTATTTAAATAATAATTATTAAATATTGGCTTATTATTTAGACAGGGGATTTCGGGGATTCCCCACATTTTTGTAGAAATTTTTTTGCTTTTGTTCTTCCATGTAAATACATGAAAATTTTTTAAAATTTGTCGAGTGAAAGGTCGTAAACATTCTTAATAAGCGTTTGTATATGTGCCTTTGAACATATATTTTATGTACGAAAAGGTTTTTCATGAACTAAAAAAATTATTTTTTTTAAATATGTATTTCGCTAAAGTTTTTAAATGATTTTAGTGTAGTGTTCTTTAATAAGTTTTACTAAAAGCAAAAACAAAAAAAAAAAATAAAAAAAACATTGCAAGCTGAAAGAGATAGATGTTTACATACGCATGGCTACAAAAGAACTAAAAAGAAATTAAAAGAAAGAAATCTACTGAAGAATCTACCTGAAATATCGAGAGGTTCGAGAGCTTTCGATGTGTTGTTTACTCCGCCATATAAAAAGCACATCGATGCGAACAAGTGGCAGTTTAAGTAAAATTAACTCTGCGAACGAGACTTGTTGGTTTGAAGTCAGCGTAGAAAGTTTAGAGTGGTTAATCTCGGGTCGAAGAGAATATTATGGGAATTAATATATGTATAAATACACGCATGTCATGTGAGTACTTATTATACACATACAGTGATAAAGAAATTTACAATGACGCAACGGATATAACATCTTCCTTCGATAGCCTGCAGAGATTAAGGAATACTTAATGTGTGAATACTTAATGTACTCTTAATATTTTTGCATACCCATTGATACACATACTTCGAATGCATGAGTATGCGCACTCACAAGTATTTTTATAGGTGCTGGTGTTGGATATACCCATTCTATGCCTCCGAATGTCTCCTTAGACCTTTTCCATTAACTTGTAAAGTAAACGCCGGTCTCTCAGCGTCGAGGATCAAAAGCTTTCATGTTAACTCACGCTGGAGGGTGATCACTTTTTCATCTCCTCTTTCAGAAGACTTCTTTTAAAGTCAAAGGCTGAAATGGGTCAAGCGAATTTCCTGTCTCTCCCCCGTGTAACCTGATTCTAAGTAGCCAGATTGTTATATGTGTTGTAACATTCCAGTGGTCCGAAAGTGAAAGCACAGAAACTTTAGGACCGAGAGTACTTTGATCCTTATTCCAGTGTGTCCTCTTTCGGATTTCCCCAGTTTTAAATACTGTTCACCTCCACTTGTATGGCCAGAACCCTTTCGTGTACTCGGAAGGGGTGCCTGGAAAGGCATACTCCATGGAAATGAGGATTATGAGAGGCGGATACTCTTTTCTGGCCATACGGATCTGAGGCAGTTGGATAACTATCACAGGAGTAGATTGGAATCCTGCATTAGTATATCCAGAGACAGCCTAAGGATACTGACCGGGATTTTGACCGGTCATTATAGGCTAAATGGACATCTAAGTAAAATGAGATTAGTCTCAAGTTCAATGTGAAAATTCTGTGACGAGCACATACATATGAGGTACTGTTGCACTCTAGGAGGACGTATCTGGATAACTTTAACAGATACTGAGTAGGGAGTTATAGCGGTTGGTATCAACCGACATCCTGAACTTCGTTAGATCGACAATATTGTGGGAGATATTATAGGAAACCCTATATAGATGGAGAGCTGTACAATAGATCGAAAGGTGGCAGTGTTTTTATAGTGCGTTAATAATAATAATAAATTCCTACTCGCACTTCGTTTAGCATTTTTGGTCCATCATCTTGTAATAACCTTTGGTCTGCGCACCAAGCTCTTTTGTCGGAGGGACAATCCTATAACCTCTGACGAAGCTGTGCACAGACTCAATGTGACTGCTAGCCTGAGACATACAGAGTTTATAGCCGATCCCCCTAAAGACCGTAAAATGATCAGTAATGTTGCCTGCCATAAATTTTCCCTTCCTATGAAAGGAGATTGACTGTATAGCTGCCTTCTCTTGTATTTCCACATAAAGTCGTGTTAGGTTCAGAAGATATCCTATACCCATCGTTGGGTTAGATTACAACGCTCCTATGGTGCATAAGCATAGTAGTAGTATCTGCTTGACCATTTGAGTATATTTCCAATAAGGGCTCAAACCCCAGGACCTACCGAGTAGCTGTTTCGCTCTTTAAAGTCTTAAGATGCGATTTCCAAGTAAGTTTCCTGTTCTAGGTAAAGCCCAAATATTTCGCCCCTTCCTTGGGAGAAACCTCAAATCTATTTGTCTTCAGAATGGAATTTACTGTCACTCTCTTCCTGGTAAGTGATACAATGTTAAGTAACCTAAAAATTGTATTTAGTAAATACTTCATCAATTATATTGACATTTCTTTGCCAACATTTCTCAAATATATCCACAATACATGTACATGTACATTGTAACTTAAAGTTTTCTTTTATAATAACAGAGAATTCCAATAAAACAAATGTATTACAATAAAACCCTTGTCTATTACCCTTTCATTTTTCAGTGACACATATCAAAGTGTCAATTTGTAAAAGACTGTATGGTTGTGTGTGTGCCATTAAATTCTTTGTTTTGAGTACAGTATTATGTACTCAGTTATTTTTTTATATTTTTTAATCTATTTTCGTACACGTTTAATGGATTACTTATATGTGTATATTTAATAATATTTATGCTCTCACACATACACTTAAAGACAAGTAAATATATTTGTATACAAACTCGTTTGGTTAATTTAAAATACGATTTAAATCAGTGGTCGGTGTAAAATGAACATAAAAGTTGAATTTTTGTACCTTTTTGTAGTCTTTTTTATGAGCAGTAACACACACACATGCACTCGTAGGCAACGTCTGCCGACCATAGCTTTGAATGCGATTGTTGATTAAAAATTCATGTTTTGCAATAATACTTTCACCACCAGTACAATTATTTCGGTAATACCACCATTAATTTTTTTTTTATTATTTTTCACTTGATATCCGAACTATACCATAAATAGCAGTTCAATATAAGTTTATTTATTTATTTTTGTTTGTGTATAAATAAGTGCATAATAAATTAGTTTATATGTGCACACACTCTTGTGTGTGCATTAGGGTGAGCCTTGTTTTTTAAAAAATATCAAATTTGCGCCAATATTTATTGTGTTCTTGTGCGTCAATTGACGTTACCAATACGTACCAATAATTAAATAATTAAATTTATTTTCGGACGATAAATTGGGATAATTTTAACATCTTATATCAATAAAGCACAATAGAAATTGTGTCATATTGGTACTTTTGCGTTAATCGTGTGATCCTAGTGTAACACGACAATTTATATTTCGAGAATAGCAGATAATAATAAATATTTTCAAATGAAAATGGCTTTATTGTTTTTCAAAATATTCCCCACGATGATCAATACAGTTTTGCATTCGTTCAAACCATTTCTCAAATCAGTTTTTCCATTCCTCTTAAGACACCCCCGAATCGAAGTTTTTGAACGCTTCCACTACATCTTCAGCACTCGTAAATCTTTGACCAAACAGTTCTCCTTTCTTATTCGGGAACAAGAAGAAGACTTTGGGTGCCAAATCAGGACTGTACTGAGGATAGCACATCAAAACAATGTTTTGACTGCTCAAATATTCACCTGTTTGACGATCTTTTAAAGATCCCAAAGAGATCATAAGACCGTAAGGGATTCTTTCTATTTACGCCCTATCTAAAGCCAATGATCTAGTCTAGCATTCTTCTCTTTCAATCTGTGTTTTTTTAGGAATTACCTTGACTTGAGATTTTTCTGTTTTTTTACGAGTTCCATTTAATGGGCAATATCGCTAAGTCGTAGTTTGGTTTCCTCACAGGGTGCCTAATCCATTTTCATTTCCTTTTTATAATTTCCTTCATTACAAGAACTTCTGTGTGATCTCGTTTCTGGCCAGAATGCGGCGTAGACAGCGGTTTATAAATGCCTGAATAGAATTGACATCAATCACAGCCGCATTTCATAACTCGCAACCATACAAAACTAGAGTGCACACACGAGTTAAAGATGATAGTTTTCATTTTTAGTGAGATATGTAGAGATCACCCTATGGTATTCAGTCGACCAAAAGATTGGCTGGCTAGGTTCAGTCTGTTCCGAATTTTTGTACGTCAGGAGGATACTGTCGAGATTATAAACCGATGGAACATCTACTAAATTTCTATTTCCAATTCGTTGTGTTTTTAACGTTAAAACGCAAATTTTGGTTTTGGTTTTGATTATCCGCAAGTTCGCTCTGTATGCATCTGCCTGTATAGAATCCAGCCTGGCCCAAGAGACAGGTGTCGTCTGCGTAATCTAGGTCTTCTAACTTTGCGTTGTCTTCAGGTTATACCACATTGCAACACACAATCTAGAACAATAATCTCGTTTAACACCAGCTCAGATAGGTATTTTCTTTTGAGCCCAAAATTGAAGAAAAAGTTTTTTAGTTGTTGTTTTGTGCTCGTAAGTAGCTAGCAGCACTGGTTCGAAGCCTTTGTCTGTCGAAACATAGCGAATTTCTAAATTAATCGAAATTATTTTTTTATTTTCATATTTATACATTCTCTGAACAGTCAAGTTTATATTTCAATATTAACAGTTTCATAAATAAAGCTCAAGTGGCAGAAATTGTCGGGATTAAATTACAAGTTTGTTTTACTTTTATTGATTATGCCGAATAGATATAAACGTTAACACTTGATACTTAAAAGTTAAGAACCGTATAACTGATTGTTATTACATTTAACAAAAGTCTGCAAATTTCAATTTATTTTAATGTCACTGCTGAAAGCTTTTTCTTAAAGCAAAACGATGATGTGATAGTCATAAATATTTAATCAAGAATAAAATAAAAGGGAAAGGAAAGTGTAAATGAAATGTTTAAGGCCAATAACGTTGTTAACACTACTTGATGAACAAAAGGTTGGCCCATCATTTATTTTTATGTGTTCTTAACATGTTTTCTTATTATGAGTGAAATTTTTTTTTTTGTTGAGAAAAATTTCATTTTAATGTTTATTGTAACGTACTTCAGACAAGATGTGTGATAATGATTATCATTTTTTAAAGGTTTTTGACCCTTAAATGTTGGTGCGAAAAAGGTAATAATAATTTGGCCTTGTGCAAATTGCACTGAAAACCCAGGGCAACGCTATTATTTGTATTATTCTCCTGAGCAATTAGAAAAGTGTGTCTGTGTATTTCATTTAGAGTAGAAAAAATTATAAACCAAGCTAATCGTTTAAGTGACTCAAAAATATTTTCATTCAAATGTATTTTCTTCTTCTATATTAAGACGTGCAGGCAGTTTCTACACCTTTTGTTTTTTACATAATTTTCATTATAAATTATACGATGCAGTTTATTTTGCAGTAGAGGAATGGCTCAGTCCATCCGGATTCGTATCAAATATTCGCTCTCTTTGATATAAAAACAGGTGGATTTTTATTGTTTTTTTTTTATTGAACGAAAATTTTCAATTCTGAAGTGACCTTTTAGGATTCCCGACTTTAAGTCCATTTAAAGGCCTTGTACCCAACAGTTGGCTACAAAGTTTTAATTTAACAGCAATAAAAACAGCGCGTTACAAAGAGAGGTTTTATTTTGAATAGCCCGCCAATCGTTATGAGTCAACCAGTAACTTCTTGGGAGAGTAAAAACTATTCCATATATAAAAATTTAAGCCTTAAACAACGCTTTGAAATTATTAAAATTCACTTCACAAATAGTGAAAGTTTTACGATTACAGTTTGCAAAATTAAAGCACTTTGGGTTGTCGTGAAGAACTTTGTCAACCAACATTTGTGCAACAATTGATCAAATTTTGGCTGTTGGTGGAAGTTAGTGCTGTAAAATAACGAATTATTCTGTCAATCTCTGCTTTGGCCATTTCACAAAATAATAAAAGAACTTACATCTACCGAATATCAATAACTTCGTGTTTTGGCTTATTGGGTCCTTGCAACGCATCAAACTCGTTCGAAGTTTCATTAAAAAATTATCCTTTGTGATGAGACCATTTTCACCTCGGAAAACCTAAGAATTATTACTAAAAATCCAGAAAAGTGCTGTTTTTGGTCTGAATTTTACTTTTTCGAAAACGAGGAGAACCTGTTACGATGAATGGATATCGCTTTCAAACGATGATCAATGGTTTATGCAGTCGAAATTGGAAAATATTGATATGGACGGCTTTTATTTCCACCAAGCCAGCATTACATGCGAAATAAATAACAATACCAACGCTACTTTATGCGAAAAGTTTTCTGACCTTATGATTTCTAGAAAAGACGATTACAATTGGCCATGGAGATCTTGTAATATAACACCACCATAAGTGCTTTTTTTCGTTTTACCTTAAGAATAGAATTCCAGAGGTTATTGAAGACATACAGCCGCAAATGTGCGAATTGGTGATGGAAAACTTTCCTACAAGTGTAGCCGAGACGAACTTTTGGCTGATATTATTACTTTTCTATATCATGATGGAACACAGAAAACACCTATTCCAATGATCAATTCTGGTTGTTTTAAATGAATTGATTGCTTTAATCTCGTTAAGTACTGATAGTAGAGATCAGCGTATTGTTAGACTAGGTTGTACAAGTTCATACTGAACAAATGTCCCACCAGACGCACAATATTTCCTTTCTTGTTGTAAATCCTGGCTTGGCCACCGCTTGTGTAGCTTTACTTTACTTCCTCCATAATGTTTGCCGTACGGAACCCACTTTTCATCGCTCATATTCCAGTTCTCAAGTTGTTAGTTCCTTGGTAATGTCCATGATGTGTGTTTGCCGGTCTCCTTTAATTTTTTTCCATGATAATATCGATCTTTGTAGTAACTGATCGATCTGAGCGTGATGCATCCTTAACATTAAAATTATCTGATCGAAAACGAGCAAACCATTTTGCTTCATTTTGTACATTCCCGGTAATCAAGTCGGAAACCAGCCCGACATCAATAATCTATAGCTCCGATCGACTATTGAGAAAGGGCGAGCCAAGTGGATCAGTCTACGTCTAGCTAGAGACGAACACTCTACTCTTCCTCAGTCGATCTACAATCTCGTTAGAAATCATTCGCCGGTAGATGAAGTCTTTGCGCATGTCTACCCATAATGCAATGCCCCGTAAGGATAGACACTACAGAGGATCCAATTTAAAAAGTTGATTGGTGCGCCTAACATTCAATCTGGGCCAGGTGAGTCTAGCAGTAAAGCAAGAATCACCCTCAGCATCCAGTAAATATTTCCGCCTAATATACAGTCTAACGGAGGACAGCGGTACAAAAACATCTACAAGTAGGTGACTGTCCGAGCGGAGTGTACCCGTCTTAGCAAGTTCGTCAGCCACACAATTACCCGGAATGATTCTGTGACCAGGGACCTAAATGATATTGACACCAAGCTGTTGTGAGAGTAAACCAAGGAAAACACTATAGTCCCTGACAAGCCTAGAGCTGAAAGTTGCGTCCAAGAGAGATCTAATAGCTGTTTGGCTATCAGAGAGAATGCTTATATCCTGGTATATAGCCATCACATCCTGGTATATAGCCATCACATCGGCCTGATAGTCCAATAGTCCGGAAGTCGGAGAGATATTTTTAGATTGAGCTTTTCCGAAAAAATACCGCAGCCCAACTTGTCCTCACATTTAGAGCCATCAGCCAAGGATGACTGATCCAGAAACCCAGTCTTCTCTGTCAGGGATCACGGACTGAAATACCCTATCCAGCACCGGTCCGGATGGTACATAATCGAAATCATCCAGAACTCGGGGCTCTTCGCACAAAATCGAAGAGTGCTCTGAGGGAATAATACACCACCGTGAGAGGGCGTTAAGTCTCACCGCCACAAGTTTTGCCTGTTGTCTGACAAGTATACCCGAAGGAAGTAAATTAATAATTAGTTTATAGTTAATTTACATACGCTTTTAGAGTGAATAAACATGAAATATAGAGAATCAAATAATCTAAAGGTCGTTTCAGTTCAGAAAATGTCATAAAGCAAACACATATTCTTTTGACCTTTTACGTCTGACTAGTTCCTTGTTGTAAGTCCTCAAGTAAACAGTTTAGTCCAATCTCAAATGAAAAATTTACAACCTTTGCATTTAAATCTTTTTTTGTCATAAGTTTCTATTTAAAAACCAGTTTTCCTCAAATATCCATTCAAAGACTTTCAAAGAAAAGGCATAAAAGAAGAATGCAAAGCAATAAATGATTGATGCGACCTTTAGATTAGAAATTTATTTATTCTTTAAAAAAAACACAATTTTTTCGCAATTGCTTAAGCTTTTTGTTTATGACGGTCAGCTTAAAAAAAATATGTTAGAAAATATCCTTTTTGTCTTTTCTTTTTTAGAATGTTAAAGGAGTAAAAGGATTTGGGACAATAGAAAATAATTCGTTTCAATTTGCATACCAAATAAAGATCAAAGTAAATTGTTTTATATTTTTGTTTTTTGCATATTTAATACTGATTCATAGTAGTTACACAGAATTCTTTTGAAATCAATATACGTAATAAAAGTTTATTTTTTAAAGATTAAATTGGTTTGTTTTTAAGCTTTAAGAATATGTGTTTTTTTCCTTTTATTGGATTTTTTTATTTACTCAAGATTTAAGGAATAAAAACAATCTCAACACAATAAAAATCTAAATGTAAAAATTATTTGGATTAAATTATATGCGTTTATGTTAGTGTTTATATGAGAAAATACTCGCATAAAATTAAGAAACAACTTTATAGCTAAATTAGGTTATTTTTACGTCAAGCCAATATTGAATCCTAACCGAATATAAACTGTTCTTATGAACTTTTTGGCTTACAGATATACTTTAGCTAATGGCATTTTCTCGTAATTCGGTTTATCATTTATAAGTCAGTTTTACATCGAATTAGTTAATTCCCAGACAAAATTTTAAGAGCGAATTACTCAAATTGTAAGTAATTCAATTTCAAAATAAAAGTGTTGTATAAACAAATATTAAGTTGTTGTATAAAGATAAACTGTATACAAGATAAAGTGAATTCAATAAAACTGTAAACAACAACAAATTGGTGTTTATTTTATTTTAACGCAGTTTAAAGGAAGGTTAAAACGTAACAATTTGTATTTTAATAATTAATTAATGTAATTTTTGTTAGCTTTAAGGATGTATATCAGTTGTTTTTATATTCAGCTTGTCATCAAGCTCTTTAGCTGATTTGTGTACTCGTTGCCCTGATTTATTTGCCTGTATTCGCTATAGTTCGGACTGGGGATGAGCTGTCCATGAACAGGTGAGTGGAACCGTTTGAAAAAAAATCCTTTTTTACTTTATAAGTTTCAGTTTAATTTAAACTTATCCATTATCTGAGTTCTTTAACTTTCTATTAATTTTTTGTGTTTTTAGAAGACAAAACATTTACTGCATGCCATCTTAAATTTTTCTGTTGATATAAGTTTTACTACAATTAAGCCAATACATAGTTTTATAGAAATTTTAGTTGGTAGAGGTATCTTCGTAGAAAATTTTGATGTATAAAAACACAAAAGAACACAGAAATGTTCAGGAAAAAAATAAAATAAAATAAAATAAAATAAAATAAGATGGCACATAAAAGTAGGTTCTTGAACCCACTAACTTTAATAATACTGAATAAAAATAAGACTAAAATGAGAAATAATCTTTTTTTATTTCCTTTAGTAAATATAAAAAAATAGAATAATTTAAAGCCTAAATTATTTAAACGCATTCTTCCGTGTTTATTTTTTACAGTGCATTTTTCCGCAATTAATGTGCAAGTACAAAAAGCAACCAAAATAAAAAAAGTTTATGACAGAAAACTTTTAATCACAGATATTGTGGAAAAAAGAAAATCTAAAATAAAATTAAATAAAGTCAAATAGAAAATAAAAATAAAAAGTTTTACAAGTATGTGACAAACATTTACACGAGCAGTAGAAGATTCATGTCTCATTAATTTAGGAAAAGTGACAATAATCAAAATAAAAAGAAAACGAAAGAAAATTGCACAAAATAACTTCACAAAGACTTTATAAAACTTTTCAAGAAAAAAATATGATAAAAAAACAAACTTTGTGTTATATTAATGACCAGGAAGTACTTGGAATCAAACTAAATAAGTTAGTTTTTTCTTATTTGAAGAATAAAAATGTAAGATATTGTTTTTACAGTATGAGTATAATGTTTGTGCAAAATAAATGAAATAATTCAGTGAAGTTATTTATAAATGATTTTTAGCATTTTGTGTTGCCCTATTATGGATATATAAGTACGTTATAGAGTGCAAAGTTTCCTGTTATAAGAACTATGGCGCAATCACGCACTAACTAACTTGTTCATTGTGATTAGGAGTCACACAAAAACTATTATAAGGGTTGCCTGCTTGAGGATTAATACAAGTATACAATGCTAAGATGAAGTATTTGAAAAAATGGTATAGTTGGTACAAGTCGAGGTAACAAGAACATACATTTTTCCACTCTTTGTAAGTTGAACCAACTTGGCACCTTGTGGCCTTATTGAGCGACATTGTCACTATAATATTTTTTCAGCGATGAACCATTGTCACAATATTTAAATCAAGTCGAGATTTGAATGAAATTATCATAAATTAAAATTTCATTGATGAATCCTAGCGACAATGACACAAATGACAACGTCGTAGAATGTCACCATAATAGAGAACGCTGAGCAACATTGTCACTATAATATTTTCATTGATGAGTCATTGTCACAATATTTGTATCAAATCGAAATTTGTATGAAATTAAAGTAAATAAAAAAATTCACTGATAAATACTTCTGACAATGACACAAACAAAGGGAATTATGTATGACAATATCATTGAATGTCTCCATAATAAAGAACGCTGCAATTTAGCGACATTGTCTGTTATAAGTTGATTGAAAGCTATGAGTCGACTGCATGCTGAAATTTAGCGACATTTTCTGTTATAAGTCGATTACATACTGAGCAATGTATGACTTAGTGTGCTATATCTCCCCGTTAACGAATGCAGCACTAATGATTCTCGATTATATTGTCTGTTGGGACTTACTAATACACCCACGCCTGCAAGACAAAATCAACTTATGTCATTTATGAAAATTTTAACAAATACTTTAAAATGTCAAGTGTGATACCTAAAGAAGTTTTTCTTCAGTCAACCATGATTTACCATAATCACCGGGAAATTTTTTTTTTAATGAAAAGTATAAGTTTAAGCCCATATGTCGGTCAGGAACATTGTTGTTCAGCATCACCTACTACCATCCTCAATCTAACCAAGGATTAGGAAATTGCCAGATGCTTTAAACAGTGGAATGCTCAAAGGGAACTTTGCCACTTCAGGTTGGCGATCAGTCTGGAATTTGGTCGTTGCTCTGAGGTTCTTAGTTACGGTAGGCCGGACTACCCGGAGTATCCCAATTATAAGACACATTACGTAAAATGAAGCGAAAGTGTTCAGACCGAGTGGTTTTTGTATTTAACTTATTAACTAATCTTATTTTAATGAAATGCCGCTTTCAACATTTTTCCGAGAGGAAGTAAAGAGTTCTATTTTAGCGGATTAAACGTGAGCCAAATCTGAAAAGGCATAGTTCTGGAAGTAAAGAAATTCTAAGTGAACGGTACAAAAGTCGTTCGCGTTCCCAAATTGCTGCTCTCATTAGCAAAAAGGTATCAGCCATGACTGTTTGGCGCACTTTAAATAAATCTGGGTTCGTTAATTTCGCTCTCAATAACTTGGAAACATGCCGGGATCAGGTAAACAAAAGTTGCTCTTCCTACTTTGCATATGTTTAATCATGCTTTTTTTAAAAAAGGTAATTTTATCGAATGAGAAATAATTTAATCTCGATGGAGCAGATGGTTTTCGTCATAATTAGTGTGATCTCAGAAAGGAACCCCTGTATTTTTCAACGAGAAATTTTTGGTGGTTTTTCAGTCATGCTATGGGGAGCATTTAACAAGTTTGAAACGCTCGATTTGTAGTTTACCAGCTCAAGAATGAATAGTGCAGCGTACATACGTGTATTGCAGAGTAGTGCATTGCCCTTCATGAACGAAAAAAGAGAAAAGCCCTATATCTTCATGCAAGATAATACTCGAATACACACAAGTCATCAAACAAGAGCATTTTTATAGGAGTGTTCTGTTGAAGTTATAGACTGGGCAGCGTGTTCACCGGAATTTAACCCCATTAAAAATATTTGGGGAATACTTGTAAGACGTCTTTATAAAGGAAATAAAAAATATAACAATAATAATAACCTCAAACCATAATTTTGTATGAATAGAGCCAACTTGAACCTGATATATTGATGAAGCTGGTGAATTCAATGAAAAAGAGACTTTTTGATGTTGGTAGAGGACAAGGATTTATAATAAACTATTAAATTATCTAATCATACATCTTAAAGCCATTTAATAAGGAGTTCTTAGTTTTGAGCCATGTTAACCAAAAGTGTCTTATAATTTAGATATTGTTACGTTTTAACCTTTTTAAAACGTTTGAGTTCGTTTATATTGCGCTAAAATAAAATAAAACTCTACTATGTTGTTGTTTTTACGGTCTTTATTAATTTTAATGTAACTTTTATATACAATGTCTTAATACAGCAAATTCACTTATACAACACTTTTTATTTACGCCTGAACGCGACTTTACTTATTGACAGCCAAATGATCACTCACCAGCCGCAATGCGCCATCTTTTTATAGTGTTTCATCATTAGTTTTGAATGTTCTAGTACAGACACGAATCTTCGATTTTTCTACTTTAATACAAATGGTCAAAAATAACTTTATAACCACAAAAAGTAATCGAACTGGCAACTCCATGCGGATCGTAGCACTCTTAATTAGTACAGGTATTTTTTGCAGTTATTAAGCCTTGAAACAAGCCAATAAATTTTATAACTAAGAACTCATAATAAGTCCCTGATGTGATGAATTTTGTCTTCAGCATTTTCAGTTTCGTAAAAATATGGTCGAAAATCCTGGTTTTTAATTTTTTCAAATAAATTTTGTTGAAACTCTTTGCTATATCGTTCAGAGATATTGTATGTACACTTTCTTACATAGCTAGATACGACTACTTAAAAATGTGTGAAAAAATCGAAGTGTCTTATAAATTTGATAAAGACTATACTTGGCTTCTCAACTCATAATAGTTGAAAAGATATCCGACTAAATTACACCAGCTCAGTGGAAGAACACACACAGAATTTTAACTGAAAAGTCGACTTTATTCTTTATAAACATTTGCCTCTGTACCTTAATTTATTGATTCATAAAGACTTTTTGCCGAACTTAATTTTAATAAAAGTTATTGTTCATAAGAGCTTTTCAGGTGCTATGTTCCATACGTTTCCAGTGAATTTTATACATACATGACAATATTTGTTTTTAAATTACCCTGCAGCTAAAACTACAGCAAAAGTGTCCGCCAAATAATTTTTTTTTTTTTTTTGAAAATCCTATAAAAAAAAAACTACTGAATATTTTCTCAAATTTCTTTTTTATTTGACAGTACAATCCTTCCGGTTAATAATGGAAAATAATTTAATTGAAATGGCTGCCTCGATGGCCATGAGTAGCCTACACGATCGGTTCAATTTTTAAGCACATTATCGATTGTATGCAGCTGTATTTCTGTATTTAAAGCGTCAATTGTCTCTGGCTTCTTGGCGCAACACTTATTTTTGACGTCACCCCACAAATAATAGTCCAACGGTGTCAAATCGCAGCTCCGAGGTGGCCAAACGACATCAGCTCTGCGGCTGATAATGCGATCTTCAAAAACAGGGCGCAAAACATCGAGTGTAGCTTCGGCTGTGTGGCACGTAGCGCCATCCTGTTGAAACCAAATGTTGCTAATATCCTCCTCTTCAAGTTTTGTGAACAAAAATTCGTTCAACATGGCCCGATAACGATTGCCATTGACTGTAACGAGCACTCCTTGCTCATTTTCGAAGAAAAATGGCCCTCTGGACCAAAATCCGCACCAAAAAGTGACTCGTTTTGGGTGTATCGGCTTTTCAATGTATGCGTGCAGGTTTTCTGTGTCCCAAATGCGACAATTTTGCTTGTTTACATACCCGCCAAGAGCAAAATAAGCTTCATCTGAAAAGATGACTTTTGATTTTGCAACATTACCATGATTTTCAAAGTAATGTCGCAATATTTCCCAGCGTTGTTCAGTGGAATTTTCTGTCAAATCAGACATAAGCTAAGTGTAACAATTTATGAAATAAGCACTAGTTGAACCTATAGTATAATGAACCAGTATTATAAGTAGTAAAATACTGGTATATAAAAAACTGGTAATTGTACTTGTTTACTATAGACTAGTTCCTTAACTGGTATGTTAGTTTACACAAATGCAACTAGTTGGGGTCCTATGACAACGCGATGTTAAAATCGATAGTTGCTTATATGAAATAAGTACAGATATACAACTATTTGGAAGACAAAAATGACTAGTATATATCTAACCCTATGCTAGTCACTTCATCTGCAGGCTTAATATAAAAATTACATATGTGCATATAAAACCATTTGAAAATTGTTTATTTTCTAAAATAAACGCATTACGCTTTTACCCAAGCCTTATAATACTCTAATATGGTCAGAAGTATAATAAAATTTACATCGTGTGTAAAATTGTGAACAGTCATTAAAAAACAAAAAAAAGTGCATTACAAACAATGAATCCAGCGTTCAATATGCAGCAATAAATTCCCAGAAGCCAATAGTTGAAATTTAAATGAAGTATGAACAATAAACATTTAAATAAATTATTAAATAAATAAATGGTTTCCAAATAATTTAGTGGCTTTATGCTGGTAGTCTATTTAATATTGAAAAAAATTTTATTGAAAAACGCGAACTGTTTTTATTTATTCCATATTGTTTTAATGCGTCATAAATAGTGGATAAATGAAAATTATTAACCCTTGAAAGCATGCTTTTTTAATAAAAAATTTTTTTTAAGAGAAGCAGATAGGCTTTAGTTTTGTAATATTAAAAAAAAATAATAATAAAAAAGGTAACAATGAGAAATAAAAAAAATTTTTGTTGTTTGCTTCCAAGGTTTGCTTCCAATCAATATCAGGCAATAATATCGATATAGTTTGTTAAACAAGAATAAAATTATGAAGTAATTTTCAGATGATTCAGGGTTAAAGTGTATAATTTTTTTTTTATAAAAATCAAACGTTTTATAATGGAAAATAAAGTACTTTGTAAAATTTTTTAATAATAAAAAAATTTTATATATTATACCGCAAATATAGTGCTCCTAAGGTCGGCATTTACTAGTAGTCGACAGTTTTTGTACTTATACTTAAATAACTGAAAATAAATGTAATTATGTATTAAAATAGAGCCAAATGAAATTTATAAATATCCTCAGCTTTCTATATATTAAGAACAATTTGAGCTTAGATAAGTATTTTTGACAGTATTTTCTTCTAATTGGTGACTCTCTTTCTGATTTTATGGCAATACTTGTGTCCTTAACACAAAATTTAGTGCGAAGCCGAATTTATAATGTCAATAATTGCTTTAAAATGATTAATGTTCCATCCGAAATGTTTGTTAAAGATCATAAAACTGTTGAAATATGGCTATAGAAGTGAAACAATTAAAAAAAGTTTTTTTAATTAAAAAAAAACATTTGTTCCTATGGTCGGCAGTGACGTTTACTACTAGTTTTGTAAAAGTTTGGGTCTAAAAATACGTAAGACTTCTTGAGATAATAATTTATTAAATCATAATATATTCTTCAACTAAAATATGGACACCACGTCTTAAATGCCACTGCCCAATCATCAATAACTGTACGCACGCCAACCATTGAAAATCTGGCGTTACAACGAACCAATGAAGTCTTAAGAAAATTAATTTTATGTTTCATTTTGTGGCAAAACATGGCCACTAAAAGGGTGTATAATTTGAAATCCATAGGGTCCAGATCAGGTCCAACACAATTTTTGAAAGCCACGTTTGCTTCATTTTAGCTTTACGAACAGTCTCAAAATCCAGTTGCAAAATCCAGTTGCATAATTTAGGGAATAGGGAATGATTTAGAGGCTTCATAACCTCTCATAACCTCTTTCAAAATGCATTACTGGTAAACTTTGGCCATGTTTTGATCCCTTCTACACAGAAATACATGTCAGCGACGCCATTGTACACTGAATTACCTTTTCGATGCGTGGAATGAGCTCAGATACTTCTCTAAACTACTGTGTTTACATTTTGTCATTTCGCTTCTTATACTTCTTTGGTACGGTAAATATTTTTTATCCGTAAACGAAGCTTTTCTGATCAAATTATCATGGTGCTTCTCCAAAAGACGTTTCGATTTTTCTATCCCATTTTCATTTAGTTGTAATCAACAAGACTCCGATGTTACGTTTTAAAGCCCAAATTCAAGTCAATGATGACATTCTGTTTCCGAGGAAAACATCGATAAATCTTGATTTGAAGGTTTTAATGTCATGCTATGTTCGCACTGTAACTGAGCGGCTGATTTAAACTTCAGAGGTTAGCTTTCAGAAGATTTCATATCATATATTGCTTTGTGATCTAAATTTTTTCGTTTTTAGCTTTAAGATGTAATCTATGCACAAAATCTTTATTATACACAAATAATATTCATCATTTTCTGGTATGAATTTATCTTTCATGCCTGCTTGATCTTATTAAACGGATAGAAATGTGATGAACATTTGTTTTTCATAAGAGACAATTTGAAATCAATCTCGATTTTTTATTTTCTGCGCTAAAACATGATATGCTCCGACTACTGGAGCCATAGTATGCCGACTACCGGTAAATTTGGTGTTTTTCACAAAAAGAGTAAACTTCTCAATTTTAGTAAAAGTAATACCTATTTAAGTTTAACTTTAATAATCTGAAACAAAGCAAATTAATTAATTGTAATAACTTATCTTCAATACTATTCCAGACTCATATGCGTAAGGGCAGTAGCTTGAAATAAACAAAATACTTAAACTGCCGACTCTTGGTACACCCCCCTACGTCACAAAAAATTAAAATTCATAATGCCTTTTTGGGTTTTTGTTTTAACTTCCGGTGCATTGTGCTGCAACTAGGACAATAGGTTTTAGAAAGAACGATCAATCTATGTATCTGTATCATAAGTGACAGGAAAAGTTATAGCGCAAAGATCGTTCCACAAACGAATGGTGCGGTCAAAAACAAATTCTGTCCATAAAACGTTGTGTAAAACCCCTCAGTTCAAAGTTTTAGAATTTAAACTAAATCTTAGAATTTACTATTTAAGTTTTGCAAGTATCAAAATAAACCCAATATAATACGTGCTGGCTTACCACAGTTTTAAAGGAAATTATAAAAAAACATACAATATGTATACTACCATATATAATATTAAATTTTATTATGATACTAAAAAACAATAAAAAAAATATATAAAACGCATCTAGAAACATTTCGTTATTAATTCTTAATTTTGTACGTACGTACATTCTCACATGCTTAAAGCATTTTTTTATGAGCAAAGTGAAGGATTTTGTAATACAATTTATATATTAAGTATCCTTAAAATTCCCCCCCATAGAAAACTTTAATTAAAAAAAACTACCCTTGAATTAGTATTAAAAGAATTTTTGCGTAGATTAAGTGTCATTCAAGTTTATTTTTATTATTTTATTTTAACACATTTTTTTTTCTTTATTGCAGAGTGCTTTAGAAAGAATTCTTAAAAGTGTGGGTTGCTTTTATGGTGACTTTTATCTTTAAGACTTTGTTTTAAGTCTAATTTATCGTTTAGTTTCAGACAAAAAGAGATTTCTTTAAGAAAAAATTACAACAAATTAAATAACTGTCTTTAGTCTGACACCAACACTATTACCAGAAAAACTCTTGTACAGTAGATCGAAAGTTACATTCCACTTGAAAAATGACATTTACAAAAAAAAAAAAAAAAAAAAAAAAAAACATTGATTTTATTACCTGATACTCTGTTTGTGTTATGTGTACAACATGATTTTTTTTAATGAAAACTTTGTGCAAATTATTTCTTAAAACAAAATTGCATTAGAAATTAAAAATGTAATCAATACTTTTCTGGTCCACTGTGCAGAGTTAAACATAAAGAAAACATTAGTACTTTTTCAAATAGTTGATTTCTTAAACATTAAACACATAACTGACAGCCAGCAGCATGAAAGCAAACAGAAAATTGCTATGCTTTCGACTTTATAAACATTTTGAAAGCAGCAGCGGCAGCAATAAAATTAGGTTTAATTGTCATCTGTTTTATTTGTCATAAAAACAGTTGTTATAGAAAAATTTTTTCACTCAAGCTTTCCAAATTCACAAAAAAATCGATTTTTTGAAATATTACTCAAAAATATTATTGAAATAATGTTTTTAAAAAACTTTAATTATTAACATAAATGTTGTTTGATAAAATATTTTAATTTTATGCTGTTGTTTTCTGATAAATAAAAAAAAATTTTTAGGTTTTTTTATTTAAAATTTTATATTGTATTGGTATCACTAATTTTTATTTCGCTGTCTAAAAGTACAGAAATTATTTTATGTTTAGCAGCAGCTGCAAAGGTTTTTGTTTAGGCTTTTATTGTACTGACTTTAAAATAATTTTTTTCATATAAACGTATGTATTATAATTTTGACATTATGCTGTTTGCCGCTTGCTGTCGGTTATGTGTTTAATGCGTTAAGACAAAAACATTGTTGCCATTGTAAGGAATTTAAAATAGGCCTTTTTGTTTAAGAAAACAACTTTTATTACATATATAAGTACGCACATATATGTATATCGAGTGATTTTTTAAAGATTTCTGATTTGATCTAAAAAAACGTAAAATTTAAAGAAATGTATGAAATCTTTATTTGAGTCGATAGAACGATCGATATAATTCAATGTATAAATATGCTTTCATGCATGTTGACATACTCTCTCTAACATATCGGCCTTTATCTTACGAATAAATTCCTCTATATTGGCCTACAGTGTGTTAACCATTGCGGGCTTGCCCCTGTAGTCTATAATAGTCTAAAGGCGTTAAGTCGCACGATCTAGGTGGCCAATTGACCGGCCCCAAATGCGAAATAAACCGTTCACCGAACTCGCCTTTCAATTGGGCCATTGTTCGCGTTCTGTGTGGCATGTAGTAACTTCTTGTTGAAATGACATGTCAGCTAAGTCTGGCTTTTTCATTTTGGGCAAAAAAAAAAAAAAATTAATCATCGCACAGTAGCGCTCGCCAGTCACAGTAATGTTTGTGCCTTCGCCATCTTTGGAAAAATACGATCCAATGATGCCACTGGTCCATAATAGAGTGCATTTTTATGGATGCATTGGCAGTTCTTGCAATGCTTCTGGCTGTCTTTCACACATATACGGCAATTTTGCCACGTATCCATTCAACCAGAAATGAGCTGATTTTGATAATAAAATTCAAGAATCTGCAAGCGTTGTTTGTTTGTAAATCGATTAATGGTTAAATTATAGAGCAAACTGAACATGTTTGACAGTAACATGTTACATAAAAATAGCTGAGCTCTCAAAGACAGTGGTGCAAAAGGAAAGTTGCTAAAAAATCACCCGACATATATGTATAGTTTTAAAAATTGGTATGATAGAACTGAAAATGAATGACATATAAATGTCAACATATTATTTGTTCTTAAAGAGAGGATACATGGTTGATTCGCCCTTTCAATTACGATTGCGAATCATGTTTCAGCAGTAACTTCAGATAAACTATTGCTGGAAAATAGAGGAGACAGTAAATTCTAATTGGTGTTTAAAGTGAAACAACTTAACATGATATGTTTCGTTCAAATTTTCAATTTAAATTTAATTTATACTAATGAATTCTACTGTAATGTTTTAATAAATGAATAATCCTTACAGAATCAGTATCAAATCGAAAATTGTATGAAATTTTCATAAATGAGCAATTTCAATGATGAACCCTTATGACAATGAGAAAAGTAAAGTAAGTTATGCATGAAAAGTTCATTGAAATGTCACCATGCTAGAGAAAGCTGAAATTTAGCGATATTGTCTGTAATGAGTAAATAAAGCAGTAATGATTCTAATTGGTATTGTCTGTTAGGTCATCCTTGAAATTTAGGACAATTATATATGACACCTAAGAAAATTTATCATCAGTTATCAATGATAGGTGTGTGTCATAATGATATATTATGATGTTATGATAATAATCGGGTCGTATTTTTCTGTAATTTATTAAACTGAATCCTTATTGTAACGCTAGCTAATATCAGCATAACCTGTGACATGCTCTCTAGCGATCATATTCATGTTAAAGTTTTTATAGATGCGCGAATTTCTTATAAACCATGGAACGTTTGTTATCAGTCGCAAAAGTTTTCAATGGAAACTGAGGCAGTTCCGCATAATAGCACTCCGGGGCACTAAAGTAAATCAAGAATCAAAATTGCATTATAAAGAAGCAGTTTACAGTCCAAGCTAAGTAACGAGTTTCTATTAAAAAGCCAAATTGTTTCTGTCGCCCGCAATTTTGTTTCTGTCTATATAACCATGTTAGCCGGCGGTCACGATGTATTTTCAAATATTTAACTTCAGTACTCTAGGGGATAATTTCGTTATTTGTGCTCACAGATGGGTATGACCCTCTAATCAGTGTGAATATTACAGCAACACAATTTTGCACATTAGTCTTTCTTCAGCTGTATTAGTTTGTTTTACAAATACCAATACTTTATGGTTATGACTGCATGTTGGCCTATCAAAGATAAAAGTCAGATTAGAGGATAGGCCTCAAGATACTTATTTGGGGTAATGCAGCCTCAATGATCTCAGATACACTTAACGTCTTCCTTACCCTTAAACTTTTGTTCTGTTAATTCTGTCTGGATGCAGACATTCATTGGTAAGAAATATTTTGTATTAGTTTGTGTATCAAGAGTTAATGTCCCATTTCATCGAACGCCTGTGAAACGTCGGTAAAGAGAGATACGTTTTACGTTTCAAGATCATAGACATAAGCAAAATTGTCATTTTATTGTTGATTTTATTATCTCCGCGTACCTTTATGAGTCTTAGATCGCTAATAACGCTCTCAATATTACGCAACTCAAATTTGAATGATGGAACCGTAAAAAACCGTGATACTAAAGGTGACAATTCTTTGATATCGTCTGCGTTATGCGGAGTGAAAACCTACTTTAAATGGTACACAAATACCCTTTTCAAAAACACCTCTCGATCGGTCTGCATTCGACTTTTGTAACGGAGGTCTGCATATGGCCCGTGCGCTATTAAAAATAATTTGAATTTACGATCACATTCAGATTTTCGAGGTAATTGTTTCAAGAACTAGTCCTTCTTGATTCCAACTGATATTTAAGGTTTTCCTACACTCCTTTGCTTCATTGCTCAGTTGGGTAGATCTATATTGTTGCCACGCTCGAGATATTCTGCTCTTTTCAGCTAAAAAATGCTCCACATCTGCTGAGCCTAAAAGCTCTAATCTGTCAGAGAAGGAAAGTAGCACCTTTATATTTTCTTCGAACTCCTCAATAGACTGTTCAACGTCTATCGGTGTTCTCAGTGGTAGGTTTTCGGTTCAAGGTATTTTCTAAACATAAGCCAGCTTATCCCTAGTAGAATAATGGTCCGATAACAAATATAATAAATATTCATCACCAGAAACACCATAAATGACACAATAGTTAATCAAAATGGAACCTTGTGCCGATCAGTGGGCCCTCTTGGGTTTGTTAGATCAGATTACCAGAACGTGTGCTTAGAATTATAGTCGCCGGTTGCCACTAATGGTGGTATAGTGATTGAAAAAACTTGCAACACTGCTCTTCAGTAAAAGAAAAACTGGATGAAAAATATGCGGAAGAAATCACAAATTTTTGTAGAAAATTATGGATACACATTGTGCTGGTCTGAAGACAACATTTTCAAAATTCATTGATTAGTTATGCTCCGCCTCTTGTAACCTTAAAAAGTGTTGAAAAACATTTTGCTGTGGGATGAGTTTCAGAGATTAGCATGACGTGTATTTGTTTAAAAAGAAATATGTGTAAAATGTGGTTTTAATACCATGTTGGAACTCTTATTGAGTGTGAATCTATTTCCACTAAAATCAAGGAGAAAAGGCATAAATATCCTATCTGCCTTCGCTTTAAATTCGCGAGGCATTATATCTTGCTTTAAGCACTAGTTTTTTATGGTTAGAAAATTGAATTTAATTTGCGGTATAATTGTAGTGTAGAGTGTTAAGATATCGGTTTTAAATGATTTTATTGGTGTTTTTTTGGTACAGTTTGTTGGAAATTCCTCCTAATTTGCTTCAGCTGCAATAGCATTTTTTAAAATCAAATATTAGTTAGAAAATATTGCAATATTTTGGTACATTTTTTATTTTTTATTTTTCATTAAATAATTTGCTATTCAAGGACCAACTTATAACGATATTCGTAGCTAATGTCTTGCCAAATAGGACTGTCTTCTAAGTATTTCTCTTTAAAAAATTTATACAAATTATTTTCGTTTTAACAAATTGTTTCAATATGTATATCAGCTCAAAATTTAATGAATGCAAGGCGGAAGAAACTTGACATAATTTACGACAGTAATTTGTTTTGATTTTTCTACTTTTTTATTGTAAATTTTTTGCTCTCAATTCTCTACAAGTGACTTTATTTCCATTGACATTAACAAAAAAAAGTTGAGCCACTTGTTGTTTTAGCATTGGCTGAATGCCAAAAGAGAGCACACAGTCTATTTAACATTGTTGCCTGTCAACGTTTATGGACATTCTTTTGCCACAAATCGTCAATCAATAGAAAAAAGTAAAATCACGTTATTTGATTTTGAATTTGCCATTGAACAAACAATTTCTTTCTATACGCCTGGGTATGTTGGCTTTTTGTGTCTGCCTGTTGGATTGTTTATATTGCTCGTATAGGATCCTTGTCGATGGGCCTGGGTGTGTATAAATTTTCACTGAATTGTTTGAGTGTCCATAGTAGCATAGCATAGCATAGCCAAGTGTTTTGCTTTATATTGACCGTAAGAGTTTAACAACAGCAAATAGAGCGACATTTATACACTTTTCTGTTTTAGTCATTTTGCTATGGATGTTTGCTGTGAACTTGAATGGGCAATTGAAATTTATTACATTAAAGTTTTTAAAATTTTTTTTTTTTCGTTAATAGTTAAGTCGAAATATTATTATTTTTTTTAATGAGTAAACATTTTTCAGACAAAAATGCTGTGTAACAGAGCTTTTTAAACATTTTTAAAGTTTTTTTTTTGTTTATTTTTTTTTTCTTTACTCCTCTTGGGAGCATAGGGCTCCACAAAGCATTTCCATCTTACACGATTTGCTGCTGTTGTCTTTGCCTCTTCTTGGTCGAGCGCAGTTTCTTGATCCTTGAGGATTCCACTGAAGTGCCATCCTTGTAATATTGCTATGATTTTTCCTTAAGGTATAGCCGATCCATGTTCACTTTGTTTGCCTTATCTGCTTCAGTATGGGCTCTTCGTTTGTTAAATTCCATAGATCTATGTTGCTTATGATGTTAGGTCAGAATAGCTTGCATATGATTCTAAAGCACTTGATGGTGAATACCTGTAGATTTTGAGTGATGGTGTTAGACACAAGCCAGGCTTCACTGCCGTACATCAGAATTAACTTTGCCTGGATATGTACGAGCTTCTCCATACTGAGTGTAATCGTCCTAATGCCGACCTTGTTTAGCTGAGCACGCCGCTTGTTGCCATTGTGCTTCCAAAATAGCAGAAGCTATCTGCATACTCTATTGGCTGATCCTGTAGTATTTTGTTTTCTGTGCTATTGTTGTTAATTCTCTTAGCTTTGGTTTTCTTGATATTTATTTCAAGTCCAACATTGCGAGTTTGCTTTTTCAGGTCATTTAATTTTGATTGCATGTTGGAGATTTTGAGTAAGCGTACGCAAATATCATCCTCATAATCCAGGTCTACGAGTTGTCGTGAGAGACTCCATATTAGACCTCTACTTTGTGAACAGACTTCACTCATGATCTCATCGAGTAAGATGATGAATAGTAGATGTGAGAGTGGACATCCTTGCTTTACTCCAGCGTTAGTATGAAATGGTTGGCTGATGCTCCCGTTGTGAAGAACCGACAGTTCTGCATTCTCGTACTTTGCTCGTATTATTCGGATTATTTTCTGGGGTACACCTTTTCTTCTCAATGCTTTCCATATAGCAGTCCATTTGATGGTATCGAAGGCTTTCTTGAAGTCGACGAACAATAGGTATAAAGGTGTACGCCATTATAGAAACTGTTCTATTATGATGCGTAAGGTGTTGGTCTGGTCTACGCAAATTCTATTTCCCGGAAGCCTGCTTGTTCGTCTCGCAATATGTCCCCTAGTTTACTCTGAAGTCTTCCCTGTATTATGACTGCTTGTATCTTGTATATGGTGTTAAGCAAAGTAATTCTTAATTGTTTTTCTAAAACTAGTTTGGTTATTATTGTGTTTTTTGTTTTGAAAATCATTCCCTGAATATCTTTTAAAGCCTTCAGTAGTCCGTTAATATACAAAAGTTTTAACATAAGAAAGTTTGTATAACTTTATTAGGTTTTCTTTAACAAATCTTGTTTCTCGTTTTTTGCTTCGTCTAATCCTCTAAGACGCAAGACTAAATTGCGCATCACTTTTTGCATATACTATATTTCTATATTTAATTATGCGTTTGTATATTTATTCCTTTAAACTCCTATAGGGAGCATAAGGCCGTAACAACTGAATATCATTGTAGATTATCTACATTAAAGTATCCACTCGTTCGATTAAAGATAGAATTTTTTGGTCGTTATTTGATCGAATAATAAAAAAAAGTCAATTTCGAGTAACAAATAGCTCGAACAATATGTGTCAATTAATCGAGATATTTTTGTATGCAAAATTAGGGGTGTAAAAGAGAAAGTGTTTATGATTATTTAGTTTTACGAGTATGTTATCTGCTAAATTTGCATTAAAAAATGGGATATGTATTAAAATCATTTTTCGAACATAATTTTGCTTGCTTTTAGATCAGCCGTTACTGGTTTGTTAGACATTTTAGTTAAAGAGCTTAATATCAATCTAAATTCCAAAAGGTTCCTCAATCGTGTAATCGGTTGTTTAATATTGAAACTGACAAAAAGCACCAGACGATGGTCTTTAAGAAGCCGAAAATATTGATCTAAGCGAAAAAAAAGTATCGCAAATTTTAAAAAATCTAATACAAAAAGTGTTAGTCTATTAGACTTTTTTATGTAAAGGGTCCGCCAAATATTTTTTTTTTTAATGCTATAAAAAAAAACTACTGAATATTTTTTCAAATTTCTTTTTTATTTGAAAGTACAATCCTTCCGTTTAATAATGGAAAATAACTTCATTCAAATAGCTGCCTCGGCTGACCATGCAGTAGCCTACACAATCGGTCCAATTTTTAAGCATATTATCGATTGTGTGCAGCTGTATTTCACCAATGGCTTCACGAATATTATCCTTGTCTCTGGCTTGTTGGCGTAACACTTACCTTTAATGGCACCCCACAAATAATAGTCCAACGGTGTCAAATCGCTGCTCCAAGGTTGCCAAGCGACATCAGATCTGCGGCTGATAATGTTGTCTTCAAAAACAGGGCACAAAACATCGAGTGTAGCTTCGGCTGTGTGGTACGTAGCCCAGTCCTGTTGAAACCAAATGTTGCTAATATCCTCCTCTTCAATTTTTGTGAACAAAAATTCGTTCAGCATGGTCCGATATCGATCGCCATTGACTGTAACGGCCACTCCTTGCTCATTTTCGAAGAAAAATGGCCCAATTATGCCTCTGGACCAAAATCCGCACCAAACAGTGACTCGTCTTGGTTATATCGGTATTTCAATGTATGCGTGCAATTTTGCTTGTTTATATACCCGCCAAAATCAAAATGAGCTTCATCCGAAAAGATGATTTTTTTTGGCAAAATCGGCATCTTCTGTAAGTCGATCGCAGGCTCACTTAGCGAAGCGAAAACGCATAGGACACAACCATATTTGTTCAGCGGAAAGATAAAACTAATTATCTTTCAAATCAGACATGAGCTAAGTGTTACCATTCATGAAATAAGCACTAGTTGAAAAAAAAAACGTTAGATGGCGGACCCTTTATATAGACAATACAAAGAGAAGATCAGCAAAACTTTTTAATGCAATTTTATCGCTAACACCAACATCGCACCACAATGTTCTGTCTTTTTCTCCTACGCTATTTCTAATATTTTTAACGATTTTCTTATTCTTGGCTACGTCGCTTTTGCAATTGTCAAGCTAATGACGCTAAGAGTATGCGAGAATATCAACAACAGATCTACCAACTTAACAAGAAAAAAAGAACTCAAATCGGAACGAACCACCGCCACACGGGGGTTATTCCAAAAATTTTTTGATGAAGTTAGTACATTAAAATATCTGGCACAGATCTATACAACTAATTAAATAACTTTGCCGGCAAAAATTATGGGGGTTTATTTATCATTAACTTTTGACACTTATTGCCTATTTTTTTATATACAACTTTTTCTTAAAATCGCTTTAAAAGCAACATTTTTTTTTCGCTTAAACACTTAACTTCAATAAAGTAAAAAAAATAAAAATACTGACTGGAAAAAGTAATAAACAAAACGAAACAGGAAAAATGAATCAAAAACAAAAGTGTCACCACCAGAATCAATGAGTTTCAAAGAAACTTAATAGCCTGAAGGCAAAAAGAAACAACAACAACTGCAAAGTAAAATTGATGCTGAAGTATTTTTTCACATTTTTTCTTAAAGGTGCCAAAAATGTTTGCCATATATTTTCTTTATAATAAATTATTATGAATTCTTTATAATAAAAAAATCTTTCCTATATAAACATCAGTACCATTTTAAAACTCATTCACCAGTTCTTAATTATTAAAATCACATTTTTGTTTAATGATGATTACAAGAATTTAGTAATTATTTCCTTTGTATTAAACATATAAATAGATTTCCGGTATTGCAGTGTAATAAATATTAATTATTCCGTTTTGAGTATATGAATATTATTTTAATTTTAAAGAGCATATCAAAAACTTCACGTGTTTCTCAATCTAAGAACACTTAAACAGAAATATAAATGAAATGCATAATTATTTATTGATTAAAGGATCCTTGGATTATTTAATGTTAAGCCTTAATGAGTCTTAAATTGATAAACAAAGACGTATGATTGTTGACATTTTAAAATCAATTAATTATTACTTATACGCTACCATAGCAAAGATAAATCGTTTATCATCTCATATATATTTTCAGACAGTATTTTATTTTAATTCTGTATCCAGAGAGAGATGATTATTTGCCTATTTATTTGTACTTTATTCAGTAAAAAAAGAATACAAATTTTATTTAATAGTACTGGGTAGATGAAGGCATATTGGCTTTTTAAGTTACAAAGAAAACTTTGTGTACTATACACATACATTAATAGGTTTTACGAAATATATACATACAGAAAAAATAAATAATAATAATAAAATTAAAATAAAGCTGATTCAACATTTATCAATAATGATTTTGCTTCCATATCGTTTCATGTTGATTCAACATGATTTTACAATAAAATTTTTCTTTTTAAAACAACTAGAAATCATGTTAAATTAATATTATAGTTCTTGTTTAATGAAAGTGATAATCGTGTTGAAATAATGTGAGACCATTATAGAATCAACACTGTGCAAATGTAAAATAACATGAATGCCGAATTAACTATGAAATTAATTGAAACTAATATAGGGTCCGCCATCTAACGCTTTTTTTTCAACTAGTGCTTATTTCGTGAATGGTAAGACTTAGCTCATGTCTGATTTGACAGATAATTAGTTTTATCCTTCCGATGAACGAATATGGTTGTGTATACGCTTGGACACCGTTGGGAAATATTGCGACATTAGTTTGAAAATCATGGTAATGTTGCAGAATGAAAAAGGTTAAAAAAACATCTTTTCAGATAAAGCTCATTTTGATCTTAGCGGGTATGTAAACAAGCGTAATTGTCGCATTTGGGGCACAGAAAACCCGCACGCATACATTGAAAAGCCGATACACCCAAGACGAGTCACTGTTTGGTGCGGATTTTGGTCCAGAGGCATAATTGTGCCATTTTTCTTCGAAAATGTGCAAGGAGTGGCCGTTACAGTCAATGGCGGCGTTATTGGACCATGCTGAACGAATTTTTGTTCACAAAAACTGAAGAGGCGGATATTAGCAACATTTGATTTCAACAGGACGGCGTTACGTGCCACACAGTCGAAGCTACACTCGATGTTTTGCACCTGTTTTTGAAGATCGCATTATCAGCCGAAGAGCTGATGTCGTTTGGCCACCTCGGAGCTGTGATTTGACATCGTTGGACTATTATTTGTGGTGTGCCGTCAAATATAAGTGTTACGCCAACAAGCCAGAGACGATTGACCCTTTAAAGGACAATATTGTGAAGCCATTGGTGAAATACAGCTGCACACAATCAATAATGTGCTTAAAAATTGGACTGAGGGTGTAGGCTACTGCATGGCCAGCCGAGGCAGCCATTTGAATGAAATTATTTTTTAATATTAATCGGAAGGTTTGTAGTTTCAAATAAAAAAAGGTAATTTGAGAAAATATTCAGTAGTTTTTTTTTACAGCATTTAAAAAAAAAAAAAATTATTTGGCGGACCCTATATAACGGTCATAATAAAATAAATGGAAATTTCATATCTATTGAAAGAAATTTTATATCCTATACTTAAATTTATCTTTTAATTTGTTGATAAAATCATTTATGTAAAGCAATTTTTCCAAAGCTTCTATTTAAAAAAAATTGGACAATCGCTGATGACTCCACAATATTCTTGGGATGTTTCTAATTTCTGTTGAATGAATAAAAAGATACTTTGCAACTTATCTTTAATTTGGTCTAAGTACTAAATCTTTTTTGATAGAGAAGTTTTTAAGGCTTGTAATCATGGATCGTCAAGTACCAAACAAGTATTTTACACAAATTTATTAATTCAAAAAAGAAATTATCTGGTTTTCCAGCAACGATATCATTTCAACAAACCGAATCTAGTGACTATACAATTATTAATAACTTATTTTCCGATTTTTTTTCTACCACATATTCTGATACAACTTTTGTTTATAATGCAGATTATCCTTACCCTATAACATCTAATCATTCTCATCAGTTGCAACTCAATTACGAAATTTGAAATTTTCTTATAGTTGTGCACCCGATAAAATTCCGAGCACTATTTTGGTCAATTGTGCCGATTGCTTAGCGATCACCTTAACTGCTCTATTTAATATTTCAATTAACTATGGATAGCTGTCTAACATTTGGAGGGAGTCTTTTATACTGCCATTATTTTAATCTGGCAAAAAATCTGATATTTAAAATTATAGGGGCATAGCTAAATTGAGTATCATGCCCAAGGTTTATTTAAATTAATTGCTGATCGGTTATATTACCAGGTATCAAATATCATATCCCCATACCAAAAAGAATGTTCAACCGTGACGACTTTACTTCATCTTACAACCTTTATTAACCGTGGATTTTTTCACAAAAAGCAAACTGATGTCATCTATACCGATTTTAGCAAACCCTTTGATAAGGTGAATCATATTCTTCTATTGAAAAAATTACGAATGGTGGGGTTTACGGATGGTGCTATTAAATGGATTAAATATTATTTATCAAATAGAACCCATATACTCAATAATACGCTATCAAGGAGCATACATGCTCGTTCTGAGGTTCTACATGTCGAGGTTGTCGTCTTGGCCCTCTATTATTTTCTTTATTCATCAATGACCTGCCAAAGATAATAAAGAATTCACACATTTTTATGTATACTAATGAAAATTTTCCTGATTTATAACCAGCCTTCTTCTTCTACAAAATTTTTTTTTTTTCAACTAGACCTGAATCCTTTTCATGAATAGTGTAATACAAACTTAATGGAGCTTAATTAAAGAAAAAAAAAAAAAAAATGTAAATTGAGAACAACTCCTATTTCTGTAAATTATTTAATTGGTCACTCCTCAATCGATGTTGTTGATAGTTTCTTTGATCCTGAAGTTTTATTTGTCCAGAAACTTAGTTTTATTTCGCATATTACGTGTACAATTAATAAGGCCAAGATTGTATTTGGTTATATCAAACATTGGTCGAAGGTGTTTGATGATCCGTATATTACTAAAGCCCTTTACATATCACTTATTCATCCGATTTTGGAATATGGATTTAAATTTTGGGATCCTATTTATCAAATACTCTCTAATGCAATTGAGTCTGTACAGAAACATTTTTTGATATTATGTCTATGTGGACTACATTTTAACCCGAGAAACAAGTCGCAATATTTTGCCCGACTAGCTAATGTGTCACTTATATTGAATATTATCAGAGGCAGTATTTGCTCTGGATTTTTAATTAACGAGATATCTTATAATATACCGCATCGAATATCACATTATTTCTTACCGCTCTCCATTACATTTTTTAGAGCCAATTATATTGATGCTGATCCACTTAGAAGGATATAATATAATTTTCCACTTTAACTACAATTATAATTTTATTTTGTTTCTTTTAATATTAAAAACAAAAAAATTGTTAATTGTATTCCATGTATTATTTTAAATGTAATGTCTGTAAGGACTAGATCCATGGAATAATGTAAACAAATAAATAAATGAATAAACTTTAAATAAAAATTTTTTTCAAGAAATTTAAAACGACTTAAAAATAAAATGTTTTCATATTGATCTTAAATTGGGTTTTTTTCTGTGTATATATAATACATTTACAGCTGTTTAACAAACAACAGACCTCAAAAATCTTGAGATACGGGTTTTTCGTACCTTCAAGCACTTATAAGTTAATAACTTAGCTAAATATTAACGCATTTTAAGATTCTCTGCGGATTAAATGTTGTATATTTTACTTAAGTAAGCTTGGAGAATCTGTGTATTTATCAAGCAAATAGATTTATTCTTAATTTTCTGTTAATAGCAATTTTTACACTCTATTTTATATAAGGTTCGACCGTGGTGCTTCAAAAGAAGTGTATAAAATCGCGACAAGTGACGATCCAACAAAAGTTGTTCGTGGAAAAAGTACAGGTCGAATGGTCACCTGTTTCTTTGACCGAATAGGTCACGCGGCTACTATTCCGCTTGCGCAATTTGAGACGGTCAATTCTGAGTGGTATACGACCATTTGTTTGCCGGAAGTCTTCGGAAAAATTCGTAAAACCAACCGCCATAGAAGAATCATTCTCCATTATGACAATAAGAGCTCTCACGCATCTCATCAAACAGCAGTCAAGACATCGAATTGATATCTTATCCTCCGCACAGTTCTGATTTGGCACCCAACCTAAGGTAAACAGCTTGGTCAACGATTTACAAGGGCCGAAGAAGCAGTTGAAATTTTCAAAAACCTTGTTTTGGAGGTGTTTCCAGAAAAATGAAAAAAGTGCTTTGAAAAATGCTTTGAAACAATGCAAAAATGTATTGATTATCAAGGGGAATATTTAAAAATAATACTAAAGCCATTTTCATAAATGGTAACCCCTCGTATTATCGTTAAGAGGCATTAGAGTACTGCCAGCCTTTGGGTTATCCTTACACTAAAATAAGAGAGTTCGACTCAGTTGATTTCGTATCATTAACAATATCTCGGCTTTTCAGAGACCATAACTTGGTGGACTTCACGTCGTTATTTGAGCCTGCACCATTACAAAATGCCACTGAACCACAGACTACGACGTGTGTTAGCTGAAAATGCTCTGGAGCTGGAAACAAACCATATAATTAGAAAACACGTTGCTGCAAGAAAAAAAAAACCTGACAACTGTTATCATTTTTCTGAAAGCCACTATCGAAGAGAATAAGGATATATTTTTGGAATTTTCAATGCACCTTCAGAACTTTGATTTAAGATTAAAAATCTGGTTTTTCGGACCCTCATACACTTATAAGCTAATAACTTAGCTGGATATTGCCCGATTCTAAGTTGAGTTGCTTTATTAAAAAATGTAATAACTCCATCAATTTCCAACGGATCTCTAAACAACATGAGATCCAATCTCGAAAAAACTACTGCCTATTTTGGGCTGCTGACCGCAACTACTTTTAGCCTTGATTGAATGATGTGAACGGCATGTTGTTTCAAGATAGAGAGTCCATGACAAATTTCATATTCTGCAGTAGCAACTTGAAGGCATAGTCATCTCACGTAGAGGTGACTTGAAATGGCCACCCAGACCAGGGGATTAGCCTTGTTTTAGCTTCCTCTTGTGAGGTTTTCTTTAGTCGTATGTCCGTAAGAAAAACCACAAAGTTAACATATTAATTGCTATCGATCAAATTCAAACTGATATATACTACAGAGCCATGGCAGGATGTTATTCTTTAAACGTAAAATCAAATTGTGTAATAAAATGTGAACATTTATTGAATGAAATAGATTTTACAATATAATCTATGACGATGAATATGTATTTTTATATACTTTTTCTTGTTCTTTTCAGATTTCTCCAAAAGTAATTGAAAAGTTAGTTAAGGTAAGTTCTTGTTTTATTTTTTCAATAAAAAAAAAAAAAATTATTTAAGAAAATCAAAACATGCGAAATAATAACACTGGTCTACAGCAAAACAAGCCTCTTTCTCCTACTCGTTTTCTAATATTTCTTAACGACTTTCTTCTTCTCACTTCTAATCCTATCTACTCTTTTGCGGATGACAGTATGCTGTCATCTGTGTCAATGGGTAGTGTGGATGTTGAGGAATCAGATGCTCTTGATGTTCTGGTCATGAGAATTCATTGTGATGTTCGTTGGAATGATCACATATTTCAAGTGTCGAAAGAAGCATTCAAGTGCCTTGGTTTTTTAAAACGGTTCAAGAAATGCTTCACTCCATCTGATCTCCTTAATATTTACAAGACCTATATCCTACGCAAAATGGAATACAACTCGCCGGTGCTCCAAAGTCCATTTTGGAGCTTCTCGACTGCATACAGGAGATGCTCATCAATGACGGTAGGGTAGCCAACTCTATCGATTCATTGGAGCACCGTCGCAATGTGGCGTGTGTTTCATTGTTCTATCGGTACTATAACGGAACGTGTTCTAACGAAATTAAGAAATTAATTCCTAAAAATAATATACTTTTACATAGTACTCGTATTTCTCGTAGAGCACATCCCTTTGTAGTTGATTTTCCAGTAAATCGCACAGCGCATTATAGGGAGAATCCGTTCTTTGGTCGCACTGTTCGGTTGTGGAATAATCTTTCAGCGAAAGTATTTCCCACTACTTACGACATGAGTAAATTTAAATCTAACGTCCATAAACACTACTCCCTCTGTCCTCCTTCCAACAATCTATTTTCCTAGTACCAGCACAATGCACTGCATGAGTAGGGGCCATCCCCCTGAGAACCGATTTGAATTCAGCCCACCAAATTACCTTAGGAAAGATATTTGCTTGCTCCCGTCTAAAACCTTGTTTGGCTAGTGTAATCAAAGTTTGAACAAAATGAAAGTAGATTCTTAAGGCTCCTAAAATTTGATTTAAAGCAAGCTGAAGTTAATAGTATTGTTACGTTTTAACCTTTTTAAAACGTTTGGATTCGTTTAAATTGCGCTAAAATAAAATAAATATTAATTTCTTGTTTACAGTTTTTTATTTACTGCACTGTAACTTTACAGTATATCTTAATACAACAGCACAATATTCGTTTATACAACACTTTTATTTTCGCTTCAACACGACTTTATTTTATGACAGCAAAACGATAACTAACTGTGACGTGGGTATAGTAGCCTCTTTATATACCTAATTGCCTACAGTTTTGAAGGTTCCGCAAATATCTCATATTCTCTATTTTATATCCGTTCATTCAAATGTAACACACAAAGTTGGTCGAATTGGCAGTGCTGCCAGATAGGCAAATAAATATGGCATTGACCGGGTGACACATAATAAACAAATATACAAAAATTCCAACATACAGTTTTAAATTCGCTGTCGTGTAATTTCTTTTTAGGCATATTTATTATCGTAACAATATATTATGTTCGGATGTAGTGATAACATATTGTCTTCCATTAAATCTATGCAGTTTTTTTTTAATACCTTAAACTAAAATTTCATGTCTCTCGATGGAAGCTAGGTTTTCATTTTCGAACCATATTTTCTTTGTGTAGATTATAAATTAAAAAAATTCCACTATTAATTTAAAATAAATCAATAAATCAAAGAGATTTTTGCTGATGGGCATAATAAAAAGCGTTAATAATTAATTCTTTTTGTTTGTAGAAAATTGCTTTCCTATGCTGGTCGGTCGAACCAATCATTTTAAACATGAAAATAATTTTACTTTCAAGACAATACTTTGTTAAATTAAAATATATTTATTGGATTAATTTTTCATTTTTATTAATGTTGTGGTTTTCTGTACATTTTATACAAAAAAAGTCAATCGATTTTTTGTATTGCGTATTTAATATTGTATAAGGCAAAGCTACGTTGAGAATGATAATAATGCAGAAGATGGTGCAATACAATATTTTTTTTTTCATTTTCGTATTGAATGCAATATCATCTTTTACTTAAAAATCGTATTTTTCTGTGTATAAATTTTCTCTAGAAATTGTAAATTTATTCATTAGGGGTTGAGATTTAAAGGCAAAATATATTTTTGCATAAATTTTTACAGTTACACATTGATTGATATTGATTTTATGCTGAAATATACTAACAGTTATACTATAGATATAAAGTTATTTGAGGGATATTAATAGATATGATGATGATATGAAAAGAAAATTCTCTTTTACAAAGGAAAGACGTATTGTGTTGTATAATAAATATTTTTCTTTTCATCTTTCTCAGAAATCAAATTTCTTCGAAATGGTTGAAAGTTTTGAGAAAAGAAAAAAACAATTGTTACTAAAATCTTGAATTCTTGTTTGTTGTGATGTTTGATTATTCTATGATTTATTCCAATTTCAAAACTTAACAGCAATTGAGAACTTCGAAGAGCTATTAATAATAATAATTCCATTAACATTCCATATATTAAGACCATAATGTGCATAGATAAACTTCAGCGACAGTACGAACTCATATAAAACATATGTGACAAACCATATTCCATTTAAGAAACTTTTCGTAAAGTTTGGTTAAATGTCATTTGAAACTGAACGCACATTCCGTACGGAAACGGCTGTTCAAAGCATTTTTGTGTGAGCGTTTCTATTTAATAAAATAAAATTTACAAAAACATTAAAATAATTAAAAACAAAAAAAATGGAGGGCGCGAAAGAGAATTTATTTGTTTTTAAATTAAGAAGAAAATAATTTTTTAAACTTAAAGAAGAAGGAAAGAAATCATCAAACGTGTCTGTTTTTATTTTCTTTTTTAATGATTATTTGTAAACAAATACTCTGTTGGTAAGTACGATATTTTTTTTTTAACGAACTACTAACAAAAACTACAGAATATACGAAAATGTGCAACAGTGAGTTTAAAGTCTTTAAGTATACATAAGTACAATATGGCCATCTAATAATAATATTTATTCAATTATGCATTTGAACAGATTTTCGTTAATTTCGTAAGGCTAACTTATGCGTATTATAGTTAGGCCTTCAATAAGCTGCAGCTGATTATATTTTTAGACTCGTTGAAAGAAAAATGCATTAGAGAATTCTTCAATAGTAATATCGGGTAGGCCATTTAAATGTGTAAATTTAAAAATGCAATTAAACAAAAACGGTTTGAAATTTTACCAAATTTATTCTTTTGTTGTGACGTACAATTAGATATGAAATATTATTTCATTCATATTCATCAAATCGCAGCTTCTTGACAGTCAACTTACATTACCATTTAATTCATTCTAATTAAACGACCATCAAACGATTGTGGCATGAGATGTGTGGCAGGTTGCACCATCCTGTCTAAACCGAAAATCGTTCACCTCAATACCATGAAGAGCGGGCCCAAAAAAATCGGTGCGACAGGTGTCTCCATTTACTGTAATAGTTACGCTGTCCTCATTTTCAAAGAAATATGGGCCAGTGATGCCTCTGCTCCACAAGCCGCACCAAACAGTCACTCATAATGTGTACATTGGCTTCTGTAAGACCATGCTTGGATTTTCTGAGCCCCAAACACGGCAATTTTATTTACTAACGTACCCATTAAGATGAAAATGAGCTTCATTCGAAAAGATAATTTTAAATGATGATAAATTTCCAAGCGTAAATCGATTCATTTCGTTCAGTGGGGGTAATATACTGAATTTCTATGGTCGAGGGATAGGCGTATGGTTTTTAATTTTACATACAAAAAACATGTTTAAAATTATTTACTAGTATGTCGTTACTTAGTAATAAGTAAGGCCATTTTATTATTCTATTTTACAAATTGAGAAATTTTTCTCCTTTTGTTTTGTCTCTGTTTATTTCCTGTGTAGTATTTTTGATATCCGGCTTATTGTAACTCAATGTTTGTCTTTACCGATGCCACATACAGGTCAAATAAAAATAACACCATTATTTACTGGACTGCTATTACATTTTAATACAAAGCTTGTGGGCACACAATTTCTTATTCTCCCCCTAGTGCTCTTGTGATAAAGCAACTTCTAAATAAGACTAACATAGGCCTATATCACCTTGCCGCCTCTCGGAATATAAAGTTTTAGAAACAAATAATTTTAATCTTGGTTTCCTTTTTGGTTTTAATGAAGTTGGTTTTTATGGCTTTTCCTGTTTTCGCTGCTTGCGATGATATATGTTGCAAAGAGAGTTTACTGGGGAAGAAGATAATTTCTTATTTGTAAACTTAAATAGATACAAAATTTATTCTTATTTTATATGTGCTTTCAGTAGCATGTATTATGAACAATGGAAAGGAAGTGCTTTTTTATTTGCTGATGTTTTCTGTGAATGTGTATTCCTTACAACTTGCTTGTGCTTTATTTTCGATTACTTAGTTTTCACATCACTAGCAGTCTTATTTGAAGTTCAAATAAGTATGCATATATAATAAGCCTCAAACTCTGTATAATGCTTTTAATATAACTGGTGTTGCTTTTGAGTTTTATTCATATTCCAGGTTTTAAAAAAAAAATTTTACGGCAATATTTCTATTAAAAATGTGGTTTTTGTTGAAAATTGTTAATTTGAAATTATTTAATTTTATACAAAACTGCCTAGAGCCCGGTGTGCTTCGCAACCCCTATCTTAATTGTTATTTAGAGTTTTATTTTTTGCCATTTTGCCCCCTCCGGTTTTAATTTACACATTTGAGATAACCTATAGCTCCCTTCAGAAAGACACTGTAGAGTCTGTTTTTTAGCTATATACAGTATAAAGTCTTCAAAGCTATATAGTTTTCACATTATTTTTTATATATGTATGTATTGTATATATTAGGGCGGGTGGATTTAAAAATCGCCCAACTGACAAGGAAAATCATATTCTAAGGATCGAAATAGGAATCTTTGCCCAAGGAATGAGTTCTGATGTTCCTTATTTTGACCCAAAGGTCAATTTTGAAAAATCCCATTTTGACCCATCTAATATGCCACAATCGAGTTTAAATGTATGACCGACCTCCACTTACTTTGAAAGGCCTTCCCACCCATTCTAGTGCTACACTTCCTGGAGTCTCCCTGGGGGATCTTCATACAAAAATTTCAAATAATCACCATTTTTGCCACTTTACACGTTTGTTTTGTCCTGGAGCTTATTTTTTTAAGACTTCAGCATCTCTTGGAGATGTGCCCTTCCTATGATCGTGTGTTTGTAAATCTTGTTTTGAAGTGTGGAGGTGGAAGGAAAAAACTAAATTTTGCGTCTAATAAAACAAATTTGGTTAAGTTGACCCAATGAGTGCAGAAGAGTTAATACAACTTAATAATACAAAAGAAACTAAAAAGAATTTTTGTTTGAAATCTTTTTTTTTCTCAATTCTGGGAAATTTCGCACGACTCTCTGATGTCGTCGACATAACAGCGTCTACATGCTCTGGTATAACTCGTTTGGAAACACTAGCTAGCAATTGAACATGTCGGTCCGTTCCTTGCATATGTAACGGAATGTTTAGATCATTAAACGGTGGATCATCTTGATTTAAATATTCTTTCAGTGTATCGTACGAAATGCTTCGCGTGAATGGTGGTTCAAATACGTTATTTATATAATTTGTGAAATGAAAGATTATATCTGGTTTTTTATAAGCTCTAAGTTCAGTTGGGTCTTCAACATCGGTTCGATAGCGTAGAGTTTTCTTAATAGCACAGTCTCGCTTGATATTGGAGAACATTGGTACATAACAATTAATTATAAATTCAAGCAGAGTACGTAAACTTTCGGATGGATTTTCCGTTATCACATATAATCATATTAGTCTAGCGGTCTTGGTGAGCCAGCGAGAATGTACAAATTTTTCCTGGTTTGATGTTACCCATATCCACCGATACCACGCCGTTAGAAATTGCGAATCGGTGGGAAATTCAATTTTTTTTAGGAGCAGGAGGCATATTTTTCAACGCAATTTTCTCAAAGCCGTCCACCACCTGAAAATAGTTGACAATTATAATAAATTAGTGATAGCAATTACTTACTGGAAGAATTTCGCAAGTTTCGATTTGATTGCTCAGTTTTCCGATTGCCGATCGTGGTCCAGTGCTGGTTGATTTATCCAAAGCTTTAAACAAATGCCGAAACGGAAGTTCGTTGAAGTGTAGAGGGCAAATGAACCAATTCAATGGTCTTTTAAACAGCAATTCAAATCGTCGTATAATTCCATCGTGTGTCGCAGTGCTTGTTGGCTCACCATCAGTGCATATACCAATTAATGCATCCTGTGATATATTTTTATCGTTGAAAAAATCATTTAATTTGGTTGTTTTGTATTCAGCCGTTTCATATTCCAGTCTTAGGTAAGCAATCAATTGAGAACTTGATTCTCTCAAAATAACAAGATGCGGTTCTTTTAGCATCCTAGTATGATACTTCCCATCAATTTTATCTCTCCTTACAGAGTCATCTATTCTAAAGTCAATGAAAACGCTAACAAATTGGTATCGTCTAACTCGTCTGCATTTCTTCTTTGCTCTGCGAACTTTCCATTTATCCATGATGAGAGGTTCGTGATGCCGATCTTTCATTTCGAAATCTTGGAAAAGAGCGGTTCCCAATGCTAATGCTACTCTATCAGGCACACCAAATCTTTCACACACCAAGGAAAAGTTAAAACAATCGTAGCTTTCTGTGTATTGTGAACCACTGCTTCTATCCATATCTTCTTCAACCGATAACGGTACGTATGTTGAATCATCGGGATATATTCTTGGCTTTGATGACATAAACGATACTCCTTGCTCTTCATTTTCCATCACAAATGCATCGACTGTTAGTCTTCTCTTTGAAGCGTTCTAGAACCAATCCGCAGATGCCTTCGATTAATATTTACAGTTTCCAATGTAGAAATTAATTTTTCAGGGATTTTATAAACTCGTATGGGAACTCCCCCAGGAAGGTTTCAGGGAGTATGCCACTAGCATTGGTGGGTCGGCCCTCCAAAGTTAGTGGGATTCGGTCATACATTTAGACTCGATTAGGGCACTTTAAATGGATCAAAGTCGAATTTTCAAAAACTTTACATTTCGGTCAAAATAAAGAACATCAGAACTAATTTTAGAGGTATGGTTCCTTGGGCAAGGTTTCTTATTTTGATCCAGAGGATACGATTTTTCTTGTCACTTTGGCGATTTTTTTTGCGTCCCTACAAATCGATCCGCCGTAGTATATATTGTTACAAAAATAAAGTTTGAGAACAACTGTCGTTTGTTGTGTGTTGGTCGCTTAAATAAATATACAAAAGCTACAAAAACAACTCCGTACCTGTGCACGGATAATAAAATCGACAACAAAGGACAAACAGGCAGAAGAGGAAACAAGTAACAGACAATTTTAAGCAAAACAAACAACAAGAACAGAAAAAGGTAGATGCTTACATTCACATGGTTTCATTTGAATTAAAAAGAAAGAAGTGGAATCTACCTGAAATATCAATACGTTCAAGAGCCCTCGAAGTATTTTTTTACTTACGAAAAGCACATCAATGTGGACAGTAATCAGTTTATGTGTTGTAAACTCAGCGTGAAGAGAGTTTAGTGTGGAAAACTATGGTTAAAAAGGTTGTGATCGAACATAAGTTGTAACAACGATCGGGTTGGAAGAACTTAAGGTAGAAACATCTGTCAAGAAATTGCTGTTGTTTACAAAATTGTAATTAGAGAGCGTAATTAAGACTAGAAATTGTTATTGTTTGTAACAAGGTTACAAACAGTGGAACACAAAACTGAGTGAGTAAAACCGAGTAAATTAAAAAAAAAACTTAAAATTTATTTTATTTGAGCTGCAATCTATGAACTCCTCTCATAAGCGTTTGTAAAATGGTGAAAACGTAACAATATAACTTTTAGCCGGTGTGCTTTGGTCAATAAAGGCTTTTCCAAATTTTCTTGTTTTTTAGCTGATGTGGATAAACATGTGTATGAATGTAAGGTATCAGCCCTACTTATCTAATCTCGTCCAGTTATTGACTGGTGATATGTATTGTCTACGACGTTGTTTGAACCAAATTTGGTCCCTTCTACTATTATCGTACTCAAGATAAAGAAAAATTAAAGTTCCCTATGTATGTGTGATGCTACGCCCACTAACCCCAGTCCGCCCATTTTTTGACCGATGGTTTGTATTGACTTTTAAGATATTTAAACCAAATTCAAGTTATACAAGATTTAATATTTAGTTTGTATAGGAGGTACTATGCTCACTTCTCCAATTGCGTTCACTCTTTGAATGATGTTTTGTATTGACTATGAATCTATTTGGACTATATTTAGAGACTCTTACTGTTACCATCTTAAAACCATAGACGTTTATATATATTTACTTTATATGGGCGTGATACCGCCCATTCAATTGTGATTTAGAAATTTACGTAGCCTATAATAGTTTCTTCCACATACAGAGAGATTTCAAGAAAATTGGATCAGCTGTTTAGCTATGTACATATAAGTAACAATCAACCACACTTTTATACATACACACAGATAAATATTAATTTTTATATATGTATGTATAAGATTATTACTTAGTCTTATTTTATATCAAACATGCATGGACATGCTGTTTAAGATGTATGTGGAATATCACACAAGTATTTTTTGTATTATTTTATATTGTACATTAAAGGTGAAATATGTTCGACTCACACAATTAAAAGCCTTTCTAGAAAAAATCTCATTATATACGAATGTACGAGGGTGATTAAAATTAACTAACCTAACGTATAGATGATGTTAGTATACTGAAAAGAAAGAAAAACTACTTTAAAGAAAAGTATTACCTTATATTGGGATAGATAAGATATAGTGCATATTGACCGAAAATTAAGAGATGAAAACGTTAGATCATCCTTGTGCACAATAAAAACATCGTGTCAGGAAGATATTTCAATAGATTCTGTGGTGGTGTATCACTACAATAAGACCAAGTTTTTGCTTCGGACTAATGATGATTATGCAGTAATAAATGTGGCCAAATAATAGACAAATTGTGGACAATATCTGTTTCCACACTTTCCTGCACATAAATCAATCAATCGTTTTTTGGCGCTCGACATTATATATAGCCTATACCGAATTTGATAAAACTTTTGGCACCCTTGTTCACTTTTGCAATATGAACCGCACAGACCTTTAAAGGCTAAACTCCAGATATCCAGTCAGTTGCATTCTGCATTATGGATGTGTTAGCATGCCAATTGATATCCAAAATGGCATAAAGCAAAGCTGTGTTCTATGCTCTTTCCTATTCAACATTTTCTTAGACCACATATTGAATTGTGCTTCAGCCTTTTTATTAGAAATTATATGTGACTATACAGATGACTAGAAGATCTAAACTACGCAGATGACATCAGCCTTCTATCGTATAGGCAAAACTCTATTCAGTGCAAGCAGAAGCGTCCAAAGCAAGACTTGGCTTATGCGTGTGTATACCATAAACACCACTACTCTATACATCAAAAACCAAGTGCATAATGATGTCTTGTTCTTCTGTTGGAAGTATATTAACATCATCAAGAAGTTTATGTAGAGACTTACAAAGTAAAATTAAATCTGGCAACCAGGCTTTCAAATGATTTAATTCCATAGAGCACCTTTCATATATCATAGTCAACGCCTAATTAAAAATAAAAACTCATATGTGAAAAACATATCTCTCCGAAGAATCTTTACAGGGCTCTTTCCTTGGCAATGGGGAAATTGACCACCTGGTCGGGATGCCACTTTCCTGTTATTGGGAATGCACACTAAAAGTGAGAGAAGGAACTCACCTGACAGATCTGGCCCCTGTACGATCGGGCTTGGCTAGAGCCTATGATAGGGATGCCGCGACATAAGCCACAAATTCTGGTGACTGCCATCACTGGACACTGGGTGGTTGGTACGAAGGCTAGAAGACTGGGTCTGCCATTCAATTAATATTGAAAACCAAAACAAAATTTCAAGCTGATGTTTGAGAAATTTAAAGAATTTATTAACGTAGTGGCCGTTCAACCGAGAATACAGCAGCTATGAGCAGAAGTGTTGAAGAAGATCCAAAAACATGCATTCGTCATCGTTCGCAGCAATCAAACATCAAACGACCCACATTATTCAACATTTTGCAATGTGATCTCAATTTAAGAGCTTATAAAATCCAGCTGACCCAAAAATTAAAACCAGTTTACATAACGTCGGCAATTCGAATTCTTTGAGCAACCATTACATCAACAAAAAAGTTACGGTTTCGTTTGGTTTGTGGTCCGGAGGAATCATCAGACCATATTTTTTTGAAAACGAAAGTGAATATGCGATTACGGCGAAAGGAAATCGCTACAGGGAGATGATCCAAAGCTTTTTGTCCTGCTCCAGCAGGATGATGCCACTTGTCTCACAGCAAGAGTAACAATAGATCTTTTGCAAGAAAAGTTCGAATATCGCATTTTTTCTCGTAGTGGAGTAGTAAATTGGTCACTAAGATCGTGCGATTTGACACCTTTAGATTTTGTGGGGTATTTGAAATCCAATTTGTACAGCAATAATTCCGCAACAGTTCAAAAGCTTAAAATCAACATAATCGAGCAGGTATCAACCATTGACAAGAGTTTATTGAAAAAGGTGATTGAAAAGTTTGATTAAAGAATGATAGCCTGCCGATCAGGGTTGGCAACTCTCTGGGTAACCCAATTAAACCCACCCGGGTTTTATTGGGTATTGTATTTTAAAAAAGCCGGATGGGTTTTTTATTTAAAGGTTTTCGTGGTTTATTTACAACAAAAATAGGTGTAATTTACTTATTGGGCCTACAAATATATTTGTTTCGTTTTTGATCTCAAAAAGATAATGAAATAAAAAATTAATCAAATCACTGCTTACGTCTTTTCTCCACCTCTGAGCTAAATTCAAAATCCCGTCTCAGAAAAACTTCTCGTCTTTTAAGGGGCTCCATCTCAAATCTTGAAGCCAATTTTGTATTTTTTCAAAGGAAATGATTCAGTGACATGCATGGTACAATGAATAGGTGAACTCATTTTATTTTGAGTACAACACTGTTACTCTGTGTAACGCTGTGACATGCTGTGGTAAACAAGTATGTTGTGTCGTCAAAAACTTTCATAAAGAAACGCGAAATAACTTTAAAAAAATATTACATTTGTATTGCAAAAATGTCAAATGAGGAGAACAAAACTATTTGACAGACAGTTTTGTATCAACTGTTATTGGTAAGCTGAGACCACCTTTTAATTTCATCATGGTGACATGTTAAAAGATAAATTCATACGTCTTTATACGGTCTAGATAGTTTCTGAAAATGTAGGTCGTAAATCAAATTCCTTTAAACCAAATGAATATGTGATGCGTTTACTTCAATTACAATTTTTTTTTAAACGGAGAATCCATGTTTTTTAATCGTAGAACCAGGTAATTTGCGCTTAAAGCGAATGTGTTCTATAATGCAAACGGGCCGTTATAGCGAAATGCAATGTAAAGGTGTGAGATGTGAGTATATTATAGCCGTCGCAACAACCATGAGGTCGGGTTTTATCGCGCAAAAGAAAAACTTGAGCACGTGTGTCTTCATATTCTGGCCGTTTTTCTCATAATGTATGAAGCAAATGAAGTAATTGCAGTCTGCTTCGATCAAGCAGTTCCAGCAGCTAATAATACACATGAATGCAAAATTGCATTATAAATACTAAAACAACGTGATTGTATTTATAAACAAACAAAAAATATTGTCTACTTGAACTAAATTTATAAGCATTTATAAAACCCAATAATACGGTGTGTTAGGTCAGTTAGGAGTCACTTGACCGACATACTTTTTCATATTTAACCAGAATCTATTTGTTATAAACTGAAATAAAATATATTTTAAATATCTAACCAAAAAAAAAAGGCTTTTTTTATTAAAATTAAAATGATACCTCAATTTTGGACACCCTTTATGAACAGGCATCGCAGCTATTGAATATTGCGGTAAAAAGTGTATTGACCTAAAAAGAGATTATGATTATTAGGTCTGCTAATTTTGAAACCACTGTCGTACTTCTTTTCAACAAATTTCCACAATTTTACGCTTCGTCTCTGACAAATATTAATACAAAAACTGCATGTGTTCAAATGTTAAGGCAAAAAGAAAAAATGTTCAACTATAGTATTCCAAAAAATTGTTTTATATTTCATGTTATTTCATAAGCTCATGTTTTAACATTTAAATTTCACTTGTTGCAAACGACTATTGTAGTTGCATGTGTGACTTGTTTTAGAATTTTAATTAAATATATGTTTTCATATGCAAATTTTGGTTTTTGCTGCTGTATTTCTGTTAAACATGACCTTGGGTTTTTAGGCTTTTGTCTCTTTTGCTTAAAGGCCAGCTTACGTGTTTAATTAACATAACAAAGTTAATTATATTATTTTATTATAAGAATAATAACAACACAACAACAAAATGAAAATATTTACTTCGAAGTAAAATAAAACAACTCAGAAAGTTTTAGTAGATATAATAAGTTATAGTATAATAATAAGCCTAATGAGGCGTATTCCAGATGGAGAAGATTTAAGACACCAGAGCTTAAAAAAATGTTTCAATTGTGTAAAAGGGTAGTAGTAAAGAACATCAGGGAGTCAAAATATCAATTCTACCAGATGAAATTTTCCTCGCCCACTGATAAAAAGACGAAATTGAGGGGAATGACGAAATCCGAAATAGGATGGGAGAAGAATAGTTCAACTTGTGATGAATGTTGATGATCTGAATTGAAAATTTGTGATTATAAGTATACGCTGAACCATTCAAAACTTGTAATCTTACTTGTGCATGGCTCCCATTGTAAAGAATTTTAGTTTTCATTGTATAGTCCAGTGCAAGGTAATGTTGAGTTTCTCTGCGTCATAATCAGATGCTATTAGTGTTGATGGTATAGGGGCCTCCAAATAAATTTTTTTTTTTTTTTTGAAAATGCTATAAAAAAAACTACTGAATATTTTCTCAAATTTCTTTTTTTATTTGAAAGTACGATCCTTCCGGTTAATGGAAAATAATTTCATTCAAATGGCTACCTCGGCTGGCCATGCTGCAGCCTACAAGATCGGTGCAATTTTCAAGCACATTATCGATTGTGTGTAGCTGTATTTCACCAATAGCTTCACGAATAATGGCACTTAAAACGTCAATTGTGTCTGGCTTATTGGCGTAACACTTATCTTTGACGGCACCGCACAAATAATAGTCAAACGGTATCAAATCGCAGCTCCGAGGTGGCCAAACTACCTCAGCTGTGCGGCTGATAATGCATCTTCAAAAACAGGGCGCAAAACATAGAGTGTAGCTTCGGCTGTGTGGCATGTAGCGCCGTTCTTCTCTTCAATTTTTTTGAACAAAAATTCGTTCAACATGGCCCGATAACGATCGCCATTGAGTGTAACGGCCACTCCTTGCTCATTTTCGAAGAAAATGGCCCAATTATGCCTCTGGACCAAAATCTGCACCAAACAGTGACTCGTCTTGGGTGTATCGGTTTTTCAATGTATGCGTGCGGGTTTTCTGTGCCTCAAATGTGACAATTTTGCTTGTTTACATACCCGCCAAGATCAAAATGAGCTTCACCTGAAAAGATGATTCTTTTAGCAAAATCGGCAAAATCGATCGATCGCAGGCCCAGATTCCCAGTGTTGTTCAAGCGTATACACAACCATATTTGGTCAGCGGAAGGATAAAACCAATTACGTGTCAAATCAGAGATAAGCTAAGTGTTACCATTCATTATATAAGCACTAGTTGAAAAAAAAAAAAAAACGTAAGATGGCGGACCCTTTATAAATCTTAAGTTTTTTCGTATTATTCTGCCAAAAGTCCTTCCATATACTACTCATTTATTTAACACGATTCTGACAAAATATGTTTTTCCTAGTGGATGGAAAATGTCTAGGATTATGCCCATTCCTAAACGAGGCAATTAGCATAGGCCTTTTGCTATCCTTCCATTTCTATCCCAGGTTATAAAAAATATTATGAGCTGACAGATAAACGAGTATCTCAGAAAATCAAAATTTTTTTCTGATAGAACGTGGAAGTTGTTTTACAGATCTGGCGGATGTGGTTGAAAATCTAAGAGCTGATTTGAAAATAGGCCTGGTGTCTCTTCTAACACCAATAGATCACGGTAAGGTGTTTGATTCATTCAGTAGATCATTCGAATCTGATGCTGGAACTAGGGCAACTTTTTTATTTTGCATCACCAGCGTGCAATCTTATACATGACTACCTCACTGACAGGGTTCTATACTTGAACCTTTATTATTCAATTTGTATATTAGTTATTTACCTGACGTGCTGGCGCACTGTAGGGTACAAATGTATGCTGATGATGTACAGATATATGATAGTTGTGAGGCGAATGATATACATTCTTACGCAGACAATATTAACAGAGATTTATCTAAGATTTATAAATGGGCTATGGTTCGTGTATCAATTCATTCAAGTCAAAATGTATTTTCATTAATAATCACAATATTTCGTCTATATAATGACATTCGAGTGATGATTTTGTTGAGCTTGCAAGCCAGTAGTTGGTCGAATATATGGAATCCTGAGGAACCAGTGGGCAGTCAAGTAATCAACGCCTCTTGAGATACGAATACTACTTGCGAAAACATATCTCTTACATGTTCTACTATAAGGCTGTGAGATTTATGCAAACTCTTCCGGCAGTGATTTTAATAAACTCATGATTGCATGTGCATTGCAAGGTATGTCTACAACATAGGTCCACGTTAAGCAATTTCTCGTTATTCTTATAGGATTTTTGTTATGAATTTTGGGAATCCACTAAAATTTAGGAGCCTCCTATTTATATTGTTATATGAATAAATATATAAATAAAAATAAAATAAGTGAACTTGTTTAAAGCCAATTTCTGGTTGGCAAGGCAAATTCAAAGCAAAATTTCACACTGAAATCCACTAATTAGACTGATTTAGGAGCTTGTTGTAACAAAATGAGGGTTTTTGGTTGTTTTTAAAATTAATATCTACTACAGAGTTAGAAATATCATTCTATTCAGAAAATAATTGCAAGCTAAGTTTTTTAAAAATTTTGATGTTAAAGATGCACCTCGTTCTGAAACAATCGCACTAAAAAAATCGATGATCGATGAACTTAAGAAAGACTAGTTGAAGAAAGCTGGATACACAGAAAATCTCAATGATTGGATTCGACATGAATAAACAGTGAAAAATTTAATGGACCGAATTTCCATTAACAATTCATTGCTAAAACGCAACAAAACCAAACCATTTTTGAACGGAATCACATAAGATTCAGATAAACATTTGCTTGGATCTCTGCAGAACTCACTCAAAAGTGTAAATATAGAGGCATGCAAAAAGCAATTGGATAAGTTTTTTACTTAAAATACCCAGAAATTCTAAACTGATGGATTTTTGGCTTTATCGCAAATATGGCAAATAGTTATCGATCAAAATGGCACAAATTTGTTTTAATAAAGCTCGTTTCCAGCTTGTTAAATCAAACATAACCGAGCACCCAATACAAATATACGCATAAGCCCGATTCATCGCCATGTACTTCTTCTCTGACTTCAGACTCAACTGGTGACTGTCCAGTCTCATTCCATAGTCGTTCGTTCCAGATGGTTTATGATTAGAAAAATTCTCAAGATCCGGCATTAGCAACTGTTTATAAATATTCGAAGGATATTAATATCGCATCTATTCGAGTTGTACGATTCACAACCATATGGTGTACTGTCATCACAAATGTTGAATATGTTTACTTTAATGTGCTTGGAGGTGTGAACAGATATCCAGACATGGTTCTTTTGGACAAGCGTCATTCTCTATTTGTTTATACGACCTACAATGTCTTTTCTAGAACCTTTGCGTGTTGTTACTATAGCAGAAAGACTAAACATCTTTGATCTGTTATCGTCGTAGTGTGAATTGTATTCAGTCTCGTTGCCTTAGTTTTTGAGATGTTTATTCGCAGATTGCTGTTCTGGTTTTTGGCTTTTGATGTCTCCGCGCAACATCTAGCTTTATAGTATAATACCTGGATAATCCTTATAAGACTTAACTACCGAGCTATATCATATGTCGCGCTTCAAATTACGATGATAAATATGTTGCAAACCTGCTTGCTCTTTGCAAAAGTCATTGTACAGTGCGCCTAGCCATGACTTTGTTCACCCTTCTAAGAAGCATAATGCCTCTTTAGTTCTGGCATTTGGTAAGGTCTCTTTTCTTGGGAGTTTTGGCTCTTGATTTTCTTTGCTATAAATTTTGTGAAACAAAAAATTTAAAAATTGTATTATTATTCAATAGAATGCAATGATTTTTATTACATCAAGTTTACTCGTAGTTACAATTTAGGCTCAACACGTTGTACAATAAGATATTGTTACGTTTTTGCCTTTTAAGAGCGATTATTAAATGAGTTCGTAGATTGCAGTTAAAACAAAATAAATTTTGTGTTTGGTTTTTAACTAATAATTCCTTACTTAACACAGTTTTGTGTTTCACTGCTCGTAACCTTTTCACGAGCAATAACAATTTATATTCTTAATTACACTCTCTGTTTACAACTTTGTAAGAAACAACAATTACTCGACAGATCTTTCGACTTAACGATCTTCTAACCCGATCGTTGTTACAACTTAGGTTCAATCACAACTTTTTTAACAAGTTAGCTCTAACTAAACTAGTTTTCACAACACTAACTTATAGACTCTCTTCACACCGAGTTTAAACCAATGAAATCTTCTCGCTGAGTTTACAACACATAAACCTCTTACATTGAGTTTACACCAATAAACTTTCTTCATGCTGAGTTTACACATAAGCTGATTAATGTCTGATTCGATGTGCTTTTTATATGGCTGATTAAACAATACTTCGAAAGCTCTTGAACCTCTTGATATTTTATGTAGATTCCATGTCCTTCCTTTACTTTCGTTTTATTTCTTATTAAGCCATGCAAATGTAAACATCTACTTCTATTAGTTCTTGTTGTTTTGTTGTTGTTTGTTATTGTTTATTATTTGTTTTCTTTTCTGCCTGTTTTGTTGTTGTTTACGTTTATTTTTATTTACTACATTTCTGCCTATGTTGTTGTCGGTCCGGTTATTTGTAAACAGCACGTATTGTTGTTTTTGCGGATTTTTTTAGCAATGTAAGAAACGACAGGGGTGCCCAGATTCATTTTCGTAACAATATTTTTATATTTGTAAGCAAATTTAGAAATTATAAATAATTGCTTCATCTGAGCATTATCTGCCAGCTATATGTACATAAAACTGCCCTTATGTCGCAAATATTATTGGTCAACTGATACAGAAATAACTATTCATATTCTGATTGTTATTTATTAGTGCATGCATCAAAACCATATGTATTATTTGAAACTCTAGAAGCTACAAATACCTACAGTTGCTATGCTTTAAAGATTGTTTGGAAGTGAGATAATTTTCCAGCTTATTTTATTGGATTATGATAAAAAGCAATGTTCTAAAAACATTGTTCACATCGTGAACATTTATTTATTCATGTATGAAATTAGGTAATTGGAAGGAGTTTAAAAATGACGATGATGATGATGAAGATTTCAATAGTGATACATAAATAAGACAACTTTGATTGTGTTGTCAATCATTATTAAGCTTTCTAAGTTATACTTGTCAAAATCAGTGAAATTCGTTTATTTGACGTAAGTCGCCTGTAACTGTCTCTGAGTTAATTCACTTATCTTTCGCACTAAACAATATTTTTTATTTCTATTTCGTTTTCAATTTGTAATTCAATTTGACCACTTTTAACGCTACAAAAAAGACTTTCTATTGACAGTTGGTTGACTCAGTTGGTTTTTTTTTTACTTTGGCTTGCGTTTCAAAGGAAATATATATAAAGAAAAGTAAAAGAGACTTGTAAATAAAAAACAATTTTCAAATTTAATTTTGTGGGTTAAATTCATTTTTGTTATTTTTTAAATGAATCATACAAAACGAAATAATAAAACAAACTTGTTTATTGGATACTGACGATTTTCCTGTTTATTAAAAACCACATAATGATGTCAAATAAAAGAAAATAAAATCTTATATATTTCTGAGAACGAAAAAGAAAGGAACTGCCTGTTTTACTATGTAGAATATACAATGTAGTTGTGGTATTATTTCGCAAAATTTTCTTTTTATTTACAGTCACATTTTTGTCACTTTTCTTGTAATACCAAAGCGTCTGTATCAATAGTCTGACAATCAATATTATGAAAGTGAATTTATTTGTATTATTTGTACTTGAGTATGATATTCTTTTTAAAATTCAATAAAGTGTTTATTTAGAACTTGAAATACTAATAAGAAATAAAAAATACTTATTATTTTCTTATTCCCTTGAGATAGGTAGCAGATACTTCTTTAAACCAATGAGCCAACATTTTTAGTGTAATTATTTATGATTTAAACATATTCGTGTTTCTATAAAATTCATATACAATTTTTATATTAATACGCTATGAGATCAAAGTAAATTTTGTATTAATATAAAAACAAAGTAAATAAATATATAAAATATTTATATGTATTTTTGTGCGTTAACATTTTTCATATAAATAAGTAACAGTATTCGGCGTAGTTCAATTATCAAGTGGCAGCCTTATTAATAACATGAGAAGATAGCGATTATTAAGATTATTCATTGAAAATATTTGCTTTTCGCTATAATGTTCAATTACAAATACTTTTTTTAATTTCAAGTATTAATGTTAGGAAATATTTTTCTACCTAAAAAAGCTACAAAAAACAAAGGCAAAAAAGTAACTTATTTTGAAGTAAAAGTCTACCGTATTATCACACTTAAAGTCCCTTCAGGATTCATCTGTTATTGGTCCTGATGGCATACCAAATTGTATTCTTAAAAATTGCTCTGGTCATCTTTATGAACCAATGAATATTATTTTCAACAAATCTATTGAATTGAGTTATTTGCCACCCATTTGGAAACAATCATTCATTATTCCATTATTTAAATCTGGTAGTAAACTTGATGTGTCGAACAATAGAGGAATTGCTAAACTGAATTCAATTCCTAAACTTTTGAAAAGATTTTAACTGACAATTTATATCATCAAATCTCATCACTTTTATCTACATTCCCACACGGTTTTCGGAAATTACGTTCAACGGCTACTAACATTTTGGAACTAACAAATAAAATTAATGATGGTTTTATTGATAACAAACAAACTGATGTAATCTATACTGATTTTAGTTAAACGTTTGATAGAGTCAATTATGATATTCTACTTTACAAGTTATCACGTATGGGATTTAGTGATAATGCAATTCGCTGGCTTAAATCGTAACTTTCATGCAGAAACCAACAAGTAAAATTCAAAAATGGTGAATCTAAATCTATTAATGTTCTCTCTGGAGTGCCTCAAGGCAGTCATCTTGGTCCGGTATTATTTACATTATTTATAAACGATCTTCCAAGCGCTATTCTTCATTCTAATATCCTGATGTATGCTAATGATGTTAAAATATTTAACTCCTTTAATGATTTTACTGGTCAATTAATTATTTCACTGAATGGTGTAATTTTAATTTACTGGATTTAAATATTAAAAAATGCAAACATATGTGATTCTATTGATGTTGTAAAGAGAAGAATTATTTTATATATGAATTAATGTTTTTGAATTTTCTATACTTGCTTTTTTTACTTTAGTCTGTAAGGAAATGTAAGCCAATGTAATTATCCCTTTTTTACCTTTGATCGCAAAGAAAGAGAGAATTCGTACAATGTTTATGTTTAAGCCTAAGAAGATTCTCTGCGCAGTCGTTTTATGAATATAAACGTATGCGTGATATTTCTGCTTACTAATAAAATATCACTCAAACTCACGTACTTACAAACGTATTATGTGATCCCACTGTTTTTTTTACCAAAAGAGTTAGAAGTTCTAAAACGACTACGCAGATTAAAATAATTGTTAGCCTTAATTTTTTTTAGTTTTTCAATAAATTGTGCAACATTCTCGATTTTCAAAATAACGGTCTTTGTCTAAAACAAGAGCTAATCTAACAAAACGATTAGCACCACTGCATTCAGCGTACTCGAATTCGGTTTACCCACCGGGAGACTCGCTTGTCGAAAAAGAAGAGTCGTATGCGAGTCCAGTGTCGATATAACATATCATTTATGTATGTCACATTTAATTTGTTGTGTTATGCTTGAATAAAAAATACACTTTAAAATAAATTATTGGGTGTGTTCTTTAAACCAAAATTGAGTAAAATTGTAATCGAATAAAACTTCAACTTGATATAATTGTCAAATCAGACATTATTTTGATATTTTTTTTTATCAATGCACTTAAGTTCCTTTTGAATAACTACTTTGATTATCGAAACTTTAAAATAATTGGCGTATTAATGATTTATTTACTTTTAAAATATACTCGATTTCAATTTCAGTCATTATCGTTTTCTACTTTTTTATATCTGTTCAATTTTGTTAATTTAAAATCAATTTTTTTTCTACAAAATTTTCAGTTTTTCTAGAAAAAATTATGGCAACACTGCATAAAAGATACTTTTGTTAGGAGAAAATTGTTCCTATCAACGACTCTTCTTCATGAGTCCCGTTTTTTTTTTAGTAATATTTTTTTTTTAATCGCTTCCAGTCATTTATTAGTCTTATTTCATTTCATTTATGATTCGACTTGTCTTCCAGTCATGTTTTCTAGGCGGTTTTCTGAGTGTTACTGAGTAAACCAATCTTTCTCTCAACAATAGAACTAAGCCTTTTCAAGAGAGTTATAGTGTTTTTTGAAACATTCATATTGCATTTAAATAACAATAAAAAAAGTGTATGATTTGCAACAAAGCTCACTTGAAATTGAATTGCCCACTTAGCCAGTCCTTCACACAAATTAAATTAATTTTGTTCACTCTCACTTTCATCAATTGAATCATTACAACTGTCACTATCTGCATTTTTTTTTATTGAAATATTGGCTTGATTCTGTATATTCTTGAACGTTTTCTTCGATATAATTCTCTTTTCAAATATATTGTTACGTTTTAACCTTTTTAAACAATAGAGTTCATTTGAATTACATTAAAATAAAATAAATACCACGATGTTGTTGTTGTTCTACAGTTTTTATTTTCTCACTTTTACTCTATACACTTTATCTTAATACAGATACTTATTTAAGATTCGCTTATAAAACACTTTTATTTAGGCCTAAACACGACTTTATGACTGCAAAACTACAACTATATGTCGTCCGCAAAGCAGGCTTCTTATATATCTAACTGTCTTTCCTTTGCAGTTTGGAAAGTTCCGGATATGTCTCTAACAGCCTCAAATCATCTGTTTTATGTCCGTCCATTTTAAATATGTAAGATTGTGTTACCCAAAGATGGTCGAATTGGCAATGCCATTAAATACACAAATTAGTAAGGCAATGCCGTCGAATACACGAATCAGCACGGCATTACCGGGGTAATACATTAACAACCTTGACACAAACCAATGGACGAAAATCACACAATATTGTCTCAAAGGCACTGATGTGATGTATTTACTTTTTAGACATTTTTATATTCTTAACAATATTTTTTTGGTCGAAATTAAATTTTCTGGCTTTCTTTTGCCAATCTTTATATTTGCTTAGCAGACATTGCCTCTGTCATTTAAATTTGTTTACAATACACATATGTTATAAGATATCTTACTTTATTTATTTTAATATATGTATATATTTAATGACATCACACTTTTAAATATTTTTTTATATATCACTGTCACAACTACAATTTACATCGCATTGTCATTATTTTACTATAAAGCCTGGTATTGTGTTCGAAATTTCGTGCGAAATGATGTCAAGTTACATATACAAATATTTCGTACGAAATAATTCTGAAATAATATTGAGAAAGCCGTACTCTGTTCTTTTTACGAAAAACATGTGAAATGTCAACATTTCTAGCCAAATTTTTTTCAACTACGAAATATCATGAGACTCACTTATTTCGTACGAAATTTTAAGCAGCAGTAGGGACGTAAATACTGCTAGAACATAAAATACATATAATATTTTATTACATGGCTAATAAACGCTAACCTCATGGAGTGGTCAGAAAATGTGAATCGTATCGTTGTTATAGTGCTTTTTAATCACAGACAAATTTTTTTCATTGATGAAAAAATTGTAAAAAAAAAATTCTAAATTGTGTAGGCTGCTCACAAAACAGTTTAAAACCTTCTTAGTTTTTTATATAATTTATAAGTAACAATAAATAAATAAAGTATTCTTCTAAAAATATTCATTACTTTTATATGTTAAAAATATTTATGTCCCTACTGAACATTATTTGTTATGTTGTTTGAGAAAACATATGGTTTTTGTTTACAAATGTAAAACCATGTAGCATATTTTAGGGCATAAAAACGACAAATTTGAAAAGTTGCTAAATGACTACATTGATTGCATGTCAATTTTTTCGTACACAAAAAGAAATGTTGCACATTTTTCAAAAATTTGAACAGAGTATTAAACTTTAGGGAAAATGTTTCGAGTAATTGTTCCGAATCAAGCATATATCTTCACTTCAATTTGACTTTGAGGTATATTGTGCAAAATAATACTTTAGTACTTGAAACTAATCCACCTTGTTCATTTTCCCTACCATGACAACAAGATTTTCGACCACATTCGCCCCATTAAACCACGTTACATACCATAACACGTATACACTGTTAGTGGTTAAGCCTAATACTTAATACTTATCTTTGTTAATGTAGTAATTTCTATACACAAAAAACATGTCTATGTTGTTAGCCTATTCAATAAAACTTAAAAAACAATCTAGCAATTTAATCATTCAATGTTTGAATCACTCATTCCAAATTTGTCAAGTTGATACATAAGACTTGTATTTCTTTACGGAAATATTAACAACAGATGTACCAACATAAAAAAAATATATGATCCTTCACACGGGGATTACTTCGAAAACTTTTTGAATGGGGTAGTATATCACTGTGGTATTATATAGAGCCGTTATCCTTGAGATGCTTCAGCAGGTTATTAAGTTTAGGCTCACATAGGACAATAGAGTTCGATAGTCAGTAGTTACCAAAAAATCAGTTCCTCTTGACAGCTAGGGCCAGTCATGCGCAGAGAAGGTGAACCATTTCTCCTTTTTCCTTGTCATAGCAATTGAGGCAATAGTTGTTGTTCTAAATTGTTGTCTAAATCGACTCGTATATAATTTTATTGTCATACTGTTACACCAATAATTTCAAATAGGAATGCGTTTTAAAACATAAATATATTCCTTTTAAGCTTTGAATTTCCCTGTTTATTGATGATAATTCAAGTATTTCGTCTTTATATTTTACAAAAATATATCACATATTTTGTAACAAATGTATTTTAAATTTCCATTTATTTATTAAACTTTTTTCACAATATATTTAAATAAGAAACAAAAAATGCATTAGATTGTAAGAATTTATTTTAATTTCTCTGTTATTAAAGAAATAAAGCAATTTGTCAAAACCAGAGCGTTAAGATAAATAAAAATATCCTGTACCAAAGGCGAGTATTTGAATAAGAAACACTGCGTATTCTAACATTAATTTCCGTCTGCTAATAAATCAAGTGAATAAATAAAGAAATGAATTAAAAAGTGAAAATAAATAAATTTTCTGAAACTGATATCAAATACGGTGATAGAAATTGTTTACGATAAGCAAACAATTTTTAATGGTATATAAGAAAAAAAAAAGATTTAATTTAATACGATATACCATCAAGGTTAGGGGAGAGATAGTCTTCATAATACTAAGCGTAGAGATACGAAAAATACTTTAAATGTTACAGTTCATATGAAAAGTGTTCTATCGGGTGGACCATTTACCGTTTTGAATTTGAACTGGGAATACTTATGTCATTCTATTCTATCACAAAATTCAGTAAATTATCTCCATTAAATTAATCGATTTACGCTTGAGCAACGTTGGGATTTATTGGAAATTCTTCATCATTTAAAATCATCTATTCGCATGAAGCACATTTTCATTTTGGTGGGTACGTTATTAAGCAAAATTGCCACAAAATTGCAAAATTTAGCATTTGCCAATCCACTCATTGTGGAGCGGAGGCATCACTTTATTTCACAACCATCATTTTATATTTCACAACCATTACGATCAATGTAGACGACACTTATCACACCATGATAACCGATTTTTTTGTGCCCGCTCTTCATGATATTGATATGAACAATGTTTGGTTTCAATAGCATGGTACAACTTGCCAAACATCTCATGCCACAATCGATTTATTACTTAAGACGTTTGATGGCCGTTTAATCAGCTAAAATTGTGATGTCAGTTGGCCGCCAAGAAGCTGTGATTTGACACCGTGGTATACCACGTTCACACATAATTTTAATTGAGTCAATTAATTTCTAAATGTAGCTTTTAAATTTGGTGTTCACATACAGCGCTATTAAGTATGTTCAATTAGCATATGAAAAAGCTAAAACAGTTTTTGTTCCTGCATATTTACAGCTTGTGATGTCGAAAGGAAATTTATTCGAACGAAAAGCAGTCACTCACTTTCTTTCGAAACAGTGGCCCAAAATCTTACTATTTATCGTCTGCTTGGCTTTACGTTTCAAACGTAATCCAAATAAATAACTGGATTGCCATATATTAGTTCCACAAATAAATCGCCAATATACAATAAAAAGCGCTTAAATGTGGAGACTTTACTACACTATATGGTACCATCGGAACTTGACAGTAAAAGATGTAAACAAACTAAAGTACAGTATCAAAATTTCACATTCGTACAACCTAAAAAATTTATTGACTTGAATTTCGTTATTATTTAAAAAAAATATATAATTAAAACGCCCTCTTATATTTGTTTTAAGAAATAAGGCCTCTTGTTTTTTAAATTGTATGTCGATCGAAATCGTGGATCAGGCTGTAATACTTTATTTTATCTGCTGACTTAATTTAATAAAATCCTTTAATTGACAATTAGGGCTTATGTGTGAACATATATTATATATTAATTCCCATAACATTCTATGAAGGAACATGGGGACTTCTCTCAGTCAATGAGCTGCACCCGATTATATTTTTAAACTCATTGAAAGTTTAACGCTGGCTCCGCACGGCAAATGCATTTAGAGAAGTTTTCAATAGTAGTAATACTCATAACCAGTTACTAGCTAATGTTATGAGGTGATACCGCTGTCGAAATATTTTTTCTATTTTTTTAAGATAGTCTGGCCTTCTGGTTGGTAGGCATACATGGCATTACTGAAATACATAATGTTGAACAATTTATTTCAATGTTTCAACATTCACTGAGATGGCTTATTTTTAATGGCTCACAAAAAAATTTAAATAAAAAAAAAATGTATTTTAAATTTGTTAATCTAAATTTCTTATTTATCATACGAGTAGATATATAAAAAATAAATATTTAAATTTCTACTTTAATTAATAATTATGACCAAAAATGCACTTAAAGGCACTGCTTTGCACAAATTTCAAATATATAATAAAAGACGTGAAAGTAAATCTTTTTGTGCGGCTGTGACCGCATAAAATATGTCATAAATCTTAAACACAATTCTATGAATTTTTCTTTTCACAAAGAATAGTGTTTTGTTCAAAACAAAACAGTAAAAAATAAATTCATCGTATATTTCATGGCAATATTTTTTTTCTGCATAAAGAAAAAGGCCATAAAAAAAAGTTATCCAGCCATTCTTTCAATTATTTGTTCTCAACACATTCGTTTCAGTGAATATTGACAGACTCGTAATTACTGCTTTAGTTCTTCACTTTTTTGTGCAGTGTTACCATCAGCTTTTTGCACTTCTCCTTTAATATTCTCTTTCTTTTTTGCTGATGTGGATTTTGATTCTTTTGGGTTGGCATTAATGCTATTGTGCTATTCTGTTGACTGCTTCATATTGGTGGTCTTTTCAGTAAGTTTATCATGGTAAACTGAGACTTATGATATCATTCAGCACTTTCTCACTGTTTTTGTTTATTAATGTTTTACAAGCAAAGGAATAGTGAAAACATTAAAATGATTATCTACTTACGATGCGTACATTACGCTGCGTTCGAACTTTAGTTGTTTGCTTAGCTCCTCCCCTGAAAGCATTAGTTTATACTATATACATATACTACATACATATCTGTATAATTAATAAGCTAATACATTTTTTGTATCCTTTTACGCCCGTTATACAGCACCGACTTATGGAATTACAGCTTTTCTGTACAGATGTGCACAGTTCAATTTTATTTACTATAAAATCCTTAATACAACAAAGAAATGACACAATTTTTTGTTTACCCAGCCAGCATTTTTTGAAAATTTAAATCAAATTCGAGCCTTTTTTGACTCTTCAGCGTAATTAAAAAGCTAGAATATGCGCTCATTTTCTAATCAAAAATATACTTATGTTGGGATAAAATTGTCTCTACTCGCGACTCTTCTTGATTTATATTTTATGAGTTTTTTCCTTGTTAATTTAGAGTAATTTTTGACCCCTTTTCTAGTATATATACATTTCCAAATTGTAACTATAAGCTGTCATTAGCATATAGTTTAACTGACACTTTACAAAATAATTTATGTTTACGTTTTAATTTTTGAAAACGTTTGTGTTCGTTTAATCTGCGTTAAAATAAAATTGACACCACTTTCTTGTTGTTATATTTTTATTTACTACACAACAACTTATATACAGCTTACAACAACTTTATATTCGCTTATACAACACTTTTATTTCAGCTTAAACACGTCTTTATCTCACGACAGCAAAACGATAAATAACTCACGTGTAGGTAAAGCAGCCTCTTAATATACCCAATTGCCGACAGTTTGGAAGGTTCCGGAAATGTCTCTCATATTTCATTTTACTTGCTGCCAAATAAGAAAATAAGTACGGGTGACAGACAACTACCAAATATACAAAATTTAGGCATTTTTATTTTCGTAACAATACGAAAAAAATTTGTCCAGGAATTAACACTGTTCTTCTGATTGGTGCTATCGAATATCGCAATAAACTGCTTTTGAACTTTTCAAATAATGGATGGGTACACATCTAAAATATGCGGTTTTCTATAATTTTGGTACATAAATCAAGCTAATTTTGCCTGATCCATTGTTTTTGGCAGCTTGGCTGTTTTCGTGCAACATGTTACTGTCAAACATGTTCATGAATATGCTCAACTGTGTCCGGCTCATCTCCACATGACACATTCTACTGAAGTTCGGAGTATCCTTTTCTCATGGGAAGGAGACCGTAAATCACAGTGTCATGTTATTATATATATCACACTCGTAATGCTCAACTGTGTCCGGCTCATCTCCGCATGACACATTCTACTGAAGTTCGGAGTATCCTTTTCTCATGGGAAGGAGACCGTAAATCACAGTGTCGTGTTATTATATATATCACACTCGTAAGTGTTTTACTATTCAACTCCAAGGGTAACTAAGCTTGAGCCATAGGTCTTAGATATCGTGCAATTACTTCCATGGGCTTTTGGATTTTACCGAGATCCATTCTCATGCCTTTCTGAAAAGACAGTCTATTGGTGATCCCAAAAATCGTTCCACGGGTAAAGACCTGCTTACAGAACGCGATCCTGATAGTTAGATGGCAATTTTATTGCCGTTTACACTACAATGACCTGGTACCGAGTACAACTGGACCACATAATGGTATATAAGCTTCCTAAAGTTTCCTTCCTAATCAGTCTAAATCTCTCCGCTCCACCAGAGCCCTAAATACCCTCTCGATATCAACATAGATTGCTCCCCCTTTCCATATGATATTGAAAAACTATATATTGATGTATTTTTTTTCTTCAAATTCAATTCCTCTTTTAGCAAAGGTTCTTTCATTGCACGGTGTCATCTCTCAAATTCATACAGAAAGGCTGTTTGATGAAATTTATGTATTTAATATCCTACCAAAAATGTTATTGTGAATTATTTACTTCAAATAAGATTTTTTAAGCAAATTTATGAATTTTTAATTAAAAACATTAAAGTTAGTAAAAGGTTTGGAACTGTACTATTGCAGTAGGATTGGTAATCCGACGTTGAAAGTATTTGATTCAACGATTTTACATCTTTAAAGTAAAGTTGTGCTATGTTGATTTGAATATATTCAATTTTGATTCAAAAATTTTTCTATTTTCAAAATATTGGAGAACATATTTAATTTAACGTTGCACGTTTTTTAATTAAAAATTCCTAATTTTTGATTTAAGATTAGCTAATGTAAAAACGAGTACCAGCAATTTTATATTAAAGTTCTTTCCACAATGATTTTGAATCAAAGTTGTTTTTACGTTGAACGTTGTTAAATTTACGATATTCCACCTTGACTAGTTTTCATTGTTGTTTCTTGCTGATTTAAGCTTGTTATTGTTGAATTTCTGTTGTTTCTTCTCTGGGTCTACTTTTTCGAAGACAATGGAAACAGGAACGTCACTACGGCTAGCTCTACCATGTTGATTAAAAATTTGTATTTCACCCAAATTGAAAGAGCTGGACTGACATGTGGCTTTAACAAGATTGTGCCACATGGCACATAGCACGGTAAACAACAGTTTATTTGACTTTTGTGGCCGATCAATTGCCGTCCATATCGTGCATCTTAGACTATTTTTTGTGGAGCTATGTTAAGGTTCATGCATATAGGGACAAGCCCGAAACGGTTGTTGCACTGGAAGCCCATATTAAGGAATTTATTTGTGAGATACCGGCCGATATTTTGGACAGATTATGCCACAATGGGATCAAGCTTATGAACAATTTGAGACGTAGCCTCAGTCAACACTTACATGAAAGCATTCTATCTATTTAAAAAAGGATTTCATACATTTTTCAACATATTGTGTGTTTTTTTTCACATCAAATCCGAAAACTTTTAAAAATCACCATTACCTTTTAACCTATACGCACGAGCTATGTCCCACAAATTTTTAGAGGAAATTGAAAATGGCACAAAAATTAATGCCGTGTTGATTAATAACATTCTTTATACAGACAATCTTGCAAAATTTTGGTCACTTCTTAAGAAAATCCAAAATTACAGCAAAGTTTTTGTCTTTAAAGTCAATATAGACTAAACGAAAATGATGCTGGTAAGTCGATATAAAGTAACATACAGTAATGCGAAGTTAAAAATAAATAACAAATTGACTGAGTATGTGTCGAGTTATAAACATTTGAATTCATAAATAGCAAAGTTTTAACAACTTCTTCTTATATCAAGAGCAGATTCTGTTTCCAACAATCAAATACTTTGAGGGCGTCATTCGGAATATTAACTTTTCCATGCCATTAAAATCAGTAAAGATACCTATTTTCGACATATCATTAGAGGTGCTAATATAAGCTGATAGAGACTATTTTTCAAAGCAAAATTGAGATGAGGCGTGGTTAAGAGACATTAGATCGTGGAATGGAATACGATTTATTGGTGAACTGGTTAGAGTAGAATCAGATATTGAAAGTTTGCGGGATCGCATAATTAAATTTCTTTAACACCATTAATCCATACATCTGACAGACAGACGTACCGTCTCAAATTCGATGACTTTGTTTGTTAACGTTCCTGTTAATCCAGAATCGAGGCTCTTCACTAAATATGTTTTTTTGATAGAACAACTTAATCATTCTTCAATTATGCCATATTCGTTCTCTTTTATTCTAAACAAATTGTAGGTGTTGTCACCGAAATTGGGATTTAAGTTCTTTCGTTTATTAATTTTATAAATTTCATTTAAATTTGTTGAAGTTTTTATCTGCTTAATTTTAATCCTTGTTGATATTTCTGTCTTTGCTTTTATTTTTTCCTAATGAAGCTAATTAAACGCTTTTGATAAAAAATGTTTAATCAAATTGTTTAAGGATAATAAATTACGCGTAACTCAACAGAAAAATGTGACATAGACGAACTGAGAAGTTGTTTTTTGTGTGAAAGAATTATATACATACATATGTATGTACGAGTAGATACAAACTTTTATGTTTTACTGCCATTTTATAATGTCATGCTTTCAAAGTCCGTAGTAAAGCATTTAAAATATTTCTATTTTTATCTAACACATTATACATTTTTCTTACAGCTGCTTTATTCCAATGCTTGTTGAATGGAGAAAATGAAAGATTCAAACAAATTCGTGATTATTATCTCGTCTTTCAGCTTTTATTATCAATACTTTTTACTCTTTCGTGGCTTATTTTAGTTTAAATTAAAGCCGCCAGACAAAAAAAAAATAAACTTTTAAATTTCTTTTTGAAGCTTAAATTAATAAGAAGAAACGTTTCTACAGAAAAAAATAGAAGAACATTTTAGATTAAAGAAAAACTCGCATAAAACCCATTTAAAAAAATTGTTCTTTGAATTAAGTAAACATCAGCAAACACCAAGTTTCAAAAGCATAATCGGTACGAATAAAGGTTTAGGTCTCTGATATTAAAATTTTCGTACGGGTAACTGGAGTGTCATCGCTGATGCTTTTTTGCTTATAAATTTTGTTCTACTTTATTGGAATATTTAATTCATTAAAACTATTTATAATAAAAAAAATTAAAGTAAAAATAATGTGAAGACATATTTCACATAATATATCTTTAAGACTTAAACAAGAGGATCTTCGCTCAAGTAATGAGTTGTACTTGCTACCAGTTTTCGATCTGCAATTTAATGCCGGCTCCAATAGGCAGATGCATTATTTAGAGAAGTTTTTACAGAATAATATACTCATAACAAATCACTGGCTAATGTTATGATGAGGTGCCGCTTTTAAAAATTTTCATATAGTCTGACTTAGGACCAAACCTAGATAGCCTTCGTTAATAGGCTGTTGTGTTACTTACCACAACCCATCGGCATAATAGTTACTTATAAGTCATATTATTGATTGATGCTTTTGTTCTTTTTTGTACTTGCGAAAGAACTGTTATTGACTGTTAACAAATTGATGAAGCATTTCTGGTGCAATTATGACGTTCCTATATAAGTTTTTGGTTGCTTGATTCTTTGGTTAATGTGGTAGTCGACTGCATGCATACAATCAAGTACAAGAGAGGACTGCAATATGATAAGATAATATCTATTGCCAAATTTGCGATATATTCCAATGTGGTATTAGATCTAGTAGTTTCGAAATATTTTAGTAAGTTGTTAAATCTAGAGTCAGATAACTCAAGAAGGTTGAAGAGTATGGTGTTATTAAGGTTGATAAGTGGCGGTCATTCGCTAAAAAGTTGGAGGACCGTATCCTGCACTTTTCTGTCATTGCATTGTAGCAACAATAGTTGATGGTGAGTCCTAACAGAGCTGCATGCTTACCTAGCACCCCTTATCCAGTTATTACTTTATTCCTTCTATGATGGGTAATAGGTTGCATAGTATGTTTTTCAAGGAAAGAGGGCTACATTAACTTTTCCACCTTACATTTATCTAGAATCTATTTTTAACAGATCCACATAAATACGTAAATTTCTTTGTTTGTCACTTAACTACGTGTATATGACTGAACAGATTTTGTTGATATTTGAAACACAGAATGTAGGATCATAGTCCACATTCCGACAAAACAAGTAGTTGTTACGGCTTTTATTGGGAACTATAAGAGATAGATTCTTTAGATTTTCCACATGGTATTTCTAACACCTTTGTGTCTTCACTGCTACAGCAGTCTTTAGTTATATAGAGGACCCAGTCTGAAATTAATGAGAGAAGCTCTGTCAAAACGTAACATAAAAGCTTGCGAATATTTTAGCAACATTTTTGATTGGTAGTCAACCTTACTTAACCCTTATGTGACTGACAGAAGAAAACTATACATTTTGACCTACAAATTACCCGGGTACCTTCATGCAAAACTCACAGAAAATACACATTTTTCGTAAATGTAATTTAAAATCACAAAATGATCTATTAATCAAAAAGCCTATAAAAACTATGTATTTAGGATTTTCGGAGTAGGTGAACTAAATTAAATTTTTAGTATTTCGATATACGTTGGTGTTCATAAAATAAATAGAGTGGATATATCTGATTTGTAATAATTAATATTCCATTAATATGCCATTATTTGTGGCTCTTAATGCGATAATTATAAAACTAGTTCATCACGTATCAAATCTGATAAAACCGTAGCGATTCGTCATATTTGGGTTGTGTTAAATGCTAATTTACATCCAAGTTACGATCCTGGAAGATATAGATGAGCAGTTATTATGTACTGGAAAACGAAGAGAAAGTAAACTTCAGATAAGTAGAGCTTATATGTATGTAGGCTGTTTCGGTAACTAAGATTCGCATTTCGGTTTTTATTGAAACAACTATGGATCGTTTCACATATTTGAATCTACTTGAAGATAATTCGAGGCAATCTGTGAACAAAAATGATATTTTTGGAAGCTGATACTTCCAACAACACAATAACCCAAAACGTAAAGCATGCTTTGTAAAGGAGTAGAGTGAAGGAGAAGTTATACAACGTTTCCAAACAGTTTCATTCCCCTTTCCAGTCAGCTGAAATAAGCCCCATTGAAAACTTGTTAAATTAATTGAAACGACGAGTACCAAAAAACGAAATTAAAAATAATAGAAAACTCTTACTGATATCCATCCGAATATAATATTTCTGTGAAGTTCAAAAGAAAGTTGTATTTTCAATGAAATATTATTTAAATGAGCAAAGATGGCTCTATAAAATATTAGGTAACGTTAAAAATTTATTAACAATTTTCTTGGCGGAAAAAAGATAGATATTTTTCGCATAGATTCTAATTATAGAGTTTTTGAATGTGAGCAGTTCTGATTAGTTCTGGGTCCAGTTTTGAGACGGTATGCAGACTTTTCTCTGCCACTGTATATACTACAAAATTAAAAAAAAAATGTTTTAATAATTTATTGTACTTACACCAGAGTCAGGCAAACCGCTGCTCTTCTCTTTGGTTTTCACACGTACGTATTAATAGGCAAAAAATAAACAAAGAGAAGTAAGGAGAAAAGGAATGAAAAATATAGCGAAAAGTAGCCTTAGTGAGAGACTCTCAAATTACTACCAGAATTGTAAAACGCATTTGTATATTTTGCATGACTCTGATCTACGCTCACCGAAATATTTGAATAGAAATGTGTTGTTTAGTATTGTGTGCGTTGTAAATGCTTATTATTGTGTGTGTTTTAAGCAGGCAGAAAGAGATTTACAAAGTTATTAAGTTAAATTTAATTTCAGTGATTACCAAAAGAAAATTCAAATTTTTTTTTTAAGCGACCAAAAGTTTTCATGAATTAATTAATTAAATTGTGAATGAGGGAATAAATGATATCGTGCGAGCATAGTATTAACAATTGTAATTTATAACACGAAGTTTCCATTATAACTATCAAGACTTTCATTGGTTTCAGAAATAATATTGTTAAAATAAAGAGGTTGTGAACTATTAAACACTAAAACAGGCTCTTATGCTCTGCTTTCGTATAATACTAAACATGAGCTTTACTGGTCCAGTAATACTGTATGAGTTGAGACAGTTTTTCAAAATTTAATTTAAGGAATTTATTTGTTGCATGGATAGACAGAGGTTGACATCTTTTCACTGCATTGTAGCTTTTGTCAATGTTCAATAAATGCCTTAATGTTTTAAAATTTTTAATTTTAATATACATACATACATACTAGTATTATTATACATACAAACATACAATATGTATATTGGTTATCAAATTTATTCATTTTGTTTTTCTAAATAAAAAATCGTGTTTAAAGTTTCAATAACAAATCAGCTCTCTGTTTCATATTGCTTAGAAACGATTTAATATGAAAATGGAAGAACTTTACATACCTACGTACATACATATATACATATGCACATTCTAAAGGATACAATATATGGTTATAATGGTATATGTTTAATATTTTACATTTTTTTTAAATCATTCTTTAATTAAAAATTGCAAAGATAATAACTAGGCAGCTTTCGAAAAAATTTTAAAAATTTCTCCTATGTTTTCTATAAATAAGCAGAGGACAGGCATTAATTTTTTTTTGACATCCGTATGCTCATATAAAATATTCATTAAAAAAAATTATATCAAATCTGCATAAATATTGGCATACATACTGTATATTGTAGTTTATTTTATTTCAAAACATACCATACGTAAATGCGTAAATATTTTACATTTGTATGGATGAACCAAACGATAGTTTCATAATATTAAATATGAGCCTTTATTTTCAATATAGAATTGCATTTTGGTTTCAATTTCGATTTGCATTAGTAAATGCATTTCATTTGTTATGTTTGTACATTTACATGATTCAATATCCATATTAAACAGTATATTTCAGCTCTTACAGGGTGGCCGCCGGGAAGGTATACCATTTTGTTTGTTTATAAGTTTTGATTATATGAAAGAGAATGGATCTTATATTGATAAATGTTTTATTTAATATCGGCAGTTATGTATGCCCGCCTCTGTTAGCCTCTAAAATGCGAGCCATTTTGAGCACATTTTCATTGCATTCTTACACATTTCACGCGGTATTTCATTAATTTCATCACGAATATTTTGTTTGAGTTGCTCCAGCGTTTCTGGTTTGTTTGCATAAACCTTACTTTTCAGATATACCCACAAAAGGAAGTCCGGAGCGGTCAAATCAGGCAACTGTTGAGGTCACTTAACATTACCATTCCTTGAAATAATTTGTTGTGGAAAGAGGCCTCACAGTAATTCCAATGCAATCCTGGCTGTGTGCGATGTGGCACCGTCTTGTTGAAACCACATGTTAGTCAAGCACAAAGCATGCAGTTTCGGCGTTAAAAAGTTTTCAGTCATATCACGATATCGCTCCACATTGACAGTTACCGTTACGCCGTTTACAGTTTCAAAGGAGTAAGGTCCAATGATTCCTCCAGACCAAATTGCACACCAGACTGTCACTTTAAATAGATGCAAAGGAGACTGATGAATAATTTGAGGGTTTTCTATTGCCCAGAACCAACTACTCTGTTTATTCACATTACCATTCAACTGAATATATAACGATATGATTTTTGCATAAAAATCGGGATTGTCATGGGCAAGCTGTTTTAACGATTAAAACACGTTGGTTTACTAAATATTTTTCCGTAACAAATTTACCACATCTCCACTTCAAGACTGCCAAATATGAACTGTCTAATGTTTATCAAAATGGCGGCAAAACAAATTAGTATACCTTCCCGGCAGACACCCTGTGCATTTAAGTTGCTAAGGTATCCATTTCCCCCCTTTTATCCAGGCGCAAAGCTCTTGTTGATTTTGCAATAGAGTTTGGGATATTAAAAATAAACAAATATCATCACAGACTGATATTTTGCATTAAATTTTAATTTTTCGAATACCGTGGAACGTGGTTTAATTACTCATTTTTTGTTTGCTTCAATATATTCAATATTAGCTTTACCTAAAACAAGTTAATTGGAATTGGCTCATAGAATTTTTTCTTTTGTATATTTATTGCCTTAGCCCTTGTGTATATAACAAAAATGTATGTATGACAGGATACCTCATAGAGAATATATGCAGAGAATATAAGTCAGGATATAAAGGACGTTCGTTGTTCAAACAATATATGACAGAGAATTCCAAAAAGTATGGAAATAAAACCTATTGGTCGTGTAACTTTAGAAATACAAACTAAAGATTAAAATTTATCAACTGATGGTTATTGCCAAAAAAATGTAGGAAATGAATAGTCTTAAGACTACTCAGTGCTCACAATAACTCTGGAAGGAATATAACAACTGATCATTTTACTTCTCTGCGACTTTCACAGTCATTAAGTTCATGGAACCTTATACTGGTTGGAACAGTATGAAAAAACAAACAATTTCTACAGTGAAATAAGCTGCGTTATAGAGATGGGCAAGAAGTAACATGTGACGTTTTTAATTTTCAAAACGTTTGAGTTCGTTTTGATTGCGTCAGAATAAAATAAACACCACGTTGTTGTTGTTTTACAGTTTTTATTTGCTCATCTTATCAGTTATCATCTTATACAGTTTATCTTAATGCAGCAATTTATTTCTCTTGCACTTAATATTTGTTTATACAACACTTTTATTTACGCCTAAGCGCGACTTTATGACTGCAAAACGATAACTAAGCCCACCAAAAGCAATGCGCCATATTTAATAGGAATTCATTATCAATTCCGAATATTCTAAGAAGAAGATCTCAAAATTTTAATTTCAAGGACTGTTTGTGGATTTTGGAAGCCGCATATGCTAAAATTTTGTTTGTTTACATAGCCGCCTGATTGAAAATGGGCTGGGAAGAAGCTGCTAAATTTAGCGAAGTGATACAGTAAAGTTTTCACTGTTTTGATAGTAAATTTTCACAATAAAATTTTTTTTTAAGAGTGTAGCGTTGTATAGTTAAAATTACCCAATTTTTTTCTGACAGCTCAACTTTTGATATTTCATCATTTGACAACTAATCTACTTCCTAATCTCAAATTTGCCCACCCTGTATATCTGGATATGTGAGCTTCCCATATTGACATATTGAGGGAATTGAATTTCTTACTAATGGAGTTCTGTTTTTTTTTTTTTACTAAATGGAGGTTTCCTTTTACATTTGGTCTATCTGTAATATGACAGCAAAACAAGAGGCCTATTTTGCCTACAGACTAACTTTTCCTTACCTAATTTTCAAACAAAATTCTTTGATTATATTTTAATGGCTACTGAAAATTGTTAAATGCATCACATTGGTGAGAGACCCCCAAAAACACACTTCTGATTTCTTTTTTTATGAATAGAAGGCAAACTATGAGTGTATGTTTAGAACACGGCTACCAAAAAAAAAAAAAAATTTTTTTTCTGTAATATTGTTACAGATTTTCAATAAATCTTATATTATAATAATATAGTTTAACTCTCATTTTTGCTGAATTAGTGATTTGTTTTTGTTGTGTTACAAAAAATTTAATGTCTTCTCAATTTTACATGAAAAACCAGTCATTTCCCGCAGCAGCTGTGTTGAAAAACTAAGACTGAAATGTTTTAAAAGAATTTTTGCAGAAACATTGTTGTAGTAAATATTCTTTTACTGATTTCCAATGTGGTGATGGTAATAGTAATTTAACACCTTTTACATAATCTGCTGTAAGTTTTACACGCAAAGTTGTATACGCATCTGTTACGACCCAAGGCGTTGGCATGTTTTGTAATACAGCCGAATATTTTATATATTTTGTATATGGTTTAGGAAGGAGAACAATTTTTTTTATTTATTAAAAATAGGCTTTATTTTGTAATTTAATTTGTTAACAACACTATAATAAGTTACATACAACAATGTATTTTTTAATTGCCTTTCGAGATATTTCTCTAACTACATAAGCTACTTGAAGAAAATAATTACGCAGCCCTTCCAGCGTCTCGGAGCTTAAGTAACAAAGAATTTTATCCTCAACATCGTCAGTCAAGTGAGTATTTGTTTTCGCTTTAATTAAATTTTCAACGAAAATGCTAAGAGGAACTGAATGTTTCTACTTTATTTGTAAAAACATCCGGTGTTAGCAATATGGATTTGTAATAAATATACATAAATTCGTTAAAAAAATATTTTGTTTAAATGTTTGTTCATAAAAAAATTTACAAGTTTTATTATTATTTTTTATTTTTATGTGAAATATCAGGATATGGTGACAAATATAAATCTGAATGAAAAAACTGAGACGCAAAGGACCTTTTGTGTATTATGATATGTTCACCATATGAAGTTAAGATTGGTTAGCTAGTAAGTTTGTTGGGTCGAAGAATAACTGCTTGTTTAGAATTTACTGCAGCGTCCCATAGAAACTTTAGCCTTTGAGCTGAAATACATTAGATATTTCATTTTAGATTTAACTGAACAGAAAGTCAACACATCCTAAAATATGTTGATCGTATTTATGTACCATCGACAATACCCGGTAAATGGATCTTTTAGTACTCTAAGTTCCATCTTATTAAGAAACAGAAACTTCGGTAATATACCAGAATATAGTGGAACAAATCTCTTCTCTGGTCTCAGTTAAGAGTTGATCATCTGGGGTATCCCATAGAGATACCGAAAAACTTTGGTTACAAATTGTAAGCAGATGACTCTAAAATATAATATCTTTAGTGCTATGCGTAGATTATTTGAAAGCTGACATTTAAAACTTCAATATGTTAGCAGAAATTTATAAAATCGCATTAATCTGTGAAAAGTTTCAATGGAAAATTCTAAACATTACCGTCATATTTTGCTTTTCTACAGGGTCCGCCATCAAACGTTTTTTTTCAACTAGTGCTTATTTCATGAATGGTAACGCTTAGCTCATGTCCGATTTGACAGATAATTAGTTTTATCCTTCCGCTGAACGAATATGGTTGTGTATATGCTTCGCTAAGTGGGCCTGCGATCGACTTACGGAAGATGCCGATTTTGCCAAAAAAATCATCTTTTCAGATGAAGCTCATTTTGATCTTGGCGGGTATGTAAACAAGCAAAATTGTCGCATTTGGGGCACAGAAAACCCGCACGCATACATTGAAAAGCCGATACACCCAAGACAAGTCACTGTTTGGTGCGGATTTTGGTCCAGAGGTATAATTGGGCCATTTTTCTTGGAAAATGAGCAAGGAGTGGCCGTGACAGTCAATGGCGATCGTTATCGTACCGTGTTGAACGAATTGTTGTTCACAAAAATTGAAGAGGAGGATATTAGCGACATTTGGTTTCAACAGGACGGCGCTGTGTGCCACACAACCGAAGTTACACTCGATGTTTTGCGCCCCGTTTTTGAAGCATTATCAGCCGCAGAGCTGATGCAGTTTGGCCACCTCGGAGCTGCGATTTGACACCGCCAGAGACAGTTGACGTTGTAAGGGACAATATTCGTGAAGCCATTGGTGAAATACAGCTGCACACAATCGATAATGTGCTCAAAAATTGGACCGATTGTGTAGACTACGGCATGGCCAACCGAGGCAGCCATTTGAATGAAATTATTTTCCATTATTAACCGGATTGTACTTTCAAATAAAAAAAGAAATTTGAGAAAATATTCTGTAGTTTTTTTTATAGCATTTTCAAAAAAAAAAAAAAAATTATTTGGCGGACCCTTCATAAGCACCAGTGAGAATATCTCCACCAGTCTGTAGGAAACCATCGGTCAACTTTAATTGGTAATAAGATTCTTTATGATAAAATACTATAAAAGTTCCTACCTAATTCTACAGCGGACTACATGTGGTCATTTATTTTAGTGGCAGAATGTTATCAACTGAATTCCATATCCTTGTATGACACACCAGGTCACCAGCTTTGAAATTGGAGATATCTGGTACTCTAAGAGTACTCTACAAACCTCCTTCATTACTCAGATATAAAATAGAGCACGATGGCATCATTGCGTTGCTAATGTTATATGATAGAAATACTTAAAATATTGTTTCTATTTCTAATTTTAACAATTATCGTTAAAATCATTTTATTTTTAATACTGACAATAATGAAATTTAAAAATTATAAGCAAAACGAGTTTAATTGCATAACGTAAGATAAACGATGACGATGATTGGCCAAGAACGTTAAATAGGAAAAATTTAATTAAAATCATGGGGGAAAAAACAAAAGAGAAAAACAAATACTTCTGCGCTTATAGTCTCTCAGCGAGCGGAAAGGAATGAAAAAGGAAAACACATTTACGGAGAAAATAGCACACATTGAAAATGAGTAAATAAATAAAAATAAAAATATCCTTGTTTGCAACATAAAATGCACAGATATGTGGTAAGAAAATAAAAGCATATGTGATAATTATCAATGCAATTGACTGCAGAAAGATTCTCTTGGTGAAGGTTAAAAGAGAAAAGGATATAAATATAAAAAATTAAAATAAATGTGTGGGAGTATAATCAACAACAGACAATTACCTTATTTTATATATATAAGAAAACACCTACAGGTTATTTTGTACTGCATTTGAGTACAATATTTATTTGAGTTTGAAAATACACGGTTTTTCGTTATACATATGTATACTTCGTATATATTTTAAAGGAAACAGGAAATGTTTAGCCAACAATATACTTTTTTTAAACAATTTTTATGTACAGTGGCTACAAGCCAAACTCGGACACTATAATAAACTGATTTTGTTGGTAAAAATCAAACTTGTAAGAAATAGTCAAGGAAAGCTTTTGTTTGATTTTTTATTATATATATTAAGCTATTGAGAATAGAAAACAAAATCAAAATTCAGTAGTTGTAAGTAGAAATAAACTAAAAAAAGACACAAGCGAAAATCTGACGGCCACATAAATGTCTGAGAATATTACTTATTGTTATAAAATTAATATTTTGTTTTTTATAACCACTTGGAGTCTCTTGGGAATAGGTTCGACCAATTTTCGTCGGTAACCAGCTGGTATTTTTTCCCATTCTTCTAATAGAACCCTTCTCAGCTCAGATTTGCTGGAAACCGACTAATGCTGAACTTTTTATTAAGATAATCCCATATTTATTCAATAGGATTTATGTCGGAGCTCTTGGGTATATTTCATATTCTATGACGGCACATTGTAGCAGCCAAGATTTTACTTTGTGGGCCTTATGTTTGGGGTCGTTATCTTGGTAAAAGTACCAAACGTTATCCAGAGCAAGCTTAGCCACACTTTTTGGCAAGTTTTCTTTTAAAATGTTTAAATAAACATTTTGATCCATGATAGTGTCAATAAGCCATAGACAAGCACTGAACTACCCCCATACTTTACTGTCGATTTCAAGCTATTCAAACGTAGTTCCTGATTTTGTCCCCTCCATACTATTGGTTTACCATCCGACCCAAATACGTTAAATTAGCTTTCGGCGGTGAACATAACAAGTTTCTTATTGTTGACGGGCTTGCGTTCTTACCAAGGTCACTTTCAACAATAGCCGCAAGTTTTAGAGCATTTGGGAAGGAATTAACTTTTATTTTTCAGACAAAAAAACATTCTTGTTTTGGTCTATTTTGCACTGATTTATTGACCTTGAAGCGATTAATTATGTCGTGCACAGTTGAACGACTTCTTTCAACAATTTTTGAAATTTCGCGAATACTTTTTCCTTTTCTTGTATTATCAATAATAAGCTTTCTTACTTCGATACTACTTTGTTCCCGTTGTCTAGCCATCTTCTTAATTTCAGCTCTGTTTATTCTATATAATTTTCAAAAACTGAACTAAAGGGTTTTCCCCTAAATATCTAAATTATATTAGCGAAGTTGGCCGCATTTGAAATTACAGAATTGCAGTTATTAACCCATAAAAGTTACTGTCCGAGTTTGGCTGATGCAAGTCATTTTGACTTTCAAAGCGTTTTTAACTTCAATTTTACGTAAAATTATTAAATTTCTGAGTTAGTTTTTCCTTTTGTACGTAGAAGATAAACACAAATAAGAAAATAAATACAATTTTTTGAAAATAATTCAAATGTATGATTTTTAAGCGATCGAAAATATTTCAGTATAGTGTGTGAGCTTGTGTTGGAGCCACAAAATGAAAAGTCAACTGTATATTTTGGATATAAATCTAAAACTATTTACGGATGGACTGGATTATCATGAAACGTACAATGTCCGTGGTACGTTCGATAACAATAACTTTATTACATACTGTGAGCGTCAAAATAAAGTAACCACCCTCATGCTTTCATGCTTCATTTAGCTTTAGCGAAAAATATAGCCCTTTCACAGAATTCTAATGGTTTATTTAACAGCTCTCCACCGAACAGCATCTTTCTTTGACTCTTTTTAATAAATGTAATAAAGGGCTTCTTACGTTCTATACGAGAATAAAAACTGTATACTCCTTTTAATTTTAAATTAATGCTTTCAGCCACTTTTGAGGCTATTATTTTGTAGTCTTGCTGCACAGAGTTGATGAGTCTTAACTTTTCTCTTGAAATTAATTTTGAACGACGGCCAGAACGTGGTTTCAACACAAAGTTTCCAATTACTTTGTAAAAGATGATGGTTTTCTAGATAGAGGAACGTATTTTCTCTAACTTTTCTGTAACTTTTTTGATTTTTTTTTTTTTTGCTTTCAGGGAATAATTATAAGTTTTCGTTCGGCGGGATAAATGCTTTTCTTCTTGAACCCATTGCAATAAATTTGTTATTTCACAAATTGAAACTAATTTTCTTATAGCAAATGCATAAACAACGATTACAAGATTAATATTTTATGTGTACGCAGATCTATTCTGAGCAAATAAATGCACTTTTTTAGTTATGATGCCTAAAACACAAATTTTGGTTATAATATATTACAAATTTTGGTTGTAATATATTGTTGCGAATTCTTTAAAATACAGATTCCGAAACGAAATAGAAAGTTTTGTACGCAGACTTTTTCTGACTAGTGTATTTCAGACTTTTAAAATGCGATGGACTTCAACGTTTTATATATTTTTAAGACTATATTTACGGCTTTACAAAATCCACAAATAACGACGAAATTCGTATAACTTCGCAGATATTTCTACTTTATTCTTTTCTATCGCATATGTTTTTGCCTTGTATACTTATGTTAGACGCCTAAAGATTATACTTTTTTTCAATTTTGTTGCATAACTTTACTTGTTTTAAGAATTTTGTTTTTGTTTTTTATGGATTTTGTAAAGCCGTAAATCCAGTCTTAAAACATATAAAACGTTCAAGTTCATTGCATATTAAAGACTGAAATATAAGTTACATTATAGAGTACGAGGGTATTTACCTCATATTAACGCTTACAGTATATGCATATCTGAGATAAAAAATTATCAGCAACAACTATAAAATATCGCTATAATTTTACGTAAAAGCTACTTATAAACTTTCTACAAATCAAAAACTTTTTATATGATTCTGGTGGTTAAAACTATTTGTCTGTGTACTGTCTATACTCTCCATGCTCATGGCACATGGCTGTATATATTTCGTCTTTATCAACATTATAAAAATTAAATAAATACTCAACTGGGCATAAATGAATGAAATCAAAAAAGTAATTTTATCATTTATAAACCAATTATACTAAAGGAATTTACCCACAATTTTAGTTTTCGCATCCAAAAATACGGACAAAAATATATATTCCGAAGTGTACAACAAACAAATGGTTGCAAAAATTAAAGAAAAAGAAAAAACAAATTTAAACAAGCCTTAGGAGCATCGACAGGCAAAAAGCTGCTCTTCTCATTTGTTTTCACATGTACGTACTCATACGCATATGTAAAAAATAACCAGAAAATAAGCAAAGAGAAGTAAAGAGAAAACAAGTAGAAAAATACGGTTCAAAATGGCCTGAGTGGGAGACTCTCAAATTACAGCCACGATTGTAAAATGCATTAACATTAGTTTGCCTGACGCTGCTCTGGAGTGAATAAAATCATAAATATCAACATGCCACATAAGAGACTGTTATTCCACATACTTACGAAGAAAATGCAATAGAGAAACAAGGTAGAGAAAAGGTAAGAAGAAAAAAAAACTCAAAAGTGTAAACTTGTGTATTGAATGATAGTGATTTAGTTGAAGAGTTGGTTATAAAAAGAGAGTTTATGGCTTCTTGGGTGAGTAGTTAATTATAAACCAAAAATAAGTGCCAAATTTACTTTGAGAGTCAAGTAATTGAAAATCGTTTGAGCAAGAAATATGAAAAAATTTAGATTAAAAAGCTAATGGGTTTGTTGAAAAAAAAAAAAACCATACATACTCCTATATACCAATGATTGAAAATAAATTAAGATTGATTTTTTTTGCAGAAAATATTTTTAAATAAAAAAAATAAATAAAAAATTGTGAAGTATTAGTAATTAATAAACCAGGTTTAAAATAATTGCAAAATTTAAATAAAACAAACAATTAAAATAAAATTCTGGGCACTTATATTAAGTTTGCTAAGATAACAATTCTTACTTAGTTTAAAAATTTCTGAAAATTTCTGAAATTTTTTCCTAAACATCAAAAAGGTTGTATACAAAATAAAGCTTCGGCAAAGTTAAGATTAAAATACGTAAGGTTACATCGGTAGCCGTTTATGTCATGTCAAAATTTGTATGAAATGATCGTAAATGAAAGGGAGTTAAGTACGGCAACTTTACTGTAATAGCATACCAAAGAAAAGTGTTATTCATCGACTACATGCTGAACAATGCAGAATTTTGTTTGCTACACCTCGTCGCTACCGAATAAGTCACTAATAATTCTTCATAATGTTGTCTGTTAAGACTCATTATTAAGGGGACGTCTGTAAGATATCAACTTTTGTCATCTACGAAAATTTGTACAATTACTTTAAATAGTACAAAAGAAAATTTATCGTCAGTCATTGACGATTTACTATTGTCACAATGATTCACTGTGACATATGTACTTTAAAGACAGTAGTTAAACGATGATTTCAGTTTGCTGGATACAATCGGCAAAATAAATAAATATTTAATAGCAATATCTAGTATCTAATAATAATATTACAAAACAATATTTAAAACAATTGTGGTTTTCAAATGGCTAAATTATAAGAAATTAGATATCTTTGCAAATCGTTTAAATAAATAATTAAGTTCATTTGCTTACTCTTAACCTGAAAATTGCCTCTACAGCAGGGCTTGCCAAACACATATATTGACATTTTTGTGTGTGTGTGTTCTCTCTTCCTCAATGCACTTAGAGAAAATTGCAGTTATAAGAAAGTACATTGTTAAAGTATTGAAATATATCTACATATATAAAAATAAGTATACACTTTGATGTCACCATTAACTACGGAAACGGTACGACCGATATCAAACATAATTTCAGAATAGTCTGGGGGATAGTCTGTAGACGGTTTATGTGAAGTTTCCACGAAATCGGCTCAGTGGTTCCGGAGATATGGCATTTAGATTTTCCCATATATTCCCAAACAAATATCTCCGTTTTTCATATTATGACTATTAATTGTCACTTGAAGAGTTCCCAAACCATGTATCATAATGTCTTATATGTACAATGACATTCGGTCTTTCAACTTGAAATATTGAGCTGAATCTGTTCAGTCGTTGATTCGATCGTCATTACAAGAGCTCAAAAATAAAACAAATTCTTGACATTTTCATTCTTTTTAGTGTAGTGAAGTACTACAGACCCAACTTACGATTATAGTGCAAAGTTTTGTTTTATAGGTTACAAAACAAAAAAGTTAAAGGCAAAACCATAAAGGCAAAACAACGTTTGCCGGGTCAGCTAGTTTGGTATAAATTTAAGAATTTTGTTAACAAATAAAAATTAGATAGATTTCTATATTCATTATAAATGAGTTAAAATATCTTGCTGTGTCATATGTAGTGCAGCATGACAACGTGCGTTGGTAAACTAATTAATTTAATTAAACATTTCGCTCAGTGTTTTTTTGAGAGACTTATAGTTTGTTGCTATTTTTATTAAATATGTTAGCACATGTAAGTGTGAGAGAAAGAGAATCAATTTACACAGCGTAGTGCTTTTGACAGCCTTGCTATATAGACATTATCGATCCTTTCACCGACGAGAAAAATAAAAAACAAACAGTAAGACTGACATCAAAAGAGGCAATTAAAATATGTGTGTGAATGTCAAACTACAAGGGCGGTTTATTATATATATATGATTTTTTAATTTAATACTGCTCCTGGCATTTGTCTGTTACCTACTATCAAATTCAAACAAGCTGCGTCATTTAGTTTGTGTTTGACAGCCATTGACAGCAAAGAAAAAAAATTTATATCGAATGCTTATTAAGCATTATTATTGGGGGGACAAACCATCATTAAAACCAAGTCTAAGCTTGATAAATATTTTAGGAACCATGCGATGTTGAGCGAACGAAAATTAAATGTGCGAGAGATTGTGGAAGCCATAAACATAATATATAAATCCGTGGTTAAATTTAAGATAATCATTTGGGTATGAGAAAATTGCAGCAAGATAGGTGTTACGTTTACTTAAAATCCACCATAAAGGTAATACTCTAGTGTGACAACTTCGCAGGAGTATTTCACGTTGTTCGGCAGCAATATGGAGAGGTTTTTACGATTCCTCCCAAACGTGGACGAGATAAAACAGCCGTCGATACAGTGGCCAAGGTTGATTTTTCAGCTAACAAAGTACTGAAGACCGTTCATAAAACAACCAATGGCGAATATTATACCAACTTATTTATTGTTTCCTACTGCTTGATTTTTGGCAATGGTATATGCACTTTGATATCGTTGAGATGCCCTCTATGGCATACTTTGTCGAAGCCTTTTTAAACGTCAAGAAAGAGAGTCAAGCATATGTATTTTATTCCAAAGCATTTTGAATTACTCGAGTTATCCTATGGACTTTGTAGAGTACTTTATTCTAAAATAAAATTGGTATATAAGTATTAGGCTTCTCTCTTCGATTATATTAATAACCTCTTGAGACCTGAAAAAGAAACGATTGTGGTAACAGTTTATTTTTTTATATATCGTCTCAATTTGGTGATTATTAAAACTCTCGTAGGTATACTGAAAAAAATAATAATAAAAAATAAAAAAAAAAATGCCAACAACTTTGATGGAAATACCACCTGTTGATAGTTTTAGAAACTCTAGAGTCTATACCAAGAAACACAAGTCCAGCAGCTTCCCAACAATGTCGCTGCTTGTGACAAACAACGAAAACACTATGCAACAAATGGGAAAAAATTTTCTGACCTCGGATAACCACTATATTTTTTGATGGGCTATGGTCGGCTAACTTCAAAAATCATCAGCATTTCAGATTCTATGGATAAGTTTTTTTAGAACTTTTTTTTCTCAAATGTGAAGAGGCTGCTTCATACATCTTATGATAACTTTAAAATGACTTATTCGATTTCGTTAAACCGTAAGTTAAAAAATTCCCAATTATATCAGCTTTCAGTCATTCGATTATCATTTTAAAATATAACCCGTATTTTTGGAGTTATTGATAGAAAAATTATATTCAAAATTTTTTTTTTAATTCTGATACTTTTGATTTCTAAAAATTCGCAAAAAATATAAATCAGCAAATATACACCAGTTTCACTATTTATTCATGAAATTGCTTATTAAAGAAATAAAATAAACCATAATTCATGAAAATCGATTGGTAAATACATATTTTATTCCTAATAAAGTGAAAGTACCTAGTTTTGAAAAAAAATGCTTGTAATTTAAAGTACACATTTGCGTGCCTGGGGTCTCAACAGGTTAAAGCGCTTAGCAAGTAACATTTCCATAAGTTTTAAAATTATTGGTAGAAAAAATATTGGTCTATAAGATGTTAAATCATATGCCGCATTTCCTGCTTTGTTATACATGATAACCTCTGCAGTTTTCATGCAAATGTAGTTGTAGTTTCAGTGAAACATTCATTATTACTGTTATTTTACTAATTATATTTTGTGAAGATGTTTTAGAGAATAGCTGGTAATGATTTCATATCCAGGTAACTTTTTGACTTTAGTTTTTTATATTTCAACAGTTAACTCTTTGTTCGTTACTGAAGGATTTCAATGTCATTGTCGTAATTATTAGGTCTCCTTTCAGCTGCATTTAAAGGTATTCCGAGAAAATTTGTATATGTTTTTTCTCTGTTAGAAAATAAAATGGTTTTTTATCCCTAAACCTGTGCTTAATCTAAAAAGTCAAGGACTTATTGATCTGTCTTCGTAATAAGAAAGTTCACATATATAATTACAAATTTGCACGTTTAAAAAGTGAAATGAATTGCCTTCAATGAGTTCAAGTTTTATTTATGGATATAAAATGAGTTTTCTTGTAACTGTGGCCTAACGAAATGAAATTTAATATTGATTTGATACATTTCAAACAACCCTTATTTATATTTTCGTAATTTCATGGAATTTAATGCACATACACACACTCAATGTTATAGATAATTTATGATAAGAATGTATTTCTTTTCATTTAACGCCTATTATTTATTAAAAATATTTTTTGTTTCATAAAAAAAGAGGAAAAAATTATTATTTATTTTTGTCATTTTGTCATCTATTGTGTTACATAAAGCTTTATCATCTATAAAGATATCAAGTTAAAACGAAATCATGTAAAAAAGTTATGTCACACTACACAACTCAACAAATTTTTTTCCATTTACTGAAATTTTCAATAAATGCGATTGTGTTTCTGTAATAAGTTTAAAAGCACAGCCTGTATTGCCAAAGTTTCTCGGACACCTTATGCTCAAAGTAACAAGCTGATCACAATTTTTATGCCAACTGTAGGATCTATAGCACCAAGACATTACAATCATATACTATATAATAACGATTATTTTGTAACTCTTTAGCAAACCTTACTGAAACTGTTTTTTGACGAATGACAAGTAAGCGAAACAAATTGTTAACAAGTAACAAAATTATTTAAGCATTACAATTTGGCAATTAAAAAAATGTAAATGAAGGCAAAAGCATTACAATTGGGCAATTAAAGAATTTGATTAAAGCCAAATTGTGCTAAGGAAAATGATGAATTTTTTTTTTTAATTTTTAAACTGTAACAAAGCACTTTCTGTTAATAAAAGTACGTCAGGAGCTCAAATTGTACATGAGGTAGGATGAGTCTTGTTAATGGCATGAATTGTCAAACATTTTACTTGTTTTCCAAAGTGACGCATTGAAAGAAAAAAATGTATGTATGTAATAAAAACGTTTAATTATTAAATTTCTCGTTTTGATGAGCTAAAGAAACAAACTGAAACAGCGCTTCTTTTACAAATTTTAATTTATTATCTTATTATTTTGTATTCACCATTTTGGCTAGTTAAACGACCATCAAGCATTTGACACAATAAATTGATTGTGGCATGAGATGTGTGGCATGTTACACCATCCTGTTGGAACCAGACATTTTTCACATCAATACCATGAAGAGCTGATACAATAAAATCGGTCAATATGGTGCGATAAGTGCCTCCATTGACAGTAATGGTTGGGTCGTCCTTATTTTCAAAGAAATATGGGCAAATGATGCCTCCGCTCTACAAGTCGCACCAAACAATCACTCGTAGTGGATACATTGGCTTCTGTAAGACATTCTTGAGATTTCTGAGCTCCAAATACAGCTATTTCGCTTATTAACATACCCACCGCGATGAGAATGAATGAGCTTCATCCGAAAAGATGATTTTTTTGGGCAAAATCGTCATCATCGTGTAGTTTCTCGTTGGCCCATCTAGCGAAGATAAAGCAGAGCGGATGGTCATGCGGCTTCAACTTGAACCAATTGTACTTTGTAAGGCATCACACCAAAATCTTTTAGCAAATTCCACGTAAACTGGTGCGTGAAATGTTGAGGCCGATAGATTCTCACGCACGCTCTCAGCCACATTTTCGATATTTTCGGATGTACGCACTTTACGAGCACGCTTACGTCTTGGCGCATCAACAAAAAAACCCGTTTCACGGATTTTAGCAATAAACTTTTGTATACCGGGCACCGTTGGTCCTTCTCTGCCACCAAATTTCGTACGATAGTTTCGTGCAATTTCCGACCAATTGTCTTTGTTTTGGTAATAAATTTTGAATAAATTTCAACTCTGCGACAGAATCGAATGACATATGTATTGCCAGATTCAAAATAACCGGTAGTTCAAATTTGAGCCGATAGATGGCCCACCCGATGTATAGAAGGCTGGTATAGATTTTTAAAAAATCCTTTCACATAAACTAGACTTACCTCAGCATATTTTTGTTATAATTTAATTAAAATAATTTTACTCAAATTTTTTCATATCAATTTTAATTGACATTTTGTTCTGTTTGAAATTCAAGTATAACATATTTGGCACTTGATTGAATGTTAATTAAATATTCATGAAAACAAAAACTATTCATACTTGATCGAAGCTTAAAAAAAAAAATTGATTGATATATTCAATAATTATGAGTAGTGAGTAAAATAATAAAACAATAACAATAATAATATAACACTATGCAACAAATGGAAAAAAATTTTCTGACCTTGGATAACCACTATATTTTTTGCTGCAAATTTACAGCAAAAAATTTTTATCTTATTTTTATTTTATTCATTTATTTGACACCTAATAGAACAAGATTAGTATCTTACAAATTATAGTGTTAGTGAGTAAACCATAAAAAAACTCTTAAATTTAAGGACATAATAGTATATAGTAGTCTTAAAACTAACCTAAAAACAGAAACTAACAAAATTCAAGTCGAAGCATCGTTAGAAACATATTAAGATATTTAATTACTCTGCAAAAATCTAATTCACTCCCTTTTAAAAGCGTTGACGTTGCCAACGCTCTGCATATGACTTGGTAAAGAGTTCCAAAGACTTGTTGTATAATTGAAAAACTGTTGCTGCAACAGGAGGCTTCTAAAGCTTTGCTGAATTATCCTTCTTCCACGATTAGACCTAGTGAATGTAATTCTCTCATGTAAGTATGGAGATTAATGGGATCTGATAACTCGTTGTAAGAAAATCAGGCACCTAAGTCTCAATAAGTTTTCATAGGTCATATGGTAAATTTGGTTAGCAGAAAAGGATATGTGTTCCCGATGACTCTTCAGAAATACATACCAAGCTATGTTGTTATATGCAACCTTAAGTTTTCGAAGGTCTTCACTATCGCAGTTAGCAAAGATTTCACAACCATATATAAGAGTAGGAATAAGGTAAGTTTTTGCCAGAAGCATTCGTATGCAAAATGGAGTTGAATCTTTGACAATGAAACATGATTTTTCCATGTAAGCTTGTTATTAAATGTTATACCCAAATTTGAAGCCGAAGTTACAATATTTTATTTTCAAAACTAGGTGCTTTCACTTCATTGGAGATAAAATATGTATTTACCAATCGATTTTCATGTTTTATGATTTCTGTTATACTTATCTAAAGGCTCCGCCAAATATTTTTTTATTTTTTTTGAAAATGCTATAAAAAAACTACTGAATATTTTATCAAATTTCTTTTTTATTTGAATGTACAACCCTTCCGGTTAATAATAAATAATTTCATTCAAATGGCTTCCTCGGCTGGCCATGCAGTAGCCTAAACAATCGGTCCAATTTTTAAGCACATTATCGATTGTGTGCATCTGTATTTCACTAATGGCTTCACGAATATTGTCCTTTAAAGCGTCAATTGTCTCTGGCTTTTTGGCGCAACACTTATTTTTGACGGCACCCCGTAAATAATAGTCCAACGTTGGCAAGTCGCAGCCCCGAGGTTGCCAAACGACATCAGCTCTGCAGCTGATAATGCGATATTCAAAAACAGGGCGCAAAACATAGAGTGTAGCTTTGGCTGTGTGGCATGTAGCGCCGTCCTGTTGAAGCCAAATGTTGTAATATCCTCCTCTTCAATTTTTGTGAACAAACATTCGTTCAACATGGCCCGATAACGATCGCCATTGACTGTAACGGCCACTGCTTGCTCATTTTCGAAGAAAAATGGCCCAAATATGCGTCTAGACCAAAATCCGCAACAAACAGATACACCCAAGGCGAGTCACTGTTTGTTGCGGATTTTGGTTCAGACGCATAATTGGGCCATTATGCGTCTGACGTATATAATATAACGAAATTTAATTTCTTTTGTTATATAATAATACCTAAATTAAGAAAATAAGATGAAACAACTTTGTCGTCTTCTTTTGAAATTATTTTCAGATAAATGTTTCTGCTTTTCCAACCCTACTCTATAAATAATAATTTTTTTTTATAATGACATTAACAAGCAATTTAATCCATTTATATGTGTCTTCCTGAAAAAGAAAAGGTAAGAGAATTAAATGAAAAAGAATTGTGAAGATAAAGATTTAATACAACTGAATAACTGAAAGTACAAAACTCATTTTAAACATCGTTAGCTGCTTATATGCTCTTGTTTTCTTTAGTTTTTTTTTTTTAAATTTACGTATACTTTTTTGGGTATTATGGTACTTATTTTTTGCCTTTTTATAAATACGATTTAATGGTAGCGGAAAGCCTAAAGGTATAAAAGTTATAATTTGACAAGCCAAACAATTGCATTAGCTACCGGTGACGACTTGGGATGTTGGGGGAATTATGTACGAATACTCTAGCAAATATTCTTTACCGGAGCTAACGATACGGTGATCAATAATTTTATGTTCGAAGGTATTGATGATATTCATCCGGGAGAGGTGTATTTGGAGAGCTACATGTCATATGTCGAACGCATGCAGCGATTTTTTAAATGAAATCAAAATGTGAAGAATAAATTATTTCGATAACTAGACCTTTATATTGGCTTCCTAGCTCGTGTGTTTTGACACCTCTCTATTATTTCCTGTTGAGTCAGGTGAAGTCATTGATTTATGCTGATAAATCAGCAAAAGTTGGCGACTTAGAGGCCAGAATTGCTCGTGCTATTTGTAATATAAGTAAAAATTGCTCGAAGGTATCGCTAAATTGGTTGCCCAGAATGTGCTTTGTTACAAACAGCCGTGCTGGCTGTATGCCAAATTGCACATGCAATGTGGTGATCTTTGCAATAAATTTTTTCTTTAAATATAAGGTTTCATCGAGTTTCAAATACGACCTACTGATTTAATTCTAGAGCAGTCTTTACTGTCGTTAACGACTATAAGCGAAGCCGGACGAGCTTTTAAAAGTACACCGCGGTTAATCAATTAAGGTGCCCAGTCCCGAAATATTGAAGAAAATCCACAAAGCGCTACTGAAATGATACCTAATTAAAAACCGACTATTCATCGCATATTAAATAAAAATTTGAAAATGAGAAAGCTGTTCCGTGGAGATGAGCAGCTGAGTGCCGAGTTTGCTTACAATAGAACTTAAACAATGTCCTGAAAATGATTTATTAGAGTTTAGCTGTGTATGTTATATCGAGTAAAGCAGAATTTTTCCATTGATTCGTAAACATTAACGAAAATCGCGTAAATAGTTCTGTATGCAGGCAACGTCATGGCGTTTTTTTATTGGATGTGCGTGGTATTATATGCGCTTAAAAAAAACCTATAGCGATTATTATGCTAACTTATTTTAGCTTAGCTTTAAGGTGATATGATTATCCAAAAATCGGAATTGGTGAAGTTTATTTTTTTTAAATTTTATTTTTTTATAAGACCAGCACCCAGGGGATGGCCCCTACTCATGCAGTGCATTGTGCTGGTACTAGGAAAATAGGTTATTGGAAGGAGGACAGAGGGAGTAGTGTTTATGGACGTTAGATTTAAATTTACTCATGTCGTAAATGGCAGTAAATACTTTCGCTGGAAGATTATTCCACAACCGAACAGTGCGACCAAAGAACGAATTCTCCCTATAATGCGTTGTCGATCTACTAGACAATCAACTATAAAGGCATGCGCTCTATGAGAAATACGAGTACCATGTAAAAATATATGATTTTTGGGAATTAATGCCTTAATTTCGTTAGAACACATTCCGTTATAGTACCGATACAACAATGAAACACACGCCACATTGCGACGGTGCTCCAATGAATCGATAGAGTTGGCTACCCTACCGTCATTGATGAGCATCTTCGCCCACTCCTGTACGCGGTCCAGAAGCTCCAAAATAGATTTTAAAGCACCGGCCTATACATGAGAGTTGTATTCCATTTTGGTTTGGATATAGGTCTTGTAAATATTAAGGAGATCAGATGGAGTGAAGTAGTTCTTGCACCGTCTCAAAAAACCAAGGCACTTGAATGCTTCTTTCGAAACTTGAAATATGTAATCATTCTAACGAACGGCACAGTGAATTCTCATGCTCAGAATATCAAGACTATCTGATTTCTCAATATCCACATTACCCATTGACAGAGATGACAGCACACTACCACGTCTGTGTGTTAAAAAACAACATTGAGTCTTACGTGCATTAAAATCGACCCTGTTCGCATGACCCCACTCGGAGACCTTCACCAGGTCACTTGTGAGTGTGACGTTCATATTCATCCTTCTTACCCCAACCTCCAAAAAGCTCGGTCTACGATCAAAAAAATATGAGTGACAAATGTTGCTGTCATCCGCAAAAGAGTAGATAGGATTAGAAGTGAGAAGAAGAAAGTCGTTAAGAAATATTAGAAAAAGAGTAGGAGAAAGAACAGAGCCTTGCGGTACCCCTGAGTTTACCCTGAACTCGTCGGATGAGACCATCTATAACCACTCTTATAAAGCGATCTCTGAGAAAACTCGATATAAATAAGAAAAAGTTTTGTTTGAGACTTATTGGAAAGATTATTTATTACTTTTTTAAATTTTCTTTTAATATTTTCGGTTTTTAAGAGAGTTTATCTGTGCCGCTGTGGTATGGTAGCTAAGATACCCGCCTACCAACCAGAAGGTCGTCGGTTCAATACCAGGCCAGACCATCTTAAAAAAGAACAAGGTTTTCGACAGGGGCATCAACTCATAACATCAGCTAGTAACTGGTTATGGGTATATATACTATTGAAAACATCTCTAAATGCATTTGCCGTTCGGAGCCGGCGTTAAGCTGTAGGTCCCTTTCAATGAGTTTAAAAATAGAATCGGATGCAGTTCATTGACTGAGAGAAGTCCACATGTTCCTTCATGGAATTTTATGTGAATTAATATAATATATGAGACATTAACTAAGCGTTTTTTTTCTATTCAGTACTAGCTAAAACCAAACGTGCATTTTGTGCAGGGTTTTTTGATACAGTAATACAAAATATTATTCTTAGAATACTTTTTACCTACCATAGCCATAAAAGTAGAACTCTTACTTTTGTCAAAGTTACGAACCTGAGTTTATGGGTTATTTTACTTTTAACCCTACATCTGGCTTTCGTTAAAATGCCTAAATGTAAAAATTATATTTTAACAGCTTTTGTATAACTTTTTGGAAGTAAAAGAAAAAAAAATTCCCCTTATTTTTGCAAGAAAACTTTTGTTCGCTAATTTTGATCAAAGTTAGGTACGTGCATTTGAATAAAATCAGCAAAAGCCAACCAATTTTCATGATTTTTATTTTATTCTCAATATTTTAAGCTTAAAGTTAGATTCTTAATATGTAAAATTTTCATTCTTAAAAATTTTTTATGGCTTTTTGGTAAAAAAATTTGCTCTAATTTTTTCCGAAAAATTTGTTTTTTCGCAGCTAAGTTGTGAATAACTCTGAACTGTTGAAATTAAAAAAAAAAAAAATGTTGTTCAGGTGATTTAAAGGGAATTTTGTTCGCAAACTTTTGATGGTTATTGCATTAAAATCGGTAGAGTCGTTTTCAAGTTATGATGAAATGTATTGACATAATTACCATATTTTGGGCGAAATATTTGCCACACCCATAAAAAAATTTGAGCCAGATGGCAAAAAACTGAAAACGAATTTGATTTAAGCGCATTTAAAGGCATTTTTGCTGTAGATCAGTGTAACCAAGCTTTAATAATTGTCGTTCTTCACATAAAAAATGCAATATTTAGTATGAACGGAAGGTGTCACGCCCACTTATTAATACTTACTTAATACAGGAGGTACTACGCCTGCCTGTCCAATTCCGGCTAATTTTTATCTTATGATTTGTATTGACTTTAAAGTAATTCAGATCAAATTCAAAAGCTTCTACTTTAACTCTTCTCTAGATGTACAGAAATCAACGTTTAGTTTTAAGGAAAGTACCACGCCCCCTTGTCCAATTAAGCTCACTACTTTCTTGATGATTTTTATTCACAACGAAGTATTTTTAGCCAATCTCATTTGATTTTGTTTTGACCGTTCTCAAGATAGAAATCATTATTTACTTTGTGTGAGAGGTACTACGGTCACTTGTGTAATCGCGCCCATTTTTTGACTGGTGATTTGTCTTGACTATAAACCTATTTCAATCAAATTTAGAGAGTCTTTCTTTCTTTCAAATAAATATATAATTTATATGGGCGTGGCACCGCACAGTATGGGTTCTTAAAATTTATGTAGCCTATAATTCCTTCAGGATATACCGAGAGATATTGAAAAAATTTCTAGAGTGTCGGTTCAGCCGCTTAGTTGTCCATAAAGCAATAAACAATAAACAAACAATTAAGCATAGAAACACACACTCATTTTTATGTATGAGAAAAAAAAGATTTACTAAGTGTTTAGTACAAACTCTTATAAATACATACATACTATATAGTCTTGTAAATTAAATTCACATTTGCTTAAGCAAGAACTTTATCTTTTTAACAAATTCCTACACAATTCGTTTTTTTATTTAATTAATTTAATTTAATTTCCTTTTATTCTATAATTCCTAAATTTTAGACGTTTAACTTACTACTTTTTCAGATTTCCTTTTCTTTCATTAACACAATTGCTGTCGTTGCAGTTTCTTTCTTCTATTGTAGTCTTAATACGAGTAGAATGCGTATGTTCTTTTGTCCGGCATAAAGCGAATATTGCGATGTAATTCCAGGCTTATATCTGTGATGTGCATGGAAAATAAAATGCAATAAAATGAATCCAGTTAATTTCAATTAAAAAGAGGTTTTTAAAACATTAAATATAACTGCTGTGGAAAACTAATTGGTGAGATGTCTGTAAGGTTTAACATTCAGCATAAGTATAATAAAAATACGAAATTTCAAGCAGGATATGAATGTAATGAAAATTTCGAAAGGAATTAAGAAATTGTAAACTGTAAAACCGTGTTAATTATAAAGCAAATTATATCAATAAAAATAACACGAGTACAAATTTGAAAGTAAAATTAACAAAAAAAAGCAAAATCAAGTTACATAATATTTCAAATATGCTTTTATACAGAAGTGATTAGTTTAATAATTTTGACAATATTTGGTAAATTTTTTGATTTTTGTTCTTCCCCTTAGCATCACAGTTCAGGGTATCCACCAATGGAGGCAATAATTTGTGAATAATTCGAAAAGTAGCACTTCTTAAAAACCGGTTTTCGGTTAAAAATAATTCAAATAACCGGTTAACCGGTTCTTTTATTTAAATAAAATCGTTCCTAATTCTTGAAGTGCAGAGCTGTACCACGTCGTTTTAAAAATAAGCAGAAGCTAATGGAAAGCTTAAAATTAAATTGGCAATCAATACTTACAATAATTCTAACAAATGTCATAAAAACTATGCCAACACGGTGTGCGGGGGCCATAAAAAACAAAGTTTATTACACAAAGTACTGAAAAATGCTTAAGTTTCGAACTACTCAAGGAGCTCATTTCGTTTTTGTTTTATTACTTGGTAGAGAATGGAGTTAAAGGTTTGTTATTATAGTTATAAATTAGGTGCCTAAGATAACAAAAAATAAATGTTTTACTTTGAATAAATCTATCAACAATATACGACACCTTAATTGCCTCGACAAGAAAATATGCTTAGACTTCGAGGAGCACTGCATGTAAATTTATGCACCACGTATTTAATAGTGTGTGTGTCACTGTGGTATGTTAGGTAAGCACCTTCCAACCTTCCAACCTTCCAACCAAGAAGTCGTCAGTTCAATCTAAGGTCACACCATTTGACAATTTCCAAAAGCGATATCACCTCACAACATTACTAGCGACTGGTTAAGTGTATTAACGCTATGAAAAGCTTCACTAACTAATATATCTGCCGTTCGGAATCGGCGTTTATGGGTTTGTGGGCTTTCAATGAGTCTAGTTGATCATTCTCCCTTTATAGAAATCAATATTTATTTACAGAAGATGAGAAAAGGTTATTGTTGCTCAAGTACATATATTTTTCGTTCTAACCTGGTTTTCACGTACATTGTGAGGCGTTCAGGTTGTTATATATACAAAAATAATTAAATTTATACAAATAGTTTAACGACAAGCATATTTTCAATAAAAAAATATACAAACGTATACTTATCTAAATTAACCGGTTATTCGTGTTAAATCAACCGGTTTATACGGTATTGGAAAAATGAAGATTTTGAAAAAACCGTATTCGACAAAACCAAAAAACCGGTCGAATAATAACCGTCTCGCTAATATCTTTCTTAGAATCTTCCTTTTCTTACCGCTCAACCGGCTTCCTGAAAAATGGCCACAACGCATGAAATGAAAAATGTTCCCATTTTTTAACAAACTTTTAAATGAAAAATCGTCCAATATGCTGTACGAAATTTGGTACCAAACTAAAGTGAAAAATTACCCCAAAAAAAACGAAGTTTTCGAAAAAGAAAAATAACTCAAAATTAAAGCAATTTCACAAAAATAAAAAAATTACTCCAATTAATACAAAAAGACCTTAAATTTATATAATAAAGTTTTTGTTTATCAAAAAAATTAAATATAGGGTCCGCCAAATAATTTTGTGTAGCTTCGGTTGTGTGGCACGTAGCGCCGTCCCGTTGAAACCAAACGTTGCTAATATCCTCCTCTTCAATTTTTGTGAACAAAAATTCGTTCAACATGGCTCGATAACGATCGCCATTGACTGTAACGGCTATTCTTTGCTCATTTTCGAATTATGCCTCTGGACCAAAATCCGCACCAAACAGTGACTCGTCTTGGGTGTATCGGCTTTTCAATGTATGCGTGCGGGTTTTTCTGTGCCGCAAATGCGACAATTTGGCTTGTTTACATACCCGCCGAGATCAAAATGAGCTTCATCTGAAAAAGTGATTTTTTTGGCAAAATCGGCATCTTCTGTAAGTCGATCGCAGGCCTACTTAGCGAAGCGAAAAAAGCGTATACACAACCATGTTCGTTCAGCGGAAGGATAAAACTAATTATCTGTCAAATCAGACATAAGCTAAGTGTTACCATTCACGAAATAAGCACTACTTGAAAAAAAACGTTAGATGGCGGACCCGTTACATTAATTAATCACTTTTAAGGTAAGGACAACTAAAGCTGTCCATGTTATTTGCAATAGTGTCTGCTTGGAGTTTAAACACGCATTCATTGCATACTTTTACATGTTTACAGGGAAAGAAAACAATATCAGGAACCTTGTCGGCACACACGACAGAGTCGCTAAGTCCAGGATCTGAATTAGGTATTTCTTTATCTTCCGATTTATCCTCGTTCAATTCCTCATCCTCAAATATGTTGTCTTGTGGAATCATATCCGCCACTGGGGCAAACGGGGTCTTTGATTTTTCCGCTCTCAGAAGATAGTTTGCGCGCGATTTAAAAAATGAAGTTTTCCCTCTTATATTATGATCTAATTTTTTTTTTTGAATTTGGGAGTAAATGGCTGCGTAGTAAAATAATAATTTGAAAAAATTGCGCGATTTAAAAAAAATCAGCCCCTAATTGCGTATAAATTGGAGGGTTCCGGAATTATCGACTATCTTCTATTTTCATATCCGTTAATTCAATGTGTTGTACTTTTATTATTCTAACAATATAGATATTAATTTTGTACTAAATGCAAAACAACTCTTTATATGTTGGAAATATTTTATTTATAGAATATATTTTATAATAATTTTTGTGTTCTTTTACTTTCAGATTACATTTGAAAAATAAACAATATTCCTGTGGCATTCTTGTAAGTAATATTGTATTTTACTTTTTAAAAATTTAAAATAATTAAAGTTTATAGAATTGAATTTTTATGGAATCAATGTAAAATATAAAATTTATATTTTAGTTTGTTTTCTCTGTTTTTCAAATTTATCTTCTTTTTATATTTAAAGTTTAATACGAGAGTGGGTTGCAGTGTTAGCACACAATTTAGGCTACAATTCTAAATTGAATATAATTAGTAAATCTCAACCACCAATTTTATTAAAACATTTGAAAATTTTTCTATTTTTTTTTATTGACTTTCAACTGAAAATTGATTTTTATTGGTGTTACTTTGCTTTCAGCTACGAGCTCTATTTATGTTACGTGACTTTTATTGATTTTTTGGTCTGAATGAAAATGCGTGTTTTTTTTGTAATTAGATAAAGACTTTGTTAAAAAAATATACAAAACAGAAAACGTAAGGTGGGCCATAATGATGATTTGAAAACAAACTCTTTGTTCGACCTCAATCAAAAGTGGTAAAGGCCTTGTTAAATAAATAAAGACAACAAAAGTGCTTTTACGGAATTTTTTTTTAATTTTGTTTGATAAAGGTAGGACATTTTTATAAATGGTATGCATACATATATACTATATACCATATATAGCTTTTCAATTTTCCGACAATTACAAAATAATTTAATAATAAATAATTTTCAATATATAAAATGTATAAAATCTATAGTTGTTTTTCGCGATTTTGTTCATTCCGGCACCGGAAAGTTTATTCAGACTGTACGCATAGCCTCAGGGGGATGATGGTGAGGTTGTTGCGGCTGGTACGGGACTATGCTCTCTATGATTGAGATGATTTTGATGATGATGGTTTGCTCTCTTCGTTGTAGAATTTGAATGCCGTGATGTACTTATGGACTTCCTTTGACGATGCTGCTTTCGTTCCATGTTTAATCGACTTTTGACGCTAGGATGGACAAGCCTATGGTGAAACTCATCGCAAATCCTTTAAGTTAAAGCACGGAAAAGCTCTTAAGTCGTGACTTTGCGCCAGGCAGTTGCTACAATAACCATATTTCTCGACTATTTTGGTTCTGGTTTGTACGTACATATTAAGAAACCGTTTGCAGTATCTGCAAATTTTGCCTGATATAAGCTCTGATCACGCTTCATCACGTGGTGGTTTCGATTAAATATATAGGCTTTGGAAATAATAAATCTCTATTAGTTATAAGCTTAGAAAAATTAGGGGAATAGAGGAATAAAGATAAAATGGTCTAAAAAAATAGTAGTGTTAGAGATATAACGAACTATTCGGTAATGTAGAGTAAATAAGCAAATAAGGGACTATAACTCTGAAACAAATTCATCTTTATTATTTTTTAAAGTGTATTTATCGATATTGGTATGTTTGTCCAATTATTAAACTGCATTATCGATGTAATTACTTTATATTGGAATTCACGTCATGATTAACATAAAGTTAAAATTAAAAGATCAGATAGCTATCAACCTTCAAACCAATTTGTGAAGTTTTTAAACTCTAAAATTAATTCGAAAATATTGATGTTAAAGTAAAACCTAAAATTCATATTTTCAACAAAAATCTAAAATTAAACCTAAATTTAATCTTAAGCAATTAAAACCTTTAAAATAATTAAAATTAAAAATAAACTTAAACTTAAACCTAAATTTTTGAATTCAACATCTAAAATACCCATACTAATTACTAATATATATCTATTTATCCCTAATCTTATAATTTCCCCTTTTCTATGGAAAATTATATTGACGAAAGGCAACAGGTGCTCCACAAGGAAAATACAGTCCACTTCCCACTATCTAACATCAAACTCAAAAAGAAATAAAGGAAATAATTAAATTTAATATGCAATTTTCTGACAATTACAAAATAATTTAATAATAAATAATAATCACAAAATCAATTTTTATCACATCCGATGCCATTGCACTATGCTTCAAACAACTAATTTTTTGCGTGCGAAATTAATAACTTCTAAAAAATTATACCTTTTTAAACCAAGTTGAGAGAGAAGTCAAAGACAGTAATATCTCGATAAAACTAAAAAAAAATTAACCCATTGGTGACTCATTAGATGCAAAAATATCAATTAATTTTATTACTATTTTTTTGAAGAAAAAATATTATTTTATTTTAGTTTTCAGTCAAATTGATTGTATCAATTAACTACAATTCATTCTCTAAGAAAAGTTGACTCAAAATATTTTTCAACTAGCGCATAAAGATATCCTTTGTTCGTTATGGTTTTCTTCATCCATACTTCTTTTTATAACATTGTAACTTAGAATCTCTATAACTTTATGTGTAGGGTTTAAAAGCTTATGTTGTTGCATGCGTCTGCTTAAGTATTTTGTCGAAATTTTTGTATCGGATGTATCGAAAACTGAAAATATCCCAAAGATTGTTAATTCTGCTGTTTTTTTTTGTGGCGAGAATGATGCAATCTGTCGGCTTTGTAAATTTTATAACGCGATCCAGCTTCAGATTCGCCAAAAACACCAATTAACTTTTCCATCGATTATTGTTCGATACATGTAACTTGAATTATATTTCTAACGTTTTTCTATTGACAATATCTATAAGTAAATTTTGTAAAGCATCAACTTCTTAAGTCTACTTCTTCTTTCAAAATAGATTCTTTCGTTTCTTGAACGTATCCCAACTTAATTGTCCAAAAAAACTTGTTGACCGGGAAGTATGTTTAAATAGGTTTAGAGCAGAGTACGAGTCACAATGGCATAATTGCTGTGGCTAGAAACGACGCGTCAGAATTATTTGATGAGTCTGTTGTATATAAGCATATGTTATATTGCGCTTGGCCTGTACTACTGCCAAATCCGTTGCTTAAAACTAACTTACATTTCAATTGATCATAAGCTTCCGATTTCATTACGGCTTCATTGCCGCTGTGGTATGGTAGAAAGTCCTCGGTTCAATACCATCTGAAAAAGAAAAAAAGTTTTTTCAACAGCGGTATCTATCACCTCATAACATTAGCTAGTAACTGTTTATTGAGTATTACATACTATTGAAAACTTCTCTAATGCATTTGCCGTTCGGAGCCGGCGTTAAACTATAGGTACCTTTCAATGAGTCTAAAAATAGAATCTGGTGCAGCTCATTGACTGAGAGAAGTCCACATGTTCCTTCATGGAATGTTAATAGAATTATTATATTATTATTATTGGCAGTATGTAAAACAACGGACTCTAAAGGATCTCTTGTTACGGTCTCTGTTACTTTGATACGTTCGGGTCAGCATTTCGACTTTGCAGCCAGAATTAGGTTATAGGGATATACATATCTATGTATCACTTTCTCGATTTACTTTCACGACGTATTGCGTTATACGAGTACTGTGCTGTTGTAAAATTGCTTTTTATAAAAAAGCCAACGCCTCTTCTGCAGAAAGCGGAACTGATTTAGGCTGACTTTCAGAGTACGTCCTTTTAAGTTTGGAAGGTCTTGTTAGACTTGCTATGGCAATTGGCATTTCCTTGCTTCCGAGCTGATGTTGCTTGCTGATGCATGCATCAGTAAATCAGTTTGTCCTTGTTCTTTTCTCATATTCCGATATTTTGGAAAATGGAACCTCTTGACTTCCCACAACCACTTGCTTATTTTAATTGGAAAATAAAACTCGCTACTATGCCATGAAAAGTTTTAATTTCGAAACTGATCTTCTCTTCTTCCACTTTTTCCCATTTTGTTTTTAGATAGTTACAGAAAAAGCATACCCTCTCCACCAATAACATTAGTCTACAGCAAAAAAAGCTTTAAATAAGCCAGTAAGTGTTTAGGAACACAATTTTCTATTAATCACCAGAATAAAATTTTTTGTATTTTCAAATTTTTCGCGCTAAATTAGAGCAATTTTTTTCCAAAAGGTCATAAAAAATTTTTCAGAATAAAAATTTTACATATGAAGTATGTATCTGTATGTCATTCTGAATAAAATCAGCAATAACCAAACAATTTTCATAGTTTGAAGCTTTAATTTAATTGCAAAAACAAAAATTTAAGTACAAAAACTTTTCAAACATGACTTAAATTATGTTAAAAATTACAAAAAAAAAAAAAAATACATTTTAAGATTTTACGCTGTCTTCTTGATATTTGAAAAAATACAAAACATTTAGGTCCTTAGTTTTGCTTTAAAATACCCTGAATAAACTATAGCTACCACAAAAATTTGAGTTCAATAAATGTGCGAATATTTTGCAATAACAGCCTTTATAAAAATCTCAGAAATATTGCACAAAACTTATTTGTTAACAATCTGTAGGAAATTGACCACATTAGGTAAAAATAAAGGAAATAAAATTGTGTGACATCCTGGTATGACAGCCGAGCATAAGATTTTGAGCAAATAATTGTTCCTAAAATAACCTTTTTTTTACTTTTTTGAAGCAAGTTATTCTACCAAATGGTTTTTAAAAAGTTTGTTGCAACCCTCGTTTGTTAACATTTTATTTTTCCCAAATAATATTACAAAGAATTTTGTGCTTTTAAAAGAACAATATATTTAAATGTAATCAAATAGTATTTTTCCATTAAAAGTTTTATATTTAAAAATACAAATGTAAGAAAATAAATCGTGCAGGTTCTTATACTGCTGCAGTATGGAATCTTTTTTTTTAAGGATAAATTTTAAATATTTTGTACTTTTATTTGCAATACGATATTTATGTTTATTCCTAAATAAAATATAAAATTTTTCATATGGTTTTAAATCTGCCGAAATGTAAGTTTTAAAAAATTTTCATTTTCATTTAAACTTAAGATATATCAGGATAAGAACATGTACGATTTTCGATTTCTTCATTTTCAACGTGCTGGAAAATTTAAAATCGATTACTATTAAACTAGGTTACTAATAGGGAAAACAGAAATATGCTCTTAGAAAAGTGTTTTATGCGGTAAAAATCCGAAAATATGATCCAATTATTATTATTATTTATTCCCATAACATTCCATGAAGGAACATGGGGACTTCTCTCAGTCAATGAGCTACACCCGATTCTATTTTTAAACTCATTAACCTACAGTTTAATGCCAGCTCCGAATGGCAGATGCATTTAGAGAAGTTTTCAATAGTAGTAATACTCATAACCAGTTACTAGCTAATGTTATGAGGTGATACCGCTGTCGAAAAACTTTTTTCTTTTTTTTATGATGGTCAGGCCTGGTATTGAATCGACGACTTTCTGGTTGGTAGGCGGGTGTCTTACCTACCATACCACAGCGGCAATATGCTATAATATAAAAAAATAATTTTTAAATAGTAAAAAAATAAGTTTACTTAACAATTCAATATATTTTAAATATATTTTAAGTAAGATATATAAAGGGTCCGCCAAATAATTTTTTTCTTTTTTTTTTTGAAAATGCTATAAAAAAAAACTACTGAATATTTTTTCAAATATCTTTTTTTATTTGAACGTACAATCCTTCCGGTTCATAATGGAAAATACTTTCATTCATATGGCTGCCTCGGATGGCCATGCAGTAGCCTACACGATCGGTCCAATTTTTAAGCACATTATCGATTGTGTGCAGCTGTATTTCACCAATGGCTTCACGAATATTGTCCTTTAAAGCGTCAATTGTCTCTGGCTTGTTGGCGTAACACATATCTTTGACAGCATCCCACAAATAATAGTCCAATGGTGTCAAATCGCAGCTCCGAGGTGGCCAAACGACATCAGCTTTGCGGCTGATAATGCGATCTTCAAAAACAGGGCGCGAATCATCGAGTGTAGCTTCGGCTGTGTGGCACGTAGCGCCGTCCTGTTGAAACCAAATGTTGCTAATATCCTCCTCTTCAATTTTTGTAAACAAAAATTCGTTCAACATGGGCCGATAACGATCGCCATTGACTGTAAAGGCCACTCCTTGCTCATTTTCGAAGAAAAATGGCCCAATTATGCCTCTGGACCAAAACCGCACCAAACAGTGACTCGTCTTGTGTGTATCGGCTTTTCAATGTACTCGTATGCGTGCGGGTTTTCTGTGCCCCAAATGAGACAATTTTGCTTGTTAACATACTCGCCAAGATCAAAATGAGATTCATCTGAAAAGATGATTTTTTTTGACGATTGCAGGCCCAGATTCCCAGTGTTGTTCAAGCGTATACACAACCATATTCTTTCAGCGGAAGGATAAAACTAATTATCTGTCAAATCAGACATGAGCTAAGTGTTACCATTCACGAAATAAGTACTAGTTGAAAAAAAAAAATGTTAGATGGCGGACCCTTTATAATTAACAATACACGGAGATAAAAATAACATTTTAAAAATATGGCAACTTGGAATTATTTTAACGTTATTCAACGGTAAATAAATTTGTAAGTATAAAAAAAGTATATAAAATTAATAAATTCATTTTAAAAATAAAAATGTTTTTGTTAATTTGAAAATGTTCAACATTGAATTAAACAAAAAATGTTGGATTACAGATTAGTTTAATATCAAAGGCAAAAACCGCATGTTGAAAATGTTTCATTGTCGATTTTAAAATTCCAAAACATTAATTTAAAGGCGTACGTTTTTAAATTAAAAAAGTACATTTTCGATTTAATGTGAATACACTTTTGAATTTATAATGCACGTTGTTGAATGTATTTTAATGGTGAAAAACATACAACTAATTTGAAACTCGTTGTTGATTTGAGGATATTCATTTTTGATTTAACTTCGTGGTACTACTATTTAGAGTCATGCAATTATGTTGAACATTTTATAATAAAGTTACAGAAACCAAAAGACAAAATAAATAAAAATTGAAAGTCGTCAAATGGAAGTTATGTACTTTTGTGACAAAAAAAAAAAAAAAAAAAAAATTGGTTTTGGTTATACTTAATCTCAATAAGTCCAATATAAAAATTAACATCTTTAATAAAAAATATTAATTCATTACTACTCTTGCTAATATTACATTGTAAGCCAATAAATTTGAATATATTCTTACTATATATATAACACAGTGTCTCGTTACTATAAATATCGCACTCGTAAATGTTCTCCTGTCCTACTCCAAGAGTAAATTAGTTCTCGATTCGTTCAGCTGTGCCAGTGGCCTTAGATATCCTGCAATCTCTCCATGAGCTCCATACTCTGTCTGCTGATATGAATTCTGGAGTTGTCCTATCGGAAAACAAATATTTTTTTTATTATTTTCTCTCAAGAAAGGCATAAAAATACAGCTAAGAACAGTAGTGTACTCTGTCCTGATCATTCAAGTAGAAGGAGACTGAAGTTCTAGGCAACCGCTTGAAGGAGCAGTGTCCCAAGTAAAATGCTTTGACTTATACTTCAGATCACGCCAGTAGAATAGATAGCCATCTGAGGCAGCTCAGTTTCATTCCTTTTCATCCGAGAATATGTTTCGAGATAAAAGATTTAGTATTGATTATTTGTTATGTTTGAAATGTTATTACTGCGTCATCATAATTCCTACTTGCAACTTTTTCTTTTGCGCCGAGAAAGTAAATGTGAAGTAAATCTTAATTTCTTCTATTCGATGTTAGGTGCGTTTAAAGTCTCACCAAATGGTTAAGAACTTAGGAAATTTCAAGATAACTTTTCGATGTACTTGATATCTCCATTTCGATTTAACTGCCGCTGCATAACAGAAGATTTCTTGGGCGTCATCTTAGTTTTTCAGAAAATTCAAGATCATCTTGTGAGATCTTCCAATTTTTCTTGCAATTTAAAACTAAAGTCAGCCACTTTTCAACATCACTTAATATATTTTTTTGTGTGGCATATTTAAATAAAGTACCATGTTTTATTTTGACAACAAAAAAATCAACTATTCACGGTGCAACGCAAAAATATACCTGGCAAATGATACTTTTTCGAATAGGGGCTACGGAGCAGAAAAAGGATCTGTTTTTGAAATTTTCGAAACACCTTAAAAATTTCGAGTTACGGGTAAAAAAAAACCGGTTTTTCATACCTTCGTGCACTTATACGCTACTAACTTAGCTGAATATTACCCGAATTTAAGTTTCTTTCCGGATTTGAAGAGATGCAGGCACAAGAAATACAGGCCTCTTAAATGATATATATGTCGTTTAAGTAGCCTTGAAAAATCTTGGTATATTTCTTAAGCAAACAGATTTTGCAAACAATTTTTTCCACATTTTTCAAATTTGGATGCGTTTTTGCGCACTATTTTATATAGGAACCATAGTATTTATGAGCTAATTAAGGTTTTGTATTAAGCCATGAATAAAATGATACTTATGGTTTAGAAATCCGTTGAAAATTGATGGAGTTATTAAATATTTTAGTAAAGCAACTCATGAAAAAATCACACTTTTAGTACAAAGTAATAGTTTTTTCTTTTTTAAATACGGTTCCGAAGTAATAAAAAATTGGCCAGTTTGTTGAAAATTTTATGGTTTTTCATGAGCTGCATTACGAGAAAGCATGAAGTTCCGAAATATCGCCTTTCTCTCCGTAATTCGATATTCTGGAGAGATCCTTGCTCTTTCTACTCGAGAGCACCTATCAGAAAAGTAGTGTCATTACTCAGGTATTTTAACTTCGTTCATTTTTGTGGCAGTGTGTTATTCAAGATCAAAAATTTTAATTTTTGCACTAAAACTACACGAACAATTTGAAAAATTTGCTGTTATTGTTTTCTACATTAACACCACACTTAACACATTGTTTGCGGGTCACATACTAGTGCGTTTTCTGACGCTTGATACTTGAGAGTGGGTCACGTACTAGTACGGGTAATTTTGTATCGCTCTTAGAGAAAGAAGTATAGTAGGCTGGTAAACACATTTCTAGCAATTCTTTGTACAAAATCCCATGCAACCGAGCAATTCCGCCACGAAATGTACCCGCATATAATATATTAATGAAATATTGTATTTCTGTTATAGTGAATGTACTTTTTAAAAAATTCAAAAATGGTGTGGTGCTATTATTATAACAAGCACTTTACAAAACCACGTCGAGTTTAAACATGCATCCTTATTTGCTCGAATTAAATGAAGATTAATTTGGAGGGGAATATATATTCGATCACGTAACATTACACGTTTTATATGTTTTTTCCTCTCTTTTTCTGTTTATACTTGTTGTGAGAGATAAATTTTATTCGCAATAAATAACAGTAATTATGCTTGTATTCGTATATGTGGGACATAAGATATATAATAAAGTGCATGAGAGTCCATTATTTAAATAAGAACTAATTCCCTTTACGGGTATTACTACGATATTATCAACTCAGCTTTAAAGTGACTAACACAAGGATTAAGACGTAAAGCATGTCATGGATTAAAGAACATTTTTCCGGTAAACATGCTTCCAAGAAGGTAGGGGTGAACCTGGCGCTCAAGCTCCGTGATAATGGCCCCAGTTTTTTCCAACGAATTATATTAAAATCTTTTAACCTTCAACTATATTACTACAACGATGACATTGTTTGGCATGGTACGTGCCTTTTAAAACTTGTAAATTTAAACCTTTAAATTTATTTTTAAAAGCAATAGTTTTCATATAAAAAATAATAATAATTAACAGAAGTTTGCTTTTAGCTGAACAAAACTGACATTTTATTCAACAAACCTGTTTTCTATTGTACAAAACACAACGTCTGAAATAATAGAATTTAAAACATAATAAGACCTAAATGGCGTATTCTTTACAGTCAAGTGTATGTAGTTATAAGAAATGAAAAAATAATATTCGTATATATAACAAAAATGGTTTCAAATTTTGCCAAGATTATTTAGTTGTTGTGAAGTACAATCGATCCGGTCAGATATGAAGTATTATTTTGTTCATATAACTGCCGCTGCTAGCCTTACAGCATCACATTCGATCGGACCAATTTTTGAGAACTTTTTCGAGTGTATGGAGTCGTATCTCGACAATGAAATCACGAATCTTGGGCTTCAAATGCTCAATTTTCTCTGTTTTGTCAGCATAACACTTGTCATTAATGGCGCCTCACAGCAAATAGTCCAACGATGTCAAATCGCAGCTTCTTGGCGGCCAACTGACATCACCATTTCGGCTTATTAAAAGGCCATCAAACGCTTGACGTAATAAATCGATTGTGGCATGAGATGTGTAGCAAGTTGCACCATCCTGGTAAAAAAGACAGTTATTATAGTACGATAGGTATCTCCGTTGATGTAATGGATGCGCCGCCCTCATTTTCAAAGAAATATAGGCCAATAATGCCTCTGCTCCACAAGCCGGGCCAAGCAGTCTCTCGTAATGGAAGCATTGGCTTCTGTAAGATCATGTTTGGGTTTTCTGAACTCCAAACATGGTAATTTTGCTTATTAACGTACCCACCAAAAGGAAAATGAGCTCAATCCGCAGAGATGATTTTTTTTTGGCAAAATCGACCTCATCGTGCAGCCCTCTAGCCCGCTTCTTGGCGGCCAACTGACATCACCATTTGGGCTTATTAAAAGGCCATCAAACGCTTGACGTAATAAATCGATTGTGGCATGAGATGTGTAGCAAGTCGCACCATCCTGGCAAAAAAAGACGGGCCAAACAGTCTCTTGTAATGGATGCATTGGCTTCTGTAAGATCCCGTTTGGGTTTTCTGAATCCTAAACACGGCAGTTTTGCTTATTAACGTACCCATTAAAATGAAAATGAGCTCAGTCTGAAAAGATGATTTTTTTTTTTTGGCAAAATCGACCTCATAGTGCAGCCCTCTAGCGAAGCGAAAACGAAACAGATGGTCATGTCGCTTCAGCTCTTAAACCAATTGAACTTTGTAAGGCGTCAAACCAAGATCTTTTCGCAAAATTCGACATAGACGGGTGCGTGAACTAAATGTTGAGAACGATGACGAGTTGATATTGACGGATGCTTACGCACACTCTCAGCCGCAGCTTCGATGATTTTGGGTGTATGCACTGTCCAAACACGCTTACGTCTTGGCGCATCAACAATGAAACCAGTTTCACAAACTTTAGAAATAAACTTGCGTATACCGGGCACCGTTGGTCCTTCTCTGCGACCAAATTTTGTACGACATTTTCGGACTAATTGTTTTGGAAATAAATTTCCAATAAATCCCAACATTGCTCAAGCGTAAATCGATTTATTTCGTTCAACAGAGATAAGTACTGAATATCGTGACAGAGTAGAATGACAAAAGTATTGCCAGATTCGGAATAAACGCTGGTTCCAATTTAAACCGTTAGATGGTCCACCCGATACATATAATTTTACTTTTTTATTGATTATATAATTAATCGCAAACTATTAATAAAAGCAAATTAACTTTTTACCAATAGGTATGTTCGATGGACGTGTGGTAAAAAGTTCTTTATAAAAATTTTGCTTATACTGAATACTTACGTTACCATGGATGTGTGGTAAAATATTTTCAAAGGAAAAATAGCATAAGCACGGACAAGTTACCCCAGCATCTAATTTTCTCTGCACACGTTCTTGCCACAACAGTCAAAATACAACTGAATAGCACGTGAAATGGGCAGATTCCAACAGAATAACAGCGATAGGGCAAAGTAAAAGAGAGTTATAACAAAAAATAAAATTAGAGGGCAAAATTTAAGACCACCTTCGTAGTTAAAGGTTAAATATATTCACTATGATTTTAAAACATAAGCAAATTTATCTTACAAAGAAGAAACTGCTGTTCCAATTGTTACCCTAACTATATACTTCCAAGTTTATAGAAATGGCTGAGTGGCAGGGATTAAGTTTGCTATTTGTCCCTTTTTTTTAACAATTTCACTATTTCGTAAAAACAATAACTTAATAAAAGTTTGCTAAGTTTTAATTTTTATTTCTATTTTCTTTTTACACTTTTGCAAAGATTCAAAGAACTTTACTCTTCTTCACTCAACAAATTTTCAATATTTTTATTTTAAGTTTTGTTCTGTTAGTTCACCCATTAAATATTTGTGGTTCTGTTGTTTAGCGTCGTTTATTTCTTTGTTGTATTTTTCTTTTTGGCATTAGAGTTTTAGTGGTTAAAAGTTTCATTATATAAATATATTTTTGATATATATTTCAATTGGTTCGGTTTCACTGCTACAGTTCGTAGGTACTTCGAAGAAAATGCATTAGGGTTAATGCGGTCTAGTGTTTTTTGTTTTGTTTTTTTATTATTTATTTTCTTTAGGGAATTAATTATAAAAACTTAAATATTAGAATTGTTGCTGGTGATAATATTTCTATTGCTGAAAGCTAGTGAAATAGTTTTATGTTGTAGGTGTCTTATTTCAAACTATTTAAGTTTGATTTTTAAGAAAATAAGTTTTTTGGATTAAATTTTTCAATTTTGGTTAAAAATATTAACGTTTGAGTAAGTTGAGAAGAAACGCATGATAATTATGTTTGGTTTATAAAGGACTTATATTTGAGGAGGATAATATTTAGTATAAACAAGATTTTCGAATTTTTTCTACCACATGCATTTTTAATCTCAATTTTGAAAGAGTTTTTAATTTTTTAGGTAGATAGCAAAAAACAAAAAAAAAAAAAATATTGATTGTGGCTCACTCTCTTACTTACTCACTCTCTCACTTAAGCCACGGTCACATCTGGCAAATATATGATGAAAAACATAAAATATTTCTTTGCCTAGTGTGACCACAAAATAATTTTGAGGCGAAAAAGAAAAACAGCGATTTTCGGAAAATACATTTTTTTACCGTCAAACAAAAATGGCTTGTGTCAAATATTTTCCTCATTTTTTGGTAAATATTTATTTGTTCTTACATATTTTTTGCAAGATCAAACAGAGGAAAATAAAAGCTGCACAAGGCTGCTTTTTCTATTAACAGAACTAAACCAGCAAATTCTGAAAAAAGCAGTAGTATATAATTTGAAGTTAACAAATAATCTGTTTACAACAAATTATTTCTTATTTGTACATGACTTGTGTAATTATTAAAAATCTACGTAATATATTAAAGAGATTTGTTCTCAAATAACTAATGAAATAGTCAATTTAGAATTGTGAATGAAAAAATATAAAATTCAGGGAATAATATTTTTTTTTTACAGGAATATATATATATTTTGAATTCGTTAACTGCTGAAATATTGAATCACTCAAATTTGCATAAAATATTTTTCTGAAAAATTAAAAAAAAGAGAAAAATCTTACATTACAATTACTAGTTTTAATAACAATATTGGTAATAGAGAGCAATACACACCTTTTGTATTTTTGATACTTTGTCTTGAGTTTTACAAAGCTTTAAGTCTATTTAAGTTTTTTATTGAAATAAGTACACGTAACGTTAGGTAAACGTAAGATATTATATTGCAATTTAAGAAGAATACAATTAAATTATTAGGCTTGATTATTATTATTGAAAACTAATATGTGCACATAAGATGTTTTAACAAATTCAATACATATTGTACAATAGGCAAGTACATATTTCATAAATCCTTTCGGTCCTTTCGCATACATATGCGTCGGACAATTTCTTTATTATTTGTCTCTTGTTAATGTAGGGCTGAATTCTCCATTTCAATCTTAGTCCTATCCTGAAAGAGTTTGGCGTTTATAGGATCTTGTTTCACCTTTTCGATTTCATCCCGGTCTTAATTAATGCAAATACATTTTTTGCATTTTTTTATATAGGGTCCGCCAAATAAATTTTTTTTTTTTTTTGAAAATGCTATAAGAAAAAACTGCTGAATATTTCCTCAAATTTCTTTTTTTATTTGAAAGTACAATCCTTCCGGTTAATAATGGAAAATTATTTCATTCAAATGGCTGCCTCGGCTGGCCATGCAGTAGCCTACATGATCGGTCCAATTCTTAAGCACATTATTGATTGTGTGCAGCTGTATTTCACCAATGGCTTCACGAATATTTTCCTTTAAATCGTCAATTGTCTGTGGCTTGTTGGCGTAAAACTTATCTTTGACGGCACCCCACAAATAATAGTCCAACGGTATCAAATCGCAGCTCCGAGGTGGCCAAACGATAATTATGCGATCTGCAGCTGATAATACGATCTTCAAAAACAGGGCGCAAAACATCGAGTATAGCTTCGGCAGTGGGCACGTAGCGCCGTCCTGTTGAAACCAAATGTTGCTAATATCCTCCTCTTCAATTTTTGTGAACAAAAATTCATTCAACATGGCTCGATAACGATCGCCATTGACTGTAACGGACACTCCTTGCTCATTTTCGAAGAAAAATGGCCCAATTATGCCTCTGGACCAAAATCCGCACCAAACAGTGACTCGTCTTGGGTGTATCGGCTTTTCAAACTATGCGTGCGGGTTTTCTGTGCCCCAAATGCGACAATTTTGCTTGTTTACATAGCCGCCAAGATCAAAATGAGATTCATCTGAAAAGATGATATTTTTGGCAAAATCGGCATCTTCTGTAAGTCGATCGCAGACCAACTTAGCGAAGCGTATACACAACCATATTCGTTCAGCGGAAAGACAAAACTAATTATCTGTCAAATCAGATATGAGCTAAGTGTTACCCTTCACGAAATAAGTACTAGTTGAAAAAAAAAACGTTAGATGGCGGACCCGCTCTAAATACTTTTGATCAAAATACAAATTGTCGGTTGTAAAATTAAAGAGTATTTCTACAGCTTATATATGACCACGGCTATTATTCTTCTAGTACTTTTGGATGCCGAACACTTGATTATAAATTTTGAATATATTTGTGAAAAATGACTACCTTCTTAAATTGCAAATTTACCATTAATACTTACAATTCTTCTTTGTCTGCAATTGAAATCCCCTATTTCCAACTTTAAACCATTTATTGTAATTAAAAAATTTAACATTTTGTAATGAACATAATAAAATAAAATAACGCTTAAAGCTCTTCGCTAATAGTAGTCCTTGCACTGCCACATTTCAAAGTATCAACTAATGTGTGTAAGCCTGTCATATAACTATTTGCTTTAAAGGCAATAAGGTTTGTTGAGGCTATTTTTCATTAATTTGCTTTTTTCATGCACGCTCAGCGAATAACATATCCTGCATATGTTTTTTTTTCTCTCGGTGCTCTTTTTCCATACACTTCCACACCCAGAAGAGTAAATGTGCAATTGTTTATGTTTATAAATGGTTGGATTATATGATATAAGAGTATGATATATGGTTGGTATGTGTGTGTTTATTCGTTTGAATGTGTGGATGAATACTAATTAATGTTTTACAGTATTATTGCATTGTTACTGTAATTATTGTTGTTATTGCTACTTCAGTCGTTATGTGTCCGTCGGTTTTGTTTTGTTTGTATGGCTGTAATGAAAACACATATAAATTGCTTCATTAATGGCGTCTTGTATGTATACTCGTTTGCATGTTATGAGTTTGTATTAGTACACATATACATACATACTATAGAGTGAGTGTTCATTAGAGTCAACTTTCGATTTTATTCAGAGAGTTTAATAAAATAAGCAGCCTTAATGGTTTTCGGATTAAATCTAATGAAAATAATTTTATTTTAAAATAACCAATTTAATGTACAAATATATCATATACAGAGGCAGAATGTACATGTAGACATACATATACAAACGCAATATTATATAAAATAAAAATATTTTAAAATAAATATTTGTTTACGTATAGAAATTTATTATGTTTATTCCATTAATAAATTTCATATGAAAATAAAACAGGCATTTGTGTTCAAAATTAATAAATTAAATAAATATTTTTTTTATAAACTATTAATTTTATTTGTAAATGTTTGTGGCGTTTGATTTAGGTATGTGTGTATGTATATATAATATTAAGAATACAAAAAATAAAATATTTAAATAGCATGTTTACACTTTTAGTGAATTATAAGATTATGAAAAATCCATTTTAATAATATCGTTTATAATTACATATGTAATAAATAATTTCCTTAAAAATCTTTTAAAATCAGCAAGCAGAGCTGTTATGTAAAAAATAAGGAAGGTTTTTATAATATGGTTCACTGGAGATTTGTATTTAAATGCTTTTAAATCAAATAAAAAGTATTCCAGTATAATTCAAGAAAAATTCCATAGAATTAAGGTTGTAAGAAAAATTATGTTTTTTTTTAGTAAGAGTTTTAACAATGTACTGTGGGGCAGGATTGTGCATTTTTGTAATCAATCAAACCGTTGAGTTTAGGTATAAGATATTATTATCTTTGGAAAGACCGTGGCCTTGGTATTATGAACCAATTAAAAAAAAAATTTAGTTTTTATTAAAAAATAACATACGTCTTTTTAGAGGTATAGAACTTTAAGTTGGCATTACTTTTCAAGATGGCGACCGATTTAACAGCTGTCAAGTGATTTATTCTCAGTGTGGTTTGGCAATTCATCATGAATAGACTCATGCCAGGCGTGGATTCGTCGAATGACACAAAACGAGATTACCGTTGTTCCCGATTTTCATAAGCGAATTTTGTTTAGCGATGAAGCGCACTTCTGGTTGAATAACTACGTCAACAAACAAAACTGCCACATTTGGATTGAAGGTAATCCTCAAGAGTATGTGGAAACACCGTTACATATAGAAAAACTGACTGTTTGGTGCGCATTACGGGCTGGTGGAATCATTGGTCCGTACTTTTTCAAAAACGATGGTGGCCAGAATGTTACAGTCAATGGTGATCGGTATAGAGCCATGATTACTAACTTTTTCATTCCTGAATTGGATAACCATGATGTCCAGGAGATGTGGTTTCAACAAGATGGCGCAACATGTCACACAGCTCGTGCCAAAATAGATTTATTAAAAGACACGTTTGGTGACCGCCTAATTTCACGTTTTGGCCTCCAAGATCCTGTGATTTAACACCGCTAGAATACTTTCTGTGGGGCTATGTAAAGTCATTGGTCTATGCGGTAAAGCCACAAACGTTTGACCATTTGGAAGACAACATTCGCCGTGTTATTGCTGATATACGGCCACAAATATTAGAAAAATTCATCGAAAATTTGACGTCCAGAGTGGACTACATCCGCGCCAGCCATGTCGGTCATATGCCAGAGATCATATTTAAAATGTAATGCCACAAGATTATCTTTCGATATATAAAATTCATGTCAATCGAATAATCCATCGTTGTTTTATTGCAACTTAAAGTTCTGTACCTCTATAAAGAACACCCCTTTTTAAGAAAAAGACTTTAAAAAGAAAATAATTTTGTTTTGAATAAATCATTAAGCCAATGCACGTAATTAAAAATATATCGAAGATTAAAACACACATCTAATTATTCAAGGATATATTATTATGTATTTATTTGCTGTCACTTTACGTTTCACTTGTATTCTTGCACTAGAGCCCATTCGATAGTTTCAATAGTTTGCAAAAAAAACTTTCGATACTATCGGATTCTTTAAGTGTCACTTGTGGCTACAATATTAGAATTAAAGTGTAGGGAAAATATTAATAATAAATATACAGTTTTGAAGCAAAGAATAGGGACACTTTATTTTTTTCAGTATGTCATAAAACTTGATGTATGGATGTATCCTTTTATATATAGCAAATATTGTTCAGAGCATGAAGTGTTACAAAACTAAAGCAATTAATAAGATCCAGTGAAAGAAAACTGCAGAGACTATGGGAAGAAAGCGTGGAACAACTCTAAGTTTTGATAAACTTTTAATTCGTACTACAAAGACTAATCCCTTCAAGTCATCACAATAAGAAAACAAAAAGACTTATGGAAGCTAGACTTATGGTTAAGAGTCCTCAAAATGTGTCATTTCTCAGCAGACGGAAGCAAAACCTGCACCGTAATACTTAGAACAACATGGCCTGACGAAATGAAGATTTATTTTTTTGGGTCAAATGCAACATGGTATGTACGAATATATTTTAGTTACAGTTCATACTTTATTTCAGTTTAATTAATAGAAATTTATGAAACTGTTAAACTGTGTCCCTATGTAACTATAAAAGTTTACAGACGGCTTACAACCTGCGTCGAGCAAATTTTTGCAAATATGACGACTTTGACTACATTAGCGGCTTCCGTATTTAATCTTAGAATTTGACTATAGTATCGATAGTGAAAAAAAAAACTATCGATGGTCAGCCAAAAACAAATCTAATGATACTATCGATAGTACTATCGAATGTTTTGCAGCTCTACCTTGCACTGCTTACTTTGATGAAAGAAACAAACATTTATTTTGCATTAAGAGTCTTGCGTTTCTTAAACTTTTAAACTATTTTTGAATTCTGTTATAATAATCTCTTATCAATTGCTTGCGAAATACACAGATATTCCTTAAGACTACTTAAGCGAAATATATATCAATAGAAAGATCTGTGTCTCTTTATTCCAAACACGCTGAGAAACTTAAAATCCAGGTGTTTATTGTCGCACCGTGTTATTTACTTACATAAATCAAAATCAAACAAAAATTATAATAAAACAGGTTTCGAATTTCAAAAAAAAATAGTTATAATTGGCAGCGTTTGGCAGAACGAAATTACTTTATCTGGAAATGAAACACTTTGAACTATGCCACGAAAGAAGGGGCACATGTAGACACACGAAAGCCCTCGTGATACCACAGTGGATCATTATCCCTATATCCGCAACTACCTAGAACTTAAAATAAAGCCGCAAAGTCTACAAATGTCCGTATTCGACAGCTTCGTAAGCCCAGTGACTCTTTTTTCTGCAACATAGCGCTGGGCATGTGCACAGTAGGTTAAGGATTGTTTTTTCCTTTTCCACTTCTCTGCGGCTTCTGCACAAATCGTTGGCCAGGTGCTTCAAACTCCATCACCTGGCGTGAGTGCCCATTTTACAATGTATAGTATTGACCCCGACAACTGCGTTGTGTGTGCTTCTTTGAAGATAGAGCAGAAATTTCGTGCGTCAAATACACATCTTTGGCCAGATTTGTTGCGCCCTCTTGCCCGTTTCTGAAGCTGATCATGCGACTTTGACGGAGTCCCTTACTTTATTGTAAATCACGAGCTTACTGGTTTCCAATGGTATTTTTAACGTGCAGAATGAATCACTGAGTCCAATAGTTGTGCCATATCTGGCCATTCATCAGCCCTACAGTTTCATGGAATGTCGCTGTGACCTGGAACCCATATAATATGAATATTATACTGCTCAGCCATTTCATTAAGAGATCTGCACTAGCCAATAACCGTTTTTGAGGTCAACTTGTGAGATTCCAGAGCCTTTATAGCCTGGCTATTCGAAAGTATGCTAATATCTCTCCTGGATACGTTGCCCTTTTCTATGATCATCAGGGCAGCCTTTATGGCTGATACTTCTACCTGAAAGAAAAAGTGTAAGCTAATAACCTCACAAATTTTTTTTCTAAATTCTCATTTAAAAAAATATATTTTCTTTAAAAAATTTTTTCGGGCTGCCCCAATGTGCATTGTGAGTATTTTTTGCAATATTATTCAAACTGAATCCTCAATGTAAAACTATACTTATTCTACTCTTATGCTAATTTAATCCGGGGCAAAATATCACTGGGCCATGCATTTAATTTGACTTTATTATTGCCCTCTTTCATATCAGTTCCGCGGTGACGCGTTTTCTCAACCAGATGTGAACAGCGTCATTTAAGACTGTTCGGGATTGTGTGTTTGGGTGCACCTCTAACTTCTTTATACCTCGCGATTTCCCCTCTAACCAAGATCTCGTTCAGGTTTTCGTGAATGTTCGAATTAAAAGTAGAAAAATCTGTGCAAATTTTTTGGTAACTAACCAACATTTAAAATTTGGTGAAAAGCAGTCCAAAAAGACTCGTGATATCAATCAAATAAATATTTTAAGAACACTTGCATTGCACAGAAATAGACAGACATAAAAATGTTTAAGAAATTCTTATCTTACGACTTTTTAAACAATTTCACAAAATAACTTGAATGAATTACCCATCAAGCCGATTAGTGTTAGTTTTAAAGTTTAGTTTAAAGTTTAGTAAAGTTTAGTTATTACAAATTTTAATAAGCAAATACACTGCGCGCCACTTGAATAGCACACTCTCTGTGGTTTTCAAAAATTTTCTTTTTCTTTACAACTAATGATGTTGAAAAGCTTTTATCTTCTTCGTGTTGTTATATTCTATTATCTCTTGAATGGGATCCATAGAAATAATAGCGCGCAACAATGTTTTTATTATCAAAAGAGTTTTGTTCTATTTATTTCTAGAACTCTATTTAAAATTTAGTACATTTAATAGTGTGTTGTACCTCTATTTTTGGTCAAAGATTCATAAATCTTGTTTGACATTGAAGCGTACAATTTGGCTATGTAATCGAGTTTAATTGAACTCCAGACAAGTTTTATGGCTTATGGATTTTCGATTATGCTTAAATCGGGAGAATACGGAGGGAGGCCAATTTAAAACTTGAAAAATGAAGGTCACAGGTGCCGTAATATGAAATTGCTCCCAATACCATGACACCCCCGCCCGATTATATAGACGGTTCATATAAGGCGGTTCCTTGCGAAGATTGTTAAAATAATAGCTGTAACCCTCAGGGCTTTCCACATTAAATGTTTGCTCATCTGAGAAAACCACACGATGCCACTCCATTGTCCATGACATATGTACGCAGCAAAAGCTGTGACGGTTTGCTTTTCGGGATGAAATAAGAAGTGTTTTTTTTCTTTATTTTCAGCCTTTTTATGTGCTGAGCTTTCGAAATAATACGCCGTATGATTGTTAAGCTATCGTTAATTCTTGTTTCTTGCCTTATTTTCGCTATTGTGTCATGTGAATTAGAAGCTTCTCTCAAACTAGGGCTCCTATCTGCATTATACACACTATGTATATGGCCATTCATGTTTTATTCATACGTGGACGTACTCATTCGACAAAAATAATGTTATTACATTCCGTCTTCTGTTTATTTTTTTTCTATACATTTGCTACAGATAGGCCCAGTGCTTGCAGGCTTAGATATTGCGTTTTCCAAATTCCGACAGTGCTTTACCTCATCATATAACGCACTTATTAGCTTAAATGTTGACGCGTGCACAAACACTGAATGATATCATAAATTTTACTAATATGTTCTATTCAAGGGGTGCATATTTTTTATAGTAATCGGTAACGTTACATTTCTTTGGAGTAATTCTCTTCGTTAAAGAAGAAATAATAGAATATAATAAAACGTAGAAGATAAAAGCGTTAACGCATTATTAGTTGTTAAGAAAAAAGCACATTTTTGAAGACAGTAGATTATGTGCTACTCAAGTGGCGCGCAGTGTACATATAACAGAGATAAAAAAATATAGAAATAATAACCAAAATATTATTTAAAAGAACCAAACTTGTTTAATTATTATTTTTCTTTTAATCGTTTCAAAAATCTTTTTCTTCAATGCCAGAACCATGTCTAGAAATCTTTATTCTTATTTGTATTTTAGGGATTACTGTTTTATCTTTTATACTTTTCTATTTTTTGATAACGTGTTTTGTGTTAAAATTGGCTTTGACCCTTAGCCAAAAAGGCAAAAAAACAACAAAAAAAAAACAACACAATAGTCTTTTAGTCTATAAGGTTCAAGGCCATTTTTGCTGCTAAAATATTATCTTAAGGTGTGTATATGCGTTCTAATTGCAGACATTATAAGTTTTGTTTTAGTTGTGTGAGGAGTCTTTTGAAATCTCAGACTAATTGTTTACGTGACCTACAGTCATTTTTACCTGAATGGATTTATTATTATAAATGTTATTAAAACTTAACAGTGAAAACAGTCTTTAATTTTCATCTATTTTTTTATTTATTTTTTTAGTTATTAAGGAATAAAAGAAGAATTTAGTTTTGCTGGCTTACAAGTTCTTAGAAAATCTATAAAATATGTAACAAAAGTGTGAGTGTTTTAATACATTAAAATAAATACACAATTTTTTGCTATAAAATCGTTAATCTATATTAAATATAAAGGGGATACCATGATATCAATGAATTTTTAAATGACAAAAAAGATCATACAATTTAAAGAATATGAAAACAAACAAAAGTAATCAATATTTTTTTCGAAAAGTGTTATCTTACTCACAGGAAATGCAAATACAATTTGTTGTCGTGTATTCCAGGCACATTGTTTTTTTCAAATTCTACACGCTTCCGGCGTTTGTATTCTTCTTTTAATATCTTGTTTGTAATACAAGAAGTATAAGATCCAGTCATTGGCTTTCTCGGTCCTACTTCAGTAGATGCTTAATAGTCGATGAAACTGATCGTCGCTACGAGTTGCTATTTGATAGCTTAGATAGCTTTATATAGCATTTTTTGTAGCGACCATAGGGTTAACGCTCTTTAATTAAAGGCATCCATATTTCTTCAGTTAATTTTCAAGTTGTCTGCTTGCAGAATTTGGTATCATTATGTCGTTTATATAGTACAATTTATAAACGGCTAATGTAGTTTGTCCACGATATTGACAAAAAATTGTACAGTTCTTTCTTACTTGAGACTATTACTCAGGTGCTGACCACTTCTTATGCAGTGCATGTGCTGGTACCTTAAAAACGAGGAAAGAAAGAATAATGTTTTACATATGGGCGTGCAACACCTCATACAGCGTTGTGCGATTTTTTGGACAGTTAACTATAAGGAGATGCACTCTGCAAGGCATAGGGATATTACTAAATGTATGTGATTACACTATGCAACACATGGGAAAAATGTTCTGACCATGGATATCCACTATATTTAGTTAATGCGCTATGATCGCCTAACTTCAAAAAATGTTAGCATTTCACACTCTCCGAATAAATTTTGTTTAAGATATTTTTTTTCTAAAATGTGAGATTTTTGAAGAGGCTGCTTCGTACATCTTATGTTAACTTATTATCTTAATATTATTAAAAAAAAACACACGTAACGGGTGTTGTATAAGCGATATTTTTTTCAAAATTCTATTTCTCATAAATGTAACTTATACGCTCAGTGAATTTTTCAACAATTAGAGCAAGAAAATTTTTTAATGTGATCGTTTCAATAAACATCACAATGAAATCTCATGCCCAGAACATCAAGAGCATCCGATTCCTCAATGTCTTCATTAACCATGATCCCAGATTACACCACACTACCACGTCTGTATATCAAAAAAAAAAAAAAAAAAAAAAAAAAAAAAAAAAAAAAAAACGTTGTGTATAATATATAAGAGCCTATTGGGATCTTTTTCTGAAAGCCAAACATCGTTAAATAAACGATGGGATGTCGTATAAGTGATATTTTTTCAAAATTCATAAATATAACTCATACGCTCAGTAGAATTTTCGGCAATTAGAGCAAATTTTTTTCTTCAAAACTAGGTTCTTATATTTTATTGGGAATAAAATATATATTTACCAATCGATTTTCATGAATTATGGTTTATTTTATTTCTATTATATAAAGCTTTATGGATAAATTGTGAAACTGGCAAAAATTTTGTTGCTTTCTATTTTTTGTGAATTTTTAGAAATAATAATTTGTTTCTCAATTAATTAAAAACCTGGTATTATTTGGAATCTTTTAACATATGGCTTAAAGAAATCGAATGAGATATTTTAAAGTTTTGAAGCAGCCTATTCAAAAATTTTACATTAAAAAAAAAGAAAAAAAAAAGACTTATCCATAGAATTTGAAATGCTGATGATTTTTGAAAAACATATATTAAATTTCAAAAGTATTTTCGCTGGTTGCATAATCTAGTGTAAAACTCAGAAGAGAAAATTATATGTCGGCTCCATTGTTGTAAAAAAGTTTTCCATTAATATTTCAACCTGGCCCTTTGGAATTGGCTGAAAGGTTTCTTACAAATCATTGCCCTTGTTCTATGTTTCTTCCAGATATTGCTTGACTAGTATTTACATGACAGAAACAGCCGAAAAAGTTTTTAGCGTAACAAATCCACAAAACATTAATCCCAGGTACTTGAAACGTGTGCGATAGGGAAAAATTGGTCAAATGTTCACTAGACTTGTACTATAAAGCAAGATTGTAGCTCAAGTATTTGCCTCATCTAACATAATGTATTGCAGCAATGCATAAAAGCTTTCTGAGCTATTGTGGTTTTACCAGACATTATTAGTGTCGTAATAAAAGCATACTGCTATTGTCGCTTTTTTCCATGTCTTTGGAGCATTTGTTCAACTCTCATTCAATTCTCTACAATCTTTTGTTGATTTTTGGTTGATATGACATCCAGTTATATTGTAATGGATAACCCGTTACCATTGTTGTGTATTTGAGTAGTATTTTTTAGTTGAAAAATTATTAGAATTACTACCTTTAACAGATGGACATGGGTACTTGGATACCCATACATTTTCTGGGGCTCACGTAGTAGATTTTTAGCCTTTAAAAAAAAACTTCAAAAGCCGAAATAAAATTACACGGTAATGAATTACGTGGGAAAGGATACTACTTTTCTGATAGTCGCTATCGAGTAAAATAAAAATCTTTTTTGGAATTATCAAAACACCTTCAAAATCTCGAGTTACGGTTAAAAAGCCGTATTTCGGACATTCCTGCACTTATAAGCTAGTAACTTAGCTGCATATTACCCGATTTTAAGGTTATTTTTGGATTTAGAAAGAAGAGAAGCAGGGTGTATTTCTCAAGCAAATACATTTTTCATCCCATTTTTTATTAGTTTCAAAGTGTATTTTTAAAAACATTTAGAAAAATTTTGTAATAAAAGTATGATTTTTTCATTTATTACTTCGTCAATTTCCAACGAATTTCTAAACCGTAAGTCTCATTTAATTCATAACTTAAAATATTTCCTTTATTATTTCACAAATAGTATGGATCCTTTATAAAATAGTGCGCAAAAACGCATCGAGACCTGAAAAATGTTGTAAAAATTGGATGAAATATGTGTTTTCCATTAATATGTGTTTGCTTGAGAAATACACCCAAGGCTACTTAAATGCTATATATATCATTCAAAATGTTCATTTCTCTTCTTGCCAAATCCGAAAAGAAAACTTAAAATTGGGTAATATTCAGATAAGTTGTTAGCTTGAAGGTCCGAAAATCCAGTTTTTTACCCGCAACTCGATATATTGGAGGTTTTTCGAAAATTTCAAAAACAGATCCTTGTTCTGGTCGGCAGCGAGTTTCAGAAAAATAGTGTCACACCATGTTATAGGAGTTCAAAAGAAGTTTTTGAGTTCTAGATTAATAACTCCTGTAATAAATGCGTATTTAAATATGAATTGGGTAACCGAGTACCTTTTCACTAACAATAGGATTAATCATTGCTTCATTCCAAGTATTTTCAGTTGTTCTTTAATTTTATCTGTCAACTATCGCATCCAGTAATTGTAATAAATGAAGATTTTTTCAGCTGGCTTCATACAGTATGTAATTAAAACAATTGATACCCTTTTAATTTATTTACATTTATCAGTTTTCTCATTATTCATTTCAACAATGATTTCAATCATTTTCAATTCTTTTGCAATTAATTTTGTTTAATTCTCTACACCTAAGCGTATGAAAACATGTTGCATTACTCATACGTACCTCCAAACATTTGTTGTATTTCTTACAAACTCTAAGTATCATACGTTTCCATTAAATAAATGACTTTTAAGACCTAAAATATGTTTTTATTTTCTACTTCTTTACCCATTATTCCTTTTAGATATGAAATAATGTTTAATAAAGAAGTAGATTTTTGTGTATGCGTTAAAACAACTTTAAACGACATAAGATTTGATCAAATAAACGTCTTTAAAATGAAATTCTTAAAAACAAATTAACTAATTAGTTTTTAAGAGCAGAAGAATATTTAAAAAATCTCTCTTATGTTTTGTCAAAATGTTATTTACTGCTTGTGAATTTTATCTTAAATAAAGTGAGAAAAAAAATAGTGAAATGCAAGTGTAACGAACATAAACAAATATAATTAATGTGACCTGTTGAAAGATGTAGATGACATCAAACAAATAGAACATACACAAGAAGGTAGTCCTAAAACCAATAATGATAGTAAAGCACAAAGAGAACTACCTTTGTTTTGTTTTTAACACTCACATATGCAACATGAATATGCAAATTATATAAAGCAACTAAATATCTTTGTTTTAAACAAATTAACCAAATGACTCCTTTCATTTAATATTTGTGTTATTGGATGTTGATTGAATGCCATATACATATGTAGTTAGGATTTCCAGGTATTAACCCGTTAAACCGCTCGTAAGGTTTTAACTGAATATTTATAAAAGTAGCTTGAAACCACCTTCTCCAACAGATATAATATTGTTTTTAAATACTTAAGACATTATTTTTTCGGTTGAACCTTCTAGCGCAACGACAATAACCGCCGCAATTACCAAACTGAAATAAAATAAATTTGCCGAATACGACTATATTCCTTCAGAGTTCTTTAAATGCAGTCAGGGACCGTAACGGTTATAAGTTATTGTGTATCCAAGAACTTATTTTTTAAAAGTTATTTTGATAGTTTTTCCAAAAAATCAGCAGAAAAAGTTATTTTTCAAAGGAAAAAATGTCATTTTATTATATTTCTTGACACCTAACCCTGCTTTTACACGATTTATAATTTCCAGAGGATACTGTTGAAAAGCAGGATTAGGTTTAAAATAAAATCTTTATTAAAAACGAGTTTTATTTTATGACAGCAAACTAAAACTGCTAAATAGAAAAAATAAAACTCCTAAATAGAGTTTTAAATAAAAATAAAGTAAAATAATAAAGTCAAATGTAAGAAAACCTAAAACGCCTAAATAGAGTTTTATTTTTATATTTTTGGTCATAAAAAAAATAAACCCTCTTTTTAAAGATTTAATCTACCCTTGTTTTTAAAAAATAAAACTGCTAAATAGAAAAAATAAAACTCCTAAGTAGAGATTTATTTTTTTAAAACCCTTAAAGTGAGTCTTTTTAAAGATTTTGTCTAACATTCTATTAAAAAATAAAACATCTAAATGGAAAAAATAAAACTCTTAAATAGAGTACAAATAAAATATAAATATTTTTATAAAACTCCTAAAGAGAGTTTTATTCTTAGGCATAAAATAAAAAAAGTAAAACTAAAAGTAACAGTTAAAATCCGATTAACGATAATTTTTGTACAACAGATTCTGTAAGAGCTCTCCAAAATGATTCATTTGATATATAACAACATGTGTGTCTTTTGACTCTAATGCACAGATTTTTTAAGCGATAACTGTTATTTACAGTATCTGAGTTCAGCTCTCTCAGAACCCCCATAATTCGCAATACTTGTGAAGACAAGCACTTTCAACAACGTTGTAATACCGAAAAATGTCATCCTCCGAGAATATACAAACTGGAGTAGAATAACCTTTTTGAATTCGGTACAATAGTTCACAGCTACATTTATCCCGCAAAGGTTTAACGTATGTCAACCACTATACAGCAATATGAGGCAAGAACAAGGTAGATTTCTTGAAAGAAGATTGTGTTCAGGTCGCAAGTCAACAATGCTGGTTTTAACCGATCAAACAAATGAGTAGAACTCTGCTACATATATATGGTTTTTAGAGATTTGAAGACAGATATTAAAATTTTGTTTTGATATGAAAAATCTTTTGCAGCAAAACAGTCTATAATCAGAACGATAATTCGATACGTTATAGGGTTAGTCATTATTAACAAATACTTTCAATACAGCCATGTTAAATGCTTGAAAGATACATAAACTTTGTCGCAAATGTAAGAAAAAGTCTCAAATTTTGAAAATTGATTATAAATCGCAAATTTATTTCCAAGTAGGAGTCTGTTAATCGAGAATGGTAAAATCGAATTGCTTAAATCTCGGGAAAACGCTGACTACCAGAGCACAAAGAAGGTTTAAATATGATCGAATCGATCACTTAATCGCAAAACTATCCACTGGTTAACTTTGAATTTTTAGGGGCATTTTCACTCAGCTACATGCTTCCAGGACTACCACAATGGAGCACCTCAAGATATATCTAAAATTGCAAAGGCTAAATAATTTATAATTTGAATTAAAAAAATAAAGAAATACAGGGTATTTTTTATGGAGGTATAGAATTTCTTAAATGGAATAAAACATTTTTTAAATTGACATGAAATTTACTTTATTCGAAAGATAAATCTTTTGTCATTATAATATAATCTGACATTATAATCAATGACTTGTCTCAACATACATATGTGGCTATATGGCGGCAATAACGAGGCTAATGTTGACCTCTGAATGGTTAATCGTTTCGGGATTATCAGCGTAGACTGTGGCTAGTCACATCACAAGATCTTGGAGGCCAATTCACGGTCCGAAACGTGAAACTATGCAGTTACCAGACATTTCCTTCAATAAATCAATTGTGGAGCGAGCTGTGTGGCATTTTGAAACCTCAGCTCCAGCAAATCATGGCTGTTTAATTGATGATAGTAAAAGTCAGTAATAATAGCTTTATAGCGGTCACCAGCATTGTTTTTAAGAAAGTAACAAGCAATGTTTCCACCGGCTCATAAAGAACTACAAATAGTCGGTTTTTCTGGATGTAACGTTGTTGAGGATTATCATCACTCCAACTACGGCAGTTTTGTTTATTGACGTATCCACTCAAGCAAAAGTAAGCTTCATCGCTTAGTAAAATTCGCTTCTAAAAATCGGGATCAAAGGCAATCTTATTTTGGGAAAAAAATTTGCACAATTTTGAAACGTTGTTCTGACGTCAGTCTATTTATGTTGAAATGCTAAACCACACTAAACATAAATCACTTGACAGCTGATAAAATGTGTTGGCACCTTAAAATTTATATCTCTATAAAAAGCACCCGATAAATTCGCTTTTTATTTACGCCAAAAAAATGTTTATCTTTTTTGCTGTTGATATTAAAGAATAGTTATATTTGGAACTCGATAATGAGCACATAATACATAATAGAGGGGATGCCTGAAGCTGTCGAAAACGGTCAAGTGTTTCTAACCTTTCGTATTGTTATTTGGCAACGGTTTTTCCGAATATATTTCTACAGAGAAAAAAATCTCTTTTTATCAATATGGAAGTCCAAAAAATGTTCCATTTCTATTTTTTATTTATTTTTATTTTTCACTAATCAATTCCTACTTCTAAATAAACGTAACTTGAAGCCATGATCTATATTCGCCACTTACTAAAATTTGTTATTGCGGTCACTTTTTGGGTATTTAAATAGGAAGCAATGGGTTAAGTGCTTGTGTTGGTCTGCAAATGATATTTGTTCTGAAACGATATTCTATAGTCGTATGTGTTTATTTCTTATATTGGTTAAGGGTTTTTGAGGTTTTATCACTTTCATTTATTCTCATGCGGATAGCTTGCTAATCAAAACATGGTTTAAGACATTACAACTTATAATTTAAGAAGGAAATTTCATTGTATTAAATTTTTATTCTGCTTAGAAGGAAATTTATTGATATTTTGAAATCTTCTGGTGTATTTTCGTTCGCGTGAATAAGGAAATTTAATTCGATTGAATAAGGTAATTTTAACAACATGACTACACGAGAATTCGAATTACATTGTTCGCTTCTTAAATTACCTGTATGAATTACCCTGTTCACATATCACTTCGTAATTCGTGACGATGGATATTTTTCATTTTTGCTTGTTACTTTTATTTATTGTTTTGTTATTTGACGCTAAATTGTGTTCTATAAACTCAATTGGCATATTCGTTTTGTGATAATCTACCAGATAATTAAAACTAAATTGCTTAAAAGTCGAGTAATTCGCTCTTCAAATTTTGTATGAACAATCATGTAATTCAGCTCAAAATGGGTTGATGAATTTTGAATAAGAGAGCGAATTATGAAAAAAATGTTGTTGTGTAAACATGGCATAAATGTAATATTTTGCAGTTTATAAAAGGAAAACGTTTATTTTAAGAGCGCATATTACTTATAAAGAACATGTTTACAATTATCTCTTTTTCAAACATATCAGTGTACGTATAAACAACAAAACCATTATCAAAGATACTGCACAGGGACAAATATTTTTCATACCCCGACTATTTTCAAGTTCGTGTCATAAGCCTGAATAAAAATATACAAAAAATCATCATCATATTTTGCTTATGAAAAGAGCACGTAAAAAGAAAAACGTTGGAACCTAGACTCGAAGTACATGTAATCGGTTTATTTCCTTTTTTTTCAGTAAAAGTTTCTTCTCTTTATGCTTGGCTTGTCAAATGTCAATCACATTTAGACTGACAAATAAAGAAACAAAAATATATTGTTTTTATATACGAATGCATACATATTTCATGCAATTCCTTTGCAGTATATACACATAAATCGTCGAAATGGGTTTGCATGCATTCGCATACGGTACTATACAGTTAGAATGCTTGAAGGATTTCCAATGCAATAACCATTGATTTGCAATTGCTTTGGTAGAGGAAATAACAAATAAAAATAGGAAAAGAGAGAAAATGTAATTCAACATGTACTCGTACTATAGTGATTTAAGTAGTGTATTAAAGAAATGTTCTTTTTTTTCTGGCAATGAAAATAGAGAAGCAATGGATTAGTTGATGGAAATATAAAACTTAATACGCAAAAAAAATAGCTTTTCCGCCATGATGATGTACAAAATTTTTTATTTTTTTTTTATTTCTTCCTATTGCATAAAACTAATTTAAAAAACTTTAAAGCATTTAAACTAAGTTTATTTCGAAAAACATAAGCACTCAGCTATACATTAACATTTTCCTATTCAATAGGATGTTGAATTATGGTTTATTATTTTAAAACTTTTTTTTATATTTTTATGATTTGTTTCTATTTTTCTTACTCTAATCTAATTGCTTGATTGCGTTCTTTTAGTACGAGTTTGCAAACTGAGCAGTAAGCGTTTAAATTAAAGACTATCAAGATATAAGTTTTTAGTGACTAAACTTAAAGAAAGGTTTAGGGTTTTTCATCTGTCCGTAGCACGGTTCTCCTGGGTACAGAAATAGGTCAGGTTGTGTTACCATGTATCCAATCATTCCCACCAAACAATTTTGGATATTATTTCAACCGACCGTAGCAAGGCTGTGTTTGCTGTAGAATTTTTTCGGCCAAATAATAACAGTCTTAATTTGCCAAAAGTCAGGGCATTGACAGAATATGTCCGGCAGACTCATTTTCTTATCGTTATTACAGCTACTACTGAAACTGTTATACAGAATATCATGCTTTTAAATGTCTATCAAGACCTTATTGGCCTTACAGGCCCTAAAGGGTTTCTCATATGTGGTTTTATCAGTTTCAATACCTTCCCCATTCTTCGCCCATCTAAATGAGATCAGATCTTTCTGGTGGGTTAATTTGCCAAGCGTTCATTCACGATGAGGTGAAATTCTGTCAAATATTTTCGATTCGTTAAGAGTCAAATGGGTACCTGACTGTTCACTCGCTATGCAGTTACCTACGATATTCCCATGTCTTGAAACTGATTAAAGATAACCCTCAAATATCTCGCTATTTCATCCAGAGACGCCAGCCATTTATTAATAAAATTCTTTGTATTGGGTAATGTTGCAATATCACGTGGTAATATTATTAATGACCATAATCAATAACCATTTCAGGTTGTATGAGACCATTATCATTCTACGACCTATTCGGTATAGTGCTTGCAAAATTTGGCTCGAAATAAAGTTCCAGTACCCAAGAGCCATTGGTAAAGTCACAACCAGCCAAATACGGAATCTTAGCATGCCCGAAGTCACAAAACTATAATAAAGCAACCTTTGACAATTGAATTATATTCTTGCTAATCCGCAGCCGTAATCTTCAACTCTAACCTAATCGATATCTACTTAGTTGTCGACGCCACGTATGACTCGGTCAGACTTTAATGCGATTCCAGTTTAATATATTTCTAGTGATGTCACCTTCAGTCCTCCGCAATGCTTTTATAACGCTATGTACACATTTTATTTTTAGACTCAACTGGTGACTGTCCAGTCTCATTGCGTAGCCGTTCGCTCGAGACGTAGTCACCTGTTGATAAATACTTGATTGGCATTTATATCGCATCTATTCAAGTTTCACGATTTGCAACCATATAGTGCAACAGATTTTACGCAGTTGTTCACTTTACTGCGCCTGAAGATATGTCGAGACTTGCAGACATTTTACTGCAAAGGTCTTCGATTTGCTATCCTCGTATTAAGAACTATCGCTACGATTAATCAGTGACCATTCATCTTAAGGTACGTTCAAACACAACCTGGTAGGCCACCAGGTAGACCATCCGTTAAATAAACCTCGTTTTTTATAAAATGTTGGCAAATTTGAGGTTAGGAAGTAAAATGGCTTAAAAACACATTTTTTTTGACAAATTCAGTCCTATTCATACCAATATAAAATAGAAATATGGGAGCTAATAATGAAATATGATGTCGGGCAAATGTCTATGTCTAGCATGTCGGCGGACGTCCGCTCTTTTCATCTTTCAGAGTGTCAGTTGTTTGCGGTTTGTTGACGTAAACCCGGTCTTTCAAATGACCCCAGAGAAAATAATCCACCTGCGTTACATCACAAGAACGAGGCGGCCAATTGACAACGCCAAATCGGGAAATTATGCGACCGGGAAATTTCTCATGTAATAACTGAATTGTTTGGCTTGTGGTGCCGTCCTGCTGAAACCAAAGGTCACTGATGTCAACATTAGCCAATTGTGGCCACAAAAATTGGTATGGTAGCGCAGAGAATACACGGTGACGGCGTTCCCTTGCTCGTTGTCGAAAAAATACGGGCATATGTTGCCGCCTAACCACCAAACGCACCATACGATCACTTTCTTTGGATGTGTTGGTTTTTGGAGGAGTGTTTGTAGATTTTGTGAGCTACATATGCAATAATTTGTTTTGTTTACTTAACCGCCTAATTAAAAATGGGCCTCATCACAAAAGATGATTTTGTTGAAACATGCGTTTTTTGCATTCACTTTTTTAAACAGCCAATTCACAAACGTTCGACGCAAACAATGGTCGGCTGGCTATAATTCTTGAACGAGTTGAGTGAAGATGAAGATCTTTATGCAAAATATTGCGCAAAGTTCCTCTGGTAATGCCCAATTGTTGCGAACGTCGACGAGTGGATGTTCCAAGCTCGTTTTTAACACTATGCTGTACAACAGTTGTCTTTGCATCACTACGGCCACTACGAGCGTATTGTTTTGATCTATTTTCAGCGATAGTACCGTGAGCCTCGAATTTAGTGATTAAATTACGCACAGTGATCTCAGAAAGAGCTTGATTACGAGGAAAAGCTGCTCGAATTTTACGAAGTGATACAGTAAAATCTTCACCATTTTGATAGTAAATTTGCTCAAGAGTGTAGCGTTCCATAGTTAAAAGCTCCCATTTTTTTTAATTAAATAAGTGAGCGCTCAATTTTTGAGATCTCAACATTGACAGCCAATTGACTTTCTAAACTCAAATTTTCCCACCCTGTATATTTATTTGAATAAAAGGCTTAGTATTGCTTATGTCATCATCTTATTAAATTCATTTATACTGGTTTATCACAAAAAAACATTAATTAAATTTTTTTATCGCTTTCAATTAAACTGCATTAAAATAATCTATAATTCTTTAATATAAAAAATAATTTATAAACAAATAAAACAAATTAAGTATAATTGATTTGTTTTTTATACAAAGAAATACTTAAAGAGTATTTGTGCAGGTTAAAACAAAAAGTTTGAAAGAATATATTTTTAACCATTTCTACTTAAATCACAAACAGAATGCACACATTCAGTGGTGCTGAACACAAGTTATTTTTCCTCTTTGCACAGCAGGCTACTCACAGATACGTATCTAAGTCCTACTAAGAGCAAAATTTGGTTTGGATAATATACATAGTCATTCGAAATGGGTTATCAGATAGTCGGGCTCGACCGGTAATAGCCATTCATTTACTGATTTTTTTATTTTTTTTGTAAATATAAGATATATGACAATAAAAATATTCTTGCATCCATTCGTTTTTTATTTCAAATTCTACTTATAAATATACTCCTTTCAGATGTGATGCACAAAAAATGCTTTTTCCATCGAAGGTTATTTGAAAAACACTTAATAAAGGGTGCGCCATCTAACCTTTTTTTTCAACTAGTGCTTATTTCACTTAGCTCATGTCTGATTTGACAGATAATTAGTTTTATCTTTCTGCTGAACGAATATGGTTGTGTATATGCTTGAACAACGCTGGGAAATATTGCGACATTACTTTGAAAACCATGGTAATGTTGCAGAATTAAAAATCATATTTTCAGATGAAGCTTATTTTGATCTTGGCGGGTATGTAAACAAGCAAAATTATCGCGTTTGAGGCACAGAAAATCCGCACGCATACATTAAGAAGCCCATACACCCAAGACGAGTCACTGTTTGGTGCGGATTTTGCTCCAGAGGCTTAATTGGGCCATTTTTCTTCGAAAATGAGCAAGGAGTGGCCGCTACAGTCAATTGCGATCGTTATCGGACCATGTTGAACGAATTTTTGTTTACAAAAATTGAAGAGGAGGATATTAGCCACATTTAGTTTCAACAGGACGGCGCTACGTGTCACTCAGCCGAAGCTACACTCGAAGTTTTGCGCCCTGTTTTTCAAGATCGCATTATCAGCCGCAGAGCTGATGTCGTTTGGCCACCTCGGAGCTGCGATTTGAGACCGTTAGACTCTTATTTGTGGGGTGCCGTCAAAGATAAGTGTTACGCCAACAAGCCAGAGGCTATTGACGCTTTGAAGGACAATATTCGTGAAGCCATTGGACCGATCGTGTAGGCCACTGCATGGCCAGCTGTGGCAGCCATTTGAATGAAATTATTTTCAATTATTAACCGGAAGGATTGTACTTTTAAATAAAAAAGAAATTCGAGAAAATATTCAGTATATTTTTTTTATAACATTTTCAAAAAAAAAAAAAAAAAATTATTTGGCGGATCCTATATTAAGTATCTCTTACTCTTTCTTATCCTTTTGAACAATAACGCTATGCAACAAATGAAAAAAAAATCTCCGATCTTGGATAACCACTATATTTTTTTTGATACGGCTTAAAGTAATCGAATAAGTCATTTGGAAATTATCACAAGCAGTATGAAGCAGGCTCTTCAAAAAAACCACATTTTTGAAAAAAAAATTTTAAATAAAAACTTACCCATAGAATCTGAAATGCTGATGATTTTTGAGGTTAGACAGCCATAGCGCATCAAGAATGTACAGTGCTTATCCAAGGTATTTTTGCTTGATGCATAGTGTAATTAACAAGATATCCTTGTATGAGAATTACAAGTACATTTGCTTGGTTTATATGACATTCAAATTGATTATCGTTTGTTTTTTAGAACAATTTTATTTCTCTTTTGTTTTATCAGATTATACGCAACTAAGTGTGAGATGTTTTCATAAAAATGTATTAATTTTTTTTTTTGCTCTTTGCCTTTTTTTAAGTTCCAATAAAATATCTGCACATGGGAAGCGGATTATAAAGCATGTTTTTTATAGAGGTATAGAACTTTAAGTTGGTATTACTTTTCAAAATGGCGATCAATTTAACAGCTGTTAAGTGATTTATTCTCAGTTTGGTTTGGCAATTCATCATGAATAGACTCACGCTTGAACAACGCTTGCAAATAGTGCAATTTTTATTTTTTATAAGTGAATTTTTTTTCAATTTTCAATTTTCATAAGCGAATTTTGTTTAGCGATTAAGCGCACTTCTGATTGAATGGCCACGTCAACAAACAAAACTGCCGAATTTGGAGTGAAAGTAATCCTCAAGTGTATGTGGAAACACCGTTACATCCAGAAAAACACCGTTACATCCAGAAAAACCAGCGCTTTATGGGCTGGTGGAATCATTGGTCCGTACTTTTTCAAAAACGATGGTGGCCAGAACGTTACAGTCAATGGTGATCGTTATAGAGCCATGAATACTAACTTTTTCATTCCTGAGTTGAATAACCATGATGTCCAGGAGATGTGGTTTCAACAAGACGGCGCAACATGTCACACAGCTCGTGCTACAATAGATTTATTGAAAGACACGTTTGGTGACCGTCTAATTTCACGTTTTGGACCTGTGAATTGGCCTCCAAAATTTTGTGATTTAACACCGCTAGACTACTTTCTGTGGGGCTATGTAAATGTATGTCTATGCGGTAAAGCCACAAACGCTTGACCATTTGGAAGACAACATTCGCCGTGTTATGGCCGATATACGGCCACAAATGTTGGAAAAAGGCATCGAAAATAGGACGTCCAGATTGGACAACATCCGCGCCAGCCGTGGCGGTCATATGCCAGAAATCATATTTAAAATGTAATGCCACAAGATTACCTTTCGGATAAATAAAATTCATGTCAATCGAATAATCCATTGTTGTTTTATTGCAACTTAAAGTTCTTACCTCTATAAAAAACACCATTTATTATTCTTACCAATACTGGTGTTATTACTTAAAAAAACTATTTAACAATGAATTTGAATATTATTTTTTTTTTTGTAAAAAAGTAAATTTTCCTAAAAAAAAAAAATAAAAAAATAATATACCATAGTTTGACCAGCGTAAGAGCTTTCAAATCTTTTTGACAGTAAATGAAGACAAGAGCTGTCACATTCTTCTTGCTATCAGTGTATTTTTAATTTTACCGATTATAGGATTTTTCGGACTCCTCCTATAATCATTCTTATATAGGGTGAGCCATTTAGAAGTTTAAATAAAAAAGTGCAAAAAAACAAACCGATTTGAAATTTTGCCAAATTTATTTGTTCCGAAGTACAATTGTTTCGGTTAGAAATGAAATATCACCCCATGTGATCAGACCAAGTTTCAAGAACTTTTTCGTGTGTGTGTGGTCGTATCTCGTATCAGTTGTATCACGAGTGTTGGCTTTCAAATGCTCAATTGTATCTGGTCTCGGCTAGCTAAACTGCCATCAAACATTTGACGCAATAAATCGATTGTGGCATGAGATGTATGGCAAGTTACACCATCATGTTGAAAACAGACATCGTTCACATCAGTACTATGAAGAGCGGGCACAAAAACAACGGGTATCATTACATTATTTTCCAACTGCATCAAATTTCTGGCAACGTTTTTTTTGCAACTACGAAATAACACGACACTCACATATTTCGTACGAAATTTTAAGCAGCAGTAGTGACATAAATATCGTTAAAACATAGAATACATATGGAATACATTTCATATGTTTTTCGTAAAAAGAACAGAGTACTGCTTTCTCAATATTATTTCACAATTATTTCGTATGACATATTTTTATATGTAATTTGACAGCATTTCGCACGAAATTTTGAACACAATACCAGGCTTAACGAGAAAACATTTTGAATGGAAACATTGAGTGGGGTAGCAAATTACCAGTGGGGAAGAGAATCGTTTTTGTGTTGATATTTACTCAGCTTTAACAATAGTAATATAATATTGCCGACAAAATATTCAATTGTGTGAACGCGATTGGAAAAAACTATGGAGAATTTAAAATGTTTCTCTTCAAAATTTTTCCTCCTATGAGAGAGTACCGAGAAAATTAAGCGTTATTTGTTTTTATTGTTTTTCTCTCATAATTTGCAAAAAAAAAATATCGAATAATTTTGATCGTAATCTTTTGAAGCTGCTGCATAAATTATGTACAACAAAAAAATTGATTAAGTAACAAATCCTGACACATTATTGCCAATGAGGTTGAAAAAAGCTTATAAATTGTATGCGTGTAAGCTCAGTCTTGACATACTGTATGTAATTTCGAAATTTTATTCATAGTTCTTTTCGTCAGCTTTACGTGTATTCGATAAATTTGTTTATGTCTGACTTGTGATTAAGTTCTGTAGCTGATTAGTCTTATCGTTGCCATAACTTATTCGGTTGTATCCGCCACAGCTCGGACTGTAGCTTGTACGTGCCTCTACGTCATGGAGACATGCCATCTACGGTGCAGGTGAGGGTGGGTCAGTGACTGATCGGGGACCGTTCGAAAGAAATAATTAAATTAAAACCAGAAAGTGGCGATGGATTCGTCATGCTTTGAGAAAATTTTATGGAAATATTACTGCAGAATCTTTGCAATGTAACCTGCAGGTTGGCCGCCTTAGAAGCAGATCCGTTCAAATGTGAAGACTGCAGGTGCAATACATATTACGGATTGGAAATAAATCGTGGAATAAAATTAAATTTTTATTGTAAAGTTGAAATTGGAATAACTTTATTATGGCCCTATGTTTTGCTAGGAAGTTGGATAAAAAAAAAAATAATAATATTTACACTTGGAGACTAGGCCTTCCTGACACTGTTTTCAACCTGAACAAACTGAATCATATGCCAATAGAATCATATGCCCAAGAAAACCAGCGTTTTGATTGATCTATGGTTGATTTACAGTTGGTTTATCATAAAATCTCTCTCTAATTATACGTAAAGAACGCCGAACACTAATTGACAGAAACCAAGTCATTATTAAGCTGCTTTCGTATTTCGTAAATTCTCAATAATTCATGATTTAATTAATATCCATTAAATTTTATAACAAATTTTATTGTATTTGTTTTTTTGTTTTTTTTTTTAATTTAATTAATATTAATAAACAGCTTATTACAGGACATTTAGCAGGTATTTAAAATATTTTTCAATTTACTTTGTTAAACACTCTATTGGCCTGATATATAAAATTAAAATGATTATTTTTTGCTCCTGCAAAATACAAAAAATATAAAAAAAAATTATTAAATTATAATTAAGCTGTACAATAATGAGAGAAAAAACGATAAAATAAACTTTCATTGTATTTTTTTGCAAAAAGAGAAAATAATTTAATGTTTTTAACTATTTGGTACAACATATGAGAAAAGTTTTAAATATCCAGCATTTATTTTACACAATATGCTGTAATAATAATAACGAAAGTAATGAATGAAAGCATTTTTAAGTCCTTCGTGTAATATGGAAAAATATAAAATAAAAAAAATTAATTAATATGTTAAATAGGCATGTCTAGAGAAATACCATTAAATTCCCAGGACTATGTATATGAATCCGACGTTTTCATGTATATCAACATATCCACATATTATAACGTATGCGTACTTTAAAACATGCAGTTACAGTTTCTGTAATACAATACAATTAATATAAAATTGTTAATTAAATACAAGGATTTTTATTATTTAAAGAGCATGTACTTTATGGACATAATGTGCTGTGAGTCGCTATTCATTATACATTTAATCCTTTTTTAATTCAGCTCGATAATCAAAATGACTGCTTATAATTCAGTGTGGAAATGACATTTAAAAATCATTTTAAGAAAATTTCAAAAACGAGTAACAAATTAGTGAAATTATTCTGTGTAAACTTATATATAAAAATGAAAGTGTGTTTATATGTAATTACAGTAGCGAGTACTGGTAGATACGTGTATCCCATTTGTTATTCAAAAACGCATTAAATCCTAAAAAATATGTAAAAGTCAAACTGCTTTTCTACTAAAACCATTTATTATGATGCAATAAAAGGCCAGAAAAAATACATAAATTTTTTTAATAATAAATTAAACCGAAATTTTGTTCAATTTCGTTAAAAAAGTCAATGTATCCACTTTTGCCCGTTTAAATTTTTGTTGTCTGGCAGCAGAATACATAGAAAAATATCAGTTCTTTTTTTTCGTTATTTAAGTTTATTGTCAGATAATTTAAACAAATACCTTACGCATGTGACAAACATTTTTGATTGCCATTAATTTGTCCAAAAATTTCAACTTTTAATAAAAATGTCAAAGATTTACGTTGTTTTAGAAAATCAAATTATTGAAATAGCAAAATGCAATCAGTCAGCAGACGAAATTGCAAGGACATTGAGAATCTGCCATCGGACAGTGTTTCAAGCAAGAAACAGAATAAATATTAGCGGACAAGGTGCAAAAAATTCGCAACGAATTTGGTTATCGAGAGAGATTCTCGGGCCATGGAACATTTATTGGTTACGAAACAGGCAAAAAAAAAAGAAAAATAGCACTGTCGGAAAAAGTTTAAAAGCACAGCTTATGCTTTAATATAAGTGCTTAACGTGTAAACTTATAATATTTTTTCTTTTGCAACTAAGTTATGAATATCAGCGAAAAAAGTTGTTCAGGTGAATTATAGGAAATTCTGTTCCTAAGCATCTGTTGATACTTGCATTAAAATGGGTCAAGTAGTTTCAAGTTATGATATAACATTGTTACGAACATAGGGTTGGACATAACAGCGTTTATTATATCGCTAAAATAAATAAACAAAAGCTACAAGAACAACTATATGTTCTGTTTGCAAGTAACCAAATCTACAACTACAACAACAACTATTAGCAGAGATAAAGTAAATAAAAATAACACGGCAACAACAATAATTACGCAGCAGAGAAAACAAGTAACAGACAATAAACAAGCAACAACAAAAACAAAGATCTGAAAGAGGCAGATGTTTACATACGCACCGCTACAAAAGAACTAAAAAGAAATTAAAAGAAATAAATGGAATCTACTTGAAATATCGAGAGGTTTGCGAGCTTTCGATGTGTTGTTTACTCAGCCATATAATAAGCACATCGATGCGAACAGCAATTAGTTTTATTTGTCGTAAACTCAGCGAGTCCAATTGAAGTAAAGTAAACTCAGCGAATGTGTTATTGGTGTTAAGAGAGTTTATAAGGAGTAAACTCGTGAAGCTAGTAGTGAAGGAAAAAAAAAACCAGTTTAGTTGGAGCTAACTCAGTAAAGAGAGTTAAGTGTGGATATCCTCTGGTTGAAAGGGTTGTGATCGAACCTAAGTTGTAACTACGATCTTTAAGTAGAATGATCTGTCGAGTAATTGTTGTTATTTAAAAAGTTGTAACCAGACGGAGTAATTAAGAATAGAAAATTGTTATTGCTTGCAAAAGGTTACAAGCAGTGGTGCATGAAATTGTGTTGAATAAGGGATTTTAATTAAAACCAAACACAAAATTAATTTTATTTATTTTATGTTCTATACAACAAGACCTAGGATCTTATAATTATAGTATAAAAACTTTATGCATTAAGCAGTTTGCAATTCTAAAATAATAAGTATTTAAACAAAAAAATAATAATGATAATAAATATGCAATTAAAATAAATAGAAGTTTTAAAAAAAAAAAATTAAAACAAAAACATTTAATAAACATTATAAAAATCAAGAGTAATATCTAAACAAACCCCTTTAAATTGCAAAACGTTGCCAAGAAGTTTTTATTCGGTGGGTAATGCATTCTAAAAACGTATAGAAAAAGTGAAAAACGACCATTCAAATATGAGAGAACGATGCCTAAACTGGATAAGATCATTCAGTCTCAGCGAGCGACTAAACGACAATTTTTCATAGAGGTATTTCGATTCACGCGAATTAATAATCCTGTGTAAGTGTATAAAAAATCTTATTCTCAGCAGATCGACAAATGACACACAATAGTCGTATCTTTATAATCCATAAACATATCTTACTATGCCATTGAAAGCCACATTCAATCTCCTTAGGTTAGCAGAGTCGCAAGATGCAAATATTTCAGAACCATTTAAAAATATTAGAATTAGATATGTCTTAGTGAGTAATATATGAACTTTTAGTGATGTAAAGTACAGAGTTCTCCACAGATTTCTCAACATAGGGAAAGTTCTACCTGAGTCATAATTTACATGATCTTTCCATGTCAGGTTATCGTTGAAAAGAATCCCAATATTTTTAGAAGATTTAACGATCTATATTTGCTGAACGCACAAGGTTATCATAGGTGGCTCTGGTAATTTAATAGATCTTGGAGTTATCACTAAGCATTTAGATTTCAAGGGATTGATGCAAAGACCATTCGCACCAGCCCAGTCGTGGACCCTCTTAAGATCACCGTTAAGTATGAGCACACACTCATCAGCATACAAATGTACCTTAATAAACAATAAATGTTGAACTAAATCGTTAATATAAATACTGAAGAGAAGTAGACCAAGAATAGCGCGCTGTGGCACACGACCAGAGACATGCAATGGGCAGGAAAATGTATTTCGTAGAAAAACTTTTGGTGTCGGTAGTCACTTCTCTCGATTTACATCGACTTTTCTCAGAGATCGCTCTATAAGAGTGGTTATAGATGGGGTCTCATCCGACGAGTTCAGGGTAAACTCAGGGGTACCGAAAGTTCTGTTCTTTCTCCTAATCTTCTTCTAATATATTTCAACGACTTTCTTCTTCTCACTTCTAATCCTATCTACTCTTTTGCGGATGACAGCAACATTTGTCATGAACGACACACTCGCAAGTGACTCTTTGAAGATCTCCGAGTGGGGTCGTGCGAACAGGGTCGATTTTAATGCACTTAAGACTCACTGTTGTTTTTTAACACACAGACGTGGTAGTGTGCTGTCATCTGTGTCAATGGGTAATGCGTAATTGAGGAATCATTTGTTCTTGATGTTCTGGGCATGAGAAATCACTGTGACGTTCGTTGGAATGATCACATATTTCAAGTGTCGAAAGAAGCATTCAAATGCCTTTGTAGTTGATTGTCCAGTAAATCGCACAACGCATTATAGGGAGAATTCGTTCTTTGGTCGCACTGTTCGCTTGTGGAATAATCTTCCAGCGAAAGTATTTCCTGCCACTTACCACATGAGTAACTTTAAATCTAACATCCATAAACACTACTCCCTCTGACCTCCTTCCAATAAACTATTTTCCTAGTACCAGCACAATGCACTGCATGAGTAGGGGCCATCCCCTGGGTGGTGGTCTTACATTAAAAAAAAAACTGATTGATGACAATCTGCCAAATACGATGATAGAAGTCTGGTGGATGTATGGGAAAAGTTCAACAATTGCTCAACTTTACCGGAAGTGTTTCATGGTGGACCATATCGAATGCTTTGGAATGGTTAGAAGAACTAGAAAAGTAATGTTTCCTTGATAAGTGTATCTTCGTATTTCCTCAGATACATCCAATAAGGCAGTTGTACTGCTGTGTTTCGATCGAAAGCCAGACTGTCTTTCCACAGGCCAATACCATTTACATATTTACAAATTTGCTGATGAATCAATTTTTCAAATACTTTAGACAAATAAGGAAGTATACCAATAAGCCGATAAACATTGTTGGTCTTACGAATAGGAATGATCTTAGCATGCATCCAGTTCCTAGGAAAAACGCATTTAGTTATTATAGTATTAAATGTATAAGTAATAAAGGGTAACAGTATGCTTATCCATTGCGAGTGAATTTTGTCGATGCCAGGTGAGTCAGATTAATTCCGGTAGAAGAGTTTATTCACGGGTAAATTAGGCAAAGCGCATCAAAGGTGTTATATTCTTTATAGTTTTATTCAAAGGCTTTTTTTGCTGTAGATCAGTGCTATTATTTTATTGAGTAGTTTTAATAAAAATTTGGAATGCCTTTCTTTTATTTTATGTACAGCGTGTTTTTATAGGGGTATAAAACTTTAAGTTGGCATTACTTTTCAAGATGGCGATCGATTTAACAGCTGTCAAGTGATTTATTCTAAGTTTGGTTTGGCAATCCATCGTGAATAGACTCACGCCCCGCGTAGATTCGTCGAGTGGGATCAAAACGAGATTACCGTTGTTCCCGATTTTCATAAGCAAAATTTGTTTGGCGATGAAGCGCACTTCTGGTTGAATGGCTACGTCAACAAGCAAAACTGCCGCATTTGGGTTGAAGGTAATCCTCAAGTGTATGTGGAAACAGCGTTACATCCAGAAAAACTGACTGTTTGGTGCGCTTTACGGGCTAGTGGAATCATTGGTCCGTACTTTTTCAAAAACGATGGTGGCCAGAACGTTACAGTCAATGGTGATCGGTGTAGAGCCATGAATACTAACTTTTTCATTCCAGAATTGAATACCCATGATGTTCTGGAGATGTGGTCACACAGCTCGTGCCACAATAGCTTTATTGAATGACACGTTTAGTGACCGCCTAATTTCACGTTTTGGACCTTTGAATTGGCCTCCAAGATTTTGTGATTTAACACTGCTAGACTACTTTCTGTGGGGCTATGTAAAGTCATTGGTCTATGCGGTAAAGCCACAAACGCTTAACCATTAGGAAGACAATATTCGCCATGTTGTTGCCGATATACGGACACAAATGTTGGAAAAAGTCATCGAAAATTGGACGTCCAGATTGGCTACAGCCAGCCGTGGCAGTCATATGCCAAAAATCATATTTAAAATGTAATACCACAAGATTATCTTTCGGATAAATAAAATCCATGTCAATCGAATAATCCGTTGTTGTTTTATTGCAACTTAAAGTTCTATATCTCTATAAAAAAACACCTCTTATTTTATTTCGATTTTATATCTTTCTAAACATACATGTATTCGCTACTGTGTATATAATATAGAATACACGTCCATCGTATATTAAATGAATCATGCGTCTGGTTGCATAAATTTGCTGTATTTTTTTTTTTTTTTTTGTAACTGTAACTGAAACTCTTTCGTAGAAAATTTATAAACTTTTTTATGTCAGGCATTTATAGGAAGGCTTTTAACAGGCGGTTATAAATATATTTTTTAAATATGTAAAAAATGTTTCAAATTTTATTGATATTAATGAAAGCGTTAGTACCGAGATTTTAAGAGTAGCCTAAATTGATTTTCTTAAAAATAGTTTTAAAATTAAAAATAACAGAATTAATTAAATCAAAATTATTTTTCAAGTAAAATCAATCATAACCAAACCCCTTATGGTAGTAGACGAATTATTAAAAAGATCAAAAAAATTTTGTTCAACCCTTTCATCAAATCAAAAGTTTTTATAAAAAAAGGTTCTATAATATATTTACCGTTTTGTTAATCAGAGTTTCTTCTTCTACGTTATATTTTGTCCCTTTTAAGCTAAAAGGGTAACTGTTGCGATATTTTTCTTGCACAATCCTTTTCTTATTTAATTATGTGTTTATTTATAGATAAAGTTTTGAAAGTTTTCAAAATTTAATATAAACATTTTTGTGGCGGTCCTAATAACTAATTAGTTTCAATCTTCTGGAAAATGTTAATAAAATAAGAATTTTGTTCAGTAAAAAATTATGCGAATAAGAAAAAATAAAAAAAAAATTTATAACCAGAAAAAATTTGTTATTTAACAGCATCAGCAGCATCGCCATTATTAAAATCTTTTTTTATTATGGCTTATTAGGTCGGATTTTTTGATATTTTAAGTTAAGCCAATTAGCATAAATAATTAAGGAAAATAATTATCTTGCTTACAAATAATAAAATAAGAAATAATTCTGAAGTATATTACTTTTTAGCAGGTGATCATATACATTAACATATTTGAGAATTATAGTCAGCGAATCATTTGTAAAAGGATGATAAAGGATATGAAAATAAGTAAAGAAATTACTTAAAGAAATTACGTTGGATAATTTCTCTCTAAATAATTATTTGGTTATTCCATTCGAATGATATTTTTCTTGCCGCAAGTAGCAATACGAGTAAAAGTATTTCATACTTCAACTACCCACGAAGTAACTATCAAAGCTTTGCAATTGGATTTATTTCTATTCCAAGAATCGACTTCAGTTTTCAGTAGAAACGTTTATTGATTCTCATAACAACTCCTTATATTAATCCAAAGATTTAAATCAAATACTCTTTTTTTATAAAACTAACGCCTTATAGTAAAACCTCTTTAGTTTTCTCAAAAATATATTAATTTTCCATAAAAACACTTAAAAAAAATTATCTGCTTGTACATATGCCGCATTGATGCTTCATGAGTTGTCGTTCTTACATCCGTTCTAATTTTCGTTTTATGTTAGTAATTTTGCACAGAATATCCGTTCAAGTATGATTTTGTTAAACCCAAAGATAGCAAAGCAAATATTTGCCGATTTGTTATTAAAGCAATTGCAACCATTCAAAAAACACTTTGTCAAACTCTCCAAAAACACTAAAGGGTTGTTCAACCATAACGCTTGATGTTAATTGTGAGTCAAATCTTGGAGTCAAGTTTTTTGCCCAACTTAACTTGATATTTCCTTGTTTCATTGCTTCACAAATTCAACCAATTTAACAATGGAGTACAGTATTAAGGTTGTTAAAACCTTTTAGGAAAATGGGCGCTCAAATCAAAATGCATTTCGTGTACTTCATGTATTATTTAGTCACCATAATCGACCAAATGTGTCTACAATCGGGAGAATTGTGCTCTAATTTTAGCAAACCAGGTCTGTAGAAAATGTGGAAACACCTGTGCATGCTCGACAAGTTTCTTCTGCGGAAAACATTGGTGTTGTTCGTACTTCCACGAAAATTAGGACGGTCAAGCTGTTACCGTGAATGGTGTTCGCTATCGTGAGATAATAACGATCTTCTTGTTTTCAGAACTTGGGAATACGGACCCGGACAATATGCGATTCCAACAGGGTGGTGTCATTCGCCACACAGCCAACGAAACAATGGCTCTTTGGCACGAGAAATTCAATGGCCATACTATCTCATGTCATGGCGATGTTAATTAGCCACCACGATCATGTGATCTGACACCGTTGGATTTTTTTCTTTGGGGACATTGAAATGGGAAACTGTGAGTCAATAAGCCAATAACAATTCAAGAGCTGAAGAATGAGATAATTCGGCACATTAACGACAGTGAACCTCAATTATGTCTCAGAGACATTGAAAATATGAACCGACGGTTAGAGGTGTGTTAGATAACAAATAGCGCCTGCAGAGCGTTGCACTAATACTGGCAAAATCAAGCCATGTGCAAAGGAAGTATTTACAAATTTCGTCATCCTCGCCTCATGAACGCCAAATATTAAGCTCAGCATATCTTTTTCTATATAACTGTACTCTGAGCCTGTAGTGTCCAGCAAAAATGTACACCATTTGTCTAAGCTCGCAGCAGTTGACAGCCCTCTTCTCACAGAGCCATCGTGATCCTCCCTCTGTATCATTTGACCAAAGAGCCAAGCGTCCATTGCCCCCAATTTCGCATTTGCACTGTCCAGATTCGATTTAATAAGTCAGGTCCCTCACTCTTAAAGTAAGGTTGTTGGCCTGTTGGTTACACATTAGAGTGGCCTGGAACTCAGAAAATACTTACCGTGTATTACTCAAATAGTCGCCTAATGCCCTGCACTGTCCTCATTGACCCCTGATTCAGTACCGCATAGATCAAACATATTTTCATGCAAGTTTATGGGTTTTATGCTTAAGTTGCTGCAAATAGCTTATTTACTTAAATAGTCAGAGAAGACATGCGATCCACCCTAGAACAAGGTAATTTATTGAGACAAGACCCGAAGCTAGGTGACCGAAAGATATAATTGTATAATCAGTGCTCATATCTCAAAGGCTGTTTCATAGCCAGAAATATTAGAAATAATAAGTAAATCAGTCCATTGCACGACAATATTGATTTAAAATAAAGGGTCCGCCATCTAACGTTTTTTTTTCAACAAGTGCTTATTTCGTGAATGGTAACATTTAGCTCATGTCTAATTTGACAAATAATTAGTTGTATCCTTCAGCTGAACGAATATGTTTGTGTATACGCTTCGCTAAGTGGGCATGCGATCGATTTACAGAAGATGCCAATTTTGCCAAAAAATCATTTTTTCAGATGAAACTCATTTTGATCTTGGCGAGTATGTAAACAAGCAAAATTGTCGCATTTGGCGCACAGAAAAACCGCACGCATACATTGAAAAGCTGATACACCCAAGACGAGTCACTGTTTGGTACGGATTTTGGTCCAAAGGCGTAATTGGGTTATTTTTCTTTGAAAATGAGCAAGGAGTGGCCGTTACAGTCAATGTGGCCGTGGTAAACGGAGGATATTAGCAACATTTGGTTTCAACAGGACGACACTACGTACCACACAGCCGAAGCTACACTCGATGTTTTGCGCCTTGTTTTTGAAGATCGCATTATCAGCCGCAGAGCTGATGTTTTTGGCCACCTCGGAGCTGCGATTTGACACCGTTGGACTATTATTTATGGGGTGCCGTCAAAGATAAGTGTTACGCAACAAGCCAGAGACAATTGACTCTTTAAGCAACAATATTCGTGAAGCCATTGGTGAAATACAGCTGCACACAATCGATAATATGCTTGGAATGAAATTATTTTCCATTATTAACCAGAAGGATTGTACTTTCAAATAAAAAAGAAATTTGAGAAAATATTCAGTTGTTTTTTTATAGCATTAACCAAAAAAAAAAGAAATTATTTGACGGACCCTTTATAAACAGTAATGACAGTTTCTGTTTGCTAATCAACCGCAAGTCGGCATTAAATATGCAGTTGTGTCAGAACTTACTGTTATTTTTGGTTCAAATGTTAGTTCTTCTATTATTAATAGAGATTAATATATGAAATTTAAATAAGATCCAGAAAAGTCTATACATTTATTATATCTTTTACATTTATACTACTTATCTCTGAGAAAAAAACATGCTCGATTATACGTTTGAGTCACTGTCTATGCTATATGTATGATATATTGTATACAATATTAAAGTTAAACTAAAAACAAAAAATTATTTATTAAATAATTTTATTGTAATACCCTATAAAAGCTATTACTTAATTGAAATATTAAATCAATACATAAGTTCTTATTTACAGTAGAATTTGTAATTAATTTCTGACAAATTTAATTATACAATCTTTTACCTAATGCATGGCTTACCAGGAAAAACTATTTAATAATTTAAAAGGGATTTATAAATTTAATAAATTGCTAGTATTTAATCAAAGTACTAAACATAATTACTATTACAAGGACATTTATTTGATGAAACAACAATTATAATCATATTTTGCATAGTAATGCATAAGACGTTGATTATATGTACATGCTAGGGCGGTTCGATTTGTAGGGACGCAAAAAATCACCCAAGGGACATGGAAAATCGTACTCTATGGATCAAAATAAGAAACTTTGCCCAAGGAACCCCATGAATTCTGATGTTCCTTATTCTGCCCCTATGGTCAAATTTTGAAAAATCCTACTTTGACCCATTTAGAGTGCCCCAATCAAATATAAATGTGTGACTGACCCCCACTTACTTAATGCGCTAACACCCTCTTGAAAAATTCCCTGCCGGGTAACCATAAATTTAAAAAAATCACCATTCTTTGCACTTTACATGAAACAATCAGCGAAATGGCTATGTTTGGTTTTTTAATTTATGGTTCCTTGGGCAATGTTTCTTATTATGATCCTTAAAATAGGATTTGACTTGTCACTTGAGCGATTTTTAAATCAACCAGGCCTAATACATACACATATACATAAATATATATGTTGATAAGTAATAACTTTTAAATAATAAATTTTTAAGGGTCTAATTCATAATAAAACCTTATTTTATGTTCAAAGTAAAAAACACATTTGTTATTACACACTTTTGGTCTTATAAACCAAAAATAAAAATTCTTATTCATAAACGTTAACCAACTTCTTCTGCTGGCAATACCATGTTATTTAATTTGTCACTTTCGGCTTTGTGATGATAAAAGACTGTAAGTACTTTTTAAAAATTTAAAAAATAAGTGAAATAATAATGAATTTCTTAAGAAAATCGATGTAAATATATTAACTAAAGCAGTCTGAAAAATTCAACAAAATTTGCTTTTAAAACAGTTTTTTTTAGGGAATTAAAAAAGGAATTAAGAGCCTACTTTTTTTGTTTCCATCACTATTTTGCTTCATTTATGTTTATTTAAATTTTATAAAACAACTAAAATAATACCTCCCGCGTAGCATGCCAGTACTGGCTTTTTGACTAATGTGAGAAGATAATGAAGTTTTATTTGCTATCGTTCTTCACATATGCAAAAATTCTTCATAATCTTAAAACTGATGGTCTTAATTGACAGCCAAGTTATTTACATTCTCAATTTATAAAAATATCAATATCGACATTGTATAGAGGTACGATATTCATTTATCCAATTCTTACTTTTAATTATCTATGAAGTCATTTAGAACAAATTCACAACCTTCGATTCTAGCCGTTCTCAAAATATACGAAAATCATTAGACATTAAGATACATGGTTTGATAACCTTTCAAGTGACAATAAAGAATCATAATATGGAAAATGGAGAGCATTTTTCTGATATTTGTTTGGGAATATATAGGAAAATATAAATACCATATCTCCGGAATCACTGGCCCGATTTTGTGCAAACTTCACATAAACCATCTACAAACCATCCCCAACGTTCTCTAAAATTTTTGTTCAAATTGGTGACATCAAAGTGTACACTTATTTTTATATATATACTAGCTGACCCGGCAAACGTTGTTTTGCCTCCAGGGTGGTTGAAAAGAAATCGTTGTATTTCCTTTAACTTTTTTGTTTTTTCAAACTATAAAACAAAATTTTGAACTATAAACGAAGGTTGGATTTGTAGTACTACACTGCACTAAAGAGAACGAAAATTTCAAGAATTTGTTTTATTTTTGAGATCTTATAATGACGATCGAAGCAAAGACTGAAAAGATTCAGCTCAAGATTCCGATTAGAAAAACCGAATTTAATTGGACATATAAGACATTACGATACATCGTTTGGGAACTTTTCAAGTGACAATAAAAAATCATAATATGGAAAACGGAGGGCATTTTGTTGATATTTGTTTGGGAATATATAGTTAAATCTAAATGCCACATCTCCGGAACCATCACATAAACCATCTACAGACTACCCCCAAATTAGGGGTACGTTAATCCGAAACGGTTAGATGTACAACACAGTTATGTTCAGTTGATTTAAAGGAAATTTTGTTGCTAAATTTGGTGGTAATTGCATTAAAATCGGTCAAGTCATTTTCAAGTTATGATGAAATATATTGGCATAACAACCTTATTTGGGGCGAAAAATTTGCCAGGCTCAAAAAAAAGTTTAACCCAATGGAAAAAACTGAAAACGGATTTGAATTGATCAGAGCATCAAGATCATTATATTAAATATAGTTTTATTTAAAGGCGGGAAAATTTTGTGTTCTTTGTAGACCAGTGGTATCTTTAAAATGTACTAAAGTTCTTTGTTTGCACCGGACGTATGAGTATTGAAAATGCAAACTAAAATACGTATACGTCCGGGGGTGTTTCTTTTTTTCTCTAAAGTGTTCATAATGCCTTAAATTCTGGTTATATCGTATTTCATATTTTAAATATTTATGTATATCAGATATTAAATAATATTTAAATTCGAAAATTTTGTTTCTAATACCTGTAGGTAACCTAAGGCATAACTTTGAAAATAATTTGTATTTAATTTTACTAATAATTTATAATTAAATATTTTACTAATGCCATAAATACTATATGTGGGTTTGAAATTGAAACAAAAGAAATAATACTAATTAACTGAAATTAAGCTTAAGCAAACAAAATATATTTTTTTTTCTTTTTTGGAAAAAATAATTAATTTAGAATTTAATTTAAATAGATTTTTATTGAAGTTTATTTTTTGGAAAATTCTACTTCAAAAATTTTATATTAAAATTAAAGCAAATAAACGAAAACTTATTTGTAATTCATATTATTTTCATGAGAATTTCAAAGTAATATTTAATTTCTATTTAAATTGGTTAAATGTAGTAGATGCAATATAATTTATTTTTCATTTCATCTATATTTTCATTTGAGAATTGCAACAACAAATTCTTAACATGTTTGTTTTTATCAGACGTCAAAACTTTTAGAAAAAGAGCTATACATTATTATGAAATTACTGAAATTTTTTGGACTTAGTTTTTTATGAAAAAGGTTTAGGTTTCTTTATGATGTTAAAGTCAGCACAAAGCATTCAGCAATGTCTTACTTGAAGGTACTATGGGCCATCTGGAATGTTTTGATTTGGATCGAAAGTGGACAAAATGTGGAAGTAGCGAAACAGTGGTCTAAGCTAATCATTTCTATAATAATTATTAATCGAACAAAAAAAAAATATTTTACTTAACAGTACAAAAAAAAAATTCATTTGCTAATTTACAGCTTGAAGGCTTTTGTAAAATAAAACAGTATTAATTTTATGATTTTGGCGTTAATATTTATTTGCCATTAAAAAAATCCATATACTTTGTGAGCCATGAATCCATTTTAAATATTTCTTTGCCATCAAGATACATTTTAAACAATTTACTGATTTGATTATAATGTTTCTTGTGAAAAGTTTGTAATAAAATTAAGCTGAAATTAAAAAAAAAACAAAAATAAATGAAAATTTTTTCTATTTTATATTTTCTTCTTTAAATGGATAAGTTTCTTAAGGACAATAGCTGCTTATTATAATAATAAATTACGTTTGTGACACAGTTATGAGAAGGCACCAAGAACTTTATTAATATTCTGTATTTTGTTATTTATTTATTTATAATCTTAAGTTACTTTACAATTGTTTTTGACCTTGGAGTAGATTCTTTACTGGCTCTTTATTGAAAAGCCCTTGGCTGTTGTTAATACACAAATTTCGTATTGCTTGCTGTAAATTTGTGTTTCTCTTTGGCTGCGGTAGTTAATTAGTTTAGTTTCCTCGTTTCTGATTTTGATATATTTTTAAATGGTGTTCTATTCCATTAATACAGTATTGGTGAAAACTATAGTTATCATATTATTTAGCAACCTAGCAAAATCCATTTTTTTGCTAAACAAGGACTATTTTTATTAGGATACAATAGTAAGCAATCATAACTGAAAATTTGTAATATTGTGACAGTGCTTTAAAGATTCCTTTCAATTGTTGTTGACTCAATTCAATGTGGTTAACGTTAATTCATCAAGTACGTCTTGAATATGGACCTTAAGTTTTTCCATAGAGTTAGATTACACTATGTAATAAGCAAAAATGCCTTAGATATTTAATATATTTTTTTGATGCGCTATAGTCGCCTTCAAAAATTAGCGGCATTTCAAATTCTATGGATAAATTTTTGTTTAGAATTCTTTTCTAAAATGGAAGATTTTTGAAGAGGCTGCTTCATACATCTTATGATAACTTTAAAATGACTTCTTCGATTTCATTAAGATAAAAGTTTCCAAGCTATACCAGCTTTAAGTCATTCTAATAACATTTTTTATTACAACCAGTATTTTTGGAGTTATTGAGAAAGAAATCATAAAAAAATTTAAAAAAAAAACAATTTTTGCTGTGATTGCCGAAAATTCCACTGAGCGTATGATTGCTATTTAGGGATTTTTGAAAAAAATATCGTTTATACGACACCCATTACATATAATTAAAGAAAAAAAAATATTTTCCAAATTAGTTACTTTCACTTTATTGGGAATAAGATATATATTTACCAATTGATTTTCATGAATTATGGTTTAATTATTAGGGTTTCAAGAATTATGGTTTATTTGCAACTTTATGAATAAACAGTGAACAGGGTCCGCCATCTAACGTTATTTTTTTCAACTAGTGCTTATTTCGTGAATGATAACACTTAGCTCATGTCTGATTTAACAGATAATTAGTTTTATCCTTCCGCTGGACAAATATGATTGTGTATACGCTTGAACAACGCTGGGAAATATTACGACATTACTTTGAAAATCATGGTAATGTTGCAGAAAGTGTGCGAAAATTGCGTACGGATTCTTGGCGGGTATGTAAACAACCAAAATTGTCGGGCCACAGAAAACTCGTACGCATACATTGAAAAGTCGATACACCAAGACGAGTCACTGTTTGGTCCAGAAGCATAATTGGGCCATTTTTCTTCGAAAATGAGCAAGTAGTGGCGGTTACAGTCAATGGCGATCGTTATCGGGCCATGTTGAACGAATTTTTGTTCACAAAAATTGAAGAGGAGGATATTAGCAACATTTGGTTTCAACAGGACGGCGCTACGTGCCACACAGCCGAAGCTACACTCGGATTTTTGCGCCCTGTTTCTGATGATCGCAGCTGCGATTTGACACCGCTGGACTATTATTTGTGGAGTGCCGTCAAAGATAAGTGTTACGCCAACAAATCAGAGACAATTGACGCTTTAAAGGATGAAATTCGTGAAGCCATTGGTGAAATACAAATGCACACAATCGATAATGTGCATAAAAATTGGACCGATGGTGTAGGCTACTGCATGGCCAGCCGAGACAGCCATTCGAATGAAATTATTTTCCATTATTAACCGGAAGGATTGTATTTTTAAATAAAAAAATAAATTTGAGAAAATATTCAGTAGTTTTTTATAGCATTAAAAAAAAAAATTATTTGGCGGTTCCTTTATTTTTGTGAGTTTTTAGAAATCAAAAATTTCATAATTTGAAAAATAATAATGATTCTTCTAAATATCAAATTGCTTTAATTGTTCGATAGAAAATGTCAGACATACTAAAACCAAAAGAAAATATTAATCTTTTACAAAAACAAATCATGTGGCAAACAGTAAGAGTGTATTGTAATGTGTTGGAAAGCCATTTTACATGTTAAGTGATTACTCGCTGATTTGAATATAATCTTAACACAAGCGAGTTATGCTGAATTACATCAAACTCTCTTGCTTTATTAGCATACATTTAGTCAAACCTGAATTATTATCTTATTTTATGACTGGAATGTTGTGCGTTTAGTATTTGCATAGAATTTAATAATTTTTCGAAATACTCTTGTCTACCGAAACTAAATAGATCGTAGTTTTATTTTGCTTCCTTATAATAACCTGAATAATTTGCCTTCAAAGTTAAAAGAAAATTCCTTTTCAATGCTATTGCAAGTCCTTGACAAGAAAACTAGAAATCCTTGAAAACATACATTAATTATTGGTCATCTTTGAACGCTAAATATAGCACAGCAAAATCGTATTTACAAGCATGACTGCACTTTCAAACAATTTTTTTCATTTTTTTGTCGCTTTTCCTTTAGTTCTTTGGCAGCAATATTTTGTCTTGTTATTTGTGTTTTGTTGCACTGCTCTTAGTATCCCTAATAATTCATCGTTGCCATAGCAGTAGTTATACTTGCTTCAGTAGTGCCATACTACACATATCTACATATCTATTATCCCTTATGTACTGTCATTTCTCTTATGGTTTCATAATTTGTCTTCCAACATAAAACAAAGGGTCGATAACAAAATAATGCAAATAAATTCAAAAAATTTGTCATACTACCGTTTAAACATTTTCCTCCACGTTCTTTTAGTGGGTTTTTCTCCAACTAAAGTAGATTTTAACTTACTTTCGCTTTTTTTTCTTATAAGTTGTGATGGTATTTGCTCTCTTTGTATGATTATTAGTCAACGATTATTTTGTGAATTTTCAAATTTTTCTGCTTAAATTCTCTCTTGATTTTGGTCATCAATGATTGTTGTTGTTGCTGTGCTTTCAAATGAATTTTTTTAAAGAAACAGGTACTGAACAGCTCTTGCTAAATCCACACAAAAATGTGAAAATAGACGAAAGCAAATTAATGACTTTTGGTAAAAGCATTGTTTGTGTAAAGCATAGAAGTGGAATTGAAAAGTGCTTTTCGCAGCAGTAGCAGTAGTGGTAGTTTGTGCACTGAAATAGTAAATTTGTTTAAGAGATTTTTGGAAATAGTTTCACGTTTTTGGAATCTTAAAACTTTAACGCACGTTTAAGGGATTTATTTTTACAGTTTGTTGAATAAATATCAATGAATTGTGAATTTAAGAAATGTTTTAAATTTAATAGAAGTGACTTTATGATATTATACTGATCAAGGATAAGCCAAACTGCGATTCGAAGGTTTTCTTCAGCAAAATTTAGTCGCCACATCAAATTGAGGCGATAAACAAATCTAGCGACGGATGAAAAGTTTTCTTTGGAGTTACCATTGCTTAACTTAGGAACTTTATCCTCTGGGCCAAATAGCAAGGCACTAACAAAGAACATGTTTAGATGTCTCGACACACAACATGAAGAATATGCACTGATCATCCTCAATACATCCCTAAATAAGCCGATATACCTCGTAAAAAGACCCTCCTTCTCTAAAGCCTAACGAATGAGTATCCCACAGAAATACTAAAAAGTGATCCAGACCCAATCGTTTCTAAGGTAGCCTTCATCACTCGAACCCAACATAAATTAATCCTTTTGTGAACACCAAGTTCATTGAGAGATGTCATACCGAACAATAATAACCTTTTCTCTGACATTACGTAAAAGGCTTAAGTATGGCTTTTCGATATTCTTCGTAGACAATCCCCAAAACAAGTGAAGATGCTGTAAACTTTCGCCTGAAGAACCGAAAATTCTTCTTCTTGCTGTAGGCAGCAATAGATATGTATTCTGTTGTACTTAACCATGTCTCCAGTCCTCATTTAACACTGAAATCTTTTATATAACAATGAATGTATGTTTGTTTGTTCCTTATGTACAGCTACACGGCAGAACCAATTTTTTTGAGATTTTTGCATTATCTCCATGTTTGTCTAGAAGGAAGATAGGCGGCATAAATTTTTAAAATTTCTACTGGATGGCACCACGCCCATACAAATTGTATATTTATTTGTCTATATCGTCCAAATGGTAACAGACAGATTCTTCAAATTTGGCCCAAGTATACTCATAGTCAAGGAAAACCATAAGTTAACAAGTGGCCGGAATTGTACAAGTGGGCGTAGTACCTGCAATAAAAACCAAATGTTGAATTCATTATATTATGAGAATGGTTAAAGCTAAA